>CM035444.1:46837495-48132495 GCA_020310875.1 Ceratopteris richardii
GGCACTCATGTGTGAGCCCTTCTAACTATCAAACTAAGAGATGGTTCACACCTCTTCTTGGCGGTTACTCCATATAACATTTCCTTCCCCTTAATTCCATTTTTGTCCTCAAAAATGGTATTGGAAGGTCTGATAGTCAGAGAGAAATGATAAAACCGCCACTCCCACTATATCCCCATGTATGGAAATACATGGTTCTGTCTCCGTGTTGTTTCCCATATCCCCCCCTTAAGAAGACTCTTGGGAAGGTAGTCCCAAATTGAGAAACCGTCTCTGAAGGGTGCTAACCCGCTCCCATGTAGCACTATCTTCTGAACTATCTTTCCACTTTACTAAACACTCTTTATACAAGTGACTTCTCATCCGTTTCTCTCGAGTGCGTAGTATGCTCTCAGGCTCATGTGGAGTAGATTGAACAGAAATAGGCTCTACTACCTCACTATCTAGAATGAGGTTGTCAGATTCACCCAGCCTTTTCTTAAGCCGGCTAACATGGAAAACTGGATGGATTTGACTATTCTCTGGAAGTTGGAGTTGGTAAGCCATCTTTCCTATTCTCTTAAGTATTTGGAAAGGTCCATAATACCTAGGAGATAGTTTTGGACAAGGTCCCGTCTTCATGGTTTCAGACCTAGATGGAACTCTAAGATAGACTTGCTCTCCTACCTCAAAGTTGATATCTCTCCTTTGAGGGTCAGCATAGGCTCTAGCTCTATCCTGAGCTCTCCTAATGCTGTCCGTAGCAAGCCTAAGCATATCGTTCATCTCTTCCAAGAAGTCCTTTGCAGCTTGAACCTTTTCATTCTACAAGCCTACTACATAAGGAGCTCTTGGTTGAAACCCATACATAAGCATAAATGGACTATGCCCAGTGGAAGAGTGCTTGGCACTATTATATGCAAACTCTACTATAGGTAAATACTCTTCCCAATTAGTTTGCCTTTCATTTACATGTGCTCGAAGCATATCCTCTAGGATTTGGTTAACCCTTTCTGTTTGCCCATCCGACTCTGGATGCTCGGCCGTACTCATGCTAAGTCTCGTATCCAACCTTTTGAAGACCACTCTCCAAAAGTGGCTAGTAAACTTCCTATCCCGATCGAAAACTATGTCTAAAGGAAGACCATATAACCGGTATAGGTTCTCTACAAAGAGTCTAGCCAACTCTGGTGTCTTCACTATGGTACGTGTCGGAATAAACCTAGCCATTTTGGTTAACCTATCCACAATTACCCAGACCGAGTCGTGCCCTCTCTGTGTCTTGGGTAATCCGACTATAAAGTCCATGGAGATACTCTCCCACTTCCCATTAGGAATATCCAATGGGTGGAGTAGTCCTCCAATCCTCAACCTCTCAGCTTTGTTGACCTGGCATTCATTGCACTTAAGCACATACTCTAGGACGTCCTTATGAAGTCGAGGCCAATAAAACTGCCTCTTAACAAGATCATAAGTCTTGTTAACTCCTGGGTGTCCCGCACTAGGTGTGTCATGACACTGATAAAAAATATGCCGTCTCATCTCAGTATCTCTAGGTACACAAACCTTACCTTTATATAACAAATATCCATCATGGACACTGTAATTCTTCCACTTGAATCCTTCTTGAGTACCCGTCGATACTCCATCCTTACTGGAAACCTGTATATCATGATCCCCATTCTCTATGGCTTCCCAAATCTCGGAATATGTAGGATCAAGCCTACATTTTCCTCTAATGGACTCAAGTAGCTCGCTAGTGATCTGACTAAAACTCAGTCCATTGAGCATAGGCATGCGGCTAAGTGAATCAGCCACTACATTAAACTTTTCCTTCCTATACCTAAGCTCATAATCAAACTCCTGAAGGGTCTCTGCCCATCGGGCCTTACGACCTTTAAGGTCTGTTTGATTAGAGAGCCACTTAATGCTCTCTTGATCAAACACTATCGTAACTTTGGCACCATATAAATAATGATGCCACTTCTTCAAAGCATGGACTATTGCATACAACTCCTTCTCATAAACGAAGTAATTCTTCTGAGTTGGTTCTAGTTTCTTACTCTCAAAAGCTATTGGTCGACCATCCTGTACTAAAACCGCTCCTATAGCAAAATCACTCGCGTCCGTCTCAACCACAAAAGGTTTGTTGGGATCTGCTATATGTAAAAGTGGAGCGGTAGCAATTGCTACTTTCAACTTCTCCATACTTTGCTTCTATTCGTCTCCCCAATGAAAGGCTTTCCCTTTCCCTTTCAGCTGTTCCATCATCGGGACAACAATCTTGGCATAGTTCTTAATGAATCTTCGATAGAAACCTAATAAACCTAGGAAGATCTGCAACTCTTCCAGGTTCTGTGGATGTGGCCATTGCATAATAGCCCGTACTTTTTTAGGATCCATCTGGATTCCATCCTAGGAGACTATATGCCCAAGGTAATTAACCTCTGTCTTGAAAAATTCACACTTTGACTCCTTAGCAAAGAGCGAATTTTCCCTTAGCACTTGAAATACTTTTCTCAAGTGTTCCAAGTGCTCCTCTTTTGATGCACTATAGATCAGAATGTCATCCAAAAAGTCTACTACAAAGTGTGCTAGATAAGGCTGTAAAACACTATTCATGAGTTTCATGAAAGTGGCAGGAGCATTGGTGAGACCAAAAGGCATCACCAAAAACTCATAGTGCCCATATCTAGTCCTAAAAGCAGTCTTAGGGACATCCTCTGCCCTAATCCTGATCTAAGGTCAAGCTTGGTAAAATACCTAGCTTGATGTAACTGATCAAATAGGTCTTCCAATCTAGGCATTGGAAACCTATTTTTGATAGTTGCCTTATTAAGTGCTCTATAATCTATACATAGTCTCATAGAGCCATCTTTCTTTTTAACTAGGAGCATTGGCAATGCCCATGGTGAGTTACTAGGTTTGATGAAGCCCTTATCTAAATAATCCTGCAATCGCTTCTCAACCTCCTCATGCTGAGAAACACTAAGCCTATAAGGTGGTCTGCAAATAGGGTTAGTGTTAGTAACAACCTCTATGGCATGGTCAATGTCCCCTCTCTCAGGTGGTAGCCCTTTAGGTAAGTCAGTGGGAAAAACATCTCTGTACTCAAACATAAGATCCTTAAAACTTTTAACCACACACAAAGAATAGTAGAAAGTCCTGAGTTGTCTGTACAATGCTCCATATCATGACTATACAATAAAAACATGTCCTGTACATGCTGAGAATAATAGAGACTATACAACTCTAGTGATGAAATGAGAGGTGCACTAGGTACATCTCTCTCTCTCCCTGAATACAAACTTTACTTCCATTCTTTTCAAATTCGAGTGTGTTGTTTTGATAACTGCGTTTACGTGTGTCTCCCAACCCCCATAGCCACTCTCTCCCTAAGACTAGATCTGTCCTCTCCATGTTCATAATTTGGAAGTCCATAAAATCTGTATAGTCCTACATCTTGACTTCCAAATTTGATACCATAGTATCCCACATTCTTTTATCTTGCCCTTGCATCATAGATACAATGTATTTATGTGCACTAGGCTGTTGGGGAATCTTTAATTTCTTGACCAAAGCATAGTTAATAAAATTATGAGTGGCAGAGTCATCTATCATGACCCGCACCCTGGTCCCGTATACACTACCATGCAATTTGACTAAGTCATGTGGTCCAAACTACGGTGACCACAATGACTGAGTCAAACAACAGGTGTGCTCTATATCCTCGTGCATCACCTCCACTCCCTTGCAACTAGAGCTGCCATGAATAGGAAGGGTCTGCACTAGGTGGACCGCCTTTTTGCCCTTTTCAGGGGCCGTACTAGACTTTGGTCCCTTCTTTTTTTCTTCCCCCTTCTTGAGTGGACAATTCCACTGTGAATGGCTAGGAGATAGGCACCTAAAACACAGGTTCTCCCTTTTGGCCTTCTCAAACTGGTCTGTGGATAGCCTAGGCCCTTGTGATCTTTGTTTTTTAATAAAAACTTTGTTTTTTCCAAAAGGCAACTTCTTCTTAAATTTAGTCATACTAAGAGGCTTGAGGGACTGATCCGTCTCCATAGGAGTATACTGAGGACGGTTATGGTCCTCATATATCTGTGCATACTTGATCGCCTCCTCAAATGTCTTAGGCGCATTCCTCCTGACTTCCCTCTTTATGGCTTTATCCAAGCCCCTAACAAACCCTCTAGTTTTCTGAAAGTCATCTAAGCCCTTAAGTTTCAAAATGATCTCTCTATAGTGGGATAGGTAGACCGAAAGAGGCCTACCTCTCTGTGTAATCCTATCCCACTCATCCCAAGATGTTTGGTACTTTTATAGTGGGGCATCCAAACATATTACCTCACACCATAGTTTCTTCATTTCACTTGAGCCTACCCCTATAGGGAATACTATCACATGTGCCACCAACTCCTTTTATCCTATTATGGGAGTTGGTAAGATCATTCCGACTACTATTGATGGTAGTTCTTTTACATTGTTAGATGCTTTATTTGTGCTAGGGATCAAGAAAAATCTGCTATCAGTTTCAGGATTAGCCAAGATCGACTTGGTTGTGAAATTTGTTGATGACAGATGTACAATTCATGATCTGTCAAATGGTGATATCATTATTGCTTCTGGAATTTTATGTCATGGGCTATACAAGCTCATAGATTATGCAAAATTTGTGAATGATTCAGCATGTGCAGTTCAAGATTCTCGGGCTATGTCAGATGCAAAGCTTTGGCATGCATGCTTTGGTCATTTGAATTTTACTAGTTTTCTACACTTGTAGAAATCTTGATGCACTTGTTAAACATTTCTATGAAGGCTATATTTTGGGCAAAATGCAATGTTCCTCCTTCCCAAAAGATGATTTAGTTTGAGCTACTAAAAAATTGCAGCTTATTCATAGTCATGTATGTGGTCCTATGAGACATCTTCTTTTGGGAACTATCTTTACTTCGTGACTTTCATTGATGATTTATCCACGCATGCATGGGTATATCCATTGAGAGCAAAGTCTGAAGTGTTTATGTGCCTTAAATAATTTTTGGTTTTGTCTGAAAATATGTCAGCATGTGAAATGGGTACCCTCCATTTCGATGGGGGGTTATATTTCTTCTGATTTTAATGCATTTGTGGCTGAACGTGGGATAAAACATCAGTGTACACTGCCATATACACCTCAACATAATGGATTTGCTAAAAGGAAGAAGAGGTGACTCATGGAGATGGCAAGGTGTATGGTCAAGAGTCAGGCTTTACCACATAGTTTTTGGCTTTAGGTTGTTATGTGTGCAACATATGTATTTAACAAGTGTCCCACTAAAGCATTACAATCTTTCACTCCATATGAGGCTTGGCATGGTCGCAAGCCATCTGTTACTCACCTGCATGTCTTTGGTTGTTTGACATATGCATTAGTGCCTAAACAACAAGATAGGGAATTAGACGATAAAGTAGTGAAATGTATTTTTGTTGGGTATAGTTCTGAAAGCAAAGGCCATCATCTGTATCATCCACAGACTAAATCCATTTTGGTTAGCCATGATGTTTGTTTTTTGGAAGATGATATTTAACCATTACTTTCATGTACTGAGGAGACATCAATTAGCTCCAAAGACATGTATGACACTTTGCTGCCTCTTTTTATAGGTGGATAGTCTATTACAAGTCCTAATGAGGCAACTTCTCAGCCTTTACAGGTTTCATGTGATGATGTAGATCATTCCATCTCTGATGCAGATTTACATGATGCACTTGTTGATGAGAGAGTTGATATTGAGGAAGCAAAAAATATGCCAAAATGGATGGTGCCAACTTTGCATGATAGAAAAGTAGATGCACATGTGTCATATTGTACTCATTCAAGCTCTCATAGTGCTTCTTTTACATCAAATTGCTATGTTATGGCTGCCTAGAGTCTTTGTGATGAGAATGAGCCTATTTCATTTGATGAAGCACAAAATTCAAAAAATTGGATGGTTGCTATGCAATCAGAATATGATGCTATAATGAAAAAGGGTACCTGGTCTTTATGTGACTTGCCTCTTGGCAAGAAGTCCATTGGCACTAAGTGGGTATATAAGCTGAACCGTAAGCTTGATTCAGATGTCTTATGGTTGATTTGGGTGTTGGTCAATCTGCTGCCACCACCATCTTCATCGACAACACACTGGTAGTTGCGAGGAACCATGTGTTCCATGCTCACACTAAGCAAACTAAGGTGCCCTATCATTATGTCAGGGAGAGGTTCTCTAATAGAGAGATCATTTGAGCATATGAGCTCACACAGGAGAACATTGAAGACCTTTTCACAAAGGTTGTGCCTAGGGAGAAGTTTGTAGCTTTCCGTAAAGCTTTGGGCTTACTTCCTTTTGTGGATTGATTCCACATAGCTTGGCACTTCCTTATACATGCGTGCAAGCTCCTTGTTCATTGCATCACTCCCAGGGGGGATTTGTTGATATATTTAGGTTGTGATGTGTGTGAATACACTAGGACTGTTGGGGCACTTTTTTCCCTCTTGAGGAGGGTTTTTCCCACCAACTTCTATATATGCTTATAACCCTAACATGTCACTTATCTTTGTACATTCTCTTGGTAATACATTCATTATTGTGCCTTGTGCTCCAAGCTTCTTCTTCGTCCTTGTGTTGTTTGCATGTTTCTATAGACCTCTGTTAGCAGTAGTCAAGGAACTGAAGGACTAACAAGACAAGGAAGCCAACGAAGGGAGTCGGAGTGAAGAGAAGGTACAAGCAGACATAGTAGTCAAAGAAGATCGGGCAAGTAGGCCATTATTTTTTCAGGAAGCTAAAACATATCAAAGAGGTGGACACATAAGGAGAAGGAGCAAGTAGGAAGCTCGAAGATGTGTATGTCAAATCGTTAGAGGAAATCCCTACAAAAATAGTGATTTTCATCACTAAAAGCCATTGTAAATACCATTTCATATTTTTGTAGCTCCATTTTGTGCAAGCCAAGGAGTCCTTGAGCTTGAGGAGCATTAGAAGTAGCTACCTACCAGTTTTCATAATTTTTAGACTCCATTTGAGCCTTCAAATGGGGCCTAGAACCTAATTTTTAACTAGGCCGGACACTAGGTCTGGACACGGCCAAAACCTAGTAAAAAACTATAAATAGAGCTAGAGAACTCATTTTTGAGGTTAGCTTGTAATAGATTTGAACTTGTATGAGCTTTTTGAAAGTAATCTAAAAGAACTCCATTGCTTCTCTCTCTTTGTCTTACCTTGTGTGCGCGTATGTGTATGTGTGTGCATGTTGGTGTGCTTCTCACTCACACATTTGTGCCTTCACTTGCTCGAGGTCTTCATACCATCCTCACGTCTTCCCGGATTGACATTAAAGGACGTGCTACTCATCATTGAGCTACACCAAATTTTGGCACCGTTGCCGGGAATCGAGCTTTGAGGACGAGCGTGTGATGGTAAGACGTAGATTGGAGACATTGGCGTTGTAGGTAATTTCTTTACTCTTCTTTATTTTTCTCTTTCTTACTTCATCACCATCATCACCATCATCATCCTCACCACCTCCCACCTCCATCTCCACCATCGCGAAAAATTTCAGTTTTTGATCATATCACCTTCTTCCTTCCATGTCCCTCATTTCACTTGTGAGAGAGAGCGAGAGAGCGAATTGTGTGCATTGCTTTTTGCCTGTTTTCTAAGTGATCTTGCAGGTACAGTTGTATCATCCCCTCCAGCACGCTGCGCAGGTACGGACGAACTCGGAACTGTCTCTGTGTCGCAGACCTCTGTCGATCGCGATCGACAGAAAATTTTGCCTTTTGGTAAAACAAAGTGCACCACCATGACATGCACAAGGAGCACGTTCCAAATCACTAGAAAGAATTAAAACATTCTGTGTTTCTCTGTCAATCGCGACTGACACCATCAATCGCGATCAACAGCCACGATCGACAGATTCTGTCGATCGCGACCGATAGAGACAATCGACTGACCCTGTCAATCGCGATTGACATCGTCGATCGCGACCGACAGCCACGACTGACACCTCTGTCGATCGCACATATCCGCGATTGACTGAAATTAGGACGAAAATCCCGAAAAACGTGTGGATCACGATTGACACCATCGATCACGATTGACAGGACCCACGACCGACTCTATCGATCGCGATTGACACTGTCAATCGCGACTGATGTGTCGATCGCGACCGACAGGCCCCGACGGACACCTCTGTCAATCGCGATTGACAGACCTGTCGATCGCAATTGACAAGCTTTTTTGGCCAAATTTCTAGGGTTTTTTTCTTGCATGTATTTGGGGTAATTTTGGACATACTTATCAAGCTATTAATTATTTGTGAGGTTCCTAAACTTGCATGTTTAGAAAAAAAACAAAATCCTGTGTATTGTCAGCCTGTTTGAACCCTGTTGTAACTTCAAAACCGTGAGTGGTCATAACTTCACCAGCTTGTTGAGAATCCTACGTGGACCTCGACTGGTTTTTGTAAGAATCATACCTGGAGTTTTAGAACATGTATTTTTAAGTTGGCCATTCGGTAGAATTAGGTGGTCATAAGATTTTGGGGGTACAGTGAGATACTCCAAGGGGGGCCTGTAATTGTTGATGTGTGTCAATCAATCCATTGTGGTAAAGGAGCTATATTGACTTGAGAACTTTTGCAGGAACATTGTGTACAAGCAAGGCATTCCAAGGCAAGCTAGCAAGGGTGTGTACCAAGCTTGGGAGAAGGCTTCCTGGGCTTGTGCAGTAGTCTGAGCAACTAGAGGATTGAGGTTGGAAGTTCTCTCAACCCTCCTTTGTCAATTCCTAGCCTAGGCTAAGTACGACTTAGGTGTGGTTATTAATTAGGGCAACGTCAGGCATGAATTAAGTTCAAGAGAACTAATCAACCAAGTGCAAGCATTAAGTAGGTCTTAAGTGCGAAAACCCTAAGGGAAAGAAGTAAACTTGAATCGATCACTTATCAAGTGCGAAATTGACTTAAGTATTCCTGACGACGTGATATCAGACAAGATCATAAACATAATAATCAACTACAAAGAACAAAGTGATTGGTGCCAATTAACCTGCAATGAGAGTGTACTTGGGACCAAGGGGGTAGAGAAACTAGGCATATGAACCTTAGGTCAGGCAGACACTTAGGCCGAGACAGACAAAGCCTCAGATCTTCTGAAGCTAGTGTCAATCACACTGCTAGGTCTCGGGCCCAACAGTTGAGTGATTACCCATACACTCCCCGATTAGAAACAAGTGATTCTGAAATGTCCTATAACATGGAGAGACCAGTAGGTAGTTCAGGGGTGGCGTACCTAGAAAAGCCAGAAAGACCTTACAAGACTCAATTGGAATACCTTAGGACCAACCGATTAGGTGCTAGCATCTATGAGGATGGCCTAGGAAGATCTGTGGTCCAGATTAAAAACCCTGACCAATCCATTGGACTAGAACATCCAGCGGTCAAGTTTGAAAATGGAGCATACTTGGACAAAGAAGGAACCATATACGTAGTCACAAGTCACCCAGATAGGACAGACGGGTTTGGAAATGTGATTGCAGAGACCGACATGGGTGATATAGAGGAAGGGAACTTAGAGAGAGAGCCAAGAGCTCCCCGTGGTAAATCCATCTTGACCAGAATCATGACTCCAGAGTGGATTCCACAGGATAATAAAAGCATAGATTTGCTTTTAAACCGAGAAACCGATGAGGCTTTTTGGAGATATAAACTTGCCCAACCTCAGGAAGTAAGTGCTCTCACAATCTATGAGTTTAAAGACCCTGATAGCCTAGGCAAAGTAACCTACCTAGACAATACATCAGAGAGGATCTTCATGGTCACCGAGCATGGCAGACATTCCTATACATGGAAGGGTGAATTTGTTTTTCCCCAACCTCGGTCTAATGTGTCCTACAGTCACCAAGGAGCTGGGACCTCCCAAGCTCATGGAGCTCAAAGAGATAGGAGTAGAGACAGACATGAGGTAAGCTTTGCCAACTCCCTAGGAAGAGAAAGGATGAGAACAGGGAAAGATAGGGAAGAAACCAAGAGACCTAGAGCCCCAAGGAACTAGAGAAATTCTGATGAATTCCCTTTTCCAAGGCCTAGAGAACAGACTAGGGCTCTGAGACCAACACAACTGGTAAAGTCCATGAAGAATTACTTCGATGGCACTGGAGACCCTTATGACCATGTGGCAAAATTTAGGCAAGTCTTGAAAGCTGAACAGGTAGAGGACCTATTCACACAATATAATGCTTTTGGTCTAACCCTTAGGAACACTACCCTTACGTGGTTTCAACCACTGAACGAGAGGCATTTCAGAAACATAGACGAGCTCCTAGAGGCATTTATCATTGAGTTTTCTAAGAGTGGCATAAGGCACAACACTTCCTCACTAATTCATAGCTTCAAGCAAACACCTCAAGAGACGGTCAGACTAGCAGGAAGACGGTTTAGGCAATACCTAGAGAGGTGCCCAATGCCTGAGTTACCCACACTAGCCAAGCAAGTGGCTTTGTTCTTAGATGGATTGTTGAGCACCAAGCTCAGGTCATATGTGTATCTGAAGGACCCCAGAACTATAGAAGAGTGTGTACGCATGTGCATTGACATAGAGGATAACCTAGGGGAAGAGTTAGAGCTTTCCAAAATCTATAAAGATTCAGATAGTGCCTCTAGCTTTTCTTCCACACAATCTACATCTATTCAGGAACTCGCAGAAAAGGTAGCTCAAAAACTAGGTGTCTCTAGCAAACAAATTCCAAGATTTGCCCTGTGAAGAGGTGCTATACTTGCGGTGGTGACCACATGGCAAACGTATGTCCCATTATATCTCAACCCCAAGTAAATCCTAGCAGCCAGTACTGCACCATAGAACGGAGGTACACAAATCACACCGTGCAAGATTGCCCCTACAATAAGCAAGCAGTTAGGCAGACGTACCCACAACCATACCCTCAACAAGGAAGATACCAGAACCAATACCCACCACAACAGTATGCTAGACCTCAACAAACCTACCAACCACAATACCAAAACCAACAAAGGCCTTAGCCTGTGTTAGCACAACAACCCCCTGCCCCAGCTAATGTAATTCCTGTAAAGTATGCAGCTGTAGAAGAGAATTTGAATAGAGCTACAGTGCCAGTAACACCATTGCTTTCAGAAAGTGATCCCAGTGACCATAGCTTTGATTCTACACATATTGATAGTCCCTAGGCTTACTACATGCAATCTCCTAAACATGGTGAGTCCTACTACAGTGAAGAACCAAGTGAACCTAGTTGGGAGCCAGAGTACACAAATGTAATGTACACAAACCCTAACTCTAGACCCCAACCTAGGCAGGTAAGACCCCCATTCCCTAGAGGACCATGCTACAGATGTTAGGGAGATCACCTCATTCGTGATTGTCCCTTACCTCCACCTACACAACCCCAGTCAGTGACAATTCAAGGCTTTTGCTAAGATTGTGGAAAGGAGCATCTCTTACAAGATTGCCCAAAAAACCCCAATAATATGCCAAAAATTACTCCTAACAATGTTATTGGGTTAGTAGTAGACTCTACAGGAAGTGTGACGTCCAGTGCACCAGTACAGGTAGTCACTAGAGCTCAGGCATTGCAGCAAAACCAAGGGGTAGGCCAGGAAAAGAGCTAAGAGGCTAGTGAAGCTGAGAGCATAACTAAGAAGAGAACTAGAGCCTGGAGAGATAGTAGAGAAAGAATGAAGAGGCAATGGGCTAAGAAGATGAGTGAACTCGAGGAAAGCCTAAGGGAAACAAAAGCCACGATAATTTAACTCACATCTCAAACTCCCTCTCACACTACCCCACCCCCACCATCCCCATCACCATCCGATCCAAACCTTCCAACCCACCTCACATAATCCCACCACCCCCTAGAGTAGGATCAGTATTAGCAGATCCCACGCCCGAGGACCTTAACATGATGCTTAAGGCATATCAGGCCAGAATCCAAGAAGGGCCAACCATAACGGATCATGAAAAGTGTTACCCTAGAGCGGAACTAGAGCTTGAACGAACCAAAATTTTTGCTAAGATGGTGGAATTGGCTCAAACCATGTTTGAAGCCAATTGCCTCTTCAATATCTCTAGTTCAGCCAAGACGCAGTTGCACTTTGATGGACTGCTAGAAAGATTGGAGAGGTTAATTGCACAATCAGAAAAGGAACCCACCCCTCCAAGTAAGGGCAAGGCTAGTATGAAGGCAAGCCTTCTTGCCCAGGAAGCCTATGTGCCTAACTCTACGGAACTAGACACATCTTCTTCTATGAATCGGTTCACACCAGAATTCCTATGAGAGATTCAAGAAGACAAATGGGCTAAAGAAAGTGAAGTCCCTCCTCCCATTGAACTTGTGGATGATGCACATGACCAATTCCCACAAGACATCCCATCCATTTATGAAGAGCAGGAGAGCACTCAGTCTCAAGAGAGATTAGACTTTGAGTCTAATTCTTTACATGAATTACTCCACTTCACAAGCCCATGGGAAGCTAAGTCCACTTGTATGAGAGCACCCACAGTCATGGTAAGAAACGAAGACTCTGTCATACCTAGGAACACAGAGGTAGTGAAAAACACTAAAGTGTAGTGTAACCTCACTTTAGAAGAGCTACTCAAAGTAAGGCCAGAACTATGGAAACATGTAGCCAAACAAGTACCATAGATAGCAAAACCTCATTCCCAGGTAGGTTCTCATAGAACAATGCCAGAAATTCCTCTAGACAAGATAGGAGATATGAGTGAGGGTGAAGAAGGAAACACCTATCTTCCCATTACCCATCAGGGGTACACAACCAAGGCAATTCTTGACTCAGGTGTAGGAGTTGCAATTGCTACCACTTTCCTATGGAAACGTTGGGGCAAGCCAGCACTCAGGCCCACGAGGATGAAATTGCAAATGGCTGATGGTCACATAGAGAGGCCTTTAGGACTACTTGAAGGAATAACTCTCACTACTTGTGGTGTAGAGTTTGAGCACACATTTGCTATATGTGATTTTAGCAAGAACCATGCTTATGAGATGATTTGGGAAGACCATTTATGCGATGGTTGCAAGTGGTACAAGATTGGGGAACCAATTCCTTGTACTTGCAACACTTGGGTGTTACAACCAAAGTGAATCTCAAAGTTTACTCTCATAGAGATGTCCCTCCTATCCAATGGAATCCTATTCATAGAGCCAAAGATGATACAGAGTCGGTGCACTCCATAGGATCAGGATCCTCATGGATGCATGAAGACACCCACTTATGGATGTGCAAAGTAGCAGTAGAAGAAGAGAAGAGAGAAAAAGCCAGAGAGGTAGGTGCGAAGGAAACACATAGATCAATTCAAGACTCAGCCTATGCACCTGTAGTATTTCCGGACGAAGAATTTGAACCTCACGGCTGGGCAGAAATTTTAGCAACAATGGATGTAGCCATCAATGAAGAACAATGGACACCACACTGCGATGAGGATGGCTATGACATATCAGTTTTCTCCATAGAGCCAATCATGGGAGATGCAGTTTTAGAAAAGTGCGAACCTAGCCCTGATGCATTTGAGGATGCAAGTGACTCCGACCTAGAGTCAATCATTATGGACCCACCTTTTGCATCAGATGAAGAATACTTCTATGAGGTAGAATTTCAACCCCAGAGACACGGAGAGCTTACAAATGATGTAAGGTTAGCCACAAAAGTGACCCCTAAGGATGAAGGAAAGAGAAGAAAGAAGAGAGAAGTCACACCAGACGAGGAAGAATCTTTGTTTGAGGTCCTGAGAACTTTAAAAAGTATGAGATAGACGATAGAAGAGTCATGGTGAGGATGCCAAAACGTGAGGCTCAATTAAGAGAGGCCTATGATAACAAAGAAACCACCAAGAAAATAGTTGTAGCCGTGGAAGAAGGAGAAGAAGGATGCACGTACATAGGCCATGACCTGACGGAAGAAGAAGAGCATGCATTAATAGCCTTGCTAAGAGAATACAGAGATGTATTCACTTGGAGTTACAAGGATTTGAAAGATGCGAAACCCTCTAAGCAGAAGCCATACACATATAATGATAATTATGCTGCCAAGATAAAAGAGGAGATAGATAGACTGGTAGAAGCTGGATTTATCTATGAAATTGAGCACACCGAGTGGGTATCCCCCATTGTAGTTGTGCCCAAGAAGAATGGAAAGCTACGTGTGTGCATTAACATGAAGAAGGTTAATGCAACCACAGTTCGAGATAACTATCCACTTCCAATTACCGAGCATCTATTAGAAAGGGTAGCGGGCAAGGAAGTGTACAACTTCCTTGATGGATTTTTGGGCTACAATCAGGTAGCCATAGCTCTAGAAGATCATCATAAGACAGCTTTTGCCACAGAGTGGGGCATATTTGCCTTTAGAGTAATGCCATTTGGGCTTACCAATGCTCCTGCAACCTTTCAGAGACTGATGTGCCACGTGTTTAAAGAGTTCTTGAGGAAGAATTTGGAAGTCTATGTTGATGACCTCTTTGCTCATTCCAACATTAGACAAACCCATATCCCTGAACTCAGACAAATCTTTGACAAATGTCGAGAGTATCAAGTCTGCTTGAGCCTAGAAAAGTGTGTTTTCATGGTCAGGCAAGGCAAGATTCTAGGACACAGTGTCAAAGAATGGCATATCCACCGATGAAGAGAAACTAAGAGCCATCGCCGAGCTACCTAAGCCAAAGAATGTCAAGGAAGTACAAGCTTTCATGGGGCATTGTGGTTATTACCGACGGTTTATACACATGTATGCCATCATAGCAAAGCCTCTGTACGGACTTTTGACCAACTTTGAGTGGACTGATGAATGTGAGAATTCCTTCAATGAGCTTAAACGACGATTATGTTCAGCACCAATCTTGACCACACCAGATTGGAATAAGCCTTTTCATGTTCATGTAGATGCCTCCAATTATGCTATTGGGTGTGTACTCGCACAACCTACGGGCGAAGGTAATATGGATCTTCCAATTGCCTATGCTAGTAGACAATTGAATGTAGCTGAACGGAACTATACCACGACCGAACGAGAAGGATTAGGCATGTTATATGCAGTTAAAAAGTTTAGACACTATTTGCTTGCAAATAAGTTTAAATTTTTTACCGATCATCAGGCATTATTGTACTTGGTAAACAAACCATGCAATATAGGCCGATTAGTAAGATGGTTTCTCTTACTAATGGAATATGATTTTGAAGTTGTGGTAAGGAAAGGGAGGACTCACTTGAGAGCAGACCATCTCTCTAGGCTCACTTTTGGAGAAGCCCCACAAGGAGTGTCAGATGACCTTCCTGATGCTTACTTGTTTAATTGGAAGTTGTACCTCAGTGGGCTAAGCCATTAGTCCCAGTGTTGACATACGGGCCTAACCACCCAATCATAAACACTCAAGATAGGGAGATAATAAAAGCCCAAAAATACCAGATCATGGCAGGAAGTATGTACAAGCACACAGATCAAGGGATCCTAGCTTGTTGTGTAGAAGAGGATGAGTACGCTAAATGGTTGCAATTGGCACATGTAGGTGCGTTAGAGCAACACTACTCAAAGCAACGAACCCTACAGACTCTAAGGAGACTCGGAGTGCATTGGCCGACTATGGAGGGTGATGTCCACAAGTTGTGCAAGGAATGCCCAATCTGTTGCACTAAACCACCTGTGGAGCATGCCACTCTTTATCAAGTGTCCATAGTGCCAGATTGGAGTGAACCATTAGTAGATTTCCTGAGGACGAGAACATTCCCTCAAGATATGACACTGGCCAGACAAAGAAGTCTAGAACAAGAAGCCCTAGATTACTCACTCATTGGTGATAATCTATACAAGCGTGGTAAAGATGGTTACCTGAGACTATGTGTCCATGAGAGTGAATATCTCAAGATCTTGGAAGCAGCTCACCAAGGTTTAGCAAGAGGACATTTTGGACCAGATCGAGTGATCAAGGCAATACTATTTGCGGGCTTCTGGTGGCCGACCCTTCACATGGATGCACATACCTATGTGAAGAGGTGTGATGTCTGTCAGCGAACTCAATAGCCTATACGCAAAGATGAGATGCCCCTGAAACCTATGATGGGTGGACGTGCATTCTCTAAGTGGGGAATAGACTTCGTAGGTCCTATTAATCCCCCAACTAAGGGTTTGCATGCGGAATATATCATCGTGGCCACAGACTATCTAACCAAGTGGGTAGAAGTAAAAGCTACCACAAAGAACGATGCTCAAACGACAACTAAGTTCTTATTTGAGAATGTGTTCACAAGATACGGGCTACCTATAGAGCTAGTAAGTGATAGAGGCACTCATTTCTTGAATGAAGTTATTGAAAATCTTCTCCAAGAGTTCTTGGTAGTACATAAGAAGTTTGCCCCCTATCACCCACAAGCTAATGGCCAAGCCGAAAGCACAAATAAGATCCTATGCAATGTGTTGACTAAATTGGTAAATAATAAACGCTCTGATTGGGACAAACAGCTACACCATGTTGTTTGGGCATACAAAGTTGCCTATAAAACGGTACTCCAAGCCACACCCTTTCAGATGGTTTTTGGCCAAAATGCGGTGCTACCTTTGGACTTCTTGATTCCCACATTGAGAGTAGCACAGGAGCATGAGTGGACGGGTCATGAGCTCTCCTCTAGGATCTTTGACCTTGAGTGATTAGGAGAAACAAGACTGAGGGCTGCCGCAGGAATATATGCAGCTAAGAAATGACAAAAGGCATACTTTGATGCCCATGTTAAGGATAAAGGCTTGAAGGCCGGAGACTTAGTGTTGGTGTATACCCTAAAACAACATGCAAGAAAGCTAGAAAAGAGAGGTTATGGACCTATGATCATAAATAGGATCTCAACCAGTGGAGCAGTTCAACTCGCTACACTGGAAGGTGATGTTCACCCTAGCTATATAAGCGGATGCAGAGTCAAGTTATATCAAGAACCCCTGACAGAGGAGATGCTAAATCGACTCAACACTGCCAAAAAACGCAAGGAAGAAGAAAAACAAGTTCGAGAAGAGGCACAGGCGGAAGCCTTGGAATGCATCCGAAGGATGAGGTTGCAAAGACTGGGTAGAGATCAGGCCAGGGTAGATGACTATGCGGACCCAGGTTATCATATGGCAATGTGTGAAGTCTCAAGAATAAGTTCTCATAGAATAATTGATAGACGACCTTTTGTAACCTTAGAGATATGACAAGGAAAGGGTGCAAGGACTGTAAGGGCCTTGATTGACTCAGGTGCAGCCACTAGTGCTGTTAAATTTTCTTACTGTCAAAAGTTGAAATTAACTGTCAATCCTATAGAGGCATATCTCATAGGATTGGGAGGTGTGGAAACCCCTTGCATGGGTGAGGTGGAACTTCCCCTCTACATTCAAGACGAAGTAATGAAAGTTAAAGTGCTAGTGTGTCAAGATGAGGACCTCACGGAGCCTCTTGTCTTAGGTCAAGACTGGATCTATGATCATGCAGTCAACCTAAACCTAAGAAGACTCCTTCAGGTCTGGGTAAATCAAAATCACGTTACAATTGAGTTAGAAAATGAAGCACTCAAGGAATTAGACAAAGCACACACTCCTGGTCCTTCCAGGGGTACACATGAAGATGACCATGTTATTCTTATCCAAAACTGTGTGATGCAGAGGAATGATGATTTCAATCAAGAAGTCAGGGGCGCAACGGAACTCCCTTCTTTTCCAGAGACCAGAGGGATGCAGCAACCAAAGGAAGATCAAATACAGATGGAGCAGAGTAATACCTATGCTGGAGGACAAAAGAACATGCGAAGCAGAATGTCTCAGCCATTGAAACAAGTGTGGGTGCGGAAAGGCGAACACCCCGTTGCGATCAAGCCAACCACACGAGCAAAACTTCTTATTAGTAATCAACGACACGACACTAATAAGAAGTCTTTCAAAAATTCTTCTGTGAAAATGAAGTCTATCTGGGTACCCAAGAAGTCGATGAAGGCTAGCCCACAATCAAGACAAATTTGGGTGCCTAAGGCTTGCTTGCGGGCTCAAATAGTTACACCGAGGCCACACCCTGTACAACATGGTTCACTCACTCAAACATATGATACCCTTTCTTATACAACACGCACGGACACACATTAGTCCATGAGCACAAGCAGAATCGCTTGTAAATGGGTCCTTAAAAAGCCTCATTTTCAAGTAGACATGCCTGAAAAGCCCTTCAGAGTCTCCACAAAATCAAGACCAACAACAAATCAGTTTGTGTGGAAGCCCAAAACGTGTACTAAACCTCCCGACCCTCATTTGTAAATTCATATCCACTTACTCACTACATCACTCATACATCGCATCTTTACATTTAGCTCTTAGGAATATCTATTCACTAACTACACACACGATCCCCAAGCACTTATTGACCTACTAACCTCTCACTAAAATCATGTCAATGTTGTAATGGGGACGCATGAATGCTTGGTGTCCTTTTACAATGTTAACATTCATTTGTCTATTCTCATAGAACCGGTGACCAGTCTCTTCACCATGGCCGAGGCAGGAACTAGCTCCCAGGCAGGCACCAGCCCCCAAGTCGTGGACATTGAAAGTCTTCCCATTGAAGAGGAATTGAAGGAACACCTAGTGGCATTGAGGGCATTACACGCCATACCGATTTAGAATCCTCCACAGGGGCACACAATGCCGGTTAGCAAAAACTCACATTGATTCAGTGATGTGGCCGGATCTCTAGGTGAAGGCACTTACATGTGGGAGGCCGAGATAGAGTTCAACGGGCGATGGGGCAGATATCATTTTTTCACCAGGGAATTTGAGAGGCTTCAAAATGATGAAGGTCTGAAACCCATCTGGAAGAAGGCTGGACTCTACGACTATTTCAAAGCTCAGTTACCCAAGCCAGATTTTCTACGGTGTTCCTACTTAATTAGCACTCTGACCCCTAGTAAAGAGAAAAAGGGATATAGTACCTTCGTTATACCATCACTTACCAGAGGTAATGAATTAAAGCGTTTCAAATTGACGAACAACTTGGTGAGGGAAGCTCTTGACATGAAAGGCATGCATATCCCCACCGAAAAAGAGACGATGGTCCCGGATAACATGAAGAACAGGAACCTCACTGTAAGGAATTGAACTCACAACCTCTTGGTTAGGAATTTGATGGGCTAACCACTTGCCCCAAAAGCCATGGTTGAGGATTACTTCCTAATCCTCTCTCTTAGAGCATGGTTCAACCATCTCCCACTAGGATTATGTTACATTCTTCCCCCCTTGGTCGATCATTGTCCTCAATGATCTACTCTTGTATCCCTCTAGCCTCGATGATCAGTCCCTTGAACTCCTAGGTGCCCTTGAATTGATGTCCCTCAACCTCGCATAGTTTCTTGAACCTTGTTCGCAACCTTGGTCTCTTGAACCCTTGCTCTCAACCTTGGTGTCTTGAACCTTCTTGTTCGCAACCTTGGTGTCTCGAGCCCTTGTTCTCAACCTCAGTCTTGAACCTTGTTCTCACCCGTGCTTGGTATCTTGAACACTCAATCAAGTGCCAGCCATGGATTCCCAAGGAATTCGCACTTCCATGTCTAGCTCATTGGAAAGTTTGTTCCGAGAGCTTTCCAACGGTATATTACACGCCTCAATCCGACCTACGGATTGAGAGATACACCCCAATCATTGTAAGGTCCATTCTTGAAACCGACACGCGCGCCTTCCACAATTCCTACCCTTTCACATAGAGGATGCCCACGCGCCTTTTTTAGAGGCCATTGAGTCATTCCATCTTGCCCAAGCCTACTTCCTAGGCTCTGATACCAATGTAAGGAATTGAACTCACAACCTCTTGGTTAGGAATGTGATGGGCTAACCACTTGCCCCAAAAGCCATGGTTGAGGATTACTTCCTAATCCTCTCTCTTAGAGCATGGTTCAACCATCTCCCACTAGGATTATGTTACACTCACTAAGCTCAAAGACATGGTGGCAATGACACCCACAATCGCCATTCACTTGCGAATGGTATGCAACATTTCGCGTTCCCAGCTCAAGAGCGGTTCACAATGCCACCCAAGAAAATATGGTTCAGTCTATATTTAGCAGATGCCTTCAATTTGACGATCAACATGCCGCATTGGATTATCGACCAAATCCACTTGGCACATTGTTGAGAAAAGGGGAACAACAAACCCTAACCGCCTCACATGGAAGTGAGAAGTTTCTCCAAGTTGGGGCAAAGAATGGGAGGAGAGGTTCACCCACGCTCATGGACCAATGGCAACAATGGCCAACGTCACAAGGAGCAAAGGGGAACATCCTCCCAACCATGCACACACACATGCAAATCCATACACCAAGATCATCGCCTTGCACAAAAGGAAACAGGAGAGTAGCAAATGACACCTTCTTCCATTACCAAAATGGAGGCCAAGGCCATGGCCAAGGGACCTCCCTTTTACAAATGAGGCTCTTCTTTATATAGAGAAGAAGAGAGGCATATGTGAATAAAACATGTGGTCAAAAGACCACATGTGCTAAATCAAAAAGAGAATCTCATGTGATATGGGAATTTCAAAAAAGATAACTACCTAGAGAGAGAGGGAGCGCATGGATTTCTACATGGGTTTTTTTGTGTTTGTTCAAAAAGGAGTTGTTCAAAAAGGAGTTTTCAAGGAAAGGCTTCAATACCATAGACTTAGGGAATTATCAAAAAGTGGTTTTAGGAGAGTGTTCACATGGACATCTCCTAATTTACAAAAAGATGGTATTTTCATGAGGACTCAAGGATGCCATAGCATGAGGAAAAATATGGGCAACCCTTGTAGCAACACCCTCCTCCTCCTAGACTTTGTCGCCCTCGACAAAGCTGAGAAATGAGACGCATATATTGCTGGATTGGTCCAAGTTTGGAGTCTTCGTGTCTTCAAATCTGCAGCACTTCTAGTCTGAATTTAGTAAGGCTGCAAATCATTTGAATCAACAAGCCGTCTACCTTCAAAACTTCACTCCAGCAATGCTGAGCGACACAATCCCCTTGGGGGGCAGTCAGCCCAGCCTCCATCTAATGTGCCTTCTGTCAAAGCTCCAATACCTGAAATTTAAACATACACAACAAGTAGACTGAATTTGAAAAGAAGCAGCCACAAAATGTAAGTCCATGTTGTTGGTGTAAATCAAGCCTTCACACTTGGCTTTGATTTGTACCTTGAAGACTCAACATAAGGCTTGGACAATTGGAACCTTGGAAGGGTAAAGTTTGAACTCTTGAAGGATACATTTGAACCATAGAAACCAATGCTTAATTGGTTATTACTTTTTATCCAATGTAAAAGTCTATATGACTTTATCAACCATGTAATCACACCTACTAGACTAGAGTCGTGGAAAAAGTAGATGATCTAGTTGAGTGAATATCTCCCTAAGTTTAGTGGAGAGATTCAAGGGAGCTTTAATTTGAATTCAAATTCAAACTCCTTCAAAACTCCTATAAAAAACTATGGAAAAAGTCGCGGGTTAGCTTCACTCTTTCCGAGGCAATTCTGAGCAAATTATTGAGTGTGTGTGAGCTACACCATAGCCTACACCTCTGAGTACCATTGAGCATCACATTACATGCCAATGGGAATGTACAATCATTAGATTTAATCAATATACATATATTCATAGTTTCTGTTTTCTCTAAGTGACTACCTTCAACTCTGTCAACTTCCAAGAGGCATATCTCAAGATCTACTGAACCAAATTGGATGATTCAAAGTGCATTGAATTCAGCTCAAAGTCTACTATACACCCACAAAGTCTCAAAGCTATTGGATCTACCATCACAGAGAAATCGCAGTCGGGGTGCTCACTGGTCTGTGACTGTAAGTCTCCTAAAAAGTCGGGGGTACACCTTAGTTTGCTAAATTGATTTCTCAGAGTGTGGTTTGTCATTTTCGTTCATTCCACTTGCAAATGGAAGCTTACTAAGCTAATTGAATATCCCTAGAAGGAATTTTGCTAATTGTAACTACATTGGTCATACTGAGCATAACTCTGAGCAGGTATCAAGACTAAAATAGAAACTTTTCAAGATAAGTGATTTGCAAAGTAGTCTATTTTGATCAAGTCATTACTCAAATCATTTTCAAAGTACATATAGCATATTTTGGTGTCATTTGGAACCTCAAGGAGTCTACTAAGCATATCTGAAGTCAAAGGAGGGCAGATGTGAAGCAGGATTTGCAGCACCAGCTTGATCTTCTGATTGCATCCAGCCATCACATCCAACAGTGGTATCAGAGCAAATAAGGTAATCATGGGTGATGGTTTCCCTTCCTTCATTGACAAATTGGACAGAAATAATTACCTGGCTTGGTCATTGAGAATGAAGACCTATCTACAAGGGAGAAGCTTGTATGGATACATATCAGGAGATGAGGAGTTGCCCTCATTCAAGACCAGAGGCCTACCTACAAAGGATGAACATGAGAGGCTCAACCAATGGTGTGCAAAAGATGCTTTGGCAAGGTCATATCTTCTAAACTCTATTTTTGATTTCCTTCTACCTCATGTAAGGAATTGCAAAACTTCCCAAGAGACTTGGGAAACCTTGTCAACATATTTTTCATCAAGCACAAGGGCCAGAAAGAATCAGCTATGGATTGAGTTTACAACTCTTAGGAAGCAATCAAAACAATGTGTCTCAGATTTTGTCACCAAAGTCAAAGACATTGCAGATCAACTTGCAAGTGTTGGAGAAGAAATTGAGGAAGAGCAAATAGTCAGACAAGTGATCAATGGACTAAAGGCAGATGACAAGTGGGAGAGCTTTACCACTGCAATGGACTTGTACATGGACATCCAAGCACCTGATCTAACAACTCTGATTGGACAACTCTTTACACATGAAGCAAAGATCACAAAGAATGGAGAGCAATCAAAAGGTAACAATCCCTCTGCCCTATATACTGATAAGAAGTCTAAAGACAAGGGTAAAAGCAAGAAGGTTGATGAAGAAGGCTCTACCTCCCAAGCAAACTATGCAGGGAGAGGTAGATCATCTAGAGGTAGGGGCAGAGGAGGTAAGTCAGGTAGGGGGAGACCCTACAATCAATCTCCATGCAATATTTGTGGCTTGTCTAACCATACTACAGATGAATGTTACAAAAACTACAAGAACCAAAGAGGAAGAGGTCACCAAAGAGGAGGATACTCTCAAGGAAGAGGCAGATTCAATCAATCTCAAGGCTACCATGGCTACAACAATAATTACAACAACAACTACAATCACAATGGCAATTATCAAAGTGGATACAGAAATAGGAAGGATTACAACAATTATGCAGAGGATCAAGATGATTCCTTGTTGATCATGAACATGACATCTAAATCAGGTATCAATGATGATCATTTGTTCTATATTGATTCAGGTTGCTCTAACCATGTAGCTGGAAATGTTGCCTTACTCTCTGATTTGGAAGAACCCAAAGGCAAGCACCAAGTGCAGACAGGTGATGACACTAAACATTCAGTTGTTAAAGTAGGCAACGTCAAAACAAGTGATGGTAATCAGAATTTACTAAGCAGAGTGTTGTATGTTCCAACAATCACCAAGAATCTGATGAGTGTAGGTCAGATTGTTGAAAAAGGTCTACAGGTCAGGTTCACTCAACATGGTGCATATGTGGAGGATCCAAGACATGGATTCAGAAGGATAGCCAAGGGAGAGAAGTCAGGTAGATTGTTTACCTTTGAACTTGAAGACACTAAGAATATTGCTTTGTACAACTATAAAGACCAAATCCTATCAGAATTGGAGATTTGGCACAAGAGATTAGGTCACATTGGAGAAAGGACCATAAAACAAATGAGCAGGGATCAATGTGTGCTTGGGATACCTAATGTATCCAAGCAACACATGATATACAAGTGTGGGGCTTGTCAATTTGGTAAGTCACACAGATTGCCATATACCAAGAAAGGTTTTATGCATGAAGATTATTTGGAATTGGTGCATACAGATGTTTGGGGACCTAGCAAGGAGCCATCCATATTTGGATCAAGGTACTATGTGTCCTTTATTGATGACTATAGCAGGTGGACTGTCTTATACTTCATGAAACATAAGGATGAAGTATTTAATGGTTTCAAAAGGTATCTTGCATTAGTTGAAAATCAAACAGGTAGACATTTGAAGAGGCTAAGGTCAGATGGTGGTGGAGAATACTTCTCCAATGACTTTGAAGATTTCTTGCAGGAAAGAGGCATCAAGAGGGAGATTACTACAAGGTATTCACCTGAACAAAATGGGGTAGCTGAAAGGAGGAATAGACTCATTGTAGAGACAGCTAGGTCTATGCTTAATGAGAAAAAATTACCAAATTATCTTTGGGTAGAGAGTGTATCTACTGCCACATACTTAATCAACAGGTTGCCATCAAAGACACTTGATGGAATGACACCCTATGAGGCTTGGCATGGTAAGAGACCATCTCTTGATCATTGCAAAATCTTTGGGTGTGTTGCATATGTGCATATTCCCTCACAGGTAAGGGGAAAGCTAGACCCTAAGGCTGAAAAGTGTATCTTCATTGGTTATGATTTGAATCAGAAGGGATACAGGTTCTATAACCCCTCAAACAAAGGCTTCAAGGTAAGCAGAGATGTCATATTTGATGAAAATGATTCATGGTATGAAAATGAGTGCAGGAAAGTTAGCCTACCTTATGACATGGAAGAAGACTTTCCCAAGCTTAGCAGACAAGAACCAATTCAGAAAGAGGACACAAGCTCAGATGATGAAGACACCATCAACATTGAAGAATTCAAGGCTTGGAAATCAAAAAGGAAGATGAAGATGAAGCAACTAGAAGACAATCCAGAATCCTCAACTCAAGCTATGAGGAGATCTCAAAGAGAAAAGAAGAAACCTATTAGGTATGGGTATGATACTTCACTTGTAACCAAGCACTCTGTATATCTTGCAAAGGATATCTTGAATGAAGAACCAGGTACATTTGAAGAAGCAATTACTAAACCAGAATGGAAGGAAGCAATGGATGAAGAAATGGAGGATCTCAAGGAGAGTGACACTTGGGACTTGGTACCCAAGAAGGACTCCGTGAAGGTGATAGGATCCAGATGGATCTACAAACTCAAGAGAAACTCAGATGGTACAATAAACAAGTATAAAGCTAGGTTGGTAGCCAAGGGTTTTGCACAAACCCAAGGCATTGATTATGAGGAGACATTTTCTCCTGTAGCCAAGATGCCAACTATCAGAGTTATGGTGAGTGTAGCTGCATCCAAGAATTGGAAAATGTACCAATTGGATGTGAAGAATGCATTCTTGAATGGATGGATATCTGAAGAAGTCTACATGTCACAACCACCTGGCTATGAAGATCCCAATAAGGTAAATCATGTTTGTAAATTGAAGAAGGCTTTGTATGGATTGAAGCAGGCACCTAGAGCATGGAATTACAGGTTGACAACCTATCTACTAGATCAAGGATTTGTGATGAGTAAAGCAGATACTTCATTGTTTATAAAGAGGAACAATTCAGAGGTAATATACTTGTGTGTCTATGTTGATGACATCATTATTACAGGAAATGATGTTCAGGGAATAAGACACATCAAAGGACAAATGATGAAGGAATTCAAGATCAATGATCTTGGATTATTGAAGTACTTTCTAGGACTTGAATTGGTCTATACAAATTCAGGTATCTTTATTACTCAGAAGAAGTACATTCAGGACATGGTCAAGAAGTTTAATTTGCAGGAAGCTAAAGTCTCAAACATTCCTATGGAGGTCAACCACAAACTCAGTGCACATGAAGGAGAAGAACTCAAAGATATTACAGGTTACCAAAGTTTAGTAGGTAGTCTTAATTATGCTACCTTAACCAGGATTGATATATCATATGGTGTTAGTGTACTTAGCCAATTTATGCATAAACCAAGAGTACCACATTTGGAGGCAGCCAAGAAGATAGTAAAGTACCTAAAGGGAACACAAAATCATGGTTTGTACTTTCCATATTCATCAGACATTGATATTAAGGTATACTCAGATGCAGATTGGGCAGGTTGCAAGGATGACAGGAGGAGTACATCTGGTTACATATGCTTTGCAAGTGATAAACCAATTTCTTGGTCATCCAAGAAACAACCCACAGTAGCTTTATCATCTACTGAGGCAGAGTACAGAGGGCTAGCCAATGCCACTCAAGAAGCCATATGGTTGAAGCTATTATATTCAGAATTGGGCCTATACACAAGGCCACCAATCATATTTGGTGATAACACAAGTTCACTTCACCTAGCAGCTAATCCAATTTATCATGCTAGGACAAAACACATAGAGGTTCACTACCACTATGTGAGGGAGAAGTTACTTAGCAAAGAAATTCAATTATCATATGTGTCTACTAATATACAATGTGCAAATTTGCTTACTAAAGCTCTGGATGGAAGCAAGCTATGCAGATTTAAATCCATGATTGGATTGCAGGAAATAATTGAAGACTAGAGATGAAGACTTGAGCCAAAGTGTTTGGCTTGAGGGGGAGCTGTTGGTGTAAATCAAGCCTTCACACTTGGCTTTGATTTGTACCTTGAAGACTCAACATAAGGCTTGGACAATTGGAACCTTGGAAGGGTAAAGTTTGAACTCTTGAAGGATACATTTGAACCATAGAAACCAATGCTTAATTGGTTATTACTTTTTATCCAATGTAAAAGTCTATATGACTTTATCAACCATGTAATCACACCTACTAGACTAGAGTCGTGGAAAAAGTAGATGATCTAGTTGAGTGAATGTCTCCCTAAGTTTAGTGGAGAGATTCAAGGGAGCTTTAATTTGAATTCAAATTCAAACTCCTTCAAAACTCCTATAAAAAGCTATGGAAAAAGTCGCAGGTTAGCTTCACTCTTTCCGAGGCAATTCTGAGCAAATTATTGAGTGTGTGTGAGCTACACCATAGCCTACACCTCTGAGTACCATTGAGCATCACATTACATGCCAATGGGAATGTACAATCATTAGATTTAATCAATATACATATATTCATAGTTTCTGTTTTCTCTGAGTGACTACCTTCAACTCTGTCAACTTCCAAGAGGCATATCTCAAGATATACTGAACCAAATTGGATGATTCAAAGTGCATTAGATTCAGCTCAAAGTCTACTATACATCCACAAAGTTTCAAAGCTATTGGATCTACCATCACAGAGAAATCTCAGTCGGGGTGCTCACTGGTCTGTGACTGTAAGTCTCCTAAAAAGTCGGGGGTACACCTTAGTTTGCTAAATTGATTTCTCAGAGTGTGGTTTGTCATTTTCTTTCATTCCACTTGCAAATGGAAGCTTACTAAGCTAATTGAATATCCCTAGAAGGAATTTTGCTAATTGTAACTACACTGGTCATACTGAGCATAACTCTGAGCAGGTATCAAGACTAAAATAGAAACTTTTCAAGTCTTGTGATTTGCAAAGTAGTCTGTTTTGATCAAGTCATTACTCAAATCATTTTCAAAGTACATATAGCATATTTTGGTGTCATTTGGAACCTCAAGGAGTCTACTAAGCATATCTGAAGTCAAAGGAGGGCAGGTGTGAAGCAGGATTTGCAGCACCAGCTTGATCTTCTGATTGCATCCAGCCATCACATCCAACACATGTTTAGTTTCCACTTCAGGGGACATCTTTCACTTAGGACTTGTTCTTCTAATGAGAAGAGCTCCTAAAAATCTTCTCATCTAAGTGCTCCAAAAAATGATGCCATAATCTGTTATTTCCAAGTGAGTGTGACATATTGCATTGTATAGTACGAGATGAATATGTAGTTGCAAGTTTAACTTATGTGCCTGCCATCATTCATACTATGCTCCTAGTCAACAAGCTTGCAATTTAACATGACATTATGTGCCTCAAAAATGAATAGATAATTGCGTAACATTATGAGTCCTAACATTTTGCAAGCATTGGTGAGATTCAAACAACTTATCCAACACTATTCTTGCAAAGCACAGTAGCAAATCATCTATAGGAGGTAAGGAGGATCAATGTTCTAAATATGTTGGCCTGTAATGCAAAACATAAGCCTTAAATGAGCTTTGTGAAACTAGAGAGTTACTTCTCTAGCAAAAAACAATCACTCATATATGACTCCACACTTAAGTCAGAACTCTCAATCCCCTATGTGCATGTTCTCCTGCAAATACCCCAAAACACCTTTTAATCATCACAAGGGACTCCTTCCCCCAGGAGATGAATCAATATACTGCAGTCACCTGCAAGCTTTCCACCAAGCAAGAAGATCACACATAGATATGATGTGCCTAAAGGAAACTCCAAGAATTAACAAAAAGAACATGTAGCTCTTGATAGCAAGTGAACCAGGTGGCATCCAAGTTTAACACATGCAACATGTTTTACCCTTTGCACAATACCATAGTGAAGATCATACTTTGGTCATAGATGACAAAAAGTGCATAACCTGCAAAATATAAAAGATCCTGGCACATTCGAACCACAAGAGCAACAAGTCATACTTACGCTTTCCATTCTGTGATGGCCCCAAACTTATCAAGTTTCTGCATCAATTTGCTTTTAGCGATCATATCAAATCAAAGCATTAATCATTCATTTTGGTCATCTTCTAAGTGAAGATTGGACAAAGCTACTCTCGTAAGGGCGTGTCCTTCAAACCTCCACTCATGGAATGGCCAAGATTGTTGGGGGTCATTGCTGACTTTAGTATAAGCCTATCCTTTCGAAAATCAAGAATGGTTAATAGAAAAAGCCATTCAATATTACGTGCTGCTATAACAATACATGTGTATGCTTTTCTGGAACTCAGGTGCAGATATTTCAATCAGTGAACTCTTTAGTCACAACTTTATTTATGGACTATAAAGTTTTGGACATAACCCTGTTTGGATGGGTTGTTACAGCACCTTATGACAACATTTTTGTAATATCATGAAAAGAACAATTTTGCAACTCTGCAACTGGCTAAGGCATGTGAAAACACAAATCTTGAGAGACTCCCAAGGTCATACTGGAAGGTTTCTACAGAATCCCTTTCCAAGCCAAGATGATGTCTACCTCAAATGATGGAGACGATTGCCTACAATCCCTTTGCCAACAGGGAACGAGTCTTGAACCACTCATTATTCAATTATAGAAGCATAAAACCGTGTAATATAAAGGAGACACTTGCAATGCAAATGACAGTTAGAGACTGGGAACTGAGAGCCCCATGGTGTGAAAACTTAAGCCATAGAATGATATAAATACCATACTTTCAAGTTGCATATCTTGAAAGTTGCATATCTGAAACATAACGTCAAGAGGCCTCAGCCTATATCCTGAAGTTGGTTGCAACAATCTTTCAGGTCTGTAACACTTCAAGACTTGCTGAATGGAGGTAGATATCAACTATCATGCGGATCTAGGCATAGTGCTATGCAGGGCAGATACCATGACACCTCATCACTATGATCCTTATTTTCTCATGAAAAGTAGTGCAAGACTGGTGAAAGGAGTGGACTCCTAGACATAGATCAACTCGTAGTGAAAGAATGTACAAACTTTTATGTAATTTGAAGCACAAAGTCTGTAAAACTTAACCTCATTCATCAGACATGTATTTGGTGCGTTTACTCGATCACATGCATTATATGCCAACAGTGTATAGTGTTTCCTCACTCATAAGTGGTAGACAAAATAAGTCCCACATCAGTGCCTTTCCCAATTCGTGGAACAAGCAGTGGAGATGTTGTGTTTAGAGGGAGTTTATCCAGGGTATATGAATACACAGAACCGTTTCCTTTATTGCAGTTTATCCAAGGAATCATTAAGAAAGGGCACTCCATATTATCCATCAGGCACCAACAATAAGTCAATCATGAGGCAATTACAATGTAGGAGACACCTTTCTTAAACCCAAGATTTTCTACTCACCTGAACAACATGTTTAAAGCTTTACCAAATTTTATCAGCGTCGTTTGTTGATGATAGTCCATACCTTCCAAGAATAGTTGTGACCATGAAGGGCAGTATGAGTAGCAACATTCATCAGTCCATCACTAAGCCAAGCGACAGAGATAAGCATATTGTATTTCTTAATCTTTTGTAGACAGGGACAAGATGACTATCAAACATATACGCATCACATAGCCCTAAGTAGTATGGCAGAAGCATGCACGTCCCTAAGTTATCATAGCTACTAAATGCCATATCTGGAAGCACGAAATCAATAGTAGGAACATGGCATTCCTATGTTCCCTATCAAAGAGCAGAATCTGAGCATCAACTGGCAGAATGTGCTGAACCATCCAGCCATGGGAAAGCCAAAAAAAAAGAAACTTCATATCATCACTTACCATCCTGCTGTGCACAATTTAATAGAGACTAGATCATGGAATCCGAATAGTGCTTGTTAATTGCTTCACAAAGAGCCAGGTATGAGTAAACTAATCATGAGAAACCCAGGCCCACAATACCATAACCAGCATGAGAGGAGGAACAGGGCTCCCCCGAGAGTTTTGTAGTCTGATGGTCTTGAAATGAAGAGAAACCACAACTTAAAAATTCCAGTTCAGCAAGGTAGAAAGACAGCACAACCCTTCCTTGAAGCTCCGATGCCTAGAAACTTAATCAAGTGGCACCTTACCTTGAGTTCACAAGACACTGAGATATTCAATGAAAGAACCGACACCAAAATACTAAAATCATGTTTGCATTAGTTCTATCGAACTGAGAATAAATACCACTCATTTCCAACCCATGAATCAAAATCTCAAATAGGTTACAAAATAGTTCCAATCCCCATTACTGAACGACAACAGCCTTCCCTGAAGATCTGCCATAAAACCAAAAAGTTTCAACAACTTTTGTCAAAGTGAAAAGTCACCAATACATTAAACATTTTTCTTCTCAATATGATAACCCAATACGTCCTAAGTTCAAAACCCAAACTCATAGCCCACCAATCGATGCTAGGACAAATCAAGATAAGGCGGTGAGGTTTGTCAGATTTGGAGACTGAACTTCATGTTTGTGGAGAGGTAGGGGTGGAACATCAGGTGAACACCACCCAACTGCTTTAGTCTTGAGGCAAGCTCCATGGAACTCAATTCACCAAGAAAAGTATGCCCCTCCCAAGTTTGCATTGGAGAGAGCCCAGAAAGGTTAAGGCGCAAAGGGTCATAATGAAGTGCAGAGCAATGGAATTAACAGGGATAAACATCGATATATGTGACACGCTGCCAGAAGCTCCAAAACACAGTCGACTTGGATGGTTACAGAGCTTCCTTAAGAAAGGAAGCATAAGGCATTTTGGGGTGCCCTTCCTACCCATCAGTGGGCACCCATCACAAGGGTAGCGATTGAGCTTTAAACACATAGACGGAACAGATATGAGAGCTCTAGAGGTGGATCGCCCCGCTAGACTCAACTCAAAGGATATAATCGAGAAAAGACACACTAATTCAGAACTCACTATGAAAGTAACTTGAACTTGCTTCTTGCAGAGCCTGACTCGACCTGCTGTGCACCCCGAAGACAAGGAGCCGAGCTCGCAGTACACCCAATCAAGAAGAGAAGCATCATATCCTTTTCTGCACATCTCAAGATGGGGAGGAAGCATGAAGTGAGTTGATTCTCCCAAAATCATTGGTTAAAGTACAGCATGTCGAGCCTGATAAGGGGAAGCCAAACTCGAGTCAAGAGGAGGGGAATGTAGTCGAAATGCCCATCTTTGCGTAATGAAAAGAGGTGCATGCACATGAGCCGATCCTCAGCACCCATATTTACCACGATATTAGCTTCAGGGAGAGCCCAGTGCAGCCCACATAGCCATGCCTTGTCAGGAAGTGATAATGGAGCAACGGCCATGCTTCCCCACAGTTGGAGAGGAGAACCCCGCTCCAACGTCTTTCCACAGAGCTGTGAGGTGAAGCCATAGCTCAACAGGTGTCGTGTAAGACACTACGAGGCATCATGGTGACTGACGAGGAGGCATAAACCGAATAGAAGTTATCTTGTAGACTCGACGGCCATCAAATGCCCGCATTGGCAAAATGAGACCAAGAGTGATAGGGCGAGGAGGGAAGACTCCTCCATCAACCACCATGCACGGATCAGTAGCTGCCCATAATGGCTGAAGGGAGAGAGGGAGTGGGAACGTGCATGCACAGATGTAAAAACTCCACGTCTTCCTTACATGGTAGGTAGAAATCAAAACCTCATGATGGATGCTCAACTCTGTTAGCCATACGGCTGCCAGCGCCCAAGATAGTCTCCCCAACAGTTTTAACGCACATACAATTCAAGGAAGCATCCAAGGATATTTGAGATTTCAAATGGGGAAATGTGTTCAATTCGTGGGGTTTGAAGTGCCCAACTTCGGGATCTCATTTCCTTTTGTTGTGTGAAGTTTTTTGAAAACAAAATGAATAAAAGGAAGGTGGAAAAGAAAAGGAGATAACCCCATCCTTCTACCCAATGCAACCACTCACTTCAAGAAACATCAGTGATGGGAAAGTGAAGCCAACATAAGTGTAGGAGACTGTGTAAGTGAGAGAAAAAGAGAGAGAGAAGAGGGTTAGGGGGTGTTTTTTTGTGCAACTAACAAAAAATGAACTAAAACTACTCAAAAATTAAAAGAAGAGAGGTACCCTAGGCCAACCGAAGGCCACACGTATTCATCCTCCTCCAAGTGTCAAGGTGCATCTCACGAAGTATGGATACGCAAACTTGGAAAAACCAACGGCTAAAGGCCGACGTCCCCGGCAACGGCGCCAAATTGTTGAGAAAAGGGGAACAACAAACCCTAACCGCCTCACATGGAAGTGAGAAGTTTCTCCAAGTTGGGGCAAAGAATGGGAGGAGAGGTTCACCCACGCTCATGGACCAATGGCAACAATGGCCAACATCACAAGGAGCAAAGGGGAACATCCTCCCAACCATGCACACACACATGCAAATCCATACACCAAGATCATCGCCTTGCACACAAGGAAACAAGAGAGTAGCAAATGACACCTTCTTCCATTACCAAAATGGAGGCCAAGGCCATGGCCAAGGGACCTCCCTTTTACAAATGAGGCTCTTCTTTATATAGAGAAGAAGAGAGGCATATGTGAATAAAACATGTGGTCAAAAGACCACATGTGCTAAATCAAAAAGAGAATCTCATGTGATATGGGAATTTCAAAAAAGATAACTACCTAGAGAGAGAGGGAGCGCATGGATTTCTATGTGGGTTTTTTTGTGTTTGTTCAAAAAGGAGTTGTTCAAAAAGGAGTTTTCAAGGAAAGGCTTCAATACCATAGACTTAGGGAATTATCAAAAAGTGGTTTTAGGAGAAAGTTCACATGGACATCTCCTAATTTACAAAAAGATGGTATTTTCATGAGGGCTCAAAGATGCCATAGCATGAGGAAAAATATGGGCAACCCTTGTAGCAACACACATCAACGGTGGTATAAAAAGCAAAATTTGGTACTGTATGGATGATGTGCCCTCACTAGGATTGTGTATAGATGTTTGGCTTATGATGTGCCAGTTCAAAGGGCATTAATTTGGACCAGGGTACAGGAATTTCAACGTAGACTATCAACCGCAGGGCCGCCATCAAAGAAAATGAGAGGCGCAGTTCAGATGCCCTGTGCACAAGCCTGCGGTGCGACACTGACACTAGAGACAACTCCACGACTTCCGAGGCATGTACAACCCTTCACTATCAGATTACCAAGACACAACACTGATGGACCGAATCTGGTGTTTCCACTTGTACCAATCGACCTAGAGTTTCCTCACGGCTTCACATTAGAAGACCTAACTGATGAGGAGGTAGCCAGAATAATCGAGGCTGATAACGCGGAAGTCGAGGTAGAACAGGCAAGCAGCCGGCAGACAATCACAGACCAACCCTATCTAGTCCAACCAAGAGTAGTTGAAGTGGAGGATGAAGAAGAAGAAGATGTTGGGAGTGATGATTGGATGCACTCAGAAGATCAAGTTGGTGCTGCTAGACCTGCTTCACACCTGCCCTCTTTTGACTCCAGATATGTTTAGTAGACCCCTTGAGCTTCCAAATGATACCAAAATATGCTATATGTACTTTGGAAAAGGTTTGAGTAATGACTTGATCAAAACAGACTACTTTGTAAATCACAAGACTTGAAAACTTTCTATTTTGGTCTTGATACCTGCTCAGTGTTATGCTCAGTGTGACCAGTGTAGTTACAATTAGCAAAATTCCTTCTAGAGATATTCTATTAGCTTAGTAAGCTTCCATTTGCAAGTGAAATGAAAGGAAATGATAAATCACACTCAGAGAAATCACTTTAGCAAAATAAGGTGTACCCCCGATTTTTTAGGAGACTTATAGTCACAGACCAGTGAGCACCCCGACTGAGATTTCTCTGTGATGGTTGATCCAATGGCTTTGAAACTTTGTAGGTGTATAGTAGACTTTGAGCTGAATCCAATGCACTTTGAGTCATCCAATTTGGTTCAGTAGATCTTGAGATATGCCCTGTTGAAGTTGACAGAGTTGAAGAGTACACTCAGAGAATAACAGAGATGATCAATATGAGTATATGTATTAAATCTATTGATTGTACATTCCCATTGGCATGATATGTAATGCTCAATGGTACTCAGAGGTGTAGGCTATGGTGTAGCTCACACACACTCAATAATTCACTCAGAAATGCCTGGGGAAGAGTGACACACACCCGCGACTTTTCTTCATGGTTTTTATAAGTGTTGATTGGTCATTTGAATTTGAAATTCAAATTGAAGCTCCCTAGAATCTCTCCACTAAACTTAGGGAGATATTCTCTCAATTACATCATCTATTTTTTCCACGACTTTCTCAAGTAGGTGTGATTATAAGTTATTCCCAAGTCACAATGACTTTTACAAATGAGTAAAATGGTAATAACATATAGGAATAGGTTCCTATGGTTCTTCCTTCATGTATAGACTTTCTTCAAGGGTTCCAAGTCCATCTTCCAAAGTTCCAAAGTTCAAGCCAATGTGTGTAGGCTTGTTTTGCACCAACAACTCCCCCTCAAGCCAAACACTTTGGCTCAAGTCTTCATCTCTAGTCTTCAATTATTTCCTGCAATCCAATCATGGATTTAAATCTGCATAGCTTGCTTCCATCCAGAGCTTTTGTAAGCAAATCTGCACATTGCATTTTAGTAGACACATATGACAATTGAATATCTTTGCTAAGTAACTTTTCTCTCACATAGTGGTAATGAACCTCTATGTGTTTTGTCCTAGCATGATAAATTGGATTAGCTGCAAGGTGAAGAGAGCTTGTGTTATCCCCAAAGATGATTGGTGGCCTTGTGTATAGGCCCAATTCTGAATATAAAAGCTTCAACCATATAGCTTCTTGAGTGGCATTTGCTAGCCCTCTATACTCTTCCTCAGTAGATGACAAGGCTACTGTGGGTTGTTTCTTGGATGACCAAGAAATTGGTTTATCACCTGCAAAACATATGTAACCAGATGTACTTCTCCTGTCATCCTTGCAACCTGCCCAATCTGCATCTGAATATACCTTAATATCAATGTCTGATGAATAAGGAAAGTACAAACCATGATTTTGTGTTCCCTTTAGGTACTTTACTATCTTCTTTGCTGCCTCTAAATGAGGTACTCTTGGTTAGTGCATAAATTGGCTAAGTACACTAACACCATATGATATATCAATCCTGGTTAAGGTAGCATAATTTAGACTACCTACCAAACTTTGGTAACCTGTAATATCTTGGAGTTCTTCTCCTTCATGAGCACTGAGTTTGTGGTTGACCTCCATAGGAGTGCTTGATACTTTGGCTTCCTGCAAATTAAACTTCTTGACCATGTCCTGAATGTACTTCTTCTGAGTAATAAAGATACCTGAATTTGTATAGACCAATTCAAGTCCTAGGAAGTACTTCAATAATCCAAGATCATTGATCTTGAATTCCTTCATCATCTGTCCTTTGATGTGTCTAATTCCTTGGACATCATTTCCTATAATAATGATGTCATCAACATAGACACACAAGTATATTACCTCTGAATTGTTCCTTTTGATAAACAATGAAGTATCTGCTTTACTCATTATGAATCCTTGGTCTAGGAGGTAGGTTGTCAACCTGTAATTCCATGCTCTAGGTGCCTGCTTCAATCCATACAGAGCCTTCTTCAATTTACAAACATGATTTACCTTCTTGGGATCTTCATAGCCAGGTGGTTGTGACATGTAGACTTCTTCAGATATCCATCCATTCAAGAATGCATTTTTCACATCCAATTGGTACATGTTCCAATTCTTGGATGCAGCTACACTCACCATAACTCTGATAGTTGGCATCTTGGCCACAGGAGAAAATGTCTCCTCATAATCAATGCCTTGGGTTTGTGCAAAACCCTTGGCTACCAACCTAGCTTTATACCTGTTTATTGTACCATCTGAGTTCCTCTTGAGTTTGTAGATCCATCTGGATCCTATCACTTTCATGGAGTCCTTCTTGGGTACCAAGTCCCAAGTATCACTCTCCTTGAGAGCCTCCATTTCTTCATCCATTGCTTCCTTCCATTCTGGTTTAGTGATTGCTTCTTCAAATGTACCTGGTTCTTCATTCAAGAGATCCTTTGCAAGATATACAGAATGCTTGGTTACAAGTGAAGTATCATACCCATACCTAATAGGTTTTTTCTTTTCTCTCTGAGATCTCCTCATAGCTTGTGTTGAGGATTCTGGATTATCTTCTAGTTGCTTCATCTTCATCTTCCCTTTGGATTTCCAAGCCTTGAACTCTTCAATGTTGATGGTGTCTTCATCATCTGAGCTTGTGTCCTCTTTCTGAATTGATTCTTGCTTGATAAGCTTGGGAAAGTGTTCTTCCATGTCATAAGGTAGGCTAACTTTCCTGCCTTCATTTTCATACCATGAATCATTTTCATCAAAGATGACATCTCTGCTTACCTTGAAGCCTTTGTTTGAGGGGTTGTAGAACCTGTATCCCTTCTGATTCAAATCATAACCAATGAAGATACATTTTTCAGCTTTAGGGTCTAGCTTTCCCCTTACCTGTGAGGGAATATGCACATATGCAACACAACCAAAGATTTTGCAATGATCCAGAGATGGTCTCTTACCATGCCAAGCCTCATAGGGTGTCATTCCATCAAGTGTCTTTGATGGCAACCAGTTAATTAAATATGTGGCAGTAGATACACTTTCTGCCCAAAGATAATTTGGCAATTTCTTTTCATTTAGCATAGACCTAGCTATCTCTACAATGAGTCTATTCCTTCTCTCAGCTACCCCATTTTGTTCAGGTGAGTACCTTGTAGTAATCTCCCTCTTGATGCCTCTTTCCTGCAAGAATTCTTCAAGTCATTGGAGAAGTATTCTCCACCACCATCTGACCTTAGTTTCTTCAAATGTCTACCTGTTTGATTTTCAACTAATGCAAGATACCTCTTGAAGCAATTAAATACTTCATCTTTATGTTTCATGAAATATAAGACAGTCCACCTGCTATAGTCATCAATGAAGGACACATAGTACCTTGATCCAGATATGGATGGCTCCTTGCTAGGTCCCCAAACATCTGTATGCACCAATTCCAGATAATCTTCATGCATAAAACCTTTCTTGGTATAGGGCAATCTGTGTGACTTACCAAATTGACAAGCCCCACACTTGTATATCATGTGTTGCTTGGATACATTAGGTATCCCAAGCACACATTGATCCCTACTCATTTGCTTTATGGTCCTCTCTCCAATGTGACCTAATCTCTTGTGCCAAATTTCCAATTCTGATAGGGTTTGATCTTTATAGTTGTACAAAGCAACATTCTTAGTGTCTTCAAGTTCAAAGGTAAACAATCTACCTGATTTCTCTCCCTTGGCTATCCTTCTGAATCCATGTCTTGGATCCTCCACATATGCACCATGTTGAGTGAACCTGACCTGTAGACCCTTTTCCACAATCTGACCTACACTCATCAGATTCTTGGTGATTGTTGGAACATACACCACTCTGCTCAATAAATTCTGATTACCATCACTAGTTTTGACATTGCCTACTTTAACAACTGAATGTTTAGTGTCATCACCTGTCTGCACTTGATGCTTGCCTTTGGGTTCTTCCAAATCAGAAAGCAATGCAACATTTCCAGCTACATGGTTAGAGCAACCTGAATCAATATAGAATAAGTGGTCATCATTGATACCTGACTTAGATGTCATGTTCATGATCAATAAGGAATCATCTTGTTCCTCTGCATAATTGTTGTAGTCTTTCCTATTTCTGTATCCACCTTGATAATTGCCATTGTGATTGTAGCTATTGTTGTAATTATTGTTGTAGCCATGGTAGCCTTGAGATTGGTTGAATCTACCTCTGCCTTGAGAGTATCCTCCTCTTTGGTGACCTCTTCCTCTTTGGTTCTTGTAGTTTTTGTAGCATTCATCTGTAGTATGGTTAGACAAGCCACAAATATTGCATGGAGATTGGTTGTAGGGTCTCCCCCTACCTGACTTACCTCCTCTGCCTCTTCCTCTAGATGACCTACCTCTCCCTGCATAGTTTGCTTGGGAGGTAGAGCCTTCTTCATCAGACTTTTTGTTTTTACCTTTGTCTTTAACTTTCTTATCAGTGTATAGGGCAGAGGGATTGTTACCTTTTGATTGCTCTCCATTCTTTGTGATCTTTGCTTCATGTGTAAAGAGTTGTCCAATCAAGGTTGTTAAATCAGGTGCTTGGATGTCCATGTATAAGTCCATTGCTGTGGTAAAGCTCTCCCACTTGTCATCTGCCTTTAGTCCATTGATAACTTGTCTGACTATTTGCTCTTCCTCAATCTCTTCTCCAACACTTGCAAGGTTATCTGCAATGTCCTTGACTTTGGTAACAAAATCTAAGACAGATTGCTTTGATTGCTTCCTAAGAGTTGTAAACTCAACCCATAGCTGATTCTTTCTGGCCCTTGTACTTGATGAAAAATAAGTTGACAAGGTTTCCCAAGTCTCTTGGGAAGTTTTGCAATTCCTTATGTGTGGTAGAAGAAAATCAGAAATAGAGTTTAGAAGATATGACCTTGCTAAAGCATCTTTTGCACACCATTGATTGAGTCTCTCTTGCTCTTCCTTGGTGGGTAGGCCTCTGGCTTTAAATGAGGGCAATTCCTCATCTCCTGATATGAATCCATACAAGCTCCTTCCTTGTAGATAGGTCTTCATCCTTAGAGACCAAGCTTGGTAGTTGTTCCTGTCTAATTTGTCAATGAAGGAAGGGAAACCATCACCCATGATTACCTTATTTGCTCTGATACCACTGTTGGGAGTGATGATTGGATGCACTCAGAAGATCAAGTTGGTGCTGCTAGACCTGCTTCACACCTGCCCTCTTTTGACTCCAGATATGTTTAGTAGACCCCTTGAGCTTCCAAATGATACCAAAATATGCTATATGTACTTTGGAAAAGGTTTGAGTAATGACTTGATCAAAACAGACTACTTTGTAAATCACAAGACTTGAAAACTTTCTATTTTGGTCTTGATACCTGCTCAGTGTTATGCTCAGTGTGACCAGTATAGTTACAATTAGCAAAATTCCTTCTAGAGATATTCTATTAGCTTAGTAAGCTTCCATTTGCAAGTGGAATGAAAGGAAATGATAAATCACACTCAGAGAAATCACTTTAGCAAAATAAGGTGTACCCCCGATTTTTTAGGAGACTTAGAGTCACAGACCAGTGAGCACCCCGACTAAGATTTCTCTGTGATGGTTGATCCAATGGCTTTGAAACATTGTATGTGTATAGTAGACTTTGAGCTGAATCCAATGCACTTTGAGTCATCCAATTTGGTTCAGTAGATCTTGAGATATGCCCTGTTGAAGTTGACAGAGTTGAAGAGTACACTCAGAGAATAACAGAGATGATCAATATGAGTATATGTATTAAATCTATTGATTGTACATTCCCATTGGCATGATATGTAATGCTCAATGGTACCCAGAGGTGTAGGCTATGGTGTAGCTCACACACACTCAATAATTCACTCAGAAATGCCTCGGGAAGAGTGACACACACCCGCGACTTTCCTTCATGGTTTTTATAAGTGTTGATTGGTCATTTGAATTTGAAATTCAAATTGAAGCTCCCTAGAATCTCTCCACTAAACTTAGGGAGATATTCTCTCAATTACATCATCTATTTTTTCCATGACTTTCTCAAGTAGGTGTGATTATAAGTTATTCCCAAGTCACAATGACTTTTACAAATGAGTAAAATGGTAATAACATATAGGAATAGGTTCGTATGGTTCTTCCTTCATGTATAGACTTTCTTCAAGGGTTCCAAGTCCATCTTCCAAAGTTCCAAAGTTCAAGCCAATGTGTGTAGGCTTGTTTTGCACCAACAGAAGAGCAGGAGGAGGAACGAGGAGGACAAATAGAGGAAGAAGAGCAGGAATATGAACAAGAAGTTCTACAGGAACTTGAGGGTGCCCCGGCTTATACGAAGGAATTGAAAAAGCTGTATGATACCATCAACAGAGTTCAAGAATAGCACAAACTGTCCCTGGCAGCAGGAAAAGCCCTCATGAACCAAATCCTTGAAGAGGAAGGTGTGGACGAGCAATGCTGAGCAACCCTTGATATGATTTCTGATGCGTTGGGGGTACCTGAGATGGTGCATACAGCTCTTGCACACTCGAAAAGAGCGGAGCGACAATATGGCAGATGCCCCCCTCGATCAGGAAAACAAATGAATATCTTAGTATCAGAACCACAGGGCACCACATCCACAACCACGAGCACAACTCATATCATTCAGGAAACTGAGGAAGCCCACACATCCAGTGCACCCCCATCACCCCCTTTACCATCCCTACCTCCAACTCCACCAACTTCACCTCCCACTACCAGTGTAACCACTACGGTCACCACCTCAGAGTCCACTACCCATACCAAAGCACAGAGTGTCAGTCAATCCACACAACCCACACACCCTATCACCACCTCACTTGTATACACGACCACTGACACTGTAATTCTAACTGCAGCCACAGAAAACCCCGTTCCCCCGATCACACTTCCTGGCGGTTCATATTCACAACTACACACACCACTTTACACTTTCACCACCATCACCGCACCCACAATTCCCATGTTCACAATCACTCCCATGACTGCATCCACTTTTGACCTCATGGACATATCACCCACCTCCGCACCTCTCCCTCCCCCCATACGTCCACAATCTCCCATTCCCCCACCACCAACTTCACCCTTTTCGAGCACAGCATACACGCTCCCATTCCCCTTTCCCTTCCCTTCTGCATTCAACACCTTTCCCGCATCCACTCCCATTAATAATGTATTTAATAACATGTACCAGTGTATGTCTCAGCTGCAACAGCATTATCAGCACCTAGATGCTCAGCATACAAGTCTGTTCAGAAGCCATGAAACATTACAAGGACGATTCATTGACTTAGAGAGGGAAAAGCAGCTACTACAACAACAGTATGTCACTTTACATGAACAACATGAGCAGTTAGTGGCCAATCCACCCCAGTCAGATGCGGAAGAAAAACAACAACTTGATGATCTGCTACACTCCCAGATAACAGAGAACCTCAAGCTTCGATGCAACCTAGCCCTATTACAGAAACACATGTCTACAACACTCGAGGAAAATAAGCGACTACAGAGACAGAACGAAGAAAACTTGGAAGCAGCAATGGAGGGTTCACTACAGGAAATCGACCCAGAGAAATTCAAGGCTATCCCATCTGGAAATATGCAAATCGTTTTGGAAACCCATGCCGACCTCTTGGAAGCCCACACAGCCTTAGAAAGAGAAAGAGATGATCTACTCAAGCAACTGGCAGCTCAGCAGGAGTTACCAAGCAAAGTCACAACAACAGTAGACACTTCGGAAGAAGTCGCAGAACTCAGAGCAGAACTAGAAGAACTACGAAGTAAAGTTCTACAATATGAGCGTCAACCCTCTTCCCTGGCGGAACCGGAGCCTGAAGACTTAGTGCCAATTCAAGTGGAAGAGATCTTTGAAGACCCATACGTTCCCATGCCAACACCCGGCGGTAAGCAAACAGAAGAAGGAATGGACACGATTGAGATCGAAGCGCCTGAATGGATGCAAATGTTGGAAAAGGTGGCTACAACCCATGATGAGAGAGTTGCAGTTCAGATAGCGTCTATGTCACGATTGGAAGAAGTCGTCATAAAATCGGATTACTTTAGAAACCTCTCCCATCATAGGTGGATTGGCATGTCTGATGATCTATATGTTCCATTCTGTGTATTAATGGTAGATTACAATGCGGAAATCAAGCAACGCACAACAAAAGAACCAACCTCGGTGACACAGTTTGCACCAGATGATATACTTGCAAGTGCTAAGCAAGGGAATATACATCAACCTACTTGGAGAATCCGCCTGCTTGAAACCTACCCTGAGATGGTATGCACGTGGAATAACATGCCTCTATATATCAAGTATAATCCCTGCCCTGTCTTTCGAAGAAGGTCTTGGCCGGAGTACAAAAAAACACTTTTGATGGTTAAAGGATGTGAAAAGTGGTTAAATTATGTGTACCTAGGACCTCCTAATGGCCAACCCACAGTCAACTACATGATTTCAACCATCCAACACTGGGCAGTTGTTGGTGCATGACAATCATCAATTGAAGAATTATAGAGGAATGAAGTCAAGGAGTCAAGAAGAAAACAAAGACAGATGGTTGAAGGAAGGACATGTTCAGAAAATCCAAAGATATGTACACATATGTACATTAGCTGACTTATATCTTTGTTTAGTCATACACTTGTATATATTCATATATAAATATGTTGGAAAATGTCGGGCAAAGAGAGCAGAAGAAGATTAGAGAATAGGGAGAGAGAAATTAGTGTCATTAGACACATTGGAAGTGAGTGAATCATTCATCCTCACTTGTATGTAAATTTTTCTGAAGAAATCGAGAAACTTGCGCCCGATGTTTAGCAGTCTGCTCCTTGTGTGTTTAATCTTTTGAGAAATCCTTCTGCACGTGTCTAAGTCCATAGCTAATCTATCTATGGCTAGAATTTGAGAGGTTAATTGTAATCAGGCTGAGAGAATTTTGATTAGGAACATTCATATGTAAGAATGTTCTAAGAGTCGTAAAATCTGGCGCACATTTCATCTTCAATGAAATGATCATTGCTCAGTCCAGAGTGTAAAGTTTTACACAAATGAGGGCTTAAAATCTAAGTTGGAAGGTAAGCCATCTATGGCTAAAAGATCTTGATCAAACGGGTTCAGAGTTGGGAGAACCAGTGCTAAGAAATTGCAGGTGTCAAAGTCGCCATTGCAGAGAAGCTCTTTCAGACATAGGTAAAGTGTTTCACACATTTCTCAGTATATACTCAATCTTTTTGAGAGATTTAACTTGGTAAAGTTGCGCAACCTTAAGGCGAAGTGTTGTGCAAAGTTTTATCAAAAACTTTACAGGATTGATTAGTCAATGAGTGATTAATCTGCAGCAGACTTTTCTGAAGAAGCTGAATTTTTCAGAATAATCAATTTTGTGATAAATTGGTGAATGATCTCTAAGTTTGGTGGAGTCTAAAGTTAATCTTGATATAGAGGTGATCTAAATTCAAGGTTAACTTGTTCTTTTGGAGATTAACACTCTCCATCAGTGGTATCAGAGCAGGTTGTGTCAAAATTGAAGTGAAGGAGACTCCAACTACTGCAGAAATACAAAACTTTACATTTCGAAGGTGCAAAAGGTTAAAGTGTGAAGAAAGATTGAAGGAAGACATACAAAGAGCATCAAAAGGATCAGAAGGAGCAACATTCAAAGTAAAGGTACATTCATTATCTGTAAAGGTTAAAGATTTGAAGCTACAGGTGAAGTAAAGATGGGAGATAGTCTCCAAATTGAAAAGTTGGATAGAGAGAACTATCCTGCATGGTCTATGAGGATGGAAGCTCATCTTATGAGCAAAGATCTGATAGGATACATCACAGGAGATGAAGAAAAGCCAGAATTCAGAGATCCTAGTGTTCCAACTAGGGAGGAGCTTGCAGATTTGAAGAATTGGATGAAGAAGGATGCTCAAGCAAGAAGCATCATCTACATGGCAGTCAATGACTATTTGCTTCCTCACATTAGAGGACTTGAAAGTGCATGTGACATTTGGAATGCTTTGGAAGAGCATTTCCAAAATACAACCAAATCAAGGAAGGCTTCACTATGGGCAGAGTTTACTACCTTCAAGAAGAAGGCCTCACAATCAATCTCTGATTATGTGACAAAGATGAAGGACATTGCAGATTCTTTAGGTGCAGTGGATGAAGATATTGAAGAAGACAAATTGGTAAGACAAATACTCACAGGGCTAAGAGGAGATGAGAAGTGGAAGCCTTTCATTTTATCTACAGAACTTTCATTAGATCACTTTACTCCTGATTTGAATCAATTGTTAGGTCATATGCTAACTTTTGAGAATGATGTCAAAGGAGATGTTGATAAGAGTGCAGGTCATGCAATGTATTCTAAAGACAAGAAGAAAGCCAACAAAGGGAAGCAACAATCAGGTGAAGAAGAAGGTACTTCAAACCAAGCAAACTTCATAAGAGGAAGAGGAAATGGCAGAAGTAGAGGAAGAGGTAGAAACAACAAAGAGAATGCAAGAGCTTGTTGGATATGTGGTAAGACCAATCATCTATCTCATGATTGTTGGCATAATAATCAAAACAATGGTAATTATCAGAACTTTAATCAAAGAGCAAGAGGTGGTAGATTTCAGAGAGGAAACTTCAGAAGTAGAGGTGGTAGGAATTCTTTTGGAAGAGGTGGTGGAAGAAACTTCCAAAGTCAATCCTATAATAACACCTACTACAACTATGCATCAGATCAAAAGGAGGACTCGACTCTCATTATGAATACATGTGAAACTTCACATGAGGAGATGAGAGTGTTTTATATTGATTCAGGATGTAGTAATCATTTGAGTGGAAATATTGCTTTGATGACTGATCTAGATCATAATGCAATTAATCATACAGTTCAGACAGGTGATAATACAAAGCATAAGGTAAAGTCAATTGGTTCAGTCAAAGCTAAGGATGGGAGCACTCTTCTGAGTAAGGTACTTTATGTTCCCACAATTCCAAAGAATTTGATCAGTGTAGGTCAAATTGTGGAAAAAGGTTATGAGGTAAGGTTTACCAATGATGGAGTTTATGTGGAAGACCCTAGTCAAGGGTATAAACAAGTTATTGCAGGAAAGAAAGAAGGAAGGCTCTTCACATTGAAGGTACAAGGAAATGTTGGACATGCTATGTTCACATATGGAGAGCAGAAGGTGTCGGAATTGGATCTTTGGCACAAAAGACTTGGACACTTTAATGAAAGAGGTATCAAAGAAATGATTAACAATGATTCAGTACTTGGAATTCCTAACATTGCAGGTCAACACATGACATACAGATGTGAGGCATGTCAATTAGGAAAGGCTCATAAGCAATCCTATTCCAAGCATGGGTTTATGTATTCAGAAAGACTTGAATTGGTGCATACAGATGTGTGGGGTCCTTCAAAGGACTTTAGTATAAATGGTTCAAGATATTATGTCATATATGTTGATGATGCTACCAGGTGGATCACAATTTATGTGATTAAAGAAAAGTCAGAAGTGTTTAATACATTTAAACACTATCATGCATATGCAGAAAGGATTACAGGTCAAAAATTGAAGAGACTAAGGTCAGATGGAGGGGGAGAGTATTTTTCAAATGAGTTCAATGATTATTTGTGGAATGCAGGTATAAAGAGAGAAGTCACTTGAGGTACTCTCCTCAACAAAATGGGGTAGCAGAAAGAAGAAACAGGACACTTGTTGAATTTGCAAGGTCCATGATGAAAGAGAAGAATTGCCCAAATTATTTGTGGGCAGAGGCTGTAAACACAGCTACTTATTTGGTTAATAGATTGCCTTGTAAAGCTTTGCAGGGTATGACACCATATGAAGCTTGGTGGGGTAAGAAACCTACCTTGGATCATTGCAGAATATTTGGGTGCTTGGCATATGCATATGTGCCATCTCAATTGAGGCATAAGTTGGAACCTAAGGCAGAAAAGTATGTATTCATTGGTTATGATGATAAGCAAATGGGATACAGGTTGTGGAGTCCATCCACAAAGCAATTCCTTGTATCCAAGGATGTTACATTTGATGAGCAAGGTACTTGGTATGCAGGTAAATATAATGTACATGCAGATGATGAAGAAGTAGTGGATCAAAGAAAAGGTAAAGCAAAGATTCAATTACTTGATGAAAGTGAGAACAATGAAGTGCAGGTTGAAGTTGAAGAGAGGCCAAGGTTTGATCCAGAATGTGATGAACCAGAAACTTCAAGAAGTGCAGAAGTTAGGAGGTCATCTAGGCACAAATGGCAACCTACAAGGTATAGCTATGACACTTCATTCTTAACTACTAAAGATTATGCTTATTTGGTAAAAGCAGATGAAGACCCTTCTACATATGAAGAGGCCAAAGGGAAAAAGAATTGGGAAGATGCTATGCAAGAGGAGTATGATGCATTGATAGAGAATCAAACATGGGATTTGGTTCCTAAACCTAATAGTCAGAAGATCATTGGATGTAAGTGGGTTTACAAAACAAAGAGATTTGCAGATGGAAGTGTGTCTAGGTACAAAGCTAGACTTGTTGTGAAAGGGTATGCACAGACATATGGAGTGGACTATGATGAGACTTATAGTCCTGTGGCAAAGATGACAACCATCAAGACACTCATAGCAATTGCTGCTTGCAAAGGTTGGAAGTTATCTCAATTAGATGTAAAAAATGCTTTCTTAAATGGTTACATTTCAGATGAAGTCTACATGGAGCAACCAGATGGGTTCAAAGATCAAGTGAGTCCAAATTATGTGTGTAAGCTCAAGAGAGCTTTGTATGGGTTAAAGCAAGCCCCAAGGGCTTGGAATTATAGGCTTGTAAAATTCTTGAATGATCTTGGATTTCAAGCATCAAAGGCAGATAGTAGCTTGCTAGTCAAAGCAAGTGAAGATGGGTTCATTTATGTTTGTATTTATGTTGATGACATAATACTTACAGGAACAGATGATAAGGGAATACAAATGATCAAGAAGCAGATGGAGAAAGAGTTTAAAATCAGTGATTTGGGGAACCTATCATTCTTCTTGGGAATGGAGATCTCTTATACTCAACATGGAGTATATGTGACCCAAGAAAGGTATCTTAAAAATTTGCTAACCAAATTTAAAATGGAAGATTGCAGGGTTGCACCTACACCTTTGGAAGTGAACCATAAATTGTCTAGGTTTGGAGGAGAAGAATTCAGAGATATGAAACTCTATCAAAGTTTGGTTGGTAGCTTGATTTATGCTACATTAACAAGGCCTGATTTGTCATATGCAGTTGGTGTGCTTTCACAATTTATGCATTGTCCTAGAAAGGAACATTGGATTGCAGGACAAAGAGTACTTAGGTACATCAAGGGTACACTCAGAGAAGGGTTGTACTATGGATTTACTTCTGATACAAGAGTGAAGATATATAGTGATGCAGATTGGGCAGGTAATGTGGATGATAGAAGATCAACACATGGATACTTGTGCTATGTAGGAGACAAATTGATTTCATGGTGTTCCAAGAAGCAACATACAGTTGCTTTGTCATCTACAGAAGCAGAATATAAAGGTATGGTGGAAGCTGCAAAAGAGGTAACATGGCTAAAGACACTTTTGAAAGTTTTTGATGTGATTCAGAGTACTCCTATTATTTGTGGAGACAATATGAGTTCATTATACTTGGCAGCTAATCCTGTATTTCATGCTAGAACTAAGCATATTGAAATACAGTATCATTTTCTGAGAGAGAAGGTCATTGAGAAGGAGATTGAAGTCATACACACTCCCACAAAAGATCAAGTTGCAGATATGATGACAAAAAGTCTAGATGGACCAAAACTACAAAGATTCAAGGATATGGCTGGAATAAAGAAGATAGAGAAGAACCTCAATTAATGATTGAGGGGGAGCTGTTGGTGCATGACAATCATCAATTGAAGAATTATAGAGGAATGAAGTCAAGGAGTCAAGAAGAAAACAAAGACAGATGGTTGAAGGAAGGACATGTTCAGAAAATCCAAAGATATGTACACATATGTACATTAGCTGACTTATATCTTTGTTTAGTCATACACTTGTATATATTCATATATAAATATGTTGGAAAATGTCGGGCAAAGAGAGCAAGAGAAGATTAGAGAATAGGGAGAGAGAAATTAGTGTCATTAGACACATTGGAAGTGAGTGAATCATCCATCCTCACTTGTATGTAAATTTTTCTGAAGAAATCGAGAAACTTGCGCCCGATGTTTAGCAGTCTGCTCCTTCTGTGTTTAATCTTTTGAGAAATCCTTCTGCACGTGTCTAAGTCCATAGCTAATCTATCTATGGCTAGAATTTGAGAGGTTAATTGTAATCAGGCTGAGAGAATTTTGATTAGGAACATTCATATGTAAGAATGTTCTAAGAGTCGTAAAATCTGGCGCACATTTCATCTTCAATGAAATGATCATTGCTCAGTCCACAGTGTAAAGTTTTACACAAATGAGGGCTTAAAATCTAAGTTGGAAGGTAAGCCATCTATGGCTAAAAGATCTTGATCAAACGGGTTCAGAGTTGGGAGAACCAGTGCTAAGAAATTGCAGGTGTCAAAGTCGCCATTGCAGAGAAGCTCTTTCAGACATAGGTAAAGTGTTTCACACATTTCTCAGTATATACTCAATCTTTTTGAGAGATTTAACTTGGTAAAGTTGCGCAACCTTAAGGCGAAGTGTTGTGCAAAGTTTTATAAAAAACTTTACAGGATTGATTAGTCAATGAGTGATTAATCTGCAGCAGACTTTTCTGAAGAAGCTGAATTTTTCAGAATAATCAATTTTCTGATAAATTGGTGAATGATCTCTAAGTTTGGTGGAGTCTAAAGTTAATCTTGATATAGAGGTGATCTAAATTCAAGGTTAACTTGTTCTTTTGGAGATTAACACTCTCCATCAGCAGTCCGGTTCAAGAATGTCCCAGATGTCATGGCACAGATGTGCCTAAAAAGTTTTGAGCTCATGCTGATCACATTCAAGACATTTAAGAACATCAAAGAACCTCATCTTTCAGCTATTGGATTTAATGAAGGGAATCAGGACCTTGTCTATGACATGAGCACCATGCCCTCCATTAACGTCGTCTATGCCTGGCATGCCCGTATAAAGTATCTACCTGCTTGCTTCAAACAGACATTTGAAGAAATGTTTATCATGGGGTTCTAGGAATATCATTCAGAGATATATATTCCCAAACCATCTCATCTATTACAGTTATTTGCCGTGGAACAAGCTCTCCATTCAGAAAAGCTACGTATATCACATCCAGAGGTTCCCGGGCCTGTAGATTGGGATGCTCTACTCACTGACTTGGCCAAAGGGTTGCGAATTGCGGAACATCATTTAGCAAAAGACATTGTGGAGTACTACATCCAACGACCCACCCAACAAGGGTCTGTCAGGGACGACAGACGCGAAAGGGGGGGGGGGGGGTGTTAGCAGTAGTCAAGGAACTGAAGGACTAACAAGACAAGGAAGCCAACGAAGGGAGTCGGAGCGAAGAGAAGGTACAAGCAGACAGAGTAGTCAAAGCAGATCGGGCAAGTAGGCCATTATTTTTTCAAGAAGCTAAAACATATCAAAGAGGTGGACATGTAAGGAGAAGGAGCAAGTAGGAAGCTCGAAGATGTGTATGTCAAATCGTTAGAAGAAATCCCTACAAAAATAGTGATTTTCAACACTAAAAGCCATTGTAAATACCATTTCATATTTTTGTAGCTCCATTTTGTGCAAGCCAAGGAGTCCTTGAGCTTGAGGAGCATTAGAAGTAGCTATCTACCAGTTTTCATAATTTTTAGACTCCATTTGAGCCTTCAAATGGGGCCTAGAACCTAATTTTTAACTAGGCCAGACACTAGGTCTGGACACGGCCAAAACCTAGTCAAAAACTATAAATAGAGCTAGAGAGCTCATTTTTGAGGTTAGCTTGTAATAGATTTGAACTTGTATGAGCTTTTTGAAAGTAATCTAAAAGAACTCCATTGCTTCTCTCTCTTTGGCTTACCGTGTGTGCACGTGTGTGTATGTGTGTGCATGTTGGTGTGCTTCTCACTCACACATTTGTGCCTTCACTTGCTCGAGGTCTTCATACCATCCTCACGTCTTCCCGGATTGACATTAAAGGAGGTGCTACTCATCACTGAGCTACAACCTCAAACTCCAACAGGCCCCAACCAAGAAAAATGAGACCCCAAGTACCGAGATGGAAATGCTAGGGAAATCAGTTGATAAGAGATTACCCAATCCATGTGCCAAAATAGCCACAAGCAGTAACCATTCCAAGATTTTGTCTTGATTGTGATAAGGATCATCTCTTAAGGGATTGCCTAAAGAACCCAGACAATGCACCAAAAATTACACATATTAATGTGATTAGCTTAGTGATAGACTCGAGCAAAAGTATGATTACTACAACCCCAATGCAACTAGTAACTAGAGCTCAAGCACTACAACATAACCAAAGCATAGGTCAAGAGAAGAGCCTAGATAATAGTGAGACTAAGAGCACAACAAAAAAAAGAACTAGAGCTTGGAAAGATAGTTGTGGACAAATGAAAAGACAATGGACAAAGAAAATGAGCGAACTAGAAGAAATCCTAAAGGAAAGGAAATCCAAACTGAAAGAAATCGCATCTTAGAAACACTCTCACACATCACCACCATTGCCATCACAATCTAATCACCCTCATATAACCCCATGTTGCAGAGCAAAGAGGCACAAAAGGGCAGCCCCAAAATTTTCAAATTAATGGGCATATTTTTCTTCTTCAAATCTTAGAAATTCCCTAAAAGGCTATGTAAATGCACTAGAGGAGTCCTCTAGATGCCTAATCCCAAATCATTGTAATATATCTCTTGTAAAATAGTAGGAGAATAGAGATTAGTCAATAAAGTGCCGGTCACTTGTGTGAAAGGACCATTTTTAGGGCACATGTATATAAGTCACTTTGTGACTCTTTGTAAAGACTTTTTGCCATTGTGAAGAAGGAGAGCTCCTAAATTTCGAATTTGCTTCATTCCTGCAGATTTTCATCTTCTCTATGATTTTGTGTGTGTGTGAAGCTTGGAATGTGTGTGGAGGACTGTTGTCTACCCCTTCCCCTCACTTTGAGCTACTGTAGTGTGTGTGTGAGCAAGTAGGAGTTGTGAAGTGAGTGTGTGTGTTTCCCACCATTCACTATTTTGGTCATAACTTGAAGAGCGGTTGTCAGATTCAAGTGGAAATACCATTAATAGATGTGTCTCATCGAGAGCTTCAAAATGAACCCGCTACTGCCCATATTCGGAGTTCGGGGTTGGGAGAAACATTCGAATTTGTAAAAACTATTGTAAGTGGTATCGGGACAGACACTTTCAGAGGTTAAGTGAGTTGTAGAGGTAGATTAGTCTTTTCTCAGGCATTTTAGCTGAACCACTTCAATTTCCATCATGTGTGCACATGTCCTCATACACTTGGTTAGGTCAGTTCATCGGATTGATAATTTCGTCTGTCAATCCACCACTATATGCACTTGTGTGGCAAATGAGATTTAGTCTCTTTGGCACAAGTCCCTAAGACTTTGTGACTTAGGTACACACGTTTTTGGCACCGTTGTCGGGGACACACCCAACAAAGGTGCCTTCGTGATGGTTATAGCAACAGAGTGAAGAAATCATACTTGTAGAAGTGAATTTGTTCTGTGGCAAGTATTCAAATACTTTAGCACTTGTTACTTCACATCTTGGAGGTGTGTGTAATGAGTTTTTAGGTTTAGAGTTAGGACAGAGGGAGAGAAGAAAGAGTTAGGGTTAGGCTAGGAAGAGAAGTGGAGTAGGAGTAAGTCAAAATCATCAAGAAAAATCCCAAAAAATTTGCCAAATTAGTGTAGTATATGCTTTAGTCACCAAAAACTATAAAAACCAAAAAATTGTAGTTCATTTGACACTTGCTCTCAGAGTGGTATCCTCTGCAAACAGCGATCAGTATCGCCCGCATGGTATCGTGCAAACCAAGCATTGAAAGCTACAGAGTGAACTCAAGACTCAATTAGGGTATCACAAAGGTAAGCTACCTCTAGATTTCAAAATAAAAAACACTATAGAAGTGCATTTACACGTGATTAAAAGTGCATCTCGTATCGCGGGGTGGAAAGGAGAGTTTTTAGAATTTTCTTGAGTAAGTAAGAGGGTGAGGGCTGAAGAGGAGTGAGAGACAGGGGGTGAAAAAATTTTTGTATTTGGAGTTGATTGGGTTGCAGTATCGCGATTGGTTGAGTTTTGGTGTCGCGATACCAAAATTCCCTTGTATCGCGATCCTCGCCGAAGTATCGTATCGCCGGTCACCACTTGTGGTATTGCGATACCATTTCTGGTATGGTATCGCCAAGTTGGTATCACAATCGCGATTCCCTAGTGGTATCGTATCGCGGTCCACTTGGTATCGTATCGTTTCCGTCATGGTATCGTATCATCGACTGAGTAGTATCGTATCGCGACGGCACACCACTATTGTATCATGCCAAAAGTGGTATCGTATCGTGGACTACTCTGGTATCGTATTGTGAGGCTGGTATCGTATCATGCACCCAAGATCGTATTGCCGATTCTTGTGGTATCGTATCGCGTAGTGCGGAGGTATCGTATCGTGGACTACTCTGGTATCATATCGTGAGTGTATTTGGTATCGTATCGTGGTTTACATCAGTATCTTATCGTGTCTTAAGGCGGTATCGTATCGCCCGAACACATCGTATCGTATCGGAGCAGAAGCAGTATTGTATCGTCCATAAACTTGGTATCATCTTGTGCAGTATGGCCTATCAGGTATCGTCCAGAACATTTTTAGCAATTTTGAAGGGTCAACTTGAGACTTGAGAGAAGCCAATTAGGGAGAGAGTTAGAGCCCCAGATAGCCCAAGGAGGGTGGATGAACTTGAGGTCATGAAGAGTGCTAAGCAGCTGGAGAAGTGTTATCTCATCAGTTGGAAGTACTGCTCAAGTCAGTCACCACTCTATCTATTCCGATACATCAAGTGATTCAGAGGAAGAGATACCCATGGCTTCGGAAGACATGCAAGGTCTTGTTCCCGGGAGAAACTTCATGTCTACGGTAGAAGGGGAGTACCGCACCTCCTTGCAATATGTTTCTACTAATGCCTAGGAGATTCCGATCTTCCTGGATGGGTTAAATAGATTAGTTGCTAGGATGGTAACTTCCACCAATGCCACAATTGTGCCCAAACCAACTATCAAGTATTGTAGTTGAGTGATGAGAAGCACCTCCTTTAATGTCAATCCGGGAAGACGTGAGGATGGTATGAAGACCTCGAACAAGTGATGGCACAAATGTGTGAGCGAGAAGCATACTGACATGCACACACATACACACACACGCACACAAGGCAAGAACAAAGAGAGAGACAATGAAATTCTTTAGATTACTCCAAAGTGCTCTTACAAGTTCAATTCTACAACAAGCTAACCTCAAAAATGAGCTCTCTAGCTCTTTTTATAGTTTTTGACTAGTTTTTGGCCCTCTCCAAACCTAGTGTCCGACCTAGTTAAAAATTAGGTTCTAGGGCCTATTTGAGGGCTCAAATGGAGTCTGAAAAACATGAAAATTGATAGGTAGGTACTTCTAATGCTCCTCAAGCTCAAGGACTCCTTGTCTTGCACAATATGGAGTTGAAACTATCCAAAAATGGTATTTACAAGGTTAAGGTAGTGATGAAAATCACTGTTCAAATGAGGTTTGGTTGGAAAATTTGGATGGCCTATTTGCCAGATCTTTGTTGACTACTTTGTCTGCTTGTGTCTTCTCTCCGCTCTGGCTCCCTTTTTTGGCTTCCTTTTTTTTTTAATAAAAGGAAGTTCGGTCTTAGCCTAATCTCCCAGACTTTAATTAAAGTAAAGAAGAAAGGTTACAAGTGGGTGGGACTAGTGCCCATGGGAGCCCCCAAATCCCACAATGCAGGGGAGGAATATGGTAGTCTAGAGGGCATTACAAATGCGGCGGATAAATTCATCATCACCTTCATGTGGGACCCATTTGGGTTTCAACTTGTTGTTTTTAAGGAGATAAATACAATGATGTCTAAACGGCGGAGATCTCTTATCTCGGGAGATTCTTTTACCTAGAAGAAACAAGGATTTCTCAATCGACCATTCCTTAGGAGTTTGGCCAAAATTGACAGCACATCGCTCTTCTTTGGCTTCCTTGTCTTGTGAATCCTTGGGTGCCTTGATTGCTGCCAACACCCCCCCTCTCTCGCGTCTCTCGTCTCTGACAGACCCTTGTTTGGCTGAGCGTTTGACATAGTATTCAACCACGTCTGAAGCTAGGTGGTGTTCTTCAAGCCGCAGCCCCCGTGCTAAGTCTGTCAGGAGGGCATCCCAATCCACTAGACCTGGAACATCCGGGTGTGGCAAACGCACTTGTTCCGAATGTAAGGTTCATTCCATTGCAAAGAGGTGGAGGAGATGGGAGGGTCTAAGAACAAAGATTTCAGAGTGGTATTCCCAAAATCCTGTGATGAACATCTCTTCAAATGTTTGCTTGTAGCATGCTGGGAGGTATTTAATTCGTGCGTGCCATGCATATATCACCTGGATGGAGGGGGTTGTACTCATATCCTAGACCAAGTCGAGGTTACCTGCTGTGAATCCGACTCCTGAGAAATGTGGATCTTTAATATTTTTGAAGGTTCTGAAGGTAACCAATATCAACTCGAATATCTTTATGCACATCTGAGCCATTACCTCTGGGATGTTTCGCAATATGACTCCCCAATGGCGGATGGTAGAGATAATGTAGCCCACCATAGCTTGTCCCTGTGGTGATGCCAGGTATACGTAATTGAGCCACTTTGCACAGCCTTTGACATTCTTCGCAGTGATGGCAAACTCAGGCCATGTGCGTCTTCTGAGTATGGGAGCATAATAGGGATTATACTTAATGAATAGTGGCATGTTATTCCAAGTTCGAACCATCTCAGGGTAAGTTTCTAAGAGTCATAGCCGCGAGGTAGATTGATGAATTGATCCTTGTTTAGTGCTCTCAGGGATATCATCAGGGCCGAATTGAGTGGCAAAGGTTGGAGCATTGCCACATTGTCGTTGAATTTCTGTGTTGTAATCTGCCAAGAGCACACAATACGGCACATACTGATCGTCATTGGTGCCTATCCATCTGTGATGAGACATACTTCGAAAATATTCTGATTTGATAATGGTGTCCTCAATCTTGGACATGGACTCAATCTGAACCGTTACTCGATCATCATGCGTATTGGCTGATTTTTCGAGTGTCTGCATCCATTTTGGGTCTTCTACCTCTAGTGTGTCTAATCCCTCAGAGGTTTGTTGGCCACCTGGCATTGGCAGAGGAACATATGGCTCTTCATATGACTCATCCACTTCTATGGGTACCAATTCTTCTGGTTCTGGCTTGATGACTGGGGAGGGTTGTCTTTCATATTGGAGTAACTTGCTTTGCAACTGCGCGAATTGTTCTCTCAGTGCATTTACCTCTCTTGTAGTGGTGGTAGAATCGATGATCTTGGGTTGGGCTTCCTGCATCATTAGATGTTGAAGAAGAGTATCCCGTTCTTTGCCCAACTCATCATGCGCTTCTAGTAGATCTGCATAGCTTTCTAGAATTGTCTTCATAGTCTCGGATGGAACAGCTTTGAATCTTTCGGGGTCGATCTCCTGGGGGGAACCCTCCATGGCTGCCTCTAAATTTTCTTCGTTCTACCTTTGCAAGCGCTTGTTCTCTTTGAGGGCAGTGGCCATGTGCTTTCTGAGTAAGGTCAGGTTGCGATGGCTTTTAACATGTTCTGACTGATAAAGTTCTAGTAGAGCTATTAGTTTTCTAACTTCAGAGGATTCAGATGGTTGGGGAGCTTCCAAAAGGGTTTAGTGAGCATGCTCAAGCATAGTGTAGCATTGATTTAGGTTAGTGTTTTGTGCTTCCAAAGCTGCAAGCCTCTTCTATAGTTGCTCTTGATCCGTAGTTATTTGGCGATGATGGTCTTCTAAGGTTTGGTATTCTATCTGCAACTGATGTACACACTGGTGTAATGTAGAAAACATGTTATTTACATTTATGAATGCAGGGAAGGTGGAGGATGCAGGGGGAATGGGGAGGGGGAAAGGGATAGTGAATGAAGTGGTCACGAGAGGTGATGTGGGTGGAGGGGGTATGGGAGATGGTGGTAGAGAGGGGGGAGGGAGTGGTGTTGTGGCTGGTGATGTTTCCATGGCGTCAAAAGTGTGTGTAAATGTGTAGATGGGGACTTAAATGTGTAGATGGGGACTATGGGTGGGGTGGATGTGATGTTCGTAAATATTGTTGTAAATGTGGGCATTGTGATCCCTCCAAATTGGGTGCCTTGCAAGATAGGAATCCCCATAACGTATGTGGTGAGTGTTGAAATTGGGGTGGTAGTGTCATGTGGCGAAGTGAAGTGTGTAGTGAGAGGTGGTGAGGGTGGTGATGGTGGTGCCTCGTGCTGTTCCTCTCTCTGTGTAGTGTCTCCTGGTGCCGATACATCCATGTGAATTTGCTTGTTGGAGCCCATGGGACGGGTAGGCACCCATTTCTCAAAGCGATGAATATAAGCCATAGCTGAATGAATGGCTTCATCCAGGCCCACCGCGTCCACGTGCAGGTTTAGGGATTCAATAAACAGTTCGACCACTCCTTCTTCTGCTAACATCTGACTTATTAGCATCTTTCCTGTTTCCAGTGACAACTTGTGATGCTCTTGGACTCTCTTCATAGTCTCATATAACCTTTTGATTTGCGTAGTATATGTGGGGGCACTCGCTAGTTCTATAATTTCTTCGTATTCTTGATCATGTTCCTCATCTGCTTCCTCCTCAGTCTCTTCTTCATCTTCCTCTACTTCCACTACTTCTGGTTGGGTCGGGGCTGAAGTTGTGGTTCTTGGGTCTGCTCTGCTTTTGTTTTAAGGTTAGACTCATTAATCATCCTAGTGATTTCTTCATCCGTTACATCATCCAGGGTGTATCCCTGTGGGAACTCAAGGTCAGAGGGGATCGGAGGGAAAACTAGATTGGGTCCTTCTGCACTCTATCTGGGTAAGCGAATCGTAAACGGACGGACACACCGCATTTGTGGAGGGGTTACCTCTAGTGTGGTGGTAGCTCCCCTTGCTTGGGCACAAGGTAATGGGACTGCGCCTCTCATCTTCTTAGATGGAGGTCTCGTTGTTGATAGCCGTCTCTGGAATTCGTGAGCTCTAGACCACACTAGTGCTCTTTGAATAGGTAGGTCATACGCTAAGCACCTGTAAATGATTTTCGTCAGTGCAGAGCATCCATGAAGCACATTCTTATGCTTCTTATTCCAACGTTGATGTGCTAAGTGGATTTGATCTATGATCCGGTGTGGTAAATTAATTGTGAGATCCTCTGTCTCCGCCAAGTACAAGCTGAACCAGATTCTTTTTGGTGGCATAGTGAATCATTCTTGGGCGGGAAAGGTGAAATATTGCATGATCGTTCGTAGGTGGAGGGCGATGGTTGGTGTCATAGCTACCATGTCCTTTAGTTTATTGAGATCTTTGTGCTTCATTCTTCCAAGAATCATTGTTTCTTTCTCCGTGGGGATATGCATACCTTTCATATCTAGGGCCTCCCTTACTAAGTTGAGGGTAAGCTTGAATCTCTTTAGTTCATGACCAGGCGTTAATGAGGGAAGCACAAAGGTGTTGTAGCCTCCCTTGGCTTTGCTAGGGGTGATGGTACCGATCAAATAAGAGCAATGCAGGAAGTCCAGCTTAGGTAGGAGTGCCCGAAAGTAGCTATCCAAGCCTGCTTTGGTCCATATAGATCGCATTACTTCTGCATTCTGGTACTTCTCGAATTCACGGGTGAAGAAATGGTATCTTCCCCATTTGCCATTAAATTCAATTTCTGCCTCCCAAAAGTAGGTGCCTTCTCCCAATGGTCATGCGACATCGCTGAAGCAATGTGCGTGTTTCCCCACTTGAGAAGTGTGTCCCTACGGAGGGTCCTGAATAGGAAGTACATGCGCTGCTCTAAGTTCTTGAGGCCTCTTGGTGAGTTGTGGTTCGAGGAGGAGGGTTTCAATGTCCACTATCTGGGCACATGACCCGGCCTGGGAACTGGTACCTCCTCCTTCTGCCATGTTACTTCTTGTTTGCTGGCTCTGTGAGAATATAGAAGCATGAGTTAACATTGTAATGGACAAGATAGAACAATTTTTGTCCCCCTTACAACATTAATGTGAGGTTAGTGGGTCAGTGAGTGCTCGGTGATTGTGTGTGTAGTTAGTGAGTGAATAATCCTATGAACTAAATGGAAAGATGTAGTGTGAGAATGATGCAGTCAGTAAGTGGAGATGAATTTACAAATGGGGGTCGGGGGGTTTATTACAAGCTTTGGGCTGCCAAACACAGTGGATGGCTTTTGGTTTCGATTTGTGGAGACTCTGGAGGGCTTTATAAGAGTGTCTGCTTGGAACTGAGGCTTTTTAGGGACCCATGTACGAGTGATTCTGCTCTTGCTCATGGGCGAATATGTGTTCGTGTGTGTTTAATAAGAGCGGGTATCAGCTGTTCGAGTGAGTGAACCATGTTGTACATGGTGTGGTCTGTGTGTAGCTATTTGAGCCCGCAAGCAAGCCTTAGGCACCCAAATTTGTCTGGATTGTGGGTCAGCCTTCATCGACTTCTTGGGTACCCAGATAGACTTCACTTTAGTGGATGACTTTTTAAAAGACTTCTTATTAGTGTCCTATTGTTGCCCACGAATATGAAGCTGAGCCAGTGATTGTGACTGGACCGCAACACGTTGGTTGCCTTTCCGCACCCACACTTGTTTTGATGGTTGAGACACTGTGCTTCGTATTTTCTTTTGGCTTCGATCATAAGTCGTCTGCTTCTTCTGCATTTGATCCACCTTTGGTTGCTGCATCCCTGTGGCTTTTGGAAAAGAAGGGAGTTCCATCGTATCCTTGACTTCTTTGTTGAGATAATCATCCCTCTGCATCACATAGTTTTGGACAAGAATAGCATGGTCATCTTCATGTGTACTCTTGGAAGGACCAGGAGTTTGTGCCTTTCCTAGTTCCTTGAGTGCCTCATTTTCTAAGTCAAGTGTAATGCTGTTCTGATCTACCCAGACCTGAAGAAGTCCACTTCTTAGGTTTAGGTTGACTGCATGATCATAGATCCAGTCTTTACCCAAGATAAGAGGCTCAGTGAGGTCCTCATCTTGACACACTAGTACTTTAACTGTCAATAAAACATCTTGAATGTAGAGGGGAAGTTCCATCTTTCCCAAGCAAGGGGTTTCCACACCTCCTAATCCTATGAGATATGCTTCTATAGGATTGACACTTAATTTCAACTTTTGACAGTAAGAAAGTTTAACCGCACTAGTGGCTGCACCTGAGTCAATCAGGGCGCGTACAATCCTTGCACTTTTTCCTTGTCCTATCTCTAAGGTTACAAAAGAACGTCGATCAACTATTCTATGGGGACTTACACTTGAGACTTCACATATAGCCATATGATATCCTGGGTCCGCATAGTCATCTGTCCATGGTTGATCTCTACCCTGCCTTCTCAACTTCATCCTTCGGATTCGCTCCAATGCTTCTACCTGTGCTTCTTCTTGAATTCGCTTTTCCTCTTCTTTACATTTCTTTGCAGTATTGAGTCGATTTAACATCTCCTCTATGAGGGGTTCTTGATATAATTTGACTCTGCATCCACTGATGTAACTAGGGAGGACATCACCTTCTAGTGTAGCTAGCTGAATTGCTCCACTCGTTGAGATCCTATTTATGATCATAGGCCCATAACCTCTCTTCTCTAGTTTCCGTGCATGTTGCTTCAAAGTGTAGTCCAAAACTAGGTCTTCTGCTTTTAAGCCCTTATCCTTCACATGTGCATCAAAATATGCTTTTTGCCTCTTCTAGGCTGCATAATTCCTGTTGCAGCCCTCAATCTTGTTTCACCTAATCGTTCAAGATCAAAGATCCTTGAAGAGAGTTCATGGCCTGTCCAGTCATGCTCTTGTGCTACTTTCAATGTAGGTATCAAGAAGTCCAATGGTAGCACAACATTTTGGCCAAACACCATCTGGAAGGGGGTGGCTTGGAGTACCATTTTATAAGCAACTCTATAAGCCCAAACAGCATGGTGTAGCTGTTTGTCCCAATCAGAGCATTTATTATTCACTAATTTCGTCAGTACATTGCATAGAATCTTATTTGTGCTCTCAGCCTAGCCATTAGCTTGTGGGTGATAGGGGGCAGACTTCTTGTGTATCACCAAGAACTCTTGAATAAGATTTTCAATGAATTCATTTAAGAAGTGAGTCCCTCTATCACTAACTAACTCTATAGGTAGCCTGTATCTGGTGAACACATTCTCAAATAAGAACTTAACTGTCGTTTGAGCATCCTTCTTCGTTGTGGCTTTCACTTCTACCCACTTGGTTAGATAGTCTGTGGCCATGATGATGTATTCGGCATGTGAAATCTTGGCTGGGGGTTTAATAGGGCCTACAAAGTCTATTCCCCACTTAGAGAATGCACGTGCACCCATCATAGGTTTCAGAGGCATCTCATCTTTGTGTATAGGATACTGAGTTCGTTGGCACACATCACACCTCTTCACATAGGTATGTGCATCCATATGAAGGGTTGGCCACCATAATCCTACAAATAGGATTGCCCTGATCACCCGATCTGGTCCAAAGTGTCCTCCTGCTACACCATGGTGAGCAGTTTCCAAGATCTTAAGATATTCACTCTCATGGACACATAATCTGAGGTAACCATCTTTACCACGCTTGTATAGATTATCACCAATGAGTGAGTAATCTAGGGCTTCTTGTTCTAGACTTCTTTGTCTGGCCAATGTCATATCTTGAGGGAATGTTTTCATCCTCAAGAAGGCTACCAATGGTTCACTCCAATCTAGTATTAGAGACACTTGGTACAGTGTAGGATGCTCCACAGGTGGTCTAATACGACAGACTGGGCATTCCTTACACAACTTATGAACATCTGCTTCCATAGTTGGCCAATGCACTCCGAGTCTCCTTAGCGTCTGTAGGGTTCATTGCCTTGAGTAATGTTGCTCTAATGCACCTACATGTGCTAATTGCAACCACTTTGCGTACTTGTCCTCTTCCACACAACAGGCTAATATTCCTTGATCCGTATACTTGTACATACTTCCTGCCATGATGTGGTACTTTTGGGCTTTCATTACCTCTGTATCTTGAGTGTTTATTACTGGGTGGTTAGGCATGTATGTCAATACTGGCACAAGTGGCTTAGCCCACGAAGGTACCACTTCCAAATTAAACAAGTAAGCATCAGGAATATCATCTGATACCCCTTGCGGTGCCTCTCTAGAGGTGAGCCTAGAAAGATGGTCAGCTCTCAAATGAGTCTTGCCTTTCCTTACCACTACCTCAAAGTCATATTCCATTAGTAAGAGAAACCATCTTACTAATCTACCTGTATTGCATGGCTTGTTTACCAAATATAAGAGTGCTTGATAATCGGTAAAAAATTTAAACTTATTTGCAAGAAAATAGTGTCTAAACTTTTTAACCGCATATACCATGCCTAATCCTTCTCTCTAAGTAGTGGTATAATTCCGTTCAACTGCATTTAGCTGTCTACTAGCATAGGCAATTAGAAGATCCATATTACCTTCACCCGTAGGTTGTGCTAGCACACATCCAATTGCATAGTTGGATGCATTCACATGCACATGGAAAGGTTTGTTCCAATCTGGTGTTGTTAAGATTGGTGCTGAGCATAATCGACGTTTAAGCTCATTGAAGGAGTTTTCACATTCTTCAGTCCACTCAAAGTTAGTCAAAAGTCTGTACAAAGGCTTTGCAATGATGGCATACATGTGTATGAAACGTCGATAATATCCACAATGCCCCATGAAAGCTTGCACTTCCTTGAAATTCTTTGGCCTAGGTAGCCCTGCGATAGCTCTAAGAAATACTACAGGTGCATAGGCTGTGTCTTGAATTGATCTATGTGTTTCCTTCGCACCTACCTCTCTGGCTTTTTCTCTCTTCTCTTCTTCTACTACTACTTTGCACATCCATAAGTGGGTATCTTTATGCATCCATGAGGATCCTGATCCTATGGATTGCACTGATTCCATATCATCTTTGGCTCTATGGATGGGATTCCATTGGATAGGAGGGACATCTCTATGAGAGTAGTCCTTGAGATTAACTTTGGTCGTGACACCCAAGTGTTGCAAGTACAGAGAATTGGTTCCCCAATCGTGTACCACTTGCAACTGCCGCATAAATGGTCTTCCCAAAATCATCTTATAGGCCTGGTTCTTGCTAAAGTCACAGATAGCCAATGTGTGCTCAAACTCTACACCACAAGTAGTGAGAGTTATTCCTTCTAACAGCCCTAAGGGTCTCTCTATGTGACCGTCAGCCATTTGCAATTTCATCCTCGTGGGTCTGAGTGTTGGCTTGCCCCAATGCTTCCATAAGGAAGTGGTAGCAATTGCAACTCCTGCACCACCGTCCAGAACTGCCTTGGTTGTATATCCTTGATGGGTGATGGGAAGATAGGTGTTTCCTTCTTCCCCTTCACTCATATCTCCTATCTTGTCCAAGGGTATCTCTGGCACCGTTCTATGAGATCCTATCTGGGAACGAGGTTTTGCTACTTCTGGTACTTGTTTGGCTACATGTTTCCACAGTTCTGGCCTAACCTTGAGTAGTTCTTCTAAAGCGAGATTGCACTGTACTTTGGTGTCCTTCACTACCTCCGTGTTCCTAGGTATTACTGAGTCTTCGTTTCTTACCATGATCGTGGGTACTCTCATGCAAGTAGACTTAGCTTCCCATGGGCCTGTGAAATGGGGTAGTTCCTGTAAGGAATTTGACTCGAAGTCTAATCTCTCATGAGATTGTGCACTCTCTTGTTCCTCATAAATGGAAGGAATGTCTTGTGGGAATTGATCATGTGCGTCATCCACAAGTTCAATGGGAGGAGGAACTTCACTCTCTTTAGCCCATTTCTCTTCTTGAATCTCTCGTAAGAATTCACGTGACTACCGATTCATAGAAAAGGATGTATTTGGCTTTGTGGAGTTAGGCACATAAGTTTCCTGAGGGGGAATGCTTATTCTTTTACTTACCTCGTCTCTTCCTTGGGAATTTCCTTCCTTGGCAGATCTTGCAATTATGCTCTCTAACTTTTCTAATAGTCCATCCAAGTGCAATTGTGCCTTAGCTGAGCAAGAGTAGTTGAAGAGGCGACTGGCTTCAAACATGGTATGAGCCAAGGCTACCATTTTCGTGCAAAGCTTGGTTCTTTCTATCTCTAGGTCAGCTCTAGGGTAGCACTTGTCATGATCCGTCACATTTGGCCCTTCTTGGATTCTGGCTTGATATGCCTTAAGCATCATGTCTATGTCCTCTGGAGTGGGGTCGGCTAACATTGATCCTACTCTAGGAGGTGGTGGAATTGTCTGAGGTGGGTTGAAAGGTGGTGGATTAGATGGTGATAAGGATTATGGTCGTGGTGGTATGTGAGAGTGTGTTTGAGAGGTGAGTTCAACAATTTTGGCTTTTGTTTCTCTTATGCTTTCTTCTAAGTCGCTCATCTTCTTAGCCCATTGTCTTTTCATCCTTTCTCGGCTATCTTTCCAGGCTCTCCTTTGTTTCTTGGCTACACTCTCAGTTTCACTAATCTCGGCGCTCCTTTCTTGGCCTGAACCTTGGTTCTGCTGCAAAGCCTGAGCTCTAGTGACTACCTGTACTGGTGCAGTGGAAGTCACACTTCCTGTAGAGTCTAGTACTAACCCAATAACATTAATACGAGTGATTTTTGGCATATTATTGGGATTCTTTGGGCAATATCGTAAGAGATGCTCCTTTGCGCAATCTTGATAAAAGCCCTGGATTGTTACTGACTGGGTTTGTGTAGGTGCAGGCATGGGGCAATCACGAATGAGGTGATCTCCTTGACATGTGTAGCATGGTCCTCTAGGGAATGGGGGTCTTACTTGCCTAGGTTGAGGTCTAGGGTTGGGATTTGTGTACATGATATTTGCGTACTCTGGATCCCAACTAGGTTCATTCGGTTCTTCACTATAGTAGGATTCACCATGTTCAGGAGACTGTATGTAGTAAGCCTGGGGGCTACAATATGTGTAGAATCAAAGCTATGGTCACTAGGGTCACTTTCTGAAAGCAATGGTGTTACTGGCACTATGGCTCTATTCAGGTTCTCTTTTGCAGCTGCATACTTTACTGGGATCACATTGGCTGGAGCAGGAGGTTGTTGGGCTAGCACTGGTTGAGGTCTCTGTTGGGCGTGATATTATGGTTGGTAGGTTTGTTGAGGCCTCACATACTGTTGTGGTGGATACTAGTTCTGATATCTTCCCTGTTGTGGATAGGGCTGAGGGTACGTTTGCCTAACCGCTTGCTTATCGTATGGGAAATCTTGTGCTATGTGATTAGTGTATCTCCGTTCTATGGTGCAGTATTGGCTACTAGGATTCACTCGGGGTTGAGCCATGATGGCTCATACGTTGGCCATATGGTCACCTCCACAAGTATAGCACCGCTTAACTGGGGCAAATCTTGGGATTTGTTTGCTAGAGACACCTGGTTTTTTGAGCTACTTTCTCAGCGAGCTCCTCATAGATGTGGATTGCGAGGAAGAGAGGCTAGTAGAACTATCTGAATCTTTATAGATTTTTGAAAGTTCTAATTCCTCCCCTAGGTTATACTCGATGTCGATGCACATGTGTACACACTCTTCTATGGTCCTAGGGTCTTTCAAGTACACATATGATCTCAACTTTGTACTCAGCAGTCCATCTAGGAATAAAGCCACTTGTTTGGCTAGTGTGGGTAACTCAAGAACATGACATCTCTCTAGATATTGCCTAAATCTTTCCTGCAAGTCTAACCGTCTCTTGGGGGGTCTGCTTGAAGCTATGAATCAGTGAGGAAGTGTTATGCCTTATGCCACTCTTAGAGAATGCAATAATGAAAGCCTTTAGAAGTTGGTCTATGTTCTTGAAGTGTCTCTCATTTAGTGGTTGAAACCACGTAAGAGCGGTGTTCCTAAGGGTTAGACCAAAGGCATTGTACTACGTGAATAGGTCCTCAACTTGTTCAGCTCTCAAGACTTGCCTAAACTCGTCCACATGATCATATGGGTCTCCTATGCCATCGAAGTAGTTCTTCATGGATTTAACTAGTTGTGTAGGTCTCAAAGTCCTCGTGTGGTCTCTAGGTCTTGGCAGAGGGAATTCATCTACATTTCTTGGATTTCTTGGAGCTCTAAGTCTCTCAGGTTCCACTCTATCTGTTTCTGTTCTCGTTCTTTCTCTTTCCATTGGGTTGGCAAAACTCACTTCTAACCTATCTCTACTTCTGTCCCTTTGAGCTCCATGAGCTTGGGATGTTCCAGCTCCTTGGTGGCCATACGAGACATTAGATCTTGGTTGGGGAAAAACAAATTCACCCTTCTAAGTGTAAGCATGCCTTCCATGCTCGATGACCACAAAGATCCTTTCCGAAGTATTGTCTAAATAGGTCACTTTGTCTAGGCTATCACGATCTTTGAACTCATAGATTGTGATCATTCCCATCTCATTCGGCTGATCAGGTTTATACCTCCAGAAGGCTTCATCGGTTTCTCGATTTAGAAGCATATCTATGCTCTTATTGTCCTGGGGAATCCACTCTGGCGTGATAATTCTAGTAAGAACTGATTTTCCTCGAGGGGTTTTATGCTCTCCACCTATGTTCCCTTGCTCTAGGTCACCTATGTCCATTTCTGGGATCACATTACCAAATTCATCTGTCCTATCTGGGTGACTGGTGACTATGTATATAGTTCCTTTTTTGTCGAGGTATGCTCCATTGTCAAACTTGACAGCTGGATGTTCAATTCCAATGGGTTGGTTAGGGTTTTTAATTTGGACCACATATCTTCTTAGGCCGTCCATGCAAGCACCTAATCGGTTGGTCCTAAGGTATTCGAGTTGCATTTTGTAAAGACCTTCGACCCTTTATAAGTATGGCACACCTGAACTTCCTGTGGGTCTCTCCATACACTGAGACCTCTCGGACTTGCTAGTTTCAGAGCTAGGGTAGTGCGAATAATGGCTCAACTGCTGGGCCCAGGACCTAGCAGTATGATTGACACTAGCCTTTGAAGACCTAAGACTTTGTCTATCTTTCCCTAGGTGTCATCCTGATCTAAGGTTCATATGCCTAATTGAATAGCCCAATTTTCCCAGGTACAACCTCGTTGCAGATCAATTTGTATTAATCACTTGTTCTTTGTAATTTTTTTCTTGGAATGTCACTTCTTGTCCAATCAATCGTCGTTACAAGGAACACTTAAGTTTTCTTGTACTTGAGGTTGGTTGCTTTAGTTGAATTCCTTTCCCTTAGGTTGTTTTGCAAATGGAATTTCTTTGTACTTGCACTTGAGTGATTAGAGTTCTTGGACTTGATCGTGCTTAACATATTCCTAATTGATCAAAACCTCTATCCATACTTAGCCTAAGCTAGGGATTGACAGAGGGTGTTGAGAATTTCCAACCTTTAGTTTCCTTCCTCGGTTGCCCTTGGGTGCCCAGGAAGCATGTTCCCAAGCTTGCACTTAATCTGGCTCAAAATGCCCTTCGATGCTCTCAATGGACATGTAAAAGTCCCAAAGTTAGCTCAAGATTTGAATTCAATTGACACAACAAACCCTCTTCTTTCATGCAATTCAGAAATCAAATTGTCCTTTGCTTTATGGAAAACAATCCTAAAGATCCCTCAATTTTCTTCCCCCTAGGTATGGTCAACTTAAAAACACTATATCTTATAATCTTGGAATTAATTTTACCGTAACCAGTGGAAATTTTGGTACTCCCCATGAGCTTTCCAACAAAACCAAAATTGCAGCAAACAGATTTCGTATGAGAAAGGTATGCCAGTTCAGGGTTTTAGGGCTAAAACAAGGTTCAAACAACTAATCAGGCAAGCAGGATTTCTCGAATTACTTGTGTAGCAGCCTCACAATGCTCTAATAAACTTTAATGTTTCCCAAATAATTGCCAAAAATTGACCAAATTTCTTTGCCCTAAAAAATGGCCGAAATTGCCCGTCAATCGCGATCGAGTGATCTGTCAGTTGCAATTGATATGTCAGTCACGATCGACGTGTCGGTCCCGATTGACAGGTTCATCGTGGCTGTCAGTCGCGATTGATGGGTCAATTTGGATTGACACGTGGCCCGTAATTTCAGTCAATAATGGTCAAAGGATCGTTGACTATGTCAATCGTGATTGATGGGTCGATCACAATTGACACATGGCATGAGGGGTCTGTCGGTCGTGGTCAACAGTGGGTGAGTCGCGATTGACAGGTCCGTCGGGACTGTCAGTCGCGATTGATGGGTTGATCGTGACTCATGGGTCGTTCGCGATTGACACGTGGCGCGCGAAAGGCCTGTCGATCGTGGTCAGTCGGTTGTTGACTCTTTCGGTCGTGATTGACGTGTGGATCGCGATTGACATGTCCGTCAGCAAGTGTTCGTCGTCATTTGTCGATCCCGATTGACGTGTCAATCGCGATTGACAAAAAACAGAGGCATATTAAAATTTTAAGCACATATTTAGGAAGCTCTAGGCATGCACATCATGATTATCTAGTTTGGCAAAATGTTCACTTTTTTTGTCGGTCGCGATTCACAGAGGTCAATGCCTCGAGACCTGCACAGTCAAATTTTTTACCTGCTAGAGCTGGTACAGCTGCTGGGGATGCCGGTTCCTGCAAAAAATCTCAAAAAACACACAATAGCACAAACACGCAAACGCTCTCTCACTCTCTCTCACAAGGGAAATGAGGGGGAATGGTATGGGTATGGTGATATGACCAAAAAACTGAAAACTTTGTGATGGAGATGGAGATGGGAGATGGTGATGATGACAATGGTGATGAAGATGGTGAAGAAAATAAAAGAAAATAAATGAAAGTGAAGAAAATACCTATGACTCCAATGCCTCAACTCTACGTCTTACCATCACACGCTCGTCCTCAAAGCTCGATCCCCGGCAACGGTGCCAAAATTTGGTGTAGCTCAATGATGAGTAGCACCTCCTTTAATGTCAATCCGGGAAGACATGAGAATGGTATGAAGACCTCGAACAAGTGATGGCGCAAATGTGTAAGTGAGAAGCACACTGACATGCACACACATACACATACACACGTACACAAGGCAAGAACAAAGAGAGAGAAAATGGAATTCTTTAGATTACTCCAAAGTGCTCTTACAAGTTCAATTCTACAACAAGCTAACCTCAAAAATGAGCTCTCTAGCTCTTTTTATAGTTTTTGACTAGTTTTTGGCCCTGTCCAGACCTAGTCTCCGGCTAGTTAAAAATTAGGTTCTAAGGCCTATTTGAGGGCTCAAATGGAGTCTAAAAAACATCAAAATTGATAGGTAGGTACTTCTAATGCTCCTCAAGCTCAAGGACTCCTTGGCTTCCACAAAAGGAGTAGAAACTATCCAAAAACAGTATTTACAAGGTTAAGGTAGTGATGAAAATCACTGTTCAAATGAGGTTTGGTTGGAAAATTTGGATGGCCTATTTGCCAGATCTTTGTTGACTAATTTGTCTGCTTGTGCCTTCTCTCCGCTCTAGCTCCCTTGTTTGGCTTCCTTGTCTTGTGAGTCCGTGGGTGCCTTGACTGCTGCCAACAAGTATGAAGGAGGAGTATATATGGATAAGTTGGGTCACATCTATGTGGTGACAGAACACCCAGAATTGATCAATGAAAGAGGAGAATTGGAAGGACAAGAACATTCAGGAAAACCAGACCCTAGAGAGTTAGTAACTACTCAACAGAGGCAAGTCAGTAGTGACACGAGTATTGAGAGGGGATTTGATACCTCAGGATGATTACTTATTGGAAGTTTACTTGATCTATGGATCATACTTACTGCTACAAAGTGACTCGCCGGCAATCGGACACGAAGAGAGTCCCATTACTTTTTACGAGTTGAAAGATCCTGAAGACGAGTCTAGAGTAACATACCTAGACAAGAACCAAAGAAGGTATTGGCTTGTCGGTGCCTTAGATAGAGATCGATTGAAGTACATGGGCTTGCCTGTATTTCCCCAACAAGAGCAGGCAACTACCTCTCAGAATCCTTTTGGGATGCAGCAAGAGACGGAACATACTATGTCGGGACAAACAAGCCATCAGAGTGTTCCAAACACAACCCATGTACAATTTACCATGCCTGGAATGCAAGCACACAATCAGTCACACCCTGGATTAGGTAACCAATACCGACCACCAGTAAGACCAAGACCACCCTTAGGAGTGCAACCTCAAATAACCCCAATTAGACCAACAGTCCATGTGATGCCTCGACAGCCAGAGCCCATGAGAAGATTAAGACCTATTCAGGTGGCCCAATGCATGAGAAATCATTACGATGGATTGGGAGAACCTTACGACCACATTGCTGAATTTAAGCAAGTTCTAAGAGCTGAACAAGTGGATGACTTCTTTGTGCAGTATGAGTCCTTTGGGCTCACTCTCATAGGAACAGCTCTGACGTGGTTCCAGCCATTAGATCCCAATCAATTTGGAGATATTGAACAATTCTTTCAAGAATTCATAGGGGAATTCACTAAAAGAGGGATTAAACACAACTCTTTATCTTTAATCCATAGCTTCAAACAGAATCCAAATGAAATTGTGAAAATAGATGCACCAAGATTCAATCAATATGTGGATAGATGCCCAGTGGTAGAAAGACCCATGCAGCAAAAAATGATTTCATTATTCTTAGATGGACTAACAAACAGAACTTTAAGAACGTTAGTCTACGTAAAGAGACTACAGACATTGAGTGAATGTCTCCAAGAGTGTATTGATCTAGAGAACAACCTAGTAGAGATCTCAAGAGTGTGACCAGTCCTACTAAGTCAGAAGACACTCGGAGTACGGTTACATCCAACTCTAGTAACGTAGAAGAATTAGCAGAGCTAGTGGCGAAGAAGTTAGGAGTTCAAGGACAAAGGAACTACCAGCACCTTTCACTAAGAATACTCGTGTTGCGAAGATGTAGCTTATGTGGAGGTGATCACCCCACTCACATGTGTGTGCGAGGAGGAATAGGTGCGCCTCAAGCTTACCCTTATAATAGGCAGCCCCATCAAGGAACGGCCTTGTATTGTCACATAGAACAAAAATGCACTAACCATACCACGGAGACTTGCCCATTCAATAGGCAGACACGACCTCTACAACCATCTCAGTATCGGCCATATGGATATTGTTGGCAGCAGTCTGGGAACCCAAGGAGCCACAAGACGAAGAGAGTCAGAGCGAAGGGACAGCACAAGCAGACATGGCAGTCAAAGAAGATCTGGCAAGTAGGCCATCTAAATTTTTCAGACATCAAGGAGTTGAGCATACAAGAAGAAAGAGCAAGCAGGGAGCTCAAAGGTATGTATGACAAATCAATGGAGAAAATCCCTACACAAATAGTGATTTTCATCACTAAAAACCAGTGTAAATATCATTTCGTATTTATGTAGCTCCATTTTGTGCAAGCCAAGGAGTCCTTGAGCTTGAGGAGCTTTAGAAGTATCTACCTACCAATTTTCATATTTTTTAGATATCGTTTGAGCCCTCTAATAAGCCCTGGAACCTAATTTTTAACTAGGCCGGACACTAGGTCTGGACAGGGCCAAAGCTAGTCAAAAACTATAAAAGGAGCTAGAGAGCTCATTTTTGAGGTTAGATTGTAATTGAAATGAACTTGTAAGAGCTTTTTGAAAGTAATCTAAGAGCTCCATTGCTTCTCACTCTTTGTCTTGCCGTGTGTGCACGTGTGCGTGTATGTGTGTGCATGCTTGTGTGCTTCTCACTCACGCACTTGTGCCTCCACTTGCTCGAGGTCTTCATACCATCCTCACGTCTTCCCGGATTGACATTAAAGGAGGTGCTACTCATCACTGAGCTACACCAAATTTTGGCGCCGTTGCCGGGGATCGAGCTTTGAGGAGGAGCGTGTGATGGTAAGACGTAGATTGGAGACGTTGGCGTTGTAGGTAATTTCTTTACTTTTCCTATTTTTCTCTTTCTTACCTTACCACCATCATCACCATCATCATCATCACCATCTTCCACCTCCATTTCCATCATCGCAAAAATTTCAGTTTTTTGATCATATCACCTTCTCCACCTCATTTCCCTCATTTCACTTGTGAGAGAGAGCGAGAGAGCGAAATTGTGTGTGCTGTTTTTGCATGTTTCTTGAGCTGTCTTGCAGGTACAGGCTCCATCATCGTCCCCAGCACTCTGCGCAGGTACGGAATTCTCGGTAACTGTCTGTGTGTCGCCGGCTTCTGTCAATCGCGACCGACAGAAAAAATGCTCAAATTGCCAAACAAAGTGCAAAACCATGATCTACAGGCCTAGAGCTTCCCAAAAATGTGCTTAGATTTTTGAAATTCATCAGATTTCTGTCAATCGCGATCGCTCTGTCAATCGCAATCGACAAACCACGACAGACAGACCTATCAATCGCGATCGACCAGTCAATCGCGACTGACAGCCCACGACGGCTCTGTCAATCGCGAGCGACAGAGTCAACGACCGATTGACCACGACGGACGGATCATACGTGTGACACGTGTCAATCGCGATCAAGTCATCAATCGCGATCGACCCATCAATCGCGATCGACCCATCAATCGCAACTGACAGCCCACGACGGCTCTGTCAATCGCGACCGACACAGTCAATGATTGTTTGACCACGACGGACAAACCCTCGCGACCGACCTGTCAATCGCGATCGACCCATCAATCGCGACCGACACAGTCAACGATTGTTTGACCACGACGGACAGACCCTCGCGACCGACCTGTCAATCGCAATCGACCCATCAATCGCGACCGACAGAGTCAACGACCCTTTGACCACGACTGATTGACTTTTCGAACCACTTGTCAATCGTGATCGACACATCAATCACGACTGACAGCCACGACGGACAAATTTGGTCAAATTGTGGGGCTAATTTGGTCAAATTGTGGGGCAAACACTCGGGGTTAGCATTGCATGTTGAGGCCGCAACCCAAGTAATTCAAGAATTTTTGCCTGCTTGATTAAACTGTTTTGAACCTTGTTTTAATCCCTGAAGCCTGAACTTACATAACTTCCTCATACGAAATCCAATTTCTGTGATTCTTGTTTTGTTGGAAAGCTCGTGAGGAGTACAACCAAAACTTCCACTGGTTATGTGAAAATTAAGATTAGGATTATTAGATAGGGTTTTTTGAAGTTAACCATACCCCGAAGTAAGAACCTGAGGGACCCTGGGGATTGTTTTTTATAAAAGGCAAGAGATAATTTGGTCGGTGAGTCACATGCATGAAAGTGGTCTAGTCTGTCATTTGAATTTAAGTCTGGAGCTAATCTTGGGACTAATGCAGGTCTATTGAGAAGCAATTGAGAGCGTCCAAGCAAGGGCTTTGTGCAAGCTTGAGAATCAACTTCTCGAGCACTAAAGAGCAAGGGTCAGCAAGAAAGGTCGGCATATTCTCAACTCCCTTTCGTCAATTCCTAGCGTAGGCTAAGAACGACTAGAGGTAGGAGTAAGTCAGGGCGACGATAGGCAATCATCAAGTTGAAGAATACCTAAACTTTCAAGTTCAAGCTAAGAACATAATCTTTGTACTGTCGAGAACTTTAAAGGAAAAGAACTTAACGTGGAACGAACAACTTTAAGCGCGGAACTACACTCAAATATACCTTACGACGTGATATCAGACAAGAATCCTAACACGGTAATCAACTAAAAAGAATCAAGTAACTGATACAAAAGGACTCTGCAACGAGGTTGTACTTGGGCAAATTTGGGTTATTCAATTAGGCTTATGAACCTTAGATCAGGGCGACATCTAGGGAGAGATAGACAAAGCCTAAGGTCTTCAGAGGCTAGTGTCAACCACACTGCTAGGTCTTGGGCCCAGCAGTTGAGCCACCACTCATACTACCCTAGTTTTGAGACTAGTGAATCAGAGATGTCTCAAGGCATGGACAGACCTACGAGAAGTTCAGGAGTGCCATACTTGCACAGGGTAGAAGGCCCGTACAAGACACAGCTAGAATACCTTAGAACCAACCGATTAGGTGCTAGCATCTATGAGGACGGTCTAGGAAGATCCGTGGTCCAGATTAAAAACCCTGACCAATCCATAGGACTAGAACACCCAGCTGTCAAGTTTGAAAACGGAGCATACTTGGACAAAGAAGGAACCATATACGTAGTCACCAGTCATCCAGATAGGACAGACAAATTCGGGAATGTGATCCCTGAGACGGACATAGATGACCTAGAACAAGGAAACATGGGTGTAGAGCCCAGGACCCCTCGAGGAAAATCTGTTCTTACGAGAATTCTCACACCAGAGTGGATTCCTTAGGACAACAAGAGCATAGATCTGCTTCTGAACCGAGGGACTGATGAAGCCTTTTGGAGGTATAAATCTGATCGGCCAAATGATATAGGAACAATCATGATTTATGAGTTCAAAGATCCTCATAGCCCAGGCAGAGTGACCTACTTAGATCACGCTTCAGAGAGGATCTTTGTGGTTACAGAAAATGATAGGCATGCTTACACTTGGAAGGGTGAATTCGTTTTCCCCCAACCAAGATCAAACGTGTCCTTTGGTCTCCCAGGAGCTGGAACCTCCCACGCTCACGGAACTCAAAGAGACAGACATAGGGATAAACCTGAGGTAAGCTTTTCCAACCCAATGGGCAGAGAAAGAACGAGAATGGACACAAGTAGGGTGGAACCTGAGATACTTAGAGCTCACAAGAATCAAAGAAATGCGGATGAGTTCCCTCTACCACGACCTAGAGAGCACACAAGGACTTTGAGACCAACTCAGCTAGTTAAGTCCATGAAGAATTACTTCGATGGCACCGGAGATCCATATGATCATGTGGCTGAGTTCAGGCAAATGTTGAGAGCTGAACAAGTGGAGGATTTATTCACACAATATAATGCCTTTGGTCTAACCCTTAGGAACACTGCCCTGACATGGTTTCAGCCACTAAACGAGAGGCAGTTCAGGAGCATAGACCAACTTCTAGAGGCATTCATTATTGAATTCTCTAAAAGTGGCATAAGACACAACACCTCCTCATTGATTCACAGCTTCAAGCAAACCCCTCAAGAAATTGTGAGACTTGCAGGAAGAAGATTTAGGCAATACTTGGAGAGATGCCCTGTCCCTGAGCTACCCACACCAGCTAAGCAAGTGGCTTTATTCTTGGATGGATTGCTAAGTACCAAATTAAGATCATATGTGTACTTGAAGGACTCTAGGACCATAGAAGAGTGTGTACGCATGTGTATTGACATAGAGGATAACCTAGGGGAGGATTTAGAGCTTTCCAAGATATACAAAGATTCAGATAGTGCCTCTAGCCTCTCTTCCACGCAATCCACATCGATTGAGGAACTTGCAGAGAAAGTTGCTCAGAAACTAGGTGTCTCTAGTAAACAAATCCCAAGGTTCGCCCCTGTAAAAAGATGCTATAATTGTGGAGGCGACCATATGGCAAATGTATGTCCCATTATGGCTCAACCCCAAGTAAATCCTAGTGGCCAATACTGCACCATAGAACGGAGATACACAAATCACACAGCGCAAGATTGCCCATACAACAAGCAAGCGGTTAGGCAACCCTACCCTCAGCCATACCCTCAGCAGGGAAGATACCAGAACCCGTACCCTCCACAGCCATATGGCAGGCCGCAACAACCTTATCAGCAACCATACCAAAACCAACAAAGACCTCAGCCTGTGTTAGCACAACAACCCCCTGCCCCAGCTAATGTGGTCCTAGTACAATATGCAGCAGCAGAAGAAAACCTGAATAGAGCTATAGTCCCTGTAACACCACTGCTTTCTGAAAGTGACCCCAGTGACCATAGCTTTGATTCTACACATGTCGATAGTCCCCATGCTTACTACATGCAATCTCCTGAACATGGTGAGTCCTACTATAGTGAAGAGCCAAATGAACCCAGTTGGGAGTCAGATTACACAAACGTCATGTACGCAAACCCCAATCCTAGACCTCAACCTAGGCAGGTAAGACCCCCATTCCCTAGAGGACCATGCTACAGATGTCAGGGAGATCACCTCATTCGTGATTGTCCCTTACCTCCACCTACACAACCCCAGTCAGTGACGATCCAGGGCTTTTGCCAAGAATGTGGAAAGGAGCATCTCTTACGAGACTACCCTAAGAATCCTAATAATATGCCAAAAATCACTCCTATTAACGTTATGGGTTGGTGGTAGACTCCACAGGAAGTGTGACGTCCACCGCACCAGTACAGGTAGTGACTAGAGCTCAGACATTGCAGCAGAACCAAGGGGTAAACCAGGATAAGAACCCAGAGGCCAGTGAAACCTAGAGCATGACAAAGAAAAGGACTAGAGCGTGGAAAGATAGTCAGGAAAGAATGAAAAGACAATGGGCTAAAAAGATGAGTGAACTTGAGGAAAGCATAAGAGAAACCAAAGCCAGGATAACTGAACTCACATCTCAAACTCCCTCTCACACTACCCCACCACCACCATTCCCATCCCCATCCGACCCGCCACCTTCCAACCCACCTCATACGATTCCACCACCCCCTAGAGTAGGATCAGTATTAGCTGACCCCACTCCTGAAGATATAGACATGATGCTTAAAGCATATCAGGCTAGAATACAAGAAGGGCCAAATGTCACGGATCATGACAAGTGCTACCCTAGAGCTGACCTAGAGATAGAAAGAACCAAGCTTTGCGCGAAAATGGTCGCATTGGCTCAGACTATGTTTGAAGCCAGTCGCCCTTTCAATTACTCGGGTTTAGCCAAGATGCAATTACACTTGGATGGACTTTTAGAGAAGTTAGAGGGCATAATTGCAAGATCTACCAAGGAAGAAAAAAATCAAGAAAGAGATAAAGCAAGCAAAAACATGACCCATCCCCCATCGAAAGCTTATGTTCCCAATTCCACTGAACCAGGAAACCCCCCCTCCCTAGAAAGAATAGAGAATCTAATGGCACAATCACAAAAGGAACGCGCCCCTCAACACCATGACAAGGCTAGTGAAAGAGCAGGTCTTCCTACCCAGAAAGCCTATGTGCCTGAGGCCTACGTGCCTAACTCTACGGAGTCAGACACCTCTTCTTCTATGAATCAATACACACCAAAATTCTTGCGAGAGATTCAAGAAGAGAAATGGGCTAAGGAGAGTGAAGTTCCTCCCCCCATTGAACTGGTGGATGACACACACGATCAATTCCCACAAGACCTTCCTTCCATTTATGGAGAACAGGAGAGTGCCCAATCTCAAGAAAGATTAGACTTCGAGTCTAATTCTTTACAAGAACTACCCCATTTCACAGGCCCATGGGAAGCAAAGTCCACCTGCATGAGAGCACCTACAGTCATGGTAAGAAACGAAGATTCAGTCATACCTAGGAACACAGAGGTAGTGAAGAACACCAAAGTGCAGTGCAATCTCACTTTGGAAGAGCTGCTTAAGGTTAGACCAGAAGTGTGGAAACATGTAGCCAATCAAGTGCCTGAGATAGCAAAACCTCGTTCCCAGGTAGGATCCCAGAAAACAGTGCCAAAAATACCCTTGGATAAGATAGGAGACATGTGTGAAGGTGAAGAAGGGAACACCTATCTTCCCATTACCTACCAGGAGTACACCACCAAGGCAATTTTGGACTCAGGTGCAGGAGTTGCAATTGCCACCACTTCCCTATGGAAGCATTGGGGCAAGCCAGCACTCAGGCCAACGAGAATGAAATTGCAGATGGCCGATGGGCATATTGAAAGGCCCTTAGGATTGCTAGAAGGAATAACTCTCACCACCTGTGGTGTCGAGTTCGAGCATACATTTGCTATATGTGATTTTAGCAAGAACCATGCCTATGAAATGATCTTGGGATGACCTTTTATGCGACAGTTGCAAGTGGTACAGGATTGGGGAACCAACTCCTTGTACCTGCAACACTTAGGTATTACGAACAAAGTGAATCTTAAAGATTACTCTCATAGAGATGTCCCTCCTATCCAATGGAATCCCATCCATAGAGCCAAAGACGATACGGAATCGGTGCACTCCATAGGATCAGGATCCTCATGGATGCATGAAGACACTCACTTATGGATGTGCAAAGTAGCAGTAGAAGAAGAGAAGAGAGAAAAAGCAAGGGAGATAGGTGCAAAAGAAACCCATAGATCCATTCAAGACCCAGCCTATGCACCTGTAGTCTTTCCTGACGAAGAATTTGAACCCCACGGCTGGGCAGAAATCCTAGCAACAATGGATGTAGCCATCAATGAAGAACAATGGACACCCCACTGTGATGAGGATGGCTATGATATTTCAATCTTCTCCATAGAGCCAATCATGGGAGAGGCAGTGTTAGAAGAGTGTGAACCTAGCCCTGATGCATTTGAGGATGCAAGTGACTCCGATCTAGAGTCGATCATTATGGACCCACCTTTTGCATCAGATGAAGAATACTTCCATGAAGTAGAATTTCAACCCCAGAGGCATGGAGAGCTTACAAATGATGTAAGATTAGCCACACATGTGACCCCGAAGGAAGAAGGAAAGAAACGAAAGAAGAGAGAAGTCTCACCAGAAGAGGAAGAATCTTTGTTTGAGGTCCCGGAAAATTTTAAGAAGTATGAGATAGACGACAGGAGAGTCATGATAAGAATGCCTAAACGAGAGGCACAATCAGGAGAGGCATATGATAACAAAGAAACCACCAAGAAAATAGTAGTGGCCCTAGAAGAAGGAGAGGAGAGATGCACGTACATAGGCCATGACCTAACAGAGGAAGAAGAGCATGCATTAATAGCCTTACTAAGAGAATACATAGATGTATTCGCATGGAGTTACAAGGATTTGAAGGGTGTTGACCCGGACATATGCTCACACACCATCCCCATGACTTCAGATGCCAAACCCTCTAAGCAAAAGCCTTATACATATAACGATAATTACGCTGCTAAGATCAAGGAGGAGATAGATAGACTGGTTGAAGCTGGATTCATCTACGAAATTGAGCACACTGAGTGGGTATCCCCCATTGTTGTGGTGCCCAAAAAGAATGGTAAATTGCGTGTATGCATTAACTTAAAGAAGGTTAATGCTGCCACAATCCGAGATAACTATCCGCTTCCTATCACAGAGCATCTCTTAGAAAGAGTAGCAGGCAAGGAAGTGTACAGCTTCCTGGATGGATTCTCTGGCTACAATCAAGTAGCCATTGCTCCAGAGGATCAACATAAGATGGCTTTTGCCACGGAGTGGGGCATATTTGCCTTTCGGGTAATGCCATTCGGGCTTACTAATGCACCTGCTACCTTTCAACGATTGATGTGCCATGTATTTAAAGAGTTCCTGAGGAAGAATTTAGAGGTCTATGTTGATGATCTTTGTGCTCATTCCAACATTAGACAAACCCATATTCCTGAACTCAGACAAATCTTTGACAAATGTAGAGAATATCAAGTCTGCTTGAACCCAGAAAAGTGCGTTTTTATGGTCAGGCAAGGCAAGATTCTAGGACACATAGTGTCAAAGAATGGCATATCCACTGATGAAGAGAAAGTGAGAGCCATAGCAGAGCTACCTAGGCCAAGGAATGTCAAGGAAGTACAAGCTTTCATGGGACATTGTGGTTACTACCGCCGGTTCATTCACATGTATGTTGTCATTGCAAAGCCCATGTACGGACTTCTGACTAACTTTGAGTGGACTGATGAATGTGAGAATTCCTTCTAGGAGCTTAAACGAAGATTATGTTCAGCACCAATCTTGACCATACCAGATTGGAATAAGCCATTCCATGTTCACGTGGATGCATCCAATTACGCTATTCGGTGTGTGCTTGCTCAACCTACTGGTGAAGGTAATATGGATCTTCCAATTGCCTATGCTAGTAGACAATTGAATGCAGCTGAACAAAATTATACCACTACTGAGAGGGAAGGCTTAGGCATGATATATGCAGTTAAAAAGTTTAGACACTATTTGCTTGCAAATAAGTTTAAATTTTTTACTGATCATCAGGCATTGCTATACCTCGTAAACAAGCCATGCAATATAGGAAGGTTAGTAAGATGGTTCCTCTTACTAATGGAATATGACTTTGAGGTAGTAGTGAGGAAAGGCAGAACTCACCTGAGAGCAGATCATCTTTCTAGGCTCACATCTGGAGAAGCCCCACAAGGAGTGTTAGATGACCTTCCTGATGCTTACCTGTTTAATTTGGAAGTGGTGCCACAGTGGGCTAAGCCATTAGTGCCAGTATTGACATACGGACCTAACCATCCAGTAATAAACACGCAGGATAGAGAGGTAGTAAAAGCCCAAAAGTATCACATCATGGCAGGAAGTATGTACAAGCACACAGATCAAGGGATCTTGGCTTGTTGTGTGGAAGAGGATGAGTACGCTAAATGGTTGCAATTAGCACATGTAGGTGCATTAGAGCAACACTACTCAAAGCAACGAACCCTGCAGACACTAAGGAGACTCGGAGTGCATTGGCCGACTATGGAGGCTGATGTCCAAAAGTTGTGCAAGGAATGCCCAATCTACTGCACTAAACCACCTGTGGAACATGCCACTCTTTATCAAGTTTCCATAGTGCCAGATTGGAGTGAACCACTAGTATCCTTTTTGAGGATGAAAACATTCCCTCAAGACATGACACTTGCTAGGAAAAGGAGTTTAGAACAAGAAGCTCAGGATTACTCACTCATTGGTGATAGTCTATACAAACGTGGTAAAGACGGTTACCTGAGACTATGTGTCCATGAAAGTGAGTATCTCAAGATCTTGGACACTGCTCACCAAGGTGTAGCAGGAGGACACTTTGGACTAGATCGGGTGAGCAAGGCAATACTATTTGCGGGCTTCTGGTGGCCGACCCTTCACATGGATGCACATACCTATGTGAAACGCTGTGATGTCTGTCAGAGAACTCAGTATCCTATACGTAAAGATGAGATGCCACTGAAACCTATGATGGGTGGACGTGCATTCTCTAAGTGGGGAATAGACTTCATAGGTCCTATTAATCCCCCAGCTAAGGGTTCCCATGCAGAATATATCATTGTTGCGACAGACTATCTAACAAAGTGGGTAGAGGTAAAAGCCACAACGAAGAATGATGCTCAAACAACTGCTAAATTCTTGTTTGAGAATGTATTCACAAGATACGGGCTACCTATAGAGCTAGTTAGTGATAGAGGCACTCACTTCTTGAATGAAGTTATTGAAAAACTGCTCCAAGAATTCTTGGTAGTGCATAAGAAGTCTGCCCCCTATCACCCTCAAGCCAATGGGCAAGCCGAAAGCACCAATAAAATCCTATGCAATGTATTGACAAAATTAGTGAACAATAAACGCTCTGATTGGGACAAACAGCTACACCATGCTGTGTGGGCATACCGAGTCGCCTACAAAACAGTACTCCAAGCCACCCCCTTTCAGATGGTATTTGGCCAAAATGCAGTGCTACCGTTGGACTTCCTAATACCTACACTGAAAGTAGCACAAGAGCATGAATGGACGGGTCATGAACTCTCCTCAAGATTTTTTGACCTTGAACGATTAGGAGAAACAAGACTGAGGGCGGCTGCAGGGATATATGCAGCAAAGAAACGACAGAAGGCATACTTTGATGCCCACGTTAAGGATAAAGGTTTAAAGGCAGGCGACTTAGTTTTAGTCTACACATTGAAGCAACATGCGAGGAAACTGGAGAAGAGAGGCTACGGACCCATGATCATTAACAAAATCTCAAAAAGTGGAGCAGTGCAACTAGCCACATTAGAAGGCGATGTTCTCCCAAGTTATATCAGCGGATGCAGAGTCAAGTTGTATCAGGAACCTCTCACAGAGGAAATGCTAAGTCGACTCAATACTGCTAAGAAACGCAAAGAGGAAGAAAAGCGAATTCGAGAAGAAGCTCAAGCAGAAGCCCTAGAGCGCATACGGAGAATGAAATTAAGAAGACAAGGTAAAGAGCACCCTAGGCAAGATGCATATGCAGATCAAGGATATGATGTGGATATGTGTGAAGTTTTAGGTGTTAGCTCACATAGGATAACTGATCGACGTCCTTTCATAACCTTAGATATAGGACAAGGAAAGAGTGCAAGGACTGTAAGAGCCTTGATTGACTCAGGTGCAGCCACTAGTGTTGTTAAATTGTCTTACTGTCAAGAGTTGCAATTAACCGTCGATCCTGTGGAAGCATATCTCATAGGATTGGGAGGCGTGGAAACCCCTTGCATGGGCGAGGTGGAACTTCCCCTCTATATTCATGATGAGGCAATGACAGTTAAAGTACTAGTGTGTCAAGATGAGGACCTCACTGAACCCCTTGTCTTGGGTCAAGACTAGATCTATGACCAAGCAGTCAACTTAAACCTAAGAAGTGGACTTCTTCAGGTATGGGTGAATCAGACTAGAATTACAATTGAGTTAAATAATGGAGCACTCAAGGAACTAGAAAAGACACGGACTCCTGGTCCCTCCAGGGGTGCACATGAAGTTGACCATGTTGTTCTTGTCCAAGGCTATGTGATGCAAAAGAATGAAGATCTCAAAAAAGGAGTCAGAACCACAATGGAACTCCCTTCTTTTCCAAAGGCCAGAAGGAGGCAGCAACTAAGGGCAGATCAATCACTGAAGACTCTCCAGGTGAGAGACCAAAAGAACGCGCAAAGCAGAACAACTCAGCCGATGAAACAAATGTGGGTGCGGAAAGACGAGCTGCCGACCGTAACCAAGTCGCAACCACGGTCTCATTTTGCTATTATTAATCAACGACTTGATGATAATAAGAGGACTCCTAAAACCCCTGTTGAGAAAGTAAAATCTATTTGGGTACCCAAGAAGTCGATGACGGCTGACCCACAATCAAGACAAATTTGGGTGCCTAAGGCTTGCTTGCGGGCTCAACTAGTCCCACACAATTCACATCTTACACGACATGGTTCACTCGCTCAAGCAGCCGCCACCCACTCTTGTCTGATACACGCGAACACACTGCCACCTAGAAGCACGCACAGACTCACTCGTAAATGGGTCCCAATGACACAACAACTCCCAGCAGAATTACTCATGCGACCCTCCCGAGTCTCCACAAAACCAAGACCAAAAGCCATCCATGGTGTTTGGCAACTAAAGACTTGTAATAAACCCCCCGACCCCAATCTGTGAATTCATCTCCACTTACTAACGGCATTAGTCAGACAGTGCATCTTTCCATCTAGCTCCTAGGACTATCCAGGCATTAACTACACACACTACCATCGTGCACTCACTGACCACTAACCCATTACTCACCTCACAATAATATTGTAACGAGGGCAAACATGTTCTATCTTGTCCATTACAATATTAACGCATGCTCTATATTCTCGACAGAATCAGTAGCGAGCAATAAATATGGCAGAAGCCGGAGGTTCCAGTTCTCACGCCGGATCCAGCGCACAGATTGTGGATATAGAAACACTCCTCCTCGAACCACATCTCACCGAAAGACCGCAAGAACTTCAAGCTGTGCATGTGCTCCCAATTCAGGATCCTCCTCAGGGACACACCTCTCAGGTGGGCAAACACGCTCATTGGTTCAGTGATGTTGCAGGACCATTGGATGATGGAACATATTTTTGGGAAGCTGAATTGGCGTTTAATGGTAAATGGGGACGCTACCATTTTTTCACGCGCGAATTTGAGAACTATCAGAATGCCGAAGTAATGCGTTCGGTATGGACCAAAGCGGGCCTGGACAGTTATTTCAGGGCCCACTTACCAAAGCCGGATTTCTTACGTTGTTCTTATCTTATCAGTACCATCACTCCTAGCAGGGCCAAGGGAGGCGACAACACTTTTGTGTTACCCTCACTGTTGCCGGGCCACGAACTTAAAAGATTCAAACTGATCCTCAATCTGGTACGAGAAGCATTGGACATGCATGGTATGCACATTCCTACTGAAAAGGAAACAATGGTTCCAGGCAGAATGAAACATAAAGACCTCAATAAGCTGAAGGATATGGTAGCAATGACACCGACCATCGCTCTTCACCTACGGACCGTCATGCAGCATTTTGCTTTTCCAGCCCAGGAAAGATTCACCATGCCACCAAAGAAGATATGGTTTAGCTTGTATTTGGCAGAGACAGACAACCTCCCTATCAACGTACCACATTGGATCATAGATCAGATCCACCTAGCCCATCAACGGTGGAACAAGAAGCAGAAAAATGTGCTCCATGGGTGTTGTGCTCTGACCAAAATAATCTATCGATGTCTAGCCTATGACGTGCCTATTTAGCGGGCACTCGTATGGTCCCGGGCCTAGGAGTTCCAGAGAAGGCTATCAACGGCAAGTCCTCCATCAAAGAAAATGAGAGGGGGAGTCCAATTACCCTGCGCTCGACCAAGGGGAGCCACCACTACACCAGAGATTACCCCTCCCCAGACACGACGCATTAGACCATTTACCATTCGGCTACCAAGACCAAGTACAGAGGGACCCAATCTGGTGTTTCCACCCGTCCCATCAGACTTGGAATTTCCACAGGGCTTTACTCTCAATGATCTCACTGACGAAGAAGTGGCTAGACTGATCTACGACTCTAATCTCGAAACGGAAACATAGAGAGCTCAGGAACCACAAACCCATACAACAACGTCAGCCCCCACCCAACCGCAAGTTGTAGAAGTCGACGTAGATGAACAAGAGACCGAACAAGAGGAAGAAGCCTACGAAGAACAAGAGTATGATGAACTTTCAGAGTTAGCAAGTGCCCCCGCGTATTCGGCACAAATAAAAAGACTATATCGAACTATGCAGCTAGTTCAAGAACAACATAAAATTTCACTTGAAGCGGGCAAGAAACTCATGAACCAATTGTTGGCAGAGGAAGGTGTGGATGATATGTTCATCGAGTCCATCAACCTACATGCCGATGCAGTAGGATTGGATGAGGCCATTCATGAGGCAATGGCCTACATTCACCGATTTGAGAAAGGAGTTCCCGCCCGTCCCATGAGGTCTGGGAAACAAATTCATATCAACGTATCAGCACCAGGAGATACAACGCAAGCAGACGAACATCAGGAAGCACCACTGTCACCACCCTCCCCACCTCTCACTACACAACTCACTCCACCACGTGACACTATCGCCACCAGGTCCAATATCACCACAATCGTCATGGGAATTCCACTCTCTCCGGGAATCCAATTCGGGGGACTCACTATGCCCACCTTCACCACTCTCTTCACTAACGTCACATCCACCCCACCCACAGTCCCCATCTACACGGTCACTCAAACATTTGACACTATGGAAACATCTCCTGCCACTGCACCGCTCCCTCCCCCCATGCCACCTCCATCTCCCATACCCCCTCCACCCACATCTCCACTTGCATCCACATCATTCACAACTCCCTTTCCCGACCCCATTCCCCCTGCATCTTCACCCCTCCCTGCATCATTTAATGTACATAGTATATTCCTAGCTTTAAATCAATGTGTCTATCAACTTCAGAATGAGTACAGAGCTCTGGACGGCCGGTATCAACAACTGACAACAAATCACCAGAACTTACAAAGGCAACTTACAATTCTTGAAGAGGAAAATGCAGATGTGAATCAACGTTATACAGCGCTTGAGCAGGCTCACCAAACACTACTAGAGGCACCCCAACCATCGAAAGAATCAGGCGTCAAACAACTAGAAGCCTTGCTAGAAGTATACCAAGCCGATAACCTACGAGTCAGACGTAACTTGGCGCTACTCAAGAAACATATGGCCACAACACTTGAAGAGAACAAGAGACTGCAAAAACAAAATGAAGAGAATCTGGAAGCGGCAATGGAAGGCTCTCCCCATGAGATAGATCCAGAGTAGTTCAAAGCAGTTCCCTCGGAGACGATGAAAACCATTTTGGAAAGCTATGCAGATCTTCTGGAAGCCCATGATGACTTGGAAATAGAACGTGACACACTACGGAGCAGACTTAAGGAACAGGAAGAACAACCGAAGAGTGTCCCATCAACCTCTACCTCAGACGAGGTAAAGGCCTTAACTGAGCAGGTGGCAGAATTACAAAAGAGGTTACTGACATACGAGAGGCAGCCCTCTCCAGTAGTAGAACCAGAGCCAGAAGAGTTGGTCCCTATTGAGGTAGATGATTCGTACGAGGAACCGTATGTTCCTATGCCGATGCCAGGAGGGCAACGAACCTCAGAGGGACTAGACACCTTGGAAGTGGAAGCACCCGAGTGGCTTCAGACACTGGAAAAGACAGCGAACACCCACGAAGAACGGGTGGCCATTCAGATCCAATCACTAGCGAACCTAGAAGAAACTGTCATAAAGTCAAAATATTTCAGAAGCATGTCTCATCATAGATGGATCGGCACCAATAATGACCAATATGTGCCATACTGCATACTTTTGGCCGATTACAACGCCGAGATTCAACGACGATGCGGCAAACCTCCCACATTTGCTACACAATTTGGTCCAGACGATATACCGGAAAGTGCTAAGCGTGGGTCCATCCATCAACCCACCTGGAGGATCAGGCTTTTGGAAACATATCCTGAAATGGTCCGAACCTGGAATAATATGCCGTTGTTTATTAAATATAATCCTTGTTACGTTCCAGTTCTTCGAAGACGCACCTAGCCTGAATTCACTATTGCCGTCAGAGACATCAAAGCCTGCGCAAAATGGTTAAATTACGTTTATCTAGCACCTCCACGAGGACCCCCCACGGTGAACTACATGATTTCTACAATCCTTCACTGGAGCATTCGGCTACGCAATAATCCCGATGTGATGGCCCAGATGTGTATGAAAATATTTGAATTAATGCTGATCACTTTCAGGACGTTTAAGAACATTAAGGACCCCCACTTCTCAGGAGCAGGCTTCGTGACAGGAAACCAGGATCTGGTGTACGATATGAGTACCACCCCATCAATTGAAGTAATATATGCTTGGCACGCCAGAATCAAGTACCTCCCAGCCTGCTTTAAACAGACATTTGAGGAGATGTTCATCACAGGATTCTGGGAATATCACTCCGAAATCTTTATACCCAGACCATCACATCTCCTCCAATTATTTGTTGTGGAGAGAACTATTCACTCAGAACAATTGAGGGTGCCTCATCCAGATGTTCCCGGACCTGTGAATTGGGATGATTTGCTCACAGATCTAGCACGCGGCTTACGACTAGAAGAACACCACCTAGCCTCCGATGTCGTCCAATATTATGTTCAAAAACCCTCTAGACAAGGGTCTGTCAGGGGTGACAGACGCGAGAGTGGGGGGGTGTTGGCAGCAGTCTGGGAACCCAAGGAGCCACAAGACAAAGAGAGTCAGAGCGAAGGGACAGCACAACAGACATGGCAGTCAAAGAAGATCTGGCAAGTAGGCCATCTAAATTTTTCAGACATCAAGGAGTTGAGCATACAAGAAGAAAGAGCAAGCAGGGAGCTCAAAGGTATGTATGACAAATCAATGGAGAAAATCCCTACACAAATAGTGATTTTCATCACTAAAAACCAGTGTAAATATCATTTCGTATTTTTGTAGCTCCATTTTGTGCAAGCCAAGGAGTCCTTGAGCTTGAGGAGCTTTAGAAGTATCTACCTGCCAATTTTCATATTTTTTAGATCTCGTTTGAGCCATCTAATAAGCCCTGGAACCTAATTTTTAACTAGGCCGGACACTAGGTCTGGACAGGGCCAAAGCTAGTCAAAAACTATAAAAGGAGCTAGAGAGCTCATTTTTGAGGTTAGATTGTAATTGAAATGAACTTGTAAGAGCTTTTTGAAAGTAATCTAAGAGCTCCATTGCTTCTCACTCTTTGTCTTGCCGTGTGTGCGCGTGTGCGTGTATGTGTGTGCATGCTTGTGTGCTTCTCACTCACGCACTTGTGCCTCCACTTGCTCGAGGTCTTCATACCATCCTCACGTCTTCCCGGATTGACATTAAAGGAGGTGCTACTCATCACTGAGCTATAGATATCCACCTAGAGAGCTAGGCAGAGAGGTGCCCAGGTATAATCCCTATCCAACACCACCAGGAGCCCCTAGGCCATACGAGCAAGCACAATATACACAACCCCAGCCTGTGTTAGGGCCACAACTATCACATCCCCAACATGTGGTACCTATCAAGTATACCCAACCAAAGGAAAACTTAGAAAGAGCCATAGTGCTAGCATCACCAATAGCCAGTGTAGAGTCAATGAACCCAGGATACGAGCAATCCCAAGGGGAGTACTATTCCTATGATGCTAGTACAATGGAGTACGAGCAAGTTTATGATCCGCAATACTTTGGATACAAAGGATATGACAATACCTATCATGAAAAGCTTTACCCACAAGGAGAGCTAGAGAAGGAGAGGCTTGCGATATGTAGAAAACTCATAAAGGTGGCACAAGAAACCCTATAGAAGACTATCCCAGCCCTCCCTGAGACAAGAATATCGGAGGATCAATACAACTATTGTGTCGAAGCCAAGAACAATAAACTAAAAGAAGAAAGTGAGGAGCCAAAACTAGTGAAAACCCAAGATAAACCTATGTCCACAGTCCCAGACTTAGAGGCTGATTGTCCAAAAGAATTGTGGAATAGGATTCAAGAGGATCAATGGAAAAGGAATGGTGTAGCTAAACCTCCTTTTGAGGAATTAGATGTGGAATATTATCAACCAAAACCTAACATGGAAGAAATTTATGAAGAAGTTTTGAGACTAGACAAAGATAGGGAAGAAGCTTAGAGCATTTCGACCCTACCTAATTACATGGGAGAGTACAAAAAGGAATCCATAATCATTCATGCACCCACTGTACGAGGAAAAGGAAAAGGAAACTCAAATAAGAGTTCACACAATCTAACAGAACTTAAAAAGACCAAAGTACAATGCCAATTAACTATGGAAGAATTGCTTCGTGCCAAACCCCAGTTATGGAAACAATTAGCAGGACAGTTGGAGTTAGAGCAGGAGAAGACCGAAAAGGAGAACAAGGTAGACAAAAACCCATCTAACGTATAAATCCCTATGGATAAGGTTGGCGAATTTAGTGAAGGAGATGAAGGAGAAATGGGGAAATCCTGCCCTACGACCCACTCGTATGAAGCCTCAATTAGCAGATAGCCATGTTGAGAAACCATTGGGAATATTGGAAAAGATCAAATTGACCACATCTGGAGTTGAATTTGAGCATACTTTAGCCATCTGTCAATTTGAAAAAGGAAATAACTATGAGATGATATTAGGGCGGCCCTTTATGAGACAACTTAGGGTAGTACAAGATTGGGGATGAGATTCATTATACCTTCAACATCAAGGAAACACTACCAAGATAAACTTGCATACCTTCGCCTACCAAGATGTACCCCCAGTACAATGGAACCCCATACACAAGGAAGAGGATGACTTGTCTATCCATAGTGCTGGATCAAGCAATCAATCTTGGATGCATGAGGACGCCCAATTATGGATGTGTAAAGAAGCCAAGAAAGAGGATAACAAAAGGCAGTTATGGCCAATAGGGCATCCTAATTATCGGCCCATAGAAGATCCAATGTACATGCCTCAAATCTTTCCTGATGAAATGTTTGAACCACATGGATGGATGGATATCCTAGCTACCCTGGATGTATGTGTGAACGAAGAAGTTCTGACAATGAATGAATGTGTGGACGAAGAAGGCTACGATGTAAATTTGTACATGGTTGTCCTTCAAGAAGTAGAAGCAGGGGAAATATTGGAAAAGGAGTGGAAAGAAGAATATGAGAGAATAGAAATGGAACCAAAATTTGATTTAGAAGAACCCTAACTAGAAGCCATTCGAACCGAAGATAAGTATGAAATGAACAAAGTTTTAGCAATAGAAGCAGCCCCTATAATACCAAAATAGGAGGAAAGTGTGAGTAAGATCGAACCAAACCCTGATCTTTTTGAGGTTCCGGAGCATTTTAAAAGGTATGAAGTAGAAGAGAGAAAAATAGCTATTCAAATGCCAAAAAGAGAGGCAAGAGAAGGAGAAGTGTACGACAACAAGGAACAAACGAAAAAGATCATAGTGATTGTAGAAGATGGAGAAGAAAGATGTACATACATAGGAAAGGATGTGTCAACCGAGGAGGAAGAAGAATTAATACAATTGATCTAAGAATATCGAGATGTATTTGCTTGGACATATAAGGATCTCAAGGGTGTGGAAGCCTCTATTTGTTCTCATAGAATACCAATGATGTCGGAGGCAAAACCATCTAAGCAACACCCTTACACCTATAATGAGGTCTATGCTGCTAAAATAAAAGAGGAAATAGACAAGTTATTAGCGGCTGGATTCATTTATGAAATAGAACATACTGAATGGGTATCGCCACTAGTGGTTGTGCCTAAAAAGAACGAAAAACTCTGAGTATGCATTAACCTGAAAAAAGTCAATGCAGCCACGATCTGTGATAGCTATCCATTACCTATCACCGACCACCTATTGGAAAGATTTGCAGGAAAAGAAGTCTATAGCTTCTTGGACGGATTCTCTGGATACAACCAGGTAGCTATTGCTACTGAAGATCAACATAAGACCGCATTTGTGACTGAATGGGGAGTCTATGCTTTCAGAGTGATGCCCTTCAGGCTCACTAACACACCTGAAACTTTCCAAAGGTTGATGTGTCATGTTTTCAAAGAATTCCTAAAGAAGAGTATGGAAGTGTATGTAGATGACCTATGTACATATTCAAATCAAAGGCAAGACCACATTCCTAAATTGCGAAAAATATTTGATAAATGTCGACAATATAGAGTCTGCCTGAACCCTGAGAAGTGTGTCTTCATGGTAAGACAAGGGAAGATTTTGGGACACATAGTGTCTAGAAATGGAGTATCTATAGATGAAGACAAGATCAAGGTCATTTTCGAACTTCTTAGACCAAAGAATGCAAAAGAAGTGCAAGCATTTATGGGACATTGTGGATACTATCGACGATTTATCCACATGTACGCCATAATTGCCAAACCCTTGTATGGACTTTTGACCCAATTCACTTGGACTGATGAATGTGAAAAGGCATTTAACGAGTTAAAAAGGTGACTGAGCATGGCCCCAATTCTGAAAACACCGAATTGGAACAAACCTTTCCATCTTCATGTGGATGCTTCAAATTACGCAATAGGATGCATCTTAGCTCAACCGGCAGATGAAGGACACTTAGATCATCTGATTGCCTATGCGAGTAGACAACTGAATCAAGCCGAGAGAAACTATACAACCACGGAGCGAGAGGGATTAGGAATGGTGTACACTGTAAAGAAATTCAGATTTGCGCTAGGGCATTTTCTAAATGGGGTCTTGATTTCATAGGACCTATTAACCCACCAGCCAAAGGATCACATGCAAAATACATAATAGTCGCTACGGATTATTTGACTAAATGGGTAGAGGCAAAGGCTACTAGGAAAAATGATGTTCAAACCACTGCTAAGTTTCTTTTTGAGCACATTTTCACTCGCTTTGGATTACCAATTGAGATTGTGAGTGACCGAGGAACGCATTTCATTAATGAAGTAATAGATTCTTTAATGAATGAATTCTTAGTGATCCATAAAAAATCAGCCCCATATCATCCTCAAGCCAATGGTCAAGCAAAAAGTTCCAATAAGGTGTTATGCACAGTATTGACAAAGATAGTCAATAGTGGAAGGTCTGACTGGGACAAACAATTGCATCATGCAATTTGGGCCTTCCATGTTGCTTACAAGACTGCCATGGAACTACCCCATTTAATCTAGTGTACGGACAGAATGCAATCCTGTCGATTGATTTTTTAGTGCCAACTTTGAGAGTAGCCCAACAGTATGAATGGACAGTGCATGAATTATCCAAGCAGCTATACCAAATTGAGAAGCTACATGAAACTAGAATACAAGCCAAAAACACGGCAAAAAATGTGGATTCCAAAGACGGTCAGAGAAGTGGCCATTCAGGAGATAGACAAGCACGAGAAAACATTGCACCAACACGACAAAACCATGAAACCAAGCAAGACTAGTCACAAATATCGGAGAAGTAGAAACCCAACAACTCAAACGACAAAAAAGACAAAAGAAGCGCCTGCACCACGATAAAATAAGGAGAAGACAAGGCTTAAAACCTCTACTATAAAATGTATTTGGAAACAAAAGCAACAGCAAGGAATGGAACACCAGAACCAAGAAGATTTCTTTTGCACACATGAAGATTCCAATGCACCTAAAGTATGCATAATAGGGCCACGTTACGAGGCCAGGCATTCAGCACATGAGATACATAACAGAATTAGTGGTGCACATTCCCCATCTGGGAACAGGTCATAGCTTCTACTTCCATAGGAATGGACCTACTACGTAAATAAATCATCGTTTCGGCTACACTAATTCTTGTTTTCTTTCAGAAGTGAAAATGAAAAAAGATGTGATGGCTTCTGAGGACTCTGAAGCTACCATTCAAGAGGAAGTGCTGGAATTCCCTTTGCAAAGTGTGACTAAAGCAAAAGGACATTGGTTTAGAGATGATCAACCAGTAGGGGATTTCTTATTCCTTGTAACCATTAAAATCATGGATATAGATCACCAGTTCCATGTGATGTCCAAAGATTTCAAAGTAGTACATGAGCTCACATCAACCATGGACATTATGAAGAAGGTGGGCATTCATAAATATTTTGAGCTTTCGATCTACAAGCGCGATTTTCAGCAACGTGCCCAAGTTATGAATACTTTGTAGCCTGCCTTGCATGATCCATTGGTTCCGAAGGCTAGAGTCATGGACGCCATTGGTGAATGGGTCATAATTTAATTTACACATGAATCAATTAAGGAAGCTTTTGGATGGGAGAAGGATGGGACTAGAGTCTTGAAAGAGGAAAGTCGAGGAGCCAAGACGTGAACCTTCAATGACATCAATCGTATTGATATTGAAGATTGAAGTGAGGCTTATCCATCAACACTTTTGTTTTCCAAACATGCACAGGTACACGGCTCCACAAAAGATCATAGTACAAATGCTGTCACACTATTAAACAAATTGGAAATCAAGTCAACATGACTCCTTATATTCAAGAGAGGTTGTTCGAGGCGAAGAAGCAATGGAATCACAAGAAGTTTCTGAATGGAAGTGTGGCCTTGAATATATTGATATATCATGCCTTGGGCATTAGAGAGCATTTGAGGGAGATGCCGTCATCAGAAGCCATGGCCAAAAAATGCAAAGGTTGCAACAGTCCCTACGAAGAAGAAAGGAGTCAAGGTCATTGAGGAGGCAGAAACTAGCTCCCAACCTAAAATGAGAGGTACAAAAAGGCTAAGGGAAATGATGCAAGCAAAAGTAGAAGTTCTAGCCACCAAGAGGGCACATCTGCTTCCAAGAACGACACTAGAAAACCGTCAACCGATCACAGAAGAAGAGTTGGCCAAAGCAATGGAAGACACACACCAATACACCGAAGGCCAAGTCAATCTATTAGTGCAAGGACACCATTACCAGCAAGCCGATCAAGATTTAGAACAAATAAAAAGGCTGATCAAGGTGCATAGATATAGGGAATTGGGTTTAGTAAAGTCAAGCTCATCACCAGATGCACAAGAAGAACCAGACACCTCATTGTTGAATGTGGACATTCGAAGTGAGTCCAAGGATGATGGACAATGGGAGGAGTTACATGAAGTGAACAAGAATGTGGGAGAGGAAATGACAAAGGAGGATCAAATCCCAGGCCATCGAGGAAATCAAAAGCAAAGATAAGATGATCATGCAACTACAAGATCAACTAGCACAGAAGATAACCGAGGGGACACCAGTAGTTCCACACTCCACAATGGCTATTGAGGAGATTGAGGTACGTCCTCTCTCTCCCCCCTTACATCATTCTCTGATAAGGGAGGAAACGGAGATCCACCCTGAAAGAACTCATCGGGATATTGCAGAACTGAGCCGAAACAAGAGGACACTACTGGTGTCACGGGTTACTGTAGAATTTGAAGATCAAATCATCAAGGTCATGAAGGATGCAAAAATTGAAAGCAAAAATTTTGAACAGATCTTAAAACCATTCAATATACCATATGGACTACTTAAAGAGCAAACATGCCAATATATAAAGACCATGACAAATAAGGAGCCTGACAACAACCTCCAGTTGAGTAGGAATACATTCAACTACACTCAAGAGGAGTTCGATAGAGCTGACCCTCTGTGGAGGAGAAAACTCCTGGAGAAAAACCCTACGCTCTGGGTACAATGGGAATCATCGCCATACGTACTTCAGGTAAATCCATCTTTTTGCCCAGTACCCTGCAGATGCTCCTGGATGCATTTTTGGGAAGGATGGTGCCTGGGTAGCATAAATAACCAGTGGCTCAACTATCCAATATTGCCAAGTCCATCGCATAACTATCTATCGACTAAAGAACACATGGTTAAAACCATGGAATTTTGGATTGCTCGCTATGCCACTGTACCTGATTTAGCAGTCAAAATGACTAATAAGATTCTAAGCATGTTACTTACAGTCATCAAGGTCTTCCAACATGCCAAATATATTTTTTTGAACTTCAACAAGAGGATGCTGAGTCTAGTGAATGGTTAGACGTGAGTCTAATTCCTCACAAGAATTGCCTCCTTTCATGGGTCCATGGGAGTCTAAGTCTATTCACATGAGAGCACCCATGGTCATGGTTAGAAACAAAGACTCAATCTTACCTAGGAATACGGATGTAGTGAAGAACACTAAAGTGTAGTGCAATCTCACTTTAGAGGAGCTACTCAAGGTTAAACCAAATATGTGGAAACACATAGCTAATCAAATGCCAAAAGTCACTAAAACTCATTCCCAAGTAGGAACACACAAGACAGTACTCGAGATACCCTTGGATAAGATAGGAGACATGAGTGAAGGAGAAGAAAGAAATACCTATCTCCCTATCACTTATCAATGTTACACAACCAAGGCAATTTTGGACTCGGGTGTAGGTGTTGCCACTGCTACCACCTCCTTATGGAAGTGTTGGGGAAAACCAACACTCAAACCAACAAGAATGAAGTTTGGTAGATGGCCACATTCAGAAATCTCTAGGATTGTTGGAAGGAATACCTCTTACCACTTGTGGTATAGAGTTTGCGCATGCATTCAACATATGTAAATTTGGCAAGAACCATGCATATGAGATGGTCTTAGGTAGACCATTCATGAGACAATTGCATATAGTACAAGATTGGGGAACCTTCTTTGTACTTGCAACATTTAGGAGACACCACTAAAGTCAATCTCAAGGACTACACTCATAGAGATGTGCCCCCTACACAATGGAATCCATCCATAGAGCAACATATGACATGGACTTTGTGCACTCTATGGGATCAAGATCATCATGGATGCATGAAAACACTCACTTATGGATGTTCAAAGTGGTAGTCAAAGAATAGAAAAGATTATTTGCATGGGAAGTAGGTACAGAGAAGCACCCTAGATCAATTCAAGACCTAGTCTATGCACCCATAGTGTTCCCAGATGAAGAATTTGAACCTCATGGTTGGTCAGAAATTCTAGCGACCATGGACATAGTGGTCAATGAGGAATAGTGGACACCACACTATGATGAAGATGGCCATGACGTCTCAGTCTTCATGATAGAACTAATAACATATGATCCAGTTATTGAAAAATGTGAACCACATAGGATTGAAACCAAGGAAGATAGTGAAAACAACATAGAGTCCATCCTCACGAAGCCATTTTGTCCTTCCGAGGAAGAATATCTATTTTTAATAGAAGCCAAAACTCAAAAAGAAGAAAGATCAAAAGAGTAAGAGTACCCCTATCTGATCGAAGCCAAAACTCAAGAGGTGGAAAGATTAAAACCAAAAGAAACATTGATGGTAACCAAAAAGAAGAAATGAGAGAAACTCACCCCTTAGGAAGAGACCCTCTTTGAAGTCCCAGAGAACTTCAAGAATTATGAAATAGAAGATAAAAAGTTCATGATTAGGATGCCTTATAGGGAAGCCCTCATAGGAGTGGCATATGATAACAAAGAAAATACTAAGAAAATTGTTGTAACCATAGGAGAGGGTGAAGAATGATGTACATACATAGGACATGACCTGATTGAAGAAGACAAAAATGAGTTGATTGATTTGCTAAGAAAATATAGAGATGTGTTTGCATGGTGCTATAAAGACTCAAAAGGAGTAGACCCTGAGATTCCCATGTCCTTAAATGCCAAGCCAATAAAGTAGAGATCGTACGCATACAATGATAATTATGCAGCCAAGATCAAAGAAGAAATAGATTGTTTGGTAGATATTGGATTTGTCTATGAAATTGAACATACGAATGGGTATCCCCCATTGTGATAGTGCCAAAAAAGAATGAAAAACTATGAGTGTGCATTAACTTGAATAAGGTTAAAACTACTATTAGAGATAGCTATCCACTTCCTATCACAAAACACTTATTGGAACATGTAGCAAGCAAGGAAGTCTACAACTTTCTTGATGGATTTTCAGGCTACAATCAAGTAGCTATAGCCCCTGAAGACCAGCATAAGATGGCTTTTGCCACAGAGTGGGGCATATTTGCATTTTCCATGATGCCCTTTGGGCTCACAAATTCTCGTGCTACATTTGAAAGGTTAATGTGCCACGTGTTCATAGAATTATTGTAGAAGAATGTAGAGGTCTATGTTGATGACTTATGCACACATTCCAACATTAGACAAACATACATCCTTGAGCTGAAACAAATTTTTGACAAATGTAGAGAATATCAAGTCTGCTTGAACCTAGAAAAGTGTGTTTTCATGGTCAGGCAAGGCAAGATCATAGGACACATAGTGTCAAAGAATGGCATATCCATAGACGAGGATAAAGTTAAAGCCATTTTCGAGTTACCCAAACCAAAGAATGTCAAGGAAGTAGAAGATTTCATCAGGTATTGTGGGTTATTATCGACGATTTATCCATATGTATGCAATCATTGCAAAGCCTTTGTACAACCTTTTGACTAATTTTGAGTGGATGGACGAGTTGTGAAAACTCTTTCAATGAGACCAAATGCCATTTGTGTTTAGCACCAATCTTGACTACACCTGATTGGAGTAAGATGTTCCATGTTCATGTGGATGCTTCCAATTATGCGATTAGGTGTGTGCTAGCACAATCTACAGGTGAAGGTAACATTGATCTTCCCATAGCTTATGCAAGTAGGTAGCTGAATGTGGCTGAACAAACGTACACCACTACCAAACGAGAAGGATTAGGCATGGTGTATGCAGTTAAAAAGTTTAGACATTATTTGCTTACAAATAAGTTTAAATTTTTTACAGACCATCAAACTTTACTTTATCTAATGAAGAAACCTTGCAATATTGGCAGATTGGTAAGACGGTTTCTCTTACTAATGGAATGTGACTTTGAAGTTGTGGTAGGAAAGTTAACACTCACATTAGGGTGGATCACCTTTCCATACTGAATCCCTACAAGGAGTGTCAGATGAACTTCTTGATGCTTACTTGTTCAATCTAGAAGTAGTGCCTGACTCAGCCAAAACTATAGTGCCTATTCTAACCTTTAGACCTAAGCATCCTCTAATAAAAGCTAAAGATAAAGAAGCAGTGAGGCGCTAGACTATGCACTGGTTGGATATAACTTATAACGACGAGGAAGAGACGGATACCTAAGATTATGTGTCCATGAGAGTGAATACCTTAAGATCTTAGAAGCTACATACTAAGGGGTGGCAAGAGGATATTTTGGGCTGGATTGAGTGATCAAAACAATCCTATTTGTAGGTCTTTGGTGGTCAACCCTTCACATAGATGCACATACGTATGTGAAGAGGTGTGACAAATGACAATGAACTCAGTACCTGATGCATAAGGACGCAATTCCACTAAGACCCATGATGGGAGAACGTGCATTTTCCAAGTGGGGAATAGAATTTGTTGTTCCTATTAATCCCCTAGCTAAGAGTTCACATGTTGAATACATTATTGTTACCATTGATTATCTAACTAAATGGGTGGAAGTGAAAGTCATTAAGAAGAATGATGTGCAAACCACTGCCAAGATTCTCTTTGAAAATGTGTTTACGAGATATGGTTTGCCAATAGAGTTTGTCAGTGATTGTGGTACTCATTTCTTGATTGAGATCATTGAATATTTGCTGCAAGAATTCATTGTCATGCACAAAAAATCAACTCCATACCACCCACAAACAAACGGACAAGCTGAAAGCACAAATAAGACCTTATGCAATGTGCTAACACAGTTGAATTATAAACATTCTAATTATGACAAAAAGTTACATCATGTTGTTTGGGCATACAGAGTGTGTTGGAAGCAGCCAGAGGCACAGACGCCACGGAAGCATGTAAAGACGGAGCAGGGAGCCAGTCGGATCAATTTTCCAAACAAATATATTTCTTATTATTTCTTCAAACATTCAACAGTGATTGTTATCACTAATTGTAACATATGTATCATAGAAAACCCCATTTTGTAATCCATAGCTCCATTTTGTGCAAGCCGAGGAGTCCTCAAGCTTGAGGAGCTTAGGTAGAATGCGCGTACCAATTTTCGTTATTTTTAGACATCGTTTACCCTTCCAAATAGCATCTAGGACCTATTTTTTAACTAGGCCGGTCACTAGATGTGAAACCGGTCAAAACTAGTCTAGAAACTATAAAAAGAGCTAGAGAGCTCATTTTTGAGGTTGGTTCATTTTGGTTAGTGTGAGCATAGAGCTAGTTTGAGCTTGTAAGAGCATTCTTGAGTAATAGAGCTAATTTCCCACCTTCCATTGTGTCTTGCTTGTCTCTTCATTGTGTGTGTGTATGTGTGTGTGCATCTTTGTGCTTCTCACCTTCACTCTCACATCATCTCACGTTCACGATCTTCATATCACTCCTATCTCTTCCGCGGATTGACATTAAGGAGGTGAAGCTTCTTAACGTGGTTCTCACCATTGTGCTAGAGCAACACCAAATTTGGCGCCGTTGCCGGGGATCGAGTCTAGGACGAATGTGTGATGGTAAGAGTATAGCAAGAAGTGGCGTTGGAAGGTAAAAATTTCAGTTTTTGTTGTTGTTTTTACTTAGTTTTTAGTGTTTTTCACCTTCCCCATACTCCATCTTCATCATCTCATCATCATCTCCATTTCCAAAAAAATCAGAAAATTCACCATATCCACCCATTCACCTCATTTCCCCTCATTTGTGCATGCGAGAGAGTGAGAGAGAGCATTTGTGCTTGTGTGTGCTTGTGTTTTCTTGAGTTTTCTTGCAGGTACAGAGCTTCAGAGCATCAGGAAAGCTTCCAAAAGGTAAAAAATGTACTTTCTGTCAGAAATTTCCGACTGTGTCAGACCATCGCGATGGTCCGCCAAGTTCGGATTTTGAGGTAGGCGACCACACCACGAGGTAGGCGATCCCTGCGCATACACGAAACCATAGCTGCATCCCAAAAATTTTCAGTTTGGTGGACCATCGCGATTGGCTCGGACCATCGCGATTGGCTCACGCCATCGCGACGGCTCGGCCGGACCATCGTGACGGTTCGCTTTTTCGGACCATCGCGACGGTTCACTTGAGCCATCGCAACGGTCCACTTGGACCATCGCGATTGTTCAGCTGACCTCGCACCATCGCGATTGGCTTATGCCATCGCCACGACAGTGCCACGTGTCACGATAGACCATCGCGACGGTTCGTTTTTTTCGGACCATCGCGACAGCCCAAAATCGGACCATCACGATTGGCTCAAGCCATCGCATCGCGGACCATCGCGACGGTTCACTTCGGACCATTGCGATTGTCCACCTTTGACCGTTGACCCGCGCCATCGCGACTGTCCGCCCGATCACGCCATCGCGACGGTTCATTTTTTGGACCATCGCGACGGTTCGACCTCACGCCATCGCGACGGTTCACTTTTTCGGACCATCGCGACGGTCCATTTCCACGCCATCGCGATCGTTCACTTCGGGCCATCGCGACGGTTCGACCTCACGCCATCGCGATCGTTCATTTCGGACCATCGCGACGGTTCACTTTTTCGGGCCATCGCGATTGTCCAAATCCCACGCCATCGCGACGGTTCGCTTGGACCATCGCGACGGTCCCAGACCATCGCGATTGTCCACCCCCATCGCAAATTTTGGGCTCCAATTTTTGACCAATTTTGAGGGCATTTTCGAGAAATGTTTGGGCCATTAGACTCATAGGAGACCCCTTAGCTCATATATGAAGGAAAACCTGATTGTCAGTTTTTACCCCCCGGGGCCTGAACGCTCATAACTTTTTCATCCGAAGTCCGTTTTTTGAGCTTAATAGCTCGTTAGAAAGCTCGTGACGAGTACTACGTGACCTCAACTGTTTTTTTCTTAAAGGATACATCTATTTTTAGATAAACTATTTTGAGGTTCACCTAGTTTGGGACTAGGAAGCCAGGGGGCACACATTGAAAATCTGGGCAAAACGAGAAGGGACTTAAAAAGGTGTATATGCTCAAGTGTTTGATCATCTTGTGAATTGGGCTAAAATTGGATTTTTTCAGGTCAAGCAAAGGCAATCAAAGGCAAGCAAGTAAGGCAGTGAAGACAGTAAAGCTTGGGAAGCGCGGCTTCTTGGGCAACAGGGCATTAGAGCAACAGAAAAGCCGACTCGAGGTTGGAAGATTACTCAACCCCCTCAGTCAATTCTTAGCTTAGGCTAAACGGTAGTTGTGGATTAACGATGATAGGAACGCCTCAAATTCAAGATACCTAATTCTTTCAAGTTTAAGACTTAAAGTAAAGGTGTGTGTGACACAAAAACCTGAAGAAAAGAACATAAGTCTGACGGAACGAGAACTCAAAACTATAACGGAAAGTCAAATTCCTGACGCATAAATTAAGACAAGAGTCCAAAGAAAATTAAAAAGAATCAAGAAAGTAATCACAAAGGACCATTGACGATCTAAGTGTGTAATTGAGCGTGCAAGGAAGAAAATTAATGAACCTTAGATCAGGGAGACACATAGGTAAATCGGACCGACGAAGCCTTAGATCATCAGAGGCTAGTGTAAGAACTACCGCTCAATCTTGGGCTCAGCAATTGAATAGCAATTACCCCTACGAGAGCTCAGATACTAGCGAATCAGAAATGGCATTTAGCACAGACAGACCAGAAGGAGGGTCTCATGTAGCATACCTAGAAAAACCAGAAGGACCCTATAGAACGCAATTAGAGTTTCTCCGAACCAACCGACTAGGTGCTCGCATCTATGAGGATGGTTTGCGAAGGCAAGTGGTGCAACTGCACAACCCTGATCAACCCATTGGATTGGAAAGACCAGTGGTGAAATTTGAGAGAGACGCTTACCTAGACAAAGAAGGAACCATGTACGTCCTAAGTACGCAACCAAACGATACTAATGAGTTTGGCACAATTCAATTAGAGACGGAAACGAAATTTCCAGGAAAAGAACCGATAGAAGAACCTAGAACACCTAGAGGGAAATCCGTAGTAACAAGAGTACTCATCCCAGAGTGGATCCCTCAAGATAACAGGAGCACCGAGTTGTTTGTAAATAAAGAGACAGATGAAGCCTTTTGGAGGTACAGAAAGGAGCACCCTGGTGAGATAGGCATCATTACAATTTATGAATTCAAGGACCCAGATACACCTGGAAAGGTTGTATACCTGGATGAGACTTCAGAAAGAGTCTTTGTGGTGCCTGAACGCGCTAAAAACACATACACATGGAGAGGTGAATTGGTATTCCCTCCATCTAGAACAAACATGAATACAAGTCAACAAGGGGCAGGAACATCCTCAGCCCATGGACATCAAGGAGAACGAAATAAAGAGAGACCGGAAGTAAGCTTCAATCATCCCATAGGGAGAGATAGAACAACCACGAACACTAATAGAATGGATAGACAAAGAGATCATGGAATACTAGGTGGTAGAGATGATTTTCCTCTACCTAGACCACGTGAACACACAATTGAGACCCACACAATTAGTGAAATCCATGAAGAATTACTTTGATGGGACGGGAGATCCCTATGACCATGTCGCAGAATCCAAGCAAGTACTAAGAGCAGAACAAGTCGAGGACATGTTCACGCAATACAATGCATTTGGACTAACGTTAAAGAATACCGCTTTAACTTGGTTCCAACCATTGCAACAAAGGCAATTTAGAGACATCCATCACTTTTTAGAGTCATTCATCACTGAATTCTCTAAAAGTGGGATAAGGCACGACACGTCTTCGTTGATTCATAGCTTTAAACAGACCCCTCAGGAAACAGTAAGACTGGCAGGTCGTAGATTCAGACAATATGTCGAACGATGTCCAATGCAAGAGCTACCCTCACAAGCCAAACAAGTATCACTGTTCCTAGATGGCTTGTTGAGCGCTAAACTACGCTCTTATGTGTACCTAAAAGAACCCAGAACGCTAGAGGAGTGTGTAAGGATATGTATAGACATCGAGGACAACCTAGGAGAGGAATTAGAACTCTCAAAGGTCTATAAGGACTCAGATTGTTCTTCTCTAGCATCCACAAAATTGTCTAATTCGATAGAGGACCTAGCAGAAAAAGTGGCCCAAAAACTAGGAGTTTCTAGTAAACAGGTGCCCAAGCTACCAACGAATGTACGTTGTTACACTTGTGGTGGAAATCATTTGGCAAACGTGTGTCCCAATGCACCACAACCACAAGCCAACCCTAGTGGCCAATATTGCACAATTGAGAGAAGATACACGAATCATACGGCTCAGGACTGCCCATACAACAAACAAACCGTGAGACAGAACTACCCGCAAACATACCAGCAGCCAGGTAGGTATCAAGGCCAATACAATGCTCAGCCTTATTACTATAGGCCTCCCCAGAACTACCCTTACCAGGCTCAACAGAGACTTCAACCTGTCTTAGCTCAGCAGCCACCCCCACCAGCGAATGTCATCTCGATCAAATACGCTGCTGCAGAAGAGAACCTAAGTAGGGCCTTAGTGCCTTCTTCACCCCTGATCACCGAAAGTGACCCGAACTCAAACAGTTTTGACTCTACTCATGTAACTAGTCCACCCGCTTATTACACGGAGTCACCAGAACATGTGGAGATATATCATTATGATAGTCCACCAATGGAAACTAGTTGGGAGCCAGATTATGCTAATGTGATGTACGCAAACCCAAACCCACGGCCCCAATTGAGACAATAGAGACCACAGGGCCCTAGAGGACCATGCTTTAGGTGCCAAGGAGATCACTTCGTAAAGGATTTTCCACATCCCCCAATAACAAGGCAATCACAGTACTATAGCATACAAGGCTTTTGTGTCGACTGTGGCAAAGAGCACATAATCAAAGATTGTCCTAAGAACCCAGTTAACGCTTCGAATGTGACACCGATCAATGTGATAGGTATTGTAAATAACGCAGATGGATCCAACCCTACATACGTGCCTATCCAAGCTATAACCAGAGCCCAGGCGCTCTTACAAAACCAACAGCTTAATCAAGAGAAAGTAGCCGGAACTAGTGAAGTTGCAGAATCGAGTAGTAAAAAGACAAAATCTTGGAAAGATTCTAGAGAAAGGATAAAGAGAAAGTGGAGTAAAAAGATAACGGAGTTGGAAGGAAGTTTAAGGGAATCTAGAGCCAAAATACAAGAATTGGCTTCACAAGAATTAAATCAAGAAAACCCAGCTCAGAAATCAGGATCAGTCTTAGCGGAACCCATACCAGAAGATCTAGACATGATGTTTCGTGCATATCAGGCTAGAATAAAAGAGGGACCTCAAGTCACAGAAATGAGTAAAAACTACCCTCGAGCTGATCTAGAAATTGAGAGAACTAAACTTTGCATGAAGATGGTAGAACTAGCACAAGCCTTGTTCGAAGCCTCTAGATATCTTAATTGGAATAACATGGCAAAACCAGAACTACACTTTCAAGGACTAATGGAGAGGCTAGAACACTTAATAGAAAGCAAAGAGAAAAAGGATCAGCATAGGAACCCTCTTGTCCTAGAGACACCGGAGAGGAATGCACCATCCCTGTCTCAAGTACCCAATCCAGAAAGTCAAGACAATTTGTCTTCCATACATAGGTACTCACATGAATTTTTGAGAGAAATACAAGAAGAGAAATGGAGAAAAGAACAAGGAACTCATCCTCCTATTCAGGAAATAAACGACTTGCAGGAACAATTTCCCCAAGACATCCCCTCTATTTACGATGATGTAGAGGTGGAGCAACTGAGCGAACCCACAGGATTTGAATCTAATTCTCTACAAGAATTACCTCAGTTCACAGGACCTTGGGAAGCAAAGTCTATTAGTATGAGAGCACCCACGATAATAGTGAGGAATGAAGAATCAGTGATCCCTAGGAACACGGAAGTGATCAAGAACACTAAAGTACAGTGTAATCTCACCCTGGAGGAATTGTTAAAGGTAAAACCAGAGTTGTGGAAGCACGTAGCAAATCAATTCCCTGAGCTAGCTACCACACCCTCTCAGATAGGATCACATAAGAAGGTACCAGAGATACCCGTGGAAAAGATTGGAGACGTAAGCAAAGGAGAGGAAGGTAACACATATCTTCCAATAACCCATCAGGGCTACACCACGAAAGCCATCTTAGATTCAGGAGCCGGAGTAGCCATCGCTACCACCGCTTTGTGGAAACGTTGGGGTAAGCCAGCCCTCAGACCCACCAGGATGAAGCTACAAATGGCCGATGGACACATAGAAAAACCATTAGGCTTACTAGAAGGCATATCTCTCACCACTTGTGGTGTAGAATTTGAGCATACCTTTGCCATTTGTGACTTTGCGAGAAATCGTGCTTATGAGATGATATTGGGACGACCATTCATGCGTCAGTTGCAAATTGTACAAGATTGGGGAACTAATTCTTTGTACTTGCAACATTTAGGAGTGACTACTAAAGTCAATCTTAAAGACTATTCACACAGAGATGTACCCCCAATACAATGGAACACCATCCATAAGACACCAGCAGAGACGGAATCCGTGCACTCATTAGAATCAGATCCTTCTTGGTTGCATGAGGATACCCACTTATGGATGTGTAAAGTAGCCAAACAAGAGGAAGAACGATTAGAAGCAAGGACCTTAGGTGCAGAACAACATCCACGAACCCTTCAAGATCCAGCATATGCACCTGTAGTATTCCCAGACGAGGAGTTTGAACCCCATGGTTGGGCGGAAATCCTAGCAACCATGGATGTAGCCATCAATGAAGAACAATGGACACCCCACTGTGACGAGGATGGCTATAACATTTCAGTTTTCACGATAGAGCCAATCATGTGCGATGCAATTTTAGAAGAGTGTGAACCAGACACTGATGCGTTTGAGGATGCAAGCGATTTTGATTTAGAATCAATTATCATGGACCCACCCTTTGCATCAGAGGAAGAATATTTCTACGAAGTAGAGACTCACAGTCAGAGACACGAGGAAAGTACGAATGAAGTGAGATTAGCCACGGAAGTGACTACTAAGAGTGAAGGCAAGAAAAGGAAGAAGAAAGAAACCATGTCAGAAAAAGAAGAATCTTTGTTTGAAGTACCCGAGAACTTCAAGAAATATGAAATTGAAGATAGAAGAATCATGGTACGAATGCCCAATAGAAAGGCGAATGACGGACAAGTATATGATAACCGAGAGAAAACCAAGAAAATAATAGTTGCCATAGAGGGAGAAGAAGAAAAATGCACATACATAGGGCATGATTTGATGACTGAAGAAGAAGAAGAGTTAGTTGCCCTATTGTGCGAATATAGAGATGTTTTCGCTTGGAGTTATAAAGATTTGAAAGGAGTAGATCCAGATATATGTTCTCATAGAATCCCTATGACTCCAGATGCAAAACCGACAAAACAGAAACCTTACACGTACAATGATAACTACGCTGCGAAGATTAAAGAGGAGATAGATCGCTTGATAGAAGCAGGATTTATTTACGAAATTGAACATACCGAATGGGTATCCCCCATTGTGGTTGTGCCCAAGAAGAATGGGAAATTGCGTGTGTGTATTAACCTTAAAAAAGTTAATGCCGCCACGATTAGAGATAGTTATCCTCTTCCTATCACAGAACACCTATTGGAAAGAGTTGCGGGCAAGGAAGTTTACAGCTTTCTTGATGGATTCTCAGGCTATAATCAAGTAGCCATTGCTCCAGAAGATCAACATAAGACGGCTTTTGCCACTGAATGGGGCATATTTGCATTTCGTGTAATGCCATTTGGCTTAACAAATGCACCCGCCACTTTCCAGCGACTCATGTGTCATGTTTTTAAGGAATTCTTACGCAAGAGCTTGGAAGTTTATGTCGATGACTTGTGTGCGCATTCAAATATAAGACAGACACATATCCCAGAGTTAAGACAAATATTTGACAAATGTCGAGAATATCAAGTTTGTTTGAACCCAGAAAAATGCATTTTCATGGTCAGACAAGGCAAAATTCTAGGACACATTGTGTCAAAAAATGGAATCTCTACGGACGAGGAAAAAGTGAAAGTAATTGCAGAATTACCTAGACCAACTAACGTGAAAGAGGTACAGGCATTTATGGGCCATTGTGGATATTATCGACGATTCATACACATGTATGCAATCATAGCTAAGCCTCTGTACTCTCTTTTAACCAATTTTGAATGGACAGATGAATGTGAAAATTCATTCAATGAACTTAAACGACGTTTGTGCTCAGCACCTATATTGACTACCCCAGATTGGAGTAAGCCATTCCATGTACATGTGGATGCATCCAATTACGCCATAGGATGTGTGTTAGCACAACCCACGAATGAAGGTAACATAGATCTCCCCATAGCTTACGCGAGCAGACAATTGAACGCAGCCGAAAGAAATTACACCACGACGAAACGAGAAGGATTAGGGATGATCTACGCGGTAAAGAAGTTTAGGCACTACTTGTTGGCCAACAAGTTCAAGTTCTTTACAGATCATCAAGCCCTATTATACTTAGTCAACAAACCATGTAACACAGGACGATTGATACGTTGGTTTCTATTACTCATGGAGTATGATTTTGAAGTAGTAGTCAGGAAAGGAAAGACACATCTTAGAGCTGACCACCTCTCAAGATTAACCTCAGGAGAAGCTCCTCAAGGAATAGCCGATGAATTACCAGATGCATACTTGTTTAACCTCGAGATAGCACCAGAATGGGCTAAGCCTATAGTCCCTATTCTCACCTATGGACCCAAGAATCCTAGGATAAAGATCAGAGAAGAAGAGATTACCAAGTCTCAAAGATACCAAAGAATGGCAAGAAGCATATATAAACAGGATAATCAAAAGATTCTTGCTTGTTGTGTAGATGAATCAGAACATGCGAATTGGTTGCAATTAGCACACATAGGTGCACTAAAGCAACACCATTCAAAACATCGAACATTATAGACTCTGCATAGATTAGGAGTATATTGGCCTACGATGGAAGCAGATGTCTACAAGTTGTGTAAGGAATGCCATGTTTGTTGTGAAAGACCACCAGTAGAGCATGCGACATTATATCACATGTCTCTCACACCAGACTGGAGTGAACCTTTAGTGACGTACTTGAGGACGAACACATTCCCTCAAGGAATGACCTTAGCTCGACAACGCAGTCTAGAGCAGGAAGCTCAAGACTATTCACTTATTGGCGATAATTTATACAAAAGAGGACGAGATGGATATCTAAGACAATGTGTTCATGAGAGCGATTATCTGAGCATACTAGAGACTGCACACCAAGGCATTGCAGGAGGTCATTTTGGACCCGATAGGATAGTCAAAGCCATTCTCTTTGCAGGATTATGGTGGCCCACTCTTCACATGGATGCTCATACCTATGTAAAGAGATGTGATGTGTGCCAAAGAACTCAGTTTCCTACTCGCAGAGATGAAATGCCATTGAAACCCATGATGGGCGGACGTGCATTTTCAAAGTGGGGTATAGACTTTGTAGGACCCATTAACCCCCCTGCAAAAGGTACACATGCTGAATACATTATTGTTGCTACAGATTATCTAACCAAATGGGTAGAGGCAAAAGCCACAAAAAAGAATGATGCTCACATGACTGCAAAATTCTTATTTGAAAATGTCTTTACAAGATATGGATTGCCTATAGAGTTAGTGAGCGATCGAGGCACTCACTTTCTAAACCAAGTCATTGAATATTTGTTACAGGATTTTATGGTGATTCACAAGAAATCCGCACCATATCATCCTCAGGCCAATGGTCAGGCTGAAAGCACTAACAAGATACTTTGTAACGTACTGACGAAACTCGTGAACAACAAACGTTCAGATTGGGACAAACAGTTACACCACGCTGTTTGGACATATCGAGTGGCCTACAAGACCGTACTCAATGCAACTCCCTTTCAGATGGTTTTTGGTCAGAATGCAATGCTTCCTTTGGACTTCTTGATACCGACCCTTAAGGTTGCACAAGAACATCAGTGGACCGGCCATGAATTATCAGCAAGAATAATGGACTTGGAACGATTAGGAGAAACCAGGCTGAAAGCAGCAGCAGGAATATACGCAGCGAAGAAGCGACAGAAAGCATATTTTGATGCACATGTGAAAGATAAAGGCCTAAAAGAAGGAGATTTAGTTCTAGTATATACGCTGAAACAGCACGCACGGAAGTTAGAAAAGCGAGGTTATGGACCTATGATCATTAACAGACTTTCGACTAGTGGAGCAGTGCAGTTAGCCACCTTAGAAGGAGATATAATGCCTAATTACATTAGTGGCTGTAGAGTCAAGCTATATCAAGAACCTCTTACTGAGGATATGCTTAGACGACTCACATTAGCAAAGAAGCGTAAGGAGGAAGAAAATAGAATACGAGCGGAAGCTCAGGCAGAAGCCATAGAACGCATTAAGCGCATGAAGCTAAGAAGACAAGGACTAGGGAGAGAATATTATAACCATCTGGAAACATCACCCAGATATCCCATGGCCATGTGTCAAGTAAAGTCAACCACTCATCCTAGCATAGTGGACAGGAGACCATTCATTACAGTTAGGCTAGAGCACGGCAACCCTTGCCAAGAACTCAGGGCTTTAATTGACTCAGGTGCTGCGACTAGTGCGATTAGATGGTCCCACTATAAGGATTCAGGAATAGAAATGCGGCCAATTGAGGCATACCTCATAGGCCTAGGAGGCATGGAAACCCCTTGCATGGGTGAGGTGGACCTTCCTATCCTCATTAAGGATTTGACGATGACAGCAAAGCTACTAGTGTGCCATGATGACGACCTGATAGAACCCCTAATCCTTGGCCAAGATTGGCTATACGATCACTCAGTGGACCTAAATCTTAGACAAGGCTCCTTACAGATTGGAACCTTCGAGCAGAAGCGAGTGATACCGCTTGACTTCCCTAGCGGCATTCCGCTTGACGGTTGTGACCCTAGACCCTATGAAATGCATGCGACGGAAGACCGGAAGATCTTTAAGCAGACCAGTCACGTTACGTCTACACCAACCCACTCGGGCTTGGCTATGGACAGTTGTCAATCAGAAGGACAACAGGAGATCTTCCCTGGGACTTCCTGCAAACTAGAAGAGACAGTTACCCAACCACAAGGGCAGATGGACACAATCAGCGGTCAGGTGGGTTGCATCAGCGGCCAAATGAGCACGACACCCTGCGGTGCTCATCCTTCCAAACTTGTTGCGGACTGGCCTAGATTAAAGTTAAAGAACGAATCACTTCCTAATGGGTAGGTCACGCAAGTATTGGATCTCCCTTCTTTTCCAAAGCAGAGCATCCATCCGACCTCTCTACCTCAACCACGACAGAGTCAACCACGACGAAGGAACCCAGACCGACTGCAGTATCAGAAGACACAACAAGGAAGGCAGTTTAGGCCACCCAAAGGAAGCGGCACCAGACAAATATGGGTGCCAAAAGGACAAAGAGCACCGAAGAACTCCAACCAAGCAGAGATCGACAAGAAAAAGGCAAGGCAGAAACAGAATCAGTATCCACCATCCCCTCGACCTTCTTCTACAGGTCCGAGCATTCGACAAATTTGGATCGCCAAGAAATACCTTACCCATAGACCCACACCCACGCAGATTTGGGTACCCAAACCATGTATCATAGCTCAACCCTTAAGCCATGTAACATACACCCCTCACAAATCTTTCCATCCCTCAACACCACCACACCCGATACTACCTTTTGCCGCTCAGCAGCAACCCACCACCCACTCAAAGACTCTTAGGAAATGGATACCGAAGCGTGTCCAATCATCTTCCCCTAACCCCATGTCTGACAAAACTACCCCCCGACTAACATACAACCTTGTAATAAATCACTAACCTTTAAACCTTGTATAAATTCACCCACCATCATCACACGTCACTCATAATCTCATCTCATCAAGAAATGTATGCATGATCTGAAACATATAGGTGTCTAGAGACCTGCACTAGTGCTGCAAGAAACATTGCATCCATCACATCACAGCACTTGGCTACACGGGTTACGCATCAGTTATGGAAAGGGATTGCGGTCTCACTTTAATGGGATCATAATTAATTTCCATGCTAATGTGTTAATCTTTTGTAGCAGATCTTTCTCATTAACGCATCAGTCATCATGCAAGCTGACGAAGGACCATCAGGAGCAGGCCCCAGTGTAGCGGCAATGCCCCTCAACGTGTTACGAGCAGAAGCCCACCCGACTGCTCCACCGCCAGAATTCCAAGGATTTCCAGGGCCCATGCCTATCGACAACCCACCTATGGGCTACACAGAAAAGATACACCGTAACTCTCATTGGTTTCAGGGACTTGCAGGACCCTTAGCGGACGCGGACTTCATATTTGAATCCACTTTGACATTTGATGACCGCACTTGGGGAAAATACCAATTCTTCTCCAGAGAGTTCGAAGACCTACAGAACACCCAGGACCTAACTCACGTTTGGGCCAGAGCAGGCTTCACGGAGTATTTCAGTGATCCTCTGCCCAAACCTGACTTTTACAGGTGTTATTACTTAATTACCACTTTGCTGGCCTCAGAGAATAAAGATATCCCCGGAACTTTTATTTTGCCTTCTTTAGTGGACGATCCCCCCTACACAAGGTTTTACCTCTCAAAGGATTTAATCAGAGCGGCCATCAAGATTCATGGAACCCACACGCCCACAGACCGAGAAAGATTAGTTCCAGACCCTATGAAACGTGGGGATGTCACTAAGTGGGAGGAGATCTCAGCAATTACACCTGAGCTATCAAAGCCACTACGGATATGCATGCAACACTTCGCATTCCCCGCTCAGGACAGATTCACCATGCCACACAAAAGAATATGGTTTGGTTTGTATTTGGCATGTACGGGACCGCAGACTGTTGACCTGGCAAGCTGGATCATAGATCAAATGTATTTGGCACAACACAGATGGGAACGTAAAAAAGTGCTTAATGGATGTTGTGCACTCACAAGAATTGTGTATATGTGCTTGGCTTATGACTTGCCAATTGAGCGTGCATTAACAGGAGAAGAACTGAAGGCATTCAAAGGAACGACGAAGAAAGCCAGGAAGCCCAGTAGAACACGGGCAGGTAAGCGCATGAGAGGTACTATTCCTTGCCTTCAAGTGCCAGAGTCACCATCTCCGCAACCCTCTCCAGAGCGATCACCGACAGAAGCCGCTCCTACTGTGCAACCTATTCGCATAAGGTTGTCTAGACCAGTGGTCACGGAGGGCACGACTAGTACTGCTGCACCTCAGGCAGCAGCCACCACAGAACCCACCACCAACACAGCAGAAGCTCCCACCACTATTGGTGCAGAAGCCTTTTCTTTTCCAATACCACACATGGAGGCAGAACCCATAAACACCACATTTGACTTTGAGATGCCGGATGCATTCTCAAATGAATTCCAGTTTTCAGAAGCACAAATGTTCTCTCAGGAATATGAACGACCTAGTTACCCGACCACACCGTGGGATCTGCCACAAGGACAAGCTGTGTCAAGCTCTGATGATGAACGAACCGCCACCGACGATGACGAAGGTGATGACGAAGCCTGTCAGGGCACGTATGATTCCCAAGGGCAAGGACAGACAGACGACCAAGGCCAACAAACCGAAGCACATGGCGACACCAGCACATATGAAGATGAGACTTTCAAAGCCGCAGCATACACGCTGGCCATCAAGAAATTATATCGTACAATGGAGAAAGTCTGGGCACGGAAGAAGTTAACTGAAGAGGAGAGCCAGGCATTAATTGAACAGGAACTCATCTCCGGAGGATTCGAAGACGCATACATCAAAGGGTTCAGAGAATTAGTTAAATCGGTCGGCTCCAATGAAGCACTCAGGTACTTACAAAGAAAACAACTACCACAGTTTGACCCCCGCCGAGTACGACTACTTTCAAAGCCCGGAGAGTATATTCGCGTACCAACAGGAGCTCAGTCTTCAGCACAAGCCAAGGAAGCACGCCTCGTCTCCGAAAGTTCATTGACCGCAGAACCCATCCTTGTAGATTCCCCACCACGTACTACCGTTGTACATACCACCACTATCCTCGAAATAACATCCACACCTTCTACCCCTCTCTCACCTCATCTTTCACCAACCCATCCTGTATCCCCCGCACACCCACCTGCTCCCCCCACATCCACACCAGTACAAGGCAACATAGCCACACCCTTTGCCTTGCCCATTCATACCACCATGACCACACCCAACCCTCCGCATCTACATGTTAACCCCTTCACCCCTTCATCCTTCCCAGCGTTTCCCCCACCTCTAAGACCCCCTTTCCCCTTTCTAACCCCACTAACCTTCTCACCAGTTTCACCTCCCCAACCCACCATAACCCCTATATCCCCTTTTCACCAAGCTGCTCCAGCCATCCCCCCTGTAAATTACTCTACATTTGTAAATCCCGTCTTCACACCTACACAACCACCTACTTACACACCGCTTTTCACAGTCACCGCACTTGACACGTCCAATGACATGGACATATCACCCTCCACCTCACCAGCACCCACTCCACTCACAGCACCATCATATTTAGGTACGTCACAATTTTCCACGATCACTACTGCATCCACCTTCCCAACCCCATTCCCCATCCCCGCTGCATCTACTTCCACTGCATCCTCACTTAACACTTCATTACTATTATCGCCCACCATAGACACTGCATTTCAACACATGTTCACATGCATGACACAAGTCCGCGATGAGTTTGCATCTCTGGGCAACAACTATCAACAGCTGCAGAAAACGACGAATGAACTACAAACGCAGCTTAATTCATTATCAATTGAGAATGCCTCACTGAACAGCCGATACCAAGATTTACGAGAGGCCTATCACAAATTAGAACTAGAAAGTGAAGAGAAGACAAAAGAAGCCACTGCGGATTTGGACAACCTACTTCGAGCCCAAACGATTAGAAACGCGACGCTGACAAGGAATATGGGCCTACTCAGAAGACACCTAGCCGCAGCCCAGGAGGAGAACGTGAGACTCCAAGCGCAGAATAGAGAAAACTTGGAAGCGGCATTGGATCATCCAGAACAACCACTAAGTCCTAGCAGATTCAAAGCAATCCCATCTGAATCGATGCGGATGTTGTTAGATGACCATGTTCGATTGCTCGAGGACTATGATCGTATGAACGAAGAGCATCAAAAGTTAAAGGAAGATCACAAGCTACTACAGCTCAGAGAACCGGCAACACAGCAAGTACAAGTAGCAGCAGAATTACCAGCACCCGTGGACCCTACCCCTGAAATTTTAGAGGAACTCAACGCACTCCGGGCCCAGGTAACAAATCTTGAATCTAGAATTGCAGTCTATGAAGCACCTCCAAGGCCAGACTCCCCACCTGAGCTACCAGCTGAGGAAGAAACCGTCACTATCCCGGTGGAGGAGACATTTGAAGAGGCATACGAGCCGATACCCATCCCAGGCGGACGTGTCACGGCCGAAGGCCAGATGACCTATGAATTACCTACCCCCGCGTGGATGAAGACAGTTGAAGAACTCGGAACGACACATTCGGCCAGAGTAGAGGCACAGTTACATGCCATGGCCATGATTGAAGAGAGAATTTTACAGTCACCATTCTTTGCTCATTTGGCCCCGCGACGATACATATCTGGGCATGAGCTCCAATATAAACCGTACTCATGTTAATGGCCGAATACCAGTTAGCCATCGAGAAAGAAACCGGCATGAAACCAACGCATGCCACTCAATTCGAGCCGGAGGACTTGCCACCAAGTGCGCAGAGAGGTGAAATCCATCAACCCGACTGGCGCAAAGATTTATTGCAAAACTATCCAGAGATGATGAGCACATGGGTGAAAGCGCCGCTGCACTTAAAATTTAACCCGTGCTGGGGACCAGTACCATGACGCCGCTCCTGGACTGCATTCGCTATCAAAGTACAAAACAATAGGCAGTGTCAGGATTGGCTGAATTACCCCTATTTCAAGCCACCTACCGAGTTACCCACAGTTGGCTATATGATGGCCACAATCCGTCACTGGCTCCCTCGCCTGAAGCATATGGATGATATCGCAGCGCATATGACTGTCAAGATATTTGACATGATGCAAATGATATTTAAAGTCTTCCGGAGAGTCAAAGCACCGCATGTCAACACCCCGGGATTTGAGCATGGTAACTTTGATCTAGTATATGACATGAGCACAACGCCATCGCTCCGGGTGTGTTATGCCTGGCACTGCAGAATCAAATACCTGCCGGCATGCTACAAGCAGACATTCGAAGAAATGTTCACCACCGGCTTTTGGGAGTACCATTCAGAGGTATTTATAAGCAGGCCCACACATTTATTGCAATTATTCGCCTGTGAACGAATGGTGTACTCCACACATTATCAGCTCCCACCACCAGACGAGCCGCAACCTATTGACTGGGAGAAACTCGAGGCTGATCTGGCCCGAGGCATTCGTATCTCAGAGCACACCCTTGCTCAGGACCTCCTACAGAACTACATCCGGCAGACCTCACAACAAGGTTCTGTCAGGGACGACAGAAGCGAGAGGGAGGGGGGTGTTGGAAGCAGCCAGAGGCACAGACGCCACGGAAGCATGTAAAGACGGAGCAGGGAGCCAGTCGGATCAATTTTCCAAACAAATATATTTCTTATTATTTCTTCAAACATTCAACAGTGATTGTTATCACTAATTGTAACATATGTATCATAGAAAACCCCATTTTGTAATCCATAGCTCCATTTTGTGCAAGCCGAGGAGTCCTCGAGCTTGAGGAGCTTAGGTAGAATGCGCGTACCAATTTTCGTTATTTTTAGACATCGTTTACCCTTCCAAATAGCATCTAGGACCTATTTTTTAACTAGGCCGGTCACTAGATGTGAAACCGGTCAAAACTAGTCTAGAAACTATAAAAAGAGCTAGAGAGCTCATTTTTGAGGTTGGTTCATTTTGGTTAGTGTGAGCATAGAGCTAGTTTGAGCTTGTAAGAGCATTCTTGAGTAATAGAGCTAATTTCCCACCTTCCATTGTGTCTTGCTTGTCTCTTCATTGTGTGTGTGTATGTGTGTGTGCATCTTTGTGCTTCTCACCTTCACTCTCACATCATCTCACGTTCACGATCTTCATATCACTCCTATCTCTTCCGCGGATTGACATTAAGGAGGTGAAGCTTCTTAACGTGGTTCTCACCATTGTGCTAGAGCAACAGAGTGGCCTATAAAACAGTGCTCCAAGTTGCACCCTTTTAGATGGTGTTTGGTCAAAACGTAGTGTTCCCACTATATTTTCTAAAACCTATTTTAAAAGTGGCACAAGAACATCAATGGACCAATCATGAGCTCTCATCTAGAAATTTTTACTTAGAAGGACAAACTAGATTAAGAGAAGCTGTTGGGATTTATGCAGCCAAGAAAAGACAAAAGGCCTACTTTGATGCACATGTCAAAGATAATGGATTGAAGGAAAGAGACTTAGTCTTGGTCTATATACTAAAACAACATGCTAGGAATTGGGAGAAGCGTGGATATGGACCATTTTTATTAATAGAATATCAACAAGTGGATCTGTCTATTTAGTCACTTTAGAAGGTGATGTCCTACCTAGTTACATCAATGGATGTAGAGTCAAATTATATCAAGAACCCCTCACAAAGAAAATGCTAAATCGATTCGACATAGCCAAGAAATGCAAAGAAGAAGAAAAATGGATTAGAGAAGAGGCTCAGGCAGAAGCTTTAGCATGCATCTGACGTATGAAGTTATGATGACAAGGTAGAGATCAACCTCGACAAGATGTTTATGAGGAACCAAGATACCACATGGCTATGTTCCAAATGATGAGTGGAACCCGTCACAAAATCATAGATAGATGTCCTTTTGTAACCCTAGAAATTGAAGAAGGAAAGAATGCAAGGACTATAAAAGCCTTGTGTTGAAGTTGTAGCAAGAGAAGACAAAGACCCTCACCACCTTGCATGGAAGCAAGAAGGAAAGCTCAAGAGTGACTCTTCTCTCATCCACCCCTACCTCCAACATGTTCAAGCCATTGGCATTAGCCCCATGCTATGCCACATGCTTGAAAACATGGAGAAAAAGGAGTCAAGGATCCTAGTCCATGAGGAAAATAAAAACAAAGCAACTACTCTACTCACACAAAGGAGAGACATGCATAGGCACACACACACACCACTCTCACACACTCACAAAGACATAATACATAAATAGTAAATAGTCTTGGAGTAAAAGAGAGCCTTCTTCCATTCATAAGAGATATTACATGAGAGCACATTTACCAAAAGCCCCGCCTTACAAAAATGAGCTTCTAAATATAGGCTAAGCTCTATTCCCCATGTGCATGTGTGTAACTACCATATCTCAGGCAAATATTCCTTTCATAACCACCAAATCCCAAGAAATATGGGTGTGGGTTTTTTATGTGTGTTCTCTCATATGTGTGCAAGAGAGATGGCTATTTACAAGGCTTCTCTACCTTAGTATAAGAGAAATATCAAAAAGTGTCCTAAGAGGGTGTTTTTATGTGAAATTCTAAGTAGATAGAAAAAGAGTTATTCTTATGATCTAGGGGCGGTTCTTACACACAATTGAAGATGTGTGCATACCCTACAACCCAACACTCTCCTCCCCCTAGACTTTGTCGTCCCTGACAAAGCTAAGATAAGAGGATCATACATAGCTGGACTTATCCAAGTTGAAATCTTCAGGTCTTCAGATCTAGAATTCTTTAATCTGCAAAGCTTCAGGCTGCAAGTCTTCAGGTCTTCATAATCTTCAAATCTGCAGCACTTCAATTTTCCAATCTGCAAGCCCTCAATCTGCAAATCTTCATACTTTAGAGCTAGGTGACAATCCCCTTGGGGGCAATCAACCCATCAAACATCTCGTTGCGCAGTCCTATGTAGGACTGATGGAGCCTCACCAAGGAGCTCCCAAACCTGTAATTAAACATACACAACAAGTAGACTATGTTGAAGATTCACTCACTAATTAGACATAAAGACATGAAGATTTATGAACGATAAGAAACACATAGAAAAGTGGAAACAAAGCATTCAAAAATTCAAGCCTTAGCGAAGGGAAAAATTCACACTTGTAATATACTGCATAGAAACTTCTAGAATTACGAGTTTTGAATCTCGGAGCATCAAGTAGATATGTATATATAAGTTAGTTTTGAATATAGAAAAAAGAGAATGAAAAGAAGAAGGAGAGATAGAGATAGTGTATGTGCGCATGAGATAGGAAGAAGTTATAGAGAAATGAAAACCTGATTTGTCGGGAATTTTTTCTCTGAGAGAGAGATGGTGAGGAACAACTACTCAGAGTAGGAGAATTTTCCATGGCTATGAGCGAAATGAAGCCAAGCCGATTTAATGATATATGTGATAGGAGAAGAAAAGAAGCCTACTTTTGGAGACAATAGTCAACCAAAGAAAGAAGAATTAGAAGCCTTGAAGTTGTGGGAGAAGAAAGATGCAACTGCAAGAGCTTATATCTACAATACTATTACAGATCATTTGCTACCACACATTATAGATTTTGAAAAAGAGGAAGATATATGGAATGCATTGGAATATCATTTCCAAAACACTACTAAAGCTAGGAAGGCTAGCTTATGGTGAGAGTTTACAACGTTCAAGAAAAAGCAAAGTCAAAGCATTAGTGATTATGTCACTAAGATGAAGGACTTGGCAGACAGTCATGGATCTATTGACGAGGATATTGAAGACCACAGGTTAATAGCACAATTGCTTGCAAGATTGAGAGGAGATGAAAGGTGGAAACCTTGTGCACTGCAACTGAACTTTCATTAAATCATTTTGTACCAGATTTAAATCAGTTGCTTGGACTAATGCTTACATTTGAGCAAGACTTGAAGATAGATGGAGATAAAGGACATAGTTCTGCTATGTATGCAAAGAATAAGAAGAAAGGTGACAGTCGTAAAGCAAAGGATGAAGAAGAAATGACTACTCAAGCAAATTTTGCAAGAGGAAGAGGAAACAACAGAGGTAAAGGTAGAGGAAATACAAAAGAAAGAGGTAATCAAAATAACAACAAGAAGACTTGTTGGATCTGTGGATTGAGCAATCATTTGGCTCATGATTGCTGGCATAATCTCCAAGGATCAAATCAGAATCAAAACAATAATAGCACAGGCCGAGGTGGAAGGTATCAGAGTTATTTTTAGAGAGGAATACAAAGTCAAAGAGGAGGATATGGAAAAGGTGGAGGAAGAAGTTGGGGACAGAATCAATCTTACAACACTACCTACTACAATTATGCAAATGATACACAGAATGACAATCATACAACATTGATGATAAGTCGATAAGTGTATCACAGAATGAAGATCTCAAGGTATTCTATATTGAATCTGGTTGTTCAAATCATTTGTCAGGTAATATAGAATTATTACCAGAATTGGAAGAAGGCATTTCAAATCATACAGTACAAACAGGTGATAACACAAAACATAATGTGCATTCAATTGGAAAAGTGAAGTGCAGGAGTGGAGTTGACCTGCTAACAAATGTTTTGTATGTTCCAACAATTCGAAAGAAACTGATTAGTGTGGGACAAATAGTAGAGAAATGTTTTCAAGTCAGATTTACGAATGAAGGAGTATTTGTTGAAGATCCAGAGAATGGATACAATCAAGTTGTCTATGGTAAGAAGGAAGGTAGACTTTTTACTCTTAAAGTGCAAGGGAATGTTGGTCAAGCCTTGATCATACATGGTGATAAAGTACTTACAGAATTAGACCTCTGGCATAAGAGGTTAGGACACTTTAATGAAAAAGGAATCAAAACTATGGTGGAAAAACAATCTGTAAAAGGGTTACCAAATATGAAGAGTCAACATATGATTCACAAATGTGAAGCTTGTCAAATGAGAAAGGCACATAGGTTACCATTTCAGAAGAAATGTTACAAACATTGCTTGCTAGAACTCATACATACAAGAGTATGGGGACCAATAAAAGATGGATCAATCAATGGTTCTAGGTATTATGTTCTTTTTATTGATGATGCTACAAGATGGATAACTCTTTATGTTTTGAAGGAGATATCAGAAGTGTTTGAAGCCTTTAAGCATTTTCATGCATATGTTGAAAGAGTTACAGGACAAAAACTCAAGAGGCTAAGGTCTGATGGAGGAGGAGAATACTTCTCTCAAGAATTCAATGATTATCTTTGGAATGAAAGTATCAAAAGAGAAATAACTTGCAGGTATATGCGGCAACAAAATGGAGTGGCAAAAAGGAGAAATCAAACTTTGGTTGAGTTTGTGAGAGCAATGTTAAAGGATAACAACTATCCAAATTATCTTTGGGCTGAAGCTATAAATACAGCCACATATCTTGTAAACAGATTACCATGTGCAGCCTTAAATGGAATGACCCCTTATGAAGCTTGGTGGGGAAAGAAACCAACACTTGATCATTGAAAAATGTTTGGATCAATTGCTTATGTTTATGTACCATCACAACTTAGACATAAACTTGAACCAAAGGCTGAAAAATATGTGTTCATTGGATATGATGAAAAGCAGATGGGTTATAGGCTATGGAGTCCTTCAACCAAATAGTTTATTGTTTCCAGAGATGTGACATTTGATGAACAAAAGAGTTGGTACGCAGATAAAGAGCATAACATTGAAACATTTGAAGAAGAGGTAAGAAGAAGTGAAAAAGGTAAATCACATATGCAGGTAAATGGAGGTGAAGATCATATGCAAGCAGGTACATCTAGGATTGGATCAGTTACGAGAAATGAAGATGCACCTAGATTTAATGAAGAAGTGTATTCACATACACATGAAGAATATGAACCGATAAGGTCAACTAGATTAAGGAAACAACCGACAAGGTATTCTTATGATACTTCTTATTTGACTCAGAAAAATTATGCCTACATGGTGAAGGAAGATGAAGAACCTCATAATTATAATGAAGCGAAAGGTAAGAAACAATTGGAAGAAGCAATGAAGGAAGAGTTCAATGCACTTGAGGAGAACAAGACTTGGGAACTTGTTCCAAAAGAAAATGGTAAGAAAGTGATTGGAAATAAATGGGTTTACAAAGTTAAGAAACTTGCAGATGGAAGAATAGCCAAATACAAAGCTAGACTGGTGGTAAAAGGCTATGCTCAAACGCATGGCATAGATTATGATGAGACATTCAGTCCTGTGGCAAAGATGTCAACTATAAGGATGACTATTGCTATTGTAGCATCAAAAGGATGGAAATTAAGTCAGTTGGATATAAAGAATGCATTTCTAAATGGATATATATCAAATGAAGTCTACATGGAACAACCTAAAGGGTTTGTAAGTTCGAGTTGTCCAAATCATGTTTGCAAATTAAGAAGAGCACTCTATGGATTAAAGCAAGCTCCAAGAGCTTGGAATTATAGACTTCTGAAGTATCTCAATGATCTTGGATATCAAAGTTCAAAGGCAGATGCAAGTCTACTCATTAAGAGAATAGATGAAGGTATGATCTACATTTGTATTTATGTAGATGATAGGTATGATCTACATTTGTATTTATGTAGATGATATCATAATCACAGGAACTTCGAATGAAGGAATCAAGGAGGTGAAGAGATTACTTGAGAAGGAATTCAAGATAAGTGATTTAGGAGACTTATCATTATTTCTTGGAATGGAGATCACTTATGCAGATCATGGTATATAGGTTTTGCAAGAGAGATATCCTCTAAACTTATTGAAGAAGTTTAACATGGAGAATTGCAGAGAAGCCTCAACATCACTTGAGGTCAATCATAAACTCAGTAAATATGATGGTGCAGAATTTGAAGATATGAGGAAGTATCAATCTTTAGTGGGAAGTTTGATTTATGCTACACTAACAAGACCTGATCTTAGTTATGCAGTGGGAGTTCTCTCACATTTTATGCATTGTCCAAAGGTTCAACATTGGATTGGAGGGCAAAGAGTTCTAAGATATATAAAAGGAACCATAAAGGAAGGATTATATTATCCTTTTACATCAGATATAAAGTTGAGAGAATATAGTGACTCAGATTGGGGAGGAAGTCAAGATGATAGAAGGTCAACACATGGGTATATGATATACATAGGAGATAAGCTTGTCAGTTGGAGTTCAAAGAAGCAGCATACAGTGGCTTTATCATCAACTGAAGCTGAGTATAAAGGACTTGTGGAAGCAGGTAAAGAAGTGATATGGATGCAGACCTTTTTCAAAAGTTTGGGTATTGATCAAGGTATACATATCATACATGGAGACAATATGAGTTCATTGTATCTTGCATCAACTCCAGTATTTCATGCAAGAACAAAGCACATAGAGATTCAATATCATTTTTTGAGAGAAAAGGTAATGGAGAAGGAGGTTGAAATAGTATACACTCCTACAAAAAATCAGATTGCAGATATTATGACAAAGAGCTTGGATGGAATAAAGACAAGTAGATTCAAAGGAATGGAAGGAATAAAAGAAAAAAAGGATATATGAAAGAACAGAGGATGCTAATTAGTGATTGAGGGGGAGCTGTTGAAGATTCACTCACTAATTAGACATAAAGACATGAAGATATATGAAGGATAAGAAAGACAAAGAAAAGCGGAAACAAAGCATTCAGAAATTCAAGCCTTAGTGATGGGACAAATTCACACTTGTAATATAGTGCATAGAAACTTCTAGAATTACGAGTTTTGAATCTTGGAGCATCAAGTAGATATGTATATATAATTTAGTTTTGAATATAGAAAAAAGAGAATGAAAAGAATAAGGAGAGATAGAGATAGTGTATGTGCACATGAGATACGAAGAAGTTATAGAGAAATGAAAACCTGATTTACTGGGAATTTTTCCTCTGAGAGAGAGATGGTGAGGAATAACTACTCAGACTAGGAGATTTTTCCATGGCTATGAGCAGAATGAAGCCAAGCCATTCTGTACACATCTTCTCTAATAGAAAACACATGTTTGTGTAGAAGAATTCTAGCAAATTCTTCTTGTGTTGAAGAAATCTAAGTATTCTTCATATCAATGTGAAAGTTAGTTAACAGTTACGAGTTTTTTGGCGCACATTTTACTAAACTTCAAAGAGTTAGATCTCACAGTATAGTGTAAAGTTTTTCTTGAACGATAGTTCATTTTGAAGCTACTATCTTCAACTACAAATTGATCAAAGATTTCTGTGAAACGGGACATGTACTCAGAGTACTGAGTCTAACAGTAAAGGTATCTCAACTTGATGAAGATATTTCTTAAACTTTAGATACAACTCAATTACTGAAGAAAGTTCATGTATTACTTCTTGACTTCATTTACAATTACTTGAAGTACTTTCAAACAGAATTGCAGTTGATTTCGGTAACATTTCAGTGACATTATGGTAACTTTTCGGTGATATTCCGGTAAGGTTACGGTGATATTAGGGTGAGTTTACAACACAATTTTGGTGCAGCTAAGTGGGAGCAATAATTTCTAATAGTAAACAAACAAAAGAATTGTAAAGACTGAGTTAAATCAGATCAGAATTGAAGCTAGAAGAAAAGACACAGATTTTTGGAAAGTGAATTTTTGAGTTTCACTAAGCACAGTGATAAAGTTTTCAATTTTGGAAAGTTTGTTAAGCTATTGATGATTGTGGAGGTATTCTAGTTTCACTTTATCTTAGTTCTTGTGGCGTATTTTGCTTAGAGACTGCTTTTGAAAAAGAGGTAGAATATAACATTTAGTTCAAAACTTCAGGTTCTTCAAGACTTGCTCTTCTAGAGAGAAGTCCTCATACAAATTTGTTTATTCCTGCATTTCACAAATTATTGTGTAAAAAGCAAGAAATGTAACTTCTCCATACCATAATCACTCAATCTTCCCTAAATGAGTTATCACACAGATACAACATGTGATGCATTGCATTGTAAGGATTGAGTAAAACATCTTATGTATTTCTGGCTTAAGATAATAGAGGAAGCAAGGAAATGAAGGCCACAATCCTAGAGTTGCACAAGGAAGTATTTGATCACTGATCAATGTTGATTCTTGTAAGGCACATAATCATCTCCTGAATCATGGAAGCAGTTAGCAAAAGATGGATCAATAGTTAGCCCTAAAAATCAAGAGCCACAATTATCACGGTCTTTGCCCTGTACGAATTCGAGAAATTTTTGAGCAAATGAATACCCTTTCTACATTTATGTAGTTATTAAGCAAAAAACCAAAATCTGAGAAGGCTCTGCCCACGGTGATGATGATCTTAGAGTGATTCATGCACCACATTTCTACATCCTGTATAGTACATAAATGTAGAATAACAAAACGGAATAGCAATAAGCATAAGTTTCATTTTGCACATGCAAAGCTTCCAATAACTTAAGCAAAGAAGTGAAACAAGCCTTCAATGAGAGCCACATGAGCATTGTGAAACCAGTGAATTACTTCTTGGCAAAAAAGCAATCACTCGGACCTTTGTGACTTTCACACTTAATTAGAACATGTTTGAGTCCACACAGTGTTTCCCTCTAATTAACAACTTTACTGGAACAAGATAACCTCAAGAAATTCTTCAGATTCTTTGCCATGCTACAATCCCTAAATGTGTTATCACATAAGCACACAAAAAAAAAACATGAGATAAACATTGCTCTTGTAGTGCTTCTGATGATTGTGTATTCATTCATAATGTCATAGCATAAAGTAAATCATTTGATCATTGCCCAAACATACAAATCAAAATTAGATTGTGGCCAAGTTTAGGTAGAATCCTCATTAGTGGGTTAATCACACAAAGACAACTCCCATGCTGCACTTGTTGTGAAGATCTTCAGACATACTGAAAGTGATCATGCAACAATGCCTTTTCATAAAAAGATATACAAGATGAACCAATGCTTCAAAAATTTGTCAAGACTTATTCCTGTAATATAAATCAAACACTTGCAATGCAAATGATAGTTAGATTCTTTGGACTCAGAGCCAAAATGTTGTGAATACTTACATATTGGAATGATATGTGCAGCCAGGTGAACCATAAACCAAGGACAAACCCTCAAGTACTTCAAGCATTTTTAACACCCCACTACCTGTATATTTTGGAAGTATAGCAAAACCAAAAGATCATGTAGCATAACTGAACGCTAATAACAATTACTGGCATGAAACAATCAATACAATTATTATAATTTCATTATCAAAATTCTTTGACATGCCCTTCGAGTGATAGCAAGAAGTGTTTCCAAAATCACTACCACCCCCCAAGTGCCTTGGTACAAGAGCCTTCAACTTGAAGCACAAAATAGAGAAGCCAACATAAATAATGCATTTCAAATTTCCATCTGAGATTGAAGAGCTCAATAATTTCTTCCAAGCATCATGCCACCCGTTGGAAAAGTCACCAAGCTAGTCATCACGTCATTGGGAACACTAGGTCTATAAGTTTGCAACACACAGAACACCACCCAACTTTGGGTATTTGAACCAATGGGTATTCACCATAACTTGTCCTTGAGGTAGCTCTAAGGGATTCCCAAAACCTGAAAAGATCTCAAAAACATAGTCAAGAAATACTTTCATTTACCTAAGCACTCATCATGTTCATATGTTGGTGACCCAAGAGAAAACAATATGGACTAGGCCCAAATTATGAAGCAAAAGTAGGTGTGACCAATTGCAATGTGAAAAGTAAGTTGGATGTAGCTCTTTGTAGTGCCTTATAAGTGATTACTGAGTGAGTTGAACACGTAATTATGCCCTTCATACATAGTTATGAGGTATATAAAATTATGCACATATTTCCTTTGAACCACCATCCCTCAAGTCAAAACCTGAATCAAAGAGAATGAATGAGGGATTTATTACGCATGGTATTTCAAATGTACACGTGGATAAAATCATGCTACATAAGTTGGTGAGCAGACACATGAACATTTCACGGACCAATATTCTCAAATAAATTCATCATGTGGACACAATATCAATGATCAATACTGTACCATGGCAGAGTGATGTACAAATAGTCGTATTTACCAAACATGTGTCCTTTCCCTAAACATCCACATGTATATTAAGCTCCAGAGAGGATGTCACTATTCCAACTTAAACCTTATGCAAGCTTTTTGAGTGATGAGCCAGGAAAACAACAATTCCCACCGACTTGAAATTGTGCTAGTAAATAAAACTTTTGCCACAGAGATCAACATCATCATAACACGCGTGTACCTATAAATCATGCACACCATGATAGTGAAATCAAACAAGCAATGAAACTTTTCCGATTTTCCATGCATTCATTCATATCAGAACCACCCATGAAATTCTCCCACTACTATAAATAGTAGTGACATTACCAAACATATGTCTTATAGTTTGTTTTCTTCATGCCCTATAGTCCATAATGAGGTCTGAAGCAAAGGTTGTGCTTTTCTCCCCATACCTACCCTTCTCAAACCTTTCTATTGATAATAGTTCAAGCTCAAAACTGAGTGTCTGCATGCTATGTCTGTTATGTTGGTGCAAAACAAGCCTACACACATTGGCTTGAACTTTGGAACTTTGGAAGATGGACTTGGAACCCTTGAAGAAAGTCTATACATGAAGGAAGAACCATAGGAACCTATTCCTATATGTTATTACCATTTTACTCATTTGTAAAAGTCATTGTGACTTGGGAATAACTTATAATCACACCTACTTGAGAAAGTCGTGGAAAAAATAGATGATGTAATTGAAAGAATATCTCCCTAAGTTTAGTGGAGAGATTCTAGGGAGCTTCAATTTGAATTTCAAATTCAAATGACCAATCAACACCTATAAAAACCATGAAGAAAAGTCGCGGGTGTGTGTCACTCTTCTCGAGGCATTTCTGAGTGAATTATTGAGTGTGTGTGAGCTACACCATAGCCTACACCTCTGAGTACCATTGAGCATTACATATCATGCCAATGGGAATGTACAATCAATAGATTTAATACATATACTTATATTGATCATCTCTGTTATTCTCTGAGTGTACTCTTCAACTCTGTCAACTTCAACAGGGCATATCTCAAGTTCTACTGAACCAAATTGGATGATTCAAAGTGCATTGGATTCAGCTCAAAGTCTACTATACACCTACAAAGTTTCAAAGCCATTGGATCAACCATCACAGAGAAATGTCAGTCGGGGTGCTCATTGGTCTGTGACTGTAAGTCTCTTAAAAAATCGGGGGTACACCTTATTTTGCTAAAGTGATTTCTCTGAGTGTGATTTATCATTTCCTTTCATTCCACTTGCAAATGGAAGCTTACTAAGCTAATAGAATATCTCTAGAAGGAATTTTGCTAATTGTAACTACACTGGTCACACTGAGCATAACACTGAGCAGGTATCAAGACCAAAATAGAAAGTTTTCAAGTCTTGTGATTTACAAAGTAGTCTGTTTTGATCAAGTCATTACTCAAACCTTTTCCAAAGTACATATCGCATATTTTGGTATCATTTGGAAGCTCAAGGGGTCTACTAAACATATCTGGAGTCAAAAGAGGGCAGGTGTGAAGCAGGTCTAGCAGCACCAACTTGATCTTCTGAGTGCATCCAATCATCACTCCCAACAGTGGTATCAGAGCAAATAAGGTAATCATGGGTGATGGTTTCCCTTCCTTCATTGACAAATTAGACAGGAACAACTACCAAGCTTGGTCTCTAAGGATGAAGACCTATCTACAAGGAAGGAGCTTGTATGGATTCATATCAGGAGATGAGGAATTGCCCTCATTTAAAGCCAAAGGCCTACCCACCAAGGAAGAGCAAGAGAGACTCAATCAATGGTGTGCAAAAGATGCTTTAGCAAGGTCATATCTTCTAAACTCTATTTCTGATTTTCTTCTACCACACATAAGGAATTGCAAAACTTCCCAAGAGACTTGGGAAACCTTGTCAACTTATTTTTCATCAAGTACAAGGGCCAGAAAGAATCAGCTATGGGTTGAGTTTACAACTCTTAGGAAGCAATCAAAGCAATCTGTCTCAGATTTTGTTACCAAAGTCAAGGACATTGCAGATCAACTTGCAAGTGTTGGAGAAGAGATTGAGGAAGAGCAAATAGTCAGACAAGTTATCAATGGACTAAAGGCAGATGACAAGTGGGAGAGCTTTACCACAGCAATGGACTTATACATGGACATCCAAGCACCTGATTTAACAACCTTGATTGGACAACTCTTTACACATGAAGCAAAGATCACAAAGAATGGAGAGCAATCAAAAGGTAACAATCCCTCTGCCCTATACACTGATAAGAAAGTTAAAGACAAAGGTAAAAACAAAAAGGTTGATGAAGAAGGCTCTACCTCCCAAGCAAACTATGCAGGGAGAGGTAGGTCATCTAGAGGAAGAGGCAGAGGAGGTAAGTCAGGTAGGGGGAGACCCTACAACCAATCTCCATGCAATATTTGTGGCTTGTCTAACCATACTACAAATGAATGCTACAAAAACTACAAGAACCAAAGAGGAAGAGGTCACCAAAGAGGAGGATACTCTCAAGGCAGAGGTAGATTCAACCAATCTCAAGGCTACCATGGCTACAACAATAATTACAACAATAGCTACAATCACAGTGGCAATTATCAAGGTGGATACAGAAATAGGAAAGACTACAACAATTATGCAGAGGAGCAAGATGATTCCTTATTGATCATGAACATGACATCTAAGTCAGGTATCAATGATGACCACTTATTCTATATTGATTCAGGTTGCTCTAACCATGTAGCTGGAAATGTTGCATTGCTTTCTGATTTGGAAGAACCCAAAGGCAAGCATCAAGTGCAGACAGGTGATGACACTAAACATTCAGTTGTTAAAGTAGGCAATGTCAAAACTAGTGATGGTAATCAGAATTTATTGAGCAGAGTGTTGTATGTTCCAACAATCACCAAGAATCTGATGAGTGTAGGTCAGATTGTGGAAAAGGGTCTACAGGTCAGGTTCACTCAACATGGTGCATATGTGGAGGATCCAAGACATGGATTCAGAAGGATAGCCAAGGGAGAGAAATCAGGTAGATTGTTTACCTTTGAACTTGAAGACACTAAGAATGTTGCTTTGTACAACTATAAAGATCAAACCCTATCAGAATTGGAGATTTGGCACAAGAGATTAGGTCACATTGGAGAGAGGACCATAAAGCAAATGAGTAGGGATCAATGTGTGCTTGGGATACCTAATGTATCCAAGCAACACATGATATACAAGTGTGGGGCTTGTCAATTTGGTAAGTCACACAGATTGCCCTATACCAAGAAAGGTTTTATGCATGAAGATTATCTGGAATTGGTGCATACAGATGTTTGGGGACCTAGCAAGGAGCCATCCATATCTGGATCAAGGTACTATGTGTCCTTCATTGATGACTATAGCAGGTGGACTGTCTTATATTTCATGAAACATAAAGATGAAGTATTTAATTGCTTCAAGAGGTATCTTGCATTAGTTGAAAATCAAACAGGTAGACATTTGAAGAAACTAAGGTCAGATGGTGGTGGAGAATACTTCTCCAATGACTTTGAAGAATTCTTGCAGGAAAGAGGCATCAAGAGGGAGATTACTACAAGGTACTCACCTGAACAAAATGGGGTAGCTGAGAGAAGGAATAGACTCATTGTAGAGACAGCTAGGTCTATGCTAAATGAAAAGAAATTGCCAAATTATCTTTGGGTAGAAAGTGTATCTACTGCCACATATTTAATTAACAGGTTGCCATCAAAGACACTTGATGGAATGACACCCTATGAGGCTTGGCATGGTAAGAGACCATCTCTGGATCATTGCAAAATCTTTGGTTGTGTTGCATATGTGCATATTCCCTCACAGGTGAGGGGAAAGCTAGACCCTAAAGCTGAAAAATGTATCTTCATTGGTTATGATTTGAATTAGAAGGGATACAGGTTCTACAACCCCTCAAACAAAGGCTTCAAGGTAAGCAGAGATGTCATCTTTGATGAAAATGATTCATGGTATGAAAATGAGTGCAGGAAAGTTAGCCTACCTTATGACATGGAAGAAGACTTTCCCAAGCTTATCAAGCAAGAATCAATTCAGAAAGAGGCCACAAGCTCAGATGATGAAGACACCATCAACATTGAAGAGTTCAAGGCTTGGAAATCCAAAGGGAAGATGAAGATGAAGCAACTAGAAGATAATCCAGAATCCTCAACACAAGCTATGAGGAGATCTCAGAGAGAAAAGAAAAAACCTATTAGGTATGGGTATGATACTTCACTTGTAACCAAGCATTCTGTATATCTTGCAAAGGATCTCTTGAATGAAGAACCAGGTACATTTGAAGAAGCAATCACTAAACCAGAATGGAAGGAAGCAATGGATGAAGAAATGGAGGCTCTCAAGGAGAGTGATACTTGGGACTTGGTACCCAAGAAGGACTCCATGAAAGTGATAGGATCCAGATGGATCTACAAACTCAAGAGGAACTCAGATGGTACAATAAACAGGTATAAAGCTAGGTTGGTAGCCAAGGGTTTTGCACAAACCCAAAGCATTGATTATGAGGAGACATTTTCTCCTGTGGCCAAGATGCCAACTATCAGAGTTATGGTGAGTGTAGCTGCATCCAAGAATTGGAACATGTACCAATTGGATGTGAAAAATGCATTCTTGAATGGATGGATATCTGAAGAAGTCTACATGTCACAACCACCTGGCTATGAAGATCCCAAGAAGGTAAATCATGTTTGTAAATTGAAGAAGGCTCTGTATGGATTGAAGCAGGCACCTAGAGCATGGAATTACAGGTTGACAACCTACCTCCTAGACCAAGGATTCATAATGAGTAAAGCAGATACTTCATTGTTTATCAAAAGGAACAATTCAGAGGTAATATACTTGTGTGTCTATGTTGATGACATCATTATTATAGGAAATGATGTCCAGGGAATTAGACACATCAAAGGACAGATGATGAAGGAATTCAAGATCAATGATCTTGGATTATTGAAGTACTTCCTAGGACTTGAATTGGTCTATACAAATTCAGGTATCTTTATTACTCAGAAGAAGTACATTCAGGACATGGTCAAGAAGTTTAATTTGCAGGAAGCCAAAGTATCAAGCACTCCTATGGAGGTCAACCACAAACTCAGTGCTCATGAAGGAGAAGAACTCCAAGATATTACAGGTTACCAAAGTTTGGTAGGTAGTCTAAATTATGCTACCTTAACCAGGATTGATATATCATATGGTGTTAGTGTACTTAGCCAATTTATGCACAAACCAAGAGTACCTCATTTAGAGGCAGCAAAGAAGATAGTAAAGTACCTAAAGGGAACACAAAATCATGGTTTGTACTTTCCTTATTCATCAGACATTGATATTAAGGTATATTCAGATGCAGATTGGGCAGGTTGCAAGGATGACAGGAGAAGTACATCTGGTTACATATGTTTTGCAGGTGATAAACCAATTTCTTGGTCATCCAAGAAACAACCCACAGTAGCCTTGGGCATCTACTGAGGCAGAGTATAGAGGGCTAGCAAATGCCACTCAAGAAGCTATATGGTTGAAGCTTTTATATTCAGAATTGGGCCTATACACAAGGCCACCAATCATCTTTGGGGATAACACAAGCTCTCTTCACCTTGCAGCTAATCCAATTTATCATGCTAGGACAAAACACATAGAGGTTCATTACCACTATGTGAGAGAAAAGTTACTTAGCAAAGATATTCAATTGTCATATGTGTCTACTAAAATGCAATGTGCAGATTTGCTTACAAAAGCTCTGGATGGAAGCAAGCTATGCAGATTTAAATCCATGATTGGATTGCAGGAAATAATTGAAGACTAGAGATGAAGACTTGAGCCAAAGTGTTTGGCTTGAGGGGGAGCTGTTGGTGCAAAACAAGCCTACACACATTGGGTTGAACTTTGGAACTTTGGAAGATGGACTTGGAACCCTTGAAGAAAGTCTATACATGAAGGAAGAACCATAGGAACCTATTCCTATATGTTATTACCATTTTACTCATTTGTAAAAGTCATTGTGACTTGGGAATAACTTATAATCACACCTACTTGAGAAAGTCGTGGAAAAAATAGATGATGTAATTGAGAGAATATCTCCCTAAGTTTAGTGGAGAGATTCTAGGGAGCTTCAATTTGAATTTCAAATTCAAATGACCAATCAACACTTATAAAAACCATGAAGAAAAGTCGCGGGTGTGTGTCACTCTTCCCGAGGCATTTCTGAGTGAATTATTGAGTGTGTGTGAGCTACACCATAGCCTACACCTCTGAGTACCATTCAGCATTACATATCATGCCAATGGGAATGTACAATCAATAGATTTAATACATATACTCATATTGATCATCTATGTTATTCTCTGAGTGTACTCTTCAACTCTGTCAACTTCAACAGGGCATATCTCAAGATCTACTGAACCAAATTGGATGATTCAAAGTGCATTGGATTCAGCTCAAAGTCTACTATACACCTACAAAGGAAAGCCATTGGATCAACCATCACAGAGAAATCTCAGTCGGGGTGCTCACTGGTCTGTGACTGTAAGTCTCCTAAAAAATTGGGGGTACACCTTATTTTGCTAAAGTGATTTCTCTGAGTGTGATTTATCATTTCCTTTCATTCCACTTGCAAATGGAAGCTTACTAAGCTAATAGAATATCTCTAGAAGGAATTTTGCTAATTGTAACTACACTGGTCACACTGAGCATAACACTGAGCAAGTATCAAGACCAAAATAGAAAGTTTTCAAGTCTTGTGATTTACAAAGTAGTCTGTTTTGATCAAGTCATTACTCAAACCTTTTCCAAAGTACATATAGCATATTTTGGTATCATTTGGAAGCTCAAGGGGTCTAAACATATCTGGAGTCGAAAGAGGGCAGGTGTGAAGCAGGTCTAGCAGCACCAACTTGATCTTCTGAGTGCATCCAATCATCACTCCCAACATGTTACACATCATTGGGGTTGTGCTTGTTTTTCTTTGTTGTAGGGATGTTTGCTCCTTTCTGTTGCACAGTGGGAGTGTGCTCCTTATGTGCTTTCCCCCCTCTATAGCGGTATTCTCCGGTGTGGGTTGTGGCCTATTCGTTTCTACATTGCCATGATGCTAGTGTTGGAATCCAGCCGGGTTGCTCCTCCTTCTTCACCCTAGCCTTCTAGCGACATCTACGCCTCAGCTTCCCCTTTTGATTCACCTCCTTGGCAAGATATAACTCCATGTCATTATGCTATATGAAGGACTCTATGCTCAAGTGTCGATTTTTAGCAAGATATAACTTCATGTCACAGATAAGCCTTCATCAAAGCTTTCATGCCTCACTCCACATGCAATAAAGTTGCCCCTATTGTCTACTGCCAAAGAAGCTATTCCAAGTCTAGCATAGAGCTCCGCGGTCGACCTTTCCAGATGCTTGTAGACAATGACTGTTGCACTCCTCTACAAACAGAACAATAGGAGTGGGAACGATGTCAATATGACTAAGGTTTGTCGTCTAGGGAGTCATGCATTCACTCTCCACTTCCACAATCGCTATCCTCGGATCTCTTTTGACAATACCAGGATGTAAATCTTGCTAGTGAACCAATATTTTGATAAGCTGGTGCACAACACTATCAATGTGGTACAATGCTAAAATGTTAACTGATGTGTTATTTTTTGTTGATAACATTACTTTTGGATATGGTTGATTGTTCATTTGATTTGGTGTTTTGTTTGCCTCTCCTATCTACAGAGTGATAATGGGCTTTTGCTGGACAATTCTGTGAAAATGCTCTCATTACAGTAGGACATTTTGAAGCACGATCTGATTATGATCACTCACACTTCTGGGCTCTAACTATTAAACTTGCATCAACCATGTCACCAAAGGTGGTTGTCTCTGTAATGAACTATTCAAAAATCCAAGCTCCTTCCTATTTCCTTTGTACTACTCCAACAGGAATGGTAGTTGATATCCTTCTTTCCACTATCCTCATTGTCCTCTTTATCACATTAGAGTTGTCTGCATAAGCCCAACAAGGAACATACGGCTTGTAGGGAAGATTGCACCATTTCAAGTTGCACATTATTGGTATTGTTCTTTGGCCTTATGAATTACACACATGTCTTTCGTTTCCCCTGATCGGTACTGCAAAACTGAAATGCACTACGCTCTCTGATTTTTGTTTATCAATCACTTTCCAAAATCTTTGGAATTAATTTTTTGGGAAGTGGGAAAGGAGTGCACACGTTTAAGGTATAAAAGCACATGTTCTGGCTCTATGAGGAGCTCTTATTCTTCTTGTTATGGCTTGGAAAAGGTTTTAGCCATATGTGGAACTTCCAAGATGGTTGCACCAATGTGGTCTTTCATAACATCATGTGATAAATCTGTTCTATTGCTTCTGTGCTCAGTTGAATCACACAGATTCTTGTCCCTCACATTGATACTCATCATTGTGCTAGAGTGATACAAGCCCATGCTAATCATCCAAATGTCAAACATGTAACTACATGTGCTCCAAGTGGCACACTTAACTTGAGCTAAACCTTATAGAACCTTTGGCTTGGGATAGAGAAAAATACTCTGCTCCCTTACTTGTTGCATGGTTTGAACCCAAGAACTCCTACTATAGACTCAATCCATGTAGCCACTAGGCCACATCACAACTTTATTGGAGATCAAGGTTTGCAAAAGCACACAAATAGCACAAGGAAGAATAAGAAGCTTGGAGTTTTGATAATATGAGAGTGAATCTCCATTTTTTATCTAAGAGACACTCCATTTCCATTTCATGTCCTTTTTATATTGTATCTCATTGTATTTGGGTACCTTACCATTTGATTCTATCAATGTATTTATTCTCCTTAAAGGGGAATTATCCCACATATGATGTAGTTTGGAGAGCTTCCTTCAATTCTATTTAAGGAGGGCCTCTCCCCCACGTTGTACTTGGTTGGAAGCTTGAATATCCTACTCCATGCTCTTGGCAAGCTCATTTCTAATCCATGTGAGTTTGCCCATTTCTTGGTCTACTCACTTTGACTCTCACACACTCTTTCATTTTGTAAGTACACTCTACTTTTCATTTTGCTTCCATGCATGTACTCCCTAAACAGTGTTAGAGTGTTAGGTGGAGGTCTTGGTCATTATTTTGGCAGTGATTGTGGAGATTTTGGAGGTGGTGTTTGAGCATTGGTGGCCTTGCTTTCTCCTCATTGAGAGAAGCTTTTGCCATCAATCTACACTCTTTTGGGACTCATTTTTCCCATTTTCCACTCTCCCACCCACCTTCTTTTATGATAACCTTTGTTGGTTTACTTCAGTTTTGTTCATGTTTTGGAGTTGATAATCACTCTCAAGTAACTGAAGTGTTTATAAACGCTTGTCTAGAATTACTATTGCATTTCCCATTTGCATAGTGCACATATACTCGTTTCTTGAATGTTGTTCCTCTTGGAGTGTTCATGAACACTTGGTTTGTCTTGAAGCAACTCTTCAAAGCATTATTAAGACATTCGATCATTGTGGAGTGTTTAGAAACTAATTCATAGGCTTAACAAGGGCATTTGTAACATGATTAAGTTTGAGAGAAGACTAACAGGAGACAACATACCCTATGAGTGCTACTTAACTAGATTGTAGCAACACTAGGCTCATCAATTAACAAGATTTGGGATTTTAGAGTTGAGCGGTAGAGTGTACTATATCATGCAAAGTTCTTCCAATCTCATGTGTAAAGCAAACAGACGAGAGCAAAATCACAACATTCAAAGTGGAGCTGAATATGATATCACTTGCTTCTTGCTACTATCATCATAGTCAAGTAGATATCATCACTCTGGTCAACTCCATAGAGTGTTTATGTGCAACCAGTCTCTCTAGAGAGGAGTGTGTTGCAGAGAGGAAGAGTAGGAAACTTGTTGAAATGATAGTTTGATGTAGTACATACAACAAACCACATTCTTAAGATCTTCCACAAAGGCTTTAAAGGTTATTACACCTTATGAGGCTTATCATGGGAAGAAGCCCAATGTGAATTATTTCAAAGTTTTTGGATCTCCAACCTATGTTCACATTGAGAAGAAGGATCATGGTAAGCTAGATGTCAAAGCAATCAAAGTAGTATTCATTGGCTATGCAATTGAAAGTAAAGGATATAGGTTCTATGTATGAGAGACAAGTGGTATCCTACTCTCTCGCAATGCTTATATTGCAAAAAATATGATCTATGATAAGCATGGAGATATTCTAGACTTCATGAAGGCAAATGATTATGCATTCTTCAAGAAAAATTTGAATGCTTACATTCAACCATATAGGGGGGTGAACAACCTTCTCAAACTGTAAAGGTCACACTTGATAAAGGTACAAAGAAAGTTGTTGAACCTACACCACCGCCATCTACAACTCCATCTTCCCCTCTTTCTTCATTACCTCTTGATGTACCAACTTAGGAAGTTGAAGAAACTTCTAGAGCACCTAAAGAAAGAGTTGCAGATGAACCAAAGCTGTCATCAATATTCCAAAAACTTCCAAAATGGTATGTAAAAACACTACAAGATAGTGGGATTAAGCCATTTAAAGGAAGAATCAGAAAGTAAAAAAGATCAGGCATATCAAGTAAATTATGTAGAACATTTTCAAATCAACAATATTCTTGTGTTAACTTGAGTTGAAGATGAACTAGCTAGTTCCAAAGATACATTATGAAGTCTTGTTTGGAAGAAAGCAATGCAATAGGAGATTGATACTATACATAAAAATCTTGGAATCTATGTGAGTTATCAAAAAGTAAGAAAACAATTGGGGTCAAGTGGATTTTCAAGATCAAAAGAAAAGTAGATGGTACAATTGATAGGTATAAATCTAGGCTTGTAGTCAAAGGATATGCACAAAAGAAAGGAATTGTCTATGATGTAACATTTTCATATACTTCTCGAATGACCATAGTCAGAATAATACTTTCACTTTCTACATTTTTTAGTTGGAAAGTATATGAGTTAGATATTAAAACAATTTTCTTGAATGGTGATCTACATGAAGATGTCTATATTCCATAGCCATAAGGTTTGAAGGGATAGGAAAAGAACACTTAGTATGCAAAGTTATCAAAGCAATTAATGGTTTGAAGCAGGCACCAAGAGCTTGGTATGAAAATATACATTTGTACCTATTATCCATTGGCTTTGAAAACTCAAGTGCAACTCCAACCCTCTATATTAAGATAGATTTAGATGTCTTGATTATAATCATTATCTATGTGGATGACATAATCATGACAGGTACCAAGAATTCAAATCTTCAATTATTTAATTCACAACTCAAGAATACATTTGATGTTAATGACATTGGGATACTACACTACTGCCTAGGCATTGAGTTCAAATTTAGGAATGATTGTATCTATATGACACAGATAGATTTGAGATGACAAATTGTAAAAATATGGAGACACCTATGGATGTTAATGTATAATTACAGGTAGATATAGCAATAGAACCTTTTGATGCCACCTTATATATTCAAGCATATTATCAAAAGGTGGCATCAAAAGATATGTTTACATCAAGGTGGCATCAAAAGATATTGTAAACCTATGAAAAGAACCTTTTGATGCCACCTTATATATTCAAGATGCCATTTTTTGATACCATTTGAGGCTTACTTTCAAATGAAACCTAGTGTGGTCTAATTTAGAGTCTTTGGTATTGATGTCTATGTGCAAGACCTTGATGATGATAGGCCTAAGCTATACATTTTCATCAGTTATAGTGACCGTCATAAGGCATAAAAACTATATGATAGTAAGGGCCACTTAGTTACAATTACCATAGAATAAAATTTTGATGAATAATCTAAGTGTTCATTCCTTTTGGATTCTTCTTAGGATCCATATCCTCCCATTTCATCTTCACAAGGGGATCATTCCACTATCGGACAGTCACACTACGTGGAGGATGCTCTCTTTGTACATGGCTTTCCAAATCATGGCATAGTTTTGGAACATGAGGACTCAGAGATACAATCTTAGTTTACACCTTAGATGGCTACACCTCTCGTTGTACTATCAAAGGTTTTCATTTCCAAATTGGCTTCAGTTTGGATTTTTTAGTCCAAGATCAATGGCTCATCATTTTCCATTCATCTCTTCAAGAGTCCACTTACCTCATTTATAATGGCATTCTGAGCATATAGTGTTCCATTCACGAAGTCCAACATCTTTCCATTCTCCACAGGTACTATTGGATCTACATTTAGCTGGACCTTTTCTAAGCCATCTTCTCTTTCATGGTGCTACTGACACATATGAGGACTTCTTTGTACATTCCATAGAGTACTACAACATACATATGTACTACCATGTGATTATAATTTCATGCTTCATGTTTTACATTTCATTTTTACAAAACCTACTTCTTGGTGATAAACATCTCATCGTGGATATTGTCAAAGATTTTGAGGCTCCCACATACCACATGGAGTCATCCTATCTATCTTTCATGGAGGTGATCTCATCTAGGAGATCTTATTCAGTTCTTGTATCTCATTAGTGGTGTATCTATGGCATCATATTGATCCATCTGTTGGACATATCATGGAGTACCTGATGATCACACATGGTCGATCCCATTCATAGGCTATGGATTTCCACATGGAGACTTTCCTTTGGTGCTTGCATTGCTACTTCTACACTCATGGTGAACATTTATCTCATACCCTAGCAACCTCCATACTCTACAAAATGGAGCCACTAAGGGGTTGTTGAGAATATGAGAGTGCATCTCCATTTTGTATCTAGGAGACACTTCATTTCCATTTCATTTCTTTTTTTATATTGTATCTCATTGTATTTGGGTATCTTGCCATTTGCTTCTACCAGTGTATTGATTCTCCTTCAAGGGGAATTATCCCACATACAATGTTCTTTGGAGAGGCCCCTCCAACTCTATATAAGGATGGCCTCTCCCCCACTTTTTACTTGGTTAGAAGATTGAGGAGGCTATTCCATGCTCTTGAATACTCTCTACATGGAGCACAACACAATATTGAATGTATTACTAAGTGAATGTATAAAGATAAGTGGGCTATCAAGGTTACAAGCATATACACAAGCCATGGAAAAAAACCTCCTCTTAGGGTTACATGCATATATACCAGCCAAGGGAAAAAGACCTTGTAAAGAGGGAAAAAGTGTCCCGATAGTCCTAAATGTGTTCATGCATATGACTACCAAAATGTGCCAAAAAATCCCCCCCTAGGACTGATGCACTGAATAAGGAGCTAGCACTCATGTATAAGGAAGTGCCAAGCTATGTGGAAAGAAACTAATCCACAAAAAGAAGTAAGCCCAAAGCTTTGCAAATAGCTTCAAAATTCTCCCTAGGTAGAGCCTTTGTGATAAGGTCTACACCATTATCTTGTGTGAACACATAAGCCAAATTGATCTCTCAAGTAGATAACCTCACCCTAACATAATGATAGTGCATCTCAATGTGCTTTGTGCGAGCATGGGACACATGGTTCCTTGCAACTACCAATGCACTCTGATTATCAGTGAAGATGGTGGTAGTAGAAGAATAACCAACACTTAAATGATCCAAAAGGTGTCCAAGTCACACACACTCAATAATCATTGTGAAATTTTCCCTATACTTAGCTTCACAACTAGAAGTGGCCATAGTAGGATGCTTCTTGCTCAACCAAAATATGCATGAGCTATCAAGCATGAAGCAAAATCCATTGGTGGACACACAAGTTACATAGCAACCAACCTAGTCTAAGCTAGAAAAATCATGTAAATCTGGTGGTAATGATCCCTCCTTGGGATAAAATAATCCAATTCGTAAAGTACCACTTAAGTGGAAAAAGATGTGCTTGACTGCCTATAAGTTGCTTGACATCTAGGCAATGCATGAACCTGGTCATCTAAGAGATGATGAATTGAATATTAGGACAGGTTATGCAGAAGTAAATCAAGCATCCAATAGCTTGCCAATGGATAACAACATCAAATGCATCTCCAACATCATGAAGACTCAACCATAAACCTGTTTCCAAGGGAGTGGCAATAGTTTTGCAATATTCAATGCCAAAATGATCTAATAGCGTGTCAATGTATTTTGTTTGAGAAAAACTTATTCCCCCATCAACTTGCATAAATTGAATGCCCAAATAATGATGCAAATGCCCCAAATCTGACATCTCAAAAGATGCATGCAAATTAGCCTTAAATTCAGCAATAAGCTTCTCATTAGGAAGAAGTTCTCTCAATTGGACTATTCTCAAAACTATGTGCTAGAAAGTAGGCATGTATCTTCTCATACCAAGCATGTGGTGCTCGCTCCAAACCATATAATGCCTTTTTCAACCTACACACTTTGTTTTCATGCCCTTTATGCACAAAACTATGGGGCTTAAATACATACACTTCTTCATGCAAATCACCATTCATAATGTAGTTTTAATGTATAGCTGATGTACATTACAACCATGATGAGGTGCAAGTGCAAAAATGCTAGGAAGGATAATCATTTGGCATGTGGGAGAAAAAGCCTCATCAAAATCAATGCCTCTCTCTTGAGCATAACCTTTGGCAACAAGACTAGTTTGGTAGCTATCAACTGCTCCATATGGCTTATGTTTCTATCGTTAAAAACATATACTTGATCATTTGTGGAGTCAAATTTTAACACAAATTGTCCATATGGGAATTTAGCAAGGATAGTAATTGTGAGTTTGCTCGTAGGAAGAATGTTCCTAAGCCAGATGAAAGTGGTGCAAGAATGGGGAGTTAATGCCATATATTTAGAGCATCAAGGTATAACTATATAAACTAACCTACAAATAGCTACATATAGAGATGTGTCATCGCTCCTATGACATGTAGTTCATGGTGAGCTATAGATATCTTGTGACCATGAAAAGCTTCATATGGAGTGATAAATTATACTTATTTAACGGGACACTTGTTAAGTACATATGCTGCACACATAACAACCTCAAGACAAAAGCTATGTGGAAAATCTTGATGCTATATCTTTCCCAAAACATAGCCTTCATAGACATGTTTAGAAGGTGCCTCAAGTTTGGGTAGAGATGACACCATTTGAGATTTATGTGGGAAATCAAACTAGAAAAGTTTAGATGACCAAAGCATGCATGTCAAAGTTGTGCATCTAAGATAGCATGAGAATCATGAATTGCACATATTGAATCATTCACAGATTTTGTATAATCTATGAGCTTAAACAAATCATGACATGAAATTATAGAAGCAATAATAAAATCATCATTTGAGATATCATGAACTATACATGGATCATAAAAAATTTGACAACCAAGACAAGCTTGGCTAATGTTTAAATTGATAACGATTTTTTTAATAATTAGTACATATAAGGCATATGAAAATGTGAAAGAATTGGCATAAAAAATAGTCAAAATGATATGTCCAACTCCCATTATAGGATAAGATGAGTTATTAGCACATGTGACACTATTCCCTATACGGGCAGACTCAAGCAAAGTGAATAAATTCTGTTGCAAGGTAATGTGTTTGGTTGCACCACTATCAAAGTACCAAACATACGAGTTTATTGTAGACATGCACTAATCATGAGAAGATGGGCCATAGTTGCAAATTGTAGTAAATGTCCATTCTTCATTCTAAACAAGATGAGTTGACTCTGTTTTAGGTGTAGAGGCCTCTACAATAGCCATTCCAACTTCTTTCTTATTTGCCTCTTTTGTAACTAGTTTAGGACAACTCTTTATGACATGATCATTTTCCTTACAATACTTGTAAAATTATTTCTACTTTTTTGTCTTCTTGTCATATTTGTCTTCCTTCTTTGATTGTGCAGCATTAGCAAATTTTTCTTACTAGCGGATGAGATCCATTCACCTTTGCCCTTCTAAGTAGCTAAAAATGTTTGATTTGCAATAGGCATAATTGACCTATTCTCCTTGGACTGGTCTTCCTGCAACAAAACAGAGACTAACTCCTCAAATATTAAGGCATTTGGATTGCTTTTCATCATCAACAAAAGAGTAGAAGCAAAACTTTGATAAGAGTGTGGAAGAAAATTTAAAACAATTTTCACAAGTGAACTATCTAGCAAGATCTCATTAGCAAAAATTAGTTGCTCCTTCAAATCCTTGATCTTTGTCACAAAATAATCCATTGAATATCTTTCATTCATATCCCCTAAATATTTTCGGAGGTAAGCAACACAAGCCTCATTTCTTGCCTAGTATAATGTTGTAAGAGTATCCCAAGCATCTTTTGTTGTCTTGTAGGAGTGAATGTGAGGGATAATGGCATGTTTAACAAACAAAACTATCAATGCATGTGCCTATGAAACTCTACCATTCCAACAAAGGTTCCCTATAAAAGGTGCAATAGGAACCACAAGATAACCAGGAAAGTGCAGATCATCATCTCCAATAGATCAAAATCTTCAACACCATCTGCATCACCTTCAATCACTATATTTGTAAGTGTAGTAGGATGTTTTTCAATACCCTACACAATATTCCATACCAATACATGATGCATCAGACATGCCCACAATGGGTAATTAGTACCATCAAAATTATCCTCAACAAACAACATACAAAATACATCATTGCTTTTAATCATGGCAGTGACTAAATAACCTAGTGCAAAAATTTGATTGTATGTCAAAATGTTGAATAGAAACACCATGTCAAACTCTACTAAACCTATAGGAGACTTTGAGGCACTTGTACTATGAACCAAAACTTGTATATATGTTTGGTATCAAAAGGATGATATTGCATGCACAATCACTGCCATAGTGCATTCAAAGTTGAAATGAGCTCAAATCAAAACTTTGATGCCACAAAGCAAAGTGGTTTTGAGTTCCTAATTGCATCTAGTATGCTCACCAATTTTGGTGCAATTCTAAGAGTGTTGCCAAAGGGGTGTTTGTTGATATATTTAGGTAGTGATGTGTGTGAACACACTAGGACTACCGGGGCACTTTTCTCCCTCTTTAGGAGGTTTTTTTTTTAATGGAGATTGTTAATCTCCAAAAGAACAAGTTATCCTTGAAGTTAGAGCACCTCTATATCAAGAATAACTTAAAACCTTCACCAATTTGGAGGATCAATACTCAACTACCAAAATCTTGAACAAACTGTGAAGAAGATGTCTACACAGAAAGTTTGTTGCACATAACTCATTCATTGACTTATCAAATGTGTAAAGTGTTTTATAAAATTTTGTAGACGGTGTCGTCTACAATTTTCGCACCTCCTCCAAGTTAAATTTTTCCAAAAGACTTAGTAGATCTTGAGAAATGATCTCAACAAGTCACCTATGTCTAAAACTATAGTTCTTAACAGTCGACTTTGACACCTGTAACTTCTAAAGCTTGGTTCTCCCAAACTAGAACCCGTTTATGCAAATGCTTTTAGCCATAGATGGATTACCTCCCAACTTAGATTTTGACTCCTCATTTGTGCAAAACTTTACACTGTGCACTGAGAACTGACCATTTCTTTGACCATCAAGATTGCACTTGTTTCAGAAGACACTCAACACTTCCTCACATATGAATGTTCCTACTCATAATTCTCACATCTTGTTTACAATTAGGCTCTCAAACTTTAACCATAGACTCATTAACTATGGAATTAGACACCTACAAAAGGATTCTTGAATTGATCAAGCACAGAAGGAGAACACACAGAAAAATCGGGCGCAACTTTCTTCATTACTGAAAAGTTTTACATCTGGATGAGAGAGCTATCTTACTCACTTCACAATAATGACTTCTAATTCTCTTCAATTCTTGTTCTCTCACACTATCTAATATTTGCCCCGACATTTTTCCTTGTATATATAGGCAAATATGTACAAGCTCATAAGCATACAAAAGTATAAGTGAGCTATCTCTAAGTTAATGTACATATGTATACATATCTTCATTCTCTGAACATATACTTTCTTCATGCTTCATGACTTGATCTTTTCTTCAATCCTTTACTTAAAAACTTCATCAAAACTTCAATTGTTGATTGTCTTGCACCAACAGCTCCCCCTCAATCATCAATTGAGGTTTTCTCTATCTTCTTTATACCTGACATGTCTTTGAATCTCTGTAGCTTTGTTCCATCCAAGCTTTTGGTTAGCATATCAGCTATTTGATCTTTTGTTGAAGTATGTATAACTTCAATCTCTTTATCCATCACCTTCTCTCTTAGAAAATGATACTAAATCTCAATGTGCTTAGTCCTGGCATGAAAAATAGGATTAGCAGCTAAATACAATGAACTCATGTTATCTCCATGAATAGTGGGTGTACTCTGAATGATGTCAAAACTCTTCATAAGAGTCTTAAGCCATATCACTTCCTTTGTAGCTTCAACCATACCTTTGTACTCAGCCTCTGTGGATGATAAAGCAACTGTATGTTGCTTCTTTGAACAACACGAAATTAACTTATCTCCCACATAACACAAGTTTCCATAAGTTGATCTCCTATCATCAAGATTACCTACCCAATCTGTATCACTATATATCTGATGTTTGTATCTGATGTAAAACCATAATACAAACCTTCTTTGAGTGTACCCTTAATGTACCTCAACACTCTTTGTCCTGCAACCTAATGTTCTTTCCTAGGACAATGCATGAATTGACATAATTCTCCAACTACATATGACAAGTCAGGCCTAGTTAATGTAGCATAGATTAGACTACCAACCAAACTTTGATATAGCTTCATGTCCTTGAATTCTTCTCCTCCATATTTGCTCAATTTGTGATTCACCTCCATTGGAGTAGGTGCTACCCTGCAATCATCCATTTTAAACTTGATCAACAAGTTTTTCAAATACCTTTCTTGAGTTACATACACTCCATGTTGAGTGTATGAGATCTCCATGCCCAAGAAATATGACAAATCTCCCAAGTCACTAATCTTGAACTCTTTCTCCATTTGCTTCTTTAGGCTTTGAATTCCTTTCTCATCTGTACCTGTAAGAATTATATCATCAACATATATGCACATGTAAATGAACCCATCATCACTTGCTTTAACAAGCAAGCTACTATCTGCTTTAGATACTTGAAAACCAAGTTCCTTCAAGAACTTCACAAGTCTATAACTCCATGCCCTTGGGGCCTGCTTCAAACCATACAAAGCTCTCTTGAGCTTACATACATGATCTGGATACCTTTCATATCTGAACCCTTGTGGTTGCTCCATGAAAACATTATCTAAAATATAACCATTTAGAAAAGCATTCTTCACATCTAATTGACATAACTTCCAACCTTTACATGCACCAATAGTTATGAGTGTCTTGATGGTTGTCATCTTTGCCACAGGACTATAGGTCTCATCATAATCTATACCATATGTCTGAGAAAATCCTTTCACAACAAGTCTAGCTTTATACCTAGACACACTTCCATCTGCAAACCTCTTTGTCTTGTAGACCCATTTGCATCCAATGATCTTCTAACTATTTGGTTTAGGAACCAAATCCCATGTGTCATTCTCCATCAATGCATCATACTCTTCCTGCATAGCTTTCTCCCAATTTTCCTTACCTTTTGCCTCTTCATATGTAGAAGGGTCTTCATCTGCCTTTACCATATAAGCATAATCTTTAGTAGCCAAAAAAGAAGTGTCATAGCTATACCTTGTAGGTTGCCATTTGTGTCTTGATGACCTTCTTAGTTCTCCACTCCTTGAGGTTTCTGGTTCATCACATTTTGGATCAAACCTTGCACTTCTTCAACTTCAACCTGTACTCCATTGTTCTCTTCTTCATCAAATATCTGAACCTTTGATTTACCTTTCTTTTGATTCACAACTTCCTCATCACCTGCATAAATATTGATTGTACCTGCATACCAAGTACCTTGCTCATCAAATGTAACATCCTTTGATACAAGGAGTTGTTTTGTGGATGGACTCCACAACCTATATCCCATCTGCTTATCATCATATCCAATGAATACATACTTTTCAGCTTTAGGTTCCAATTTGTGCCTCGATTGAGATGGCACATATGCATATGCCAAACATCCAAATACTTTGCAATGATCTAGAGTAGGTCTCTTACCCCACCATGCTTCATATGGTGTCATACCCTGCAAAGCTTTACATGGTAATCTATTGACCAAATATGTAGTTGTATTTACAGCTTCAGCCCACAAATAATTGGGACAATTTTTCTCTTTCATCATGGATCTTGCAAACTCAACAAGAGTTCTATTCCTCCTTTCTACTACATCATTTTGTTGAGGAGAGTACCTGCAAGTAACCTCCCTTTTTATACCTGCATTCCACAAGTAATCACTGAACTCATTAGAGAAATACTCTCCCCCTCCATCTGACCTTAGTCTCTTCAAATTTTGACCTGAGATTCTTTCTGCATACACATGATAATGCTTGAATGTATTGAATACCTCTGATTTATCTTTGATCACATAGATAGTGATCCATCTGGTAGCATCATCAACATAAATTACATAATACCTTGAACCATTGATACTAAAATCCTTTGATGGTTCCCACACATCTGTGTGTACCAACTCAAGCTTCTCTGAATACATAAAACCATGCTTGGAATAAGATTGCTTATGAGCCTTACCTAGTTGACATGCCTCACATCTGTATGTCATATGTTGACCTGCAACATTAGGCAATCCAAGCACTGAACCATTGTTAACCATATCTTTAATACCTCTTTCATTAAAATGTCCAAGCCTTTTGTGCCAAAGATCTAACTCAGAGATCTTATGTCCTCCATAGGTGAACAAGGCATGACCAACATTACCTTGAATCTTCAATGTGAACAATCTTCCTTCTTTCTTCCTTGAAACAATTTGTTTATACCCATTGCTAGGGTCTTCCACAAAAACTCCTTCATTAGTGAACCTAACTTCATAACCTTTTTCAACAATTTGTCCTACACTTATGAGATTCTTTGGAATTGTAGGAACATACAAAACCTTACTCAAGAGAGTACTTCCATCCTTGGCCTTCATTGATCCAATTGACTTCACATTGTGCTTTGTATTATCACCTGTTTGAACTACATGATCAGTTACCTTATTTTCCAAATCAATCATCAATGCTATGTTGCCACTCAGATGATTGCTACACCCCGAGTCAATGTAGAAGACTCTTTGGTCTTCACTTTGCCTTTCACAAGTGGCATTCATAATCAATGTTGAATCCTCCTGCTGATCTGAAGCATAATTGTAGTAGGTATTGTTGTATTGTTGGCTTTGGAATGCTCTACCTGCAATTCTTCCAAAATAACCTCTACTACCTCTACCTATGAAATTACCTCTTTGATTTCTGTCAGCTCTTCCTCTTGAATTAAAGTTCTGATTATATCCACCATTATTTTGAGTATTATGCCAACAATCATGAGCTAAGTGATTTGTCTTACCACAAATCCAGCAAGCTTTGACTCCATCTTTATTACTTCTGCCTCTTCCTCTACCTTTGCCACCTCCTCTTCCTCCAAGGAAGTTAGCTTGGCTAGTTGTACCTTCATCTTCATTTGCCAGTTGCTTCCCTTTGCTATTCTTCTTTTTATCCTTTGAATACATTGCTTGACCTGCACTCTTATCACTTTCACCTTTGACATCCTGCTCAAAGGTTAGCATGTGTCCTAGCAACTGATTCAAATCAGGAGTAAAATGATCTAGTAATAATTCAGTAGACAAAATGAATGGTTTCCATTTGTCATCACCTCTCAAACTTGTGAGGATTTGCCTTACCAATTTATCCTCCTCAATATCTTCATCAACTGCTCCTAATGCATCTGCAATGTCCTTCATCCTTGTTACATAATCTGAAATGGATTGAGAGTCCTTCTTCTTGAATGTCGTAAACTCTGCCCACAAGGATGCCTTCCTTGACTTTGTGGTGTTTTAAAAATGCTCCTCCAAAGCATTCCATATATCACTTGCACTTTCAAGACCTCTAATGTGAGGTAGCAAGTAGTCATTAACTCCCATATATATAATGCTCCTAGCTTGAGCATCTCTCTTCATCCAAGTCTTCAAATCTGACAATTCATCCCTAGTTGGAACACTAGGATCTCTGAACTGAGGCTTTTCTTCTTCACCTGTGATATAACCTATCAATTATTTGCTCATAAGATGAGCTTCCATCCTCATTGACCATGCTGGATAGTTCTCTCTATCCAATTTCTCTATCTGAAGAGAATCTCCCATCCTTTCTTCACCTGTGTATTAAATTCTTCAACCTTTATAAGAAATAAGTGTACCTTTGCTTCAAATGAAGTTCCTTTTGTCTTCCTTGATATCTTTTTACCTCCTTCTCAAGCTTTACTTTTAAGCTTTCACCTTTTGTATCTTCAAATGTTGAATTCTTTATAACTGCAATAGTCAGGGTCCTCCTTTCTTCAATTTTGATGCTTCCTACTCTGATACCATTGATGGAGAGTGTTAATCTCCACAAGAACAAGTTATCCTTGAAGTTAGAGCACCTCTATATCAAGAAAAACTTAAAACCTTCACCAATTTGGAGGATCAATACTCAACTACCAAAATCTTGAACAAACTGTGAAGAAGATATCTACACAAAAAGTCTACTGCACATAACTCATTCATTGACTTATCAAATGTGTAAAGTTTTTTATAAAATTTTGTACAAGGTGTCGCCTACAGTTTTTGCACCTCCTTCAAGTTAAATCATTCGAAAAGAGTCAGTAGATCTTGAGAAATGATCTCAAAAAGTCACCTATGTCTAAAAATGTAGTTCTTAACAGTCGACTTTGATACCTGTAACTTCTAAATCTTGGTTCTCCCAAATTAGAACCTATTTATGCAAATAATTTTAGCCATAGATGGCTTACCTCCCAACTTAGATTTTGACTCCTCATTTGTGCAAAACTTTACACTGTGCACTAAGAACTGACCATTTCTTTGACCATCAAGATTGCGCCTGTTTCAGAAGACACTCAACACTTCCTCACATATGAATGTTCCTACTCATAATTCTTACAGCTTGTTTAAAATTAGGCTCTCAAACTTTAACCATAGACTCATTAACTATGGAATTAGACACCTACAAAAGGATTCTTGAATTGATCAAGCATAGAAGGAGAACACACAGAAAGATCGGGCGCAACTTTTCTTCATTACTGAAAAGTTTTACATCTGGATGAGAGAGAAATCTTACTCACTTCACGTGTCTAATGACTTCTAATTCTTTTCAATTCTTGTTCTCTCACACTCTCTCATATTTTCCCCGACATTTTTCCTTGTATATATAGGCAAATATGTAATACATTCAATATTGTGTGTTGTGCTCCAAGCTTATTCTTCTTCCTTGTGTCGTTCGTGTGCTTCTGTAGACCTCAAACTCCAACAATTGATATCAGAGCAGGTTGATGCTTCATCCACTGACATCCCTCTAGTCATAGTCTCAAAATCACATGAAATTTGGTGAGCATACTTAGGGCAATTAGGAGTTCAAAATAGCTTTGCTGTGGGGTGTTGAAATCACAATATAAGCATGCTTTTGCCTTTGGATGCACTATCACAGTGCTTTTGTAGACAATTTTGTCTTTTTGTGCCAAAGATATATACAAATTTTGGTTCGCCAATATAAGAACCTTGAAGATTACTACAATTTTAGTAGAACTTGATAGGGTAGTTTTGTTCAACTTTTTGATATACAATCATTTCTCTGTATCAAGGTATTTTAGTTAGTGGCCATGGCTAAAAGCAGTGATGTATTTTGTATGTTGGTTGTTGAGGATAAGTTGGATGGTACCAATTACCCATTATGGGCTTATATGATGCGTCATGTATTGGTTGCAAAAGAACTATGGAATATTGTGTAGGGTGTTGAAAAACTTCCTATTAGACCTACAAATATAGTTATTGAAGGTAATGCATATGGTGTTGAAGATGGTGATATTCTTCAAGTTCTTGTTTGTGTTGCAGTTCCTGTTGCACCTACTATAGAGAAATTTTTTTGAGATGGCACAGATGCTCAAGCACATGCATTGATAGCCTTGTTTATCAAATGTGCCATTATTCCTCACATTCACTCTTGCAAAACAACAAAGGATGCTTGGGATACACTTACCACTTTATACTAGGCAAGGAATGAGGATCATGTTACTTAGCTACTATTTGGGCTATGAATTCAACTTTTTTAGTGCCATTTTATTGCATATATGGAACACATACACACTATGTACACTTTTGTGGATATTGCTTATGTACGTCCATGTGGTCATTGATATAGCGGTAACATTTTTGCATAAAGCCTTTCACATTTGATAAAGAGGCTTGTGGTGAGGTTTTCTTAACTAGGAGACACCCAAATGTCAGGGTCTCTTTAGTGATGCAGGTGGAAGAGTTACCCAACCTCACCATAGGAGATGTATGCTAGACATTCATAGGTGCTTGATAAGTCTAGTTAGCTTCTTTCAGGTAACAGATTATATGCAATGGAGTCAATGATTCACTATGTAGGTTATGTCAGTACTTGTAGTTTTATGAGATTTTGACACTGGTTATATGCTCATTTTGTAGAGGATATTATGGCAAATTTTTTCTAGATTTTTTGGCTTTTGTCAAATATATAGTGGTTGATTTACTCCTTGATACACTTATTGGTGTGATCACATTTATTCTCACATAATCCTTTTGGTTGGTGATTACTGTTCATTAATTCATCTTTTTTGGGAAGACTGCTGAATTTTTTCTAAGAATTTGACACTTGGTCATCCTTTTTTAGCCTAGTGGTGTTCGGACTCTTCTAGATTCATTATCATTCTATTTAGTTCTCTATCATCACGGCATCAGAGGTCTTGGGCACATCTGGTGGATTAGGGTCTAGTGCCAGTGTTCTGAGCAGGAGCTATAACTTGCAAGGCAAAGACCATTTTGAGATCCAAAAATTTGATGGCACAAACTTTGCTCTATGGAAGAATCAGATTGAAGATGTGCTGATTCACAGGAGGCAATGGAAGCCAATAAATGGAATCTCAAAGAAGCCTATTGACATGTATGAAGATGATTGGGATGAGTCGATGAAATGGAAAGGTCTACAACTCGATTGCACCTAGATGATAATGTTTACTTTAGAGTATTGGACTATGAAAGTGCAGAGGAGATTTAGAAGAGGTTATGCAATACATATGAAAAAGAAACGACATCAAATAAAGTGTATCTGATGAGAAAGTAATATGACTTTTGCATGAAGGACACAAATAGTGTTGTTGCTCATCTAAATGAATTCAATGCTATATTCTCCCAGCTATAGGCTCAGAAAATGGAGGTGGATAATGAAATGAAAACAGTCTTGTTGTTATGCACCTTGCCATTATCATAGGATACATTTTACACAGCTATTAGCAATAGTGCACCTCATGGTAAATTGGTCTATGATGACATATGTGGAGCATGTTTCAGTGAGGAGATCTGTAGAAAATATATGGTTTGCACTCAGTGGAGATGCGTATAATGTTAGTGATTATTACTAAGGAAAGAATCAACAATGTGGAAAGAGCAAAAACAAGGAAAAGAATGGTCAATGGAAGTAGAATTAAATCAAGGAAGAGGGATATCAAATGTCATTATAATCATAAGAAAGGACAAGTGAAGAAAGATTGCTATACATTGAAGAATGCTAAAGGTAATTGGCAAAATGTTAAATAGTTACCTTTACTATCTACTTCAAATGTGAAGATTGAAGAAATCAATGCTATTTATGATGATGTTGATGTGTTGAAACTTGAGAGTACTATGCCTACTAAGGCTCTTATGGCTGATTCTCTTTCCCACATGTGGCTGCTAGATTCTGGTGCTTCTTTCCACGTGACACCACATAGAGAATGGATCTCTAGTTATGTAGCAAAGTCTCTTGGTATTATGAGACTTGTGACCCTTACTAGTGTGATGATTTTGGGATTGGAGATGTGGTTGTGCAATTCATTGATGGTTCAAAATTTAGTATGCATAATGTATTCCATGTACCTTAGTTATCACATAGTTTGATGTTAGTTGCTCAACTTGATGAACTTGGTTACAAGGTGGTTTTCTATGCTCAATCCTTTTGCATACCAAAGCAATATGGTTATTGAAAAATGAAGCAAAGTTGGCTCACTTTATTCTTTATTTGTGTCATAGAAAGAACACTTGTTAGTTGTTATTGAATAGCCTATGGCTTGTATTTGGCATGGCCATTTGGTCCACATATCTCATAGTGGAATGGAAAATGTTTATCATTCTGGCTACTTACCTTTGTTATCTTTCTCTGATTTTTCATTTTGTGAGCATTGTCAATATGGAAAGCAAATTAAGAATGTGCATAAAACACACATTGACTCTTCAATTCTACATTTAGATCTCGTTCATACAAATCTGTGTGGTCATATGCCCACAAGGTCATTAGTCTTGGAGAAACAATCACTAATTGGACATATATTTGAAGGTCAAAGCTTTAGAAGAAAACCACATGCCTATGTGAAGGGAAAAATTCACAAGTGTATTATATTTGTAAAGTTAGTTCACTTTAGTTCTAGAAGTTTTTTGAAAAAGTCACAAGATTGAGAAAAACTATATAAGTTAGTTTGTATCAACTGACGCGAAGTGGAAGAGAGTGATAGAATGTGACAAGGAGTTCATTTTGTATGACTGAATAGAGTCAGGCTTCTCTGAGTGAGAAAACACCTGTAAAACTTCTGAGTTTTTTCATAGCTATGAGAAGAAATAGTTAAAGTTCTGTGTATGATACTCTCTCCATCATCTCCATGCTCAAAGTCGATGCCTAGCATCAACTTGTGGTTGCAAGTTGATGCTAGGCATCCAATTTTCATTTTTAGACACTCAGACTTACTAAAACAGGCAAAATTTTCACTTTTGGAAGTCATACAGGGTCATCTTGTGAAGGCTATATCTTGAGTTCTAGAGATCCGTTTCTTGGATATGATAGCTTGTTGGACAGCTCTAGTCTTTTACTTTCATTCACTAAAAGATCGTGGAGAAATAATATTTTTGCTAAGAGAAATTAGCAAAATACTGAAGGTATGTCATTTCAGTGATTGGAAATCTTTGAAGAAGTAAAGTTCTTGGTTTTGGCTATCACTTCTCAAAGTTTGGAGTGGCAATGAGTTAATGGTGACCATAGATGTTGTCTAGTGTCACATTAATTCATTTCTTGTTATGTTTCACACATCAATAATTAGGTGGTTCTCTTTACTTTGTCACTTTCGTAGATGATGCTACTAGAAAAGTCTATGTATATCCTATCAAATTGAATAATGAGGTATTCCCTATCTTCAAAAAAGAAAACAGCCTATGGAGCTACCCTGGAAAAGCCCCTACAAGAACCGATTTCTAAGTCGGGATCAGATACCAGCGAAAAAGAAAGATGAAGCCAAGAGAAGAAAGGACAAGGCTCCCTCCCGCAAAGAGGGATCAATACAAAAATGATCGTCATCTCGCTTAATGCTAGGGGGCTAACCGACCCCTCAAGAGCGGCCATCATTGGTCAATGGCTCCGCGACACTAGCTTAAAACCAGACATTATATGCATTCAAGAGATTAAAATTGACGGAGAAGACCTTCTGAAACGGCTCAGACAGGTTTCCTCGGCCCATGTGTGGATCCCTACAAAGCACCAGCGGGGGTCCGGTGGAACGGCCATCGGTGTTAAACAACCCTGGCTTGAAAAGCTCGAGAACTCCATTGAAGATGTAAATCACCGCTGGATCGCGGTTTCTTTTGGTGCTCCCCTCTGTGTTACTATGGTTTCTTTGTACGCCCCTAACGGGGAATCGGAGAGGCTGAACACTTGGACTTCTCTTGACTCGCTTCCCCACAACGTGCTTATATGTGGTGACTTCAACATGGTGGAGGACCCTATGGACAGATGGATGGGCAAGGGCCGGGTCATTGACAGTCGGGAGAAAGAAACGTGGGACATGACCAAACTCCACTTGGATCTGGTCGAATTCAAAGACTCGAATGGCTTTTCCTGGTCGAATCTCCAAGCGGGTGAGGATCTGAGGAAAGCTAGACTTGACAGATGCTACATCTCTCAGAGTTTTACTCATCTGTGGGGCCACCCTTCCATCACGCAACGTACTGACCTCACCATCTCTGATCACTACCCGATCGTTATCACTTTTCAACCTTCCAACGGGACCCACAAGGCTCCGTGGTTCCATGCCAACGCCTCCACCTTCTCTCTCCCCTCCGTCCATCAAGAGATTGCCGATGTGTGGAAGGTGGCATTCGCCTCTGGCCTGGCCCCAGCCAAATGCTGGAGAAGTGCGGTCGACAAGTCTCGCAAGATCATGATCAGAACTAAGAAGATGCTCGAGACTGTGCGGCGGGCTCGTAGGGAAGCGCTGTACCACAGACTCTGGCGACTCAAGGAGGAAGTGAACAAAGGAAAACACCAAGCCCAAAAAGGTCTCCGAAGAATCAGAGCTGCGTTGAGATACGAGGAAGAAATTCAAAGGAAAAACTTGCAAATCTTCTTCAAGGCGTGGTGGGCTGGAAAAGCCGACAAACCCACCAAAGAGATGTGCAGTATACTTAAAAGGAAACACAACAGAGAGACGATTCCCCTACTGCTAGACCCACATGGCAATGTATGCAACTCGGAAGAAGATAACTTTGGCATCATCGAAGGGCACTTTACGAGACTCCTGGGAACCTCGAACCCCCTCTCCCACCATAGAAGGGACTGCATGGCTGCCATTTCTAGGGTTTCCCCCCGGAGAATACCACCCAACCTCCACTCCCTGCTCCACGCCCCGATCTCTGAATCAGAAATCATTGAGGTCATTGATGCCCTCCCTCTCGGTAAAAGCCCGGGACCCGACGGACTCACTAACGAGTTTTTTAAATCCTTCAAGCTGGTGGTTGCCACCCCTCTTCGGATGGTCTGGCAAGAAGCGCTAAATTTTGGTGCTCTTCCTTCTTGTATAAATAATGGAATTATCAAGCTGATTCACAAGAAGGGGGAAAAAAACAGAATCGAGAACTGGCGGCCAATTACGATGCTACAAACAGGATACAAGATCGTCGCCAAAGTCATTGCCAACAGACTTGCGTGCCACCTGAGATCTTGGCTTAGTGAGGACCAAAAAGGTTTCATCAAAGGCAGGTCCATCCTGGAAACCATTATGGATATTTGGGAAGGTATTCAATTTGCAAACGAGTCTAATCAAGATGTGGTCTTCCTCAAGATCGACTTTGACAAAGCCTACGATAGGCTAGAATGGGACTATATTCTGCAGTCGCTCCAAGACCTCGGATGTAGCCAGAAATTCACCAAGATGATCGCGACCCTTCTCGGCAACGCAACGACCCAAATTAACGTTAACGGCAAACTTTCGAAGGCGATCCATCTTAAAAGATCTATTAGACAAGGGTGCCCTCTTGCCCCCCTTCTCTTTGCCATCGCCACTGAGGGGCTGAGCAGACTTGTGGCTCACCATGTGGAGGCTGGCAATATCAAAGGCCTCCAACTACCTCACGACCACAGTCAAATCATCATGAGACTTTTTGCTGACGATATGAACGCGTTCGTTCACAATGACAATACCAGCCTGGAGACTTTCTGGAGGTGTCTTGATACCTTTTGTGAGGCCTCTGGATCCAAAATCAACCACACTAAGACCGCCTTTAGGGCCATCGTGGGACATCAACCTGGCCTTCTCACTGATCATGGCTGTCAAATCATTCCGCAGGGCCAAATCTTTCGGCTGCTCGGAATCCCCTTGGGATTTGGCGTCTCTATGGAGCAGCGATGGAACTGGGTGCTGGCCAAACTTGAAAACAAGCTCAATTACTGGAGAGGCATGCAAATCAATCTCGCTGGACGGGCGATGGTTATCAACACGTTCCTCCTCTCGTCTACCATCTATTTCCTTTCTTGCTGGAGACCGAATGAGCAAGGCCTGTCCAAATTGAATTGCATCTGCAGAAACTTTCTTTGGACAGGCGACCATAACAGAAGGGGGGTGCCTAAAATCAAATGGGCCATCTGCACCAGCCCTAGAGACAGCGGGGGGCTTGGCATCCTGGACATTGGGTGTATGGCTAACAAACTGGCAGCCAAATGGATGATTAAAGCTTGGTGCAATAGGGAGGCCTCGTGGGCCAAGCTGATCTTCAGAAACAAAAATGAGTTGGCCCTCACGGGGTCCCCGAACTAGAAGAACCTCGACATCATGACCCTGCTATTCTCCCCGATACCTGTCTTCCCGAAAGGCTCCAATCTCGTCTGCTCTCTTTGGAAGGGCTGGAATAAAGTCAAAAGCTTCACAAGAATTAGTGAGGACTGGAAGTGGGCGGCCGGAATCAGACAAAACGACTCTATCTGGTTTCCGATACATGGCATCCGGAGTGTGGAGTCATGGAACATTCAAAATGCCAAGAAGTTATGGAACAAAGGATTCAAAAAATGGAAACACCTCTGGAAACATGACACCAACAGTTGGATCAACTTCGAGGATATCGACCCTCGCATAAACATCTCCTACGAAGAATGGAACACCTTGCAAAGCAGATGCCTCGCTTGGGATCGTCACAAAACTCGCCTTCTCATGGGACATGATGCTCCGAACGCGCGTGGTCTCAAATGGCACAATGGAAATAGCCTACTCAAAATCCCGTACATCAAAGAAACGACTGACCTCCAGATCAGCCTCAACAAGAAGTGGTGCCTGTCTTGGACGCGGCTTCGGTGGGACATGAAATTCATGGGTATCTGGCACCCACTTATAGAGATTAAGAAGTCTGTCCTCTTATGGCAAATTCTTCATCGAGGAATTTGGACTAACCAGAAGGCAAGCAAAATTTGTGGGATCCCCCCGTGGTGCAAACGCTGCCACCGTGCAATCAAAGATGTCCCACACATCTTCTTTACTTGCCCCAACTCCTACAGAAGTTGGCAGATGGTTGGATTGAAAATCAGAGCTCAGAAACAGCTTAGTTGGAAACAAGTCCTTTTGGGAGAAGCGATTGGCTGCTCGGCGGCTCTCTGGAACGCAATCAGAGGGGAAGTCCTGTGGAAAATTTGGCGAGAGCGGTGTGCCCTCAACTTCGGCGACCCCCCCAGGGAGTGGTCGATTGAAAAATCTCTTTTCCTCCTTGGCAAAAGGATTGTCAACAGTAAGAATTCCCCCCCCTTCAGGCACCATCAAGTCCTCCTTTTGATCAACAACAAGCTCAAACCCAAGTGGGTCCCACATGAGGGCGACGAGAGGGTGATCAACCTTCTTTGTAATGCTACCTAGGAATCAACCAAGCTTCCCCTGCTTTGTGGGATTTGGGGGGTCCCGTGGGCACTAGTCCCCTTCTATTGTACCTTTGTTTCTTAATTTAATTCAAGTCCGGGAGAGTAGGCTATTGCCGAACTTCCTTTATATAAAAAAAAAATGGATTGCTTTAGTTGAAACTAAAAAAGGAACTAATCTTAAAGCTTTACATTCAGATAATGGGGGTGAGTATACCTCACATGAGTTCAGATTTTTCTATCAGTCTAGAGGAATTTGTAGAGAGTTTACAACTCCTTATACCCTACTATAGAATGGTGTAGTTGAAAGGATGAATAGAAGTATTCAGGATAGAGTAGCTTCTATGTTGTATCATACAAATCTTTCACAAGGCTTTTGGGTAGAAGTAGTATTCACTATAGTTCACATGATTAACCTTTCACCTAGTACTTCCAAAGGTTTGAAAGTGGTACAAGAGTTATGGATAGGGAAGCCACCATATTATGATCATCTTCTAGTTTTTGGGTGTGAATAAGTTCATATACCCAAGAATCGTAGACAAAAGCTATACCATAAGTCAAAGAAATGCATTTTTCTTGGATATGAGATTTGAATATCGCTTATGGGATCTTGGAACATGGTCAATGATCAAAAGTAGTGATGTCATTTTCAATGATTCTAAGATGCATAAACAACCCATTAAGGAGTTGAAGTGAGAAGAGTGTGTTTTAGGATACTAGTCCTCCAGTTAGTGTTGCTCTTCAAGGCCCATGGGTACTTGTTTGTATAAAAAAAAAACCATCTAAGAAATTGTGGACTTCTTTCTGTTGGAATATGCAAGTCCACATCATCTCTTCAAAGTATTATTATAGGTTGAACTCTTTATTAAAGTTCATTATATTCTTAGAGTGATTTATTATGTTTTCCACATCAGCCATAGTCGTGAATAAAGCATATTTGAAGTCAATGCCAAGTTGGAAAAGTGTTCCTATAATTTAGGAAAAATTTCAGGATAGCAGCACACCTTTTCTGAAGGCAGTTTTGGATGGATCATATCTTGCTAACCGTGCATCCTTTTCGGTTGATTCAAAAGCTGAAATGTTTTTCATAATATCAGGTATCAGCTCACCAAAAATCTCTTGCAAATTCTCTCCAAACTCAAGTTATGCTAGCCGCAAGTTGGTAGGTAGAGAATTGGCAGATTGCTGAAAATGGCCAGTAGGCCAACTTTGGAAGCTTGTATCTTGAGCTGCGTGCATCATCTTAAAATGATTTCTTCAGCAAAGTTGTTCCCCATGTCATGGAAAATCTCCATCTACATGCATTAGAGAGTTATGCCTATTTAAAAAAAGGCTTTTGAGCATTTTCGACAGACAGACAGAGGGCTGGAGTTGAGAGACAATCGGCTCATTTCTTGTGGTTGTGGAGTGCATCCTAGGGACTGAAGTGGAGTGGTGTATACCACACACTCTTGAACATTCTATATTGGCTTCATTTGTATCATTGAGCTCATTTGATAGTGTTATCAGCTTTGTTCTTTTCAAGTAGTTTGAGCTTGAGTTAGCTTCTACTATTGAACTTTGTATTCTTGTTGATTTAAGGATTGCTCACTTATTTGTCTCTCATATCTCATATCATATATTCTTTGAGAGTGTGTTTAAGCTCAGCTCCTCATTTTTCTCATGGTATCAGAGCACCTAGGTTAGAAGTGCCTAGTGTGAGCATATTTGAGTAAAGGGAAGAGTCTCGATTCAACTTGTTGCAGTTGAAGATGGCACCAAGTCTCCACAACCTACACTTAGAAGGAGTTGAGAAGCTCAATGGCAACAACTATGCTACATGGAAGGTAAAGATGGAGTCCTTACTTTTCTTTCAAGATTGTTGGGATTTAATTTCGATGGACAGACCAACTCGAAGTGAAGAAGAATTGTCCAAATGGGATAAGAAGGCCATGTTTGTAGTTCATATGATAAGGTTGAGTATCAAAGATGACATTCTCAGCCATCTCCTTGATGTGAAGACTCCCAAGAAGGCATGGGAGACATTGAAGAATATCTATGATTCCAGGAGCACCTCGAGGCAAGTGGCATTGAGGGCTGAACTTATAAATTGTACGAGGAAGCAAGGAGAGGATGCTTCAAGCTTCATCAAGAGATTCAAGGATCTACATCAACAACTAGTGGCTGATGGAGATAAGATGTCTGACAACGAGCTCTCTACAATCATCGTCCATGGATTGCGAGATGGATATGAAGGCTTAGTTCAAGGCCTCATCATCTTGAGGGAGAAGCCATCTCTTGAGGAGATGGAACAAATTTTCAGAGATGAAGATCAAAGGCAGGCTGCAATGAAGTCAATACATGATGGAGGAAAGGCATCAACATCAAATGACAAAGCACTCTTCTCATCAAGGGGAAGAGGAAGATTCAACACACAAAGAGGAAGAGGGTGGCATCAGCCCACTCACAACCAAGATCGACAAGATCATGAAGGTAATCAATCTTTCCAAGAAAGAGGACATCCTTCCTCAAGAGGTAGAGGAAGAGGAGAAGATAGAGGTAGATATTACTCTATCTAATGTTACAATTGCTCTAGGTATGGTCATTTTGCTAAAGATTGCAGGATTAATCAAGATAATGGGAGAGGAAGATCAGCCCACTACACGGATGGAGAAAGTGGAAATGAGTCCACTCATTTTGAAGAAGATTCTTCACTTGTATCATTAGAAGAGATAGCAGCCCATACACATGATCCCAAAGAGGAACCATGGTGGATCGATAGTAGAGCAAGTTCTCATATGACTTCTCATGCTCAATACTTTTCTAATATTTATGATTCTCATAATGGTACTATCTTTACAGCAGATAGTACTCCAAATTCCATTGCAGGGAAAGGTGACATACCCATTCGATTGGGAACAGGAGAGAAAAAGACACTTGGCAATGTTCTCTTGGTACCATCGCTTACCAAGAATCTACTTTGAGTTGGAGCTATGACTGAGAAGGGACTCAAAATAGAGTTTGAAGGCCAGCAATGCCTCATTAAAGATCCAAAGAATTCCTACAAAGTGGTTGCTAGAGGAAGAAAGCAAGGAAAGCTTTTCAAGTTAGAAGGAGAAGTCTCAACATTTTCAGCAATGGGAAATGACAAAGCAGCCCCCATTATGCCTACCGAGTTATGGCACAAGAGGTATGGTCACTTGAACTTCAATAGTATGTGTATGCTGAAGGAGAAAGGCATGGTCATTGGAATTCCAACCTTACAAAGGATTGGAAAAGTGTGTGAAGCATGCTGCCTTGGAAAGCATGCTAGGAGTAAGTTCTCAAAGAGCAGCTCAAGGGCACATGATATACTTAATGTGGTGCATGCTGATGTATGTGATTCTGCCCACACTCCCTCACTTGGAGGGAATATTTATTTTGTTACCTTCACGGATGATTTCTCTAGATATACTTGGATTTATTTTATGAAGTCCAAGGCTGATGTATATCAGATTTTCAAACACTTTCATGCTATGGTGGAAAAGATGATAGGACGAAGACTAAATCCTCTACGGTCTGACAATGGAGGAGAATTCTTGTCGAAGGATTTCAGCCATTATCTACTTGAGAATGGCATTCGAAGGCAGCTTACTTGCAGCTACACTCCACAACAAAATGGAGTGGCAAAGAGGAAGAATAGGACATTATTTGAAGCAGCAAGATGCATGCTCAAAGACAAAGGTCTGAGCAACATCTTTTGGGCTGAAACAATCAACACTTCATGCTATTTGATGAATAGGTCTCCTACCGAAGTCTTGAAGGGCATTACCCCCTATGAAGCTCTTCACAACATCAAGCCTAAGGTACATCATTTAAGAGTTTTTGGTTGCCTCACATTTTCTCACATTCCAGATGAAAAGAGGAAGAAGTTGGATGACAAGTCAAGGAAATGCATCTTTCTTGGATATAGTGATGTAAGCAAAGCTTACAAAATTTATAATCCATGTAAGAAGGAGATATTCCTATCACGGGATGTGATTTTTGATGAGAATGCAAGCTTCAGTTCAACATCAATTTCAGATTTGGATAAAAGCTCTTCAACAATAGTTAAAGTTGAAGTTCCCTCTTCTACACATGAGGAAACCATTGAAGAATTACAGGAAGAAGATGAAAATCACCGTGCAACTCTTAGAAGTTCTTCAAGGATCAAAACACAACCTCAAAGACTTACATATCAACGAGGTGATTCCTCAAGTTTTGAGCAAAGTAATGTTGCTTTGCTTAGCTCTATTTTACAACATGACGAACCGTCAACATACAAGGCTGCTAGTACTCAAAAAGAATGGCAAGAAGCTATGGACAAAGAGATGGCTGCTCTTCATCAAAATGGGACATGGGAGTTATGTACATTACCTCCCAACAAGAAAGCAATCGGATGCAAATGGATCTACAAGCTGAAATTCAACAAGGAAGGGAAGATAGATAGACACAAAGCAAGGTTAGTAGCTAAAGGATATTCTCAACAATATGGATTGAATTATGATGAAACATATGCTCCAGTAGCAAAGATGAGTTCAGTTAGGTTATTACTTTCCCTTGCCTCCATATTCAAGTGGAAGGTGAAGCAAATGGATGTCAACAATGCCTTCCTCAATGGCATACTTGAGGAAGAAGTCTACATGCAACAACCAGAAGGATACATTGTCAAAGGTAAAGAGCACATGGTATGCAAACTTCTCAAAAGTTTGTATGGTTTGAAGCAAGCTCCCCAAGCTTGGTATGCAAGGATTGATGAGCATCTTTGCTCTCAAGGCTTTCAAAGAAGCAATGCTGATCATAGTTTGTATTATAAAGTCAAGGGAAAAGATATTGTTATTGTTCTTCTATATGTGGATGATCTCATGTTGACAGGAAGCAATGAAGCAATGATTGAAGATGTTCAAAGAAAACTCTCTAAAGAGTTTGAAATGAAGGATCTTGGTGACTTACACTACATTCTTGGCATCGAAGTCTCTCGACTAGAGAAGGGAGATATATTTATCTCTCAACAAAAGTATCTTTTTTCCATTCTTGATAGGTTTGAGATGTCTCACTCTAAGCCGGTCTCTACACCTATGGAGTCAACTCTCAAACTCATGAAGGACGAGAATGGTGTTCCATATGATGAAACAATATATAGACAACTCATAGGATCTCTCCTCTATTTGACCATCACAAGACATGATATTTGTTTTGCAGTGAACTCTCTCTCCAAATATCTACAAGCTCCCAAAGTATCTCATTGGAATTCAGCCAAGAGGATACTAAGATATTTGAAAGGTACTTCTTCACTTGGAATTCTCTATGGAGGAGATACACTGAATCTTCATGGATTTAGTGATTCAGATTATGCAGCAAACTTGGTTGATAGAAAGAGCATAAGTGGAAATGCCTTCTTCCTAGGCAATGGAGCTATTTCATGGAGTTCCAAAAAGCAAAGTACGATGAGCTTATCCTCTACAGAAGCTGAATACAAAGCTCTCACAGGGCCTCAGCTTGTGAAGCTATTTGGCTGAGAAGATACTTGGATGAGATTGGTTTCGGTGAAAACCAACCTACAACCATTCATTGTGATAATGTCTCAGCTAAATCTTTGGCAAAGAATCCAATCATGCATCAACGAACCAAGCACATTGAAGTGAGGGAGCACTTCATCAGAGAGAAGATACAAAGTGGTGATATCATCTTACACCATTGCAACACAAAGGAAAATGTGGCTGACCTCTTCACTAAAGCTCTCGGCAAGGAGTTGTTCATCAAGCATAGATCATCACTTGGCATGATGGAGCTTCCCTTAAGGGAAGGAAGTCATGAGTAAGGAAAGGCTCATCATGCATCTTCAACAAATAAGGGAAAGCTCATCTTCATATGCCTTCAGCAAGCATTTTATTTCAGGTTCTTATTATTTTGAAGATGTTGGACTTGAGGGAAGGTGTTGAAATATGCAAGTCCACATCATCTCTTCAAAGTATTATTATAGGTTGAACTCTTTATTAAAGTTCATTATATTCTTAGAGTGATTTATTATGTTTTCCACATCAGCCATAGTCGTGAATAAAGCATATTTGAAGTCAATGCCAAGTTGGAAAAGTGTTCCTATAATTTAGGAAAAATTTCAGGACAGGAGCACACCTTTTCTAAAGGCAATTTTGCACGGATCATATCTCGCTAACCGTGCATCCTTTTTGGTTGATTCAAAGGCTGAAATGTTCTCCATAATATCAGGTATCAGCTCACCAAAAATTTCCAGAAAATTTGTCTCCAAACTCAAGTTATGCTGGCCGCAAGTTGGTAGGTCGAGAATTGGCAGATTGCTGAAAACGGCCAGTAGGCCAACTTTGGAAGCTTGTATCTTGAGCTACGTGTGTCATCTCAAAATGGTTTCTTCAGCAAAGTTGTTATCCATATCATGAATAATCTTCGTCTAAAACAATTTCACCAAACTCCCACGCATTAGAGAGTTATGCGTATTTAAATAGAGACTTCTGAGCATTTTCGGCAGATAGACAGAGGGCTGGAGTTGAGAGACAGTCGACTCATTTCTTGTGGTTGTGGAGTGCATCCTAGGGACTGAAGTGAAGTGGTGTATACCACACACTCTTGACCATTCTACATTGGCTTGATTTGTATCATTGAGCTCATTTGATAGTGTTATCAGCTTTGTTCTTTTCAAGTAGTTTGAGCTTGAGTTAGCTTCTACTACTGAACTTTGTATTCTTGTTGATTTAAGGATTGCTCACTTATTTGTCTCTCATATCTCATCTCATATATTCTTTGAGAGTGTGTTTAAGCTCAGCTCCTCATTTTTCTCACTTTCCTTGTCATCCATTCTAATAGATGATTAGTTGTTGACAAAGGATAAATATCCTTGATCATGGCTTCATTAACTTTCTCTAAATTGATACACACATGTAATTTTCCATGTTTCTTTGGCACGACACGACTTGTGAAACACATTTGATGTGTTCAATTTAGTACATAAAGCCAAATTCTAATAGCTTCTTGATTTCCTCCTTGATCTTTTTGGAGCATGTTCCATTGTAAGTGTAGGGATGCTTTTTAGAGGCTTACAAGTACTCATCATAAGAACCCTATGAGGGTAGATTTATGGATTGACACCCTTAAATTCTCTATATGACCATGCAAAGACTTCTCCATATTATCAAAGAGGGCTATTCAACTCTTCTTCCTCTTGTTTAAAGAGTTCACCAGCAATTTGGGTGCATAAATCCTCACCATTTTGGGCAACAAGTACTCTACTAGTAGTTTCCTTTGTTGTCATATGACTACCCAAGTATTGCCTCTCTCTTTGTATGCAATCTCCTTTCTTCTATGGTGTACTTCTTGAAATGATTGGGAATCTCAAATATAGATCCTTCTTATCATCACCTACTTTCTTGGATGTAGGTTCTTGTAGTTGAGATATATTTCCTTATAGTAAGTAACAGACCTCTGTGTACCTCTAGAATCTAGAAGTACCACCTTGGTTAGGTAATCGTTGTCAGACTCATAAAGAGTATCTACCAAAAATTTCAATTCCTTATTTCCTTTCTTCCATGTTTTAATCTTTATTTTTCTCTTCATCACTTCTTGCTCTTTATTCATGTTGTCATACACATACCTTTGGCAATCTTGGGTTTGTGGCTATCCCTTTGTTATTCACTACCTTTAACATGAAGATGACATACCCCTCTCCATCTTGACATGTCATCAAGGTCTTCATTGAGTTCCACATCCAAAGTATCTAAGATTTGTGTCCAATAATAGGTTTTGAATTTCTCGCTAGGAAACCTCATGAAAACATAGATAGGGTTGTCCACTAGTCTATCAAAGCTACACTCTTCCCACCGTAGGGTTTCATTTCTTCTCCTTGGTGCATCTGCTTGTTGAGAAACTTCACACATCCACAAGTGAGTATCCTCATGCATTAAATCTTCTTCTTCTTTCTCTTACTCACTGGAGTGCACACATTTTTCTAAATCATATCTATTTTCATGGATGGCATTCCATTGGATTCATAGAACATCTCTGTAAGAGTTCAAGACTAGATCTATCCTTGCCATTGTGCCTTGGTATTGTAGGTATACTACATTACCAACCGAATCTTGAATTGCTTATAGTTGTCTAAGGAAAGGTCTTCCCAATAATAACTCATATTTTGTTTTCCTTTCCAAAGTCACAAATGGTGAGTGTGCTCAAAATTTGCACCACAATTTTTCAATACTACTCCTTCTAGCATGCCTAAGGTTTTATCAATCTTTCCATCTACTAGTTGAAGCTTCATGTGACTTTGATTTAATGCTTGCTTACCCCACTTGATCCACAAACGCATTTTAGCCATGATCACACCAAATCCTGAGCCAAATATGTCCTTGTTGGTGACATTGTTATAAGTGATTGGGATACAAGTGTTTCCCTCCCTGCCTTCACCATATTGACCAACCTTGTCTAAGGGCATTTTAGTAATGTGAGTTTACATTTTTTTGTTATTGGATCTAGAGTACTTGTTCAGCAATGCCATCCTAGTAGTGAGGCTTGCATTTAATTAATTATTTGGTTTTGAGAGTGCATTTGAAAATAGATTTCTTGAGGTCTTCAAGATTTGATAGGGAACTCTTTTGAGTGTTCTTCTTTGATCCAAGAAGTGTCATTTTCTTACACTTTGAAGTATCCCCATATCTTCCTACATACCTTGGTAATGTATTCAGGCTTTTATTTTTGCAATAAAACAATGCTTTGGATGTCTAGGTTGGTCATTGTCTATCAAGTCCTAACTCAATTTCTTTACTTGCCACTTCTTTTGTTTTTTTGCTTACACCATTCCATAGGTGATTTTTCTATGCCTCGTTAACATCAACTTAGATTCAAAATAATTTGTGCAATTGGATCCATGGGCTTCTGAAAGGGCATAACTAGATTGTTCCTAACCATGTCTCATTCTCAACTCTCTAAGGGAAGATCAAGCATATGAACCTTAGGAGAAAGAATAGGATCCTTAATGATCTGATTTTCCATTCTAGGTTCTACAAGTACAGACACATTAATATGTGTATGATTATCTTGTCCATTTGGATATGGATGCTCTAGAGTGTAAGGAAGTACATACGGTAGGTAGAGTTTTGTAGCATAGGTTGTGGTATGTATCTTAGAGAACTACAAGATTACAACAACTAGATGTTGCACAAAATTTTGCAAGATTATTTCTTTTCAATTATCAAAGCTAAAATTAACCAAAATTTACACTAGGACTCTTTGTGAGCAAGCCTTCATCTCATGAACACCGCACATGGTAACCTGATAACCCGATGTGAAAAACTTTAGGCATTTTGTGTAAATTTTACATATCTTGATGATTGGAAATATTTTTTGCTGAAAATACATTCCATAAATTGAGTGAAAAAAGATCAAGAATTCGTGACTTGATTAAAAATTAAGAGAAAATCTTTGTTTCTAGAAAACCTTCCACATACTCAGGCACCAAAATCGTTCCAATAGTAATACCTATATTAACCCAAAATCTATAACCTTGAAATCAATCTTTACTCCCTTCTAGTAATTTTTCTTCGATTATTGACTATCTCCTAATTTTGAAATAACGCTCTCTTTATATCATCGAATGTGTTTTCCATCTCATTGATCATTGTATGCAAGCTCGTAGACATAGACTCTCTTTGGCATAAAATACTAGAAATGATGTCACATTGAGTGCCATTGACAAACTTTGATGCACTAGGACCATGAGGAAAGGGGTTGCTTTTACAACTCATGAGGCACTGGGAAAGTTGAACCATAGTTTCCATATTTTTGTAGGCTTTATACTCAATCTTGCTCTTTCAATGAACTTGCTCTTGTCAGGTTTCTTCTTCGACTTTGACCTAGTCTCCTCCATCCAAAAGTGTGTCTTGTATAGGGCTCATTTGCCTAATTGCATCTTTCTTATCGATAACTATGATAATTGATGCACCATCTGGTTTCCCTATAATACAATTATGTGTGATGTCTACACTTTGCTTGGGCTAGCCCTACTGAAAGTAGACAATCACCTTGTTTCCTTCACTCACATGATCTGTGCTCATTCTACGCTGAAGGTGATTCCTAGTTACATATTTGGACACAAATGATAGAACTTCCTAGGATATATTTTACTAAATAAATCCTATTGTTAAATTATAATGATGTTGATATGATTTAAAAGAATGAAGATTTTGAAGGAGTGTGTTGGGGAGAGGAGTAGCCAAGGAGTTCTAAGTAGAGAAGGAAGCCTCAGGCAAGAAGAGTAAAAAGAAAGACAAGGCTCATATATAGGACTGAACAGGCAAGGAAGTCAATGCAGACCTGACAAAGAATATATTTTTTTCAAATCTAACTTCGAACAAAACAATGATATTTATCACTACATTTTTGAGAGATTCAGCTCCATTTTGTGCAAGTTGAGGAGTCAATTTTGAGGAGTATTAGAAGAATACCCCTATCAATTTTCATCTTTTTTGGAGATCATTTGAACCCCAAAATTAACCTAGGAGCCTAAATTGTAACTAGGTCAGACACTAGGTTTGGACTAGGCCAAAGATAGTTAAAAACTACACAAGGAGCTAGAGAGCTCATTTTTTAGGTTGTTTTGTTAGAGAATTGAGCTTTCTAAGAGCATATAAGCTAAGTTGATAATCGAAGATTCCATCGTGCAAACTCTTTGTTCTACCTTGTGTCCATGCATGTTAGTGTGCTTATCACTCATGCAGTTGTGCATTCCTCTCACTCACGGTCATCATATCATCCTCATATCTCCACACACTGACATTTATGAGTCGATCTTCACCATGGCTATACCCCCACTATGCTAGAGTGACACCAAATTTGGCACCATTGCTGGGGAGCACAATTTGAGTACGAGCGTGTGATGGTAAGATATAGAGTCTTGCAACTGCATTGTAGGTAAGTAGGTAATTTTTCTATTTTCTATACTTTTTTCATCTCCATCTCCATCACCATCTCTACTAATCTCCTACCTTGATCTCTTTCATCACCAAAATTTTAGTTTTTGTTCATATTCCCTTATTCCACTTCATTTCCCTCATTTCACTTATGAGAGAGAGCTTGTTTGATTGCTATTTCTATGTGTTTCTGAGTTTTTTTTTCAGAGATCTACTCCATAAGTAGCTCCAAAAGCATCATCAAGTATGATAAACCTTGCACACAACCCAAGATGAACACCTCTATCTATCACAATAGATAGAAAAAGTCAGTATTTTTTATTTTCATCATAGGCACAATATACCACACATCATGAGCACTCCAAAACACTACTCACAGGTGCAAAAATTAGATTGTTTTAGTATATCGAGATAGACACCATCTATCATGATAGGCAAAAAGTATGATAGAAACCCATCTATCCATCTATCATGATAGATAGACCACCATGATAGAGACCATCTATCGTGATAGAAACATCTATTGCTATAGAGAAAAATGCATGATATATGATATTGGAGGAGATGGTGGACACCTTCCAGAGATGAGATGGTATTGCAAATTCCTACTTCAAACCAACCAAAGCTGAGTTGAGGAGTGCAAAGTAAGCCTTTTGAGCTTTCCAACAAGCACAAATAATCACCTAGAAACTTCGAAAGATGATCCTCAAATCATTGGATCAAAACAGATAAGTTGGGCTTTCACTCCAAAAACTTGCTATGTTGGTCACTACACCTACTTAGAGAAATGAATAGTTCTCTTTCTTTGCTAGAAATCGAGTGAAATCCTATTGGGTATATCTAACTAACTTGGGTAGCTAACTTTTGCAAGTTATTTCACTTGAAATGATAGACCATGCTTAGAGAATGATGCTTAGTAAGTTAGAGATGCATCCTGACATTTTCGAGTACTAATACTATGCAAACAAGTGGCTAATATTTTTCACACAACTCGAGAATGACTGAGCCAATAAAAATGGAACTTCATAGGAAAAAATTAGCCAACCCAGTGAATTTATTCCAACTTTAATCACTGAAAATGATCAAGTACAAGCTGAGAAACAGATCAGAAAAGCTCATTGTTCTAGTAGTAGATATGAGATATAAGAAAATTATATGTATTAATACACATAGATTACATTGACATTAATTGCACAATGTGAGGCCAATGGTAGAGATATAGTGTGAGCTAGAAAACCATATGAAAACCCTCTGAAATCTCTGCCATATTTGGCTACATTCCACACAGCTAGGTAGCCCTATTTTATACTCTTTTGTTGGAGCCAAGATTCAAATTTGAATTCAAATCTTTACCTAAAAGTGTTCCAAAGTTTTAGGACTTGATTCGCCATAAGTCCTCACCAAATACGTCATGGGAACATTCTCCTAAGAACTCGTGATTGAAGTGATTCCATATATGCACTTTTACAAGGAGTGAAAAAAATCAATCTTTTACAAGAGATCATTATGTGCTAATACATGAATGCACATATGAGCCTTAGGATAAATGATCAAGCATTTAGGCCTGGAGTAATTGCACCAATAGCTCCCTCTCAAGCTTGATATGCTTGGGCTTCAATTCTCTTTAGTCTCTTGCAATCCAATCATCATCTTGAACCTGTTCAATTTAGTTCCATCCAAAGATTTGGTTAGCATATCTTCACATTGCAAGTTGGTTGATACATAGGACAATTGTATGTACTTGCTAAGTAGCTTCTCTCTCACATAATGATAATGCACTTCAATGTGCTTAGTCCTTGCATGATATACAGGATTAGCAACCAAATGAAGTGAGCTAGTGTTATCTCCAAAGATCATTGCACTATATGTATGTATCCCCAAATATAAGTAGAGTAGCTCTAACCACATTGCCTCTTGTGTTGCATTTGTTAGGCCTCTATATTCAGCTTCAATTGATGACAATGCCACAGTTGGTTGTTTCTTTGATGACCATGAAATCAACTTTGATCCTGTAAAAGATAAGTAGCCAGAGGTGCTCCTCCTATCATCTTTTGAGCCAGCCCAATCTACATCAGAGTATAGCTTGATATCCAAGTCATATGTGAATGGATAAAATAGCTCTTAATTTATAGTACCCTTTAACTACTTTAAGATCCTTTTGGTAGCTTCCATGTGAGGTTTTCTTGGTGTATGCATGAATCGACTCACTGTACTCACCCCGTAGCATATATCTACTCTTGTTAAGGTTGCATAACTGAGACTCCCAACAAGACTTTGATAACCTGTAATGTCTTCAAGTAGCTCCCATTCATGAATATTGAGTTTGTGGTTCAATTCCATGGGTGTACTTGAAATTTTTGCATTTTTCAGTTTGAACTTAACTAGTATATCATCGATATACTTTCTTTGAGTAATGAAAACACCAAAATCTATATAAACAATCTCTAAGCCAAGAAAATATGTAAGAAATCCAAGATCATTGATCTTGAACTCCTCCTTCACCTAGGCTTTGATCTTCTTGATGCCATTGGCATCATTTCCTATAATGATAATGTCATCCACATAAACACATAGATAAATAATCTCTGCATTATCCTTCTTAATCAACAATGAAGAATTTACCTTGCTCTACAGTAGGTGTAATAGGAACCACAACACGAATAGGAACATGAAGAATATTACCATCTGCAACACCATCTGCATCACCTTCAACAACTATGTTTGCAGGTGAAATAGGATGTTTTTCACCACCCTACACAATATTCCACATTCCTTTTGCAATCAATACATGATTAATCATGTAATCCCACAATGGGTAATTGGAACCGTCCAACTTATCCTCAATAGCCAACATATAGAATACATCGTTGTGTTCAGCCATGGCCACTAACTAAAATACCTAGATGCAGAAAATGATTGTATCTGAAAAAGTTGAGCAGAACTACCTTATCGAGTTTTGCTAAACTTGTAGTAGACTTTGAGATTGCTTATATTGGCAAACCAAAACATGTATATATCTTTGGCACAAAAAGATGAAATTGCCTACACAAGCATTGCAATAGTGCGTTCAAAGGCCGAAATGAGCTCAGATCGCAATTTCGGCACCACATAGGAAAGTTGTTTTGATCTCCTAATCACCTTGAGTATGCTCACCAATTTCATACGGTTTTGAGACTTTGACCGGAGGGGTGTTGATGGTGCTCTAGATGAAGGGGCAACCTTCTCTGATACTAATTGTTGGAGTTTGAGGTCTGTGGAAGCATGCGAACAGCACAAGGACGAAGAAGAAGCTTTGAGAACAACACACAATATTGAATCTATTACCACTAGAATGTACAAAGATAAGTAATTGGTTAGGGCAATAGCGTATATACAAGCTGAGGGAAAAAAACCTCCTAAAGAGGGGAAAAACTGCCCCGATGGTCCTAGTGTGTTCACACACATCACTACCTAAATATATCAACACCTTCTTTACTAACTCCTCAATTGAAGTGGATGGTTTAGAAGTGAAGCTAGTAGCATTGTTTGAATCTTTGTAGATCTTGGAAAGCTCTTAATCATCGCTAGATTGTCCTCACTGACAATGCATGCACGAATGGATTGTTCTATTGTTATAGGCTCATTTAGGTACACATATGATCATAGTTTGGAGCCTAACAAACCATCCAAAACAAGGCCACTTGTTTGGCTGGTGTAGGTAACTCTAGGATTGGACATCTTTCCATGTATTGCCTAAATCATCTTTCTATGAGTCTAACCATCTCCTAGGGTGTTTGTTTAAAGCTATGTATCAACGATGAAATATTGTGCCTGATGCCACTCTTGGAGAATTCAGTGATGTATGCTTCGAGACACTCATCTATATTCCTAAACTCACCTTGGTGAAGTGGTTGGAACCACGTCAAGGCAATGTTTTTGAGACTTACATCGAAAGCATTATACTAAGTGAACAAGTCACCAACCTGTTTAGGTCTCAGTACTTGTCTAAACTCTGCTACATGATATCATACCATCGAAATAATTATTTGTGAATTTCACCAGTTGAGTGGGCCTTAAGATTTGAGGGTGTTCTTTAGGCCTAGGCAAGGGAAACTCAACCATGCCTCTTTGATTTCTTAGGTTTTTGTTGTTACATAAAAACAAGCTCTAAAGTAATCTTGGAGTCTTGTGGATTTTATTAATTATTAAAAATGGTATATGGAAGCTTGTGGATCTTATTAGTTATGAAAAATAACATTTGGAGGCATTCACATCTTCAAATTTAGAGCAAAAGTAGATAAAAGTAAGAAGGAAAGGAGAGGTGTCTATTTTTAGACAAGGAAGGCGCTTCTATTGATAGCCTCTCAATAAAAAGAGTGGTTCTCTTAGTGTAGGTGTCCAAATTGAGTGATTTTTGTTGCGTTGCAAAGCTTACAACTTGTACTATATAAGTTTATCAGTTTTTGTACAATTTTCAATGAAAAAACTCCGCGAAAGTAGGCATTTTTGTAGATCTTTCTTGTGTCTATCCGATGCCTCATCAGAGACATACCTCTCTTCAAAGTTTCATATCTCAGTCGTTATGAGGTATTTTTGAGTGACTTCCCTTCGAGGAGTTTCATTAGCTCTCATACTTTCTATGCGTATCAAAATTTCTCATAGATCTTGAAGTTTTCTTACTTCTGTACATCAGTTTTCAATTCAGATAGTTATTCATACCTTGTTGTTGCAGGCCTTCTCATGCCTTGACTTCAAGCTGCTCATTTAGGAGCTATACTCCAGCTTTTTTGAGGTTTTTTGTTTCTAGAGCATGCTACTCATAGTCTACTTTCAGGATATCTGATTAGTTTTGTCACTCAGAGAGTTTCTGGTGGTTATTTTGCTACAATGACCTATTTCTGTTTTCTTGAAAGTTTGGAGGAAAGTTTGTTTTTGAAGCTTGGAAATATTTGGTTGGTGTTTTGAAGATCTTGGGAGGTCTCATCATGTTTCGTTGTGTACTTTGATGTTTTCGAATTTGTAAACACAACATTGTGGTATCAGAGCTTTTGTTCTTTTTTTTATCAAATCTTTCATACAACTTATTAAATTTTTCTTTTTTGTTTACAACAATTCAACATGGCAGATTTGAGTGCATCAATTGAGAAGTTATCAGATGGGAGAAATTATCCCATGTGGCAATTTACAATGGAGTCTTATCTCATGTCTAAAGGTCGTTGGGGATTGATAACAAATATAGAAGTGAAGCCGGTATTACCAGAAGCTCCTACACACGCGGATCGAGCAAGAGAGCAAGAATGGATCGAAAGAGACAGAAGAGTTCTGTTTATTATATCACAAACAGTTTCCAATACTATGCTTGGGCATATAAGAGGTTTGAATACTAGTAGAGTGGCTTGGGAGTCTCTAGAAAGGTTATTTGCAACTACCAACAGAGCAAGGCAAACACAACTTATTGTTGGAGCAAGTCTATGACAAGCCTAAGTATTGGCTTGAGTCCCACAAAGTCTTAGAAGAAGCTTTAAAAAGAAGACTATGTAAAGTTCACTTGTGAACTACCTCTTGTAATTTTCTGAAGAGTTTACTTAATGTATCAGTAAGAGAATCTTAAGTGGTTGAGTCCACATGATCAAAAAGGGAAAGAGGAGCCACGAATTCGTGATTTTTGGTAGGTAGAGAATCAAATCAATCATTGATTGATTGGAGAGTGATTGAGGGAAGTTAGTCTCCCAAACTCAACTATAAATAGATGGCAGTTTTAGTCGTGCTTAGAGAGACCTATGTGAAGACCTCCAAGAGCTGAGCTTTATGCCATATCAAGGTGTGATTACAAGGCACACATATGTATCAGTAAGTCATTGTATTGTACAAGCAATATACTTTCATTTTCATGATTATTTGAGTTCATCTTTCCATGTTCTTGTGAAGTGTACTACTCACTGCCATTACTCTCAGTTTTCTCAGTCAGCTTGCAGAGATGTTTTCTCTGAGATTGGTGCATCATTTTCAGCGATTTAACTTGGTAAAGTTAGCTCTATAAGTCTACTATATGCTCACAAATTTTCATGTCATTTGTATGTTTCCATCTTCAGTTATGTTCATTTGAAGTCAACAGGGTCTGTGCATTTTCACTTCTCTGTCAGGTACCCGACTTTTTCACTCATCTTGTCAGAGGTGTTTCTCAGTGGTTACTTATCTAAATTCAGTGATTTAAAGCTTGTTAGATTCAGCTTACTGTCTAGTATAAGCATACAAATTTTAATAATCATTGGATTCCTACATTTTGAGTTATGTTGATGTTTCTGCTCACTGGTCTCAAACTGTAGCAGCCCGTGAAAATCGGGATGATGTCATCAGTTGTTAAAACTCATTCTCAGTGTGTGGTTCATTATTTTTGATGAGATTACTCTTTAAGTTACCTAGACTTTCCCTAGAGGAATTAAGCTAATTGCTGTTGTGCTTAGAGAATTATGTAAAACACTGGACAGGTGTATGAACCAAGAATAGCAAGTTTTCACCTCTGAGCTAACTCCAACTTATCGGTTTTGATCTATTTTTTTGAGAGTGATCTTCCAAGGTACATAGGGTGTCTAATACATCCATTGACAAGCTAAAAGGGCCCACCATATACTCCTGGAGTTCATTTGGCTGGTGTAGATCAAGGATTTTGCAACACCTCTTCATCTTGAAGCACATACCTATCCATCTCTTCACAGTGGTATTAGAGCAAGGTTGGACAACATGGCAGATGGATTTCCTTCATCAATTGACAAATTGGACAGAGGTAACTACTCAGCTTGGTCATTAAGAATGGAAGCTTATCTCCAAGGTAGAATTTTATATGGTTATGTGGCTGGAGATGAAGTTATGCCAAGTTTCAGGAACAAAAGTCAACCAACATAAGAAGAGCAAGAAAGATTGCGCACATGGTGCTCCAAGGATGCACTTACAAGGTCTTATCTCTTCAACTCTATCTCAGATTTTTTGTTGCCTCACATTAGAAGTTGTAAGACATCTCAGGAAGTGTGGGATGCACTTGAAGCTTTCTTTTCTTCAAGTACCAAAGCTAGGAAGCATCAACTATGGCTGGATTTCACAACTCTCAAGAAGGCTCCCAAACAAAATGTGACTGATTTTGTCACAAAGCTCAAGGACATAGCGGATCAGTTGGGAAGTATTGGAGAGGTAATAGATGAAGAGCAAATTGTAAGGCAGGTCATCAATGGCTTGAAGGCAGATGACAAGTGGGAAGCATTCACCACAGCTATGGATTTGTACATGGACATGCATGTACCTGATTTCAATACACTCATTGGACAACTACTTACCCAAGAGGCAAAGCTTATCAAAAATGGAGAAAGCTCTAAAGGTAATCAATCTTCAGCTTTATACACGGATAAAAGCAAGTCTAAAGATAACAAAGGAAAGGCAAAGAAAGTGGATGATGAAGCAGGTACATATCAAGCTAACTATGCAAGTAGAGGAAGACATGGCAGAGGTAGAGGAAGAGGAGGTAGACAAGGCAGGGGGAGATCCCAAGACTCCAACTCATGTTCTATTTGTGGATTAACTAATCATACAACTGAAAATTGCTTTAGGAATTCGAGGAATCAAAGAGGCAGAGGATACAATAGAGGAAGTTATGGCTACTCAAGAGGAAGGTTCAACAACTACCATGGCAACTACAACAACTACAATCATTCAAACTATCAAGGAGGCTACAAAGGAAGGAGAGACTACAATAACTACACAGAAGACTCAAACAAAGAGGATTCATTATTGATCATGAACATGGCTATGCCACAAGGTAAATCTGATGAGCATATTTTCTACATAGATTCAGGTTGTTCAAATCATGTGGCAGGAAATGTGGCACTCCTATCAGATTTAGAAGATCCAAGGAATAAGCATGAGGTACAAACAAGAGATGATACAAAACATCCTGTGGAGAAAATAGGCAATGTCAAAGCACCTGATGGAAACATCAACCTACTCAGTAAGGTACTCTATGTCCCTACCATTACAAAAAATTTGATAAGTGTTGGGCAGATAGTAGAGAAAGGGTTGCAAGTCAGGTTCACAAAAGCAGGAGCATTTGTTGAAGATCCAAGTCAAGGATTCAGAAGAATTGCAAAAGGTGAAAAGACAGGTAGATTGTTCACATTTGAATTACAGGACACTAGAAACATTGCTCTCTTTAATTATGGTAGTCAGACACTCACAGAATTGGAAGTATGGCACAAAAGGTTAGCACATATTGGTGAAAGGTCATTAAAGCAAATCTGCAGGGACCAAAGTGTACTTGGACTTCCTACTTTGTCAAAACAACATATGATTTATAAGTGTAGTGCATGTCAATTTGGAAAGTCTCACAGGTTACCATTCATGAAGAAAGGTTATATGCATGGAGATCTCTTGAAGTCGGTTCATACAGATGTATGGGGACCTAGCAAGGAAGCTTCAATATCTGGATCAAGGTATTATGTTTCCTTTATTGATGATTGTAGCAGATGGACTATCCTATTCTTTATGAAACACAAAGATGAAGTTTTTTCATGTTTCAAAAGATATTTGGCTCTTGTGGAGAATCAAACAGGTAAATCACTAAAAAGACTAAGGTCAGATGGAGGGGGAGAATACTTCTCCCATGATTTTGATTCTTTTCTTCAAGAAAGAGGAATCAAAAGAGAGGTAACTACAAGGTACACTCCTAAGCAAAATGGAGTGGCAGAAAGGAGGAATAGGACAATTGTTGAAGCTGCAAGGTCTATGTTAAATGAAAAGCATTTACCTAATTACTTATGGGCTGAGGCTATATCTACAGCCACTTACTTGATTAACAGGTTGCCTTCAAAATCCCTTGATGGGATGACTCCATATGAGGCTTGGAATGGAAGAAGACCAAGCTTAGATCATTGTAAAATTTTTGGATGTATTGCTTTTGCTCATGTTCCTTCACAGGTTAGAGGCAAGACGGATCCAAAGGCACAAAGGTGTGTATTTATTGTATATGACAACAATCAAAAGGGCTACAGGTTATACAACCCTACCAACAAAGGATTCTTGGTAAGCAGAGATCTAGTTTTTGATGAGAACAATTCATGGTATGAAGATTCGTGCAGGAAGGTCAATTTACCATATAATCTTGAAGAAGATTTTCCAAAGCTTGGTAGAGAACAATCAAAGATTGAAGAACAAGACACCTCAGAGGATGATGAAGAATCTCACATGGAAAATATCAAAGCATGGAAGTCTAAAGGTAAAAGCAAAATTGCAGGAACTTGGACATGAGGCAGAATCATCACATCATGGCCTAAGAAGATCTATGAGGGAAAAGAAAAAACCAGAAAGGTATGGGTTTGACACCTCATTAGTAACTAAACATTCTATCTACATAGCACATGACATAAACCAAGAGGAGCCATCATCATTTGAAGAGGCCAAAGCAAAAACAGAATGGAAGCATGCAATGAAGGAAGAGATTGAAGCACTTGAGGAAAACAACACTTGGGATTTGGTGCCCAAGACTTCATCCATGAAGGTAATAGGCTAAAGATGGGTCTATAAACTCAAGAAGAATTCTGATGGTTCCATTAACAGGTATAAGGCAAGGCTTGTAGCAAAAGGCTTTGCACAAACTCAGGGAATTGATTATGAGGAGACCTTCTCTCCTGTGGCAAAGATGCCTACTATTAGGGTTTTGCTTAGTATTGCCTCTTCCAAAAATTGGAAGATACTTCAACTAGATGTAAAGAATGCATTTTTGAATGGTTGGATAACAGAAGAGGTATATATGGCACAACCACCTGGTTTTGAGAATCAAGTTTATCCTGATTATGTGTGTAAACTTAACAAAGCATTGTATGGTCTCAAGCAAGCTCCAAGAGCTTGGAATTTTAGGCTTGTTTCATTCTTGCAGGACAAAGGCTTTCAACCAAGCAAGGCATATCCTTCACTCTTTATTAAAAAGAGTAATTCCGAGGTCATCTACCTATGTGTATATGTAGATGATATTATATTGACAGGAAATGATGCAGATGGTATGAAGAAGATCAAAGATCAGATGAGAGAAGAGTTCAAGATAAGTGATTTGGGTTCACTTACCTACTTCCTAGGTTTGGAAGTTGTCTACAAAGATCATGGTTTGTTTCTCACTCAAAGGAAGTACATTAAGGACATGTTGCCAAAATTCAAGATGCAAGATTGTAAGATTGCAGGTACTCCAATGGAGGTCAATCACAAATTGAGCTCACATGAAGGTGAACTCATAGAGGACATCACATCATATCAAAGTCTAGTGGGTAGTCTCAACTATGCCACATTGACAAGAGTAGATATATGTTACAGTGTGAGTGTGCTAAGCCAATTTATGCACACACCAAGGAAACCACATATGGATGCTGCCAAAAGGATTCTCAAGTATCTCAAAGGAACCATAAATGAAGGACTTTATTATCCTTATGTATCTGATTTAGGTTTGAAGCTATTTTCTGATGCAGATTGGGCTGGCTCCAAGAAAGATAGAAGGAGCACTTCAGGTTATATTACCTTTGCAGGTTCAAAGCTTATTTCATGGTCATCCAAGAAGCAACCCACAGTTGCTCTGTCTTCTACTGAAGCTGAATATAGAGGTCTTGCCATAGCTACACAAGAAGCTATGTGGATGAAGACATTATTCAAAGATCTTGGATTGGAGTTTGGAACTCCAACTATTTTTGGTGACAATATGAGTTCTATTCATTTGGCTGCTAATCCTATTTTTCATGCAAGGACTAAACGTATTGAAGTTCATTATCACTATGTACGAGAGAAGGTTCTAAGCAAAGAGATTCAAATATCATATGTGTCTACTCATCAACAATGTGCAGATATTCTAACCAAAGCATTGGATGGTACAAAGTTTTGCAAATTCAAGGCTATGATAGGTTTGCAGGTAATCTTGGAAGATTGAAGACCTCAAGCATACTTTGCTTGAGGGAGAGCTGTTGGAGCAAGTCTATGACAAACCTAAGTATTGGCTTGAGTCCCACAAAGTCTTAGAAGAAGCTTTAAAAAGAAGACTATGTAAAGTTCACTTGTGAACTACCTCTTGTAATTTTTTGAAGAGTTTACTTAATGTAAAAGTAAGCGAATCTTAAGTGGTTGAGTCCACATGATCAAAAAGGGAAAGAGGAGCCACGAATTCGTGATTTGTGGTAGGTAGAGAATCAAATCAATCATTGATTGATTGGAGAGTGACTGAGGGAAGTTAGTCTCCCAAACTCAACTATAAATAGATGGCAGTTTTAGTCGTGGTTAGAGAGACCTATGTGAAGACCTCCAAGAGCTGAGCTTTATGCCATATCAAGGTGTGATTACAAGGCACACATATGTATCAATAAGTCATTGTATTGTACAAGCAATATACTTTCATTTTCATGATTATTTGAGTTCATCTTTCCATGTTCTTGTGAAGTGTACTACTCACTGCCATTACTCTCAGTTTTCTCAGTCAGCTTGCAGAGATGTTTTCTCTGAGCTTGGTCCATCATTTTCAGTGATTTAACTTGGTAAATTTAGCTCTAAAAGTCTCTTATATGCTCACAAATTTTCATGTCATTTGGATGTTTCCATCTTCAGTTATGTTCATTTGAAGTCAACAGGGTCTGTGCATTTTCACTTCTCTGTCAGGTACCCGACTTTTTCACTCATCTTGGCAGAGGTGTTTCTCAGTGGTTACTTATCTAAATTCAGTGGTTTAAAGCTTGTTGGATTCATCTTACTGTCTAGTATAAGCAATCAAATTTTCATAATCATTAGACTCCTACAGTTTGAGTTATGTTGATTTTTCTGCTCACTGGTCTCAAACTGTAGCAGCCCGTGAAAATCGGGATGATGTCATCAGTTGTTAAAACTCATTCTCAGTGTGTGGTTCATTATTTCTGATGATATTACTCTTGAAAGTTAGTTCTTTAAGTTACCTAGACTTCCCCAAGAGGAATTAAGCTAATTGCTTCTGTGCTTAGAGAATTATGTAAAACACTGGACAGGTGTATGAACCAAGAATAGCAAGTTTTCACCTCTGAGCTAACTCCAACTTATCTGTTTTGATCTATCTTTTTGAGAGTGATCTTCCAAGGTACATAGGGTGTCTAATACATCCATTGGCAAGCTAAAAGGGCCCACCATATACTCCTGGAGTTCATTTGGCTGGTGTAGATCAAGGATTTTGCAACACCTCTTCATCTTGAAGCACATACCTATCCATCTCATCACACTTATTGGTGAGTTGACAAGAGTAAAAAAGAAGCCACGACAATCAGCTAATGATTATGTTCTTGAGGTAAAATATCTATTGAAGCATTAGCCTCTATTGATGCATCTCCTAGTGAGGATATAAAGTTTAATAGCATGTTAAATGGCTTGAGAGAAGATGAAAGATGGAAGTCTTTCATTACGTCTATCATGACTCGAAAGAATCTACCATCCTTTGAAGATTTACAAACGCTCATGATGACTGAAGAAATCAACATAGAAGGTGGCAACTCTTATCATTCACAAAGAGGTAGTCAAGGAAAAGCTCTTTATACTTCATCAAATAGATCAAGAGGTAGAGGAAATTGGAGAGGAGTAGGAAGACTCAACAACAATGCAAGAGAAAGAGGAAGCTTCAATGCTACTATAGGAGGAAGAACAACACAACAAAGTCAACAAACTCAACCAAATCAGCAAGGTAACTTTACTTGCCATTATTGTTTTAAAGTTGGTCATTATGCTAGGGATTTCTTCTCCAATCCGAATAGAAGAGGTGGTTTTAGAGGACGACAAAGAGGAAGAGGCCAAGATCACATGCATCACAACAACAACATAGTACAAGAGGAGGCTCAAACACAGAAGGAAAATGTTCTTATGGCTATGCATAAAGAGACACATAAGAGGAAGGTAAACAACAAAACTTGGTATGTAGATAGTGGTTGCTCAAACCACATGAGTCACAACATGAATATGTTTGTGAACTTATACAAACCTGATTCAAGAGTCACAGTTGCTATAGGAGATAGTACTGAGCATGAAGTAGTTTACATTGGTGATTGTCCACTTAATAAACATGTAACTCTTAGAGATGTTTTGTTTGTTCCTACTATTACAAGAAATTTGATTTCAGTTGGACAGATGGAGGACAATGGAGTAAAGGTCGATTTTGACAATAATCAGTGGCAGGCTTATCAGAAGAAGGATGGGAATTTTGTTATAAAAGGACAAAAGGTAAACAGATTATATACTTATGAAGTTGAAGTTCCAGATTATGCAGGTTATACAATGGTAAATGGGACTCAAGTAAGTCAATTGGATTTATGGCATAAAAGATTAGGACACATTAGTGTTGGCAGATTAAAAGATATTGCAAAGAAATCATTGCTTGAAGGTTTACCACAACTACCTAAGCAAGATTTGGATTTTGTTTGTGAGGCATGTCAGTTTGGAAAACATGTACGAAGTCCTTTTTCAAAAGCAAGATTGCAAAGCAGAGGTATTTTGTACTTGATTCATACTGATGTATGGGGTCCATCTCAAGAAGAGTCCATGGCACGTAGCAAGTACTTTGTAACATTTATTGATGACTTCTCAAAGTTTACATTCATTTATTTTATGAAATACAAATCCGAAGTGTTTGACATGTTCAAGAAGTTTAAATAATTGGTTGAAAAGCAAATAGGTTGAAGCATAAGAAGGTTGAGATCAGATGGAGGAGATGAATATTTTTCTAACCAGTTTCTTGCATTTTTGGAGGAAGAAGGAATTAAAAAGGAGACTACAAACAGATACACACCTCAACAAAATGTTGTGGCCAAAAGAAGAAACAGGTCTATCTTGGAGATGGGTAGACTTACCACTTACTTTTTGGGCTGAAGCATGCAATATGGCAATTTACGTGATGAACAGGTTACCACCTACTCAAAGTCATGTACAGAAAGCACCTTATGAATTGTTTTATGGATCACAACCAGATATTGCTAATTGTAGAATTTTTGAAAGCATATGTTTTATTCATGTTCCACAACAGTTAAGGTCAAAGTTGGATCCAAGGTCACAAAAAATAGTTTTCATTGGTATGGCAGAAGGGCAACCAGGGTATAGATGTGTGAACCCAGATACGGGAGAGGTAATTGTTTCGAGAGATGTTATTTTTCATGACGATAAATCTTGGTATAAACATGAAGTGCAGGTAGATGAAGAAGAAACTACAAGAAGTCATGAAGAAGAGCCAAGTTCTCCAAGTTCACGAGAGAGTCAAATTACACATGAAGAGGTAACTCCCCCCAATCAAAAGTTGAAGAAAATTCTTGATTTGATTTCAAAGGAAATTGAGTCATAGGAAGAAGAAAGTGAAGGTTCTACATCAAGAAGAACTCAAACTCGAAGGCAAGAAAAGCATGGTAGGACAAGAAGCTAATCAAGGTATCCAGTAAGAGAAAGAAGGCAACCGCAAAGATTTTCTCATGAAGCTTATATTGCAAAACTTCTTGAGGAGCAGGAACCAACAACTTTTAAAGAAGTGTCAAAGGTAAAGAAATGGGTTAAAGCAATGGATGAAGAAATGACAGCTTTGTATGAGAGCAATACATGGAGTTTAGTTCCAAGGCAACCTAACATGAAGGTAATTGGTAACAAATGGGTGTACAGGATAAAGAGAAACAGTGATGGTTCAGTAAGTAGATATAAAGCAAGGCTTGTTTGTAAAGGTTATGCACAGAGTTATGGCATCGATTATGAGGAGACATTTTCTCCTGTTGCCAAGATATCAACAATAAGGACATTAATAAGTGTTGCTGCAAGCAAGGTATGGAATCTTTATGAATTAGATATACAAAAATGCATTTCTCAATGGTGATTTAAAAGAAGATGTGTACATGGAGCAACCAGCAGGTTATGAAGATCCCAAGAAGCCTACACATGTTCTTGAAAGCATTGTATGGTCTTAAGCAAGCTCCAAGGGCTTGGAATTTTAGATTGGTAAAGTTACTTGAAAAGCAGGGATACAGGTATTCAAATGCAGATACTTCTTTGTATGTTAAGGTTGAAGGATCACTAATTGTTTATATCTCAATTTATGTGGATGACTTGATAAATAAGAGGAAACAATGAAGGTGAGATAGCCAGGATCAAAGCAGAGCTTGGATCTGAATTTAAAATTTCAGATTTAGGAGAACTGATGTACATTCTTAGAATCGAAGTTATGAAGAAGGAAGATAGCATATATCTTCTACAAAGGAAGTATATATCAGATTTGTTAAAGAAATATGGCATGGAGCATTGCAAGAGTATCAGTAATCCGTTGGAACCCAATGTGAAGTACAGTGCCGAAGATGCTGAACCTTTAGAAGATCCGCTTATCTATAGGTCTTTGATTGGTTCTCTTTTATATGCAACTTTAACAAGGCGAGATATTACATTTAGTGTAAGCATATTGTCTCAATTCATGAACAAACCCACAGATGTTCATATGCAAGCAGCTAAAAGGGTCTTGAGATATTTGAAGGGTACATTAAATTTAGCAGGCATACTTACAAAAGCAGTAGATGCTTAGAAGCTTAAGCGAATCAAAGTACTACTTGGAGTCAAAGCTTTGGATTTAGAGCTTGAGGGGGGCATTTGTGTCTCTCATGCTCTGTTCTTTTGATATCCATTCTTGATCATTCTCTGCCTACTAGGTTTGCAAAGCTCACCTCAGGTCTTTCTCTGGTTCTTTCCTTATGGTAACCATGGGTGTGAGATGATCCCATTCCTTGTTGACCATAGGGTACATTCAATCTAGGTGTTGGGGGGGAATAAATCGCCCTTTCAAGTGTATGCATGCTTGCCATGTTCCATTACCAAGAACATTCTTTCTAACATGTTATCTAGATAAACAACTTTCGGTATCTTAGGATCTTTTAAATCGTAGATGGTAACTCTACCTATTTTGCTCAGTTGATCAAGCTTGAATGTCCAATAGGCTTCACCCATTTCTCTATTAAAGAATAACTCTATGCTTTTGCTATCCTAGGAAATTCACTATGGGGTTATCATTGTAATCAAGCCAAATTTACCTTGAGAATTCTTGGGTTTTTGTCCTAGGTCTCCTTGCTCTAGGTGTCCCATCTTATTTTCTAGGATTATTATTCCAAACTTATCTAGGTGTTCAAGTCCGAAGGGTTGATCCGGTTTTTTAAGTTGGATAATTGATCTTTGTATCCAATTTGCATAGATGCAAGCACCTAATCAATTGGTCTTGATATACTCCAATTGCGTCTTATAGGGACCTTCTGATGTCTGCAAGTAAGCAGTGTTTGAACTATCTGAGGGTCTCTCCATGTTGTATGACATCAACTAGTCTTTGAGCTCAGTACATAGGGATAATCACTAAGTTGTTGGGCCCATGAACTTATTGTGTGATTGACACTAGCTTTAGATTATTTGAGGCTTTGTCTATCCCGATCTAGGTGTCTACCTGACCTAAGGTTCATAAGCTTTGCTTATTAGTCCCTTTTTTTCCAAGTACATCTGTGTTGCAAGGTTCTTTTGTATCAAATACTTGTTCCTTTATAACTTTTCCTTGTGTAATATTTTTTGACAAATGTTATCATTAGGAATACTTGAGTTTTATCACACTTTGAGATGTGATCAATCCACTTAGGTCCTTTTTTCCTTAGGGTTTTTCACATAAATATTCTAATTCACACTTGAACTTGAGTGAGCTAAAGAATTAAATGAGGGGGTTTAATGTTCTTCCAACCTCAAGTTTGTTTCTTTCAAGAGTGCACCAATGCCTAGGAAGTAAGATCTCCAAGCACAATCCTTGCTAAGGAACTCCACAAGACTTCAAAATGCTGACAAAATTGCCAAATTTTAGCTCAAAGTATGCAAAAAATGTAAAACCCTAATTTTAGTCAAAAATGCCCATCTATCACGATTGACAAGGCTATCAATTGGGTGGACAAAGTTGTCCATTCATCAATTGCAATGGAAAGATCCATCAGTGTTTGTCTATTTTTTATCATGTGATGGATGGATATTTGTCGCAATGGATGGATGCCAATTGCGATGGAGTGACATGCACATGGATACCGTCAATCATGGGGCCTATCAATTGTGATGGATGCTGTAGCTCAGTGATGAGTAGCACCTCCTTTAATGTCAATCCGGGAAGACGTGAGGATGGTATGAAGACCTCCAGCAAGTGGCGGCACAAGTGCGTGAGTGAGAAGCACACTAGCATGCACACACATACACACACACCGGCACACACGGCAAGACAAGAGGGAGAATCAATGGAGTTCTTCGATTACTTCCAAACGCTCTTACAAGTTTTGTTTCAATTACAATCTAACCTCAAAAATGAGCTCTCTAGCTCTTTTTATAGTTTTTGGCTAAGTTTTGGCCCTGTCCAGACCTAGTGTCCGGCCTAGTTAAAAATTAGGTTCCAGGGCTTATTTGAGGGCTCAAACGATATCTAAAAAATACGAAAATTGGCAGGTAGATACTTCTAAAGCTCCTCAAGCTCAAGGACTCCTTGGCTTGCACAAAATGGAGCTACAAAAAGATGAATTGGTATTTACAATGGTGTTTAGTGATGAAAATCACTTTGAATGGGTGTAAAGGATTTGAAAATTTAAAGGTTGCCTTAGTGCTAGATCTGCGTGAGTGCTCGTACTTGCTTCTTCATGAGGAAAATTACTGGCCTATTTGCCAGATCTTCGTTGACTCCCTTGTCTGCTGCTAGTACCCCCCCCTCTCTCGCGTCTGTCGTCCCTGACAGACCCTTGTTGTGTGGGTTTCTGAATGTAGTACTCGACGACATCCTGTGCTAAGTGGTGTTCGGCGATTCTCAATCCTTTGGCCAGATCTGTGAGTAGAGCATCCCAGTCTACCGGCTCGGGAACCTCTGGATGTGGAATACGTAGCTTTTCAGAATGGAGAGCTTGTTCCACTGCAAACAACTGCAAGAGATGGGATGGTCTGGGAATGAATATCTCGGAGTGATATTCCCAGAATCCCGTGACAAACATCTCTTCAAACGTTTGTTTGAAGCAGGCCGGTAGATATTTGATGCGAGCGTGCCATGCATACACAACATTAATCGATGGGGTTGTGCTCATGTCGTATACAAGGTCCTGATTACCTTCATTAAATCCTAGTGCTGAGAGATGCGGTTCCTTGACATTTTTGAAGGTCCTGAAGGTGACCAACATAAGTTCGAAAATCTTCAGGCACATCTGGGTCATGATATCAGGTACATTCTTGAAACGGACCCCCCAATGTCGAATCGTTGAAATCATATATCCAATTGTAGGTGCGCCCTTAGGGGGTGCCAAGTACACATAATTGAGCCACTTCTCACATCCTTTAATCGTCAGCACTGTTTGTGTGTACTCCGGCCATGATCTCCTTCGAAACACAGGGCAATAACATGGGTTATATTTGATGTACAGTGGCATGTTGTTCCATGTTCTTACCATTTCTGGGTAGGTTTCAAGTAGCCGAATTCTCCACGTCGGTTGGCGAATATGCCCCTGCTTGGCACTTTCTGGGATGTCATCAGGTGCAAATTGGGTGGCAGAGGTGGGTTCCCTTGAGGTGTGGTGCTTGATCTCCGCATTATAATCCGCCATTAGTACGCAAAAAGGAACATACAGGTCGTCCGATGGGCCGATCCACCTATGGTGTGAGAGATTCTGAAAATAATTGGATTTTATTACAACCTCTTCCAATTTTGACATCAATGCGATTTGGACTGCCACCCGGTCATCATGCGTCGTGGCTACTTTCTCTAATTTTTGCATCCATTCAGGTGCCTCAATTTCAATTGTGTCCATGCCCTGTTCTGTTCGCTTACCCCCGGGTGTTGGCATCGGTACATAGGGATCCTCGAATGTTTCTTCTACTTCAATTGGCACAAGATCGTCAGGCTCGGGCTCTACCATAGGGGAGGGCTGACGCTCATATTGCATCACCTTGCTACGTAATTCCTCAAGTTCGGCCCGGAGTTTAGTGACCTCTTCAGCTGTATCTTCTGCGGTTGTGCTCTGGCTGGGTGCTGTCTGTTGGGTGGCCAACTGTCTTCGTAAATCATCTCTCTCTTTCTCTAAAGCGGCATGGGCCTCCATTAGATCTGCATGGGTTTCTAACACCACCTTCATATTCTCAGAGGGAATGGCCTTGAATCGCTCTAGGTCAATTTCCTGTGGGGAACCCTCCATGGCCGCCTCTAGATTTTCTTCGTTCTGTTTCTGTAATCTTTTATTCTCCTCTAGCGCTGTAGACATATGCTTGCGTAGGAGGCCCAAGTTCCGTCGAAGCTTCAGGTTTTCCGTGATCTGAGAATGTAGCAGCTCGTCCATGTGTCGTCGTTCTTCATCATCTGCTTGGGGTGGGTTGGCTACTAGTTGTGCATATTGTTCCTTTAAGGTCGCGTATTGCTGTTGTAGTAGCTGCTTCTGCTCTTCAAGATCCCTACATCGTGCTTGGAGATCTTCGTGGCTTCGGAAAAGCCGTGTATGTTGGTTGTCCAGGTGTTGGTACTGTTGCTGAAGTTGGGACATGCATTGATGCATATTATTAAATACATTACTAAGAGGAATGGTGGGAGAAATGGTGTTGAATGCGGAGGGGAAGGGAAGGGGAATTGTGGATGCAGTACTGGGGACGGGTGAGGGGGGAGGTGGGGGAATGGGAGATTGTGGGTAAATGGGGGGTGGGAGAGGTGCAGAGGTGGGTGACACCTCCATGAAAGTGGGGGCCGTGGTGGGAGTGACTGTGAACATGGGGATTGTGGTAGCGGTGAGGGTTGTGAATGTGTATAGAGGTGTGTGTAATTGTGAACTCCCAAGAAGTGTGCTCGGGGTAGTGGGATGTACCGTGGCTGTAGTTAGACTTATGTTTTCAGTGGAAGTAGAGTGTGTGGGTTGGCTGATGGTTTGTGCGTTGGTGTGTGCAGTGGTTTCGGAGGTGGTGACAGTAGAGGTCACAGTGGTAGAGGGAGGTGAGTGGGGCGGATGTGGGGGAGAAGGTGGTAAGGGAGGTGATGGGGGTGCACTCGATGTGTGGGCTTCCTCAGTGTCGTGAACTGTGTGTGCTGTGCCAGTGGTTGTGGGGGTGCCTTGTGGTCCTGATCCTAATACATTCATTCGTTTTCCCGTTCGTGGGGGGCGTCTTCCATATCTTCTCTCTGTCCTTCGCGATTGCGCTAGTGTGGTATGCACCGTTTTAGGTACTCCCAAAGCATCTGATATCATTTCCAGGGTGGCACGGTATTGCTCGTCCACGCCTTCCTCCTCCAGAATCTGGTTCATGAGGGCTTTACCTGCAGCTAATGATAGCCTGTGTTGCTCCTGAACTCGGTTCATCGTATCCTAGAGCTTCTTTAATGCCTTAGTGTAGGCGGGGGCACCTTCCAGTACTTATAGGGCTTCCTGATCATACTCTTGTTCTTCCGCTTCTGATTATCCACCCTGTGCCTCCTCATGTGCTTCTTCTTCATCATCCACATTGACTACATCCGGTTGACTGGGCTGGGCTTGGTCTGGGGCAGTTTGCTGTCCACCAGCTTGCTCTTCTTCAACTTCCGCGTTTACGGCTTCAATGATTCTAGCAACTTCTTCGTCCGTTAGATCCTCCAAAGTGAATCCATGCGGGAATTCCAGATCAATGGGTACTGGTGGAAACACAAGATTAGGGCCATCTGTGCTGTGCCTCGGTAACCTAATAGTAAATGGTTGTACTCGGCGGGGGAGTCTTGGGGTTGTTTCAGGCGTTAGGGTTGCACCGCGAGCTTGCGCACAAGGCATCTGGACAGTGCCTCTCATCTTCTTTGAGGGAGGTCCTACAGCTGACAATCTGCGTTGAAACTCCTGTGCTCTGGTCCAAATGAGAGCCCTCTGCACTGGTACATCATATGCGAGACACCTGTATACAATTCTTGTGAGTGCACAGCAACCATACAGTACAGACTTTTGCTTCTTATACCATCTCTGATGAGCCATATGAATCTGGTCAATAATCCAGTGGGGCATATTGATGGACAATTCAAAAGCATCCGCCAGGTAGAGGCTAAACCAGATCTTTTTGGGGGGCATTGTGAACCTCTCCTGCGCTGGGAATGCGAAATGTTGCATGACCATGCGTAAGTGAATGGCAATCGTAGGTGTCATCGCAACCATGTCCTTCAACTTCGTCAGATTTCTGTTCTTCATATTGTCTGGAACCATAGTCTCTTTCTCTGTTGGGATGTGCATACCTTTCATGTCGAGTGCTTCTCTCACCAAGTTGATAGTCAAGCGGAAACACTTCAGCTCGTTGCCCCTTGTGAGTGATGGGAGCACAAAGGAACTGTATCCTTTCTTGTCTTTGCTGGGAGTGAGGGTACTAATTAAGTATGAACACCTTAGAAAATCTGGCTTTGGTAGTTGGAACTTGAAGTAATCATAAAGTCCGGCCTTCTTCCATATCGACTTCAGTCCTTCATTATTCTGTAGCTTTTCAAACTCCCTGGTAAAGAAATGGTACCTGCCCCATCGTCCATTGAATTCGACCTCGGACTCCCACATATATGTGCCTTCACCCAGAGGTCCACCAACGTCACTGAACCAGTGTGAGGTTTTGCCCACCGGCATTGTGTGACCCTGCGGAGGATTCTGAATTGGTATGGCATGTAATGCCCGTAATGCCACTGGTCTTTCCTTTAATTCCTCCTCGATCGGAAGGCTTTCGATGTCCACCACTTGGGGGCTGGTGCCTGCCTGGGAGCTAGTTCCTACCGTATCTGCCATTTTACTTCTTGCTGCTTGTCTCTGTGAGAATATACAAACATGTGTTAACATTGTACAGGACAAGGGAGGACCGTTGTTGTTCCCATTACAACATTAACATGAGGGTCGGGAGCGAATAATGGGTTAGTAAGTGCTCGGTGCGAGTGTGCGTGCGGTTAGTCGTTCGGTAAACCTAAGAGTTAAGTGGAGTGATGTAATGTGATAGTGATGTGGTTAGCAAGTTATCATGGATTTACAAATGGGGTCTGGGGGTTTGTTACAAGTCTTGGGCTGCCAAATGTAGTGGATGGGTTTTGCTCTTGGGTTCATAGAGACTCTAGAGAGCTTTATCGGTGTTTGGGTTTGAAAATGAGGCCTTTTAGGGACCCATTTACAAGTGATTATGCTCGTGCTCATGGGCCTTGGCGTGTTCCTGAGTGTTGAAAATGACTGGATGCTGGCTGTGCGAGTGAATGGGTCACGCGGTATAGGTTGTGACCTTGGCGTAGCTACTTGCGCCCGCAAGCAAGCCTTAGGCACCCAAATTTTTCTTGATTGTGGGCTAGCCTTCATTGACTTCTTGGGCACCCAAATAGATTTCACGTTAGCAGAAGAATTTCTGACAGACTTCTTATTGGTGTCGTGTTGTTGGTTACTGATAAGAGGCTTTGCTCGTGTGGTTGGCTTGAGTGCAACCGGGTGTTCGCCTTTCCTCACCCACACTTGGTTTACTTGCTGAGACATTTTGCTGTGTAGGTACTTTTGATTTCCGGCATAGGTAGTACTCTGCTTCTTCTGCCTTTGATCCACCTTTGGTTGTTGCCTCCTTCTGGCCTTTGGAAAAGAAGGGAGTTCCGTTGCGTCCCTGACTCCTTTTTTGCGAATATCATTCCTCTGCAACACATAGTTTTGGACAAGAACAACATGGTCATCTTCATGTGTACTCCTGGAAGGACCAGGAGTCTGTGACTTTCCTAGTTCCTTGAGTGCTCCAGTATCTAACTCTACTGTAATTCGACTATGATTGACCCAAACCTGAAGAAGTCCACTTCTTAGGTTTAAGTTGATTGCTTGGTCATAGATCCAGTCTTGACCCAAGACAATGGGTTCAGTGAGATCCTCGTCTTGACACATTAGTACTTTAACTGTCATAGCCTCATCATGAATGTAGAGGGGAAGTTCCACCTCGCCCAGGCAAGGGGTTTCCACGCCTCCCAATCCTATGAGATATGCCTCCATAGGATTGACGGTTAATTGCAACGCTTGACAGTAAGACCATTTGACAGCACTAGTGGCTGCACCTGAGTCAATCAAGGCTCTTACGGTCCTTGCACTCTTTCCTTGTCCTATATCTAAGGTTACGAAAGGACGTCGATCAGTTATCCTATGTGAGCTCGTTCCTGCGACTTCACACATTGCCATATGATATCCTTGATCTGCATAGTCATTTGTTCTAGGGTGATCTCTACCTTGCCTTCGTAATTTCATCCTTCTGATGCGTTCTAAAGCTTCTGCTTGAGCTTCTTCTCGAATTCGCTTTTCTTCCTCTTTGCGTTTCTTAGCAGTGTTGAGTCGGCTGAGCATTTCCTCCGTGAGGGGTTCTTGATACAACTTGACTCTGCAACCGCTAATATAGTTTGGGAGAATATCACCCTCTAAAGTGGCTAGTTGTACTGCTCCACTCGTGGAAATCCTATTGATGATCATAGGTCCGTAGCCTCTCTTTTCTAGCTTCCTCGCGTGTTGTTTCAGTGTATAGACTAAGACTAGATCTCCTGCTTTCAAGCCTTTATCCTTCACATGGGCATCAAAGTATGCCTTCTGTCTCTTCTTAGCTGCATATATCCCTGCAGCTGCTCTCAATCTTGTTTCTCCTAATCGTTCAAGGTCAAAGATCCTAGAGAAGAGCTCATGACCAGTCCATTCGTGCTCTTGTGCTACTTTCAACGTAGGTATTAAGAAGTCCAAGGGTAGCACAGCGTTTTGGCCAAATACCATCTGAAAGGGGGTGGCTTGGAGTACCGTTTTGTAGGCAACTCGATATGCCCAAACAGCATGGTGTAGCTATTTGTCCCAATCAGAGCGTTTAGTGTTCACTAATTTCGTCAGTACATTGCATAAGATCTTATTAGTGCTCTCAGCTTGTCCATTAGCTTGAGGGTGATAGGGGGCAGACTTCTTGTGTATTACCAAGAATTCTTGGAGTAGATTTTCAATCACTTCGTTCAAGAAATGAGTGCCTCTATCACTTACAAGCTCTATAGGTAGCCCATATCTTGTGAATACGTTCTCAAACAAGAATTTAGCAGTTGTTTGAGCATCGTTCTTTGTCGTAGCCTTTACCTCCACCCACTTGGTTAGATAGTATGTTGCAACAATGATGTATTCTGCATGAGAACCCTTAGCTGGGGGATTAATAGGACCTACGAAGTCTATTCCCCACTTAGAGAACACACGTCCACCCATCATAGGTTTCAGTGGCATCTCATCTTTGCGTATAGGATACTGAGTCCTCTGACAGACATCACACCGTTTCACATAGGTATGTGCATCCATGTGAAGGGTAGGCCACCAGAAGCCCGCAAATAGTATTGCCTTGATCACCCGATCTGGTCCAAAGTGTCCTCCTGCTACACCTTGGTGAGCAGTTTCCAAGATCTTAAGATATTCACTCTCATGGACACATAGCCTCAGGTAACCATCTTTACCACGCTTATATAGAATATCACCAATGAGTGAGTAATCCAGGGCTTCTTGTTCTAAACTCCTTTTCCTCGCCAGAGTCATGTCTGGAGGGAATGTGTTTGTCCTTAGGAAGGATACTAGAGGTTCACTCCATTCTGGCGCAATGGATACTTGATAAAGAGTGGCGTGATCCACAAGTGGTTTAATGCAACAGATTGGGCATTCCTTGCACAACTTTTGGACATCCGCTTCCATAGTCGGCCAATGTACTCCGAGTCTCTTTAGGGTCTGTAAAGTTCGTTGCTTTGAGTAGTGTTGCTCCAACGCACCTACATGTGCTAATTGCAACCATTTAGCATACTCATCCTCTTCTACGCGACAAGCCAAGACCCCTTGATCTGTGTGCTTGTACATACTTCCTGCCATGATGTGGTACTTTTGGGCTTTAACAACCTCTCTATTCCGTGTGTTCACCACTGGATGATTAGGCCCGTACGTCAATACTGGTACCAATGGCTTAGCCCACTGCGGTACAACTTCCAAATTAAACAAGTAAGCATCAGGAAGATCATCCGATACTCCTTGTGGGGCTTCTCCCGATGTGAGCCTAGAGAGATGATCTGCTCTTAAATGAGTCCTCCCCTTCCTTACCACAACCTCGAAATCATATTCCATTAGTAAGAGAAACCATCTTACTAATCTTCCTGTATTGCATGGCTTGTTTACGAGGTATAGCAATGCCTGATGATCAGTAAAAAATTTAAACTTATTTGCAAGCAAATAGTGTCTAAATTTCTTAACTGCATATATCATGCCTAATCCTTCTCGCTCTGTAGTGGTGTAATTCCGTTCAGCCGCATTCAACTGTCTACTGGCATAGGCAATTGGAAGATCCATATTACCTTCACTAGTAGGTTGTGCAAGCACACAACCAATGGCATAATTGGATGCATCCACATGAACATGGAATGGTTTATTCCAATCTGGTGTTGTCAAGATTGGTGCTGAACATAATCTTCGTTTAAGCTCCTGGAAGGAATTCTCACATTCATCCGTCCACTCAAAGTTTGTCAGAAGTCCGTACATGGGCTTTGCAATGACAGCATACATGTGTATAAATCGTCGGTAATAACCACAATGCCCCATGAAAGCTTGTATTTCCTTGACATTCTTTGGCCTAGGTAGCTCTGCTATGGCTCTCACTTTCTCTTCGTCAGTAGATATGCCATTCTTTGACACTATGTGTCCTAGAATCTTGCCTTGCCTGACCATAAAAACGCATTTTTCTGGGTTCAGGCAGACTTGATATTCTCTACACTTGTTAAAGATTTGTCTGAGTTCAGGGATATGGGTTTGTCTAATGTTGGAATGAGCACAAAGATCATCAACATAGACCTCTAAACTCTTCCTCAGGAACTCCTTAAACACATGGCACATCAGCCTCTGGAAGGTAGCTGGTGCGTTGGTAAGCCCAAATGGCATTACTCTAAAGGCAAAAATGCCCCATTCTGTGGCAAAGGCTGTCTTATGCTGATCCTCTAGAGCTATGGCTACTTGATTGTAACCCGAAAATCCATCAAGGAAGCTTTACACTTCCTTGCCTGCCACTCTTTCTAAGAGATGTTCTGTGATGGGAAGCGGATAGTTATCTCGAATCATGGCTGCATTAACCTTTTTCAAATTAATGCACACACGCAGCTTGCCATTCTTCTTGGGCACCACAACGATGGGGGATACCCATTCAGTGTGCTCAATTTCATAGATAAATCCAGCTTCAACCAGTCTATCTATCTCTTCTTTGATCTTAGCAGCGTAATTATCATTATAAGTATAGGGCTTTTGCTTAGAGGGTTTAGCATCTGAGGTCATGGGGATGGTGTGTGAGCTGATGGAGAGTGTTAATCTCCAAAAGAACAAGTTAACCTTGAATTTAGATCACCTCTATATCAAGATTAACCTTAGACTCCACCAAACTTAGAGAACTTTCACCAATTTATCAGAAAATTGATTATTCTGAAAAATTCAGCTTCTTCAGAAAAGTCTGCTGCAGATTAATCACTCATTGACTAATCAATCCTATAAAGTTTTTGATAAAACTTTGCACAACACTTCGCCTTAAGGTTGCGCAACTTTGCCAAGTTAAATCTCTCAAAAAGATTGAGTACATACTGAGAAATGTGTGAAACACTTTACCTATGTCTGAAAGAGCTTCTCTGCAATGGCGACTTTCACACCTGCAACTTCTTAGCACTGGTTCTCCCAAAGTAAATCCCGTTTGATCAAGATCTTTTAGCCATAGATGGCTTACCTTCCAACTTAGATTTTAAGCCCTCACTTGTGTAAAACTTTACACTGTGGACTGAGCAATGATCATTTCATTGAAGATGAAATGTGCGCCAGATTTTACAACTCTTAGAACATTCTTACATATGAATGTTCCTAATCAAAATTCTCTCAGCCTGATTTCAATTAACCTCTCAAATTCTAGCCATAGATAGATTAGCTATGGACTTAGACACGTGCAGAAGGATTTCTCAAAAGATTAAACACAGAAGGAGCAGACTGCTAAACATCGGGCGCAAGTTTCTCGATTTCTTCAGAAAATTTACATACAAGTGAGGATAGATGATTCACTCACTTTCAATGTGTCTAATGACACTAATTTCTCTCTCCCTATTCTCTAATCTTCTTCTGCTCTCTTTGCCCGACATTTTCCAACATATTTATATATGAATATATACAAGTGTATGACTAAACAAAGATATAAGTCAGCTAATGTACATATGTGTACATATCTTTGGATTTTCTGAACATGTCCTTCATTCAACCATCTGACTTTGTTTTCTTCTTGACTCCTTGATTTCATTCCTCCATAATTCTTCAATTGATGATTGTCCTGCACCAACAGCTCCCCCTCAATCATTAATTGAGGTTCTTCTCTATCTTCTTTACTCCAGCCATATCCTTGAATCTTTGTAGTTTTGGTCCATCTAGACTTTTTGTCATCATATCTGCAACTTGATCTTTTGTGGGAGTGTGTATGACTTCAATCTCCTTCTCAATGACCTTCTCTCTCAGAAAATGATACTGTATTTCAATATGCTTAGTTCTAGCATGAAATACAGGATTAGCTGCCAAGTATAATGAACTCATATTGTCTCCACAAATAATAGGAGTACTCTGAATCTTCAAAAGTGTCTTTAGCCATATTACCTCTTTTGCAGCTTCCACCATACCTTTATATTCTGCTTCTGTAGATGACAAAGCAACTGTATGTTGCTTCTTGGAACACCATGAAATCAATTTGTCTCCTACATAGCACAAGTATCCATGTGTTGATCTTCTATCATCCACATTACCTGCCCAATCTGCATCACTATATATCTTCACTCTTGTATCAGAAGTAAATCCATAGTACAACCCTTCTCTGAGTGTACCCTTGATGTACCTAAGTACTCTTTGTCCTGCAATCCAATGTTCCTTTCTAGGACAATGCATAAATTGTGAAAGCACACCAACTGCATATGATAAATCAGGCCTTGTCAATGTAGCATAGATCAAGCTACCAACCAAACTTTGATAGAGTTTCATATCTTTGAACTCTTCTCCTCCAAACCTAGACAATTTATGGTTCACTTCCAAAGGTGTAGGTGCAACCCTGCAATCTTCCATTTTAAATTTGGTTAGCAAATTTTTAAGATACCTTTCTTGGGTCACATATACTCCATGTTGAGTATAAGAGATCTCCATTCCCAAGAAGAATGATAGGTTCCCCAAATCACTGATTTTAAACTCTTTCTCCATCTGCTTCTTGATCATTTGTATTCCCTTATCATCTGTTCCTGTAAGTATTATGTCATTAACATAAATACACACATAAATGAACCCATCTTCACTTGCTTTGACTAGCAAGCTACTATCTGCCTTTGATGCTTGAAATCCAAGATCATTCAAGAATTTTACAAGCCTATAATTCCAAGCCCTTGGGGCCTGCTTCAACCCATACAAAGCTCTCTTGAGCTTACACACATAATTTGGACTCACTTGATCTTTGAACCCATCTGGTTGCTCCATGTAGACTTCATCTGAAATGTAACCATTCAAGAAAGCATTTTTTACATCTAATTGAGATAACTTCCAACCTTTGCAAGCAGCAATTGCTATGAGTGTCCTGATGGTTGTCATCTTTGCCACAGGACTATAAGTCTCATCATAGTCCACTCCATATGTCTGTGCATACCCTTTCACAACAAGTCTAGCTTTGTACCTAGACACACTTCCATCTGCAAATCTTTTAGTCTTGTAAACCCACTTACAACCAATGATTTTCTGACTATTAGGTTTAGGAACCAAATCCCATGTTTGATTCTCTATCAATGCATCATACTCCTCTTGCATAGCATCTTCCCAATTCTTCTTCCCTTTGGCCTCTTCATATGTAGAAGGGTCTTCATCTGCTTTTACCAAATAAGCATAATCTTTAGTAGTTAAGAATGAAGTGTCATAGCTATACCTTGTAGGTTGCCATTTGTGCCTAGATGACCTTCTAACTTCTGCACTTCTTGAAGTTTCTGGTTCATCACATTCTAGATCAAACCTTGGCCTCTCTTCAACTTCAACCTGCACTTCATTGTTCTCACTTTCATCAAGTAATTGAATCTTTGCTTTACCTTTTCTGTGATCCACTACTTCTTCATCATCTGCATGTATATTATATTTACCTGCATACCAAGTACCTTGCTCATCAAATGTAACATCCTTGGATACAATAAATTGCTTTGTGGATGGACTTCTCAACCTGTATCCCATTTGCTTATCATCATAACCAATGAATACATACTTTTCTGCCTTAGGCTCCAACTTATGCCTCAATTGAGATGGCACATATGCATATGCCAAGCATCCAAATATTCTGCAATGATCTAAGGTAGGTTTCTTACCCCACCAAGCTTCATATGGTGTCATGCCCTGCAAAGCTTTACAAGGCAATCTATTGACCAAGTATGTAGCTGTATTTACAGCCTCTGCCCACAAATAATTTGGACAATTCTTCTCTTTCATCATGGACCTTGCAAACTCAACAAGAGTCCTATTTCTTCTTTCTGCTACCCCATTTTGTTGAGGAGAATACCTGCAAGTAACTTCTCTCTTTATACCTGCATTCCACAAATAATCATTGAACTCATTTGAAAAATACTCTCCCCCTCCATCTGACCTTAGTCTCTTTAATTTTTGACCTGTAATCCTTTCTGCATATGCATGATAGTGTTTAAATGTATTAAACACTTTTGACTTTTCTTTAATCACATAAATTGTGATCCACCTGGTAGCATCATCAACATATATGACATAATATCTTGAACCATTTATACTAAAGTCCTTTGAAGGACCCCACACATATGTATGCACCAATTCAAGTCTTTCTGAATACATAAATCCATGCTTGGAATAGGATTGCTTATGAGCCTTACCTAATTGACATGCCTCACATCTGTATGTCATGTGTTGACCTGCAATGTTAGGCAATCCAAGCACTGAATCATTGTTAATCATTTCTTTAATACCTCTTTCATTAAAGTGTCCAAGTCTTTTGTGCCAAAGATCCAATTCTGACACCTTTTGCTCTCCATATGTGAACATAGCATGTCCAACATTTCCTTGTACCTTCAATGTGAAAAGCCTTCCTTCTTTCTTTCCTGCAATAATTTGTTTATACCCTTGACTAGGGTCTTCCACATAAACTCCATCATTGGTAAACCTTACCTCATATCCTTTTTCCACAATTTGACCTACACTGATCAAATTCTTTGGAATTGTGGGAACATAAAGAACCTTACTCAGAAGAGTGCTCCCATCCTTAGCTTTGACTGAACCAATTGACTTTACCTTATGCTTTGTATTATCACCTGTCTGAACTGTATGATTAATTGCATTATGATCTAGGTCAGTCATCAAAGCAATATTTCCACTTAAATGATTACTACATCCTGAATCAATATAAAACACTCTCATGTCCTCATGTGAGGTTTCACAAGTATTCATAATGAGAGTCGAGTCCTCTTTTTGATCTGATGCATAGTTGTAGTAGGTGCTATTATAGGATTGATTTTGGAAGCTTCTTCCTCCACCTCTTCCAAAAGAATTCCTACCACCTCTACCTCTGAAGTTTCCTCTCTGAAATCTACCACCTCTTGCTCTTTGATTAAAGTTCTGATAATTACCATTGTTTTGATTATTATGCCAACAATCATGAGATAGATGATTGGTCTTACCACATATCCAACAAGCTCTTGCATTCTCTTTGTTGTTTCTGCCTCTTCCTCTACTTCTGCCATTTCCTCTTCCTCTTATGAAGTTTGCTTGGTTTGAAGTACCTTCTTCTTCAACTGATTGTTGCTTCCCTTTGTTAACTTTCTTCTTGTCTTTAGAATACATTGCATGACCTGCACTCTTATCAACATCTCCTTTGATATCATTCTCAAAAGTTAGCATATGTCCTAACAATTGATTCAAATCAGGAGTAAAATGATCTAATGAAAGTTCTGTAGATAAAATGAAAGGCTTCCACTTCTCATCTCCTCTTAGCCCTGTGAGTATTTGTCTTACCAATTTGTCTTCTTCAATATCTTCATCCACTGCACCTAGAGAGTCTGCAATGTCCTTCATCTTTGTCACATAATCAGAGATTGATTGTGAGGCCTTCTTCTTAAAAGTAGTAAACTCTGCCCATAGTGAAGCTTTCCTTGATTTGGTTGTATTTTGGAAATGCTCTTCCAAAGCATTCCAAATGTCACATGCACTTTCAAGTCCTCTAATGTGAGGAAGCAAATAGTCATTGACTGCCATGTAGATGATACTTCTTGCTTGAGCATCCTTCTTCATCCAATTCTTCAAATCTGCAAGCTCCTCCCTAGTTGGAACACTAGGATCTCTGAATTCTGGCTTTTCTTCATCTCTTGTGATGTATCCTATCAGATCTTTGCTCATAAGATGAGCTTCCATCCTCATAGACCATGCAGGATAGTTCTCTCTATCCAGCTTCTCAATTTGGAGACTATCTCCCATCCTTGCTTCACCTGTATTTCCAAATCTTTAACCTTTACAGATAATGAATGTACCTTTACTTCGAATGTTGCTCCTTCTGATCCTTTTGATACTCTTTGTATGTCTTCCTTCAATCTTTCTTCACACTTTAACCTTTTGCACCTTCGAGATGTAAAGATTTGTATTTCTGCAGTAGTTGGAGTCTCCTTCACTTCAATTTTGACACAACCTGCTCTGATACCACTGATGGAGAGTGTTAATCTCCAAAAGAACAAGTTAACCTTGAATTTAGATCACCTCTATATCAAGATTAACCTTAGACTCCACCAAACTTAGAGAACTTTCACCAATTTATCAGAAAATTGATTATTCTGAAAAATTCAGCTTCTTCAGAAAAGTCTGCTGCAGATTAATCACTCATTGACTAATCAATCCTATAAATTTTTTGATAAAACTTTGCACAACACTTCGCCTTAAGGTTGCGCAACTTTGCCAAGTTAAATCTCTCAAAAAGATTGAGTACATACTGAGAAATGTGTGAAACACTTTACCTATGTCTGAAAGAGCTTCTCTGCAATGGCGACTTTGACACCTGCAACTTCTTAGCACTGGTTCTCCCAAAGTAAATCCCATTTGATCAAGATCTTTTAGCCATAGATGGCTTACCTTCCAACTTAGATTTTAAGCCCTCACTTGTGTAAAACTTTACACTGTGGACTGAGCAATGATCATTTCATTGAAGATGAAATGTGCGCCAGATTTTACGACTCTTAGAACATTCTTACATATGAATGTTCCTAATCAAAATTCTCTCAGCCTGATTTCAATTAACCTCTCAAATTCTAGCCATAGATAGATTAGCTATGGACTTAGACACGTGCAGAAGGATTTCTCAAAAGATTAAACACAGAAGGAGCAGACTGCTAAACATCAGGCGCAAGTTTCTCGATTTCTTCAGAAAATTTACATACAAGTGAGGATAGATGATTCACTCACTTTCAATGTGTCTAATGACACTAATTTCTCTCTCCCTATTCTCTAATCTTCTTCTGCTCTCTTTGCCCGACATTTTCCAACATATTTATATATGAATATATACAAGTGTATGACTAAACAAAGATATAAGTCAGCTAATGTACATATGTGTACATATCTTTGGATTTTCTGAACATGTCCTTCATTCAACCATCTGACTTTGTTTTCTTCTTGACTCCTTGATTTCATTCCTCCATAATTCTTCAATTGATGATTGTCATGCACCAACATGAGCATATGTCCGGGTCAACACCTTTCAAATCCTTGTAACTCCAAGCGAATACATCTCTGTATTCTCTTAGCAAGGCTATCAACGCATGCTCTTCTTCCTCTGTTAGGTCATGGCCTATGTACGTGCATCTCTCCTCTCCTTCTTCTAGGGCCACTACTATTTTCTTGGTGGTTTCTTTGTTATCATAGGCCTCTCCTGATTGTGCCTCTCTTTTCGGCATTCTTATCATGACTCTCCTGTCGTCTATCTCATACTTCTTAAAATTTTCTGGGACCTCAAACAAAGATTCTTCCTCTTCTGGTGAGGCTTCTCTCTTCTTTCGATTCTTTCCTTCTTCCTTCGGGGTCACATGTGTCGCCAATCTTACATCATTTGTAAGCTCTCCATGCCTCTGGGGTTGAAATTCTATTTCATGGAAATATTCTTCATCTGATGCAAATGGTGGGTCCATAATGATTGACTCTAGATCGGAGTCACTTGCATCCTCAAATGCATCAGGGCTAGGTTCGCATTCTTCTAGAACTGCCTCTCCCATGATAGGCTCTATAGAGAAGACTGAAATGTCATAGCCATCCTTATCACAGTGGGGTGTCCATTGTTCCTCATTGATGGCTACATCCATTGTTGCTAAAATTTCTGCCCAGCCATGGGGTTCAAATTCCTCGTCAGGAAAAACTACAGGTGCATAGGCTGGGTCTTGAATTGATCTATGTGTTTCTTTTGCACCTACCTCTCTCGCCTTCTCTCTCTTCTCTTCTTCTACTGCTACCTTGCACATCCATAAGTGAGTGTCTTCATGCATCCATGAGGATCCAGACCCTATGGAATGCACAGATTCCGTATCATCTTTGGCTCTATGGATGGGATTCCATTGGATAGGAGGTACATCTCTATGAGAGTAATCCTTGAGATTGACTTTGGTCGTAACACCTAAGTGTTGCAGGTACAAAGAATTGGTTCCCCAGTCCTGTACCACTTGCAACTGTCGCATAAATGGTCTTCCCAAAATCATCTCATAGGCATGATTTTTGCTGAAGTCACATATAGCAAATGTATGCTCGAACTCGACACCACAAGTGGTGAGAGTTATTCCTTCTAGCAATCCTAAGGGTCTCTCAATATGACCATCGGCCATCTGCAATTTCATTCTCGTTGGCCTGAGTGCCGGCTTGCCCCAACGCTTCCATAGGGAAGTAGTGGCAATTGCAACTCCTGCACCTGAGTCCAAAATGGCCTTGTGTTGCGAACATTTGTTTTATGTAGGGTACAAGTTTCAAATTATGTAAATACCTTTGGGAAGTCTTCAAATACTTCAAGAAGGCTCATATTATTCATAAAATTTAGCAAAAATACCACGTGAGTTCTAGAACATGGTGAGTCAAATTAGTGAGTCACAAGGGAGCTTCAGTGGTGTCCTAGTGGAAGGTCGATGTGGCTAGTTCTCAAAGTCCATCAATACTTTGCTTATTTGAGCACTTGAGTCATGTAATACCTCCATCCAAGTGTCTACCACGAATTTAGATGTATTAGGAAGGTTTTAGATTAGTTTCCCATGCTATAAAAAGAGGAGAAAAGTCGTGATCTTGTGGGATGTCCAAGAGAGTATCTCTATGCTACTCTAGTTTTTGTATGCAGAGCTTGCAGAGCTTGTATCTCCCTCATTATATATCCAAATTACATGTTTGATAGCTCATTTGAAAGCTCTTCTTGTCTACTTTTATAGTACCAATTTTCATAATCATTGGATTTGTGAGCTGAGAGCAACACTCTCTGCAAGTAGTGTGTGTTCTCTATTTTTTATCCCTGCTGAAGGTCTCCATTAAACATCCAACTTGCAGAGGTGATATCTCCTTGTGTATGTATCCAAATCATGTGTTCTTTGGCTTGTTAGAAAGCTCTCCAAGTCTATTTGTATTATGGAAATTTTCAGATTCATTGGAGTTGTGAGTTAAGAGCAGTAGTCTCTGCAAGTGATGTATGTCCTCAGGTTCATCTCTGTTTCAAGGTCTCCATTAAAGCTGCATATTGCAGAGGTCATAGCTCATTGAGTATTTATCCAAATTGAGTGTTCTTTGGCTCATTGGAAAGCTCTTGGTCTCTAGTATATGTGGTTAAAAGAGTTTTAAAAACTTTTGAGTGAGTAGAGAGTAGTAAGCTCTGCAAGCATGACTGGTTTTCTATGATGAAGTTTGTGAGAAGGTCAACTTGTTCCTAGGGGGTTCCACCTACTTCCTGCTATACTTTGGAGGTCAATAAACTCCAACATTGGTATCAGAGCAAGTACTTGGAGGCTTGGAGAAGGTTATCATACCTTGACGAAGAATTTGAAGCTATCAAAGGAGCAGTTCATCATCAACACTACACAAAGGTAGAAGAAGATTGCAAGGAGGCATCTGAAGCAACATCCAAGCAAAGAAAAGTGCACATACCTCATTTACAAGGTAAATATTATATTTCTTCTCATCACACACATTGGAAAGGAGGCTTAAAGGAGGAAGCTTAGCATTTGTATTATGGGAGACCAACATGCATAAATAGAGAAGCTTGATAAGACCAATTATCAGGCATGGAAGTTTAGAATCAAAGCATACTTGCAAGGTAGAGGCTTGTATGGTTTGATTGACGGCACAGATATCAAACCCACATTACCAGAGGACCCAAATCAGCAACAATTGAGGGAGTTTAGACTTTGGAATGAGAGAGACAAAAGGGTTATATTCATTTTATCACAAAATATTCAAGATTCAATGGTAGGACACATACAAGATCTAGACACAAGTAGAGATGTTTGGCTTGCATTGGAAAGGTTGTATGCTACAGGTACAAGAGCAAGGAAGATTCAACTCAAAAATGAGTTGAATAACATAAAGAAAGATACAAGGACATCGGTCAATGATTACATATTGAAAGTTAAAGAGATTGCAGATCAACTAGGATCAATTCAAGCTCATGTGGAGGACGACGACTTGGTTGCACATACTCTCAACGGACTCAAAGATGATGAGAGATGGAAACCCTTCATTACTTCAGTTTATGTCAGAGGAGAATTACCAGATTTTGATCAACTTATTGCCCTCATGGTCACGGAGGAGATGAATCTAAATGGTTCTACTTCAAATCAAAAAGGATCTCAAGGACAAGCTCTTTATGTAGGATCATCAAGAGGTGGAAACAGAGGTGGAAGAGGTTCAAATAGAGGTCGAGGAAGAAGGATCGATGATCAAAGGACTTCAAGTGGCTTCTTCAACACAAGAGGAAGAGGAAGATCAAGCGCTAGAGGTACGAGAGGCTACTACAACTACAACCAAAGACAAAGGAGTGAAGATAATAAGAACAATTGCTATATATGTGGAAGGTATGGATACTATGCCAAAGATTGTTATCAAAATGAAAATAATCAAGGTGGTAATCGAAGAGGAGGCTATTCAAGAAGAGGTAAACAACAAGGAAATTATGCAGTTGAAGGTAAAAGTGATGATTATGATTCTCTTCTTATGATGAATGTAGAAACTAAGATGAATTCCAATAGTGATGTATGGTATGTAGATAGTGGTTGTTCTAATCACATGTCTCATGATGCTTCATGGTTTTCTAATATGCATAATCCGTCATGTAAAGGTCATGTTGAAACAGGAGATGATACAACACATAAGATTATGCAGGTTGGAGATGTTGTTATGCAGGATAAGAGCAAGAAAAATTGCTTGAAGGATGTACTTTATGTGCCAACGATCACTAAGAATTTGATGTCGGTTGGTCAAATGGTAGAAAAAGGTCTACAAGTGAGATTTAATCATGCAGGTTGCTTCATTGAGGATCCAAAGCAAAGGAGGTTAATTGCTAGAGGTCAAAAACAAGGTAGATTGTTTACATTCAAGGTAAACCCAAATCATACAAACTATTTCTCTTATGGTATGCATCGAATAGCAGAGCTTGATCTATGGCACAAAAGGATTGGACACATGAATGTACACAGGTTAAAGGAGCTATCAAAGAAGAGGATTGTTGAAGGATTACCTGATCTTACTAAGCAACATATGGTGCATCTTTGTGAAGCATGTCAAATGGGTAAGCAGAGTAGACAACCTTTCAAGCATTCAAGCTATGTAAGTGATGGTTTGCTAGATCTCATACACACAGATGTGTGGGGACCTACTAAAGAGGCATCCTTGGTTGGTAATAAGTACTATGTTTCATTCATTGACGATCATAGTAGAATGACATTTGTGTATTTCATTAAACATAAGAGTGAGGTCTTTGATTGTTTCAAGAAGTTCAAATCATATGTCGAAAAGCAAACAGGAAGGTATATTAAGAAGCTAAGGTCTGATGGAGGGGGAGAGTATTTCTCTCAAGCTTTTACTGATTTTTTGTATGATGAAGGTATCAAAAGAGAAGTTACATGCAGGTATACTCCACAACAAAATGGAGTCGCAGAAAGAAGAAACAGAATCATAGCAGAAGCATCTAGAAGTATGCTTAATGATATGTGTTTGCCTAATTATTTTTGGGCTGAAGCTGTTAGCACAAGTGTTTACATTATGAATAGAGTTCCGACTGCTGGAGCTCATCATTTGACACCATATGAGGTATGGCATGGAAGGAAACCAAGTGTAAGTCATTTGAAAGTATTTGGTTGTGTATGTTATGTACATGTACCTAGTGAGGTGAGATCTAAACTTGATGCAAAATCAGAAAAATGTATATTTATTGGTTATGCAGATACTCAAAGAGGATATAGATGCTATAATCCTCATACCAATAAGGTTGTTGTGTCAAGAGATGTAAACTTTGATGAATCACTTTCATGGTATGCAGATAAGAATTGTTTGCAGGACATGGATGAAAATGAAGAAGGTGTGGTTGAAGGAGATGAATGTATAGTTCAGCCATCAGGAAGTTTAAATGATGAAAGGAGTGGTCTAGATGAAGAAAGAGGATCACCTTTCAATGGAAGATTAAGGCAAGAGTCACCTCCAAGTGTTAAAAGTAAAGGTAAACTCAAACTTGTTGAAGTTAATGATGAAGGAGAGGAAATTAGTGATGTATGTGAGTATGGAGAATCATCAAAGGTTCCTAATAAGAAAGGAAGAGCATCTACATTGGAGGTAAGAAGAACTTCAAGAGTAAGTAAGCAACCTCAAAGGTATACTTATGAATCTTTCATGAATACTCATTATGCTTTTATGACAAAAGTTGAGCAGGAAAATGAACCCACATGTTATGATGAGGCCAAAGGAGATGAAAAGTGGGAGAAAGCAATGAGAGAAGAAATGGAAGCACTACAGGATAACAAGACTTGGAATTTAGTTCCAAGTACACCAAAGCAAAAGGTAATTGGTTGCAAGTGGGTTTTTAAGATTAAAAGAAATAGTGATGGTAGTGTGTCTAGATATAAGGCTAGACTTGTAGCAAAAGGATATAATCAAAATCAAGGTGTGGACTATGAGGAAACATTTAGTCCAGTAGCAAATATGGCAACGGTGAGAACTTTGTTGGCTTTAGCTGCAAGTAAAAGGTGGAATATATATCAACTCGATATAAAGAATGCCTTTCTTAATGGTGAGTTAAATGAAGAAGTGTATATGTCACAACCAGATGGTTATGTGGATGCAAAATATCCTAATCATGTATGCAGGTTAAAGAAGGCATTGTATGGTCTTAAGCAGGCACCAAGGGCATGGAATGCAAGGTTGGTAAAGTATCTTATGCTGCAAGGATACACAGCGAGTCATGCTGATCCTTCACTTTATGTAAAACATGTAGATGGCATGTGTGTCTATGTATGCATTTATGTGGATGACTTGTTGATTACAGGGAATAATGCAAAAGCAATTGATGAGATAAAAGGTAATTTGGGAAAGGAATTTAAAATTTCAGATCTTGGTTTGCTCAGATACTTTCTTGGGATTGAAATTGTGTATAGCGATGAAGGTATGTGGTTGATACAAAGAAAGTATATATGTGATATGCTGAAAAGGTTTGGTATGCAGGAATGTAAATTTGTTTCTACTCCAATGGAATGTAATGTAAAGCTGAGTGCAAAGGAAGGTGATGAGTTGCATGATATGAATGTATATAGATCCATGGTAGGATCTTTGATTTATGCAACAAAAACTAGACCTGATATATGTTATGCAGTGGGAGTATTGTCACAGTTTATGCATGAACCTAGAGTACCTCATATGCATGCAGCGAAAAGAGTGCTTAGATATTTGAAAGCTACCATGAACGAAGGATTATTTTATAGTCATGATGCTGATCTAACTCTTAAAGTCTTTAGTGATGCAGATTGGGCTAGAAGCAAAGATGACAGAAGATCCACAAGTGGATATGTGGTAATAGCAGGAAACAAGACATTAACATGGAGTTCAAAGAAACAGCCTACAGTTGCTTTATCTTCTACAGAGGCTGAGTATAGAGGTTTAGCATTGGCTACTACTGAGGTTATGTGGTTTAAAAAGTTGTTTCATGACTTGAATGTGCAGGTTGATGTACCAATGATATACGGGGATAACTTGAGCAGCATTCATATGACCTCAAATCCTATTTTTCATGCTAGAACAAAGCATATAGAGGTTCACTATCATTATGTTCGAGAGAAGGCCATGAACAATGAAGTGCAGGTTTCTTTTGTTGGAACAAAGGATCAAGTTGCAGATATCTTCACCAAATCCTTGGATGGACCAAAGCTTCAAAGATTCAACTATATTCTTGGCATGAAGGAAATACCCTTTGAAACTTGAGGGGGAGAATGTTGCGAACATTTGTTTTATGTAGGGTACAAGTTTCAAATTATGTAAATACCTTTGGGAAGTCTTCAAATACTTCAAGAAGGCTCATATTATTCATAAAATTTAGCAAAAATACCACGTGAGTTCTAGAACATGGTGAGTCAAATTAGTGAGTCACAAGGGAGCTTCAGTGGTGTCCTAGTGGAAGGTCGATGTGGCTAGTTCTCAAAGTCCATCAATACTTTGCTTATTTGAGCACTTGAGTCATGTAATACCTCCATCCAAGTGTCTACCACGAATTTAGATGTATTAGGAAGGTTTTAGATTAGTTTCCCACGCTATAAAAAGAGGAGAAAAGTCGTGATCTTGTGGGATGTCCAAGAGAGTATCTCTATGCTACTCTAGTTTTTGTATGCAGAGCTTGCAGAGCTTGTATCTCCCTCATTATATATCCAAATTACATGTTTGATAGCTCATTTGAAAGCTCTTCTTGTCTACTTTCATAGTACCAATTTTCATAATCATTGGATTTGTGATCTGAGAGCAACACTCTCTGCAAGTAGTGTGTGTTCTCTGTTTTTTATCCCTGCTGAAGGTCTCCATTAAACATCCAACTTGCAGAGGTGATATCTCCTTGTGTATGTATCCAAATCATGTGTTCTTTGGCTTGTTAGAAATCTCTTCAAGTCTATTTGTATTCTGGAAATTTTCAGATTCATTAGAGTTGTGAGTTAAGAGCAGTAGTCTCTGCAAGTGATGTATGTCCTCAGGTTCATCTCTGTTTCAAGGTCTCCATTAAAGCTGCATATTGCAGAGGTCATAGCTCATTGAGTATTTATCCAAATTGAGTGTTCTTTGGCTCATTGGAAAGCTCTTGGTCTCTAGTATATGTGGTTAAAACGGTTTTAAAAACTGTTGAGTGAGTAGAGAGTAGTAAGCTCTGCAAGCATGACTGGTTTTCTATGATGAAGTTTGTGAGAAGGTCAACTTGTTCCTAGGGGGTTCCACCTACTTCCTGCTATACTTTGGAGGTCAATAAACTCCAACACCTTGGTGGTGTACTCTTGGTAGGTGATGGGAAGATAGGTGTTCCCTTCTTCACCTTCACACATATCTCCTATCTTATCCAAGGGAATTTCTGGCACTGTCCTATGGGACCCTACCTGGGAACGAGGTTTTGCAACTTCAGTCACATGACTGGCTACATATTTCCGCGCTTCTGGTCTATCCTTAGGCAGTTTTTCCAAAGTGAGATTGCGCTGCACCTTGGTGTTCTTCACTACCTCCGTGTTCCTAGGTAAGACTGAGTCGTCGTTCTTTACCATGACTGTGGATGCTCTCATACACGTGGACTTTGCTTCCCATGGGCCTGTGAAGTGGGGTAGCTCTTGCATGGAATTAGACTCAAAGTCTAATCTCTCGTGAGACTGAGTACTCTCGTGTTCCCCGTAAATAGATGGGATGTCTTGTGGGAATTGGTCGTGTGCATCATCCACAAGTTCAAAAAGAGGGGCAACTTCACTTTCGTTATCCCATTTGTCTTCTTGAATCTCTCGTAGGAAGTCTGGTGCAAACCGATTCATAGAAGAAGAAGTGTCTGGCTCCGTAGAATTAGGCACATAAGCAACCTGGGAAGGAGGGCTTATTCTATCGTTGTCTCTCTCCTTGTTCTCATAGATGGCTGGAGCACAAGCTTCCTGGGGGGGATTACTTATTCTATTACTTTTCCGAACAGGCTCATACGCTCCCTGAGAAGGAATGTAGGCAACTTGTGGAGGTACGTAAGCTTTCGAGGGAGGCTCATCTGCCCTTTGGGGGGGGAAGATAAGCTTCTTGAGGAGGCACATGGGCTTCCTGAAGAGGCTGGCTTATCCGTTCTCTTGCCCTTTCCTTTCTTTGAGGGGCAGGTTCCTTTTCTGATTGTGCAATTAGCCTCTCTATTCTTTCCAGCAGTCCATCAAAGTGTAACTGCGTCTTAGCTGAGCTAGAGATGTTAAAGAGGCGGCTAGCCTCGAACATGGCTTGAGCCAATCCCACCATCTTAGCACAAATTTTAGTTCGTTCAAGCTCTAGCTCGGCTCTAGGGTAGCATTTTTCAAGATCGGTTATGGTTGGCCCTTCGTGGATTCTGGCCTGATATGCTTTAAGCATCATGTTTAGGTCCTCGGGAGTGGGATCTGCTAGGACTGATCCTACTTTGGGGGGTGGTGGAGTCGTATGAGGCGGGTTCGAAGGTGGCTGGTCGGATGGCGATGGGAATGGTGGTGGTGGAGTAGTGTGAGAGGGAGTTTGAGTTGTGAGTTCGGTTATCCTGGCTCTTGTTTCTCTTACGCTTTCCTCGAGTTCACTCATCTTTTTTGCCCATTGCCTTTTCATTATTTCCCGACTATCTTTCCAAGCTCTAGTCCTTTTCTTGGTTATGCTCTCAGTTTCACTAGCCTCTAGGCCCTTTTCCAGGCTTGTCTCTTGGTTTTGCTGCAATGCCTGAGCTCTAGTGACTACCTGTACTGGTGCAGTGGAAGTGACACTTCCTGAGGAATCTACAACCAACCCAATCACATTGATAGGAGTGATTTTTGGCATATTATTGGGGTTCTTTGGGCAATCTCGTAAGAGATGCTCTTTTCCACAATCTTGGCAAAAGCCTTGGATCGTCACGGGCTGAGTTTGTGTAGGTGGAGGTAAGGGACAATCACGAATGAAGTGATCTCCCTGACATCGGTAGCATGGTCCTCTAGGAAATGATGGTCGTACCTGCCTAGGTTGAGGCCTAGGGTTGGGGTTTGCATACATGACGTTTGTATAATCTGACTCCCAACTAGGTTCATTTGGCTCTTCGCTGTAATAGGACTCACCATGTTCTGGAGACTGCATGTAGTAAGCTTGGGGACTATCGACATGTGTAGAATCAAAGCTATGGTCATTGGGGTCACTTTCAGAAAGCAAGGATGTTACAGGGACTATAGCTCTATTCAGGTTCTCTTCTGCAGCAGTGTACTTTACCGGAATCACATTAGCTGGAGTTGGTGGTTGTTGAGCTAACACTGGCTGAGGCCTTTGCTGGTTTTGATAGGGTTGCTGATAAGGTTGCTGTGGCCGGCCATATGGCTGTGGAGGGTACGGGTTCTGGTATCTTCCTTGCTGAGGGTATGGCTGAGGGTAGGGTTGCCTAACTGCCTGCTTGTTGTATGGGCAATCTTGTGCGGTGTGATTGGTGTATCTCCGTTCTATGGTGCAGTACTGGCTACTAGGATTTACTTGGGGCTGAGCCATAATAGGGCAGACATTCGCCATATGGTCACCACCGCATGTATAGCACCTTTTCACAGGAGCAAACCTTGGGATTTGTTTGCTAGTTACACCTAATTTCTGAGCTACTTTCTCTGCAAGTTCCTCGATTGATGTGGATTGCGTGGTAGAGTGACTAGATGCGCTGTCTAAATCTTTGTAGATTTTGGAAAGCTCTAGTTCCTCCCCTAGGTTATCTTCAATGTCAATGCACATGCGTACACATTCTTCTATAGTCCTAGGGTCCTTCAGATACACATAGGATCTCAATTTCGTACTCAGCAATCCATCAAGGGATAAGGCTACCTGTTTTGCAGGTGTGGGCAGCTCCGAAACAGGGCACCTTTCAAGGTATTGTCTAAATCTTCTTCCTGCCAATCTTACAGTCTCTTGGGGAGTCTGTTTGAAGCTGTGAATCAATGAGGAGGTATTGTGTCTTATGCCACTCTTAGAGAACTCTACAATGAAAGCCTCTAGGAGTTGGTCTATGCTCCTGAACTGGCGCTCATCCAATGGCTGAAACCATGTAAGTGTTGTGTTCCTAAGGGTTAGACCGAAGGCATTGTACTGCGTGAATAGATCCTCCACTTGTTCAGCTCTCAAGACTTGCTTGAACTCCGCCACATGATCATATGGATCTCCTGTGCCATCAAAGTAATTCTTCATGGACTTAACGAGCTGGGTCGGTCTCAAAGTTCTTGTGTGCTCTCTAGGTCTCGGCAGAGGGAATCCATCCACATTTCTTTGGTTCCTGTGAGCTCTAAGTATCTCAGGTTCTACTCTATTCGTCTCCGTCCTGGTTCTTTCTCTGCCCACTGGGTTGGCAAAGCTTACTTCTGGTCTATCTCTACTTCTGTCTCTTTGAGTGCCATGAGCTTGGGATGTTCCAGCTCCAGGGTGACCATAGGATACATTTGATCTTGGTTGGGGGAAAATGAATTCACCCTTCCAAGTGTAAGCATGCCTATCATTTTCCGTAACCACAAAGATCCGTTCTGAAGCGTGATCTAAGTAGGTCACTCTGCCTGGGCTATCAGGATCCTTAAACTCGTAGATCATGATATTTCCTATATCAGTTGGCTGATTAGATTTATACCTCCAAAAGGCTTCGTCAGTTTCTCGATTGAGGAGCAACTCTATGCTCTTGTTGTCTTGGGGAACCCACTCAAGTGTGATAATCCTAGTGAGAACAGATTTGCCTCAAGGGGTTCTAGGTTCTACACCCATGTTTCCTTGTTCCAAGTCACCTAAGTCCGCTTCGGAGATTACATTCCCAAATTCATCTGTCCTATCTGGGTGACTGGTGACTACGTATATGGTTCCTTCTTTGTCCAGGTATGCACCGTTTTCAAACTTGACAGCTGGGTGCTCTAGTCCTATGGATTGGTCAGGGTTTTTAATCTAGACCACGGATCTTCCTAGGCCGTCCTCATAGATGCTAGCACCTAATCGGTTGGTCCTAAGGTATTCCAGCTTTGTTTTGTAAGGGCCTTCCACTCTGTACAAGTAAGGCACACCTGAACTTCCCGTAGGTCTGTCCATGCCTTGAGACATCTCTGACTCACTAGTCTTAGAGCTAGGGTAGTACGAGTGGTGGCTCAATTGCTGGGCCCAAGACCTAGCAGTGTGGTTAACACTAGCCTCTGAAGACCTAAGGCTTTGTCTCTCCCTTACTAGATGTCGTCCTGATCTAAGGTTCATATGCCTATCTAAGTAGCCCAATTCTTTGCCCAGAGTACGACCTCGTTGCCGATCAATTGGTATCAATCTCTTGATTCTTTTTAGTTATTTATCGTGTTTATGGTCTTGTCTGATATTACGTCGTTGAATTTCAGTCAATCAATCGTTGAATTTCAGTCGATCGCGATTGACGGTGTCAATCGCGATTGACAGAGGTGTCGGTCGTGGCTGTCGATCGCGATCGACAGTATCAATCGCGATTGACAGGGTCCTACGTGGCAGTCAGTCGATCGTGGAGGTCAGTCGATCGCGATTGACAGGGTCTGCTGGTCGCGATTGACAGGGTCTGTCGGTCGCGATTGACAGAGGCTGTCGGTCGCGATTGACAGAAAACCTCGGAATTTTTCTACTGTTTTTAATGTTTTAGGATGTGCTCCTTATGCTTGTTCTAGTGGTGCACTCAATTTTGTGAAAAGTCAAAAATTTCTGTCAGTCGCGATCGACAGAAGCCTGCGACCGCGAGACAGTTTCTGAGTTTTTCGTACCTGCACCGAGTGCTGAGGGTGATGATACAGCAAGACCTGCAATGAAACTCAAGAAACATGCAAAATCCGCACACACGATATCGCTCTCTCGCTCTCTCTCACAAGTGAAATGAGGGAAATGAGGTGGGGAAGGTGATATGATCAAAAAACAGAAATTTTCGCGATGATGGAGATGGAGGTGGGAGATGGTGATGTTGATGATGGTGATGAAGATGGTGAAGAAAGTAAAAGAAAATCGATCAGAGTGAAGAAAATACCTACAACTCCAACGCGTCAACTCTACGTCTTACCATCACACGCTCGTCCTCAAAGCTCGATCCCCGGCAACGGCGCCAAAATTTGGTGTAGCTCAGTGATGAGTAGCACCTCCTTTAATGTCAATCCAGGAAGACGTGAGGATGGTATGAAGACCTCAAGCAAGTGGCGGCACAAGTGCGTGAGTGAGAGGCACACTAGCATGCACACACATACACACACACGCGCACACACGGCAAGACAAGAGGGAGAATCAATGGAGTTCTTCGATTACTTCCAAACGCTCTTACAAGTTTTGTTTCAATTACAATCTAACCTCAAAAATGAGCTCTCTAGCTCTTTTTATAGTTTTTGGCTAAGTTTTGGCCCTGTCCAGACCTAGTGTCCGGCCTAGTTAAAAATTAGGTTCCAGGGCTTATTTGAGGGCTCAAACGATATCTAAAAAATACGAAAATTGGCAGGTAGATACTTCTAAAGCTCCTCAAGCTCAAGGACTCCTTGGCTTGCACAAAATGGAGCTACAAAAAGATGAATTGGTATTGACAATGGTGTTTAGTGATGAAAATCACTTTGAATGGGTGTAAAGGATTTGAAAATTTAAAGGTTGCCTTAGTGCTAGATCTGCGTGAGTGCTCGTACTTGCTTCTTCATGAGGAAAATTACTGGCCTATTTGCCAGATCTTCGTTGACTCCCTTGTCTGCTGCTAACAGATGCCTATCTATCGGGTTGGATTGAAATGGTGATGGAATCTATCCATCATGGGTCCTATCAATCGCAATGGACCAATTTTCTCCTAAAATGTTATTAATCATGCGAGGTGATGGACAGATTCTTCATCATTTGTTGTCTGTCTTTTTTTGCAATGAACACCTGTCTATCATGATGGACAGAGGTGTCTATCAGAATGGATAGAAAAAACACTCTTTTTCAAAAAGAAATATGTTTTTGTGATGTGCAAGGTGCCTACACTACATTGGTGTACTTAGTTTTACAATACAAGCACTTTTTTTGTCTCTCGCAATTGATAGAGGGCTATGCCTTGAGACTGGTGTAGAGAATGTACGTACTGCTTTATAGCTATTGTGGATGTCGGTACTTGTAAGGGAGCTCACACAAATTCTCTTTCTCTATCTCTCTCTCGCTCTCACAAGTGAAATGAGGGAAGGTAGAGGTGGGGATACAATCAAAAGCTTAAAAGTCAGAGAAGAAGGATGTTGTTCTAGACAATGGAAACTACCCCTTCAAGAAGGTTCACCCCTTAACTATCAATCCACAAAAGAGATAGGGTGATATGAAGATCATGAATGAGGATCATGAATGACTGATGTGTGCGAAGGTGAAGGTGAGAAGAACACTAGTGCACACACACACACAAGGTAGAGGCAAGAGGAGACACAATGGAAGGCATAAATCACACTTGCATTACTCAATTAGCTCTTACAATGCTCTTTGCTCTCACTCTCTTACAATCTAACTTTTTCTAAGCTTCTCACTCCCAAAAATGAGCTCTCTAGCTCTGTTTATAGTTTTTTTGGCTAGTTTTGACCGGTTTCAAACCTAGTGTTCGGTCTAGTTAAAAAATAGATCCTAGAGTTTATTTGGAGGTTCAAATGAAGTCCAAAAATTATGAAACTTGGTACAAGTGATCTATCTAGGATTCTCAAGCTTGAGGACTCCTCAGCTTGCACAAAATGGAGCGGCTTGTGACAAAATTGAGTTTTCTATGTTACATATGTTACATGAATAATGATTATAATCACTATGTCTAATCAACTATAATGAAACAATCTGTTTGAAAAAGAATGGATTTGGTCCCCCAATCTTCATGCATGTCCTTCTACATGCTTCCTTTGCATCAATGCCTATGGCCACTGTCGATGCCACTACTAACACCCCCTTGCTCTTGCCTCTGTCGTCCCCGATAGATCCTTGTTGTAGGGATTGAGTGATGTAATTTTCCAAGATATCTTAGGCAAAGGTTTGTTCTATAATTCTTAGGCCTTGTGCTAGATCAACTTCAACTTTTCCCAATAAATGGCTTGAGGCTTGTCCTGCGGTGGGAGTCTATAGTGCATTGAATAGACCATTTGTTCCCATCCAAAAAGTTGTAACAAATGCATGGGCCTCCTCATAAATACTTCATAATGGTATTCCCAAAACCCCATGGTGAACATTTCTTCGAATGTTAGCTTATAGTAGGCAGGTAGATATTTGATTTGGTAGTGTTGCACATAGCACACCCAAGAGACAATGTGGTACTCATATCGTATGCCAAATTATCATTTTTGAGTGCTTGGCATTCCTTGGTCAATTTGTCATAATCTTCAAGAAGGTGTGCATGGTCATCCAACAACATTTGCATGGTCTCTGAGGGAACAGCCTTGAAGCAACTAGGATTGATAGGTCCCTTTAGGTGGCCCAATAGAGCTTCAAAATTCTCTCGATTATATACTTGTAAGTGTTGGTTTTCTTCTTTGGTTGTAGCTAAGTGGCATTGCAAGAGTCCCATATTTTGTGTCAATTGGGCATTCTAGATGACCTATTGTCGTAGTTGTTCTTTGGCATTTGCAATGGCTTCCTTGGTCTTTTGTTATAATTCCAATTCCATGGAATGATAAGATTCTCCAAGTTATTGATGATGTGCATCAAGCGTTGCATTTTCAATGGTCAGTGAGTTAAGATTGACCTTTAGTTGAGTGGTCGTTTGTTGTAAGGCCTGATAATGATGCCCTAATGAAGCAAATTCTTCTCTAACTTGATGCATAAAAGAAAACATTTGTTGAAAAGCAGTATCTATAGTGGAAGAGGAGAATAATGATGGGGTGCGCAAAGATGTATGTTGTCTAGTGCATAATGCAAGGGGAATGGGGGTTGGGCAAGGGAGTGTGGATGCAATGGTGATGGTGGAGAAGTGTGTGGAAGTGTGTGTGTGTGTGTGACTAGTGGTGATGGACATCAACATCGTGAGTGGAGGTGCATTGAGTGGTGAAGTATCCATATCAGTAGAAGTTTGATCTAGTGAATTGATAGTGAAAAGTGGTGTGGTGGTGGGTGATTGTGTGGGTGTGAATACAAGATTTACAAAGGTTGATGAGTATGTTACATGAATGGGTTTGAACACTGATTAATGAGGATGAGATGGGGGAGATAGTGTGTTGGTGTTGGGATGTAGCACTGACGAAGATTGATTGGAGTATGGGGGGTGAGAAAAGGGTGTTGAGGGAAGGGAATAGGTGGAATGAGCAAAGCTAGGGAAGTGTTGATAGCTATTGGTTGAAAGGTCATGTGGTGAATGATGTTGATGGTGGTGTGGAAGTGGCGAGGAAGGGATTAACCTGTTCTTGTGATGCTAAACTAGAAATGGGATGATCGAATGAAGTTGAGCTAGGATGTATAGGTGATTGAATGTTGGGTTCTGGCATAAAGGCAATGTCTGAGGTGTGGGTGAGTAGGGATGTTGATGAAGGGGGTTGCATGTCGATTATGGTGATGCCACTTGGGTTGGCATGTCTACCACGATCTGTGCTTCTTGATGAATGGAGGTCTGGGTCTCGACTGGTACACGAATGTATTCTCCTAGTCATTAAATTAATTGTACTCTTTGAGGATCAAATTGAGGTAGGGGCTTGCACTTGAGGAAGTGTAATGGTTAAATTGTTCCCACAACTTGAACTAATTTTTTCAAATCATTTACAAAGGTGGCCTTGAATCCACTATTGGCTAATTCTTATTGCAAAATTTCCTTACTCTGTTGTTGGATGATCTGATTTCTAGCCCAAATAGCTTGGATGTTTTTGTATAAACTTTGAATTGCAATGGTGTATGCACCTACGCCTGAGGTGTCATCTTCACTAGTGCTTGTGTCTCCTTGAGTTTCTGTTTGCATGTCATCTTGTTCTTGTTGACCCTCAGCTTGTGTTCCTTGGCTTTGTTGATTGTCACCTTCCTCATCGTCGTCCTCTGTGGTTGTTATGTCTTCATCTTCTAGACTGGATATAGCTTGATCACTTCAAGTTCTGATGGAGAGCTGGGATAACTAGGGCATTCGTATTCTTGTGAAAAGAATTGGGCCTCTGAGAATTGAAATTTGTTAGAGAATGCATCATGCATTTCAAAGTCAAATGTCATATTTAGTGCCTCGGCTTCTAAATTTGGTATCGAAAAAGCGTAATGCATCCAAACCTACTATGGTTGTGATTTCCCTTACTTCTGTAGCTATGGCCACAATGGTGATCACCATGGTTGCATGAGAGATTATACCTGCACTAGAAGTACCTTCTTATGTAATAAGGCGTGAAAAATGAATTCTAATGGGGGATACCACCACTTGAGGTTCCGTTGGTGATTTTTGGGGTGAGAGTTGAGGGGATGGTAAGGTAGGTACATGTAGACATGAGATGGTTCCCCTCATGCATTTTTCAGTTCATGACTTTGGTGGTTTGTGCGACTTTGTAGTACCTTTAAACTGTTGTAATTTTGCCCTTGATAAGGCTCGCTCGATAGGAAAGTCATAAGCCAGACACATGTACATTATTCGTGTAATGGCACAATAGCCATGGATGACTCTTTTTTTTGCCCATCTTTGGTTTGCCAAAAATAAATGTTCCTATATCTAGCTGGCTAGATCGATAGTTTGTGGGCTCATGTTTGCCAGATAGAGTCCAAACCAAATATGTTTTTGCAGCAAAGTGAAGTGATCCTTTGCGAGTAAGGCAAAATGCTCCATCCAGATCCATAGTGGCTTTGATAGCTCTGATGTGATGGCTAATATGTCATCCCATTTCAAAACATCACCCTTCTTCATGGGGTCTGGGATGAGCCTTTCTCTTTTTGTGGGCGTGTGTATATTGTGAATTTTTAAGGCTTCCCTAATGAGGTCCAGTGAGAGATAAAATTTCTTAAAAGAAGGATCTGTGACCAAAGATGGCAGTATAAAAGTACCCAAGAGTTCCTTCCAGACTGGTGGTTGTAGAGTAGTGACAAGATAATAACATCGATAAAAGTCACGTTTAGGAAGGGGCACATTGAAATATTCGATTAAACCTGCCCTTGCCCATATTGGTCTTAATTCCTCAAAGTTTTGGAATGCTTCAAACTCCTTGGAGAAGAAGTGGTATCTTCCCCATGTGTCACCACTAAAGCATAAGGTTGCTTCATAAATGTGTTCTACATCTATAAGGGGTCCTATTAAACCTTGGAACCAATGAGATTTGTTATGTACTCGATCTGTCCTTTTGACCGGAGGGTTGTCAATTGGCATTGGCCCCATGAAATCTTAAAACTCTAAAGGTATTATGGAAGGGTGGGCTTCCACCAGTAAATTTTCAAAGTCCACTATTGCTAAGCTTGTGCTTGGACTTGAAGATCCTTCAGCTTGCATGTTGATCCTAAGTACTTGTGTAAAAGATCTACTACAAAAGGATAACTCATTCGAATGGAAATTAATATTGATCCCAATAAAGTGAGACTACAATCCCTTTCCATAACTGATGTGTCACCAATGTAGCCTTGTGTTGTGAGGTGATTTTGCATTGATCTCCGTGAATAATGCATGTCGCTAGACTTCCTACATGTATTGAATACTGCATACGTGTCCTTTCGTGAGAGATGTCATTAACCATGCTAGTGAGTTAGTAAGAGTTGATTTTTACAAGGATGATTAGTGAGCTTGGGTGTTAGTAAATTATTACAAAGATAAAGGTTAGCATCATGAGGTATCATAGTGTACAATGGAGGGGATTGACGGTTTTGGGGGTCTTTAGGCACCCATTTCCTAGTGAGTGGTGAATGAAACAGTTCTTTTGATTGGATACAAAGGATGGATTGGGAGATGAAATAGTAGGTGAGTGGTGTGATTTTGTAGGGATTGGTGTTACATGGCTTGGTTTCTAAGCTATAAGACAAGCCTTAGGCACCTTGATCTGAGTGGTGTTGGGCTTGGCTGTCAGAGACATCTTAGGTACCCAAACTTGTCAAATTCTCGTGGAAGGAGAATGTCTAGGAAATGTTGAGTGTCAAGGTTGATTCTGCTTTGTCTTGACTTCTTGTCTTGAACTGGAGGAGATGATCATTGATTGTTGACCCTTGGGTACGCACATTTACTTTTTTCCTATTGCATTTGGATACTTGTGCTATTTATAAGGGATACTCTAGATTGGTCATCGGTTGAGATGTCTGAGTCATGGTTGACTTTCCAATGGTAGTGGTTGAGAGATCAGGTGGACACTCTATTTTGGAAAGGTTGGGAAAAGTATAAGAGTTTCTTGAGATTCTGGTTTGGGATATTGAGAAAGGGTCAAATTACTCAACTCTACTTTGAATTTAGCCATACCTTTTTATTTCTGATAAATTTTATCTTTCTCTCAATTTTCAAGGATCAAAAATTTTTCAAAAGGGTGGTGAAATACTCATCAATGAGAGAACTTTGTTACAACCAATCCCATGGACATAGAATCATAGGGATCATGATGGGTTCAAAAGTGTAAATAACATCTTCTAGATAATTGATGTTAACAAAGAAGTAAGTTTCCAAGAAATCAACAAGTAGTTGCCAAATTCACAACTTGGTGGTATGCTGAAGTTAATAAAAGTTGGGATCCCATCAAGGTTAGAAAAGACTCTAAATAGGTGATTGCAATCACAACGATAGATAAACCATTCCAAAGAATAATGAGAGAAATTCTAATTATTGAGTTCTAAGCATGTAATATGCAATCATACTAGCACCAATTAAGTATGCGGAAGGTAAGACTAATGTTTGCATATCCTTAAAGGGATTTCCTAGAGATGAAATCCAAAAAGCATTAGTGGATGCTTGGGCTTCAAAAATAAATGTATCCTATAAAGACCTAGGGTAGATACTTAAACATTCAAACATAAAGGAATGTAAAAGACAAGGATAGAATCTCATTGCTAAAAGTTAGTTAAGTAAGAATCAATAGCTCTTGAATTAAGAAAATTCAAGGTACTTGGATCGAAACTAGTTGTCTTCTAAACATCAGAAAGGAAAATCCATTGATTGAATCACTAGAAGCTTAGCATGGGTAGCTTAGAGATAATTCCTTTCCTTCAAACCTTTAATAAGGATTTGCTTGGCAATGTACTTTATATATAAACAGAGTGATGTGTTTGAATTTTAAGATAAACAACATCCATACATCTATGTTGAATATGAATTATGGTGGTATGGGACACCAAACTATTGATATATTTAGGTAGTGATGTGTGTGAACACACTAGGACTGCCAGGGGACTTTTTTCCCTCTTTAGGAGGTTTTTTTCCCCTCGGTTTGTATATACATTTATAACCCTAATGGGTCACTTATCTTTGTACATTCTCTTCGTAATATATTTAGTATTGTGTGTTGTGCTCCAAACTTCTTCTTCTTCCTTGTGTTGTTTGCATGCTTCTGTGGACCTCAAACTCCAACAATTGGTATTAGAGTAGGTTGTCGCTTCATCTAGGGTGTTGTCATCACCCCTCCAATCACAGTATCATAATCACAAAAACATTTAGCTTCCAAATGCACTATCGTAGTGCTTGTGTAGGCAATTTTGTATTTTTGTGCCAAAGATATATACAGGTTTTGTTTCACAAGCTTAAGCAACTCAAATTTTGCTACAAGTTTAGCAAAACTAGATAGTGAAGTTCTGTTCAACTTTTTGAGATACAATCATTTTTCTGCATGAGGGTATTTTAGTCAGTGGTCATGGCTATAAGCAGTGCTATATATGTTAGCTATTGAGGATAAGTTGGATGGTACCAATTACCCATTATGGGCTTATATGATGCATCATGTATTGGTTGCAAAAGGACTATGGAATATTGTGCAGGGTGTTGAAAAACTTCCTATTTCACCTGCAAGCACAATTGTTGGAGGTGATGTAGATGGCATTGAAGATGGTGATATTCTTCAGGTTCCTATTTGTGTTATGGTTCCTACTATGCCTACTGCACATAAACTTTGATGGGATGACACAGATGCTCAGGCACATGCATTGATAGCCTTGTCTGTCAAACATCCCATTATTCCCCACATTTGCCCCTACAAAACAACAAAGGATGCTTGGGATACACTAACTACTTTACACTAGGGAAGGAATGAAGCTCGTGTTGCTTACCTCCAAAAACAACTAGAGAGTGAGCACATGAATGAAAGAGATTCCATGGACAATATTTTGATAAAGATCAAAGATTTGAAGGAGTAGTTGATTTCTACTAATGAAATATTGCCTTATAATTCACTTGTGTAGACTGTTTTGAATGGTCTTCCAGATTCATATCAAAGTTTTGCTTTGACTCTTCAATTAATGATGCAAGGGAATCCAAATGCCTTAAAATTTGAAGAGTTAGTCTCTATTCTATTGTAGGAAGACTATTCTAGGTAGAATAGGTCCATTATGTGTGTTGTAGATCAAGGTTTCTTGGCTAGTCAGAAGGGCAAAGGTAAATTGAGCTTATCTATTAGTAAACAAAAATTTGTTAATTCTGCACAATCACAAAAAGATGACAGAGATGAGAAGAAAATAGAAAAGTAGAAATTGTTTTGCAAATACCGTAAAGGAAATGATCATGTCATAAAGATCTATCCAAAATTGGCTGCAAAGGAGGCAAAGAAGAAAGAGGCTAGAATGGTTGTTATGATCCATCATCTCATGAACAATGTATGTCTGTAGTAGACTTAGATGTTTAGTACTTTGATAGTGGGGCAACCAAACATATTACCTCGTAGCACAGTTTCTTCACTTCACTTGAGCTTGCCCCTACAGTGAATACTGTCACATGTGCCAACAACTCCTCTTATCCTGTTATGGGAGTTGGTAAGATCATTCTAACTACTACTGATGGTAGTTCTTTTACATTTTTGGATGCTTTATTTGTGCCACAAATCAAGAAAAATATGTTATCAGTTTGAGCATTAGCCAAGATCTGCTTGGTTGTGAAATTTCTTGATGACTGATGTACAGTTCATGAGCTATCAAATCACGATGTCATGGGCTGTATAAGCTCATAGTTTATGAAAAATCTGTAAATGATTCAGCATATGTAGTCCGTGATTCTCATACAAATTGCTTATAGCATTTTATGTCATGGGTTGTATAAGAGCATAGTCTATGAAAAATCTGTAAATGATTCAGCATGTGTAGTTCATGATTCTCATGCTATGTCAGATGCAAAACTTTGGCATGCATGCTTTGGTCATCTGAATTTCACTAGTTTGCTATGCCTACAAAAATCTGAAATGGTGTCCTTGTTGCCCAAACTTGAGGCACCTAGTAAATATGTTTATGAGGGTTCTATTTTGAGCAAAATGCAGCATTTCTCATTCCCAAAAGATGGTTCAATTTGAGCTATTCAGAAGTTGTAGCTTCTTCATAATGATGTTTGTGGTCCTATGTAGACACCCTCCTTTGGGAACTATCTTTACTTCGTGACTTTCATTGATGATTTTTCCAGGCCTGCATGGGTGTATCAAAGCAAAGTCTGAAGTCTTCATGTGCTTCAAACAGTTTCTGGTTTTGGGTGAAAATCTATCAGCATGTAAAATAAGCACCCCCCATTTTGATCGAGGGGGGAATGTATGTCTTCTAATTTTAATGTGTTTCTGGCTTAATGTGGGATAAGACATCACTGTATAGTGCCATATACGTCTCAATAGAATGGAGTTTCTGAAAGGAAGAACAGGTCACTCATGGAGATGGCGAGGTCAAGAGTCAGGCTTTACCACAATGTGAGCTCTTATATCTCAACTTAACAACAATGTGCATACATGATGATTACAAGCAAATAAATTGAGCTCTTATATCTCAACTCAACAACAATGTGCATACATGATGATTAAAGCATTGGATGGAGTAAAGCTAAGCATATTCAAATTAGTGGTTGTACTTCACGAGATTGCAAAGAAATGAAGACTCAAGCATCTTAGGCTTGAGGGGAAGTTGTTGTTCATACATGTGGCAAGCCTAAGTGCTTAAACATATTCATGGATTTCATTGGACTATGACAAACAATGTGTGTGTACATATATCATTTGGTCATTCCTAAGGATAAGTATCAATATATTTTTAACTATTGCAAAATTCTTCTATGATTAAAAGTCAAGAATCAAAGTAGTTCTAAAGGAAGACAAAAGCCATGAGTCAAATTTGAATTCAAAATCCAAATATGTAGCTAAAAAGTGAGTGTAATATTTTGGTAGAATCAATCAACAACTACCTACTAAAATCAAGGAGAAAAGATATCTATAATCTGATGTAGAAGTCATGGAATATAGTAGAGATATCACTCACTTTTACAATGAGCACTTATCTCGTAGCCATTGGAGTCCTCCAACACCTCCAAGCATTTTACTTTACATATCTAAATATACTCAAATTTTCATCGTCATCATCATTTCGAGCTACTATGCATTGCCATCTATCTAGTGCTCAAGTCTTCTCACTTCTGAAGGTCATTGAAGTGACTCTATGGTCTCATTTTTTCATCCAATTAATGGATCATAAAGTTAATATTCGTTTGAGCTTGTTTATGAAATATTTTAATCGTTGGCCCTTGGCACTGTGTGTGAAGAGATATGCATCAATCTCTATGACTATGTATATGTATTGTTTGCATCCTAAAATTTTGGGATCACACTATGAGTTCTTAAGTATATTTTTGACTTTCTAGTCACTCTAAATTCATATATAACTTGTTTTAGCTCAGTTACCTTCCCATTTGAATCTGTGCAAAATGATTTTTTCCAATTTGTAATAGGTCAATAGCACTAAACATTTTCTTGAGTGCCTTCTTCCATAAAAAAACGGGTTTCTCTTCATGATTCAAAATGTGAAAGTAGTGTGTCTTGAAATACACATTTGAGATCGAGTCTCCAAATGACTATGATCATAATTATGTCTCATTCTCAAGATTAATGAGTCTATTAGAGTGTCCAAGCAAGAATTAGGCTAGTCTAGCGGAGGGTTTTGCAAAGACCCTCTCATCTTTGTACTCTACCATCACCTCCTCGCAATTTCAAGGATAAAAAAACAAGGAAGATAGAAGATTATGAAGTAACTAACTTCAAGTGTATTTAGGAAAATTTCAAAGTAACTCGATAATATTCTTACTTGAGTTAAGCGGATTCAAAGCTATCTATCAAAAATGTTACGCATATTTTTGAAAAGAAAGAACTTAAAAGGATCCCTTCAATAGCTATCCATACAACTAGGTGAATCAATCTCTTAGCTCAAATATATGCATCAAAATTGCATGCTAGTAGAAAGGATTCTCAAGGGATTGTGTAAAGAAAACAAAATTAACTTAGTAATTAATATTGTTGAAGCATCTATGTGTTCGAGCAAAGGTGGAAACACCACAACATATGAGAACTCGGTGGTTCAAGACACCAATGTTTGATACCACACAGAAGTTTGGCAATTTGATGATGGTTTAACTTAGCTCAAATAGTATTTTTGAGAATCTAGTATATTTCCCATAAAGGTGGATAAAATGCTTCTAAACCTTGAACTTGAATGGATTTGAAGATTTAAAGCTTTTAATCTCGTATATTTTTTATTCAAATTAGTTTAAGTGTCTAGAAGTTTGGATTAGTTACAAATGGTTTTAGTTCTTTCCTAATGCTTCTCAAAAACTTGGAATTTACTTTGAAAGAGTATTTGAGTCATTTCTAAGAAGGTCATGTTTACTTGCTTTAGAATAATAGGTAATTGAATTAAAGATCATAGATAGATCATGCGGTTATAACCCATTCAATCATAGAAGGCAAATATTCTATATTGAGTCTAAGATGAACTTTCATCTATTGAGTTTTGCTTCAAACAAGTGCTCATGGAAAACTACAATTGATGAAGAAAAATTTGAAATATTTAAAAGAGTATAAGAAATTATTGAAGAGGAAAGAGCTAGGAATTTCTCAGACGTTTGACAATTCCAACACACATAAGAAATCCTCACCATATAATCCATAAGAAAACAAAAAAGATAGAAGCTCTAACATATTCCTATGCCCTATTCTGACCAAATTGGTGAATAATGGAAGATCCAATTAGGATAGGCAATTGCATCATACAATTTGGGATTATTGAGTGACTTATAAGACTTCATTAGGTGCAAGTCTATTCAACTTAGTCTATGGGCAAAAAGCTATTCTACCAATAGACTTGTTAGTGCCTACTCTAGAAGTGGCATAAGGATATGATTGGAACAAACATGAGCTTTCTAATTTAGTAGAGACCTAGAGAAGCTCCAAGAAGCAGTATTAAAAGTTGTGACATGAATCTATGTAGCTAAAAAATGCAAGAAGGCTTACTTTGATGCAGACATCAAAGATAATTATTTGCAAGAAGCTAAATTCGTGTTGGTATATACATTAAAGCAACATGCCAAGAAATTGGAAAAGAGAGGTTATGATCATCGAATCTCAACAAGTGGTGTTGTTCAACTTGCTTTGGAAGAAGAAGTTATCCCTAATTATATTAGTGGATTTAGAGTTAAGCTCTACCATGAGACTTTCATAGAAGAGATGATGCAAAACCTACATAAATACAAGGACCACAAGGCAGAAGAGTTGCATATATGCTAAGAAGCTCAACACAAGGCATTGGAACACATCAAAAAAATGTAAGTTGATGCAACAATGAGCCTGGGAGTATATTGATATACAATAAGACATTCCTAGGGGAACGTGTGAGGTTGAGGATTCTTACAAAAAGATTGCCAATTGAAGACCATAAATTTCATAACGTCATGAATTCTTGTAGATACAAGATCTATCTTTAATGCAATATATCTATCACTTGTAAAAACTTCAAGTTGCCATCAAACTAATGAATTCCACCTTGACAGGAATGGGCAATACATGCATACCATGTTGTGCTAAAGCCATGATACCCATCCACATTGCTACACACGCCACTAGAGCCAAATTCCTAGTATTTAATGATGCTTCTCTTACAAATAATGCAGTCCTTGGACAAGATTGGATCTTAGACCATTCAATAGGAACTAACGTAGCAACTAGCCATCTCACAGCCAGAATTGATGATAAATGGATGAAAATTCTTTTAGTTCAACTGCTGAATGAATTTCCAAAAATCTCCACATATCATGAACTCAAGCACATAGCTATGAAAGAAGGCACTAAAATTGTTTCAAGAACTTACCACATAATGAGTCTCATAGCAGAATACTCCACAATCAAGCAAACAAGTATGGGCAATAAAAAGAAGTGAAAATCAACATGAACCACACCTTGAAGCTTCTCAATGGGAAAAGACAAAGAGATTCAAGCAAACAATGGATGTTCATCCATCTTGCATCACAAGATAGATTTGGATACTAAGCCTTATTAGAATCCCAATGAGGCCAGACTCAAATTTGGGTTCCTAAATCTGGTGTTGCACCTTAGTCCACGAGAATAAAATTCAATGAACCCTCAAAAGGAAAATAGTTGTCCACCGAAGGGCACCCAAAGAAGGGAACTTTTCCTAAAGCTCCACCTCTTAGAGCTCCAAAGATAATTTTGAGAAAGAAAGATCCTCACAAGAAGTATAATGCAAATGCATTAAGATAGTAACATAACTGTGAGGAAACACACAAACTAATGGATTCGGCATGCAAGTCGAATATTCTTAAGTTCCCACATAAGAATAGTGTCACTCCATTGACTCCTTTGCCTATCTAGAAATGGATTACATATGATTATTTTTATTCTATCTCATGGTCTATCAATAATATGGTTATATCCTCTTCATGATCATGATGATATGGGTGCTTAGTGACTTTGGGTAGTAAGGCCAAATCTTTAAGAACAGACACTAAGTCAAAACCCTCAATTTATTTGATCAATAAAGATAACTATGTTATGTTTATGCATTGATGTGATACAATTGAAAAGCAACCATACTGATTAAGCTTGAACTTGTAACGTAAACCATGATTACCTTGAACATGTTCTCGCTTCTAAGATATAAAAACAATGGCATTTTTCATATTAGGATATTCCAATGGCATTGGTAAGCTCATCAAGTCAGGTAGTTGTGGTTCAACCACTTCCATTGCCAAAGAAGTTCGTGAAGCCTACTTTGGAACATTGGTCTAGGGACATACATCAAAATTGTGGAACCGTGGGGAATATATATTTTTCTGGATATAGTACCACACCTTCCATGGCACTCCATTCATTACTTGCATCATATTTCATGGTTTAGGTGAAGATCTTGCATTTACACCCACATACACTGTAGCAAAGTTAGATCCATATATCAATCAACCATGCCATTCTACACCTAAGAATATTGCTCCAACTCCTTCCATAAGTATAGAGTCCCACACATCGAGACATTATGAGAAGATCTAGGGCTACCACAACTGCCACTTCACCAAAGAATATTATGCAAGTAAACATAAGGAATAAGAGACAACCAGATTGCCACTCTTCCATCTCTCATGAGAATGTAAAAATGGTGAAATCATGCCTAGATGATACACTATTAAAGCACAAAAGGAATATGATATTTCCGGAGCAATGCCATGAGGGGATTGAATCCTCACACTCCCTCAAAGAAAAAAAAGGGCAAAAAACAAAACCAACTAAGTTGCACTACTCAATAGTCCTCCACTATATATATATATATATATATATATATATATATATATATATATATATATATATATATATATATATATATATATATATATATATATATATATATATATATATATATATATATATATATATATATATATATATAAGGAAGTTCAATAGTAGCCTACTCTCCCATGCTTCAATTAATAAAAGAACAAATATACAATGCTTGGTGCCCTTGGGATCCCCTATATCCCGCAAAGCAGGGGTATCATGGCTCAAATGTTATGACTAATCAAAATCAGTAGGATAACCAAGATTCGACTCGAGATAAATGTTCTAAAGAGAGTTGTGGAGAAGTTTAATGATTTCTTCCTCACTGTAGCTCAGTGATGAGTAGCACCTCCTTTAATGTCAATCCAGGAAGACGTGAGGATGGTATGAAGACCTCGAGCAAGTGGCGGCACAAGTGCGTGAGTGAGAAGCACACAAACATGCACACACATACACACACACGTGCACACACGGCAAGACAAAGAGTGAGAATCAATGGAGTTCTTAGATTACTTTTCAAGAAGCTCTTACAAGTTTGTTTCAATTACAATCTAGCCTCAAAAATGAGCTCTCTAGCTCTTTTTATAGTTTTTGACTAGCTTTGGCCCTGTTCAGACCTAGTGTCCGGCCTAGTTAAAAATTAGGTTCCAAGGCTTATTTGAGGGCTCAAACGAGATCTAAAAAATACGAAAATTGGCAGGTAGATACTTCTAAAGCTCCTCAAGCTCAAGGACTCCTTGGCTTGCACAAAATGGAGCTACAAAAATATGAAATGGTATTTACAATGGTGTTTAGTGATGAGAATCGCTTTTAATTGGTGTGAGGGTTTTGAAAAACTAAAGAGTTGCCTTAGTGCTAGATCTGCGTGAATGCTCATATGTGCTTCTTCCTGAAGAAAATTATTGGCCTATTTGCCAGATCTTCGTTGACTCCCTTGTCTGCTTGTGCCTTCTCTCCCTTCTGACTCTCTTCTCTGACTGCCATGCCTCGTTAGTCCTTCAGTTCCTTGTCTGCTACTAACACCCCCCCCTCTCTCGCGTCTGTCGTCCCTGACAGACCCTTGTTGTGTGGGTTTTTGGATGTAGTACTCAACGACATCCTGCGCTAAGTGATGTTCGGCAATCCTCAATCCTTTGGCCAAATCTGTGAGTAGAGCATCCCAATCTACCGGCCCGGGAACCTCTGGATGTGGTATACGTAGCTTTTCAGAATGGAGAGCTTGTTCCACTGCAAACAACTGCAAGAGATGGGATGGTCTGGGAATGAATATCTCGGAGTGATATTCCCAGAATCCCGTGACAAACATCTCTTCAAACGTTTGTTTGAAGCAGGCCGGTAGATATTTGATGCGAGCGTGCCATGCATACACAACATTAATCGATGGGGTTGTGCTCATGTCGTATACAAGGTCCTGATTACCTTCATTAAATCCTAGTGCTGAGAGATGCGGTTCCTTGACATTTTTGAAGGTCCTAAAGGTGACCAACATAAGTTCGAAAATCTTCAGGCACATCTGAGTCATGACGTCAGGTACATTCTTGAACCGGACCCCCCAATGTCGAATCGTCGAAATCATATATCCAATAGTGGGTGGGCCCTTAGGGGGTGCGAAGTACACATAATTGAGCCACTTCTCACATCCTTTAATCGTCAGCACTGTTTGTGTGTACTCCGGCCATGATCTCCTTCGAAATACAGGGCAATAACATGGGTTATATTTGATGTACAATGGCATGTTGTTCCATGTTCTTACCATTTCCGGGTAGGTTTCAAGCAGCCGAATTCTCCACGTCGGTTGGCGAATATGTCCCTGCTTGGCACTTTCTGGGATGTCGTCAGGTGCAAACTGGGTGGCAGAGGTTGGTTCCCTTGAGGTGTGTTGCTTGATCTCCGCATTATAATCCGCCATTAGAACGCAAAAAGGAACATACAGGTCGTCCGATGGGCCGATCCACCTATGGTGTGAGAGATTCTTAAAATAATCGGATTTTATTACAATCTCTTCCAATTTTGACATCAATGCGATTTGGACTGCCACCCTGTCATCATGTGTCGTGGCTACTTTCTCTAACTTTTGCATCCATTCCGGTGCCTCAATTTCAATTGTGTCCATGCCTGGTTCTGTTCGCTTACCCCCGGGTGTTGGCATCGAGACATAGGGATCCTCGAATGTTTCTTCTACTCAGATTGGCACAAGATCGTCAGGCTCGGGCTCTACCAGAGGGGAGGGCTGACGCTCGTATTGCATGACCTTGCTACGTAATTCCTCAAGTTCTGCCCGGAGTTTAGTGACCTCTTCAGATGTATCTTTTGCGGTGGTGATCTTGCTTGGTGATGTCTGTTGGGTGGCCAACTACCTTAGTAAATCATCTCTCTCTTTTTCTAAAGCGGCATGGGCCTCCATGAGATCTGCATGAGTTTCTAACACCACTTTCATATTTTCAGAGGGAATTGCCTTGAATCGCTCTGGGTCAATCTCCTGTGGGGAACCCTCCATGGCCGCCTCCAGATTTTCTTTGTTCTGTTTCTGTAATCGTTTATTCTCCTCTAGCGCTGTAGACATATGCTTATGTAGGAGGCCCAGGTTCCGTCGAAGCTTAAGGTTTTCCGTGATCTGAGAATGTAGCAGCTCGTCCATGTGTCGTCGTTCTTCGTCATCTGCTTGGGTTGGGTTGGCTACTAATTGTGCATATTGTTCCTGTAATGTCACGTGCTGCTGTTGTAGTAGCTGCTTCTGCTCTTCAAGATCCCTACATCGTGCTTGGAGATCTTCGTGGCTTCGGAAAAGCCTTGTATGTTGGTTGTCAAGGTGTTGGTAGTGTTGCTGAAGTTGGGACATGCATTGATACATATTATTAAATACATTATTAAGAGGAATGGTGGGAGAAATGGTGTTGAATGCAGAGGGGAAGGGGAAGGGAAAGGGAAGTGTGGATGCAGTGCTGGAGAAGGGTGAGGGGGGAGGTGGGGGAATGGGAGATTGTGGGTAAATGGGGGGTGGGAGAGGTGCAGAGGTGGGTGACACCTCCATGGATTCAAAAGTGGAGGCCGTGATGGGAGTGACTGTGAACATGGGGATTGTGGTTGCGGTGAGAGTTGTGAACCTGTATAGGGGTGTGTGTAATTGTGAACTCCCAGGAAGTGTGATCGGAGTAGTGGTGTTTACCGTGGCTGTGGTCAGACTTATGTTTTCAGTGGAAATAGAGTATGTGGGTTGACTGATGGTTTGTGCGTCGGTGTGTGTAGTGGGTTCGGAGGTGGTGACAGTAGAGGTTACAGTGGTAGAGGGAGGTGAATGGGGCGGATGTGGGGCAGAAGGTGGCAAGGGAGGTGATGGAGGTGCACTCGATGTGTGGGCTTCCTTAGTGTCGTGACCAGTGTGTGCTGTGCCAGTGGTTGTGGGGGTGCCTTGTGGTCCTGATCCTAATACATTCATTCGTTTTCCCGTTCGTGGGGGGCGCCTGCCATATCTTTTCTCTGTCCTTCGTGATTGCACTAGTGCAGTATGCACCGTTTCGGGTACTCCCAAAGCGTCCGATATCATTTCCAAGGTGGCACGGTATTGCTCGTCCACACCTTCCTCCTCCAGAATCTGGTTCATGAGGGCTTTACCTGCAGCTAATGATAGTCTATGTTGTTCTTGAACTCGGTTCATCGTATCGTAGAGCTTTTTGTATGCATTAGTATAGGCTGGGGCACCTTGCAGTACTTGTAGGGCTTCCTGATCATACTCTTGTTCTTCTGCTTCTGATTGTTCACCCTGTGCCTCCTCATGTGCTTCTTCTTCATCGTCCACATTGACTACGTCCGGTTGACTGGGCTGGGCTTGGTCTGGGGCAGTTTGCTGTCCACCAGCTTGCTCTGCTTCAACTTCCGCATTTACAGCTTTGATGATTCTAGCAACTTCTTCATCCGTTAGATCCTCCAAAGTGAATCCATGCGGGAATTCCAGATCAGTAGGTACTAGTGGAAACACAAGGTTAGGGCCATCTGTGCTGTGCCTGGGTAGCCTGATAGTAAATGGTTGTACTCGTCGGGGAAGTCTTGGGGTTGTTTCAGGCGTTAGGGTTGCACCGCGAGCTTGTGCACAAGGCATCTGGACAACGCCTCTCATCTTCTTTGAGGGAGGCCCTACAGCTGACAATCTGCGCTGAAACTCCTGTGCTCTGGTCCAAATGAGAGCCCTCTGCACCGGTACATCATATGCGAGACATCTGTATACAATTCTTGTAAGCACACAGCAGCCATACAGCATAGACTTTTGCTTCTTATACCATCTCTGATGAGCCATATGAATCTGGTCGATAATCCAGTGGGGCATATTGATTGTCAAATCAAAAGCATCCGCTAGGTAGAGGCTAAACCAGATTTTTTTGGGAGGCATTGTGAACCTTTCCTGCGCGGGGAATGCGAAATGTTGCATGACCATGCGTAAGTGAATGGCGATCGTAGGTGTCATCGCAACCATGTCCTTCAACTTCGTCAGATTCCTGTTCTTCATATTGTCTGGAACCATAGTCTCTTTCTCGGTTGGAATCTGCATACCTTTCATGTCGAGTGCTTCTCTTACCAAGTTGATAGTCAAGCGGAAACGCTTCAGCTCATTGCCCCTTGTGAGCGATGGGAGCACAAAGGAGCTGTATCCTTTCTTGTCTTTGTTGGGAGTGAGGGTACTAATTAAATATGAGCACCTTAGAAAATCTGGCTTTGGTAGTTGGAACTTGAAGTAATCATAAAGCCCAGCCTTCTTCCATATCGACTTCAGTCCTTCATTGTTCTGTAGCTTTTCAAACTCCCTGGTAAAGAAATGGTATCTGCCCCATCGTCCATTGAATTCTACCTCGGACTCCCACATATATGTGCCTTCACCCAGAGGTCCAACAACGTCACTGAACCAGTGTGAGGTTTTGCCCACCGGCATTGTGTGACCCTGTGGAGGATTCTGAATCGGTATGGCATGTAATGCCCGTAATGCCACTGGTCTTTCCTTTAATTCCTCCTCGACCGGAAGGCTTTCGATGTCCACCACTTGGGGGCTGGTGCCTGCCTGGGAGCTAGTTCCTACCGTATCTGCCATTTTACTTCTTGCTGCCTGTCTCTGTGAGAATATACAAACATGTGTTAACATTGTACAGGACAAGGGAGGACCGTTGTTGTTCCCATCACAATATTAACATGAGGGTCGGGAGCGAATAATGGGTTAGTAAGTGCTCGGTGCGAGTGTGTGTGCGGTTAGTCGTTCGGTAGACCTAAGAGTTAAGTGGAATGATGTAATGTGATAGTGATGGGGTTAGTAAGTTATCATGGATTTACAAATGGGGTCTGGGGGTTTGTTACAAGTCTGAGGCTGCCAATTGCAGTGGATGGGTTTTGCTCTTGGGTTCGTAGAGACTCTAGAGAGCTTTATCGGTGTCTCGGTTTGAAAATGAGGCCTTTTAGGGACCCATTTACAAGTGATTATGTTCGTGCTCATGGGCCTTGGTGTGTTCCTGAGTGTTGAAAATGACTGGATGCCGGCTGTGCGAGTGAATGGGTCACGCGGTATAGGTTGTGGCCTTGGCGTAGCTACTTGCGCCCGCAAGCAAGACTTAGGCACCCAAATTTTTCTTGATTGTGGGCTAGCCTTCATCGACTTCTTGGGCACCCAAATAGATTTCACGTTAGCAGAAGAATTTCTGACAGACTCCTTATTAGCGTCGTGTTGTTGGTTGCTGATAAGAGGCTTTGCTCGTGTGGTTGGCTTGCGTGCAACCGGGTGTTCGCCTTTCCTCACCCACACTTGGTTTACTTGCTGAGACATTTTGCTGCGCAGGTACTTTTGATTTCCGGCATAGGTAGTACCCTGCTTCTTCTGCCTTTGATCCACCTTTGGTTGCTGCCTCCTTCTGGCCTTTGGAAAAGAAGGAAGTTCCGTTTCATCCCTGACTTCTTTTTTGAGAATATCATTCCTCTGCAACACATAGTTTTGGACAAGAACAACATGGTCATCTTCATGTGTACCCCTGGAGGGACCAGGAGTCTGTGCCTTTCCTAGTTCTTTGAGTGCTCCATTATCTAACTCTACTGTGATTCGACTATGATTGACCCATACCTGAAGAAGTCCACTTCTTAGGTTTAAGTTGACTGCTTGGTCATAGATCCAGTCTTGACCCAAGACAAGGGGTTCAGTGAGATCCTCGTCTTGACACACTAGTGCTTTAACTGTCATTGCCTCATCATGAATGTAGAGGGGAAGTTCCACCTCGCCCATGCAAGGGGTTTCCACGCCTCCCAATCCTATGAGATATGCTTCCACAGGATTGACAGTTAACTGCAACTCTTGATAGTAAGACAATTTAACAGCACTAGTGGCTGCACCTGAGTGAATCAAGGCTCTTACGGTCCTTGCACTCTTTCCTTGTCCTATATCTAAGGTTACAAAAGGACGTCGGTCAGTTATCCTATGCGAGCTTGTTCCTGCGACTTCACACATGGCCATAGGATATCCTTGATCTGCATAGTCATTCGTGCTAGGTTGATCTCTACCTTGCCTTCGTAACTTCATCCTTCTGGTGCGTTCTAAAGCTTCTGCTTGAGCTTCTTCTCGAACTCGCTTTTCTTCCTCTTTGCGTTTTTTAGCAATGCTGAGTCGGCTAAGCATTTCCTCCGTGAGGGGTTCTTGATACAACTTGACTCTGCAACCGCTAATATAGTTTGGGAGAACATCACCCTCTAATGTGGCGAGTTGTACTGCTCCACTCGTGGAGATCCTATTGATGATCATAGGTCCGTAGCCTCTCTTTTCTAGCTTCCTTGCGTGTTGTTTCAGTGTATAGACTAAAACTAGATCTCCTGCTTTCAAGCCCTTATCCTTCACATGGGCATCAAAGTATGCCTTCTGTCTCTTCTTAGCTGCATATATTCCTGCGGCTGCTCTCAGTCTTGTTTCTCCTAATCGTTCAAGGTCAAAAAGTCTAGAGGAGAGTTCATGACCTGTCCATTCGTGCTCTTGTGCTACTTTCAACGTAGGAATTAAGAAATCCAAGGGTAGCACTGCGTTTTGGCCGAATACCATCTGAAAGGGGGTGGCTTGGAGTACCGTTTTGTAGGCCACTCGGTAAGCCCAAACAGCATGGTGCAGCTGTTTGTCCCAATCAGAGCGTTTAGTGTTCACTAATTTTGTCAGTACATTGCATAAGATCTTATTAGTGCTCTCAGCCTGTCCATTAGCTTGAGGGTGATAGGGGGCAGACTTCTTGTGTATTACCAAGAATTCTTGGAGTAGATTTTCAATCACTTCGTTCAAGAAATGAGTGCCTCTATCACTTACAAGCTCTATAGGTAGCCCATATCTTGTGAATACATTCTCAAACAAGAATTTAGCAGTTGTCTGAGCGTCATTCTTTGTCGTAGCTTTTACTTCTACCCACTTGGTGAGATAATCTGTTGCAACAATGATGTATTCTGCATGGGAACCCTTAGCTGGGGGATTAATAGGACCTACAAAGTCTATTCCCCACTTAGAGAACGCACGTCCAACCATCATAGGTTTCAGTGGCATCTCATCTTTACGTATAGGATACTGAGTTCTCTGACAGACATCACATCGCTTCACATAGGTATGTGCATCCATGTGAAGGGTAGGCCACCAGAAGCCCGCAAATAGTATTGCCTTGATCACCCGATCTGGTCCAAAGTGTCCTCCTGCTACACCTTGGTGAGCAGTTTCTAAGATCTTAAGATATTCACTTTCATGGACACATAGCCTAAGGTAACCATCTTTACCACGCTTATATAGATTATCACCAATGAGTGAGTAATCCTGGGCTTCTTGTTCTAAACTTCTTTTCCTAGCCAGAGTCATGTCTGGAGGGAATGTTTTTGTCCTCAGGAAGGATACTAGAGGTTCACTCCAATCTGGCACAATGGATACTTGATAAAGAGTGGCGTGTTCCACAGGTGGTTTAGTGCAACAGATTGGGCATTCCTTGCACAACTTTTGGACATCAGCTTCCATAGTTGGCCAATGTACTCCGAGTCTCTTTAGGGTCTGTAAAGTTCGTTGCTTTGAGTAGTGTTGCTCTAACGCACCTACATGTGCTAATTGCAACCATTTAGCGTACTCATCCTCTTCTACGCAACAAGCCAAGATCCCTTGATCTGTGTGCTTGTACATGCTTCCTGCCATGATGTGGTACTTTTGGGCTTTTACAACCTCTCTATTCCGTGTGTTTACTACTGGATGGTTAGGCCCGTATGTCAATACTGGTACCAATGGCTTAGCCCACTGCGGCACCACTTCCAAATTAAACAAGTAAGCATCAGGAAGGTCATCTGATACTCCTTGTGGGGCTTCTCCCGACGTGAGCCTAGATAGATGATTAGCTCTCAAATGAGTCCTACCTTTTCTTACCACAACCTCAAAATCATATTCCATTAGCAAGAGGAACCATCTCACTAATCTTCCTGTATTGCATGGCTTGTTTACGAGGTATAGCAATGCTTGATGGTCAGTAAAAAATTTAAACTTGTTTGCGAGCAAGTAGTGTCTAAATTTCTTAACTGCATATACCATGCCTAATCCTTCTCTCTCCGTAGTGGTGTAATTTCGTTCAGCTGCATTCAATTGTCTACTGGCATAGGCAATTGGAAGATCCATGTTACCTTCACCAGTAGGTTGTGCGAGCACACATCCAATGGCATAATTGGATGCATCCACATGAACGTGGAATGGCTTATTCCAATCTGGTGTGGTCAAGATTGGTGCTGAACATAAAGCTCCTGGAAGGAATTCTCACATTCATCTGTCCACTCAAAGTTAGTCAGAAGTCCATACATGGGCTTTGCAATGACAGCATACATGTGTATAAATCGTCGGTAATAACCACAATGCCCCATGAAAGCTTGTACTTCCTTGACATTCTTTGGCCTAGGTAACTCTGCTATAGCTCTCACTTTCTCTTCATTAGTGGATATGCCATTTTTTGACACTATGTGTCCTAGAATCTTGCCTTGTCTGACCATAAAAACGCACTTTTCTGGGTTCAGGTAGACTTGATATTCTCTACATTTGTCAAAGATTTGTCTGAGTTCAGGAATATGGGTTTGTCTAATGTTGGAATGAGCACAAAGATCATCAACGTAGACTTCTAAGTTTTTCCTCAGGAACTCTTTAAATACATGGCACATCAGCCTTTGGAAGGTAGCTGGTGCATTGGTAAGCCCAAATGGCATTACACGAAAGGCAAATATCCCCCACTCTGTGGCAAAAGCTGTTTTATGCGGATCTTCTAGAGCTATGGCTACTTGATTGTAGCTCGAAAATCCATCAAGGAAGCTGTAGACTTCCTTGCCTGCCACTCTTTCTAAGAGATGTTCTGTGATGGGAAGCGGATAGTTATCCCGAATAGTGGCTGCATTAACCTTCTTCAAGTTAATGCATACGCGCAACTTTCCATTTTTCTTGGGCACCACTACGATGGGGGATACCCACTCAGTGTGCTCAATTTCATAGATAAATCCAGCTTCGACCAGTCTATCTATCTCCTCTTTAATCTTAGCAGCGTAATTATCGTTATATGTATAGGGCTTTTGCTTAGAGGGTTTGGCATCTGAAGTCATGGGGATGGTGTGTGAGCATATGTCAGGGTCAACACCTTTCAAATCCTTGTAACTCCAAGCGAATACATCTCTATATTCTCTTAGCAAGGCAATTAACGCATGCTCTTCTTCTCTGTTAGGTCATGGCCTATGTATGTGCATCTCTCCTCTCCTTCTTCTAGGGCCACTACTATTTTCTTGGTGGTTTCTTTGTTATCATAGGCCTCTCCTGATTGTGCCTCTCGTTTCGGCATTCTGATCATGACTCTCCTGTCGTCTATCTCATACTTCTTAAAATTTTCTGGGACCTCAAACAAAGATTCTTCTTCTTCTGGTGAGACTTCTCTCTTCTTTCGTTTCTTCCCTTCTTCCTTCGGGGTCACATGTGTTGCTAATCTTACATCGTTTGTGAGCTCTCCATGTCTCTGGGGTTGAAATTCTACTTCATGGAAGTATTCTTCATCTGATGCAAATGGTGGGTCCATAATGATTGACTCTAGATCGGAGTCGCTTGCATCCTCAAATGCATCAGGGCTAGGTTCGCATTCTTCTAGAACTGCCTCTCCCATGATTGGCTCTATGGAGAAGACTGAAATGTCATAGCCATCCTCATCACACTGAGGTGTCCATTGTTCCATTGATGGCTACGTCCATTGTTGCTAAGATTTCTGCCCAGCCATGGGGTTCAAATTCCTCATCCGGAAAGACTACAGGTGCATAGGCTGGGTCTTGAATGGGTCTATGAGTTGCGTTTGCACCTATTTCTCTGGCCTTTTCTCTCTTCTCTTCCTCTACTGCTACTTTGCACATCCACAAGTGAGTGTCTTCATGCATCCATGAGGATCCTGACCCTATGGAATGCACCGATTCTGTATCATCTTTGGCTCTATGGATGGGATTCCATTGGATAGGAGGGACATCTCTATGAGAATAATCCTTGAGATTGACTTTGGTCATAACACCTAAGTGTTGCAGGTACAAAAAAATGGTTCCCCAGTCCTGTACCACTTGCAACTGTCGCATAAATGGTCTTCCCAAAATCATCTCATAGGCATGATTTTTGCTGAAGTCACATATGGCAAATGCGTGCTCAAACTCAACACCACAGGTGGTGAGAGTTATTTCTTCTAGCAATCCTAAGGGTCTCTCAATACATCGGCCATCTGCAATTTCATTCTCGTTGGCCTGAGTGCTGGCTTGCCCCAACGCTTCCATAGGGAGGTGGTAGCGATAGCAACTCCTGCACATGAGTCTAAAATGGCCTTGGTGGTATGTGTAGCTCAATGATGAGTAGCACCTCCTTTAATGTCAATCCGGGAAGACGTGAGGATGGTATGAAGACCTCGAGCAAGTGGTGGCACAAGTGTGTGAGTGAGAAGCACACTAGCATGCACACACGTACACACACACGCGCACACAGAGTAAGACAAAGAGGGAGAATCAATGGAGTTCCTTAGATTACTTTCAAAAGCTCTTACAAGTTTGTTTCAATTACAATCTAACCTCAAAAATGAGCTCTCTAGCTCCTTTTATAGTTTTTGACTAGCTTTGGCCCTTTTCAGACCTAGTGTCTGGTCTAGTTAAAAATTAGGTTCCAGGGCTTATTTGGGGGCTCAAACGATATCCAAAAATTACGAAAATTGGCAGGTAGATACTTCTAATGCTCCTCAAGCTCAAGGACTCCTTGGCTTGCACAAAATGGAGCTACGAAAAGATGAAATGATATTTACAATGGTGCTTAGTGATAAGAATCACTTTTAATGGGTGTAGAGGTTTTGAAAGATTAAGGTTGCCTTAGTGCTAAATCTGCGTGAATGTTCATAAGTGCTTCTTTCTGAAGAAAATTGTTGGCCTACTTGCCAGATCTTCGTTGACTCCCTTGTCTACTTGTGCCTTCTCTCCCTTGTCCACTGCTAACAGCCCCCCCTCTCTCGCGTCTGTCGTCCCTGACAGACCCTTGTTGAGAGGGTTTTTGGATGTAGAACTCGACGACGTCCTGCGCTAAATGATGTTCAGCAATTCGCAAACCTTCGGCCAAATCTGTCAGAAGAGCATCCCAGTCTACCGGCCCAGGAACCTCTGGGTGTGGCATACGTAGCTTTTCGGAGTGGAGAGCTTGTTCCACTGCAAACAATTGCAAGAGATGGGATGGTCTGGGAATGAATATCTCGGAATGATATTCCCGGAATCCCATGACAAACATCTCTTCAAACGTTTGTTTGAAGCAGGCCGGTAGATATTTGATGCGAGCGTGCCATGCATACACAACATTTATCGATGGTGTCGTGCTCATGTCGTATACAAGGTCCTGGTTCCCTTCATTAAATCCTAGTGCTGAGAGATGCGGTTCCTTGACATTTTTGAAGGTCCTGAAGGTGACCAGCATAAGTTCGAAAATTTTCAGGCACATCTGAGTCATGATATCAGGAACATTCTTGAAACGGACCCCCCAATGTCGAATCGTTGAAATCCTATAGCCAATTGTAGGTGCGCCTTTAGGGGGTGCGAAGTACACATAATTTAGCTACTTCTCACATCCTTTAGTCGTCAGCACTGTATGTGTGTACTCCGGCCAGGATCTCCTTCGAAACACAGGGCAATAACATGGATTATATTTGATGTACAATGGCATGTTGTTCCATGTTCTTACCATTTCCGGGTAGGTTTCGAGCAGCCGAATTCTCCACGTTGGTTGGCGGATATGTCCTTGCTTGGCACTCTCTAGGATGTAATCGGGTGCAAATTGGGTGGCAGAGGTGGGTTCCCTTGAGGTGTGGCGCTTGATCTCCGCATTATAATCCGCCATTAGCACGCAAAAAGGTACATACAGATCATCCGATGGGCCGATCCACCTATGGTGTGAAAGATTCTAAAAATAATCAGATTTTATTACCACCTCTTCCAGTTTTGACATCAATGCGATTTGGACTGCCACCCTGTCATCATGCGTCGTGGCTACTTTCTCTAACTTTTGCATCCATTCCGGTGCCTCAATCTCAATTGTGTCCATTCCTTGTTCTGTGCGCTTACCGCCGGGTGTTGGCATTGGTACATAGGGATCCTCGAATGTTTCTTCTACTTCAAGTGGCACCAGATCGTCAGGCTCGGGGTCTACCAGAGGGGAGGGCTGACGCTCATATTGCATAACCTTGCTGCGTAATTCCTCAAGTTCGGCCCGGAGTTTAGTGACCTCTTCAGCTGTTTCTTCTGCGGTTATGCTCGGGTTGGGTTCTGTCTGCCGGGTGGCCAACTGTCTTCGTAACTCGTCTCTCTCTTTTTCTAAAGCGGCATGGGCCTCCATTAGATCGGCATGAGTTTCTAACACCACCTGCATATTCTCCGAGGGAATTGCCTTGAATCGTTCTGGGTCAATCTCCTGTGGGGAGCCCTCCATGGCTGCCTCCAGGTTTTCTTCGTTCTGTTTCTGTAATCTTTTATTCTCCTCTAACGCGGTCGACATATGCTTGCGGAGGAGGCCCAAGTTCCGTCGAAGTTTCAGGTTTTCCGTGATCTGAGAATGTAGCAGCTCGTCCATATGTCGTCGTTCTTCATCATCTGCTTGGGGTGGGTTGGCTTCTAATTGTGCGTATTGCTCCTGTAATGTCACGTGCTGCTGTTTGAGTAGCTGCTTCTGCTCTTCAAGATCCCTACATCGTGCTTGGAGATCTTCGTGGCTTTGGAAGAGCATTGTATGTTGGTTGTCCAGGTGTTGGTAGTGTTGCTGAAGTTGGGCCATGCATTGATGCATATTATTAAATAAGTTACCGAGAGGAATAGTGTTGAATGCAGAGGGGTAGGGAAAGGGAAAGGGGATTGTGAATGCAGTACTGGGGACGGGTGAGGGGGGAGGTGGGGGAATGGGAGATTGTGGGTAAATGGGGGATGGGAGAGGTGCAGAGGTGGGTGACACCTCCATGAAAGTGGGGTTCGTGGTGGGAGTGACTGTGAACATGGGGATTGTGGTAGCGGTGAGGGTTGTGAATGTGTATAGAGGTGTGTGTAATTGTGAACTTCTAGGAAGTGTGATCGGGGTAGTGAGGTGCACCGTGGCTGTAGTTAGACTTATGTTTTCAGTGGGAGTAGAGTGTGTGGGTTGGCTGATGGTTTGTGCGTTGGTGTGTGTAGTAGTTTCAGAGGTGGTGACAGTGGAGGTTACAGTGGTAGAGGGAGCTGAGTGAGGTGGATGTGGGGGAGAAGGTGGCAAGGGAGGTGATGGGGGTGCACTCGATGTGTGGGCTTCCTCGGTGTCGTGAACTGTGTGTGCTGTGCCAGTGGTTGTGGGGGTGCCTTGTGGTCCTGAACCTAATACATTCATTTGTTTTCCTGTTCGTGGGGGGCGTCTTCCATATCTTCTCTCTGTCCTTCGAGACTGCGCTAGTGCGGTATGCACTGTTTCCGGTACTCCCAAAGCATCTGATATCATTTCCAAGGTGGCACGGTATTGCTCGTCCACACCTTCCTCCTCCAAAATCTGGTTCATGAGAGCTTTACCTGCAGCTAATGAGAGCCTGTGTTGCTCTTGAACTCGGTTCATTGTATCGTAAAGCTTTTTTAACGTGCTAGTGTAGGCGGGGGCGCCTTCCAGTACTTGTAGGGCTTCTTGATCATATTCTTGTTCTTCTGCTTCTGATTGTCCACCCTGCGCCTCCTCCTGAGCTTCTTCTTCATCGTCCATGTTGACTACGTCCGGTTGGCTGGGCTGTGCTCGGTCTGGGGCCGTTTGCTGTCCACTGGCTTGCTCTTCTTCCACTTCTGCATTTACAGCTTCGATGATTCTTGCAACCTCTTCGTCCGTTAGATCTTCCAGGGTGAACCCATGCGGGAATTCCAGATCAGTCGGTATTGGTGGAAACACAAGATTAGGGCCATCTGTGTTGTGCCTGGGTAACCTGATAGTAAATGGTTGCACTCGTCGGGGGAGTCTTGGGGTGGTCTCAGGCGTCAGGGTAGCACCGTGAGCTTGTGCGCAAGGCATCTGGACAGCGCCTCTCATCTTCTTTGAGGGAGGCCCTACGGCTGACAATCTTCGTTGAAATTCCTGTGCTCTGGACCAGATCAGAGCCCTCTGCACCGGTACATCATATGCGAGACATCTGTATACAATTCTTGTGAGTGCACAACAACCATACAACACAGATTTTTGCTTTTTATACCATCTCTGATGAGCCATATGAATCTGGTCGATAATCCAGTGGGGCATATTGATGGTCAACTCAAAAGCATCCGCCAGGTAGAGGCTAAACCAGATCTTTTGGGAGGCATTGTGAACCTCTCCTGCGCGGGGAAGGCGAAATGTTGCATGACCATACGTAAGTGGATGGCGATCGTGGGTGTCATTGCAACCATGTCCTTCAGCTTTGTCAGGTTCCGGTTCTTCATGTTGTCTGGAACCATAGTCTCTTTCTCTGTTGGAATGTGCATACCACTCATGTCGAGTGCCTCTCTTACCAGGTTGATAGTCAAGCGGAAACGCTTCAGCTCGTTGCCCCTTGTGAGTGATGGGAGCACAAAGGAGCTGTATCCTTTCTTGTCTTTGCTGGGGGTGAGGGTACTAATTAGATATGAGCATCTTAGGAAATCTGGCTTTGGTAGTTGGAATTTGAAATAATCATAAAGCCCAGCCTTCTTCCATATCGGCTTCAGTCCTTCGTTGTTCTGTAGCTTTTCAAACTCCCTAGTAAAGAAATGGTATCTGCCCCAACGTCCATTGAATTCTACCTCGGATTCCCACATATATGTACCTTCACCCAGAGGTCCAGCAACATCACTGAACCAGTGTGAGGTTTTGCCCACCAGCATTGTGTGACCCTGCGGAGGATTCTGAATTGGTATGGCGTGCAATGCCCGTAATGCCGTTGGTCTTTCCTTTAATTCTTCCTCGACTGGAAGGCTTTCGATGTCCACCACTTGTGGGCTGGTGCCTGCCTGAGAGCTAGTTCCTACTGTATCTGCCATTTTACTTCTTGCTGTCTGTCTCTGTGAGAATATACAAACATGTGTTAATATTGTATAGGACAAGGGAGGACCGTTGTTGTTCCCATCACAATATTAACATGAGGGTCGGGAGCGAATAATGGGTTAGTAAGTGTTCGGTGCACGTGTGTGTAGTTAATGCTTGGGTAGTCCTAGGAGACTAATGAAGTTAGTAAGTGGGGATGAATTTACAAATTGGGGTCGGGGGGTTTATTACAGGTCTTAGGCTGCCAAATGCAGTGGATGGGCTTTGCTTTCAGTTTCGTAGAGACTCTAGAGAGCTTTCTCGGTGTCGTGGTTTGAAAATGAGGCCTTTTAGGGACCCATTTACATTTGATTACATGCATGCTCATGGGCCTTGGTGTGTTTCTGCGTGATGAGAACGAGTGAATACTGGCAGTATGCGTAGCTGCGTTATGCTGTTAAGGTTGTGGCCTCGGCGTAGCTACTTGTGCCCTCAAGCAAGCCTTAGGCACCCAGATTTGTCTTGATTGTGGGCTAGCCTTCATCGACTTCTTGGGCACCCAAATAGAGGTCACTCTAGCAGGAGAACTTCTGCCAGACTTCTTATTAATGTCGTGTTGTTGGTTATTAATAAGAAACTCAGCCCGTGGAGTTGACGGTGGTGCAACTGGTTGTTCGCCTTTCCGCACCCACACATGGTTTACTTTCTGGGACATTCTGCTGTGCAGGTACTTTTGATCTCGGACATAGGTAGTACTCTGCTTCTTCTGCCTTTGATCCACTTTGGGTTGCTGCCTCCTTCTGGCCTTTGGAAAAGAAGGGAGTTCCGTTGCATTCCTGACTCCGTTTTTGTGAGTATCATTCCTCTGCAACACATAGTTTTGGACAAGAACAACATGGTCATCTTCATGTGTACCCCTGGAAGGACCAGGAGTCTGTGCCTTTCCTAGTTCCTTGAGTGCTCCATTATCTAACTCTACTGTAATTCGACTATGATTGACCCATACCTGAAGAAGTCCACTTCTTAGGTTTAAATTAATTGCTTGGTCATAGATCCAATCTTGACCCAAGACTAGAGGTTCAGTGAGATCCTCATCTTGGCACACCAGTACTTTAACTGTCATTGCCTCATCATGAATGTAAAGGGGAAGTTCCACCTCGCCCATGCAAGGGGTTTCCACTCCTCCCAATCCTATGAGATATGCTTCCACAGGATTGACAGTCAACTGTAATTCTTGGCAGTAAGACACTCTAACAGCACTAGTGGCTGCGCCTGAGTCAATCAAGGCTCTTACGGTCTTTGCACTCTTTCCTTGTCCTATATCTAAGGTTACGAAAGGACGTCTATCAATTACCCTATGCGAGCTTGTTCCTGCAACTTCACACATGTCCATAGGAAATCCTTGATCTGCATAGTCATTCGCTCTAGGCTGATCTCTACCTTGCCTTCGTAATTTCATCCTTCTGATGCGTTCTAAAGCTTCAGCTTGAGCTTCTTCTCGAACTCGCTTTTCTTCCTCTTTGCGTTTCTTAGCAGTGTTGAGTCGGCTAAGCATTTCCTCTGTGAGGGGTTCCTGATACAACTTGACTCTGCAACCGCTGATATAGTTAGGGAGAACATCACCCTCTAATGTGGCCAATTGTACTGCTCCACTCGTGGAGATCCTATTGATGATCGTTGGTCCGTAGCCTCTCTTTTCTAGCTTCCTCGCGTGTTGTTTCAGTGTATAGACTAAGACTAGATCTCCTGCTTTCAAGCCTTTATCCTTCACATGGGCATCGAAATATGCCTTCTGTCTCTTCTTGGCTGCATATATTCCTGCAGCTGCTCTCAGTCTTGTTTCTCCTAATCGTTCAAGGTCAAAGATCCTAGAGGAGAGCTCGTGACCTGTCCATTCGTGTTCTTGTGCTACTTTCAATATTGGTATTAAGAAGTCCAAGGGTAGCACAGCGTTTTGGCCAAATACCATCTGAAAGGGAGTGGCTTGGAGTACCGTTTTGTAGGCAACTCGGTATGCCCAAACAGCATGGTGTAGCTGTTTGTCCCAATTAGAGCGTTTAGTGTTCACTAATTTCGTCAGTACGTTGCATAAGATCTTATTAGTGCTCTCAGCTTGTCCATTAGCTTGAGGGTGATAGGGGGCAGACTTCTTGTGTATTACCAAGAATTCTTGGAGTAGATTTTCAATCACTTCGTTCAAGAAATGAGTGCCTCTATCACTTACAAGCTCTATAGGTAGCCCATATCTTGTGAATATATTCTCAAACAAGAACTTGGCAGTTGTTTGAGCATCGTTCTTTGTCGTAGCCTTTACCTCCACCCACTTGGTGAGATAATCTGTCGCAACAATGATGTATTCCGCATGAGAACCCTTAGCTGGGGGATTCATAGGACCTACGAAGTCTGCTCCCCACTGGATGGTTAGGCCCGTATGTCAATACTGGGACCAATGGCTTAGCCCACTGCGGTACAACTTCCAAATTAAACAAGTAAGCATCAGGAAGGTCGTCTGATACTCCTTGTGGGGCTTCTCCCGATGTGAGCCTAGAGAGATGATCAGCTCTCAAATGAGTCCTACCTTTCCTTACCACAACTTCAAAGTCATATTCCATGAGCAAGAGAAACCATCTTACTAATCTTCCTGTATTGCATGGCTTGTTTACAAGATATAACAATGCCTGATGATCAGTAAAAAATTTAAACTTATTTGCAAGCAAATAGTGTCTAAATTTCTTAACTGCATATACCATGCCTAATCCTTCTCGCTCTGTAGTGGTGTAATTCCGTTCAGCTGCATTCAACTGTCTACTGGCATAGGCAATTGGAAGATCCATATTACCTTCACCAGTAGGTTGTGTCAGCACACATCCAATGGCATAATTGGAAGCATCCACGTGAACGTGGAATGGCTTATTCCAATCTGGTGTGGTCAAGATTGGTGCTGAGCATAATCTTCGTTTAAGCTCCTGGAAGGAATTCTCACATTCATCCGTCCACTCAAAGTTAGTCAGAAGTCCGTACATGGGCTTTGCAATGACAGCATACATGTGTATAAATCGTCGGTAATAGCCACAACGCCCCATGAAAGCTTGTACTTCCTTGACATTCTTTGGCCTAGGTAGCTCTGCTATGGCTCTCACTTTTTCTTCGTCGGTAGATATGCCATTCGTTGACACTATGTGTCCTAGAATCTTGCCTTGCCTGACCATAAAAACGCACTTTTCTGGGTTCAGGCAGACTTGATATTCTCTACATTTGTCAAAGATTTGTCTGAGTTCAGGAATATGGGTTTGTCTAATATTGGAATGAGCACAAAGATCATCAACATAGACTTCTAAACTCTTCCTCAGGAACTCCTTAAACACATGGCACATCAGCCTCTGGAAGGTAGCTGGTGCATTGGTAAGCCCAAATGGCATTACTCTAAAAGCAAAAATGCCCCATTCTGTGGCAAAGGCTGTCTTATGCTGATCCTCTGGAGCTATGGCTACTTGATTGTAGCCCGAAAATCCATCAAGGAAGCTGTACACTTCCTTTCCTGCCACTCTTTCCAAGAGATGTTCTGTGATGGGAAGCGGATAGTTATCTCGAATAGTGGCTGCATTAACCTTCTTTAAGTTAATGCACACGCGCAGCTTGCCATTTTTCTTGGGCACCACTACGATGGGGGATACCCACTCAGTGTGCTCAATTTCATAGATAAATCCAGCTTTGACCAGTCTATCTATCTCTTCTTTGATCTTAGCAGCATAATTATCGTTATATGTATAAGGCTTTTGCTTAGAGGGTTTAGCGTCTGAAGTCATGGGGATAGTGTGTGAGCATATGTCAGGGTCAACACCTTTCAAGTCCTTGTAACTCCAAGCGAATACATCTCTGTATTCTCTTAGCAAGGCAATCAATTCGTGCTCTTCTTCTTCTGTCAGGTCATGGCCTATGTACGTGCATCTCTCCTCTCCTTCTTCTAGGGCCACTACTATTTTCTTGGTGGTTTCTTTGTTATCATAGGCCTCTCCTGAATGTGCCTCTCGTTTAGGCGTTCTTATCATGACTCTCCTATCATCTATCTCATACTTCTTAAAATTTTCTGGGACCTCAAACAAAGATTCTTCCTCTTCTGGTGAGACTTCTCTCTTTTTTCGTTTCTTTCCTTCTTCCTTTGGGCTCACATGTGTTGCTAATCTTACATCATTTGTAAGCTCTCCATGCCTCTGGGGTTGAAATTCTACTTCATGGAAATATTCTTCATCTGATGCAAATGGTGGGTCCATAATGATAGACTCGAGATCGTAGTCACTTGCATCCTCATATGCATCAGGGATAGGCTCGCATTCTTCTAGAACTGCCTCTCCCCTGATTGGCTCTATGGAGAAGACTGAAATGTCATAGCCATCCTCATCACAGTGAGGTGTCCATTGTTCTTCATTGATGGCTACGTCCATTGTTGCTAAAATTTCTGCCCAGCCATGGGGTTCAAATTCCTCGTCTGGAAAAACTACAGGTGCATAGGCTGGGTCTTGAATGGGTCTATGGGTTTCGTTTGCACCTATTTCTCTGGCCTTTTCTCTCTTCTCTTCCTCTACTGCTACTTTGCACATCCATAAGTGGGTGTCTTCATGCATCCATGAGGATCCTGACCCTATGGAATGCACGGATTCTGTATCATGTTTGGCTCTATGGATGGGATTCCACTGGATAGGAGGTACATCTCTATGAGAGTAATCTTTGAGATTCACTTTGGTCGTAACACCTAAGTGCTGTAGGTACAAAGAATTGGTTCCCCAATCCTGTACCACTTGCAACTGTCGCATAAATGGTCTTCCCAAAATCATCTCATAGGCATGATTTTTGCTAAAGTCACATATAGCAAAGCTATGCTCAAACTCAACACCACAAGTGGTGAGAGTTATTCCTTCTAGCAATCCTAGGGGTCTCTCTATGTGACCATCGGCCATTTGCAATTTCATCCTCGTTGGCCTAAGTGCCAGTTTGCCCCAACGCTTCCAAAGGGAAGTAGTGGCAATTGCAACTCCTGCACCTGAGTCCAAAATTGCCTTGGTGGTGTACTCCTGATAGGTGATGGGAAGATAGGTGTTCCCTTCTTCACCTTCACACATATCTCCTATCTTGTCCAAGGGAATTTCTGGCACTGTCCTCTGGGATCCTATTCGGGAACGTGGTTCTGCAACTTCAGTCACTTGACTGGCTACACCTTTCCGCGCTTCTGGTCTATTCTTAGGCAGTTCTTCCAAAGTGAGATCGCGCTGCGCCTTGGTGTTCTTTACTACCTCCGTGTTCCTTGATATGACTAAGTCGTCGTTCCTTACCATGACTGTGGGTGCTCTCATACACGTGGACTTTGCTTCCCATGGGCCTGTGAAGTGGGGTAGCTCTTGTATGGAATTAGACTCAAAGTCCAATCTCTCGTGAGACTGAGTACTCTCATGTTCCCCGTAAATAGATGGGATGTCTTGTGGGAATTGGTCGTGTGCATCGTCCACAAGTTCAAAAGGAGGGGCAACTTCACTTTCGTTATCCCATTTGTCTTCTTGAATCTCTTGTAGGAAGTCTGGTGCAAATCGATTCATAGAAGAAGAAGTGTCTGGCTCCGTAGAATTAGGCACATAAGCAACCTGGGAAGGAGGGCTTATTCTATCATTGGCTCTCTCCTTGTTCTCATAGATGGCCGGAGCACAAGCTTCCTGGGGAGGATTACTTATTCTATTACTCTTCCGAGCAGGCTCATACGCTCCCTGAGAAGGAATGTAGGCAACCTGTGGAGGTACGTAAGCTTTCGAGGGGGGTTCATCTGCCTTTTGGGGGGGAAGATAAGCTTCTTGAGGAGGCACATGGGCTTCCTGAAGAGGCTGGCTTATCCGTTCTCTTGCCCTGTCCTTTCTTTGAGGGACAGGTTCCTTTTCTGATTGTGCAATTAGCCTCTCTATTCTTTCCAGCAGTCCTTCAAAATGTAACTGCGTCTTAGCTGAACTAGAAATGTTAAAGAGGCGGCTAGCTTCGAACATGGCTTGAGCCAATTCCACCATCTTAGCACAAATTTTTGTTCGTTCAAGCTCTAACTCGGCTCTAGGGTAGCATTTTTCATGATCGGTTATGGTTGGCCCTTCTTGGATTCTGGCCTGATATGCTTGCAGCATCATATTTAGGTCTTCAGGAGTGGGGTCAGCTAGGACTGATCCTACTCTAGGGGGTGGTGGGATTTGATGAGGCGGTGGGGAAGGTGGTGGGTCGGATGGAGATGGGAGTGGTGGTGGTGGAGTAGTGTGAGAGTGAGTTTGAGTTGTGAGTTCGGTTATTCTGGCTCTTGTTTCCCTTACGCTTTCCTCGAGTTCACTCATCTTTTTAGCCCATTGTCTTTTCATTCTTTCCCTACTATCTTTCCAAGCTCTAGTCCTTTTCTTGGTTATGCTCTCAGTTTCACTCGCCTCTGGGCCCTTTTCCTGGCTCGCCTCTTGGTTTTGCTGCAATGCCTGAGCTCTAGTGACTACCTGTACTGGTGCCGTGGAAGTGACACTTCCTGAGGAGTCTACCACTAACCCAACAACGTTGATAGGGGTGATTTTTGGCATGTTATTGGGGTTCTTTGGGCAATCTCGTAAGAGATGCTCTTTTCCACAATCTTGGCAAAAGCCTTGGATCGTCACGGACTGATTTTGTGTAGGTGGAGGTAGGGGACAATCACGAATGAAGTGATCTCCCTGACATCGGTAGCATGGTCCTCTAGGAAATGGTGGTCGTACCTGCCTAGGTTGAGGCCTAGGGTTGGGGTTTGCATACATGACGTTCGTGTAATCTGACTCCCAACTAGGTTCACTCGGTTCTTCACTGTAGTAGGACTCACCATGTTCTGGAGACTGCATGTAGTAAGCCTGGGGACTATCGACATGTGTAGAATCAAAGCTATGGTCACTTGGATCACTTTCAGAAAGCAAGGATGTTACTGGGACTAAGGCTCTATTCAGGTTCTCTTCTGCAGCAGTATACTTTACCGGGATCACGTTAGCGGGGTTTGGAGGCTGTTGGGCTAGCACCGGTTGGGGTCTCTGTTGGGCCTGATATGGTTGCTGATAGGGTTGTTGTGGCCTGCCATATGGCTGTGGAGGGTACTGGTTCTGGTATCTGCCTTGTTGGTAGGGCTGAGGGTAGGGTTGCCTAACTGCCTGCTTGTTGTATGGGCAATCTTGTGCGGTGTGATTGGTGTATCGCCGTTCTATGGTGCAATACTGGCTACTAGGATTAACTTGGGGTTGAGCCATAATGGGGCAGACATTCGCCATATGGTCACCACCGCAAGTATAGCATCTTTTCACAGGGGCAAACCTCGGAATTTGTTTGCTAGAGACGCCTAGTTTTTGTGCCACTTTCTCTGCGAGTTCCTCAATTGATGTGGATTGCGTGGAAGAGTGACTAGAAGCACTATCTGAATCTTTGTAGATTTTGGAAAGCTCTAGTTCTTCTCCTAGGTTATCTTCAATGTCAATGCACATGCGTACACACTCTTCTATAGTCCTAGGGTCCTTCAGATACACATAGGATCTCAATTTCGTACTCAGCAATCCATCGAGGAACAAGGCTACCTGTTTGGCAGATGTGGGTAGCTCCGAAACAGGACATCTTTCAAGGTATTGTCTAAATCTTCTTCCGGCCAATCTGACAGTCTCTTGGGGGGTCTGTTTGAAGCTATGAATCAATGAGGAGGTATTGTGTCTTATGCCGCTCTTAGAGAACTCTACAATGAAAGCCTCTAGGAGTTGATCTATGCACCTGAACTGCCGCTCATCCAATGGCTGAAACCATGTAAGTGCCGTGTTCCTCAGGGTTAGACCGAAGGCATTGTACTGCGTGAATAGATCCTCCACTTGTTCAGCTCTCAAGACTTGCTTGAACTCTGCCACATGATCATAGGGATCTCTTGTGCCATCAAAGTAATTCTTCATGGACTTAACTAGCTGGGTCGGTCTCAGAGTTCTTGTGTGCTCTCTAGGTCTCGACAGCGGAAATCCATCCACGTTTCTTTGGTTCCTGTGAGCTCTAAGCATCTCAGATTCTACCCTATTCATTTCCGTCCTCGTTCTTTCTCTGCCCACTGGGTTAGCAAAGCTTACTTCTGGTCTATCTCTGCTTCTGTCTCTTTGCATTCCATGAGCTTGTGATGTTCCAGCTCCAGGGTGACCATAGGACACATTCGCTCTTGGTTGGGGGAAAACGAATTCACCCTTCCAAGTGTAAGCATGCCTATCATTTTCCGTAACCACAAAGATCCGTTCTGAAGTGTGATCTAAGTAGGTCACTCTGCCTGGGCTATCTGGATCCTTAAACTCATAGATCATGATATTTCCTATATCAGTTGGCTGATTAGATCTATACCTCCAAAAGGCTTCGTCAGTTTCCCGATTGAGGAGCAACTCTATGCTCTTGTTGTCTTGGGGAACCCACTCAGGTGTGATAATCCTAGTGAGAACAGATTTACCTCGAGGGGTTCTCGATTCTACGCCCATATTTCCTTGTTCTAAGTCCCCTAAGTCCGCCTCTGAGATTACATTTCCAAATTCATCTGTCCTATCTGGGTGACTGGTGACTACGTATATGGTTCCTTCTTTGTCCAGGTATGCACCGTTTTCAAACTTGACAGCTGGATGCTCTAGTCCTATGGATTGGTCAGGGTTTTTAATCTGGACCACAGATCTTCCTAGGCCGTCCTCATAGATGCTAGCACCTAATCGGTTGGTCCTAAGGTACTCCAACTGTGTTTTGTAAGGGCCTTCCACCCTGTACAAGTAAGGCACTCCTGAACTTCCCGTAGGTCTGTCCATGCCTTGAGACATCTCTGACTCACTGGTCTCAGAGCTAGGGTAGTACGAGTGGTGGCTCAACTGCTGGGCCCAAGACCTAGCAGTGTGGTTAACACTAGCCTCTGAAGATCTAAGGCTCTGTCTCTCCCTTACTAGATGTCGTCCTGATCTAAGGTTCATATGCCTATCTAAGTAGCCCAATTCTTTGCCCAGAGTACAACCTCGTTGCTGGTTACTTTATATTAGTCACTTGATTCTTTTTAGTTATTTCTCGTGTTTAAGGTCTTGTCTGATATTACGTCGTCAGGAATACTTGAATGTTCTTCGTGCTTCCAGGTTGATCGTTCCACGTTAGGTTCTTTTCCTTTATGTTATCGACAGTACAGAGATTAAGTTTTTAGCTTGAACTTGAGTTTTTAGGTAGTCTTCAACTTGATAACTGCCTATCGTCGCCCTGACTTGCTCCTACCTCTAGTCGTTCTTAGCCTAGGCTATGAATTGACAAAGGGAGTTTGAGAATTTCCAACCTTTTGTTTCCTGCTTGGTTGCCTTTGGATGCCCAGGAAGTGTGTTCCCAAGCTTGCACTTACACTTGCTCAAAACGCCTTGCGATGCTCTCAATAGATCTGTAAGAGTTCCAAAGTTAGCTCAACACTTAAACTCCAAAGACAGAACCAATGATTTTCATTCAGGTAGCACAACACCAATTTTCACTATGATTTTTTTTTTTTTTTTGGAAAATAATTCTAGAGATCCCTGACTTTGATCCCCCTGGGTATGGTCCACTTCAAAATACCCTATCTGAAAATCAACGCATTATCTTTATAAAAAACAGTTAAGGGCGTGTAGTATATGCCACGAGCTTTCCGACAAGCCCAAGAGCTCAAAAAATGGATTTCGTATGGAAAAGTTATGACTGTTCAGGGTTTAGGGGGTTAAAACAGGATTCACTCTGGCCGACAGATCCTAGGATTTTCTCCAAATCACAAGTGTAGGAACCTCCCAAAATGCTAATAGATTGACTATTTTGCCCCAAAATTATCCCAAAAATCAAACCCTAATTTTTGGCCGAAAAGCCTGTCAATCGCGATCGACAGGTCTGTCAATCGCGATTGACAGAGGTGTCCGTCGGGGCTGTCAATCACAATCGACAGAGTCGATCGTGACTGTCAATCGCGATCGATAGTATCAATCGCGATCGACACGTTTTCCGGGTTTTTCGCCAAAATTTCAGTCAATCGGGGGCCTATCAGTCGCGATGGACACGTGGCTACGCGTAAAAGTCAATCAATCGTAGAATTTCAGTCAATCGCGATCGACAAGGGTGTCGGTCGTGGCTGTCAGTCGCGATCGACAGTATCAATCGCGATTGACAGGGTCCTACGTGGCAGTCAGTTGGTCGCGAGGGTCTGTCGGTCGCGATTGACAGGGTCTGTCGGTCGCGATTGACAGAGGCTACCAGTCGTGATTGATAGAGGCTGTCGGTCGCGATTGACAGAAAACCTCGGAATTTTTCTACTGTTTTTAATGTTTTAGGATGTGCTCCTTGTGCTTGTTCTAGTGGTGCACTCACTTTTGTGAAAAGCCAAAAATTTCTGTCAGTCGCGATCGACAGAAGCCTGCGACCGCGAGACAATTTCTTCGAATTTCGTACCTGCGCGCAGTGTGCTGGGGATGATGATGATGGCAGTACCTGCAAGAATCACAACAACATGCAAAAACAGTGCAAGCAATATCGCTCTCTCGCTCTCTCTCACAAGTGGAATGGAGGAAATGAGGTGGAGATGGTGATATGATCAAAACTGAAAATTTTCGCGATGATGGAGATGGAGGTGGGAGATGGTGATGAAGATGGTGAAGAAAGTAAAAGAAAATCGATGAGAGTGAAGAAAATACCTACAACTCCAACGCGTCAACTCTACGTCTTACCATCACACGCTCGTCCTCAAAGCTCGATCCCCGGCAACGGCGCCAAAATTTGGTGTAGCTCAATGATGAGTAGCACCTCCTTTAATGTCAATCCGGGAAGACGTGAGGATGGTATGAAGACCTCGAGCAAGTGGTGGCACAAGTGTGTGAGTGAGAAGCACACTAGCATGCACACACATACACACACACGCGCACACACAGTAAGACAAAGAGGGAGAATCAATGGAGTTCCTTAGATTACTTTCAAAAGCTCTTACAAGTTTGTTTCAATTACAATCTAACCTCAAAAATGAGCTCTCTAGCTCCTTTTATAGTTTTTGACTAGCTTTGGCCCTGTTCAGACCTAGTGTCCGGCCTAGTTAAAAATTAGGTTCCAGGGCTTATTTGGGGGCTCAAACGATATCCAAAAATTACGAAAATTGGCAGGTAGATACTTCTAATGCTCCTCAAGCTCAAGGACTCCTTGGCTTGCACAAAATGGAGCTACAAAAAGATGAAATGATATTTACAATGGTGCTTAGTGATGAGAATCACTTTTAATGGGTGTAGAGGTTTTGAAAGATTAAGGTTGCCTTAGTGCTAAATCTGCGTGAATGTTCATAAGTGCTTCTTTCTGAAGAAAATTGTTGGCCTACTTGCCAAATCTTCGTTGACTCCCTTGTCTGCTTGTGCCTTCTCTCCCTTGTCCACTGCTAACAGTATGTCCTTGATAGGTGATGGGCAGGTAGGTGTTTCCTTCTTCCCCTTCACACATTTCTCCTATCTTGTCCAATGGTATTTCTGGCACTGTTCTCTGGGATCCTACCTGGGAACGAGGTTTTGCTATCTCTGGTACTTGTTTGGCTACATGTTTCCATGATTCAGGTCTAACCTTGAGTAGCTCTTCTAACTTGAGATTGCACTGCACGTTAGTGTTTTTCACTACCTCTGTGTTCCTAGGTATGACTGAATCTTCGTTTCTTACAATGACTGTAGGTGTTCTCATACAGGTGGACTTAGCTTCCCATGGGCCTGTGAAGTGGGGTAGCTCTTGTATGGAATTAGACTCAAAGTCCAATCTTTCCTGAGACTGAGTACTTTCATGTTCCCCGTAAATAGATGGGATGTCTTGTGGGAATTGGTCGTGTGCATCATCCACAAGTTCAAAGAGAGGGGCGACTTCACTTTCGTTATCCCATTTGTCTTCTTGGATCTCTCGTAGGAAGTCTGGTGCAAACCGATTCATGGAAGAAGAAGTGTCTGGCTCCGAAGAATTAGGCACATAAGCAACCTGGGAAGGAGGGCTTATTCTATCGTTGGCTCTCTCCTCGTTCTCATAGATAGCTGGAGCACAAGCTTCCTGGGGAGGATTACTTATTCTATTACTCTTCCGAACAGGCTCATACGCTCCCTGAGAAGGAATGTAGGCAACCTGTGGAGGTACGTAAGCTTTCGAGGGAGGCTCATTTGCCTTTTGGGGGGAAAGATAAGCTTCTTGAGGAGGCCCATGGGCTTCCTGAAGAGGCTGGCTTATCCGTTCTCTTGCCCTTTCCTTTCTTTGTGGGGCAGGTTCCTTTTCTGATTGTGCAATTAGCCTCTCTATTCTTTCTAGCAGTCCATCAAAATGTAACTGCATCTTAGCTGAGCTAGAGATGTTAAAGAGGCGGCTAGCTTCGAACATGGCTTGAGCCAATTCCACCATTTTAGCACAAATTTTAGTTCGTTCAAGCTCTAGCTCGGCTCTAGGGTAGCATTTTTCATGATCAGTTACATTTGGCCCTTCTTGAATTCTGGCCTGATATGCTTTAAGCATCATGTTTAGGTCCTCGGGAGTGGGATCTGCTAGGACTGATCCTACTTTGGGGGGTGGTGGAGTCGTATGAGGCGGGTTGGAAGGTGGTGGGTCGGATGGAGATGGGAATGGTGGTGGTGGAGTCGTGTGAGAGGGAGTTTGAGTTGTGAGTTCGGTTATTCTGGCTCTTGTTTCTCTTACGCTTTCCTCGAGTTCACTCATCTTCTTTGCCCATTGCCTTTTCATTCTTTCCCAACTATCTTTCCAAGCTCTAGTCCTTTTCTTGGTTATGCTCTCAGTTTCACTAGCCTCTGGGCCCTTTTCCTGACCTACACCCTGGTTTTGCTGCAGTGCTTGGGCTCTAGTGACTACCTGTACTGGTGCAGTGGAAGTGACACTTCCTGAGGAATCTACAACCAACCCAATCACATTAATGGGAGTGATTTTTGGCATATTATTAGGATTCTTAGGGCAATCTCATAAGAGATGCTCTTTTCCACAATCTTGGCAAAAGCCTTGGATCGTCATTGACTGAGTTTGTGTAGGTGGAGGTAAGGGACAATCACGAATGAGGTGATCTCCTTGGCATCTGTAGCACGGTCCTCTTGGGAATGGAGGTCTTACTTGCCTAGGTTGAGGCCTAGGGTTGGGGTTTGCATACATGACATTTGTGTAATCTGACTCCCAACTAGGTTCATTTGGCTCTTCACTATAGTAAGACTCACCATGTTCTGGAGACTGCATGTAGTACGCCTGGGGACTATCCACATGTGTAGAATCAAAGCTATGGTCACTCGGGTCACTTTCAGAAATCAAGGGTGTCACAGGGACTATAGCTCTATTCAAGTTTTCTTCTGCAACAGCATACTTTACAGGGATTACATTAGCGGGGTTTGGAGGTTGTTGAGCTAACACTGGCTGAGGCCTTTGTTGGCTTTGGTAGGGTTGCTGATACGGTTGTTGTGGCCTGCCATATGGTTGTGGAGGGTACGGGTTCTGGTATCTTCCTTGCTGAGGGTATGGCTGAGGGTAGGGCTGCCTAACTGCCTGCTTGTTGTATGGGCAATCTTGTGCGGTGTGATTGGTGTATCTCCGTTCTATGGTGCAGTACTGGCTACTAGGATTTACTTGGGGCTGAGCCATAATAGGGCAGACATTCGCCATGTGGTCACCACCACAAGTATAGCACCTTTTCACAGGGGCAAACCTTGGGATTTGTTTGCTAGTTACACCTAATTTCTGAGCTACTTTCTCTGCCAATTCCTCAATTGATGTGGATTGCGTGGATGAGAGGTTAGAAGCACTATCCGAATCTTTGTATATCTTGGAAAGCTCTAACTCCTCCCCCAGGTTATCCTCAATATCAATGCACATGCGTACACAATCTTCTATGGTCCTAGGGTCCTTCAAGTACACATAAGATCTCAATTTGGTACTTAGCAATCCATCCAAGAATAAGGCCACTTGCTTGGCTGGTGTGGGTAACTCCGAAATAGGGCATCTTTCAAGATATTGCCTAAATCTCCTTCCTGCAAGTCTTACAGTCTCTTGCGGGGTTTGCTTGAAGCTGTGAATCAGCGAGGAGGTATTGTGCCTTATGCCACTCTTAGAGAATTCAATAATGAAAGCCTCTAGGAGTTGGTCTATGCTCCTGAACTGCCTCTCATTTAGTGGCTGAAACCATGTCAGGGCAGTGTTCCTAAGGGTCAGACCAAAGGCATTGTACTGCGTGAATAGATCCTCCACTTGTTCAGCTCTCAGGACTTGCCTAAACTCAGCCACATGATCGTATGGATCTCCAGTGCCATCGAAGTAGTTCTTCATGGACTTAACTAGCTGAGTCGGTCTCAAAGTCCTTGTGTGCTCTCTAGGTCGTGGTAGAGGGAACTCATCCGCGTTTCTTTGATTCCTGTGAGCTCTAAGTATCTCAGGTTCTACTCTATTTGTTTGCGTCCTCGTTCTCTCTCTTCCCACTGGGTTGGCAAAGCTTACTTCTGGTCTATCTCTACTTTTGTCTCTTTGCATTCCATGAGCTTGGGATGTTCCAGCTCCAGGGTGACCATAGGATACATTCGATCTTGGTTGGGGGAAAACAAATTCACCTTTCCAAGTGTAAGCATGCCTATCATTTTGTGTCACCACAAAGATCCTCTCCGAAGTGTGATCTAAGTAGGTCACTCTGCCTGGGCTATCAGGATCCTTAAACTCATAGATCATGATTGCTCCTATATCAGTTGGCTGATTAGATTTATACCTCCAAAAGGCTTCGTTTGTTTCTGGATTGAGGAGCAAATCTATGCTCTTGTTGTCTTGGGGAACCCACTCAGGTGTGATAATCCTAGTGAGAACAGATTTGCCTCGGGGTGTTCTAGGTTCTATTCCCATGTTTCCACACTCAATCAATCGCGATGGACAGGCTATCGATCGCGATGGACAGGAGTTCAGTCAATCGCGATGGACAGAGGGTTCAGTCGATCGCGATGGACACTCAATCAATCGCGATGGACAGGGGTATCAATCGCGATGGACAGGCTGTCAATCGCGATGGACTGAAATTTTGCAAGATTTTCAAAACTTTTGATGGAAAGGTGATGTGCAGGGTCTCTAGTCCACTGTGGTGCACTCAGATTTACCAAAAGGTGAAAATTTCTGTCAATCGCGATCGACAGGAGTCGGCGACTGCGAGACAGTTCTGCACATTTCCGTACCTGCGCAACGTGCTGGAGGGGATGATGACGCTGAAACCTGCAAGACACTCCAAGAACATGCAGAAAATAGCACACAACAGTTCGCTCTCTCGCTCTCTCTCACAAGTGAAATGAGGGAAATGAGGTGGAGAAGGTGATATAATCAAAAAACTGAAATTTTCGCGATGATGGTAGTGGAGGTGGAAGATGGTGAAGATGATGATGGTGATGATGGTGGTGAAGTAAGAAAGAGGAAAAATAGGAAAAGTAGAGAAATTACCTACAACGCCAACGTCTCCAATCTACGTCTTACCATCACACGCTCGTCCTCAAAGCTCGATCCCCGGCAACGGCGCCAAAATTTGGTGTAGCTCAGTGATGAGTAGCACCTCCTTTAATGTCAATCCGGGAAGACGTGAGGATGGTATGAAGACCTCGAGCAAGTGGCGGCACAAGTGCGTGAGTGAGAAGCACACAAACATGCACACACATACACACACACGCGCACACACGGCAAGACAAAGAGTGAGAATCAATGGAGTTCTTAGATTACTTTTCAAGAAGCTCTTACAAGTTTGTTTCAATTACAATCTAGCCTCAAAAATGATCTCTCTAGCTCTTTTTATAGTTTTTTACTAGCTTTGGTCCTGTTCAGACCTAGTGTTCGACCTAGTTAAAAATTAGGTTCCAGGGCTTATTTGAGGGCTCAAACGAGATCTAAAAAATACGAAAATTGGCAGGTAGATACTTCTAAAGCTCCTCAAGCTCAAGGACTCCTTGGCTTGCACAAAATGGAGCTACAAAAATATGAAATGGTATTTACAATGGTGTTTAGTGATGAGAATCACTTTTAATTGGTGTGAGGGTTTTGAAAACCTAAAGAGTTGCCTTAGTGCTAGATCTGCGTGAATGCTCATACGTGCTTCTTCCTGAAGAAAATTATTGGCCTATTTGCCCGATCTTCGTTGACTCCCTTGTCTGATTGTGCCTTCTCTCCCTTCTGACTCTCTTCTCTGACTGCCATGCCTCGTTAGTCCTTCAGTTCCTTGTCTGCTGCTAACACTCACTTTCATGAGTGACCCACTTGCTTGTAATCTTGTTGTTTTCCAGGACAAACATCCTATGGTGTCTGAAAGGGGGATATTTTTTACAATTACATGTTCTTATACCTAAGAAGTATATAGATTTTTCAATCGACCACTCTTTGTGATGGCTATCAAAGTTTATCACACATCTTTCTTTCCATATCTTCCATGGCACTTCGCCTCTGATGACATTCCACAAAGTTGAAGAGCAGCCAATTGTTTCTCCAAGTAGAGCTTGTTTCGAGCTAATTTGTCTTGTTAAGTTCAAAATCCTAGCAAGAGACTGCCAAATCCGGCTACTTCTAGGGCATGAGAAGAAGAGATGATCAATGTCCTCTCTACCACAGACGCAACGCTTACACCAATGAGGTCCCCACATATTTTATTAGCTTTGGCTTTGGTCCAGATTCCATGATGGAGGATTTGTCACATAAGAACATATTTTTTGTTCTCAATAACAAAGTGCCACATGTATCCGCACACAACTTGCCATGCATTATAGAGAAGGCCACATAGTCCTCCACTCTTGTATTTGTATTATAGGGAAGGCCATGCATTGATGAAGCAATGGTCCCATTGAGTACATGCATAGCCTTCTACGTGTTTCAACACACAACCCTTATTCAGTCCATTTGTGGGTATTGAATAGTGAGGAGTGTTTCTTAAGGGTGAATTTAGATTGCTCAAATGGCAAACACTCGTTTTCAGCTTCAAACTTCCAATTCACACCACGCCAAAATAGAGCAAAATAAAAGATGGTTATTATTATAAAGTAGCATTGGCTATTGTTATAAAGTGGCCTAGGAATTTTTAGAGTAAAACCAAACAAGATACTTGGTTTAGTGGTTAAGTCTCATTAAGGACACGAAGGAGAAGGTCTTGGGTTCAAATCCCAAGAGAGATGTGGAAGATGATTTTGCCAAAGAGCTCCAAGACCTTCTAGAAAGTTCACTTGAGTTAACTCAAGTGAACTAGGACACATCACTTGCCAACCACTCTAGTGGACACTAGCGAACTAAGACATATGGTAGACATGTACCCACTTTCCTAGTTCAACTACCCCTTGAGGGAGGCTATGTGAGGCTTGGTTGAGAGGAGGGCACTCATTCATTCACCATTTTGCATCAAATCCCTACTCTTACAATGGTATCAGAGCACTCATTCATTCACCATTTTGCATGGAAGTCCTCTTGTTACATTAAATGATTGTTGCATCCCTTGGATATTTCGAAAGGAAAGTGGGAAAGCATTTTCATGGACTTCATTAGAGGGTTACCCCGTACCTAGAAAGGCTATGATTTAGTTTAGATAGTAGTGGGTTGATTGACTAAGTTTTCTCAATTTATACCAATCAAGACTACTTCTAAGAATCCTAAATTTGCAAAAATATTTATAAATCAACACAAACTCTATGGTCTTCCCATAGATTTAGTCTCTAGTAGAGAAGCTAGATTTACAAGTCATTATTTTCAAGCATTCTCTAGTAGACTTGAAACTAAAATAAGCATGAGTACATTGGAACATCCCTAGATGCATGGACAGATTGACAAGGTCAAACAGATCTTGAAAGATATATTAAGAGATTATGTTACTTCCAAACAATTCAGTTGGGAAGATTATGTTCCTTTAGTTGAATTTGCCTATAATATTGCCAATAACTCAGCAATTGAATTCATTCCATTCATGTTGATGTATGAATTCTAGCCTAGGTCTTCGTATGCAATGGGACTTCAAAATGAAAGGGTTAAAGCAGATCAAACCTTTAAGAACTGAACTTTAAGCTTAAGTTAGCTAAGGAAAACTTGAAAAGAGCTCAAAATCGAGAAAGAGTTTATATTGATCCAAAAAGGTGTGAATTTTCTTTTCAAGCTAGAGATCAATTTTATCTCTGAGTTCCAAAAAGGAATAAAAAGCTAAAGATTGAAAAGTCCTCTAAGTTATCACCAAGTTATTGTGGTCCTTTTCCAATTACCAAAAAAATTGGCATGTGGGCATATGAATTATAACTCCCAGATGAAAGTTGGATTCATTCAATGTTCCATGTTCACCAACTTAGAAAGATTATGACAGATTCAGATAATCTTTTCAGAAACAGATAATAATTCCATTTCCATTAAATGAAATAGTTCCTCATGCACCTCAAAGGATACTTCACACTCGATAAAAACATACAAAATGTCACTTATACAAACAGTGTTTGGTAAAATGGAAGGATGGAACTAGGAAAATTCCATTTGATAAGGAGCTTCCACAATCCAGCAAAGATTCCACAATCCAGCAAAGGTTTCCCACTTTCTAGTTTTAAGTTGGAGACCGAATGAATGAATGCATAAATCAAATCATGTTCTTCTAAGTTAGAACATGAGGCTTGAGGATAGCCTCCTCTTATATATATATATATATATATATATATATATATATATATATATATATATATATATATATATATATATATATATATATATATATATATATGTGTGTGTGTGTGTGTGTGTGTGTGTATGTATATATATATATATGTATGTATATATATACATATATATATATATATATATATATATATATATATATATATATATATATATATATATATATATATATATATATATATATATATATATATATATATATATATATATATATATATATATATATATATATATATATATATATATATATATATATATATATATATATATATATATATATATATATATATATATGTATATATATATATATATGTGTGTGTGTGTGTGTGTGTGTGTATCAAGTTTCAAAGCCAAAAATCGTTTCAAGGGGGAAAGAATATTATAAAGTGACATTGGCTTAAGTTAAGCCTAGGATTTTCTAGAGCAAAACCAAGCAAGATACATGGTTTAATGGTTAAGTCTCAAGGACACGAAGGGGGAGGTCTTGGGTTCAAATTCGATGAGAGACATAAAGACAATTTTCACCAAGAGCTCCAAGGCTTTCTAGAAAGTTCACTTGAGTTAATTCAAGTGAATTCAAACACATTGTTGACCAATCCAATGGACTCTAGAGAACTAAAACACATGGCAAACATGTAGCCGCTTTACTAGTTCAATTACCCCTTGAGGGAGGCTATATATGTGAGGCTTGGTTGGGAGGAGAGCACTCATTCATTCTCCATTTTGCATGGAAGCCCTGTTGTTATAGTTACAATCATTGGATTTTTTTTTTTGGCTTAAATTTAACGAAAAGAAAACAAGGCATATGAAAGTTAGCAGAGAATACAAAGCAAGTTAATAAAGTTGTCATGACTTTCGTGGGGATCCATTTCTTTTCTAGCTTATCTCTATGGATTGCAAAAATCTTCAAGTGCAACAATGGTGGGTGTAGCTATTGATCATGTTGTTATGGCACTTCATTTTTTATAGCATTCCAAAGGACCCTTGAGAAACCCATCTTCTCTCCCAAGATGGCTTGCTACAATGAGGGCTTCTTAAATAGCTTGAGGACCCTTTGCGTTGATTGTCAAACCTTTTTATTCTTTGGGCATGCATAAAAGATATGTCAATTTCTTCCTCTTCTCTCTGGCATCTCTTGCACCATGAAGAGGATGTTAAGGATCTTGTGGGCTCTAATGTTTTCCCAAATAGTCTTATGCAAAATTTTGCAAAGAATAGCCACCTCCTTCAACTCAATCAAATGGGTACAAAAGGGCTTTAAATTTAAACATCCACTTGGTCCAGGACCATTGAGTTCCCCATTTAAGGTATAGAGGTTTCTTATCTTTTTTATTTGGGGATGTCTTAAATGTTGTTTGCATTCTCCCATAAAATGCCTCTTGTGTTGGGATTGCATTTGTAGAGAAGCAGTCTCAAATATTCTTTGCCCCACTCTTTGATTTTTCTTTTGGTCAAGCATCAATCATCATAGTCCAACCTAAGGCTCCAAAGTATGATGTATGCTCTCTTGTATGATCTACAGATGGGTTTCATAGTTCCAAAGTTGTTTCTAGCATCTAAGACCTTTTGAATGCATCTAGCAATATCTTCTTTTCTTATGGGTCTCACTCCAATAATGGCAAACTAGATAGAATAGTTTTGTCGTATGCCAAACGCCCATTTCTAGCCAACAATGATGAAGCAATATGTCTTCAAATTCTTCCATGCTTTCAAATTGAGGAAATCATGTCTAAAATATTGGAGGAAAACTTTTATTGAGGAGAAGAGAAGAGCATATATATCACCCATACAATCAAGGAAGAATGATCATTTCCATAGATCACATTGTTGGATTTTGAGTTCTATGGAAGCACATGAACAACACAAGGAAGAATAAGAACCTTGGAGCACAAATCAATACAGAATGTATTACCATACAGAATGTATTACCATAGAGAATGTATTACCAAGTGAATATAAAAAGATAAGTGATTTGTTAGAGTTATAGGCATATATACAAGCCTAGGGAAAAACCTCAGGGAAAAAAGTGCCTCGGTGGTCCTTAGTGTGTTCACACACATGACTATCGAAATAGATAAACAAATCCCCCCTATGAGTGATGTGGTGAACAGAGGAGTTGGCACTTATATATAAGGAACTGCCAAGCTTTGTAGGAAGAGATCAATCCACAAAAGGAAGGAAGCCCAAATCTTTGCAAAAACATTCGAATTTCTCCCTAGGTAGGGCCTTTCAGAAAAGATCAACGTCATTATCCTATGTGGGCACACAAGCTAAATTGATCTCTCTAGCAGAGAGCCTCTCCCTAACACAATGATAGCGCACTGCAATCTGCTTTGTGCAAGCATGGAACACAAGGTTCCTTGCAACTGCGAATGTGTTGTGACTCTTAGTGAAGATGGTGGTGGCAGAAGACTGACCAACATCCAAATCAGTCAAAAGGTGTTTGAGCCACACACACTCAATAGTCATTGTGAAACTTGCCCTATACTCAACTTCACAACTAGAAGTGGGCACAATAGGATGCTTCTTGCTCAACCAAGATATGCATGAGCTACCAAGCATGAAGCAAAAACCACTGATGGACACACAAAAGTCATGGCAATCAGCCCATTTTGAGTCAAAAAAAGCATGTAAATCTAGTGATAATGATTTCCACTTAGGATAAAACAATTCAAGTAGCCGAGTACCACTCAAGTAGCAAAATATGTGCTTACCCACTTGCCAATGCTTGACATCTAGGAAATGTATAGACCCACTCATCTGAGTGATAGAAAATTGAATATCATGCTGAGTTATGCAGAAGTAAATCAAACAAAAAACAACATCCTAATAGACAACAACATGAAATACATCTCTAGCATCATGAAGACTAACGGTAAACGTGTTTCCATGGTATCTACAATAGGTTTGCAATCTTCAAGGCCAAAACATTTCAATAATGTGTCAATATATTTTGTTTGACACAAAGATATTCCAATTTCCCCCATCAACTTTCATAAATTAAATGCCCAAATAATGATGCAAATGCCCTAAATTGGACATCTCAAAAGGGACATGCAAATCAGCCTTAAGTTTAGCAATATGCTTCTCATTAGGACTAGTGAGCAACATGTCATCAAGATATACATCAATTGGCGAATCCCCCAAAGAGTGTTCGATGGAGATGTGCTTATAACTTTGGCAACTCATTAAGATGTGCTTATAACTTTGGCGACTCCCCCAAAGAGTGGTTGATTGAGAAATCATTGTTCCTCCTTGGTAAAAGTAAGGAATCCCCCCGTTTCAGGCATCATTAAGTGCTCCTTCTGATCAACAACAAGTTTAAACCCAAGTGGGCCTTGCATCAAGGTGACGAGAGGGTGATTAGCCTTCTTTGTAATGCCATCTAGACTCTGTAAGATCTACCCCTACTCGGTGGGACTTGGGGTCCCGTGGGTACTAGTCCCCTTCACTTGTACTTTGCTTTTCTTTTTATCTAATACAACTCAGGGAGAGTAGGCTAAGGTCGAACTTCCTTTATATATATAAAAAAAAACATATACAACAATGATCAAAAGTACATTACCTATGCGCTTAACATATAAGGTGCTCTCAATTGGATTGTTCTCAAAATCATGTGTGAGCAAGTAGGCATGTATCTTCTCATACCAAGCACGTGGTGCTTGGTTCAAACCATATAATGCCTTTTTCAACCTACACACTTTGTTTTCATGCCCTTTTTGCACAAAACATGGGGCTAAAATACATACAGTTCTTCATGTATATCACCATTTAGAAATGCAATTTTAATGTCCAACCAATGTACATCCCAACCATGATGAGCTAGAAGTGCACAAGTGCTATGAATAGTGGTCATTCGGCATGTGGGAGAAAAGTTCTCATCAAAATCAATGCCCCTCTCTTGATCATAACCTTTAGCAACAAGCCTAGCCTTATTCCTATCAAGCTTATGTTTTAGCTTGTATACCCATTTAGTGATAAAGGCCTTTTTTCCTAGAGGCAAATAACATAAACATCATCTTCATAATAGCATCATATTCTCATTGCATAGCAGCCAACCAATTTTTTGATTTTTTTTTCTTCATCAAAAGAAACATGCTCATTCTCATCACAAAGACTGAAGTCATCCATTGCATAGCAACCTAGTGCAAAGGAAGCACTATGAGAGCATGAACGGCTCGATATGACAAAGGTGCATCTAATTTACTATCTCTTAGATTTTGCACCAAACGTTTAGGCTTAGTGTTAGCCTCTTCTATGTTAGCCCTCTGATCGACAACTACATCATGTCAATCTAAATAAAAAATGGAATAATTTGCATCATCATGTGGAACTTGTAAAGGCTGAGAAATTACCTCATTTGGACGAGCAATCGATTGTCAACCTATAGAAGGAGGCAACAAAGTGGCATACACATCCTTTGAGCTAACTAATGTCTCTTTGCTACATGAAAGTAATGGCTGAATTGCATCTTCCAAAAAAACAACATCATGTATTCAAAATGAGTTTAGGCTGTGGGTGATATAGATGATAGCCTTTACTTTTATAACTATCTCAAATACATTTCACTACTTTATCATCCAATTTCCTACGTTATTATTTAGACACTAATGAATATACCAAACAACCAAAGACATGTAGATGAACCACATATGGCTTGCAACTGTGCCAAGCATCATATATGGAATCATAGAATGTAGTGCTTTGGTGGAACACGTGTTAAATACATTTGTTGCACACATAACTGCCCCAAGCCAAAAGCTATGTGGTAAAGCCTCAATTTTGACCATACACCTCACCGTTTCCATGAGAGACCCATTCTTTCTTTTAGCAACTCCATTTTTTTAGGTGTATATGACACTGTATGCTGATATGTTATCCCACAGTCAACCAAAAATGCATCAAAATAAGAAGACACATATTCCCCCCCTCGACCATAATGAAGGGTGCCCAATTTTCATTCTAACATATTTTCGACCATAACCAATAATTATTTGAAGCACATAAACACTTTGGATTTTGTTGTCAATGGATATACCCATGCAGGCTTAGAGAATTCATCAACAAAACTCACAAACTAAAGGTATTTCCCAAATGAAGGTGTTTGCATAGGATCAAGGACATCATTATGAACAACTTGCAATTTATGAGCAACTAAATTTAACCATCTTTTGGAAAGGAGGAACATTGTGTTTTGCTCAAAATACATCCTTCATAGACATGTTTACAAGATGCCTTAAGTTTGGGCAAATAGAACACCATTTTAGATTTCTAGAGGCAAAGCAAACTAGCAAAATTCAGATGACCCAAGCGTGCATGCCAAAGCTTTGTGTCTAAGGTAACCTACAATCTTGAAATCCACATGCTCAATCATTCACAAATTTTGCATAATCTATGAGCTCATACAACCCATGACATAAAATTCAATAAGCATTAATAATATCACCATGTGAGAGATCATGAAGTGTACATTTGTCATCAACAAATTTGAGGACCAAGCCAATCTTGGATAGTGCAAAGGCTAATAATAGATTTTTCTTGGTCCTTGGCACATATAAAGCATTTGAAAATACAAAAGAACTTCCATCAAAAGTAGTCAGAATGATCTTACTGACTCCCACTATAAGATAAGAGGATTTGTTAGCACATGTGATAATATTCCCTATAGGGGCAGGCTCAAGTGAACTAAAGAAACTACAATGTGAGGTAATATGTTTGGTTGCCCCACTACCAAAGCATCTGAGTCTACTGCAAACATACACTACTCATGAGAAGAGGTGTCATAGCTATAGAGAGAAGTAAATGCAAGATAAGGTCCATTTACCTTTGCCCTTTTGACTAGCTAAGAAAGATTGATATGCAACACACGTAATTGAATTGTTCTACCTGGAATGATCTTCCTACAACAAATAGAGCATGAATCCACAAATGTTAAGGCATTTGGATTCCTTTCATCATCAATCAAAGAATAGAAGGAATATGCTAATGTGAATATAGAAGGCACTTAAGCATAGTCTGCACAAGTGAATTATTTGGCAATAGTTCTCATAAAAAATCAGTTGATCCTTAAAATCTTTGATCTTTGTAAAAAAAAAAAAATCCCTAGAATATCCTTCAATCCTATGCTCCCTCTCCAACTGTTTTCAGACACAAGCAACATGAGCCTCATTTCTTGCCTAGTATAAAGTTGTAAGTGTATCCCAAGCATCCTTTGTTGTCTTGCATGAGTGAATGTGAAGGATAATGACATGTTTGATAGACAAATCTATCAATGCATGTGCTTGGGGATAAAATTGCCATTCCAATGAAGTTGCTCTACAATAGGTGGAGCAAGAACTATAGCACAACTAGGAGATTGAAGATCACCATCTTGAATGCCATCTGCATCACCTTCAATAACTATATTTGTAGGTGTAGTAGGATGTTTTTCAACACCCTACACAATGTTCCACAAACCTTTTGCTTCCAATACATGATCCATCATACATGCCCACAGTGGGTAATTAGTAACATCTACTTGATCCTCAACAACCAACATGGAATACATCATTGCTTTCAACCATGGTTAGTGACTAAATGTCCTAATGCGAAAAATTGAATGTATCTCAAAAAGTTGAACATAAACACTCTGTCTAGCTCTACTAAATGTATAGCAAACTTCAAGCCACTTGTACTGGACAATCAAAACATGTATATATGTTTGGCACAAAAAGGTCGAAATTGCCTACACATTCACTATGATAGTATTTTTGGAGGCTGAAACAAGCTCATATTAAAATTTTGATGTCACAAAGTGAAGTTGTTTTGAACTCCTAATCCCCTGAGTATGCTCACCAATTTTCATGCAATTGTGAGACTATGATTGGAGCAGTGTCGGCAACTCCTTATACAAAGCAACAACCTACTTTGATACCAATTCTTGAGTTTGCGGTCCACAAAAGCACATGAATAACACAAGGAAGAAGATGAAGCTAGGAGCACAACTCAATACAAAATGTATTACTAAGTGAATGTACAAAGATAAGTGACCCATTAGGGTTATAGGTGTATATACAAGTCGGGGGAAAACCTCCTAAAGGAGAAAAAAGTGATATGAAATTCCCAAGTGTGTACACACATCACACATCACTATTGAAATATATCATGCACATATGATGTTCTTGATTGATCGTCCAAGTTCATGAATGATCCTTCATAGAATATCACCAACGCTATTTCTAGAGAAGATAAAAAACAATAGTTTATAACCATTGTGACTACATAGGATTGGTAAAAAACATGTGCGTTTTTCCTTAACAAAATCAACCACTATTTTTGGGGCTTATCATGGTGAAAATTTGGCCCAAAGACCGCTTGGAGTTGAGAAGTAATGTTTTCACAGGGTTTTTTATGATGATGGAAGATGATTAAAAAATAAAATGGAGTTTTTGGTGAGGATGGATCATGAACCATTTTATTCAGGTAGACTAATAATGATCTTACAAAAGTCCCCAAACCTTTGACTTTGAAAAGTACCAATTAGTAACAAGATAAGAGATCTATCAAATGTATGCAATGCATGTGGAGAAGTCCCCAAACCTTTGACTTTGAAAAGGACCAATTAGTAACAAGATAAGAGATCTATCAAATGTATGCAATGCATGTGGACCTTTCATAATGATTTGGAAATCACACCAAGTGTACATGCACATAAGGTCAGGTCAAACTATAGGGTAGAGACATATAGTCAAAAATTATGTTTCGTTGGTCAAAAGCAGTACTACATGAACGAGTTGCATGCAGCTAGATTCATCCCACATGGAGAAACAATGAATTTTGGTTTAGTAGACCAATGTGACAAGGATTATCAAACCATATTGTATTTTCAAAGCTCTAATTCCCTTGGGGTTGATATTTGTTTAGATGGCCTTAATATTAGGCTTAGAAACCCTAAGTCCTTCATAATCGTGTACTTGCATGTAGTCAAATTATTGTGATGGCTATTATGAAAATAAAGATGACATAATATATTTACTATCAATTGATCTTGAGCACACAAACGATATTTGCATGGTAGCCACAAGTCTTGATTCTAGTGATGATGAGTGATAAGATAAATTAAGGGAAATTTCACCACTCTTAAGGGAAAGTGTTGTCTCCACACAAAAACAAACCACTACTAAGAAATAAAGTACTAGTCTAGGAACATAAGCTTCTTAATCAAAATCATCATCTAAATCCACAAGGGGTGAGAGATGCACATATCCATCCAACTGATTCCACTAATATATATACCTCTGAGCCAAGGCCAGAAATCTGAGGAGAGCTTGCCAAGCGTCCTCTCCATGTGGAGCTAATCCAAGGCCTTCTAACCTTGGAAGTCACATGAAATCACATGGTCTTCACATGGATCTCACATGGATTCCACTAGGATTTCTCTCAAGTTTGTACGTACAAGTCCAAAGGCTTGAGAGGCCTCCCTAAGGATTAAATATCATACCCTTAGAAAATATCAATCCTAAAGGACAAAACCTTTCAATAGGGAGTAAATAAATCTATCTCAAATGTTCACACCATAGTCTTGGAGACACTTTCCCAAGGCTTTCTCAATAAACTCCAAGGCTTCTCCAAGTGACTTTGGACCCTCAAAACCCATGTCTTATGCTACTTGGACCCATAATTATACAACATTCTTCCCTCCTTTAACGTTTTTGTCCTAAAAAATGTGCGTAGGTATAAAATGTGTAGTATTCCCCCATGCCCCATGATCAATCTCATTGATCATGGTCTTCATGTCTTTGATTTACCTCTTTATCAGAAGGGGATTATATCCCAAACTCGATGTGAAAATAGGGGAATCCACTTGTGGGCTAATCCTTGCCCAAATAATTCTAAAGACCATCTGGCTTTGCATATAAGTGACTTTTTTAGATGCAAATTATGAAAAGAATGATAAGGGTGGATTAAAAAATCCTTTCCTAATTCAATGTTTAGCTATGTGCGAACTAGGCATCCATAGTACAAACATATGAAGTAGGTGGATTCTAACATTCTCCAACTAATTTGCTATGTAGGTCCATCTATATGCACTACTCATGCATGGACCTAGCAAGATGGATCTCTCACTCATTCAAGACTTTTAGAAGTCTCCTTGTGCTAAAGTTTTGACCAAAAGACTTGACTTCTTTAGAACTATTAGAACTAGAAAGAATTCCTAAACCTTTTTTCTTTAAGAGTTCTTCTCAAACTCTTTGAGAGAACTTTAGACTCTTTCTTCATCCGTAGATCTTGAAGAAATGTTCAATGCATGAATGATTTCTCTTAACTCAAGTGTCTCTTAAAATTGAATGGGTTCTTAACATAACATCTTTCTCTAATGTTTAATTCAGTTACCTATTCCATTCAACCAAACCCTATCTAGAAGTGACTTTGAATATTCTTTCAAAGTCAAATCCCAAGTTTGACAAAACAGGAAGGAAGAACTGAAATTCTATGTAGCCAATTCAAATTCTAAGACACTAAAGTGATTTGAGTCAAACAAGATGGGAGTCAAAACTTTAAGGATTTATTCTAGTCAAGGGTTTGTAGCATTGTTTCTATCTTTATGAGATTAGATCGGGATTCTCAAAAAGATTCTTTGAGTAAAGCTAAACCATCATCAATCTACCAAACTCTAGTGGTATAAAACATTGATGTCTCGATCCACCAAGATTTATGATTGGTTGAAGATGTTTAATTTTTACTCTAAAACAATGTTGTTTTAGCTAATTTAATCCCTTTCAATCTCTTGAGACTCTTATATACTAGAGTACCATTCTAGTATATATCTCTATTTTTAGGAGACTAGTTCACCTAGTTGTACAATAAACAATGTGCTTTGGACTAATTTCGTCTAACTTCAACTATGTTGATTACTAAGTCAATCTTTTCAAAGTTTCTTAACACACTAGAATGCATAAGTTTTTGAGTCAAGATATTGATTTACTTAGTTGTATTTTCAACTAAGTGCTTCATCCTAGATTGACTTAGTCAAAATTACCTTGCTTAAAAGGATATTCCCAAGTTCTCTTTTTAGAAATACATGCAACATTTCTAATAAAGAGGTACAAAATCCTTACTAAGAAAGTTTCATAACTCAAATGAGACTATACTAGTCTTATTGAAAACCTTTATGAAGATATTAAAAGGTGCTTTCAACTTCATGATCTTTAAATTTTCTAGTTAATTGATACTTGAAGTGCTGGTCGTACTCTTTGACCACAATGTACTAATTTTTTATCTACGAAGTTTCAATTTTTCTATTGGAATTGAATATCACTTCAAGTGAGCCCAAAACTAAAAGATAACTACCATCTCATGATTTAATGTCCCATACCATCGTTCCTACATTAATGTGAATATAAAGTATAGTGTCCCATACCACCATACTTTATATCCAATATTGATGTGTGGATGATATTTATAGTAAAGTCCAAAAGCTTAATCTAACTATAGAGTACCCTTTACTCAAATTCCTTTTGAATTCAAGGGGTTATCTAGGGCTTCCAACACATGATCACTTTATCATCTTATGTTTTCTGATTTGTAATGTGTTTTTCTTTGAAAGCTCCAAACCTTTTGATGAAATAAACATTCGTCCTTCATTTCTTATGTTTTGAGTGTAATTCTAAGTATCTTGAATCATATTCAAGACCTAGTTAGTTCTTGCTCAACTAACTTGTAGCAACAAGAGATTATTCTTGACTTTAGGATTTCTTCTTTATCTAAAGATTTCAAATAGCTACCCTAGGGTTTTCAAGGAATCTCTTTATTGCTTAAGTCTAAGCATCTGCTAATGCTTTTGGATTTCTCTTGAAATCATTTTAAGGATAGGTGAATACAAGTTTCACCTCCCACAACCTTAAGTATTGTTTATCACAATTATAAATTGCTTAATTGGAACACTGACTTCTATCTTACATTTTACTTCTCTTAATAAAGTATGGCCTTTGCCATGCTTTACTCAAGCTCGTTGTTGCAAACATCTTTCTTACTTGATGGTATCCCAATACCACTTTTACAACACCATGAAGTTGCTTTTTGAGCAACTCCTTGCTTTCCAAACATCTTAAAGATGCCCTTTATCCCATAATCTATATTCTAAGTTTCTATTTATGGAATTAATTGTACAATTATTGATAATTTTGGTACTTTCTTCCCCCCTTTCAAGAGTTTTTGACCTAAAAAATTGTGAAATATATGGCTTCATTCACAACTACAAAGTCATTGGTAGGAATATTCAACCACTCCTATACTTGTGTGGGCCTTGAGAGTTTCTAGAAAATGTAATAGAAAAGAGTTCTACTTTTGGTATTAAGTGTTAAAAATCAAGCCTTCAACATGACCAAAATTTTTTGGGCAGTCACCAAAATCTATTTCGATGGTCACCAAAATTTTTCTGGTAGTCTGGTAGTCTAGCAGTCTAGCAGTCTGATAGTTCGACAGTTCAATAGTTTGGCAGTCTGGTAGTTCGACAGTTTGGTAGTCTGATTGTTCGGTAATCTGGCACTTTATTTTGGTGATCATCAAAATTTTTCTAGTAGTCTTGTAGTCCACCATTCCAGTAGTCTGATAGTTTGACAGTTCCATAGTTTGGCAATCCAGTAGTTCGAGAGTTTGGTAGTCTGATTGTTCGGTAATCTTCTAATATGGAGGTCTCTCAAATATTTTCCTAAATCATAGCTAAATTCTTGAAGGTGCCAATCACAAGTGGACCTATTCTTTAGAAGCTTCATATCACAAATTTTAGTTATCCAGAAGTCTCAACCACTTTCCTAAATCATAGCTTACCAAAAATGTTAAAGAGGCTGATTGAGAGATTCTTGCAAAAATGTAGGAGCACCTTTTTGATAGCATACACACACATACATACACACACACACACACACACACACATATATATATATATATATATATATATATATATATATATATATATATATATATATATATATATATACATACATACATACATACATACATACATACATACATACATACATACATACATACATACATACATACATACATACATACATACATACATACATACATACATACATACATACATACATACATACATACATACATACATACATACATACATACATACATACATACATACATACATATAAAGTCGTAGAAAAAAACCATGACCTCTAATTTCTTCCTAGAGTTAGCATAGAGTGTAAGAAAGTTGTTGCATGCAGTCTCCTTGCTTAGTTAGTCATTTTGTTAGCTTATTCCTCTCTGTAGCTCGCCATTGCTCACCAGTGAGCTAGTTTTCAGCACTATTTTGTTTTTGCTATAAATCCTTTTTCTAGTATCCATTTCAAGTGATTTTAATTGCATTTGATTGCTTATAAAGTCTACCCAATGTGATGTAAATTTCATGACTATACTTCAAGTGATCTCTGAGTGAGGTTGTAAACATTGAAGGTGTGTCTCTGCACATAGGTAGACATCAATACTGACAACTAGTCTAACTTGCAGAGGTTGGTTCTCTCTTCTAGAGTACACAAATCAAGTGTTTTAAAGTGCTATGGATGGCTAAGAGTCTCTACTCTCATTTTGGAGAGTTTCACTATTTTTTGCATCTATATTTTGCATTAGAGGAAAAATAGGGACTCAAGATCACTATAGAAAACCACATGTGAGGGCCTAAAACCCTATAAAGCTACATAGGGGTGTTGAATCACCCCCAAAATTGGTATCAGACAATTTCTAAGCATTTTGGAATCTTAAATGAGTCAAAGCAACTATTTGAAGCTAGTAAAGCTCTTAGGAAAGGACTTGTAGCATATCGAAAAAACTACATCAATATGCAAAAGTGGATTTTGAAGCTAGCAGCAAACACCTCAATACATATCAAGGGAGGAAGCTATAAGAAGGTAATCATTTTGAAGTTTTTCTATTCCATCACAGTCAAAAGAAGCTTAGGAAGCATAGAACCTTAATCAATGGCTGAGTATGCTACCCAAATAGAGAAGTTGGAGAAAGGAAACTACCAACCTTGGAGATTTCGCGTCAACAATTTCCTCATGGGCAATGGACTATGGGGATTAGTTAGTGGAGCTGAGCCTAGGCCTCAATATGTAGAGCCATTCACTCAAGCATAGGAAATGGAAGTGCATGAGTGGATTGAAAGAGATAGGAGAGTCATATTCATCTTATCTTAGCACATTAGTAGTAGCATGATTGGTCATATCGAAGACTTGGACTCATCCAAGAAGGTATGGGAGGTTGTGGAGAGATTATACTCCACTTCCACGAAGGCATAAAAGATTCAACTCAAGAATGAATTGAAGAATTTAAGAAAGACTTCAAATAGCCACATTAGTGATTATATCCTCAAGGTAAAAGGGATTGCAGATGGCTTAGGATCAGTAGGTAGCTCCATCAATGATGATGTTTTAGTAGCTCATACACTGGATGGGCTAAGGGATGATGATAAATGGAGGTCTTTCACTACTTGAATATATGTGAGGGACTCATTACCAGATTTTGAGCAATTATTCACACTCATGATGACAGAGGAAATGAACCTCAATGGAGGTCATTCAAAGGGCAATTGAGCCCAGATCTTTTATGCAAGTAAAAACAAAGGAAAGAGATGTGGACATGATGGAAAAGGCAAAGGTAGAGGAAGAAAAATCACCGATCAAGATGGTGCGAGTCAAAGCTATGGAGCAAGGGGTAGAGGAAGAGCTAGAGGAAGAGGAGGTCAATATCAAGGAAGGGACTACACAAAAGAATGCTACAACTATGGCAAGTCGAGCCACTTTGCAAGGGACTATTACTCAAAGGACAGCCAAGGAGGCTATAAAAAGAATCAAGGTAACTATTGAAATGCTTCAAATACATCATAGAATGATAATACCTTAGCTATGAGGCAAAAAAATGGTAGAAGAGGAGGCATAGACACCACATGGTACATTGATATTAGATGTTCAAATCACATGAACCGCAATAGGGAATTTTTTTGTAATTTGCATGAACCAAGCACACAAGGGCATGTAGAAATAGGGGATGACACCGAACATAGGATCACACAGATACGTGATGTTCATTTGGATGAAAATCAGAATGCAAAGTGCCTTAAAGATGTGTTACATGTATCGACAATCACAAGGAATTTAGTATCAATTGGACAAATGGTTGAAAGAGGGTATATAGTCAAGTTCAACAACAAAGGATGTTTTGTGGAAGATCCAAAGCAAGGCCACAAGCTGATAGATAAAGGAAAGAAGGAAGGAAGACTATTCACCATGGAGGTGAAACCACCCTCATCACATACAACCTATTTGATGGCTGGCAGAAAGCAAATAGCTTAGGTGGATTTGTGGCACAAGAGGATTTGCCACATAAACCTTCAATAGTTGAAGGATATGCAAAGGAGAGGAGTGGTAAGTGGTCTTCCAAATCTCCACTCTCATAGTATGCAACACTTGTGTGAAGCTTGTCAATTCAGAAAGCAAGCAAGGCTTCCATTCAAGAAGAGTACGCAAAGGAGAAGATTTCCATTGGACCTCATTCACACCAATGTATGGGGACAAACCAAAGAGCCCTCATTGAGAGGCAAACCATAATTTTTTATCTTCATTGATGATCATAACATAATGACATGGTTGTTTTGTATGAAGTCAACTGCAAATAAGGAACAAGTCTATGGTTCCAAGCTTTAGGATCTTGCTTTAGGCCATAAAGTGCCTTCCTTAGCTTGCACACATAACCTGACTTATCTTTATCTTCAAAGCCTGGTGGTTGTGCCATATACACTTCTTCTAATATCCAACCATTTAAGAATGCATTCTTGACATCTAACTAATATAGATTCCAATTCTTGGAGGCAGCAACACTTACCAAAACCCTAATTGTTGGCATCTTTGCCACAGGTGAAAAGGTTTCTTCATAGTCCACTCCATGGATTTGAGCAAACCCCTTTGCCACTAGCCTTGCCTTATACATGTTTATAGAACCATCTGAATTCTTTTTGATTTTATATATCCACCTGGATCCTATTACCTTCATTCTTGGCTTCTTGGGAATGAAATCCCAAGTATGGTTTTCCTGAAGTGCTTCTACTTCTTCCTGCATGGCTTCTCTCCATTCTTTCTTCTTACTAGCTTCTTCAAATGAAGAAGGTTCTTCTGTCATAGAGTCTTTAGTGATATACACAGAATGCTTGGTGACTAATGATTGTATAGCCTATAACCCTTCTGATTTTGGTCATACCTAATGAATATACACTTTTCAGCTTTAGGGTCAAGCTTCCCTCTAATCCGTGAGGGAATGTGTGCATAAGCAATGCACCCAAATATTTTGCAATGGTCCAATGAGGGTCTCCTACCATTCCATGCTTCATAGGGTGTCATTCCATCCAAAGATTTGTATGGGAGCCTGTTTACCAAGTAGGTGGTTGTGGAAATAGCCTCTGCCCATAGGTAGTTAGGTAACTTCTCATTCAACATTGACCTAGCAACTTCAACTATTAATCTATTTCTTCTCTCTGCCACTCCAATCAATTTAGGAGTATATCTTGTTGTGACTTCCTTCTTTATTCCTCTATCCTATAAGAATGAATCAAATTCATGTGAAAAATACTCACCACCTCCATTGGACCTGATCCTCTTCAAGCTTCTACCTGTTTGGTTTTCAACTAATGCTAAGTACTTTTTGAAACATGTAAGTATTCATCCTTATGCTTCATGAAATAAAGGATTGTCCATCTACTATAATCATCTATAAATGAAACATAGTACATTGAACCCGAGATTGATGGATCTTTGCTAGGACCCCACACATCAGTGTGCACTAGTTCCAAGTAGTCTTCATACATGTACCCCTTCTTGTTGAAAGGTTTCCTGTGAGCTTTACCAAATTGACATGCTCCACATTTGTATATCATGTGTTGCTTGGTCACATCGGGAATGCCAAGTGATGGAGAAACAATCACCAATTGGACATATATTTGAAGGTCAAAGCTTTAGAAGAAAACCACATGCCTATGTGAAGGGACAAATTCACAAGTGTATTATATTTGTAAAGTTAGTTCACTTTAGTTCTAGAAGTTTTTTAAAAGTCACGAGATTGAGAAATACTATATAAGTTAGTTTGTATCAATTGACGCGAAGAGGAAGACAATGAGAGAGTGAGTTAGAACTCATTTTGTATGACTGAGAATAGTCGGGCTTCTCTGCATGAGAAAGCACCTGTGCATTTCTGAGGTTTCATAGTTATGAAAAGAGTTAATTAAACTTCTATGTATAAGCCTTTTTCTTTCATCTCCAGATTCTGTCTTGTGTGAAATGATTTCAAAGTTGAAGTTTTCCAAGCAAGTCGATGCCTAACATCGAGTTTGTGCTAATAAGTCATTGTTTTCATTCTCTGAGTGTTACCTGTTGTTGAATCTTCTAAAAACATGAGGTTTGTGGAGAAACTCGATGCCTGGCATTGGGTTTAAGCATAAAGTCGATGCTTGGCATCGATTTCCCACATAAAAGTGGTCTTACTCATATCTTGTGTTCACAAGATATTTTTGGCACTAAAAAATTGGCTAAAAAAGCACCAAGTCGATGCTTGGCATTGACTTTTGGTTGCAAGTCGATGTTAGGCATCGAATTTTCATTTTTAGACACTCAATTTTACTAAAAGAGGCAAAATTTCTAGTTTTGACAAGTCATATAGGGTGATCTTGTGAAGGTTATAACTTGAGTTCTAGAGATCCCTTTCTTGTAAATAATAGGTTATTGGAAAGCTCTGCTCTTCTAATTTCATACATTAAAAGATCGTGGAGAAATAATATCTATGCTAAGAGAAATAAATAGAAGAGTGAAGGTATGTCATTTCAGTGACTAGGAATTCTGTAGAAGCAAAGTTCTCAATTAAGCCTATCATTTCTCAAAGTTTGGAGTGACAATGAGTTAATGGTGACCATAGAGGTTGTCTAGTGTCACATTAGTTCATTTCCTGTGATGGTTCATACATCAACACCAAGCACACTTTGATCCCTGCATATTTGCTTTAGTGTTCTTTCTCCTATGTGTCCTGGCCTTTTGTGCCATATCTCTAGCTCAGATAGGGTTTTATCCTTGTAATTGAAGAGTGCTATGTTCCTGGTGTCTTCAATCTCAAATGTAAATAATCTACCAGATTTCTCACCTTTAGCAATCCTTTTGAATCCTTGTTGAGGGTCTTCCACATATACTTTATGCCTAGTGAATCTGACTTGTAAGCCTTTCTCAACAATCTGTCCAACACTAATTAGGTTTTTGGTTATAGTTGGCACATACAAAATGTTACTTAAGAGGTTCATGTTACCATTAGAAGTCTTGACATTTCCAATTTTCTTGACTGAGTGTTTAGTGTCATTACCTGTTTGTACTTCATGCTTCCCTTTGGGTTCTTCAAGGTTAGAAAATAAGGCTACATTTTGAGCCACATGATTGGAACAACTTGAATCAATATAGAAAAGATGCTCATCATCTTTACCTTGCTTGGATGTCATGTTCATGATGAGTAGAGAATTTTCTTGGTCTTTTGTGTAGTTATTATAATCTCTTCTTCCTCTAAAACCTCCTTGATAATTGTTGTTGTCCTTGATTGTAGTTATGATTGTAGTTATGATTGTAGTTGCTTCGTCCATTGTTGTACCTGCCTTTGGATTGTCCATAGATACCTCTATGGAAGCCTCTTCCCCTTTGGTTCCTTGTGTTCTTGAAGCATTCTTTTGTGGTGAAGTTGGTAAGACCAAAAATATTGCAAGGTGGATGGTTTTAGGATCTCCCCCTGCCTTGCTTTCCTCCTCTACCCCTTCCTCTAACACCTCTTCCTCTACTTGCGTAGTTATCTTGAGAGGTACTAGCCTCTTCTTCATTCTTCTTGATTTTACCTTTGTCCTTACTCTTATTCTTATCTGTATAAAGGGCAGAAGATTGGTAACCTCTGGATTTGTCACCATTCTTGTTGAGCTTTGTCTCGTGAGTGAAGAGTTGTCCCATCAAGGTGTTGAGGTCAGGTATTTGCATATCCATGTAGAGGTCCATTATTGTGGTGAATGACTCCCACTTATCATCAGCTTTGATGCCATTGATGATCTTCCTTATTATGTGTTCTTCTTCTATCTCCTCTCCAATGCTTGCAAGCTGGTCAGCCACGTCTTTCATCTTGGTTACATAATCAGCTACTCCTTGCTTTGGTTGCTTCGTTAGAGTTGTAAACTCCATGCACAGCTGATACTTCCTAGCTCTTGTATTTGATGAGAAATATGATGAGAGTACTTCCCAAGTCCATGTACAAGAAGCCTACAAGAGAGAACAAAAGAGCTACCAAGGACCACCCATGAAAGAGATTCAAGGTTATAGAACCACATATTTTGTTAAATATCCCATGAAAAATATTTCAACAATTATAGATATTTTAGAAGATGGAGATGAGATCTTGCAAAAACTACCACAGCACATGGGAGAATAAGAGAACACATTCACCATTAAGAAAAAAACCTCCATAGTATTCTCATTTAACAAAAAATGAAAGTAGCCCACCAACTTAGAGGAAATTCAAGTAGAGATTGCAAATGCATTTTTGATCATTTGCTTTTATTTACCAATGTAAAAAGTGGCACAAGGGGGGATACCTCATATTTTAGAGCTATTTATGCATTTGCAGTTGTGAGAAGTGAAAAAGATATCATCTTTCAAAATTAATGTTTGCATTTATTTGTTTCTTGGGGTGTTTGCATCGTTTATACATGATTGTTACTTAAGTTTGGTGTTTCCAAATCCTCTATCTATCCCTTATGCACTTGTTTGCATCATTATTTGCACTATATTCACTTTTTTGAGAACTGTTTTTGCTTGTATGCTTTTTGTAACTTGTTTATAGCTTGTTTCAATCTAGCTTCTATATAGTTTTGGAATTTTGGCCAAACTTTCCTTGTAGTAGTCAAATAGCTTAAAAAGTTTCAATTTGGTGCATCTCACTAAAATTTATGAGTGTTTTCTTGTCCATGTGTGGATATCTAACTATGATTAAGAGGTTGATTAAGGATACTCAGTCACTTGACGCATCCATCACATCTGCTTCAAGCCTTCAACTACAAACAATTCAAGTATACTCTTTGGATTGCCACTATAAGCTGTGTTTTTGCTCAATTGAAATATGCTAGCGAAAATTTGGTATCGTTTTTAAGAAAAAGATATTCATGAGAGTTTTTTTTATGGTAAAAAGTCTTTATGGAAGTTTGAATAAGTGTAATTTGAGTTTTAGGTTGTGAGTTTTCATATCATTGATCTTTTTCCACTCCACACTCTTCTTGGAGCATGTGAGTGAAAGTAGGTAGGTTAGAAAGTAGGTTTCTCATAGAAGAAAGATATAGAAAGCATACTTTGAAGTTTGAAGCTTGATTGAAATTAAACATATTGAAATTTGATCATTTTTTATGTGACTTGATTGCAATTATTGAAAGATTTGGCTAAAAAAAAAAGGATTTGAATAGATGGTGACTACTACTTTCATGGGTTGGAGAAGCTGTTGGAGTTAGACATCTACGGAAGCATGCAAACAACACAAGGAAGAAGAAGAAGCTTGGAGCACAACACACAATACTGAATGTATTACTAGAGAATGTACAAAGATAAGTAGCCCATTAGGGCAATAGGCGTATATACAAGCTGGGTGGGGGAAAACCTCCTAAAGAGGGGAAAAAGTGCCCCGACAGTCCTAGAGTGTTCACACACATCATTACCTAAATACATCAACAAATCCCCCCTGGGAGTGATGCAGTGAAAAAGTAACTAGCACTCATGTATAAGGAAGTGAAAAGCTATGTGGAAATCACTCCACAAAAGGAAGTAAGCCCAAAGCTTTGCGGAAAGCTTCAAACTTCTCCCTAGGCAGAGCCTTCGTGCAAAGGTCTGCAATGTTCTCCTACGTGGGCACATATGCCAAGCTGATCTCCCCAACAGAGAACCTCTCCTTGACATAATGATAATGCACCTCAATGTACTTGGTGCGAGCATGGAACATAGGGTTCCTCGCAACTGCCAATGCGCTCTGACTATCAGTGAAGATGGTGGTGGTAGAAGATTGACCAACACCCAAATTAGCCATAAGGCGTCTGAGCCACACACACTCAACAGTCGCCGTGAAAGCTGCCCTATACTTAGCCTCACAACTAGAAGTGGCCACACTGGGCTGCTTCTTGCTCAACCAAGATATACATGAGCTACCAAGCATGAAGCAAAAGCCACTAGTGGACGCACGAGTCTCATAGCAACTAGCCCAGTCTAAGTCAGAAAAAGCATCCAAATATGGTGGTACTGATCCCCCCTTGGGATAAAACAACCCAAGTATCCGAGTACCACTCAATTAGCAAAAGATGCTCTTAATTGCCTGCTAATGCTTGACACCTAGGCAATGCATAAACCTGCTCATCTATGAGACAACAAACTGGATATCTGGCTGAGGAATGCATAAGTAAATCAGACATCCAACAGCCTGTTGATAGAGGACAACATCAAATGCATCTCCAACATCATGAAGACTTAGTCATAAACCTGTCTCCATAGGAGTGGCAATAGGCTTACAGTTTTCAAGGCCAAAATGCTGCAATAATGTGTCAATATATTTCGTTTGACACAAAGCCATTCCACCATCAACTTGCATAAACTGAATGCCCAAATAGTGATGCAAATACCTCAAATCAAACATCTCAAATGAGGCATGCAAATCAGCCTTAAAATCAGCAATATGCTTCTCAATAGGACCAGTGAGCAGCATGTCGTCAACATAGAGAACAATGATGAGAAGCACATCATTAGCACACTTAACATATAAGGTGCCTTCAGTTGGACTATTCTCAAAACCATGTGCAATCAGATAGGCATGTATCTTCTCATACCAAGCACATGGTGCTTGCTTTAAACCATATAATGCCTTCTTTAACCTACACAAAGCCACGGGGCTTAAAAACATACACTTCTTCATGCAAGTCACCATTCAAAAAATGCATTTTTAATGTCCAACTGATGTACATTCCAACCATGATGGGCTACAAGTGCACAGATGCTCAGAACAATAGTCATACGGCATGTAGGTGCAAAGGTCTCATCAAAATCAATGCCTCTTTCTTGTGCATAACCCTTTGCAACAAGCCTATCCTTATACATGTCAACTGTTCCATTAGGCTTACGCTTCAGCTTGTAAACCCACTTAGTGCCAATGTCCTTCTTGCCAGGAGGAAAGTCACATAAAGACCAAGTATTGTTCTTCATTAGCATCATATTCAGATTGCATAGCAACCATCCAATTTTTTGAATTTTGTGCTTCATCAAATGAAACATGCTCATTCTCATCACAGAGACTAGATGCAGCCACATCATAGCAATCTGATGCAAAAGAGGCACAATGAGAGCTTGATTGAGTATGATATGACAGAGGTGCATCTAATTTATTATCGTGCAAAGTCTGCACCAACCATTTTGGCATAGTTTTTGCCTCCTCAATGTCAGCTCTCTCATCAAGAACTACATCATGTAAATCTGCATAAAAATGGGATGATCTGCATCATCACATGAAACTTGCAAAGGTTGAGAAGTTGCCAAAAGAGGCAGCAAAGTACCATACATGCCTTTGGAGCTGACAGATGTCTCCTTAGTACATGAAAGCAATGGCTGAATAGCATCTTCCACAAAAACAACATCATGGCTAACCAGAATGCGTTTAGTCTGTGGATGATACAGACGATAGCCTTTACTTTTAGAACTGTACCCAACAAAAATACATTTTACTGCTTGATCATCCAATTTTCTATAATGTTGTTCAGGCACTAATGCATATGCCAAACAACCAAAAACATGCAAATGAGCAACAAATGTCTTGCAATCATGGCAAGCCTCATATAAAGTGATAGATTGCAATGCTTTAGTGGGACACCTGTTAAGTACATATGCTACACACATGACAGCCTCAAGCCAGAAACTATGTGGTGAAGCCTGAGTCTTGACCATACACCTCGCCATCTCCATGAGTGACCTGCTCTTTTGTTCAACAACTCCATTTTGTTGAGGTGTATATGGCACTGTACACTAGTGTTTTATCCCATGTTCAACTAGAAATGCATTAAAATCAGAAGACATATATTCACCCCCTCGATTAGAATGGAGGGTGCCCATTTTACATGCTGAGAGATTTTCAGCCAAAACCAAAAACTATTTGAAGCACATGAGCACTTCGGACTTTGCTTTCAATGGATATACCCATGCATGCCTGGAATAATCATCAATGAAAGTCACGAAATAAAGATAATTTTTGAAAGAGGGTCTGTGCATAGGACCACATACATCACTATGAACAAGCTGCAATTTCTAAGTAGCCCGAACTGAACCATCTTTTGGAAATGAGGAACATAGAATTTTGTCCAAAATACACCCTTCACATACATGTTTACCAGGTGCCTCAAGTTTGGGAAAAGAGGACACCATTTCAAATTTCTCCAGGCGTAGCAAACTAGCTAAGTTCAAATGACCAAAGCGTGCATGCCAAAGCTTTGCATCTGAAATAGCCTGAGAATCATGTACTGCACATGCCAAATCATTCACTGATCTTTCATAGTCTATGAGCTTATACAACCCAAAACATAATGCCAGAAGCAATAATCATGTCACCATTTGACAGATCATGAACTATACATCTATCATCAACAAATTTCACAACCAAGCCAATCTTGGCTAATGCAAAAACTGATAACAGATTCTTTTTTATCCTTGGCACAAATAAAGCATTTGACAAAGTGAAAGAAGTACCATCAACAGTAGTCAAAATGATCTTACCAACTCCCATAACAGGAGAAGAGGAGTTGTTAGCGCATGTAGTAGTATTCCCTGTAGGGGCAGGCTCGAGTGAAGAGAAGAAACTGCACTGCGAGGTAATATGTTTGGTCGCCCCACTCTCAATGTACCAAACATCTGATTCTATTGTAGACATGCACTGCTTATGAGAAGATGGTTAAAAACTACAAACAATAGTAAACACCCATTCTTCTTCCCGCACAAGATTAGCAGACTCTATTTATGGTGTAGAGTCTTTTGCAACAACCATTCCAGCCTCTTTCTTCTTTGACTCTTTAGCAACCAGTTTCGGACAGTTCTTTATGATATGATCATTTCCTTTACAATACTTGCAAAAAAATTTTTGCTTTTCTGATTTCTTTTCATCTCTGTCTTCCCTCTTTGATTGTGTAGAAATAGCAGATTTCTGCTTACTAGTTGAAGAGCTCCGTTTTCCTTTGACCTTTTGACTAGCCAAGAAAGCTTGATCTGCAACATGCATAATGGACCTGTTCTGCCTAGACTGATCTTCCTGCAACAGAACATAGACTAGCTCCTCAAATGACAAGGCATTTGGATTTCCTTTCATCATCAACCGAAGAGTAGAAGCAAAACTCTGATATGAATCAAGAAGACCATTCCGAACGGTTTGCACAAGTGAGCTATCTGTTATAACCTCATCAACAGAAATCAATTGTTCCTTCAAGTCTTTGATCTTTGTTAGAAAAATGTCCATAGAATCACCTTCATTCATGTTCTCACTCTCCAATTGTTTTCGAAGGTAAGAAACACGAGCCGCATTCCTAGCTTGGTACAATGTGGTAAGTGTATCCCAAGCATCCTTAGCTATTTTGCAATAGTGAATGTGAGGGATAATGGAAAGTTTTACAGACAAAGCTATCAATGCATGTGCCTGGGCATCTGTAGCTCAGTGATGAGTAGCACCTCCTTTAATGTCAACCCGGGAAGACATGAGGATGGTATGAAGACCACGAGCAAGTGGAAGCACAAGTACGTGAGTGAGAAGCACACAAGCATGCACACACATACACACACACGCGCACACACCGTAAGAACAAAGAGAGTAAGACAATGGAATCACTTCTATTGCAAGAAAGTTCTCATACAAGCTCAAACTACAAGAAGCTAACCCCAAAAATGAGCTCTCTAGCTCTATTTATAGTTTTTGACTAGCTTTGGCCCTGTCCAGACCTAGTGTCCGGCCTAGTTAAAAATTAGGTTCCAAGGCTTATTTGAGGGCCCAAACGAGATCTAAAAATTATGAAAATTGACAGGCAACTACTTCTAAGGCTCCCCAAGCTCGAGCTCCTCGGCTTGTACAAAATGGAGCTACAAAAAGGTGAAATGATATTTACAAGGGTTTGTAGTGATGAGAATCACTTTAAAATGATGTGAGGTTTTTGAAAAAAATGAAGGGTTGCCTCAGTGCTAGATCTGCATGTGTGTCCGTACTTGCTTCTTCCCGTGTACTGTCAACACTCTCCCCCCCCTAGGGTCTGTCGCCTCTGACAGACCTCTTTTCCACCGTTTGATCAATGTATTTTTGCAGGAGGTCGGTTGCCGATTCTTGTTCTTTGATTCTTAAACCTCTGATTAGGTCTCGTTGCAAAGCCTCCCAATCAACTGTACCAGGCATGTCAGGTCGTGGCATCGTGTAAAGCTCGGAATGCATTGTTTGCTCGCATGCAAAGAGATGGAGTAAATGCGTAGGCCGTGGCGCGAATACCTCTGAATGTGCTTCCCAAAACCCCGTGGTGAACATATCGTCGAATGTTTGCTTGTAGCAGGCAGGGAGATATCTTATGCGTGCATGCCATGCGTAAGCCACTCGTATGCTCGGGGTTGTGCTCATATCATATAGCAGGTCCTCGTTACCATTAATAAACCCGGGAATAGGAGGTTGAATACGGCATACATTGCAAAAAGTTTTGAGTACGACCTGCATCATATCGAAGATCTTGAGCATCATCTGGGCAGCCACATCTGGCATAGGGTGGAGGCGTGGTATCCAATGTCTGATGGTTGCGATCATGTATGACACTGTGGGAGTACCGGTTGGGGGGGCGATGGCGGGGTAATTGAGCCATTCTTTACAGTTTGCGTTATTCTGAACCTTGATGGCAAAAGCTTTCCATGATCTGCGTCTTTGCACTGGCCCAAAACACGGATTGTACTTCAAATGCATGGGGGCGTGATCCCATGTTCGAAGCATTTCTGGGTAAGTTTCGAGTAACTTCTGCCTCCAAGTTGGTTGGAATATGGCCCCTTTTCGTGCCGCTTCTGGTATATCTTCTGGTTCGAACTGTGTGGCAAATGTTGGGCACTTGTTGGTGACCCTTTTGATTTCTGCATTGTAGTCGGCCAACAATACAAAATAGGGCTTGTATTGTAATTCTGAGCTAGTGATAAGGCGTCTAGGGGCAATGTGCCTGAAGTACTCTGAGTGAAGGATGGTGTCCTCAATGGCCTTCATTGCCAGCATCTGAGTGGATATCCGTTCCTGATGAGTTTGCCCCATTTCCTCTACCTGTTTCATCCATGCCGATGGGGGTTCCTCATAGGTATCTTGACCTTCTTCTGTTACGCGTCCTCCTGGGAATGGTTGAGGCTCGTAGGTGTCGTCGAATGCTTCCTCCACTGGAATAGTAACTGCTTCTTCTTCTAACGGTTGCTCTGGTGGGGAAGGAGGTCGTTCGTACTGCATCAACTTCAATTTTAATTCTGCGATCTGTTGCCGTAACTCCAGTACGTCGTTGGTCGTTGAGTGTTCAGGTTCGGTTGAAGTAGCAGCGTTGGTCATTTCTTTAGGTTCCTGTCGGTGTGGTGTAGACTCTTGGGGTCTCTGTAGGTCCTTCAGCTGGTCGGCAAGCTGATCATGTGCTTCTAAAAGATTGGCATAAGTTTCCAAGATTTGTTGTATGCTTTCTGAGGGAACAGCTTGAAATTTAACCGGGTCTATGGGTGCTCCCGGGGTGTTCTCCATGGCCGCCTCGAGGTTCTCTTGGTTTTGTTGTTGAAGCCGTTTGTTCTCTTCTTGTGCTGCTGCCAGATGTCGTCGTAGCAAAGCCATGTTTCGTTGAAGCCTTGCATTGCGGCCCATTTGATCTCGCAGCTGTTCCTCCATGGCTTTGCTCTCTTCCATATGCCTCGCTTCGAGTTGCGCATTTGCCTGTTCGAGGTCGGATATCTTGCTTTGTGACTCCGTATGACTGAACTCCAAAGCATTGACACGCTCTTGGAGAGTTGCTGAGAGGGTGCAAAGCTCTTTGTTATTTTCTTCCAATAATGTATATTCTTGCTTAAGCTGAGTGGCAGCTTCGAGCATCGTGTCGAGTGCAAGACTAAATGAGGTGGATGCGGGGGTAAGGATGGAAGATGCAGGGGGTTGGGAAGTGGGAATGGGAAAAGTGGATGTTGTGCCTATCGTGTGTGGAAGTGGTGATGTGAGTGTAATAACCTGTGATGGTGTTGGTGCAGACCAATCACCAATTGAAGGCTTGGAAGATTAAAGAATGAAGGAAGAATCAATTCTTGAAGTTTGGAAGAACATTACATTCAGAGGATAAGAGAAGTGTACACATATGTACATTAGTGACTTAGATCTTTGTTTGAGTAAGAATCTTGTACAAATTATCTATAAATACTTTGAGAAAAGTCGGGGCCTGTATGAGAGCATATGTGACAATAGTTAGAAGCCAAGATTGAGGAAGTTAGAAGTCATGAGATAGAGAAAAAGTTAGTTGAGTTAGCTCTCATCACTCAGTTGTAAATTTTTCTGAGTAATTGAAAATCTTGCGCCCGATGTTTCTGCGTGTTCTCCTTCTACAGTAGATCATTTGTGAAATGCTTTTGTACAAGTCTAAGTTGGAAGTTGCTTGACCTCTGTGCAAAGTTTTAGCTTCCAATTGTAATCAGGCTTAGAGAATTAAGAGTAGGAACATTCATATGTGAAGTGTGTTCACAGGTTCCTAAAACAGGCGCAGATTTCAAAGTTAATGTTTTGATCATTTCTCCCAGCACAGTTTAAAGTTTTGCATGAGTGAGAGCTTAATCTTTAAGTTGAAAGATAAGCTACTCATGGCTAGAAGCATTTTGTAAAACGGGTTCGACATTGTGAGAACCAAAGTTAAGAAGTTAGGGGTGTCAAATCGACTTCTCAGAAGTACAGATTTGCACATAGGTAACTTGTGAAGTCAATTTCTCAAGTTATACTAAAGCTTTTGAAGTAATTCAACTTGGAGGAGATGCGCAATCTCTAGGAGATGATTCGTACAAAGTTTCATAAAAAACTTTACACGTTTGATAGGTCAATGTGAAGAAATAGTGCAGCAGACTTTTCTGTGTTTCATCTTTTTCACAGATTTGTTAATCTTTTGATAGTTAGCAATTGATCCTCTAAATTAGTGGAAGTTTTGACTTACTCTTGGTATAGAGGTGCTCTAATCACAAGAGTAGGTTGTTCTTTTGGAGATTAACACTCTCCATCAGTGGTATCAGAGCAGGAGACATCAAATCAAGGAAAGGAGGATCCCGACTGCTGCAGATTCAAGAAATTCAACACTTGAAGAACTAAGAAGTGAAAGCTTGGAGTCAAAAGCCTGAGGAGAAGACTACTCGACATCAAGAAAGGCAAAAGGAGTCTAATTCGAAGTAAAGGTACATACATTGTTTGTAAAGCTTGAAGATTTCAATACATAGGTGGATACAAGATGGGAGATGCTCTACAGATAGAGAAATTGGATAGGGAAAACTATCCTGCATGGTCAATGAGGATGGAAGCTCATCTTATGAGCAAAGATTTAATTGGTTACATCACAGGAGAAGAAGAAAAGCCAGAGTTCAGAGATCCTAGTGTTCCAACTAGGGAAGAGTTAGCAGATTTGAAAAATTGGATGAAGAAAGATGCTCAAGCTAGGAGCATGATCTATATGGGAGTCAATGATTACTTGTTACCTCATATTAGAGGTCTTGAAAGTGCAACTGACATATGGAATGCTTTGGAGGAGCATTTCCAGAACACTACAAAGTCAAGGAAGGCATCCTTATGGGCAGAGTTTACTACCTTCAAGAAGAAGGCCTCTCAATCTATCTCAGACTATGTAACAAGGATGAAAGATATTGCAGATGCTTTAGGAGCTGTTGATGAAGACATTGAGGAAGATAAATTGGTAAGGCAAATCCTTACAGGGTTGAGAGGTGATGACAAATGGAAGCCATTTATTTTGTCTACAGAACTATCACTTGACCATTTCACTCCTGATTTAAATCAATTGTTAGGTCATATGCTAACATTTGAACAGGATGTTAAAGGAGATGGTGACAAGAGTACAGGTCATGCAATGTACTCAAAGGACAAGAAGAAGAATAGCAAAGGAAAACAACAAGCAGGTGAAGATGAAGGAACAACTACTCAAGCCAACTTCCTAAGAGGTAGAGGAGGTGGCAAAGGTAGAGGAAGAGGCAGAAACAACAAAGATGGAGGCAAAGCTTGCTGGATTTGTGGTAATACAAATCACTTAGCTAATGATTGTTGGCATAATAATCAGAATAATGGTGGATACAATCAAAATTATAATTCAAGAGGAAGAGGTGGCAGAAATCAAAGAGGTAATTTCAGAGGTAGAGGTGGAAGGAACTACTTTGGAAGAAATGCAGGTAGAGGATTCCAAAGTCAACAATACAACAACACCTACTACAATTATGCTTCAGATCAAAAGGAAGATTCAACATTGATAATGAATGCAACTTGTGAAAGGCAGAATGAAGATCAAAGAGTCTTCTACATTGACTCAGGGTGTAGCAATCACCTGAGTGGTAACATATCTTTGATGACTGATTTGGAGAGTAAAGTTTTTAATCATGTTGTTCAAACAGGTGACAACACAAAGCACAATGTGAAGTCAATTGGATCAGTGAAGTCCAAGGATGGAAGCACCTTATTGAGTAAGGTTTTGTATGTTCCTACAATCCCTAAGAATTTGATAAGTGTAGGACAAATTGTTGAAAAAGGATATGAAGTAAGGTTCACTAATGATGGAGTATATGTGGAAGACCCTAGCCAAGGGTAAAAACAGATTGTTTCAGGGAAAAAGGAAGGAAGATTATTTACATTGAAGATTCAAGGCAATATTGGTCATGCTATGTTCACATATGGAGGACATAAGATCTCTGAGTTAGATCTTTGGCACAAGAGGCTTGGACATTTCAATGAAAGAGGTATTAAAGATATGGTTAACAATGGTTCAGTGCTTGGATTGCCTAATGTTGCAAGTCAACATATGACATACAAATGTGAGGCATGTCAATTAGGTAAGGCTCATAAACATTCATATTCCAAACATGGTTTTATGTACTCAGAGAAGCTTGAGTTGGTACACACAGATGTGTGGGGACCATCAAAAGATTTCAGTATAAATGGATCAAGGTATTATGTGATTTATGTTGATGATGCTACTAGATGGATCACTATCTATGTGATCAAAGATAAGTCAGAAGTGTTTAATACATTTAAACACTATCATGCATATGCAGAAAGAATTACAGGTCATAAGTTGAAAAGACTAAGGTCAGATGGAGGGGGAGAGTATTTCTCAAATGAGTTCAGTGATTACTTATGGAATGCAGGTATAAAAAGGGAAGTTACTTGCAGGTACTCTCCTCAACAAAATGGTGTTGCAGAAAGGAGAAATAGAACACTTGTTGAGTTTGCAAGATCTATGATGAAGGAGAAAAATTGCCATAATTATTTGTGGGCTGAGGCTGTAAATACAGCCACTTACTTGGTCAATAGGCTACCATGTAAAGCCTTGCAGGGTATGACACCATATGAGGCTTGGTGGGGTAAAAGACCTACCTTGGATCATTGCAGAGTTTTTGGGTGTGTGGCATATGCATATGTGCCATCACAATTAAGACACAAATTGGAACCTAAAGCTGAAAAATATGTTTTCATTGGCTATGATGACAAGCAGATGGGCTATAGATTGTGGAGTCCATCTACAAAGCAATTTATGGTTTCTAAAGATGTTACATTTGATGAACAAAGCACTTGGTATGCAGGTACAATCAATATCAATACAGGTGATGAAGAAGAAGTGAGTCAAAGAAAAGGTAAATCAAAAGTTCAGATATTTGATGAGCCAGAGAATAATGAAGTGCAGGTTGAAGTGGAAGAGACACCAAGATTTGATCCTGAATGTGAAGAGCCAGAAACCTCAAGGAGTGGAGAACTCAGAAGGTCATCAAGAAATAGGTGGCAACCTACAAGGTATAGTTATGATACTTCATTTCTAGCCACAAAAGATTATGCTTATATGGTGAATACAGATGAAGACCCTTCTACATATGAAGAGGCAAAAGGTAAGGAAAAATGGGAGAGTGCTATGCAGGAGGAATATGATGCACTATTAGAAAATCAAACTTGGGATTTGGTTCCTAAACCAAATAGTCAGAAAATCATTGGATGCAAATGGGTTTATAAAACCAAGAGATTTGCAGATGGAAGTGTGTCTAGATACAAAGCTAGACTTGTTGTCAAAGGCTTTGCTCAGACATATGGTATTGATTATGATGAGACCTATAGTCCTGTGGCAAAGATGACAACCATAAGGACACTTATTGCTATTGCTGCATGTAAAGGTTGGAAGCTATGTCAACTTGATGTGAAGAATGCTTTTTTGAATGGTTATATTTCAGATGATGTATTCATGGAGCAACCTCAAGGGTTCAGAGATAAAAGGTATCCAGATCATGTGTGCAAGCTCAAGAGAGCTTTGTATGGCTTGAAGCAGGCCCCAAGGGCATGGAACTATAGACTTGTGAAGTTCCTAAAAGAACTTGGTTTTCAGGTGTCTAAAGCAGATAGTAGCTTGCTTGTCAAAGCAAGTGAAAATGGTTTCATATACATGTGCATATATGTTGATGATATAATCCTTACAGGTACAGATGAAGAAGGAATACAAAGGCTCAAGAGGCAAATGGAAAAGGAGTTCAAGATAAGTGACTTGGGAGACTTGTCATATTTCTTGGGCATGGAGATTGCATATACTCAACATGGAGTATTTGTGACCCAAGAAAGGTATTTGAAGAACTTGTTAATCAAGTTTAAAATGGATGATTGCAGGGTAGCACCTACACCAATGGAGGTGAATCACAAATTGAGTAAGTATGGAGGTGAAGAATTCAAGGACATGAGACAATATCAGAGTTTGGTTGGTAGCCTTATCTATGCTACTCTAACTAGACCTGATTTATCATATGCAGTAGGAGTTTTGTCTCAATTCATGCATTGCCCAAGGAAAGAACATTGGATTGCAGGACAAAGGGTGTTGAGGTACATTAAGGGTACACTCAATGAAGGTTTGTATTATGGGTTTACCTCAGATACAAATATCAAAATTTATAGTGATACAGATTGGGCAGGTAATCCAGATGATAGAAGATCAACCTATGGATACATGTGTTATGTGGGAGATAAGTTAATCTCATGGTGTTCTAAGAAGCAACATACAGTTGCTTTGTCTTCTACAGAAGCAGAGTATAAAGGCATGGTTGAAGCTGCAAAGGAAGTAATTTGGGTCAAGACATTGATGAAGAGTTTTGACATTGTGCATGGGGACCAAACACATTGAGATTCAGTATCACTTTCTAAGAGAGAAGGTGATGGATAAAGAGATTGAAGTAATTCATACTTCAACAAAAGATCAGATAGCTGATATGCTTACAAAGAACTTGGATGGACCAAAGCTACAAAGGTTCAAAGACATGGCAGGTATAAAGAAGATAGAGAAGACCTCAATTGATGATTGAGGGGGAGCTGTTGGTGCAGACCAATCACCAATTGAAGGCTTGGAAGATTAAAGAATGAAGGAAGAATCAATTCTTGAAGTTTGGAAGAACATTACATTCAGAGGATAAGAGAAGTGTACACATATGTACATTAGTGACTTAGATCTTTGTTTGAGTAAGAATCTTGTACAAATTATCTATAAATACTTTGAGAAAAGTCGGGGCCTGTATGAGAGCATATGTGACAATAGTTAGAAGCCAAGATTGAGGAAGTTAGAAGTCATGAGATAGAGAAAAAGTTAGTTGAGTTAGCTCTCATCACTCAGTTGTAAATTTTTCTGAGTAATTGAAAATCTTGCGCCCGATGTTTCTGCGTGTTCTCCTTCTACAGTAGATCATTTGTGAAATGCTTTTGTACAAGTCTAAGTTGGAAGTTGCTTGACCTCTGTGCAAAGTTTTAGCTTCCAATTGTAATCAGGCTTAGAGAATTAAGAGTAGGAACATTCATATGTGAAGTGTGTTCACAGGTTCCTAAAACAGGCGCAGATTTCGAAGTTAATGTTTTGATCATTTCTCTCAGCACAGTTTAAAGTTTTGCATGAGTGAGAGCTTAATCTTTAAGTTGAAAGATAAGCTACTCATGGCTAGAAGCATTTTGTAAAATGGGTTCGACATTGTGAGAACCAAAGTTAAGAAGTTAGGGGTGTCAAATCGACTTCTCAGAAGTACAGATTTGCACATAGGTAACTTGTGAAGTCAATTTCTCAAGTTATACTAAAGCTTTTGAAGTAATTCAACTTGGAGGAGATGCGCAATCTCTAGGAGATGATTCGTACAAAGTTTCATCAAAAACTTTACACGTTTGATAGGTCAATGTGAAGAAATAGTGCAGCAGACTTTTCTGTGTTTCATCTTTTTCACAGATTTGTTAATCTTTTGATAGTTAGCAATTGATCCTCTAAATTAGTGGAAGTTTTGACTTACTCTTGGTATAGAGGTGCTCTAATCACAAGAGTAGGTTGTTCTTTTGGAGATTAACACTCTCCATCAGATGGTGTTGTGAGAACAGTGGTAGTGGGTGACCCAGCGGATGGTGAGATGTCCATGGGATCGGACATGAGAGAGTGTGATTCGTGAAATGTGAACACCGGGATGGTGGGTGGTGTGATAGTGGTGGCTGTGAATGTGGGGAAGTGAATTTGGGGAAGGGACTTTTTCTTATGTTCATCAACCTGTTGAAGAATGTTTACAAGTTGGGTCCAGAAGGAGGGTTGGGTGATTAGTGTGGTGCCCGAGGCAGTTACAAGGGATGGGGTAGGTAGAGTTTGGGAGGGAGGAAATGGAGGGGTGGAGGGTAAAGATATGGAAAGAGTCTGACTAGTGACAGATGGTTGTCCAAAGGCATGGGGGAAGGAAGGGTGACCTAATTGGGGTTCAAAAATCTGAGTGACAGAGATGGATGAGGGTGAAGGAAGGAAAGTGGACACGGGGGTGTGTACAATGGTCTCACTATAGGAGGAGAATGGTTGTGTAGAAAGACACGTGGAGAGAGGCTCTGAGGGTGGGATAGGAGAAGATGGGGGGGATGGTGCATGCGTAATGTCCTCCGATTCATCATTGGGCCTAGGGCTAATCATGTGAACATCTTCTGATGTGGACGTAGCTAACGCGGTAGATACTTCCATCTGAATCATCTTTCCTTGTCGTGGCCGTGTATCAATTCTTCTTTGATCATAAGCAGGGTTCTCTTGATAGACCAAGGTTCTCATTGCTTCACTGATGCCACAGGTGTCCGCCAAAAGATTTAGCGATTCTACAAACTGGGGGTCGATATGCTCTGAGTGTAACATCTGGTTTACTAGGGCCCTATTTGCTTCTTCTGACATTTTATGGCGTCGTTGTACCTGCTTGATTGTTTGGTATAGTCGTTTGAGTTGTGCCGTATATGCAGGGGCTTCGTCTTCACTCTCTTCTGGGTTATCTCTTGGTGCCTTCTCCTGAGCTTGTGTGCTTAGTCTTTGAGGAAGTTGTGCCGCTCCTATCTCCTGTACACTGCTTGTCTCGCCTCGTGCATGTTCTCTTTGGGTTGATGCCCCCGGATCGACATTGTCAGGGCAACCTTCACTGTCTGATAGATGAGCCGTCTGCAGAAATGTTTCAAAATCAAAATTTGGGTCCTCGGTGAAGGTGGCCATCGCTGCAAATTCTGCATCGGTAGGTAGCGGAGGGGCAGAAGGAGTGGGCTGTACCACCTCTCTTGGTTGAGACTCCTGGAGATGGATTGTGATAGGTGCCACCTGGGCTTCCTCTCTAGTGGAGACTTCGGCGGTGGTTACTGGAGGGATCAGGACCTGTGAAAGGGATCCACGCATTCTTTTTGCAGGCTGACTCCCTGACTTTCGCCCTTTGAACAGCTCCAGGTGTGCATACTTTAGGGCTCGAGCAACTGGCACATCATACGCCATACATCTGTAGATGATTCTCGTCAACGCACAACAACCATGTAAAGTGGGCTTCCTCACCCCCCGCTTGCCAGCCTCATATACCTGGTCTAAGATCCATACCGGCATCTTAATGGGCAAGCTTCCGGTCTCTGCTAAATACAACCCGTACCATATCTTCTTGTGAGGCTGAGTGAAACGGTCCTGAGCGGGAAATGCGAAGTGCTGGAGGCACATCCGCAGAGGTATGGCGATGTTGGGGGTGAGGGCGCACATTTCCTTGAGCTTCTTGACTCTATTGCTTTTCATTGATTCTGGTATCAAGGGGTCGCGATCTGAAGGCACATGAGTGCCATACATTTGAAGGGCTTCCCTGATTAACGTTACATTTAATTCAAACTTCCTCATCTCCTCCAGATTAGATAAGGAGGGCACCCAGAATGTGCCTAAATGATCTTTATCCCCGGTAGGTTTCAACGTAGCAATCAAGTAGTAACACCTGAGGAAGTCAGGTTTAGGTAGAGCTGCACTGAAGTAAGTTTGAAGTCCTGCCTTTTGCCAGATATCTTGAAGTGGAGCTGCATTTTGTAAGGTCTCAAAATCTCTTGAAAAGAATTGGAAGGTCCACCAAACCCCTCCACACTCCATCTTGGACTCCCAGATGTGATCTGCGTCTCCCAAATCCCTTGGCATTTCATTGAACCAATGGGAGTGCCCTTTTACTCTTTCGGTTAGTCCACTGGGTGGATCTGGAATAGGAATCCTTCGCACATTCAAGAATTCTTCAGGCCTAGTTGTTGGTGGAGCTTCCACTGGCATGGCATCCCAATTGATAGGAGCACCAGATCCTGCCTGAGAGCTTGTGCCTGCCGCTGTTGCCATGAGAGTAGGTTGCTTATCTGCTGGAAGAGGAAAGGCACATTAGTGTTGCATAGGAAACAAGATGTAATGGTGTTCCCTTCACAATACTAACATGACAATCCCGGAGGTCAGTGGTTAGTGGTGAGGTGTTTATGATATGTGTGAGTGGTGATTAAAGGTCAGTGTCATCCTAGATGCATACTTTGGTTATGCAATGGGCTCGGAATGCTTGTGTTAGTGTGGACGGATTTACAGAATAGGGTCAGGGGGTTTAGTACACAGTTTAATTCTCCACACTTTGATACAGGAGTCGTAGCTCTTAGAGCTAAGGACAGGTGAAGATTTCGGTCTGAGAGTGTGATGTATTTGGGACCTTGTGGGTACCCATTTCAAGACATTCCTGGGGTTGATGGGAGTGGGGACAGTGAGAGGTGTAGGTATCTTGTCACTTTCTGAGTTGTTGGCCAAGAGTGCTTGTGAAAGCTGCTTTGTCCTAGTGCCTGTAGGTGAAGTAATTTGGGCTTGTAAGCTAGCCTTGGGCACCCATATCTGTCTAGCATTAGGGGTGGCCTTCATTGACCGCTTAGGAACCCAAATAGAAATGGTATGCCTAGGGGTTATCCTAAGGGACTTCTTCACTTTGTTCCTTGATGGTGAGGCTCGTTTCTTGTCTCTTTGAGAATCTGCTATTGGAGCTGTGGGTTTTCCATCCTTGCGTATCCAGATCTGCTTCACGCCACGAGATGCTCCATATTGCGCGGGTTGGCGCTCCTGCCTCTTGATCAGCGGCCTCCTTCGTGTAGAGTGGTGTTCGGTCCATTCGTTTAGAATCTTCTTTGGATCATTTAGGAACTCCTTCTTGGCTCCTGCACCTTCAGTAAGATTGACATTCCTCTGCACCATAGAAGTTTGGACAAGCACAACATGGTTATCTTCGTGTGGATTCCTGGAGGGACCAGGAGTTGGTGCCTGTTCTATTGGTTTGAGCGTTGATTTTCTAATTCAATCGTGAGACGACTTTGGCCTACCCAAGCCTGAAGAAGTCCACTTCTTAGGTTGAGGTTGACTGCGTGATCATAGATCCAGTCTTGGCCTAAGACAAGAGGTTCAGTCAGATCCTCGTCTTCACACACTAGCACTTTTGCTGGCATGAGGACCTCTTGTATGTAGAGGGGAAGATCCACCTCTCCCATACAAGGGGTTTCAACACCTCCTAATCCTATCAGATATGCTTCTAGGGGATTTACCTCCAATTGCAGCTGCTGGCAATAAGAGAGCCGAACTGCACTTGTGGCTGCTCCTGAATCAATTAAAGCCCTCACGCTTGTGCTATCTCTTTGTCCTATTTCTAGGGTCACAAAAGGTCGTCGGTCCACTATCTTATGGGTACGTTCACCTGAAGCCTCACACATGGCCATGTGATAGCCTGGAGACTCTTGAGTGTCAATCATAGGCTGGTTCCTTCCTTGTCTCCTCAACTTCATTCGTCTGATACGCTCTAAGGCCTCTGCCTGTGCTTCTTCTCGAATTCGTTTTTCCTCCTCTTTACGTTGCTTAGCAGTAGTGAGTCGGCTTAGCATCTCCTCCGTGAGGGGTTCCTGATACAGCTTGACTCTGCATCCGCTAATATAGTTTGGGAGGACATCCCCCTCTAAAGTGGCTAGTTGTACTGCTCCACTCGTGGAGATCCTATTAATGATCATAGGTCCGTAGCCTCTCTTTTCTAGCTTTCTTGCATGTTGTTTCAATGTGTAGACTAACACTAGATCTCCTGCTTTCAAGCCCTTATCCTTCACATGGGCATCAAAGTATGCCTTTTGCCGTTTCTTTGCAGCATAGATGCCTGCTGCTGCTCGTAGCCTCGTCTCACCTAAACGCTCTAGATCAAAGATCATAGAAGACAACTCGTGTCCATTCCACTCATGCTCTTGTGCTACTCTTAAAGCTGGAATTAGGAAATCTAATGGTAGCACCGCATTTTGTCCGAAGACCATCTGAAATGGGGTAGCATTGAGTACCGTTTTGTAGGCAACTCGGTATGCCCAAACAGCATGATGAAGTTGTTTGTCCCAATCAGAGCGTTTGTTATTTACAAGTTTCGTCAATACGTTACATAGGATTTTATTCGTGCTCTCGGCTTGTCCGTTAGCTTGTGGGTGATAGGGGGCAGACTTCTTATGTATCACCATGAATTCTTGAAGGAGATTTTCAATGACCTCATTCAAGAAGTGCGTACCTCTATCACTAACCAACTCTATTGGTAACCCATATCTAGTGAACACATTTTCGAATAAGAACTTAGCAGTCGTTTGAGCATCATTCTTTGTCGTGGCCTTTACTTCCACCCACTTTGTAAGGTAATCTGTGGCTACAATAATGTATTCTGCATGGGAATTTCTAGCTGGGGGGTTAATGGGACCTACAAAGTCTATACCCCACTTTGAAAATGCACGTCCTCCCATCATTGGTCTTAATGGCATTTCATCTTTTCTTATCGGATATTGGGCACGTTGGCATGTGTCGCAACTCTTCACATAAGTATGTGCATCCATATGAAGAGTGGGCCACCACAGTCCTGAGAATAGAATGGTCTTAATTACTCTGTCAGGCCCAAAGTGTCCACCTGCAGCACCGCTGTGTGCCGTTTCTAAGACTTTCAAGTAGTCTGATTCATGTACGCACAGTCTTAGGTAACCATCCTTGCCTCTTCTATATAGGTTGTCTCCTACTAAGGCATAGTCTTGAGCCTCTTGCTCCATGCTCCGTTTTCTTGCAAGGCTAACCTGATTGGGTAATGTTCCCGATCTCATGAACTCGACCAATGGAGCACTCCAATCTGGGATTAATGACACGTGATAAAGAGTGGCATGCTCCACTGGGGGTCTCTCCTGGCACTCTGGACAACTCTGGATCCACTCTTGTATTTCTTTGTCCATGCTAGGCCAATACACTCCTAAGCATTTTAGGTTCTGCAATGTTCGTTGTTTAGAGTAGTGATTCCCTAGCAGTCCCTCATGGGCTTGTTGCAACCAACTAGTATGTTCATCGTCTTCGACACAACATGCTAACACGCCCTCGGCATCTTGCTTGTACATACTTCCGGCCAATATTTGATACTTTAGTGATTTTACAATTTCCTCTTTGTTTGTTTTCACATTCTTATTTGAAGGCCCAAAGGTTAGGACTGGTACCAACTTATTTGCCCATTTAGGAACAACTTCTAAATTGAACAGATAAGCATCGGGCAATTCATCAGACACTCCTTGCGGTGGCTCTCCTGAAGTGATGCGAGAAAGATGGTCAGCCCTAAGATGGGTTCTACCTTTCCTGACAACAACTTCAAAGTCGTATTCCATTAGTAAGAGGAACCATCTTACTAAGCGGCCTGTATTGCAAGGTTTATTGACCAAATATAGTAAAGCTTGATGATCAGTGAAAAACTTGAACTTATTGGCTAATAGATAGTGTCTAAACTTCTTCACAGCATATACCATGCCTAAGCCTTCTCTCTCCGTTGTGGTGTAATTTCGTTCCGCTGCATTCAATTGCCTACTAGCATATGCTATCGGCAAATCTAGGTTTCCTTCACCTGTGGGTTGTGCTAGCACACATCCTATTGCATGATTGGAGGCGTCTACATGGACGTGAAAGGGTTTGCTCCAATCCGGAGTAGTCAATATTGGTGCTGTGCACAAACGTCTCTTCAGTTCGTTGAAGGAAGTCTCGCATTCCTCACTCCACTCAAAATTTGTTAACAACCCATAGAGAGGTTTAGCTATGATGGCATACATGTGGATAAACCTACGGTAATATCCACAATGGCCCATAAAGGCTTGTACCTCTTTCACATTCCTTGGTCTGGCCAATTCTGCTATTGCTCTTACCTTGTCTTCATCTGTTGATATTCCATTCTTAGAAACAATGTGACCTAAGATCTTACCTTGGCGTACCATAAACACACACTTCTCTGGATTCAGACACACTCGATAATCTCTACACTTGTTGAAGATTTGCCTGAGCTCAGGGATGTGGTAACTTCTCTCTTGGGAATGAGCGCACAAATCATCCACATATACTTCTAAGCTCTTTCGCAAGAACTCTTTGAAGACATGACACATGAGTCTTTGGAATGTAGCAGGTGCATTGGTGAGCCCAAATGGCATCACACGAAATGCAAAGATTCCCCATTCTGTGGCAAAGGCCGTTTTGTGCTGATCTTCGGGGGCAATGGCTACTTGGTTGTAACCTGAAAATCCATCAAGGAAGCTGTAAACTTCCTTGCCTGCAACACGCTCCAAAAGATGTTCGGTGATTGGAAGAGGATAACTATCTCGGATCGTAGCGGCATTAACTTTTTTAAGGTTAATGCACACTCGCAATTTCCCATTCTTCTTGGGCACCACTACAATAGGGGACACCCATTCAGTGTGCTCAATCTCATAGATGAATCCGGCTTCAATCAGCCTGTCAATTTCCTCTTTTATTTTGGCCGCATAATTGTCATTATATGTGTAGGGTTTTTGTTTGGTGGGCTTAGCATCAGCGGTCATCGGAATCGTATGAGAGCAGATCTCTGGATCTACTCCTTTCAAGTCTCTATAATGCCATGCTCCTATCTTGTCGAGAGGTACCTCGGGTATTTTTTGTTTAGAGCCTACTTTTGGTGCATCGGATTCAAGTTCTGGAACCTGATCCTTCACATGATTCCAGAGCTCCGGTTTTGCCTTGAGGAGTTCCTCTACAGTGAGGTGACATTGAACCTTAGTGTTCTTCACAACATCAGTGTTCCTGGGAATCACTGAGTCTTCATTTCTTACCAATATCGTGGGAGCTCTGATCTGGAGAGATTCAGATTCCCATGGGCCTGTGAAATGAGGCAACTCTTGTAAAGAATTAGATTCAAAATCTAATCTCTCATCCTCTTGTTGCTCTGCTTGATCCCCATAGATAGAGGGAATGTCTTGGGGAAATTGATCACGAAGATCATCAATCTCCGGAATGGGAGGGGAATCACCCTTCTCCTTGGCCCATTTCTCTTCTTGTATTTCCCGCAAGAACTCTGGAGAGTACTGTTGTATTGAAGGAGGTATTCCAGTATCCGTAGAATTAGGAACATAAGCTCCCATTTGTGGTGAGCTTCCTCTTTCAACAACTGGTTGAGCCTGTGGAGGTAAAGAAACTTGTGATTTGTTTACCAACTGCTCTAATCTTTCTAGTAAGCCTTGGAAATGAAAATCCTGCTTGACAGAGTTTGTCTGATTAAACTTTTGACTAGTCTCAAGTATAGCTTGAGCTTGTTCTACCATTTTCATGCACATTTTCATCCGTTCAATCTCTAAATCTGCTCTGGGGTAACTCTTGTCTAGGTTTGCAGCTGTTGGCCCTTCTTGAAGTCGAGCCTGGTAGGCCTTGAACATCATGTCCAAGCCTTCAGGAGTGGGGTCAGCTAATACTGATCCTACTCGGGGTGGTGGGTGGGTTGCGAGGGGTGTATTAGAGGGTGGAGAAATGGAGGGTGATGGGGATGGTAGTGGTGGAAGTGTGTGGGAGTGCGGTTGAGATGATCTCTGTGATTTTTGCCTTGGTTTCTCTCACGCTTTCTTCAAGTTCGTTTATCTTTTTTGCCCATTGCCTCTTCATTCTTTCCCGACTATCCTTCCAGGCGCTAGTTCTCTTTTTGGGTATGCTCTCTGTTTCACTCACCTCGGGGCTTTTTTCGGAACCAACTCCTTGGTGTTGTTGAAGTGCCTGGGCTCTTGTGATCACCTGCACATGTGCAGTGGAAGTCACACTCCCTGTGGCGTCTACAACTAACCCAACAACATTGATAGGAGTGATTTTAGGCATGTTATTAGGGTTCTTCGGGCAATCTCGTAGGAGATGCTCTTTCCCGCAGTCTTGACAGAAGCCCTGAACGGTTACTGGTTGAGGCTGTGTAGGGGCAGGTAGTGGACAATCACGTATAAGGTGATCTCCCTGACATCTCAAGCATGGTCCTCTAGGAAATGGAGGTCGTACCTGCCTAGGTTGAGGTCTAGGGTTGGGGTTTGTGTACATGACATTAGAATACTCGGGTTCCTCACTAGTTTCACTTGGGTCCTCATAATAGTATGACTCGTTATGCTCGGGTGACTGCATGTAGTAAGCATGTGGGCTATCAATATGTGTGAAGTCAAAACTATGGTCACTTGGATCACTGTCTGACAGCAATGGGGTGACTGGAACTATGGCTCTATTCGGATTTTCTTCAGTAGATGCATATTTCACTGGGATCACATTGGTTGGAGCAGGGGGTTGCTGCACTAGGACTGGTTGAGGTCTCTGCTGCCCTTGATAAAGTGGCTGATAAGTTTGTTGTGGTCTGTTGTATTGTGGTGATGGGTAATTATTCTGGTACCTACCATGTTGTGGATATGGCTGAGGATGATTTTGCCTAACAGTTTGCTTGTTATATGGGCAGTCTTGTGCAGTGTGGTTGGTGTATCTGCGCTCTATGGTGCAGTACTGGCTACTAGGATTCGCCTGTGGTTGGGCCATAATGGGGCATACACTTGCCATATGTTCACCGCCACAATTGTAACACCGCTTAACTGGGGCAAATCTCGGAATTTGCTTGCTAGAGACGCCTAGTTTTTGGGCTACCTTCTCTGCAAGTTCCTCGATGGATGTGGATTGACCAGATGTCTGTTTACTAGAGCTATCACAATCCTTATAGATTTTTGATAGTTCTAACTCCTCACCTAGATTGTCCTCAATGTCTATGCACATGCGCATGCACTCCTCTATCGTTCTAGGGTCCTTCAGGTATACATATGACCTGAGCTTAGTGCTCAACAATCCGTCTAGGAACAAGGCCACTTGTTTGGCTGGTGTGGGTAACTCCGGCATAGGGCATCTCTCCAGGTACTGTCTAAATCTTCTTCCAGCTAGTCTGACCGTCTCTTGAGGTGTTTGTTTGAAGCTATGAATTAGTGAGGAGGTGTTATGCCTGATTCCACTCTTAGAAAACTCAACAATAAATGCCTCTAAGAGTTGGTCTATGTTTCTGAAATGCCTCTCATTCAGTGGTTGGAACCACGTAAGGGCAGTGTTCCTAAGGGTTAGACCGAAAGCGTTATATTGTGTGAATAGGTCCTCCACCTGTTCAGCTTTCAACACTTGTCGAAATTCTGCCACATGGTCATAAGGGTCTCCCGTGCCATCGAAATAATTCTTCATGGACTTCACCAGTTGAGTTGGTCGTAGGGTCCTAATGTGTTCTCTCGGCCTTGGCAAAGGAAAATCGTCAATGTCCCTGTGATTCCATGGGGTTCTATGTCTCTCAGGTTCCACTCTATTCCTTTCTGTTCCCGTTCTTTCTCTTCCCGGGGAGTAGGCGAAGCTTACCTCAGGTTTGTCTCTACTTCTATCTCTCTGAGCCCCATGAGCTTGGGAGGTCCCAGCTCCTTGGTGACCAAAGGACACAGTAGACCTTGGTTGGGGAAAAACAAATTCTCCCTTCCATGTGTAGGCATGTCTGCCAAGCTCAGTGACCACGAAGATTCTCTCTGATGCATTGCCTAGGTAGGTTACTTGACCTGGGCTATCAGGGTCTTTAAACTCATAGATCGTGAGGGCACTCACTTCCTGAGATTGAGGAGATTTATATCTCCAAAAAACCTCATCGGTTTCTCGGTTTAGAAGCAGATCTATGCTTTTATTATCCTGTGGAATCCACTCTGGAGTCATGATTCTGGTTAAGACAGATTTACCACGGGGAGTTCTTGGCTCTCTCTCTAAGTTCCCTTGCTCTATGTCACCCATGTCGGTCTCTGCTATCACATTTCCAAACTCATCAGTTCTATCAGGGAAAGTGGTGACTACATAGATAGTCCCCTCTTTATCTAGGTATGCTCCATTCTCAAACTTGACTACCGGATGGTCTAATCCATGGGGTTGATCGGGGTTCTTAATCTGGACCACCGATCTTCTCAGTCCGTCTTCGTAGATGCGAGCACCTAGACGATTCGTCCTGATGTATTCCAGCTGAGTCTTGTATGGTCCCTCTGGTTTTTCTAGATAAGCCAACCCTGAACTACCTACTGGTCTCTCCATGTGATAGGACATCTCAGAATCACTTGTTTCTGATCTGGGAATGTATGGATAATCACTCAACTGCTGGGCCCAAGACCTGGCGGTGTGATTGACACTAGCTTCAGAGGATCTGAGGCTCTGTCTGTCTCGGCCTAAGTGTCTGCCTGATCTAAGGTTCATAAGCCTGATTTATTTATCCCCTGGAACCCAAGCACACTCTCGTTGCAGGTTGATTTTGCATCAATCACTTCATTCTTTTTAGTTGAATATTATGTTTATGGTCTTGTCTGAAATTGCGTCATCAGGAGTACTTAAGTGAATTTCCGCACTTGATGAGTGATCGATTCCCGTTTACCTTTTGTCCCTTAGGGTTTTCGCACTTAAGACCTATTTACTTCTTGCACTTTGTTGATTAATATTCTTGGACTTGATTCGTGCCTAACGTTGCCCTAATTAATTACCACACCTAAGTCGTACTTAGCCTAGGCTAGGAATTGACAAAGGAGGGTTGAGAGATCTTCCAACCTCAATTAGCTGGTTGACCAGACTGCTACACAAGCCCAGGAAGCCTTCTCCCAAGCTCGGTACTCACCCTTGCTAGCTTGCTTTGGATTGCCTTGAGTGCACACAAAGTTCCTGCAAAAATTCACCAGTTAGTATAGCTTTATTGCCACAAGTATTTGAAAGACACACTTCAATAATTTTAGCCCCCTTGGAGTAGCTCACTGTACCCCCTGAATCTGAGAACCACTTAGCTCCACCTAAAGGTCAACTTAATAATGCATGTTCTAAAACTCCGCGTATGATTCTTACAAAAACCAGTCGAGGTCCACGTGGGATTCTCAACGAGCTTTCCAACGAGACCAAAATCTCATCAATCGGAGTTCGTATGGTCAAGTTATGACCATTCAGGCACTAAAGGGTCAAAACAGGCACTCAGGGTTCAGGAGATCCCTCTCTGGTTTCTAGGCCTTTTGCCCACTTCCAAGGTTCTAAAGTTATACCAAGGTGCCTAAAATTTAAGCTCAACTACCCTTCCAATCACTAAAAAAAATTAACCCTCAATTTTTATGCGTTAAAGGCCGTGTATCGCGATAGGTCGGGTCGAAGTGTCGCGATAGCTCGAAGTGTCGCGATAGGTGGGAAGTGTCGCGATAGGTGGGAAGTGTCGCGATAGGTGGGAAGTGTCGCGATAGCTCGAAGTGTCGCGATAGGTGGGAGTGTCGCGATAGGTGGGAAGTGTCGCGATAGCTCGAAGTGTCGCGATAGGTGGGAGTGTCGCGATACCTCGGAGTGTCGCGATAGGTGGGAAGTGTCGCGATACCTCGGAGTGTCGCGATACCTCGGAGTGTCGCGATACCTCGGAGTGTCGCGATACCTCGGAGTGTCGCGATACCTCGGAGTGTCGCGATACCTCGGAGTGTTGCGATAGGTCGTGGAGTGTCGCGATACCTCGAAGTGTCGCGATAGGTCGTGGAGTGTCGCGATACCTCGAAGTGTCGCGATAGGTCGTGGAGTGTCGCGATAGGTCGTGGAGTGTCGCGATACCTCGAAGTGTCGCGATAGGTCGTGGAGTGTCGCGATACCTCGAAGTGTCGCGATAGGTCGTGGGGTGTCGCGATACCTCGAAGTGTCGCGATAGCTCGGGATATGGTGAATTTTTCTGTTCTATCTAGTGTTCCTGTGAGCTCTAGGCCTGCGCAGTGTCGTGGTGCACTCAGAATCGTGATTGGGTGAAATTTTCGGAGTGTCGCGATAGCTCGAGCTCAACGCCTCGGGGACTGTGCAGACAATTTCTGTACTTGCTGAGCTTGCTGGAGATGATGATGGAGCTGCCACCTGCAAGAAACATGCAAAAAACACACAAATGCAAGCACGCACAATCGCTCTCTCTCAAACTCGCACACAACAAATGAGGGAATGATAAGGAAGAGCGAATATGTAGTGGAGAAGGAGGTGGAGATGAAGATGGAGATGGAGATGAAGATGGAGATGGAGAAAAATCAGAAATTTACCTACTACTTACCATTCCAACGCGTCCTCTCTACGTCTTACCATCACACGCTCGTCCTCAAAGCTCGATCCCTGGCAACGGCGCCAAAATTTGGTGTAGCTCAGTGATGAGTAGCACCTCCTTTAATGTCAACCCGGGAAGACATGAGGATGGTATGAAGACCACGAGCAAGTGGAAGCACAAGTACGTGAGTGAGAAGCACACAAGCATGCACACACATACACACACACGCGCACACACCGTAAGAACAAAGAGAGTAAGACAATGGAATCACTTCTATTGCAAGAAAGTTCTCATACAAGCTCAAACTACAAGAAGCTAACCCCAAAAATGAGCTCTCTAGCTCTATTTATAGTTTTTGACTAGCTTTGGCCCTGTCCAGACCTAGTGTCCGGCCTAGTTAAAAATTAGGTTCCAGGGCTTATTTGAGGGCCCAAACGAGATCTAAAAATTATGAAAATTGACAAGCAACTACTTCTAAGGCTCCCCAAGCTCGAGGACTCCTCGGCTTGTACAAAATGGAGCTACAAAAAGGTGAAATGATATTTACAAGGGTTTGTAGTGATGAGAATCACTTTAAAATGATGTGAGGTTTTTGAAAAAAATGAAGGGTTGCCTCAGTGCTAGATCTGCATGTGTGTCCGTACTTGCTTCTTCCCGTGTACTGTCAACAGCATCTCTACCATCCCAACAAATTTACTCTGCAGTAGGTGCAGCAAAAACCGCAACACGAATAGGAATATGCAAAATATCATCATCTTCAACACCTTCTGCATCAACTTCAATACGTGCAGTTGTAACAGTTGCAGGTGTGATAGGACGGTTTTCAACACCCTACACAATGTTCCACACTCCTTTTGCAACCAATACATGTTGCATCATATAAGCCCATAACGGGTAGTTGGTACCATCGAACTTATCCTCAACAACCAACATACGAAATACATCACTGCTTTTAGCCATGGCCAGTGACTATCTCAAAAAGGTGAATGGAACTGCCCAGACAAGTTCTATTAAACCTGTAGTAGACTTTGAGATGCTTATACTTGCGAATTGAAACAGGTATATATGTGTTGACAGTCAAGTCAAACACAAGCATAGAAGCACATCAAGGAAGGGGGCACACAAGAAGGAGCATGTAGGGAGCTCCAAGAAGCACATGTCAAATTTTTAGAAGAAATCCCTATAAAAATGGTGATTTTTATCACTAAAAGCCATTGTAAATTTTCCATTTTTGTAACTCCATTTTGTTCAAGCCAAGGAGTCCTCAAGCTTGAGGAGTATTAGAAGTATCACCCTGCCAATTTTCATAATTTTTAGACTCTGTTTGAGCCCCCAAATAAGCCCTGGAACCTAATTTTTAACTAAGCCGAGCACTAGGTCTGGATAGGGCCAAAACCACTCAAAAAACTATAAAAAGGGCTGGAGAGCTCATTTTTGAGGTTAGCTTGTTGTAGATTTGAGCTTTGTAAGTAATGGAAGCTTTCCATTGTTCCACTCTTTGCTCTTACCTTGTGTGTGTGTGTATGTGGGTGCATGCTTGTGTGCTTTCACTCACACACTTGTGCCATCACTTGCTCATAATCTTCATACTAGTCCTCACATCTCCGCGGATTGACATTTATGAGGTGTATCTCCTCACATTGGTACTTGCCATTGTGCTAGAGTGACACCAAATTTGGTGCCGTTGCCGGGGAGAGAGCTAGGAGGACGAGCGTGTGATGGTAAGATGTAGAGTAGCGATATTGGAAGGTAAAAAAATCATCATTTTCAGTTCAGTTTCTGATTTTTTTTCTCCATCTTCATCCTCATCCTCATCACCATCTCCACCCACCTTCATCTTCTCAGTTTTTTCCATTTTCTAGAGTACATTCACCTCTTTTTTCGTTTATGGCTGCGAGCAAGAAGCTTAGAGGGGTTGCAGAACTAAGGCGTTGAAGAAATACTACCAAAATACCCAAAAAACAGAGTGAACAGTTTCGAACATGACACGACCTGCACCAAGTGTCATGAGTGTGGTATCGTGGGTTTGAAGATAGATTTTGCATCTACATGCACATACGAGTGACAAGGAGGACACCAGGTACTCATGTTTGCAAAAAAATTTGAATTTGCACTCCAAAAAATCCAAGTGTTGTGACCGGTTGAGTTCAAGTGTCGTGATACTTGAATTCTTGTGTGTCGCGATATTTGGTAGATAGCGAGTGTCGTGATATCTGTGACCTCCAAGTGTCGCGATATTTGTGACCTCCTAGTGTCGCGATATATATGACCTCTAAGTGTTGGGATATCTAACAAGTGTTGCAACATCTGTTAAGTATCGAGTGTCGTGACCAACCAAGTGTCATGTATCAAGTGTCACGATAGCCCTCAAGTGTCATGTGTCACCAATGGTAGGTGTCGTGTGGCCAAGTGTCGCGATATCCCGCAGGTGTCGAGTGTCATGCTCAGGGCCAAGTGTCGCGATCTTCTTCAGGTGTCGTGTGTCGCCTAGTCCAAGTGTCGCGATACCTCACAAGTGTTGTGATATCTGACAAGTGTTGTGTGTTGTGACTGATCAGGTGTCGAGTGTCATTGACATCAAGTGTCGTGACATCTCAGCAAGTATCGTGTGTCATCGGACCTCAAGTGTTGCAATATCTAACAAGTGTCATGACATCTGCCAGATATCGAGTGTCATGACCATTTAGGTGACAAGTGTCGCGATATCCCTCGGGTGTCGTGTGTCATGACTTCCCAAATATCGTGTGTCATGGAATTCCAAGTATCGTGTATTGTCTGCTTCCAAATATCGTCGACACTTACTAAGTGTCGTGTGTCGCCTGTTCTGAAGCACTCCCTGAGAGGTCGTGTTTCCCTGTTTTAAGCCCGAGAACCCTGAACTGGCATAAGTTTTTCATACGAAATCCGTTTGCAGTGATTTTTCATACGAAATCTGTTTGCAATATTTTGAAGTTTACCCTCAGGTCGACTAGGAATCCAAGAAGTTCCAAAGGATTTTGAGCAATACAAGAGAACCTTGGGACTAGAAGACAAGGCTTATGAACTTGAGATCTGGTAGACACTTAGGCAAGGATCGGAAAAGCATTAGATCATCTGAGGCTAGTGTCAACCATACAACTAAGTCTTGGGCACAAAAACTAATTGGTTATCCCTACATGCCAAGTTCTGACACAAGTGACTCAAAAATGTCCTTCAACATGGAGAGACCCACACATAGCTCAGGTATTGCTTATTTATAGACACCAGAAGGCCCCTATAAGACACAATTGGAATATATCAGGACCAACCAATTAGGTGCTCACATCTATGAGGATGGCTTGAGCGATCAGTGGTCCAACTCAAAAATCCAGATCAACCCTTTGGACTGGAACACCCAGTGGTCAAGTTTGAACAGGTTTCATACATTGATAAAGAAGGAACCATGTATGTGGTTACCAACTTACCAGATAGGATGGATGAGTTTGGAAATATCATTCTTGAGAATGAGATAGGAGATCTAGAGCAAGGGGACCTAGAAGGAGAAACCAAGACTCCTAGAGGTAAGTCAATCTTGACTAGAGTAATCACTCCATATTGGACCCCTCAAGATAACAAAAGCATAGAACTATTCTTGAATAGAGAAACAAAGGAAGCCTTTTGGAGATCCAGGCCAGATCGACCCAGCCAATAGTCACCATCTATGAATTCAAGGATCTGGAGACACCAGGGAAAGTTGTCTATCTAGATCACACATCTGAGAAAATGTTCTTGGTAACAGAGCAGATAGGCATGCATACACTTGGCAGGGTGAATCAATTTTTCCTCCATCAAGATCTAGTGTTTCCCATGGTATCCAAGGAGCAAGATCATCCAAGGCTCATGAAACCCAGAGGGAAAGAACCAGAGAGAGACCTGAGGTAAGCTTTGCAAACACTCTGAGTAGAGATAGATCAGGGCATGAAGGTGAAAGACCTGAAAGGGAGAGACATAGAGTACATAGGCATCAAAGAGGTGAACATGATTTTCTATTGCCTAGACCTCGAGAGCACGCAAGAACCATTAGGCCTTCTCAAGTGGTCAAGGCTATGAAGAACTATTTTGACGGGTCAGGAGATCCTTATGATCATGTGGCCGAGTTCAAACAAGTGTTAAGAGCTGAACAGGTCGAGGACTTGTTCACCCAGTCGTGGCATTTGGCTTGACCCTTAAAGGTACTACCTTAGCTTGGTTCCAACCCCTGAACAGTTGCAATTATCGGAACATAGGTCAATTGCTAGAAGCATTCATTGTAGAATTTTCCAAGAGTGGTATCAGGCACAACACGTCATCCTTGATCCACAACTTCAAGCAGACACCCCAAGAAATTGTTGATATATTTAGGTGGTGATGTGTGTGAACACACTAGGACCGTCAGGCACTTTTTTCCCTCTTTAGGAGGTTTTTTTCCCCCGGCTTGTATATACGCCTATTGCCCTAATGGTCTACTTATCTTTGTACATTCTCTAGTAATACATTCAGTATTGTGTGTTTGTGCTCCAAGCTTCTTCTTCTTCCTCGTGTTGTTCGCGTGCTTCCACAGACGTCTAACTCCAACAATTGGTATCAGAGTAGGTCGTCGCTTCATCTAGGGTGCCATCGACACTCCTCCGTTTACAATCTCAGATTCACACGAAATTTGGTGAGCATACTCAAGGTGTTTCAGAGATCAAAACAGCTTTGTTGTGTCGTGCCGAAATCACGATTTGAGCTCATTTTGGCCTCCGAACACACTATCACAGCGCTTGTGCAGGCTATTTTGTCTTTTTGTGCCAAAGGTATATACCTATTTTTGTTTGCTAGTCTAAGCGTCTCGAAGTCTGCTACAGGTTTAGCAGAACTCGTCTGGGCAGTTCTGTTCAACGTTTTGAGATACAGTCAATTTTCTGCATCAATGTATTTTAGTCACTGGCCATGGCTGAAAAGCAATGATGTATTCCGTATGTTGGCTGTTGAAGATAATTTGGATGGTACCAACTACCCATTATGGGCTTATATGATGCGACATGTATTGGTTGCAAAAGGATTGTGGAACATTGTGCAGGGTGTTGAAAGACATCCTATTACACCTGTAACAACAGGTACTGCGAATACAGGTGCTCGAGCTGATGAAGATGGTGTCGAAGATGATATTGTGCACATTCCTGTTTGTGCTGTTGTTTTTGCTGCACCTATTGTAGAGCAGATTCGTTGGGATGGCAGAGACGCCCAGGCACATGCATTGATAGCTTTGTCTATCAAACGTGCCATTATTCCTCATATTCCCTCTTGCAGAACAGCTAAGGATGCTTGGGATACACTTACCACATTGTACCAAGCTAGGAATGAGGCTCGTGTTGCTTACCTCCGAAAATAGTTGGAGAGTGAGCACATGAATGAAGGTGATTCTATGGACAGTTTCCTAACAAAGATCAAAGACTTGAAGGAGCAGTTGATTTCTGCTTATGAGATTATACCAGATAGCTCAATTGTGCAGACCGTTCTGAATGGTCTTCCTGATTCATATCAGAGTTTTGCTTCTACTCTTTGGTTGATGTTGAAAGGCAATCCAAATGCCTTGTCATTTGAGGAGTTAGTCTCTGTTCTGTTGCAAGAAGATCAATCAAGGCAGAATAGGTCCATTATGTGTGTTGCAGATCAAGGTTTCTTGGCTAGTCAGAAGGGCAAAGGAAAATGTAGTTCTTCTACTAGTAAGCAGAAATCTTCAAATGCTGCACATTCGAAGAGCAAGACAAAGATGAGAAAAAATCAGAAAAGCAAAAATTGTTTTGTAAGTACTGTAAAGGGAATGATCATATTATAAAGAACTGTCCAAAACTGGCTGCAAAAGAGGCAAAGAAGAAAGAGGCTGGAATGGTTGTTGCAGAAGCCTTTACACCAAAAACGGAGTCTGCTAATCTTGTGCAGGAAGAAGAATGGGTGTTCACTATTGTTTGCAGTTTTGACCCATCTTCTCATGAGCAGTGCATGTCTGCAGTAGACTCAGATGTTTGGTACTTTGACAGTGGGGCGATCAAACATATTACCTCGCAGTGCAGTTTCTTCTCTTCACTCGAGCCTGCCCCTATAGGGAATACTGTTACATGCGCCAACAACTCCTCTTATCCTGCTATGGGAGTTGGTAAGATCATTCTTGCCCAAACTTGAGGCACCTAGAAAACATGTTTATGAAGGCTGTATTTTGGGCAAAATGCAGCATTCCTCCTTTCCAAAAGATGGTTCAGTTCGGGCTACACAGAAATTGCAGCTTGTACATAGTGATGTCTGTGGTCCTATGCAAACACCCTCTTTTGGAAATTACCTTTACTTTGTGACTTTCATTGATGATTTTTCCATGCATGCATGGGTATATCCACTCAAAGAAAAGTCTGAAGTTTTCATGTGCTTTAAACAATTTTTGGTTTTGGCTGAAAATTTGTTAGCATGTAAAATGGGCACCTCGCCCACCCTCCGTTTTGATCGAGGGGGGGAATATATGTCTTCTGATTTTAATGCATTTCTGGCTGAACGTGGGATAAAACACCAGTGTACAATGCCTTATACACCTCAACAGAATGGAGTTTTTGAACGAAAGAATAGGTCACTCATGGAGATGGCGAGGTGCGTTAGGCTTTACCACATAGTTTCTGGCTTGAGGCTGTCATGTGTGCAGCATATGTACTGAACAGGTGTCCCACTAAAGCGTTGCAGTCTATCACTCCATATAAGGCTTGGCATGACCGCAAGCCATCTATTGCTCATCTGTGTGTTTTTGGTTGTTTGGCATATGCACTAGTGCCTGAACAACATCACAGAAAATTGGATGATAAGGCAGTAAAATGTATTTTTGTTGGGTACAGTTCTGAAAGTAAAGGCTATCGTCTGTATCATCCACAGACTAAATGCATTCTGGTTAGCGGTGATGTTGTCTTTGTGGAAGATGCTATTCAGCCATTGCTTTCATGTACTAAGGAGACATCTGTTAGCTCCAAAGACATGTATGATACTTAGATGCCTCTTTTTACAGGTGGACAGTCTAGTGTTGGTCCTAATGAGGCAACTTCTCAGCCTTTGCACGTTTCATATGATGATGCACATCATTCCATTTTTGATGCAGATTTACATGATGCACTTGTTGATGAGAGAGCTTATATTGAGCAGGAATAAGCTATGCCAAAATGGCTGGTGCAGACTTTGCGTGACAGCAAATTAGATGCAGCTTTGTCATATCGTACTCGTTCAGGCTCTCATAGTGCCTCCTTTGCATCAGATTGCTATGTTATGGCTGCGTCTAGGCTCTGTGATGAGAATGAACTTGTTTCTTTGATGAAGCACAGAATTCAGAAAATTGGATGGCTGCTATGCAATCAGAATATGATGCTATAATGAAGAATGGTACATGGTCTTTATGTGACTTGCCTCCTAGCAAGAAGGCCATTGGCACTAAGTGGGTATACAAGTTGAAGCATAAACCTGATGGTACAGTTGACAGGTATAAGGCTAGGCTTGTTGCAAAGGCTTATGCACAGGAAAGAGGCATTGATTTTGATGAGACCTTTGCCCCTACATGCCGTATGACTACTGTTCGGAGTATTTGTGCACTTGCAGCCCATCATGGTTGGAATGTACATCAGTTGGACATTAAAACAGCATTTCTAAATGGTGACTTGCATGAAGAAGTGTATGTTTTTCAGCCCCGTGGGTTTGTGAAAAAAGGGCATGAAAACCAGGTGTGCAAGTTAAAGAAGGCATTATATGGTTTAAAGCAAGCACCACGTGCTTGGTATGAGAAGATACATGCCTATCTGGTTGCACATGGTTTTGAGAACAGTCCAATTGAAAGCACCTTATATGTTAAGCGTGCTAATGATGTGCTTCTGATCATTGTTGTCTATGTTGACGGCATGCTGCTCACTGGTCCTATTGAGAAGCATATTGCTGATTTGCATGCCTCATTTGAGATGTCTGATTTGGGGCATTTGCATCACTATTTGGGCATTCAGCTTATGCAAGTTGATGGTGGAATGGCTTTGTGTCAAACGAAATACATTGACACATTATTGCAGCATTTTGGCCTTGAAGACTGTAAGCCTATTGCCACTCCTATGGAGACAGGTTTACGATTGAGTCTTCATGATGCTGGAGATGCATTTGATGCTGTTCTCTATCAGCAGGCTGTTGGATGCTTGATTTACTTATGCATTACTCGGCCAGATATTCAGTTTGCTGTCTCACAGATGAGCAGGTTTATGCATTGGAAGGTGGTTAAGCGCATCTTTCGCTACTTGAGTGGTACTCAGCTACTTGGGTTGTTTTATCCCAAGGGGGGATCACTACCACCAGATTTGCATGCTTTTTGTGACTCAGATTGGGCTGGTTGCTATGACACTTGTGTGTCCACTAGTGGTTTTTGCTTCATGCTTGGTAGCTCATGTATATCTTGGTTGAGCAAGAAGCAGCCTATTGTGGCCACTTCCAGTTGTGAGGCTGAGTATAGGGCAGCTTTCACAACGATTGTTGAGTGTGTGTGGCTCAGACGCCTTATAACTGATTTGGGTGTTGGCCAATCTTCTGCCACCACCATCTTCACTGACAGTCAGAGCGCATTGGTAGTTGCGAGGAACCCTGTGTTCCATGCTCGCACTAAGCAGATTGAGGTGCATTATCACTATGTCAGGGAGAGGTTCTCTACTGGGGAGATCAGCTTGGCATATGTGCCCACGCAGGAGAACATAACAAACCTTTTCATGAAGGCTCTGCCTAGGGAGAAGTTTGAAGCTTTCCGCAAAGCTTTGGGCTTACTTCCTTTTGTGGAGTGATTTCCACATAGCTTGGCACTTCCTTATACATGAGTGCCAGCTCCTTGTTCACCGCATCACTCCCAGGGGGGATTTATTGATATATTTAGGTAGTGATGTGTGTGAACACACTAGGACCACCGGGGCACTTTTTTCCCTCTTTAGGAGGTTTTTTCCCCCGGCTTGTATATACGCCTATTGCCCTAATGGGCTACTTATCTTTGTACATTCTCTAGTAATACATTCAGTATTGTGTGTTTGTGCTCCAAGCTTCTTCTTCTTCCTTGTGTTCTTCGCGTGCTTCCGCAGACGTCTAACTCCAACAAAAACAGTGCGACTTGCAGGAAGACGGTTTATGCAATACTTAGAAAGATGTCCCATAGCAGAACTACCCACATCTGCCAAACAAGTGGCCCTGTTTTTAGATGGCTTACTAGGCACAAATTTGAGGTCATATGTGTACTTGAAAGAGCCTAGATCCATAGAAGAGTGTGTGCACATGTGCATTGTGTTAAATGTAAATCATTAAACTTCCAATTTCAGACTCAAAATACTTTCAAGTTCATACGTTTCCGAACCTTTCCTAACCGTAAATTACCTCTTAGCCACGTGGGTCCTTGGGAGTGGTAGGGGTCTGTTAGACAGAGGCCCTGTACTATTTTCCCAACTTATTACACAATCATAATTACTTCTAGCGTCTTAGCTCCGTACGCAATTCTGAACAACCGATGACTGTTCGTTGTACTGGACTTAGAATTTCTGAACTAATACTGCTATGATGGTCTGAGCAGTAGTTCGGTGACTTGTGTCCAATAGAATAATCTACTTCAGTAAACGAAGATCACCTAATACGTACTTCTTCAGAACAGACAGGTATACCAAACACATATATATATATACTGAAATTACAACTCATCGTATACCAACTACGAGCAACAAATATCTTGACAACAATCGACTCGTTATAGACTTAACAATGACCTACTCGCACTTCAACCGTTACAGATGCTAGTTTTTCCTGTGATCGGAATCAGCAATGAACGTAGACGACTACATCAAACTTGGTCACTTACAACAATGGTTAACATGCGATCAGTTCGGAACTACTTCCATACTTCCTCGTTCAGTATATTACTGACAAGTAACACACTGCACTTATTAACATTCAGAGACACACTCACCCATTACCGAACAGATTCGTAACACAAGATTACTAATTCGCACTCTGCACTACGAAGTGAATAAACGACTAACCAGGCGCAGAACAGAACAGAAATCAACACAAACAATACTCAGACTTCGTAACAGTGTAATAATAATCTGACAGATAATCAGGCGAATAAACTGGCAATTCCAAGAAAACCGTTTCTCACCAGTGTCTCTCTCCATTCTCTTTACATTGCTTTATATTTTTTTTTCAAGATGCACGTACCAACTTTTTTTTCACAGATTTTGATAATTTCGGTATATCAGGCGGTCATTACTTCTATCCCACTCCGGCGGCCGTCTAACACTGGCATGCACGGTGGACTCGAACCCGCAAGTTCCACAAAAAATTTTTCAGAGTTATGTTCAGATTCATTGATGATATTGGGAGCACCCTGTAGATTCTGTAAACTAACAGTATTTTCTTCGCCACTTTGGTGCGTCTGATTGTTTGTGTCAGTGTTCTGCTCCCGATTCACCTGTGTCTGCACCTGTAACAGTTCTTTTTGCAATTCTTTAATCGTCTGTTTGTATTCTTCAAACTGATTTTCCTGTCGTTTAATGACTGTCGTGAGATCGTTTTCATGGTTGGACAAAAAACTGGACCGCCTTTGATCAATTTGGGGAACAAGTATACTCAGCCATTTTTTATGAAAAAGTTTCCAAGTATCATGTACATGATTATTCAATTGTTGTTTCAGTGACTCGATATTTATCTTTGTCATCAACGTGGCATCCAATTCAACGCCTTCATTATTTAATAACTGGGTTTCCATTTCCTGTAAAACTTGTATTCGTGAACGCAAAGCTTCATTTTCTGCTTGCAGGTTGGCATTCATGATAGAAAAGCTCATCATTTCGTCTTGTATCTGTTTTTGTATATTTTTTTGCCACTGGTTAAATTCTTGAAAAAACTTTTTAGCGTTAATCAACTCCGCTACTAATTGCCGTTGGTTACTCTGTAACTCCTTCAGTAAGCCTTCTTTGTCGTCCAGTTCCTTTTGCATCTGTTTCATCTTTTCTAATAATGAATTGGAATTATTCATATTAGCGAATAATATTTCTTTTTCTTGCTGAATCATTTGTTCTTGTTGACGCAAATAATCAGAAACTTCTTGTAATTTATTTTGCAACCCTGTCACATAATTTGGTGGGAGATTGTTCGGCAACTTCCTTGGACTGACAGTTTGTAAGTGGTCTTCCATTCTGCGTTTAGTCGACAGCCTAAAAGGCGTTCCTACTACCTTGTTCTGTTCTCTATTATCTATGTGAAATAAATTTTCAGACGATGTAGAAATTTGTTCTGCTTCCTCTTGCTCTACACTGGGTGGACGTCCTATGTCTATCATGTTATGATCACAGGAATTAATATCTTGGGACCATCTCAGCTTCTGCTCTTTCACCGACTGCACAAATTTGAATATAGCAGCTAAATATACTGCTATTCTGCTACTGGTTTGGGATCTTCGCTTATCCCCGACAAAGATTTGTGTATAGAGATGGTTATATAGCCAGTGTGTCCAGCTAACTCTACCACCTCCTTCGGCATGTACTAATGGTGAGAAATTTTCGCTAGACATCAAATCAAATTTAACTAAGAAACATAGTCTCTCCAAATACCACTTGAATTGTTCACGACGATTATATGTGGCATTTTTCATCATGTAATATCTTCTGCGGCCTTCGCAGTTTCCAAATTCTTTTCTCAGATCATCATTCAAACATTTAGGAAAACGTGCATCATCATACAGCGGCAATTTAAATATGGCTGAAACTAACTGTGGTGAAAATTGTACCTGGTTTAAAATGAGGCCTTTTGTTCGTCGCATGCTGTGTAACTGATTCTCTGCATCTTCATTACCTGTCCACTGCTCCCATGGTAACTTAGCAAACTGGAGGAGTCCGATCCTCCGTAGCCAGTTCTCATTCCTCCTAGAATGGATGTCGAGCTCTATTTTGAATTCTGTGGAAAATAATATATTGTTATGCTGAACTTTTAATGTTGCAGAAGTCATTGAGTCATCTTCATCATCCTGTAATGTAGTGTCTGTTGTAGTCACAACACGGTTCTGTGCAGTTGCGCGCTTCCTGAGTCGCCATCTTAGTATATCGGATTCAGGCATGGTTGTAAGGCTCGCAGGAAAATAATATGTTGAATATTTGTTAACTAGCACCAAAGCTTGAAGAATACTATACTGAAAAATACTATGCTGGGCATACGCATTTTATAAGCACCAGAGCTTGAACTGCCTTTTGCTGGAATGATTATATTTCATTCGGACATGACACTTCATTCTCCTTACCAAAATTATAGCATAAAAAATCATCATTCTGCATTTTTTCCCGTAGATCGATGTTGGACTTAGCAAGTCTTTTACATGTGCGAAAAGTATCATGAAACAAAACCTTGGTATCATACTCAATTCAAACTCATCATTACATTGCGAAATCGCATGACCGAATTTTACTATTCTTCTATGAGGCCTTCGAGGTACATATTCCTGGCTAATCTAAATGTACGAGCTATTTTTTTCTTAAGGGTTTCTAATAATTGCTTCAGAGTGTCGGGTTCTAGAATCTACGCATCTATTCTGACGGAACTAAGTGCAATTGCTTCAGTAAGCAAAATTTCGGCCTGGGTTTGCAAAAAGGCCTCCTGTAAATAAAAATCATTGGATAATGCAGTGTCCCGGGATGTCTTCATTTCGGTGACTTTCTGCTGCATATCCGTGACTCGATCCTTCTGATTTTGCAATTGGTTATCCAGTCGCTCGAGTTGCTGATTCTTAAATTCGATCGTTTTGGAGAATGCATCACGTTCTCTTCGAGTATTTGCCAGATCTTTTTGGTATTTTGCTTCCCTGGTTAATTGATGTCTCAGCATTCTATTTACCTCGTCCAAGCATTCTTGGGCTCTTCGTAGCTCGTCTTTGACTTGTTCTGCTTCTCTTTGTTGGTCGTGATTCTTCTGGATGGTTTCCTATAACTGGGCCTTTGTTTCTTCGACCAATTCTTCTAGGGATGAGCTGATGTCTTCTTTTTCTTGGAGTGCGGTCTTTAATTCCCGGATTTCTTCGTGTGCTGTGTGTAATAGCTGATCTTTGGCGGCAAGCTGCTCTAGTGCTGCATCCCTTTGCTGTATCAAGGCTTGTTGTTTTGAAAACTGCGCTTGGAGGTCTGCTAATTGTGTCTGTAATTGATGATTCTCCGCTTTTACGGCGTCGACTTCTTCTTGGAGTGGGGTGATGTCGGCTTCTAGGAGGTCGACTTTGTGCTGTAGGTCTTGCAGAATGGTATTTGCGACCTCACTCAGCTGTACTGGAAGTTGTTGTGAGAGGGTAATGAGCATTTGGCCCATGGCGGCCAGTTCAGAAAAGACCGGAACAGAGGAAAGAAGAAGTGGGTGTTGTGGTGGTGTAGAGGTTTGGGTATGGATTTGGGGGGATGTCGGGGGTGAATAATTGGGGGAGGATGAAGAGGATTCGGGAATTGGTGGCGGGAAAGGGTTGACTGGTGGGGATTGAGGATCAGGGGATGCAGGGTGAGTTACTTGATGGATGGGTTGGTGTTCACATGTAATGTGGGCGATGGTGGATTCTACGGCCTTCAGTAGGGTGTTGAGTGCACTGTTGATCACTTGTTGTTCATCTTCTCGTCGTGCTGATGCTTCTTCGGTTGAGACTGGTTCTGTTTCTGTGTGATTCTGCTGGTCGTGGTGGTCGGCCGATGATTCGTTGTGGATGGAAGTGGCTGTGTCGTGGAAGGTCTTTTCTTGTTCTTCGTTTCGGGTGTCCTGATTCTTTCCGGCGGATCCTTGTGCTTCGCTTTCTGAGGAGCTGATCCGAATTCTCTTATTGCGGAAGAGTTGGTTGATCTCCTCATCTTCTTCTTCCTCGTCGTCGAGTGGTTGGACTGATTCTTTGAGCCTAAGTACGGGACCTTGGGGTGGTGGTTGTGCAGCAAGGATGACTGGAAAAAGGAATGAGATGATATGGGGAAGGCGAGAGCGCGGGGTGGTACCCTTTTGGAGTTGCTTTACTATAGCTACACATTCTTTATGGATTCTAAGGAAAAAATACGAGGCGAAGTTTATGGGTTCTCGGGCAGCTAAATCTAAAGCGGAATAGAATGGGCGTGAGATGCCATAGGTGCGCTTCTGTAGGTTGAGTATAGCGACTAAGAACTGCAGGGCGGATCGTTCGGGTTCGGGGCAGCAGAGAATGGCGTATTCGTTGGACGAAGAGCGGGGGAATAGTTCGGTCATGCAGGCGGGGGGAACACTAGGGCCATTTTCACGGCCTTGCAGATTGAGGCGGTAGGCTTCAGCGAAGGCTTGGAAGGTGATGACTGTTCGCAAAGGAAACGAGAGGAAGACCCATTGGCGTTCGGTGGCGGGGGACTGAGCAATGGTGGTGATGATTTGCGTGAAGAAAGGATGGGCTTCTACTGAGTGCTAAGACAACTCAGTGAAGTTGACCAACCCTCTGCAACGCAGGTATTCACCTACCTCTGTAGGGATACCATCGCGAAAGGCAGCATAGTTGGCTATCGCTTCCATAGCATTTACTGAGACAGACAATGAACACGGATGCAGAATGCACGAGGGCTCAGAATACTAACATACAACACAATAGCTTTTTTCAGCGTTGTCGACAGAGTTAAGTAGAAACAACACGATGGGGAGGAGAAAGGGGTTGGATATCATTGTGCAGTGCGGGAATAATGCTGGCTTTCATGCAGGCGTGCGTACTCGAGTGACTGGTAAGGGGGCGGCTGGTCACATAAAGATTGTACAAAACACGGCTATTTATAAAAGCAGAAAGAAGAAAAAAAAAAGAAAAGATTAAACAAAACGCGGTCCATCGTCGAAAAATTTAATGCGGGCTAGTGGCGTGATGATATGGCCGCAGCTTCGACCCATTAATTACTTTTGGGAGTGGATTTCCAGTCAACGTAGTCAACCAAAAAGTTGCCGGACCGACTTGCTCTGAGATCTTAAAAGGGTCGAACCATCGTAGTTTGAACTTTCATGCTGCTCTATCCGACTTTGCGTTATAGAAGAGTACAAGCTGACCTACCAAAAAGATTGGAGTCTTCAAATATCGATCGTGTGTCTTGGCTTGCCTTAGTTGTACTTCACGCATGGTTAAAAAGCTGAGCCATCGGTGCTCATCAAGTTCTCTGAGTGCGTTCATTCGTGCTGTCAGCGAATCTTCCGGTAGCATCTTCTGAGTGATTGCTACACGCAGACTTGGGATGACTATTTCCATGGGTGCTATTGCTTCTAAGCCATAAGCTAGTTTGAAAGGTGTCAAACCTGTTGTTACCTTATATGTAGTTCGGTATGCCCATAATACTGCAGGTAGTAGTTGATCCCATCTTTCCGGTGCTTCCATGATCAGTTTCCGGAGGATATTCAATAGTGATTTGTTTGTACTTTCGGCCAAACCATTGGCGCGAGGGTAATATGGAGAGCTGAGTTTGTGTGTCACCTAGAATGATTGGGTGAGTACCTTCATTAATTGATTTACGAAGTGAGTACCTTGATCTGTCACTAATTCGAGTGGTAAGCCAAATCGTGGGAAGACATCATTTAGCAGACATTTTGCTACTACAACCGCTGTAGCAGACCATAAAGCCCAGGCTTCTGCCCATCTCGTTGCGTAGTCTGTACAGGTTAGTATGTATCTGTTGTTACTGAAGACTGCTGGAGGTGTGATTGGACCGATAAAATCTAATCCCCATTTCTGAAATGGTTCGAGTGGCATAATAGGCTGCAAGGGAAAGAAGTGTCGTTGCAGTGGTTGTCCAGTCCTTTGACAAGTATCGCAGTGTTTGACAAATTGGGCCACATCTCTGTACATAGTTGGCCACCAGAGACCTCCTTGCAGAATTTTCCGGTGAGTTAAATCTGTGGCAAAGTGACCACCAGTAGGGGTTGAATGAGCCATTGTGATGATCGAGTTAATTTCATGCGGAGGAACACATCGAAGTAAGATTCCGGTGTGATCTACATAATATAGTTCTCCAGCAACTAACCGGAATCGGCGGCTAAAGTCTGCAATTTTCCTTCGAACTGCCTTGGCAGTCTCGGATGGAAAGCATCCTTCGGTGAGAAAAGTTAGAATCTGATCATAATATGTAGATGGTGCTAGTGATTCTGTAGTCTCATCGGTCAATGGCTCAGAACTATAAATCGCTGGAGTCGTGTCATCTATGCCTACCGGAGCTTCACCAGAATCTAGACGAGATAAGAAATCTGCTAAGGCATGTGCATTTCCGGGTCGGTGAATGACTTCATAATCAAATTCCTGCAAGAGTAGCACCCATCGTGCTAAGCGTCCACCTAAATGTTGTTGTCTTACTAGATAGATGAGGGCAGCATGATCCACATGGAATGTGAATTTCCGGCCTAGTAGATAATGTCTGAATTTTTTGATGGAATAAATTAATCCTAGACATTCTCTTTCGGTGGTAGAATAATTCCTTTCTGCAGGTGCAAGCCTTCTGCTGGCATAATAAACAAGACGAAACCACTTATGTGTTTGCTGCATCAGAATACTGCGGATCGCAATATCTGAAGCGTCGACAAAAACATGGAACGGATTGTCCCAGTCCGGTGGTTGTAAGATTGGGGCCTGCGTCAATAGATACTTGAGTCGATCAAATGTAGTTTGGCATTCTTGAGTCCATTCGAACTAGCGGGGAGTTTTTGTGATTAGCCTGTTCAGTGGTATAGCCAGATGAGCAAGCCATCGTAAGTGTCTGCCATGCCACCCCACTTGACCCAGGAAGCGCATAACTTCTTTTGGTGTAGCGGGCACCGGAGCTTCTAATACTGCCGAAATTTTATCTGGATCTACTTGGATACCTTGTGCAGATACAATGTGGCCAAGTAACTTGCCACATGAAACCGCAAACACACATTTGTTTGGGTTTAAACAGAGTCTATACTCTCAGCATTTCTGAAAGCAGCACCGTAAATGGAACAGATGTGCTATCCACTTACCGAAAATTGAAAAATCATCGAGATATACTTGCATAAATGAAGTCAGATAAGGAGAAAATATTTCTTGCATACATCTTTGAAATGTGCTTGGTGCGTTTCTCAATCCAAACCACATTACAGTACAAGCAAAGACACCCCAATTGGTAATGAAGGCAGTTTTTGGTATATCCTCTTCAACCATTCTAACCTGATTGTAACCATTGTATCCATCTAAGAATGAATACATTTCATGTCTTGCTACCCTATCAAGCATGGTATCCAGAAAGGGGATCGGGAAAGGATCTGGTACTGTTGCTACGTTTAATTTTCGGTAGTGTACACAGATTCGCAGTTGCTTATTTTTCTTTGGCACGATCACAATTGGTGAAATCCATTCAACATGTTCTACTGGTACGATGAATCCAACTTTTAATAATCTATCAAGTTCGGCTTTTACCTGTGATGCATAATTGGGATTCATCCGGTAGCTGGGCTGCTTATTCGGTTTAGCTTCAGGCTTCAACATGACTCTATGCTGATAGATGCGCGGATCTAATCCTTTCATATCTTTGTAATCCCATGCAAAGACGTCTGAGAATTCGCGAAGTAGTTGAATCAAATCAGCTTTAAATGTTTCCGATAAGTTTTGCCTTATCTTTACAGGTCGTGGATGATCTACGTCTCCTAGATTGTATGAGGTCAACTGGTCTTCGGAGACATAAAACTGTTGTGGTTTCTCTCTATCGTCTGTTGACTTGAACAGTGATTGTAATTCGTCGTCATGTGTTGAAACAGTATCTTCCTGCTTAGAATTCTCGGTAATCGGTACAATTGTACAAACTAAAGTACTCCAGTTATTTATCACGGACTGTAGATCAACAGTCCCTAAGGTCATTAAATCAGCGTTATTCTTCAAAAATTCCTCTTCTTCATCATCTGATAGTCCATCTAACATGTGGACTGGTTCAGCAAAATATGGTCTAGCGTGTAGCTCGCAAGGTTGTATAGCATCTAATTTTACCACATATTTATGATTAGCATCTTTAAATGTAAGCTCTTGTGCAGACCAGTCCTGTACTACCTTTGCATGCTTTAGCCAGGGTCGACCGAAAAGAAGGTTGTAATCCAAAGTGGATAATGGCAGATCTAGTATAACAAAGGTCATTTTAAAGGTCGTACCTTGTAAAGTGATGGGTACATTTCGCACAAGTCCTACAGGATGGACTCTAGATTGATCTGCCATTCTGACAAAAAATTGAACTGGTTCGATTTCGGTCCATCCTAACCTTTTGCATAATGCTACGGTCGCAATGTTAACACCAGAGCCTCCATCAATCAATACTTGCATGATCTTATGCTTCTTATACCATACTGTAATTAAGGGAACTGAATGATCAACCGTAGAATCAGGTTCCGTTTGAACTGCTGTTGTCACCGGAATACAAGAAGGTACCGGACTGAACTGTTGCTGGAACTGTTGTCTAATCCCAAGTACTAATGCCAGTAGTTGGCCGAGAGGCAGAGTGATAGGTGCCTTGGATAAAATTTCCCAGGCCTGCTGAGATTGGTTATCCTGCTCTTTTGAACTTAAGGTCTCTGCTGATGCAGAAGTATCTGCTGTTATGTCTTCTACTGATGATGATTCTGCTGCTGCTTCCTTTTGTTGTGTTCCTTCCTTTGTCAACGAGGTTTGAGTCACCGGAATAGGTTCTGGGAACACTGGTGGTTCTGTTGCGGTCTAGTGACTAGCCTTGTTATACATCCTATGTTGTTCTCGTATCCCTGGTTCGAATATTTCTGCTGCTGACTGCAGCTGTTTACCTGATCGGGTCTGGACTGTAGCAGTTTGCGTTTCTACCGATGTAATTTATACCATGTTGGCCATTGGGTTTTGCCGCTCCTTCTTCCTTTGATTATACTCAGCTGCATCCTTGCAAAATCTTCTAATGTGTCTGAATTCACCACAAAAATGACAGCGTGGTGGTGGTAAATTGGGATTTTCCGGTGGTGGCCCGTTCTGCCAGCGATTTGGATTATAGTTGTTATTCCTCTGTCCTCGGTAATTTCGATATCCTTGTTGCTGGTTGTTTCTCATTTGTGGAGGCACATAATGATTAGCTGGCTGCCCTTGTTCCTGGATAATTGCATTGACAGTCGCTGTTCCCTGTACTCTAGCGTTGTATGCGCAGTGTTCGGTGGTGTGTCCGGCAATGTTGCAGATAGCGCAGAAAGTCTGATTAAGTGCGCAATTGGTGCTGGTATGTCCTGAATTTTTGCATGTGGTGCAATATACTTGTTTGGTCATATCTTCGGCAACATGTCTGTTTGTTTTTGCCCACTCCAGATCTTTTGTAAATCCGCCAACTTTGTTTTCCAGCTGCAGAGTCATTGCGATGACTGCATCAAGTGTCATAGCTCCGACACATCTTATGATCATGATCTGCTTAAGTTGAGGAACCAAGCCATTGATGAACCATTGAGTAATAACATCATCTGGTAAGTTAGCATGAGCCGGTGGTAGCTTCCTTAAGTGTGTTCTGAAAAGGGTAGCATATTCCTGTACAGATTGATTCACTCTCTGTCTGTTATTCTGCAGATAATCAAAAATTTTGGCTAGATTCTTTTTTAACCTGAATCGCTGCAAAAAAGCATCTCGAATTGCTTCGTAGGTGCCGAAATGATTAATATCGTATTCTGTGAGCCACTTGGTTGCTTCATTGACAAGTGTAGATTGAAAGACAATGGCTTTGTAGACCGGATCCGGTGGATGGTTGAGGACGGCGTAGCTTATCTCGAAAGTGCGTACGTGAGCATCCGGATCATCTCCTGGAAATCCACCAAACTTCGTGTATGTGACTCCTGTTGGAGATGGCCTGTGTTGACATAACTGTTGTTGTTGTTGTTGTTGTCCGTTCATCGTGAATGTATTATAACTTCCGTCTGTATTTCTGGTCTAAATATTTGAACTACCGGAATCTATATGGTCTGATAGCACACTTTCCGGTGAAATAAGCTTGCTTACTATACTGCGAATTTCTGTGTCAAACAGCCTTCCTTCTTCCTTGGTGTCCAGTGTAGGAGAACTTGCTTCCAAGCACGGCAGTTGGGCTGAAGATTCAGCGGAAAGTGCTAATTCTTCACAGATTAACTGAGATTCTCTTACCGAAATATCACCGGGATAAACCGAACTTGTGCCCGAATGCAGTGTCTTTTCGCCTTCGCTGATTTCTTTGCCTAGGGTGTGTCTAATTGTAAGTGAATCTAAATCCTTTTCCAAGAGTGTTAAACTAGCTTCCAACTGCGACTTGGTAGGTTTTGGAATTACTATATCTTCGACAGACTGTGCCGAAATAGTACTGGAATGTACCAGAGACGTAACACGTTCTACCGGAATATGACCGGAATCAACTTTAACATTCTGAACTTTCTTGACAACTAGGTCATTCCTAGTTGTACTTCTACCTTCCAGAGTTGTCTTTAGTACTCCAGACTGATGGTTCTTGGGGTACGTTTCGCCAGATCGAGTAACCGGCATTTATCATTTTCCGTATTAATCGTGGAATATTACTAACGAAACAGTTTGCAACAATCTGGTTCTGTTGCTACTGACAATCAAACAATAATCTGATTTTGACAGATGACTGGCAATCTTGATGCCACTTTCCCACAGACGGCGCCAAATGTTAAATGTAAATCATTAAACTTCCAATTTTAGACTCAAAATACTTTCAAGTTCATACGTTTCCGAACCTTTCCTAACCGTAAATTACCTCTTAGCCACGTGGGTCCTTGGGAGTGGTAGGGGTCTGTTAGACAGAGGCCCTGTACTATTTTCCCAACTTATTACACAATCATAATTACTTCTAGCATCTTAGCTCCGTACGCAATTCTGAACAACCGATGACTGTTCGTTGTACTGGACTTAGAATTTCTGAACTAATACTGCTATGATGGTCTGAGCAGTAGTTCGGTGACTTGTGTCCAATAGAATAATCTACTTCAGTAAACGAAGATCACCTAATACGTACTTCTTCATAACAGACAGGTATACCAAACACATATATATATATACTGAAATTACAACTCATCGTATACCAACTACGAGCAACAAATATCTTGACAACAATCGACTCGTTATAGACTTAACAATGACCTACTCGCACTTCAACCGTTATAGATGCTAGTTTTTCCTGTGATCGGAATCAGCAGTGAACGTAGACGACTGCATCGAGCTTGGTCACTTACAACAATGGTTAACATGCGATCAGTTCGGAACTACTTCCATACTTCCTCGTTCAGTATATTACTGACAAGTAACACACTGCACTTATTAACATTCAGAGACACACTCACCCATTACCGAACAGATTCGTAACACAAGATTACTAATTCGCACTCTGCACTACGAAGTGAATAAATGACTAACCAGGCGCAGAACAAAACAGAAATCAACACAAACAATACTCAGACTTCGTAACAGTGTAATAATAATCTGACAAATAATCAGGCGAATAAACTGGCAATTCCAAGAAAACCGTTTCTCACCAGTGTCTCTCTCCATTCTCTTTACATTGCTTTATTTTTTTTTTTCAAGATGCGCGTACCAACTTTTTTTTCAGAGTTTTTGATAATTCCGGTATATCAGGCGGTCATTACTTCTGTCCCACTCCGGCGGCCATCTAACAATTGACATAGAAGACAACTTGGGTGAGGAGTTAGAATTGTCCAAACTTTATAAGGATTTTGATAGTTCTACTAGTCATACGTCCAGAACTTCCCTTGAGATAGATGAGATAGCTGAGCAGGTTGCCAAGAAAGTTAGGAGTTCAAAATAAACAACCAGCAAGGGTCACCTTATTGAAGCGATGTTATACATGCGGAGGAGATCACAAAGATGAACCAGCAGAGAAATCAGAGTCAAGTGAATCAGGAGAGCCTAGTGAGAGGAAAATAAGAACATGGAAGGATACCAGGGAGAGAACCAATTGTAAGTGGAATAAAAAGTTATATGAACTAGAGGAAAGCCTGAAAGATGCACAAACAAAAATAGAAGACATTGCATCTCAACGCCCCTCGCATGCCGAACTCATCCCACAACCCACTCTAAATAAACCACAACCGCTCCACCTCATCCCACCCCACCACCCACTGTAAATAAACCACAACCGGGGTCTGTTCTTGTAGATTTGACCCTAGAAGGCTTCGGCATGATGTTCAAGGCCTACCAGGCTCGACGTCAAGAAGGGGCATCAGCTACAAACCTAGACAAGAGTTATCCTAGAGCACATTTGGAGATTGAACGGACAAAAATGTGCATGAAAATGGTAGAGCTAGCTCAAGCTATGCTTCAAACCAGTCAACACTTCAATCAGACAAACTCTATCAAACGAGATTTTCATTTCCAGGGCTTACTAGAAAGATTAGAGCAGTTGGTAAACAAACCCCAGGTTTCTTTACCTCCATAGGCTCAACCAGTTGTTGAAAGGGAAAACTCTCCACCAATGAAAGCTTATATTCCTGACTCCATAGATGGGGGAGCACCTCTTTCAATTCAACAATATTCTCAAGAGTTCTTATGGGAAATACAAGAGGAGAAATGGGCCAAGGAGAAGGGTAATCCCCCTCCTATTCCTGAAATTGATGATCTTCACGATAAATTTCCCCAAGACATTCTATCTATCTATGGAGACCAAACAGAGCAACAAGAAGATGAACGATTAGATTTTGAATCTAATTCTTTACAAGAGTTGCCACAATTCACAGGCCCATGGGAATCTGAATCTCTCCAGATCAGAGCTCCCACAATATTGGTAAGAAATGAAGACTCAATGGCTCCAAGAAACACTGACATCGAGAAGAACACTAAGGTTCATTGTCATCTCACTGTAGAAGAACTGCTCAAAGCAAAACCTGAGCTATGGAATCAAGTGAAGGATCAGGTTCCAGACCTTGATTCCAATTTGCCAAATGTAGGCTCTAAGCAAAAAGTTCCAGAGATACCTCTCGATAAAATAAGGGACATGAGTGAAGGTGAAGAAGGTAATACCTACCAAGGTTACACAACCAAAGTAATCATAGATTTGGGTGCTCGTGTTGCTATTGTGACCACCTCCTTGTGGAAGCGATGGGGCAAACCCACATTAAGACCAACTAGAATGAAGCTTCAAATGGCATATGGTCATTTTCAAAGACCTTTAGGATTGTTCGAAGGGATAACTCTAACCACTTGTGGTATAGAGTTTGAACATACATTTTGTATATGTGACATTGAGAAAAATAATGTCTATGAGATGATCCTAGGAAGACCCTTCCTACTACAATTGCAAATTGTACAAGATTGGGGAACCAATTCCTTGTACTTACAGCACTTAGGGATCACCACCAAGGTCGATTTGAAGGATTACACCTTTAGAGATGTACCACCCCTACAGTGGAATCCTATCCACAAAGCGAAAGAAGATTCTATCTCTGTGCATTCTAGAAGTTCACCTGATCCATCATGGTTGCATGAAGATACTCACTTGTGGATGTGCAGGGTCACAAAGGAAGAGGAAAGGAACCTAAAAGCAAGAGAAGAAGGAACTCCCCCAGGAGATAGACTAGTTAAAGACCCAGCCTATACATTGATGATATTTCCAGATGAGGAATTCGAGCCTCATGGTTGGGCAGAAATCTTAGCTACCATGGACATTGCAGTCAATGAAGAACAATGGATACCTCATTGTGATGAGGAGGGTTATAATATCTCAGCGTTCATGTGTCAGCCCTTGCTGGAAGAATGTGACCCTAGTGACTTCATAGAAGAAGAAGAGAACGATGAAGATCTAAAGTCCATTGTGATGGATAGTTGCTTTAACTCAGAGAAGCACTATCTAGAAGATGTAGGACTATTTAACCAACACAAAGAAGAACCTCTCACAAGCATTAAAACGGTAATGGAAGTGAAGGAGGTCAAAAGCAAAAGAAAAGAAAAGTAGTGAAACAAGAGGAGGAGGAATAATTGTTCGAAGTACTAGAGAATTTCAAGAAATATGAAGTTGAAGACCGAAAAATTTTGGTACGAATGCCTAAGAGAGAGGCCATCATAGGAGAAGCATATGATAATAAAGAGAAGACCAAAAAAATTGTAGTAACCATTGAGGAGAAAGAAAAGAAATGCATCAGTTCAGGAGAGTCACCGCAAGGAGTGTCGGATGAACTCCCTGATGCTTATTTGTTCAATTTAGAAGTTGTTCCTAAATGGGCAAATAAGTTGGTACCATTCCTAACCTTTAGCCCTGCAAATAAAAATGTGAAGATGAACAAAGAAGAAGTAGTGCGATCATAAAAATATCAAATATTGGCAAGGAGCATGTACAAACAAGATACAGAGGGAGTATTAACTTGTTGTGTTGAGGAAGATGAACATAGTCATTGGTTGCAACAAGCCCATGCAGGAATGCTAGGAAATCACTATTCTAAACAACGAACATTACATAATCTAAAACGTTTAGGAGTCTATTGGCCTAGCATGGACAGAGAAATACAGGAATGGATCAAGAATTGTTTAGTGTGTCAGGAGAGAACCTTAGTGGAGCATGCCACCCTTTATCACATGTCATTAATTCCAGACTCGAGTGCTCCATTGGTGGACTTTATGAGATCGGGGACACTACCTAGTGAGGCTAGTCTAGCAAGAAGATGAAGCATGGAGCAAGAGGCTAAAGACTATGCCTTAGTAGGCGATAACCTATACCAAAGAGGCAAAGATGGTTACTTAAGACTGTGCGTTCATGAATCAGACTATTTGAAAGTCTTAGAAACTGCACATAGTGGTGTTGCAGGTGAACACTTTGGTCTTGACTGAGAAATTAAGACCATTCTATTCTCAAGACTCTGGTGGCCCACTCTTCATATGGATGCACATACTTATGTGAAGAAATGTGACACATGCCAATGTGTCCAATACCCAATTAGAAAAGATGAGATGCCTTTGAGGCTAATGATGGGAGGACGTGCATTTTTGAAGTGGGGTATCGACTTTCTAGGTCCTATTAATCCTCCAGCTAGAAACTCCCATGCAGAATACATTATTGTAGCCACCAATTACCTTACCAAGTGGGTAGAAGTAAAAGCCACAACAAATAATGATGCTCAAACGACGGCTAAGTTCTTATTTGAGAACGTGTTCACCAGATATGGGTTACCAATAGAGTTAGTAAGTGATAGAGGTACACACTTCTTGAACAAAGTTATTGAAAACCTTCTCCAATAATTTTTGGTAATACATAAGAAGTCTGCCCCTTATCATCCACAAGTTAATGGACAAGCCGAGAACACAAATAAGATCCCATGTAACGTATTGACAAAACTAGTTAATAATAAACGCTCTGATTGGGACAAACAACTTCATCATGCTGTTTGGGCGTATCGAGTTGCCTACAAAAAGGTACTCAATGCCACCCCATTTCAGATGGTCTTCGGACAGAATGTTGTGCTACCGTTGGACTTCCTAATCCCAGCGTTAAAACTAGCACAAGAGCATGAGTTGAACGTACATGAATTGTCCTCTAGGATCTTTGATCTAGAACGCTTAGGTGAGATGAGGCTACGAGTGGCAATAGGCATCTATGCTGCAAAGAAAAGTCAGAAGGCATATTTTGATGCACACATCAAGGATAAGGGACTGAAGGAAGGAGACCTAGTTCTCGTGTATACACTAAAACAACATGCCCGTAAATTGGAAAAAAAAGGATATGGACCCATGATCATCAATAAAATTTCCACTAGCGGTGCGGTTCAATTGGCCACTTTAGAAGGTGATATCTTGCCAAATTATATAATTGACTGTTAGTTCAAGCTATATCAAGAATCTCTTACAAAGGATATGTTACTGAGACTCAACACTACTAAGAAGCGAAAAGAAGAAGAGTTGAGGGTCAGAGAAGAAGCATAGGTGAGGCTAGAGAGCGCATTAGGCGAAATAAGTTAAGGCGACTAGGCCTAGATGTCAACTCAAAAGCCCCAAAATCTCATATGGACATGTGCCAAAAATCACGCATAATTACTTCTCAAATAATCGACCAACGCCCCTTTGTGATTGTAGAGGTAAGAGGAGGAAAGACAGTAAGAATTGTGAGAGCCTTGGTTGACTCAAGTGCTGCAACTAGTGTAGTTAGACTTTCATACTGCCAAGACCTACAATTGAACATCAAGCCCATAGAAGCCTATCTCATAGGTTTGGGAGGTGTGGAAACCCCTTGTTTGGGCGAGGTGGAACTTCTCATCTACCTTCAAGATGTTCCAATGAAAGTCAAAATGCTAGTGTGTCACGATGAGGACCTTATAGAGCCACTTGTCTTGGGTCAAGATTGAATTTATGACCATGCATTCAACTTGAACCTAAGAAGTCAACTTCTTCAAGTTTGGGTACATGAACAATGCATTACATTAGAATTAGACAATTGCATGCTCACAGATCATGGCACCACACACTCTCTTAGTTCCTCTAAGAATAATCTTCATGAACAAGATGTCACATGTGTAAAAGCTCTATGATCCAGAAGGACTCAATCATGGAAGGACAGTTGCAAAGGCAAGTAGACCTTCCTTCTTTTTTGAGGAGTGAAGCATCTATAGTAGTTCAACCATATAGGCAAGCGAAACAGTGCAATACAACCAATATATCAAATAGACAAAAAGCCTTCAAGACGGAAGTATTTCCGAGCATGAAGCAAATCTGGGTACGAAAAGGAGAGCAACCACCAGCCTTGCCAATACACTTCCCACCCATGCAAGCCAACCATGCAAAAACAAGAACCGAGCAATCAGGACTAGCTCATCCAGAAGGTCTCCGAAAAATTTGGGTGCCTAAGAAATTAGCTGCAGCTCAACAAGGGGGATTATGGGTGTGGGTACCTAAGAAGCTCTTACATACACAACAACCTATGCTCTCCCACATGCGAAAGGTCTCAACAAAGAAGACAAGGAGAGAACAGGGTAAGAACCGAGTACAGAGACTAAAAGAAGATAAACTCACCTCTTCGGCAAAAATAACAGGCAATCATCAAGGATATGGGTTTGGAAGCCAAAAGCATCAGTCGCACCCACAAAACCAAAGAGCCAACCAGGAGGGATAAAAGCTTCAAGCAACCATCCACTGATGAAGAAGCTTAAGTTGATGTCTACGCAGTCAAAAATTGTTCTCAAATGGATCCCTAAAGGGAGGAATGGTCAGTTGTCATTTAACCATCAACTTATCACATCATTTCCAGATCCACTGGCTACCTCCAACAAAGAGTGCATCAACGTCCACCAACCACATTGAAAGCCTTGACGTGCAACAACCATGTGCCTTTGGCATAACCTTGTCTTTTGCACCATTTAGGTCATACATTTCCAAAGTATGCATCAATGTAGGGCCACATTACATGGCCGTGCATAGACACAATTGAGAGTCCAAGGCACGTGAGACACACTTGCTAAATGTAAACTATTTTATTGATGCTAACACCTTTCTTCTTGGCTTGTTCCATTGTTCCTAAACAAAAAGAAAGAAAGAGACAGGACAGGATTGTGCGCTTGAAGAATCTCTGATGCAAACCATCAACACGGACATCCATCAACATGAAAGACAAGCCATTGGTCAATCATCATGATAGACCACAACCATGATAGATTAGGAAACCTCTTCGTCAGAATACCCTAGAGCACTTAGCTCAAGACCCCATTTCTTGCACCATACTTCTTCCAATGCATTCCCCAAGTACGCATACATAGGGCCACATTACAAGGCCATGCACAAGGCACATATCTTTCTCAACCCATGCACTAATGCACTTACCCACGAGTCATTATGGGTCAAAAGTACTTGGCATCCTACTATAAAACTCATGGTCAAATCCAAAGGACATTAAGTGTACAACATCAGTACCTATGAAGCAATTCAACATTGACAACTGCTCAAGATCAATGTTGACAACCTCTCTGGAGCAACTAGCAATCTTTGAAAGCACAAAAATACACCATCTAGCTCAAGTCCAAGGAAGAAGTACCTATAAGGGGACCACCTCTTGCATAGGCTAGCAGTGGAAAACTAAAAAACTAGGCCAAGCTACATTTGGAAGATGGACTGCTCCTAATGATACATGGACACTACCTCTCATAGTACTACATGGAACAACCACTCCGACAAGGGTCTAACAGGGACGACAGACTCTAGAGGGGGGGAGTGTTGACATTCAAGGTCAAGCACAAGCATAGAAGCACATCAAGGAAGGGGACACACAAAAAGAAGGAGCATGTAGGGAGCTCCAAGAAGCACATGTCAAATTTTTAGAAGAAATCCCTATAGAAATAGTGATTTTTATCAGTAAAAACCATTGTAAATACCATTTTCCATTTTTGTAACTCCATTTTGTTCAAGCGGAGGAGTCCTCCAGCTTGAGGAGTATTAGAAGTATCACCCTGCCAATTTTCATAATTTTTAGACTCCATTTGAGCCCCCAAATAAGCCCTGGAACCTTATTTTTAACTAGGTCAGACACTAGGTCTGGATAGGGCCAAAACCACTCAAAAAACTACAAAAAGGGCTGGAGAGCTCATTTTTGAGGTTAGCTTGTTGTAGATTTGAGCTTTGTAAGAGATTTCTTTTGTAATCAAAGCTTTCCATTGTTCCACTCTTTGCTCTTACCTTGTGTGCGTGTGTCTGTGTATGTGCATGCATGCTTGTGTGCTTTCACTCACGTACTTGTGCCATCAACATTGTGCTAAAGTGACACCAAATTTGGCACAAAAAGACAAAATAGCCTACACAAGCACTATGATAGTGTGTTCAGAGCCTGAAATGAACTCAGATCACGATTTCGGCACCACAAAGCGAAGTGGTTTTGATCTCGAAAACATGTTGAGTATGCACACCAAAATTCGTGCGATTCTGAGACTGCAACCGGAGAGTGTAGATGAAGCCCTAGATGAAGCAGCGGCCTACTCTGATACCAATTCTTGGAGATAGACGTTTGCGAAAGCACGCAAACAACACAAGGAAGAAGAAGAATCTTGGAGCACAACACACAATATTGAATGTACTACTAGAGAATGAACAAAGATAAGTAGCCCATTAAGGCAATAGGCGTTATACAAGCCGGGGGAAAAAAACCTCCTTGTAGCTCAGTGATGAGCAGCACCTCCTTTAATGTCAATCCGGGAAGACGTGAGGATGGTATGAAGACCTCGAGCAAGTGGCGGCACAAGTGCGTGAGTGAGAAGCACACTAGCATGCACACACATACACACACGCGCGCACACACGACAAGACAAGAGGGAGAATCAATGGAGTTCTTCGATTACTTCCAAACGATCTTACAAGTTTTGTTTCAATTACAATCTAACCTCAAAAATGAGCTCTCTAGCTCTTTTTATAGTTTTTGGCTAAGTTTTGGCCCTGTCCAGACCTAGTGTCCGGCCTAGTTAAAAATTAGGTTCCAGGGCTTATTTGAGGGCTCAAACGATATCTAAAAAATACGAAAATTGGCAGTTAGATACTTCTAAAGCTCCTCAAGCTCAAGGACTCCTTGGCTTGCACAAAATGGAGCTAGAAAAAGATGAATTGGTATTTACAATGGTGTTTAGTGATGAAAATCACTTTGAATGGGTGTAAAGGATTTGAAAATTTAAAGGTTGCCTTAGTGCTAGATCTGCGTGAGTGCTCGTACTTGCTTCTTCATGAGGAAAATTACTGGCCTATTTGCCAGATCTTCGTTGACTCCCTTGTCTGCTGCTAACACTCCTAAAGAGGGAAAAAAGTGCCTCAACGGTCCTAGAGTGTTCACACACATCACTACCTAAATACATCAACAGAAGGTAGGAAAAGGGGTGAGAAAGTATAAGGCAGAGGTATAATTGAAGGTCATTCACCCATGAGAATAAGGAAGTTAAATTATTTGAGAAAAGAAAAGGTAACATAATTTCATTGAATTAACTCCAGTTGTTGGATTATAGCATTTGACAAGGGGCCATGTGCCAAGAAGATATATAGTCTTTGGCAAATTACCAAGGATTAAAGTGTGCAATGAACATCCTTTACGAGCCAGTTAGTTGGATGAGAGGGAAAATATAAACCATTTTCATGAAAAGAATAGTTTTATCATGGTTTTTTGTTGTTATTAAGAGGACATGCAAGGATTCATTGGTTTTTTTGTCATACCTTAAAAAAAAAAGTGGCATCCAAAAAAAAGAGAAAATTTTAAGAAAGACATATATGCAACATATATCTCATGATTTGTCATGAGATGTTGTATGTTGGGTAAAAAAAAACATAGCGTAAAGGAAGGGCAAAAAAGAAAACTCATCAAACCCTTGTTTATCTATATTCTTAGGTGTAGGCCGAGAGTGGATGAGGCAACCAATGAGGATTACTAAGAGGGCCTTTTGCTTCACCAGAAGGGTCAAAGAGGGAAGAAGGTATAGGGCTTATGAGCATCAAGAGGACATGAAGAAAAGAATAAGCTTAGATTCATCTTCTATTCTCTACACATCCAAGATGACCCGAGTGCTTTCTTCTTTGATCTCATAAGTTTTTCCATCAATTCTTATAGTTCAAAGTGGAGATGAGAGCACACATGTTTTGACCTTGCACATGAGAGATAGATAGTGAATCATCCTTAGGCAATTATCTTGTCTTCTAGCTCGTGAGTGGCTTATGGAGAACTCTTATTCATTGTAGCCCCTATCAAGGTCATTAAAGTGAACCTATGGTCTCATTCTTTCATCCAATGATTGGATCATAAAGGTAAAATTCTTATGAGCTTGTGTATGAAATATTTTGATCATTGTAGCTCTATATGCATAGATATACATCAATCTTTATGACTATGTATATGCACTCTCTGCTTCCTAAAATATCACAATCACACCTATCAGTTCTTAAGTATATTCCTTATAATCTAGTCACACTAAATTTATTATATAACTTGGATTAGCTAACTTACCTTCCCATTTGAAGCTGATATGCACAAGGATTTGCCCAATTCATAGCATATTTGTATTATTGAACCCTTTTGTGAGCGCATTCTTCCATAAATAGAAGGTTTTCTCTTCATGATTCTAAAAATGAAAGTAGTCTATCTTGACTCACTCATTTGAGATCAATGCTCCAAATACCTATGGTCATCCTCTATATCATTTGCAAGCTTAAGGAGTCTACTAGAGCATCCAATCAAGAAAAGGTTGGTCTAGAGAAGGTCTTTGCAAGAACCCTTTCATCTCAATACTCTATCATCACCTCCTCACAATGGTATCAGAGCATCATCATAGTATATACATTATATTAAGTGATTGTTTTCCTTCTTCAAATGATTAATTGGATCAAGATAAATACTCATCATGGTCTCTAAGGACGAAAGCATATCTCCAAAGATAAAATCCATATGGATACAACTTTGGAGATGAGCTGATGCCCATGCTAAGGACCAAAGGACAACCAACACAAGAAGAGCAAAAGAGGTTGAACACATGGTATGAAAAAGATGTTTTTGCAAGAACAAATATCTTAAACTCTATTTGTAATTAAAATTAGTGATGATCTTTTGATTTTTTGTCATAACACTTGAACTACTTTTTATTTGAATATGTCAATAGAAAAATAAGCTATAGATTTGTGAAACCTTTTGCACTTGGAAGGGGAGCATGTTTGGGATTTTCCACAAGAGCACATTTTGTAGGTCCAACTTTCATGACATGCACGACTTTGGCAATCCAGTACAACTTTGGAACTACAGCATGATTTCAATAGTCAAGTGTGCTACTCAGATTATGAGATCAAATTTGAAACATGAAATTTGGAGGGTGATTTTGGAAGTGCAATTTTAGGAGTGCAACTTTTTCTAAGATTCTAACATAGAATAAACTAGTGTGATTCTCATCTCACTTCTAGACACACACATCAACCCTAAGATTATACACTCCTCACAAAGGCAAAAAGTGTGAATGCACTTGAGGTCAAGAAGGACAATAGGACACCAAGGTCATTTGTCACTTTTCATCCACAAGTAGTTGCAATTTGAAGGGTAGTCAAATAAACCTAGGATTAACAAGTAGCATTTTTAAAGTAGAGTGGGTCAAGATGGAAAGATTTGAGGATATTCTAGGTGTACCCATAAATAGGGAAGAAATTAGACCATTAAGCACTGAATATTGGATTATAATCTAGTTCCAAAAATACAATGCTCTAGGCATAGCCTTGTGCTTAGAGGGTTGAACAAACAAGTCGTGCAACTAAGGAACCCTAATGCATTGACCATTGGGAACTAGCTTGTAGTGAAGTATTACATCAAATTCTATGAAGATAGAGACGAAACAGTATACCTCCTAGTGGACAACGTAGAGCACACAAAAGACTAAGGCAAAGTGGCTAGAGAGGAGGAATCAAGAAATGATGAAAATGAAGAACAATTTCAAGAGGTCCCTTCTTCACCAAAAGGGAGCACAACTCTCACTAACATCATTCATGTGACGTTGTTTCATGTAGAAGATTTTCTATGTAGAAAAGATGAAAAAGCACTAACCCATCTAGATTGTCAAACCAAGAGTCAGAGTCTATGAGTAAGAAAGTACGACATCATCAACAATACCCCCAAAGTACATTGATAAAGCAAGAAAGTTATATGCGCCCATGAGTGAAGCTGAGAAGGATAGTTTTGGAAGACAATAAAAGATTTTAATCCAACAACAAGGTCCAGAACTAACATGGCATGGAAGGGTTGTCAAGAACACAAGCCATGCTATGTAAAAAGAAAGGACTCTAAAAACACTCTTATAGCCTTTTATTTCTTGTTTTTATGTCTATATGGGATTTATCGTACCACTCTTCAACCCTCTACAAGAGTATGCAACCAAGATGATTTCTCATTCGATTCCTATTATGGATTTCTCATTCGATTCCATAAAAAATAATGATGGATACCAACAAAAAAGGTGCATATGCATCAATTTAGCACGCTTGAAAAAAAAACTCATGAAACTTTGAATAGTCATTCCCTTTAGAGAGTTTCCATGATCTTCATTTATGTCTTGAAAAGCTAAGAAAATCAAGTTCTCAAGGCATAAGTCTTAACTGACATAAGCGAGTTTTGTTATTTCATGTTTTGAGTAAAAGATGGATTCCCATAATGCTTAAGATCTTACACTAAGTCAAACCTTGAACTAACACACTTTTTTAATATTTCCAAGAATGAGCTTATCCTTGGGAATTTAAAGGTTTGGAAATTAGCTAGTTGAAGAGCTTTTATCAATCCAACTTAAAGTTCATTGCATTACTATATTAGGACAAGTGTAAGTGGAAGATGATGTCCTTACATAAGGCATCTAGTTAAAGAAGAAGCCATCACATAGTGATATCACATAACATCTATTTTCTAATATATCTTCATGAAAAAGGATAAACTCAAGGTTGGGAAAAGTATAAGAGTTTTTTGAGATTCTGGTTTGGGGATATAGAGCAAGGGTCAAAGTACTTGATTTGACTTTGAATTTAGCGACATCTTTTTATTTTTGATAAAGTTCATATTTCTCTCAATTTTCAAGGATGAAAACTTTTTGAAAAGGGTGGTGAAATACTCATCAATTAGAGAAATTTGTTGCAACCAATCCCGTGGACATAGAATGATGGATGATCATGATGTAAATAACATCTTCTAGATCATTGATGTTAATGAAGAAGTAAGTTTCCAAGAAATCAACAAGCAGTTGCCAAGTTCACAACTTGGTGGCATGTAAAAGTTAATAAAAATTGGCATCCCATCAAGGTTAGAAAATAATTTGAATAGGTGATTGAAATCACAAAGCTAAATAAAGCATGTCAAAGAATAGTGAGAAAAATTTCAAGTATTGGGTTCTAAGCATGTAATTTGCAATCATACTAGCAGTAATTAAGTATGTGGAAGGTAAGAATAATGTCTGCATATCCAAGGGATTTCCTAGAGATGAAATCCAAGAAGTGTTAGTGGATGCTTGGGCTTCAAAAATAAATCTATCCCTTAAATCCATAGGTAGATACTTAAACATTCAAACATAAAGGAATCTAAAAGACAAGGATAGAATCATGTTGCTAAAAGTTAGTTAAGTAAGAACCCATAGATCTGGAATTAAGAAAATTCAAGGTACTTGGATCCAAACTCATTGTTTTCTAAACATCAGAAAGGAAAACATATTGATTGAAGCACTAGACGCTTAGCATGGGTAGTTTGGAGATAACTCCTTGCCTTCAAACCTTTAGTAAGGATTTGTTTGAAAATGTACTCTATAGATAAAGAGAGTGATGTGTTTGAATTTTAAGATAAAAACATCCACACATCTATGTTGAATATGAATCATGGTGGTATGGGACACCAAACCTTGTATTCACATAGGTGTAGGAAAGACGATATGGGACATTGGACCTTGAAATGGTGGGTATCTTTTAGTCTTGGGATCATTCCAAGAAGGTTCACAACTAGCTCTAAAATGAGATGGAGTCCCCGTAGGGATTGAAAATTATAAGAAGAAGTTAACAAGTAAATATACAAAATGGTTAAGCATAGGACCTAAAGTCATTTTTGTTGGTACATATGGCAAACATAAGTACTTGATCATATTCATGGATGACATTGGACTATAAGAAAAAAGGTGTGTGTATACATATATCCTTAGTCCTAAGAATAAGTCTCAACATATTTTCACCTATTGTAAAAGTTTTTTATGATGAAATGTCGATAATCAAAGTAGTTCTACAGGGATCCAAAAGACACGAGTCACATTTGAATTCAAAATTAAAATATGTAACTAAGAAGTGTTTGGAATGTTTTGGTGGAATCAATCAACAAGTACCTAAAAAAATCAAAGTGAAATACTTTATATCCTCCATTGTAGACGTAGAAGAATATAACAATGATTTCACTCACTTCCAAAGTGTCCATTGTACTTATCTCATATCCATTGAAGTCCCCCATCACCTCCAATCTTTTTAATTCACATATTCATACATATACTCAAATTTCATCCTCATCTTTAGCTATTGTGCATTGTTGTCTATCTACTGTTCAAGTCTGCTCACTTCTCAAGGTCATTGAAGTGAATTTATGGTCTCATTCTTTCATCCAATTCTTGAGCTTTTTTATGCAATATTTTGATAATTAGAGCTCTGTGTACATATATATGCATCAATCTCTATTACTATGTATATGCACTCTCTGCTTCATGAAATATCTGGATCACACCTATGAGTTCTTAATTATATTGTTTATTCTCTAGTCATTCTAATTTTATTATATAAATTTGATTGGATCACATAACTTCCTATTTGAAGCTATGCAAAAGGATTTTCTAATTCATAGGAGGTTAGTGTTACTGAACATTTTCTCGAGTGCCTTCTTCCATAAACAAAAGGTTTTCTCTTCATGATTCTAAATCTCAAAGTAGCCTATCTTGACTCACACATTTGAGATCAATGCTTCAAATACCTATGATTGTATTTATGTATCATTTGCAAGCTCAACGAGTCTACTAGAGTTTCCAATCAAGAAATAGGTTGGTCTAGAGTAGGTTTTTACAAAGGCCCTCTCATCTATGTACTCTACCCTCATCTCCTCACAATGGTATAAGAGCATCATCATAATATATACATTATGGGTGATGGTTTTCCTACTTAAATTGATAAATTGGAATGAGATAAATAATCCTCATGGTCTCTAAGGATGGAAGCATAAGTGCAAGGAAGAAATTTGTATGGATACATCTCTAGAGATGAGGTGATTCTTATGCTAAGGACCAAAGGACAACAAACACAAGAAGAGCAAGAGAGGTTGAACACATGGTGTGAAAAAAATGCTTTGGGAAGGTCATTCTATCTCTAATTTCTTAATTCAACATATTAAGGGTTCTAAGAAACCTAGAATGCATTGGAAGCATTCTTCTCTTCCACCACCAAAATGAGGAAAAATCAACTATAGATGTAGTTAACATCTCTCAAGAAGTAATCCAAGAAAAATGTCATAAACTTTTTCCCAAATATTAAGGATATAGCTTATCAATTAGGATGCATTGGAAAGGTCATAGATGAAGAGAAAATAATCAGAAAAATCATCAATGGAATCAAATTAGATGATAAGTGGGAAGCATTCACCACTGCCATGGATGTATGTATACATGTACATGAAAGTACCAAATTTGAACACATTTATGGGAAAAGTCTTCACTCATGAAACCAAGCTTATTAAGAATGGATATACAAAAAGAAGGCAACCAATCCTCTTCCCTATACACGTATAGAAGTAGAAGTAAGATGCTAAAGCAAAAGGGAAGAAATTTGATGAAGAAGAAAGTATCTCCCAAGAAAACTTTGTAGGTAGAGGGAGAAGTTCAAGAGGAAGGGGTAGAGCATGTAGACAAGGCACATAGAGATCTCAAAGATCCTCACCTTGTGCTATATGTGGACTTAACAATCATATCACTAAGGATTGCTTCAAGAACCCAAGAAACCAGAGAGGAAGAAGATACAATAGAGGAGGACATGGAGCTCCTAGAGGCAGATACAACAACAACTTTGGTTAAAATAGAAATAACGACTTCAAGAACAAGTAAAAAGGAGGTTAGAAAGAAGGAGAGACTACAAAAATTATACTGATGATCACTCACAAGAAGACTCTCTTCTAATAATGAATATTACTATGAATGAAGGTAAAATCAAATGAGCATGTATTCTATATTGATTCAAGATGTTCAAATCATGTACCATTGAAATTAGCACTACTCTCAAATTTGGAAGAACCCAAGAACAAGCATGAAGTTCAAATAGGAGATGAAACAAGGCACCCTATGGTGGAAGATTGGAAACGTGAAGACATCAAATGGTACATAAATTTGTTGAGTAGAGTTCTCTATGTACCTAGCATCACCAAGAACCAGATTGTGGAAAAGGGATTGGAGGTGAAGTTCACAAGGTATGGAGCCTATGTAAAAGACCCATACCAAGTATTCAAGAAGTTTTCCAAAGGTTAAAAGATAATTAGGCTATTCACTTTTGAACTCCAAGAAACAATTTAAGTACATAGAATTATTTAATTATGATACACAAACTCTATTAAAGTTAGAAGTTTTGCACAAAAGGTTAGCTCACATTGGATAAATAAGCTTGAAAAAACTTAGTAGAGATCAAAATGTACTCGGAATACAAAATATCACAAAGAAACATATGATTTGTAAATGCAATGCATGCCAGTTTTGAAAGTATCACATGAGCCTTTCACAAAACTAAAAAACATACATACATGGAGACATCTTGGAGCTTGTCCACACTAATGCACAACTAAGCAAAATGGTGTAGCAAAAAGAAGAAAGGAGAAATAGGACCATTGTAGAAGCACCTATGTCAATGCTTAATGAGAAGATGTTACCCAATAATCTATGGGTAGAGGCAATATCCACTACCAACCTTATCAATAGGTTACCCTCAAATTCCTTGGAAGGTATGATCCTAGTACTAAAGGATTCACTATAAGTCATGATGTATTATTTGATGATATTAAATTTGGGCCTGAAGATGATTGCAGGGAGATCTATTTGCCCTATGACTTGGAGGATGATTTTCCAAGATTGTCAAGTAAATCTCCACAAACTCTTGAAAAACTAAGTGAATCAAAGGATCTAAAGACACTTAGAAGAGAAATCAAATTATGGAACTCGAGAGGTAAAGCTAAAGTGCAAGATTAAGAGATGTATCAAAATCATCTTAACAAACAATCATCGACAAGAAAAGAAGAATCTAGAAAGGTATGGACATGATACCTCACACTAAGCATTTTATATACATGGATCAAGACATGAACTCTAAAGAATCCTCATCTTATGAGGAAGCCCAAAAGAAGACAGAATGGAAGCATACCATGGAGGAAGAGATTGAGGCATTGCAAGAAAACACTTGGCACTTAATGCCTAAGATGTCAACCATGAAGGTCATTGGATCCAGATGGATATACATCTACTCAACTTGAGTACAAAGCGAGATCTGTTAGATCATGTGAAGTGGTATGGCTGAGGAGGATCCTATGGCACATAAGAATACAAGGATAGGATGCTATAGAGCTTAAATGTGAGAAACAAAGTTTCATAGGAATTGCCAGGAATCTTTTTTTCCATGCACATACCAAGCATATAGAGATTCAATATCACTATGTGCATGAATTGGTCGAGGATGGGGTCATGGAGAGAAACTATTGTCTGGCTAAAGAAAATGGAGAGGCATCTTCACCAAGGCACATGGGAGAGAGCAACTTCATCCACACTTTTCAAAGCTTGGTACAGGACCAAGGAAGTAGTTCATGTAGAGATGAAAGCAAGATGAAAGAAGAGTGTACGCATAAAAAGAAAGAATGTGAGAGACTCAAAATGAGTAGGCCAAGAAATGGCTAAACTCACATGGATTAGAAATGAGTTTTCCAAGAGCATGGAGTAAGATCTACAAGCGGCTAACTAAGTACAAAGTGGGGATAGGTACTCCTTATATAGAGTTGAAGGGGTCTCCAAAGTACATTTTTCAAGGTCTGATTTTCATGACAAGCATGACTTTGGGAATCTAATACAACTTTCGACTTAGAGCATGATTTCAAGAGTTAAGTGTGCCACTTAGATTATGGGGTCTAATTTGAAGCATGAATTTAGGAGGGTGATTTTGGAAGTGCAATCTTAGGAGTGCAACTTTGCAATTTAAAGAGTGTAACTTTTCTTGAGATTCCAACATAGAAGCATCTAGTGTGATTCTCATCTCACTCTTAGACACACACATCAATCCTACGCTTATAAACTCCTCACAAAGGTAGAAAGTGTGAATGCACTTAAGGTCAAGAAGGAAATTATGACAACCAAGGTGAGCTAAGAGTCACTTTTCATCCACAAGAAGTTGCAATTTGAAGGTTAGTAAAAACAAACCTAGGATCATCAAGTAGCAATTTTAAAGTAGATTGGGACAAGATGGCAAGATCTAAGGATATTCCACATGTACACATAAATAGAGAAGAAGCTAGACTAGTAAGTAGTGAATATTGGATTATAATCCAATTCAAGAAGTACAAATGTGATCCGTCTTCACATACTTCCTCGTCGTTTGTGCCTTTGGCTTCTGCCAACACCCCCGCTCTCGCTTCTGTCATCCTCGATAGAACCTTGTTGCGGGGTCTGTCGGATATAGTTTTGTAGGAGTTCATGAGCGAGGGTGTGCTCTGAAATGCAAATGCCTCTTGCAAGATCTGCTTCGAGTTTTTCCCAATCTATGGGTTGAGGTTCATCTGACGGCGGAAGTCGATAGTGTGTGGAGTACACTAGTTGTTCACAGGCAATAATTGGAGTAGGTGTGTGGGCCTGTTGATGAACACCTCTGAATAGTACTCCCAAAAGACGGTAGTAAACATCTCTTTGAATGTCATTTTATAGCATGTCGGTAAATACTTGATTCGACAGTGCCAAGCATAAGACACTCGCAGCAATGGTGTCGTACTCATATCATATGCTAGATCTTGATTACCATGCTCGAATCTCGCGGTGTTAACGTGTGGTGCCTTGACACAATGGAAGATTTTAAAAACAATCTGCATCATGTCAAATACTTTGACAGTCATATGCACGGCAACATCATCCATTCGACGTAAGCGGGGAGCCAGTAGCGAATCGTTGCCATCATATATCCTACTGTGGATGGTATGTGGGGTGGAGTGAAGTAGGGGTATTAAGCCAATCATGGCACTGCTTATTATTATACACTTTGAGCACGAAGGCCTTCCAGGAGTGGCGTCTTGGTATCGGTCCCCAACATGGGTTATACTTCAAATTTAGTGGTGCCTTGACCCATGTGCTCATCATTTTTGGATATTGCTCTAATAATTCTTTGCGCCAAGTTGGTTGAAAGATTTCTCCTCTCTGCGCTTCCAGTGGCAAGTCATCAGGCTCAAACTGAGTTGCATGTGAGGGTTTCTTGCTTGTCTCCTTTTTGATTGCCAGTTGATATTCTGCCATTAGCATGAAATATGGCTTATATTGCAGCTCATGGCCTGATATATACCTGTGAGGGGCCAAGTGAGCGAAATAAGGGGATTGTAAAATACGTTCCTCTATCATAGCCATGGCATGTAATTGAGCTTCCACACATGCGGAGTGGGTCTTTCCATGTTCTTCTACAATCTTCATCCATGCGGGGGTAGGGAGTTCAAAGGTGGTATAGCCTTCAGCCGTGACACGTCCACTTGGGATGGGTTGTGGTTCATAGGCTTCTTCATATGTTTCCTCCATCGGGATAGACACTATTCCTTCCTCCGTTGGGAGTTCGGGTGGGGAATCCGGCCTAGGGGGTTCAGAAAAGGCAGTAATTTGTTCTTCAAGGGTAAGGACCTGAGCGCGTAAAGCATTTAGTTCCTCTATGATCTGTGGAGGTGTTGCCTCAGGAGCTAGTGGTACTTGTTGTACAGGTGCTTGCAACTGTAGCATTTTGTGGTCTTCCTTGAGCTTCTGATATGCCTCATTCATACTGTCATAATCTTCTAATACTCTGACGTGGTCTTCCAATGGTATCTTCATAGATTCATAGAGGACAACTTTAAAACGACTGGGACTCAGAGGTTCCTCTGGTTGATCTAAAGCTGCTTCAAGGTTCTCTCTATTCTGTTCTTGCAAGCATTGATTCTCTTCTTTGGATGCTACTAGGTGGCATCTTAGTAGTCCCATGTTTTGAGTGAGTGTTTCATTTCGAATGGTTTGAGCCCTTAACAAATTGTCGATATCCATAATTGCCTCTTTTGTCTTCTATTCACTTTCTAGTTCTAGTGTATGGTAGGCCAGGTGTAGCTGTTGGTAACGGGAGGCATTCTCAATGGTTAAGGAATTTAGCTGTGATTGTAAGTCATTCGTGGTATGCTATAGGGTCTGGTAACTAGTCCCAAGAGATGCAAACTCGTCGCGGACTTGTGTCATACATGCAAACATTTGACGAAATGTGGTGTCGATCATGGGTGATAATATTAACGGTGGAGTGAGTGAAGATGTTGTGGGTGTGTGTGTTGATGCAAGGGAAGTGGAAATAGGGATGGGAAAGTGGATGCATTGGTGACTACGGAGAAATGTGATGTGCCCAAATGTGGTGGTGAAATGGATGAGGTGAGTGGTGGTGTTGTGGGTGGTGATATGTCCATGTCACTGGACGTTGTGTCGAGTGCAGTGACTGTGAATAGTGGAGTGACAGTGGGTGCTTGAGTGGGTGTGAATACAGGATTTACAAAGGTTGATGAATAATTTACAGGTTGGGTTTTGCATATTGGTTGGTGTAGAGGGGAGAGAGGAAATACAGTGGGTCGGGGAGGTGAGACGGGGGAGAAGGTCAATGGAGGGGGAAATGGGAATAGGGGTCTTAGAGGGGTGGGGAAGGAAGGGACGGATGGATGGAGAAATGGACTGGAGGGAAGGGTGGAAGTCCTAGGAGGAAGGCTAGGTTGTGTGGCTGCAGAAAGGGTGAGAGGAATTAAAGCAACAAAGGCTTCTGCTATCGCACTATCAAAGAACGTGGATGTTCTAGGGGAGGTAGGGTGTACAGGAGAAGCTGGAGGGACGGGAGGTGAAAGAGGAGCGATCGGTGTGGTGGGTACTTCGACAGTGGTAGTGGTAATTGATGACAATCGTTTCTTCTGCCAAAGAATCTTCTGGAATGAGGCATGCTTCCCTGGCCTGTTGTGAAGACTGTGCATCCGTTGGTACACGAATATACTAACCTGATTTTGATAGCAAACATATTCATCGTGGGTCGAACAATGGTAGTGGTTTCCTCTGCAAATAGCGTAATGCTTCATTAGTTCCTATTAACTTAACCAATTCTCTCAAACCTTGGATGTAAGCTTCTTTGAAGCCTCCTGTAGCGAGTTCTTGTTCTACAAGCGCTTGACTTTCTTCCTCTAAGAGTTTTTGGCACGCCCAAACTGCTTGCATAGTTCGATATAATTTCTTAATTGCCAACGTGTAGGCAGCAACTTCAAATGTTTCGTCTTCGTAAGTACTAGTGTCACCTTGAGTGTCAGTTTGCTGTTCCTGTTCATCAGTCTACACGTTCTCTTGAGAATCATGACTAGCTTGACTGGCTTCATTGTCTCCGTCTTCATTGTCCGTTTCTGTCTTCTCTTCTTCTGAGCTAGAGACTATTTGCTCTTGTGGTTGATCAGGGGGTGTGGTAGGGTAACTAGGACGTTCATACTCCTGTGAGAAAAATGGTCCTTCTGAAAATTGGAATTCGCATCATGCATTTCAAAATCAAAAGTGGTATTTGTTGGTTTTGCTTCCAAATTGGGTATAGGAAAAGTAAATGCTTCCGCACCGATGGAGGTGGGAATTTCTGTTGCTGTAGTGGTGGGTTCCTGAACTGTGGTTGCTTGAGAGGTAACAGTACTGGTAGTACCTTTTGTGATAACCGATCGTGACAGACATATGCGTATGGGTTGTATAGGTGCAGGGGGTTCCGTAGGTGACTATTTGGAGATGGCTGAGGTGAGGGGGACTCTGGAACTTGCAAACATGGGATGGATCCATGCATGCTCTTGCCTGCCCGTCCCTTGCTAGCTTTTTTGGCCTTTTTGGCTGTTCCTTTGAATGCTTTCAATTCTTCACTTGTCATTGTGCGTTCTATAGGCAAATCATATGCCAAACACATATAAACAATTCAACTGAGAGTGCAACATCCGTGGATTACTTTTTTCTTTCCCATCTCTGTTGAGCTAAATACAATTGATCAATGATCCAACTTACAAGATCTATGGTTTGGGGCCCAATATATGCTAAATACAATCCAAACCAAATATGCTTGTGAGGCATGGTGAAATGATCCTGAGCTAGGAATGCAAAATGTTGCATGCATATGCGTAGGGCCTTAGATAATTCAGGTGTAATGGCCGAAATGTCTTCCCATTTCACGACATCACCATGCTTCATTGGCTCTCAAATAAGTCTTTTGCATTTTGTTGGCATGTGAGCTCCGTGGATCTTAATTGCTTCTCTAGTGAGGTCTTTTGAAATATATAACTTTTTGAATGGGGGGTCATTTACCAAAGATGGTAGAACGAGAGTACCCGGTAAGTCCTTGTTCTCGGAGGCTATAAGTGTGGTCACCAGGTAGTAGCATCTATAAAAATCTAGTTTGGGTAAGGGTCAGTGAAGTATTCCGTGAAACCTGCTCTAGCCCAAACGTGCTTTAACTCTTTGGTATTTTAGAGCTCTTCAAATTCTCTGGAGAAAACTGATACTTGCCCCACTTAACACTATCAAAGGTCAACAACATCAAGAATGAAGTCTGCATCCGCCAAAGGTCCTGCTAAACCTTGAAACCAATGGGAATTATGGTGAACTTTCTTAGTGTATCCCCTAGGAGGATCATCAATCAACATTGGTCCTGGGAATCCTTGAAATTCAGGTGGTTGTGAAGTAGGATGTGGCTCAACCAGTAATTCACTAAAATTGACCACCAGTACACTGGGGCCAGCTTCAGACGGTCCTTCTGTCTGCATGATGATGGATGCAAATGCAGAGAAGATCTGCTACAAAAGATTACACATTAGTATGGAAATTAATCATGATCCCATTAAAGTGAGACCACAATCCCTTTCCATAACCGATGTGTAACCCGTGTAGCCGAGTGTTGTGAGGTGATTTATGGAATGATTTTTTGCAAAACTAATGTAGGTCTCTAGACACCTACTTGCTTCAGATAGTGCATACATGGCTTGATGAGATATTATTACAAGTGATGTTGGGTTAGTGTGGTTGATTTTATACAAGGTTTAGTTGTGAGTGAATTATTACAAGGGAGTTGGTTATTCAGGATGGGGTTAATGTTATACAATTTTTCATGAGAGGGCTTCTGGATACATTTCGGTATCCATCTCCTAATGGTGGTTGGGTGGGGTGGTATGTTTTTGCTGAGGGATAAAAGATGATTTCGCATATTGTGGTATCGATGGGTGAAGATATTTCTGAGGGGTATATGTTACATGGCTTGAGTGTTGAGCTATAATACATTGTTTGGGTACCCATATTTGCATGGGTGTGGGTCGATTCATCAGGTACTTCTTGGCGATCCAGATTTGTCGAAGCTTTGTACTTGTAAAAGAAGGTCGAGGAGACGTTGGATACTGCCTTGGATTCTGTTGAAACTTCTTCTTATCATTGTCTGCATTGTTGAAATCTATCTGTGCTTTTTGTCCTTTTGACACCCATACTTGTTTCATGCCGCTTGCTTTATGATGCTGATTCTGCTGCTTGTTTTGTGTCATCTGGTATGATCGTCGGTTTGGGTTCCTCCATCGTGGTTGACTCCTTTGTGGTTTGGGTTGAGAGGTCAGGTTGACACTCTGCTTTGGAAAAGAAGGGAGGTCCAACACTTGCAAAACTTGCCCATTAGGAAGTAGAGCGTTTTGTACCATTAATCTAGGCCAGTCTGCAGTAAGTGTGGAAGGATGGGCACTGTCATATGATATTTATATGGGAGTTTTTTAGAGAATGCCACATGGCATGTCTATGTATTACTCCACCTTGGTAGCGAAAGTAGAGGAGATCATTCTCGGGCATGGCTGGGAGGAAAAATGAATAGCTGTGTGTGTTTATGGAGCACGATATGGTGGTAATGGACGAGGTGATCGAGTATCAAAAGATTGTTCACTTGATAGTGGTATCAGAGCATGAGTTCGATGGCATATGAGCCTGCACGCGTGTTGGAACCGAGATTTGAACCTGCGCCACAAGGATGAGAGGTGTTTGCTCTATCCATGGGACCAACTTCATGTGATGCAAGGTAATCTTCTGTATTACAATATAAGCTAAAGTCTGCCACCCGTGGATGCCACCCTTGAGCTATAGGAGGAGGAGACATAGACTCTCTTATCTCCCTTCTTCTATACTCCTTGGGCTGTTATAGATGCTGGTTGAAGGATCAGTGTCGCATGAGGAGCATAGCTTACCTTCATAATCATGAAGAGGGAGTAAGAAGGATTGGTATTAAGGAAGCTTCAAAGAGGAAAGGAAAGAAGGTAGATGGTTATGTGTTAAATGTTACGCAGTTACGTTGTTTTAATAACTAGCCGAAATCGTACCGAGCAAGTATTTAACATAAAATAGAGGTTCACCGTAAACTATATTAAACTTTCAATTACCGAAAGGCGTTGTCAGATCAAGTGGGTTCTTGGGAGTGGTAGGGGTCTGTTAGACAGAGGCCCTGTACTATTTTCCCAAATCCTTACATAACCACAAATACTCTTATCGCGTCTTAGCTCAGATACTTAGTTTTAACTGACCAGTAACTGTTTCTGCGTATTAGGACACCGAACTTACAGACTAATCTGCTATGGTAACGGAGCAGTCGTCTGGTTCTAACTTGCAGATTAATAGAGTTACTCAACTTACTAAACTTATGCAATTCACTACACACTTCTTCAGGGCAGACATGTATACAAGATAGTAATCAGACATACGACCATACTAGAGGGTGTACAGGCTTACCGTATGCCGAACTCAATCAACCGTCATACTAATCACAATCTAACTCATCACCAAGCTTATCAGTGCTCCAACTCGCAGTTCATACTATTATCGATATTAGTCCTTCCCTGTGAACAAAATCAACAGTGAATACAGAACACAACTGTCAACAACAGATTCACACTCGATACTACACGTTCATTATTCTGCACTACAGTAGGAATAGACGAACAGACTGAACAGAACAATATAGGAATATGATTCAATATCTTGATGACACCACACCACTCAGACAGTACTCAAACAACTTCTGAGACAAAAAACGGGTCTCGATCACCCTTTTTCCATTACTTTAAAAAGACGTTTACAGAATGCGCGTACCAATTTTTTGCGCGTAATTCAAAGAACTCCGTTCCATCCGGCATACATTTGTCCTACTTTGGCGGCCGTCTAACACTGGCACGCACGGTGGACTCGAACCCGCAAGTGATTTTTATTACAAAATTCATTGTTCCTCTACGATTCTTCTAGATACATATTCCTTGCTAGTCTAAATGTGCGGGCTATTTTTTTCTTAAGTGTTTCTAATAATTGTTTAAGGGTATCAGGTTCTTAAATTTGCGCATCTACTCTAACGGAACTAAGTGCGATGGCTTCAGTAAGCAAAATTTCGGCCTGTGTTTGCAAAAAGGCCTCTTGTAAATGAAAATCGTTTGATAATGCCGCGTCTCTTGCTGTCTTCATGTCCGTTACTTGTTTCTGCATCTGGTTGATTCTGTCTTTCTGGTTGCGTACCTGATTATCTAATCTTCCGAACTGCTTGTTCTGGAACTCTATGGTTTGGTAGTAAGCATCCCGTTCTCTGCGGGCATTTGCTAAATCCTTTTGATATTTAGATTCTCTGTTTAGTTGATGTTTCAGCATGTTGTTGACATCGTCTAAGGATTCTTTTGCTCTTTGTAACTCATCCTCTACCTGCTTTACTTCTCTTTGCTGCTCTTGATATTTCTGTATTGTGTCCTGCAACTGGACTCTTGTTTCTTCCAATAGGTTTCCTAGTGCTATTCTTGTATCTTCGGTATCTTTGAGTGTTTGTTTTAACTGTATTATTTTCGCATCGGTAGCTATCAGCATTTCTTCTTTTGCAGCCATTGCCTTATCTCTCTGGCTTGAGCTCTCTTCTTGTACTTGAAGCGTAGTCTGTAGCTGCTTGATCTGCTCTTGTAGTGCATGATTTTCTGCTCTTGCTGCTTGTAATTCTTCCTGAAGAGGGCTGATATCCGCCTCCATTATTTCCAATTTCCTTTGGAATTCTTCTCGGGCACTGTCTGTGGCGTGCTTCAGGTGTTGCGGCAGTTGTTGGGATAGATTAATTAAAAGGCGACCCATATTTTCTAGTTCCAAAAAAATTGGTGGCAGGGGAGGACGAGGTTGTGACGAGGTTCCGGCGAGGAGTTGTTGTGAGTTTGGAGGTGAAAAGTTAAGGGAGGATGTAGAGGCTTCAGAAGTTCCGGTGTGGTGACTGGGCTTGATGGGGCTGCGGTATGGTTCTGGTGGGGAGATGGGGTTAGTAGGCGGGGTTTTGGGGAGAGCAGAGTCAGTAGTTACCTCGTTTATTTGTTTTGTTTCTGCATTGTGTGCTTCTGTAGATTCCACGGCCTTCAGTGGCTTTTCTAGTGCATCTTGATTGGATTGCTGCTCATTTTCCTGTTGTTCTGATTCTTTTTCAGTCGAAATTATTTCCGTTTCTACTTGATCTTGTTGTTCTTGTTGCTCAATCGACGATTCATTATGCATTGAGGTGGCAGTATCATGAAACGTCTCTTCTTCTTGCTTCTCGTCTTCTTTATCATCATCTTTATCCTTTCCTACTGAACCTTGTGCTTCACTTTCTGAGGAGCTAATCCTGATACGTTTTTTGCGGAACAACTGATTGAGCTCTTCTTCATCTTCTTCTTCCTCATCTTCTAGTAGTTGAACTGACTCTTCGTGCCTTAAAACTGGTCCTCGTGGTGGTGGTTGAGCGGCGAGTATGGTTGGGAAGAGAAAAGAAAGGATGTGGGGAAGTCTGGATCGAGGGGTGGTTCCTTTGTTGATTTGTTTCACTATGGCGACACACTCCTTATGGATTCGGTGAAAGAAAAATGAGGCGAAATTAACGGGTTCTCGTACGGCAAGGTCGATGGCGGAATAGAATGGTCGGGAGATACCGTATGTGCGTTTTTGGAGGTTAAGGATTGCGACTAAGAACTGTAATGCAGTTCTTTCAGGTTCGGGGCGGCAGAGAATGGCGTATTCATTTGATGAATGGCGCGGGAAGAGTTCGGTCATGCGGGCTATGGGGATACTGGGGCCATTCTCGCGGCCTTGTGGAGTGAGGCGGAAGGCTTCGGCGAAGGCCTGGAAGGTTATTACGGTTCTAGATGGTAGGGAAGGGAAGAGCCATTGTCGTTCAGCGATGGGAGATTGGGCGATGGTTGGGATAATGTGTGCGAAGAAGGGATGGGCTCCCACTGAGTGCCAAGGCAGCTCAGCGAAGTTAGCCAGCCCTCCGATATGCAGGTATTCTCCTACCTCGGTAGGGATACCATCACAAAAAGTCGTGTAGTTCGCCAATGCTTCCATTGCGCACGCAAACACGAATACACAGAGCACAGAGCACGAATACACAGAAAACACAATCACAATCACAAGAGCACAATAGCGTTTTTTGGCGTAACCGAAGAGCTTAAGTACCAATATTACGGTGGGGGGTAGGGACTGATGGTTATCATTGTGCAGTGCTGGAATGATATTGTTTTTAATTTGGCGTACATGCTTGAGTAAATGGTAAGGAGGGCGGCTTATGACAAAACACGGCTATTTAAGAAAAGAAAAGAAAGAACATAATAAAAAGTAAAACCAAAAAAATACGATCCACCGCCGAATGATTTAATGCGGATTAATAGCGCTTTGATACGGCCGCAGCTTCGAGCCATTGATTGCTTTTGGAAGTGGATTTCCGGTCAACGTAGTCAACCGAAAAGTTGCTGGCCCGATTTGCTCTGAGATTTTGTAAGGGCCGAACCACCGTAATTTGAATTTGCCTGCGGATCTATTGGACTTTGCATTATAGAAAAGTACAAGCTGTCCAACCGAAAACACTGGAGTTTTCAGGTTTCGATCGTGCGTTCTTGCCTGTCTTAATTGAACTTCGTGCATGGTTAAAAAACTGAGCCATCGGTGTTCGTCTAACTCTCTGAGTGTGTCCAACCGAAATGTCAGTGAGTCTTCCGGTAGCAGTTTCTGGGTAATGGCTACTCGTAAACTTGGTATAACCATCTCCATTGGTGCTATTGCTTCTAAGCCATAAGCTAATTTGAAAGGTGTCAATCCTGTTGTTACCTTGTAGGTAGTCCGGTATGCCCATAATACTGCAGGTAGTAGTTGATCCCATCTTTCCGGTGATTCCCTGATTAATTTTCGAAGGATATTCAGCAGAGATTTGTTTGTACTTTCGGCCAATCCATTGGCACGAGGATAATAAGGAGAACTAAATTTATGTGTAACGTGGAACGACTGTGTAAGTGCCTTCATTAAATTGTTTACAAAATGAGTGCCTTGATCTGAGACAATTTCTAGTGGTAAGCCAAAACGTGGAAAGACATCGGTTAGCAGACACTTTGCTACTGTAACTGCTGTAGCAGACTGTAAAGCCCAAGCTTCAGCCCATCTAGTTGCATAGTCTGTACAAGTCAGTATGTAACGGTTGTTACTGAAGACTGCTGGTGGTGTAATTGGACCGATAAAATCTAGAGCCCACTTCTGGAAAGGTTCTATTGGTAAGATGGGTTGCAAAGGAAAAAAATGACGTTGTAATGGCTGACCCGATCTTTGACAAGTATCACATTGTTTGACAAACTGTAATATATCTCTGTACATTATTGGCCACCAGAGACCACTCTGTAGAATTTTCCGGTGAGTTAGATCTGTAGCAAAGTGTCCACCCGAAGGAATCGAGTGAGCCAAAGTGATAACTGAGTTAACTTCATGTGGTGGAATACATCGAAGTAGGATTCCGGTGTGATCTACATAATATAGTTCTCCAGCAATTAACCGAAATCGGCGGCTAAAAACTGCAATTTTCCTGCATACTGCTCTAGAAGTCTGAGATGGAAGGCAACCATTAGTGAGAAAGGTCAAGATCTGATCATAATATGAAAATGGGATAGGTGGGTCTACAGAATCTTCATTAATTGGTTCTGATACATAAATCTCGGGTGTCGTGTCATCTATACCCATCGGAGCTTCACCGGAATCTAAGCGGGATAAAAAATCTGCTAAGGCGTGTGAACTGCCTGGCCGGTGAATGACTTCGTAATCGAATTCTTGCAAGAGTAAGACCCATCGCGTTAATCGACCACCTAGATGTTGTTGCCGAACTAAATAGATAAGTGCAGCATGGTCTACATGAAATGTGAATTTACGGCCTAGCAAGTAATGTCTAAATTTCTTGGCCGAATATACTAGCCCTAGACATTCTCTTTCTGTTACAGAGTAATTTTTCTCAGCAGGTGCTAATCTTCGACTTGCATAATACACTGGTCTAAACCATTTATCAATTTGTTGCATTAATACACTTCCAATTGCTATATCTGAAGCATCAACAAATATATGAAACGGGTGATCCCAGTCCGGCGGTTGTAAAATAGGAACTTGTGTTAATAAATGCTTTAAACGATCAAATGCTATCTGACATTCGTGGCTCCATTCAAATTGTCGAGGTGTTTTGCTGATTAGCTTGTTTAGTGGTATAGCCAGATGAGCAAGCCATCGCAAGTGCCTTCCATGCCACCGTACTTGGCCCATAAAGCGCATAACTTCTTTTGGAGAAGTTGGCACCGGAGTTTCTAATACTGCCGAAATCTTATCTCGATCTACTTGGATACCTTGTGCAGATACAATGTGGCCAAGTAACTTGCCACATGAGACCGCAAACACCGATTTGTTTGGATTCAAACAGAGTCTATATTCTCTGCATTTTTGAAAGCAGCACCGTAAATGAAACAGATGTGCTATCATCTTACCAAAAATTGAAAAATCGTCGAGATATACTTGCATAAATGAAGTGAGATAAGGAGAAAATATCTCCTGAATACATCTTTGAAATGTGCTTGGTGCGTTTCTTAATCCAAACCACATTACCGTACAAGCAAAGACACCCCAATTGGTAATAAATGCAGTTTTTGGTATATCTTCTTCGGCCATTCTCACTTGGTTGTAGCCACTGTACCCATCTAGAAATGAATACATCTCATGACCTGCTACTCTATCAAGCATGGTATCCAGAAAGGGAATTGGAAAGGGATCCGGTACGGTTGCTGCATTTAATTTCTGGTAATCTACACAGATTCTCAATTGCTTGTTTTTCTTAGGCACAATCACAATCGGAGAGATCCATTCAGCATGCTCTACTGGTACGATAAATCCAACTTTCAATAACCTATCAAGTTCTGCCTTAACCTGGGATGCATAATGGGGATTCATCCGGTAGTTGGTTTGCTTTATCGGTCTTGACTCTAGCTTTAGCATGACCCTGTGTTGGTAGATACTGGGGTCCAATCCTTTCATGTCTTTGTAGTCCCATGCAAAGACATCAATGAATTCTTGGAGTAGCTGGATTAAATCTGCTTGAAATGTTTCCGGTAAGTTTTGCTTTATCTTCACCGGACGCGGATGATCTTTATCTCCTAAATTGTAAGTAATCAGCTGATCTTCGGGGACATAGAACTGTTGATGTTTCTCTGTGTTGTTTGTTGGTTTAAAAAGTTGCTGCAATTCATCGTCATGTGTCGAAACAGTGTCTTCCTTCTTAGCCTCTTATGTGACGGGTATTACTATACAGACTGAAGCATTCCAATCATCTACAACGTGCTGTAGATCAATAGTCCCTAATGAAATTAAGTCAGCGTTACTCTTCAAAAACTCTTCTTCTTCATCCTCTGACAATCCATCTAGCATATGGACTGGTTCAGCAAAATACGGTCTAGCGTGTAACTCGCAAGGTTGTATAGCATCTAATTTTACCACATATCTACGATTGGCATCTTTAAACGTAAGCTCTTGTGCAGACCAGTCTTGTATTACCTTCGCATGTTTCAGCCAAGGTCGGCCAAAAAGAAGGTTGTAATCCAAAGTGGATTCTGGCAAATCTAGTATAACAAAGGTCATTTTGAAGGTCGTACCTTGCAAAGTGATGGGTACATTTCGCACAAGTCCTACAGGATGGACTCTTGATTGATCTGCCATTCTGACAAAAAATTGAACTGGTTCGATTTCGGTCCATCCTAGTCTTTTGCATAATGCCGCAGTCGCAATGTTAACACCAGAGCCTCCATCAATTAATACCTGCGTAATCTTATGATTCTTATACCATACTGTAATCAAGGGAACTGGATGATCAACCGTAGAATCAGGTTCCGGTTGAACTGCTGCTATTGCCGAAATACAAGAAGGTACCGGACTGAACTGTTGTTGGAACTGTTGTCGAATTCTAGGTACTAATGCCAGTAGTTGGCCCAAAGGCAGAGTGATCGATGCCTTAGATAAGATTTCCCAAGCCTGTTGAGATTGATTGACAGGCTCTACTGATGTTGAAGTTGATGCCTCTGCTAATGCGGAGGTGTCTACGGTGGGCAATGTATCTACTGCTGATGATGTTTCTGCTGCTAACTCCCTTTGTTGTGTTCCTTCCTTTGTTAATAAGGGTTGGGCTACTGGAATAGGCTCTGGAAAGACTGGTGGTTCTGTTGTGGTCCATTGACTAGCTTTGTTATACATTCTGTGTTGTTCACGTACCCCTGGTTCAAATATTTCTGCTACCGGTTGCAATTGTTTACCGGAACGAGTCTGGACTGCAGCAGCCTGTGTCTCTACCGGTGTGAGTTTTACCATGTTGGCCATTGGATTTTGGCGTTCCTTCTTCCTTTGATCATACTCAGCTGCATCTTTGCAAAATCTTCTAATATGTCTGAATTCGCCGCAAAAATGACAGCGTGGTGGTGGTAGATTGGGATTTTCTGGTGGTACTCCGTTCTGCCAGCGGTTTGCATTAAAATTGTTGTTCCTCTGTCCTCGGTAGTTACGATATCCTTGCGGTTGATTGTTTCTCAATTGCGGAGGCACGTAGTGATTCGCTGGCTATCCATGTTCTTGAATAACTGCATTGACCGTTGCTGTTCCCTGTATTCTGGCATTGTAAACACAGTTTCCAATGGTGTGTCCGACAGTGTTGCAGATAGCACAAAACGTTTGATTGAGTGCACAATTGGCACTAGTATGACCTGAATTTTTGCATATGTTGCAGTATACCTGTCTAGTCATATCTTCTGCAACATTCTTGTTCGCTTTTAACCATTCTCAATCTTCTGTAAATCCACCGACTTTGTGTTCCAGTTGCAGAGTCATTGCAATGACTGCATCGAGGGACATGGCTCCGACACATCTTATGATCATGATCTGCTTAAGTTGTGGAACCAAACCATTGATGAACCACTCAGTGATAACATCATCTGGTAAGTTAGCATGGGCCGGTGGTAGCTGCCTTAAGTGTGTTCTGAAGAGAGTAGCATACTCCTGTACAGTTTGATTTGGTTTCTGTCTGTTGTTCTGCAGATAATCAAAAATTTCGGCTGGATTTTTTTTTAGCCTGAATCGTTGCAGAAAAGCATCTCGTACTGCTTCATAGGTGCCGAAATGATTAATATCATATTCTGTAAGCCATCTAGCTGCTTCATTAACAAGTGTAGATTGGAAGACAATAGCTTTGTAGGCCTGATCCGGTGGATGATTGAGTACTGCGTAGCTTATCTCAAAGGTGCTACGTGAGCATCCGGATCATCTCCTGGAAATCCACCAAACTTAGTGTACGTCACTCCCGTTGGAGGTGGCCTGGGTGGACATAACTGTTGTTGTCCGTTCATTGTGAGTGTGTTATACTTTCCTTCTGAACTACCGGAATCTGTATCGTCGGATAACGCACTTTCCGGTGCGATTATCTTGTCTAATATGCTTCGAATCTCTGTTTCGAACAGCCTTCCTTTCTCCTTGATGTCCAGTGTATGGGAACTTGCTTCCAAGCACGGCAGATGGGCTGAAGATTTAGCAGAAAATGCTAAATTGTCACCAAAAAACTGTGATTCTCTTACCGAAATGAACCGAAATTGTGCCCGAATTCGGCGTTTTTTTGCCTTCGCCAATTTCTGTGACTAAAGTGTTTCTAATTGTAGATGAATCTGAATCTTTTCCCAAAAGTGTTAAGCTAGATTCCAAATGCGTCTTGGTAGGTTCTGGGATTACTATATCTTTGACAGACTGTGCCAAAATAGTACCGGACTCTACCAGAGGCATAACAGGTTCTACCGGAATATGACCGGAATTAGTTTTAACGTTCTTAACTTTCTTGACAACTGGGTCAGTCCTAGTTGTACTTCTACCTCCCAAAGTTGGCTTTAGTACTCCAGACTGATGGTTCTTGGGATACGTTTCACCGGATCGAGTAACCGGCATATATCATCTTTTGTACTATTCGTGTAGTATTACTAACGGGACAGTCTGCAACAGTCTGGTCTGTTGCTACTGCCAATCCAACGATAATCTAATTCTGACAAATGACTCGCAATTTTGATGCCACCTTCCCATAGGCGGCGCCAAGTGTTAAATGTTATGCAGTTACGCTGTTTTAATAACTAGCTGAAATCGTACCGAGCAAGTATTTAACATAAAATAGAGGTTCACCGTAAACTATATTAAACTTTGAATTACCGGAAGGCGTTGTCAGATCAAGTGGGTTCTTGGGAGTGGTAGGGGTCTGTTAGACAGAGGCCCTGTACTATTTTCCCAAATCCTTACATAACCACAAATACTCTTATCGCGTCTTAGCTTAGATACTTAGTTTTAACTGACCAGTAACTGTTTCTGCGTCTTAGGACGCCGAACTTACAGACTAATCTGCTATGGTAACGGAGCAGTCGTCTAGTTCTAACTTGCAGATTAATAGAGTTACTCAACTTACTAAACTTATGCGATTCACTACACACTTCTTCAGGGCAGACATGTATACCAGATAGTAATCAGACATACGACCATACCAGAGGGTGTACAGGCTTACCGTATGCCGAACTCAATCAACCGTCATACTAATTACAGTCTAACTCATCACCAAGCTTATCAGTGCTCCAACTCGTAGTTCATACTATTATCGATATTAGTCCTTCCCTGTGAACGAAATCAACAGTGAATACAGAACACAACTGTCAACAACAGATTCACACTCGATACTACACGTTCATTATTCTGCACTACAGTAGGAATAGACGAACAGACTGAACAAAACAATATAGGAATATGATTCAATATCTTGATGACACCACACCACTCAGACAGTACTCAAACAACTTCTGAGAAAAAAAACGGGTCTCGATCACCCTTTTTCCATTACTTTAAAAAGACGTTTACAGAATGCGCGTACCAATTTTTCGTGCGTAATTCAAGGAACTCCGTTACATCCGGCATACATTTGTCCTACTCTGGCGGCCGTCTAACATATGTGTAAAGACCATGTAAAACATGGAGGCTTAATTTCCGCTACACTACTTATTAGATAAGTTGTGAGAAAGCAATAACAAGCCTCATGAGTTACCTAAGTTAATAGGTTCAGAGCCTCTGATTCGGATGACGAAGAGGAGGAAGAAATCCTCAGCTCTTTTGAAGCGATGAGAGACAATCCTTTGACGAAAATCATATTTATGGAGAGTATGAGATATATACTCTCACCTTAAGTCAAGATTTCCTTCAAAGTACAAGAAATAATAGGCTTTGGGTATTACAGAATAGCCCTCTTGCATAATTTTGCATAAATTTCAGGAGTTACTTTTACTAGTAGCCTTTTCAGGGAAGGGAAATGAAGCGGGATTTTTCTTAGTTTAGTAGGGAAAATCATGCACACACATAGTATAGTCTATTGACTTCCATATACAATCAAGAAATTCAAAATAAACCTCAGTATTATGGGAGTTTGAAGCTCCACAAAACCCCCTTCCATCATAGTTTGAGAAAAAAATTCAGCACCTGAATCTAAGAAATTCCCATTTTGGAAGAGGGAAAAAGAGGTGCACTAGCTATGGATGGATGGGAAAAATTATATATACTGAGAGTATGGTGTATGGAATTCTTAGGAAAATCATTAGATTCATCAAAAGGATAAGTTAAGGAGGAATTTTGTATCCTCAAAGACCCCCTTTCCACCCTTTTTGAAAAAATTTCAGATGTTAACTTTTATCAAACTCCACTTTTGGGAGTAAGAAAAAAGAACATTTAAGAGGCTTTCTAGGGATTAGTGCATACACACATGACGTACGGTGTATGAATTACCTTGGAGAAGAGGTGTTTGGGAAACATCTTTTAGTCTATATTTCAAAAGGAATTCATTTCCTCTACTTTTCAATGTAACTTTCCTTCACATGGGAGTATCATTCTCCACTATTTTTGAAGGAAAAAGTATGGAGAGCTTATATATATGTTCTCAGTTATGGATGAGTAGAGCAAATGGATTCAAAAGAGTCTCTTCCAAAGGGAAAGGGAAAGTGGAATAGCTTCCACTACCAAAGCTCTTTTCCTTAGAAGAGATTACAGAGAGACATAGAGAGAGTTTTACTTTCTCATTTTGGTTGTCTAGATAGGAGTGGCACTCTTCTATCAAAGGCAAGAGGGAGATCAGTTAATCATGATGGTTAGATTGAGTATCACTTGTAAACTCTAGAGAGAAGCAGTTATGCTATTTTTAGTGATGGTCTTTGATTAGATGAGATAATCTAGTTATTGACATTAGTTAGACTGGGAGTAGATTGATGATACTTCTCTTTTGAGTTTCCAAGAGATAACGATATATCTAACCTATTAGGATACCAAACTCTTAGTTGGTGTTACATCATGAGTATGATGAGTAAACATCAGTTAGGAGGATGGGTACTTAGGGATTATCTGAATCTAAAAGGGAATGCTTTCTGCATTCATATGGCAAACTACAGGGAAGAGAAATATTAGAGTTTGCACAAGTGCCAGAAGATGCTCTTCCAATAGAACTTAGTCCACAGGTAATGGATGAAAAACCACAGACTTCTTGGTTGGTGAAATGTAGAGATTGCATTTTACTGCCGTGATCTAGATGATGGATTTGCATAGTTCACAAGGTAGTTAGGTTAAACTATTACTTGTGAGTACACTCAAGGTTAGGAAGACCTAGAGTGGTATGATGGCAATCTATCATTTAGTCTTAGATGGGTTTGGAGTCACTTGTTATGGGAATTCGTTCTATATCTTTAGAGGATTTATGGTTTATTATCTCCATTATAGTATGGTCAAGCTTATGAGCTTGGCACTTTACATTTGCTTTTTATACTATTACTTCATAGAGGATACATATTATGGACTTAGCTCATTTTGGTAATGCTATATGTCATGGGAGTGATAGTGTAGAAGTTGAATGTATATGGGAGATAGTAGACACCACTCAGACGGTTTCCCATCTTTGAGATGATCTCATATGAGACTTCTTAAGGGGAAGGATACGGGGAAACAACACACACAGAGATGACCATGTACATAGAGTACATGGGGTTCAGGGGAGTCTGAGTACTTTCTTCTACCATTATGGACATTTCATTTACATTTTCAAGGATGAAAATGTTTTCAAGGGGAAGGAAATGTCATATGATATTTATATGGGAGTTTTTAGAGAATGCCACATGGCATTTCTATGTATTACTCCACCTTTGTAGCGAAAGTAGAGGAGATCATTCTCGGGCACGGCTGGGAGGAAAAATGAACAGCCTTGTGTGTTTATGGAGCACGATATGGTGGCAATGGAAGAGGCGATGTGGTATCAAAAGATTGTTCACTTGATAGGCACTGCAGGGTGTTGTGCCCATTTGTCTGCTGATGCAGTCCACTTGACTGTTGATGCAACCCACCTGACCCATCTGTTGGGTGGTGACCCCTTCTAGTTTGCAGGAAGCCCAGGGGGAAATCTGTGGACCTTCTTCTAAATGGCAATTGTCCACTGCCAAGTCCGCGTGGGTTGGTGTAGACATAACGTGACTTATTTGGCCAAAGATCTTTCGGTCTTCCGTCACATGTAGTTCATATGGTCTAGGGTTACATACCTCAGGCAGAGTGTTGTTAGGGAAATCAAGTGGTATCACTCGTTGCTGATCTAAGGTTCCAGTCAACAAGGAGCCTTGTCTAAGATTTAGGTCCATTGAGTGATCGTATAGCCAATCTTGGCCAAGGATTGGGGTTTCTATCAAGTCGTCGTCATGGCACACTAGTAGCTTCACTGTCATGGTCACTTCGTGTATGAGGATAGGAAGGTCCACCTCGCCCATGCAAGGGGTTTCCATGCCTCCCAGCCCTATGAGGTATGCCTCAATTGGCTACATTTCTATTCTTGAGTCCTTATCGTGGGACCATCTAATCGCACTAGTTGCAGCACCTGAGTCAATTAAAGCCATGAGCTCATGACAAGGGTTGCCGTGCTCTAGCCTAACTGTGATGAATGGTTGTGTACCTAAGTATCGACTCAGGGACTTGAGGAGAAAGAGACTATACCTCAATCCCCTACAAGTGCATATAGTGGGAATTCACGCTTTAGTTATCAATCCAAGAACTATCATAATCTAGCCGAGTGTATGAGGACATGCATTCAAATGACGGTCAATGCAAATATGAACTAATAAAGGTGCAAACATATGTAAGCTATCACATTCAAAGCTTTCATGGTCGGCTATGGTGTCACGACACTTAGAGTGCAGCCAAGTAGATCGAGCTTTTCTCTTAGCTCCGAATTGAAAATATAGTGATTAGCAGGTTCATTTCGAAGCTCTCGAGCAGAAACATTCAATGGTGGTAGTCTTACACGATTTTGACATTGTTGCTTCAAGTTATGAGCAAAATATTGAGCCACAAAAATGACATATCTATGCTTCAACACTTCGCACACACACTACCAATAGCAAACAAGCACTACCATGGATAGAAAACACTTCAAAGCAGTCTTTTCAAGCCACATACATGCATGCAAGCTCACAACTAAGAAGATGCAGAGAGGAGAAGACACAAATTTGAAATTCTATGCTCTTGATTCTCACAATGGCAAAAAAAGCTTACAAAGAGTCACAAAATGACTTATATACATGTGCCCTGGAATTGGTCCTTTCACACATGAGACTGGCACTTTATTGATTAAAAGACTAATTACCTACTAATTTACAAAGGTAATGAGACAAATCTTTATGGGTTTGCATCTAGAGGACTCCTCTAGTGCATTTACATCGGAAAATATATTACAAAATGACTATGGTACAAAAACAATGTGTCCAAATCGGAAAAATTTTGGGGCCCTTCTTTTTCTCTGCATCTTTGTTCTTCTTTGCTCTACAACACTCTCCCCCTCTTTGTCTCTGTCGTCCCTTGACAGGCTTTACTTTTTGTCTACAGCTTGTCTATAGCTCCTAAATACACGCACCCAGTGGTCGAAGAAGCGATAAGGATTGTCAGGCAATTTGTTACTTTATCCGAATTAAATCCTTTGCTTCTGTAATCCCCTTGGTATTCCATACATTCATAAATCTGGGTTGATGTATTAAGTCGGGCTACCATGTACGCCATCAGTGGCTAAGAATGTGAGATTCTTAGTCACTCTCTTCAACTTCTCAGCCTCTACCCTTTCTAACTTTTGGTCTTCTAATATGTCTTTGTCTTCACACATCTGACCTTGTCGTATTGCCTGGATCCTATTTACTTTTTTCTATTGCATGCAGCTGGTGGATGAGGAAGCTGTGTGCAACCTCCCATGAAAAGTCCTGATTGTTATCTTTCTTTATTTCCCTTCCTCAAGACCTGGTTCTTTGATGTTGTTGCCTGATGCATGCCTTTTGGCATACAAAGCAACAAAGGAGTCATGCACAATACGGCAACAAGGCCAGATCATTTTTTCCCATAGATTATGTACAACTCAAGTGATTTTAATCACTACACAAACATTGTAAATCCCGTTTTTGGTAGAATAGACTCCATTTTGTGCAAGCCGAGGAGTCCTCGAGCTTGAGGAGTATTAGAAGTACCATCGTACCAATTTTCATAATTTTTAGACTTCGTTTGAGCCCTCAAATAAGCCTTGGAACCTAATTTTTAACTAGGCCGGACACTAGGTCTGGACAGGGCCAAAACTAGTCAAAAACTATAAAAAGAGCTAGAGAGCTCATTTTTGAGGCTAGATTGTAATTGAAACGAGCTTGTAAGAGCTATTGAAAGTAATCTAAAGAACTCCATTGATTCTCTCTCTTTGTCTTGCCGTGTGTGCGCGTGTGTGTGTATGTGTGTGCATGCTTGTGTGCTTCTCACTCACGCACTTGTGCCGCCACTTGCTCGAGGTCTTCATACCATCCTCACGTCTTCCCGGATTGACATTAAAGGAGGTGCTACTCATCACTGAGCTACACCAAATTTTGGCGCCGTTGCCGGGGATCGAGCTTTGAGGACGAGCGTGTGATGGTAAGACGTAGAGTTGACGCGTTGGAGTTGTAGGTATTTTCTTCACTCTCATCGATTTTCTTTTACTTTCTTCACCATTTTCATCACCATCCTCATCACCACCATCTCCCACCTCCATCTCCATCATCGCGAAAAATTCAGTTTTTTGACTATATTCCCATCTCCACCTCATTTCCCTCATTTCACTTGTGAGAGAGAGCGAGAGAGCGAACTTGCATGTGCTGTTTTTGCATGTTTTCTGAGCTATTTTGCAGGTTTTTGCTGTATCATCATCCCCAGCAGTGTGCGCAGGCCTATTGAGCAGCAATTGAGAGCATCCAAGCAAGGGTGTTGCGCACGCTTGAGAATCAACTTCTCGAGCACTAAAGAGCAAGGTTCGGCAAGAAAGGTCGGAATATTCTCAACTCCTCTTCGTCAATTCCTAGCTTAGGCTAAGAACGATTAGAAGTAGGAGTAAGTCAGGGCGACGATAGGCCACTATCAAGTGGAAGACTACCTAAAAACTCAAGTTCAAGCTAAAAACTTAATCTCTGTACTGTCGACAACATAAAGGAAAGAACCTAACATGGAACGATCAACCTGAAAGTACGAAGAACATTCAAGTATTCCTGACGATGTAATAGCAGACAAGACTTTAAACACGAGGAATAACTAAAAAGAATCAAGTGACTGGTACCAATTGATCGGCAACGAGGTTGTACTCTGGGCAAAGAATTGGGCTAATCAGTTAGGCATATGAACCTTAGATCAGGACGACACCTAGTAAGAGAGAGACAAAGCCTTAGGTCTTCAGAGGCTAGTGTCAACCACACTGCAAGGTCTTGGGCCCAGCAGTTGAGTCGCCACTCTCATTACCCTAGCTCTGATACCAGTGAGTCAGAGATGTCTCAAGGTATGGACAGACCTACGGGAAGTTCAGGAGTGCCTTACTTATACAGGGTGGAAGGTCCTTACAAAACGCAGTTGGAATACCTTAGGACCAACCGATTAGGTGCGAGCATCTATGAGGACGGCCTAGGAAGATCAGTGGTCCAGATTAAAAACCCTGACCAATCCATAGGACTAGAGCACCCAGCGGTCAAGTTTGAAAATGGTGCATACCTGGACAAGGAAGGAACCATATACGTAGTCACCAGTCATCCAGATAGGACAGATGAATTTGGAAATGTAATTTCAGAAACGGACTTAGGTGACTTGGAACAAGGAAACATGGGAGTGGAACCTAGAACCCCTCGAGGTAAATCAGTTCTCACTAGGATTATCACGCCTGAGTGGGTCCCCCAAGATAACAAGTGCATAGATTTGCTTCTCAATCGAGAAACGGACAAAGCCTTTTGGAGGTATAAACCAGATCACCCAATTGATATAGGAACAATCATGATCTATGAGTTTAAGGATCCGGATAGCCCAGGCAGAGTGACCTACCTAGATCATGCTTCAGAACGAATCTTTGTGGTGACAGAAAATGATAGGCATGCCTACACTTGGAAGGGTGAATTTATTTTCCCCAACCAAGATCAAATGTATCCTATGGTCACCCTGGGGCTGGAACTTCCCAAGTTCATGGTACGCAAAGAGATAGAAGTAGGGATAGACCAGAAGTAAGTTTCGCCAACCCCGTGGGCAGAGAAAGAACGAGAACAGAGACGAATAGGGTAGAACCTGAGATGCATAGAGCCCACAGGAACCAAAGAAATGTAGATGGATTCCCTCTGCCGAGGCCTAGAGAGCACATAAGAACTTTGAGACCCACCCAGCTAGTTAAGTCCATGAAGAATTACTTTGACGGCACAGGAGATCCCTATGATCATGTGGCGGAGTTCAAGCAAGTCTTGAGAGCTGAACAAGTGGAAGATCTGTTCACGCAGTACAATGCCTTCGGTCTAACCCTTAGGAACACAGCACTTACATGGTTTCAGCCATTAGATGAGCGTCAGTTCAGGAGCATAGACCAACTCCTAGAGGCATTTATTGTAGAGTTCTCTAAGAGCGGCATAAGACACAATACCTCCTCATTGATTCACAGTTTCAAACAGACCCCCCAAGAGACTGTCAGATTGGCCGGAAGAAGATTTAGACAATATCTTGAAAGGTGCCCTATTTCGGAGCTACCCACATCTGCTAAACAAGTAGCCTTATTTCTTGATGGATTGCTGAGTACGAAATTGAGATCCTATGTGTATCTGAAAGACCCCAGGACTATAGAAGAGTGTGTACGTATGTGCATTGACATTGAAGATAACCTAGGAGAAGAACTAGAGCTTTCCAAAATCTACAAAGATTCAGATGGTGCATCTAGTCACTCTTCCACACAATCCACATCAATTGAGGAACTCGCAGAGAAAGTGGCCCAGAAATTAGGAGTAACTAGCAAACAAATTCCAAGGTTTGCTCCTGTGAAAAGGTGCTATACATGCGGTGGTGACCATATGGCGAACGTCTGTCCCATAATGGCTCAACCCCAAGTAAACCCTAGTAGCCAGTACTGCACCATAGAACGGAGATACACCAACCACACCGCACAAGATTGCCCATACAACAAGCAGGCGGTTAGGCAACCCTACCCTCAACCCTACCAACAAGGCAGATACCAGAACCAGTATCCTCCCCCACCACAATATGCTAGACCCCAACAAACCTACCAACCACAATATCAGGCCCAACAGAGACCCCAACCGGTGCTAGCTCAACAGCCTCCAAACCCCTCTAACGTGATTCCAGTAAAGTATGCTGTTGCAGAAGAAAACCTAAATAGAGCTATAGTCCCTGTAACATCCTTGATCTCTGAAAATGACCCAAGTGATCATAGCTTTGATTCTACCCATGTGGATAGCCCCCAGGCTTACTACATGCAGTCTCCAGAACATGGTGAGTCCTACTATAGTGAAGAGCCGAACGAACCTAGTTGGGAGTCAGATTACACGAACGTCATGTATGCAAACCCCAACCCTAGGCCTCAATCTAGGCAGGTAAGACCTCCATTCCCAAGAGGACCGTGCTACAGATGCCAAGGAGATCACCTCATTCGTGATTGTCCCTTGCCTCCACCTACACAACCCCAGTCAGTGATGATCCAAGGCTTCTGCCAAGATTGCGGAAAAGAGCATCTCTTACGAGATTGCCCAAAGAACTCCAGTAATATGCCAAAAATCACGCCCATCAATGTTATTGAGTTAGTGGTAGATTCCAGCGGAAGCGTTACTTCCACTGCACCCGTACAGGTAGTCACGAGAGCTCAAGCAGTGAAGCAAAACCAAGGGGTAGGCAAGGAAAAGAGCCCAGACACTAGCGATACTGAGAGCCAAAATAAAAAGAGAACAAGAGCTTGGAGAGATAGCCGCGAACGCATGAAAAGGCAATGGGCAAAGAAGATGAGTGAACTTGAGGAAAGTCTACGAGAAACCAAGGCTAGAATCATAGAGATCACATCTCAACCGCACTCTCACACATTCCCACCGCTACTATCCCCATCACCCTCCATCCCTTCACCCTCTAAGACACCCCACGTAACCCACCCACCACCCCAAACAGGATCAGTATTAGCTGATCCCACTCCCGAAGACATAGACATGATGCTTAAAGCATATCAGGCCAGAATCCAAGAAGGGCCAAACGTCACGGATCATGACAAGTGCTATCCTAGAGCTGACCTAGAGATAGAAAGAACCAAACTGTGCGCGAAAATGGTCGCTTTGGCTCAGACTATGTTTGAAGCCAGTCGCCTTTTCAATTACTCAAGCTCAGCCAAAACGCAATTACACTTGGATGGATTCCTAGAGAAGTTAGAGAGGATAATTGCAAGATCTGACAAGGAAGAAAAAAATCAAGAGAAAGAGAAAGCAAGCAAAAACATGAATCATTCCCCATCGGAAGTGTATGTGGCCAATTCCACTAAACCAGACAGTTTCCCCTCCTTAGAAAGAATTGAGAGGCTAATTGCACAGTCAGAAAAGGAACCTACCCCTCAAAGAAAGGGAAGGGCAAGAGAACGGATAAGCCAGCCTCTTCAGGAAGCCCATGTGCCTCCTCAAGAAACTTATCTTCCCCCCCAAAAGGCAGATGAGCCTATCGCGAAAGCTCATGCACCTCCACAGGTTGCCGACATTCCTTCTCAGGGAGCGTATGAGCCTGTTCGGAAAAGTAATAGAATAAGTAACCCTCCCCAAGAAGCTTGTGCTCCAGCCATTTGCGAGAACGAGGAGAGGGTCAACAACAAAATAAGCCCTCCTTCCCAGGTTGCTTATGCGCCCAATTCTACGGAGCCAGACACTTCTTCTTCTATGAATCAGTTTGCACCAGACTTCCTACGAGAGATTCAAGAAGACAAATGGGATAACGAAAGCGAGGTCGCCCCTCCTTTTGAACTTGTGGATGATGCACACGACCAGTTCCCACAAGACATCCCATCTATTTACGGGGAACATGAGAGTACTCAGTCTCATGAGAGATTAGACTTTGAGTCTAATTCCATACAAGAGCTACCCCACTTCACAGGCCCATGGGAAGCAAAGTCCACATGTATGAGAGCACCCACAGTCTTGGTAAGGAACGACGACTCAGTCATACCTAGGAACACAGAGGTAGTGAAGAACACTAACGTGCAGTGTAATCTCAAGTTAGAAGAGCTACTCAAGGTTAGACCTGAATTATGGAAACATGTAGCCAAACAAGTACCAGAGATAGCAAAACCTCGTTCCCAGGCAGGATCCCATAGGACAGTGCCAGAAATTCCCTTGGATAAGATAGGGGATATGTGTGAAGGTGAAGAAGGGAACACCTATCTGCCCATCACCTACCAGGAGTACACCACCAAGGCAATTTTGGACTCAGGTGCAGGAGTTGCAATTGCCACAACCTCCTTATGGAAACGTTGGGGCAAGCCGGCACTCAGGCCAACGAGGATGAAATTGCAAATGGCCGATGGTCACATAGAGAGACCCTTAGGATTGCTAGAAGGAATAACTCTCACCACTTGTGGTGTCGAGTTTGAGCATAGTTTTGCTATATGTGACTTTAGCAAAAATCATGCCTATGAGATGATTTTGGGAAGACCGTTTATGCGACAGTTGCAAGTGGTACAGGATTGGGGAACCAATTCTTTGTACCTGCAGCACTTGGGTGTTACAACCAAAGTTAATCTCAAGGATTATTCTCATAGAGATGTCCCTCCTATCCAATGGAATCCCATCCATAGAGCTAAAGATGACACAGAATCGGTGCATTCCATAGGGTCTGGATCCTCATGGATGCATGAAGACACCCACTTATGGATGTGCAAGGTAGCAGTAGAGGAAGAGAAGAGGGAAAAGGCCAGAGAAATAGGTGCGAACGAAACCCATAGACCCATTCAAGACCCAGCCTATGCACCTGTAGTTTTTCCAGACGAGGAATTCGAACCCCATGGCTGGGCAGAAATTTTAGCAACCATGGACGTAGCCATCAACGAAGAACAATGGACACCTCACTGTGATGAGGATGGCTATGACATTTCAGTCTTCTCCATAGAGCCAATCATGGGAGAGGCAGTTTTAGAAGAATGTGAACCTAGCCCTGATGCATTTGAGGATGCAAGTGACTCCGATCTAGAGTCCATCATTATGGACCCACCATTTGCATCAGATGAAGAATACTTCCATGAAGTAGAATTTCAACCCCAGAGGCATGGAGAGGTTACAAATGATGTAAGATTAACAACGCATATGACCCCTAAGGAAGAAGGAAAGAAACGAAAGAAGAGAGAAGCCTTACCAGAAGAGGAAGAATCTTTGTTTGAGGTCCCAGAAAATTTTAAGAAGTATGAGATAGATGACAGGAGAGTCATGATTAGAATGCCCAAATGAGAGGCACAATCAGGAGAGGCCTATGATAACAAAGAAACTACCAAGAAAATTGTAGTGGCCCTAGAAGAAGGAGAAGAGAGATGCACGTATATAGGTCATGACCTGACAGAAGAAGAAGAGCACGAATTGATTGCCTTGCTAAGAGAATACAGAGATGTATTCGCTTGGAGTTACAAGGATTTGAAAGGGGTTGACCCGGACATATGCTCGCACACCATCCCCATGACCTCAGATGCCAAACCCTCTAAGCAAAAGCCTTACACATATAATGATAATTACGCTGCTAAGATCAAGGAGGAGATAGATAGACTGGTCGAAGCTGGATTTATCTATGAAATTGAGCACACTGAATGGGTATCCCCCATCGTAGTGGTGCCCAAGAAGAATGGCAAGCTGCGTGTGTGCACTAACTTGAAAAAGGTTAATGCCGCCACGATTCGAGATAATTATCCGCTTCCCATCACAGAACATCTCTTAGAAAGAGTGGCAGGCAAGGAAGTGTACAGCTTCCTTGATGGATTTTCTGGCTACAATCAAGTAGCCATAGCTCCAGAGGATCAGCATAAGACAGCCTTTGCCACAGAATGGGGCATTTTTGCTTTTAGAGTAATGCCATTTGGGCTTACCAATGCACCAGCCACCTTCCAGAGGCTGATGTGCCATGTGTTTAAGGAGTTCCTGAGGAAGAGTTTAGAAGTCTATGTTGATGATCTTTGTGCTCATTCCAATGTTAGACAAACTCATATTCCTGAACTCAGACAAATCTTTGACAAATGTAGAGAATATCAAGTCTGCTTGAACCCAGAAAAGTGCGTTTTTATGGTCAGGCAAGGTAAGATTCTAGGACACATAGTGTCAAAGAATGGCATATCTACTGACGAAGAGAAAGTGCGAGCCATAGCAGAGCTACCTAGGCCAAAGAATGTCAAGGAAGTACAAGCTTTCATGGGGCATTGTGGTTATTATCGACGATTTATACACATGTATGCTGTCATTGCAAAGCCCATGTACGGACTTCTGACAAACTTTGAGTGGACGGATGAATGTGAGAATTCCTTCCAAGAGCTTAAACGAAGATTATGTTCAGCACCAATCTTGACCACACCAGATTGGAATAAGCCATTCCATGTTCATGTTGATGCATCCAATTATGCTATTGGATGTGTACTCGCACAACCTACTGGTGAAGGAAATGTGGATCTTCCAATTGCCTATGCCAGTAGACAATTGAATGCGGCTGAACGGAATTACACCACTACGGAGCGCGAAGGATTAGGCATGGTATATGCAGTCAAGAAATTTAGACACTGTTTGCTTGCAAATAAGTTTAAATTTTTTACTGATCATCAGGCATTATTATATCTCGTAAACAAGCCATGCAATACAGGAAGATTAGTGAGATGGTTTCTCTTGCTAATGGAATATGACTTTGAGGTTGTGGTAAGAAAAGGTAGGACTCACTTACGAGCAGATCACCTCTCCAGGCTCACATCGGGAGAAGCCCCACAAGGAGTGTCAGATGACCTTCCTGATGCTTACTTGTTTAAGTTGGAAGTGGTGCCGCAGTGGGCCAAGCCACTAGTACCAGTATTGACATACGGGCCTAATCATCCAGTGGTGAACACACGGAATAGAGAGATCGTAAAAGCCCAAAAGTACCATATCATGGCAGGAAGCATGTACAAGCACACAGATCAAGGGATCTTGGCTTGTTGCGTAGAAGAGGATGAGTACACTAAATGGTTGCAATTAGCACATGTAGGTGCGTTAGAGCAACACCATTCAAAGCAAAGAACTTTGCAGACTCTAAAGAGATTCGGAGTGCATTGGCCAACTATGGAAGCGGATGTCCAAAAGTTGTGCAAGGAATGCCCAATCTGTTGCACCAAACCACCAGTAGAACATGCCACTCTCTATCAAGTATCCGTTGTGCCAGATTGGAGCGAACCACTAGTATCATTCCTGAGGACAAACACATTCCCTCCAGACATGACTCTAGCTAGAAAAAGGAGTTTGGAACAAGAAGCCCAGGATTATTCACTCGTTGGTGATAATCTATACAAGCGCGGTAAGGATGGTTACCTGAGACTGTGTGTCCATGAAAGTGAGTATCTTAAGATCTTAGAAACTGCTCACCAAGGTGTAGCAGGAGGACACTTTGGACCAGACCGGGTGATCAAGGCAATACTATTTGCGGGCTTCTGGTGGCCTACCCTTCACATGGATGCACATACCTATGTGAAACGGTGTGATGTCTGTCAGAGGACTCAGTATCCCATACGCAAAGATGAGATGCCACTGAAACCTATGATGGGTGGACGTGCATTCTCTAAGTGGGGAATAGACTTCGTAGGTCCTATTAATCCCCCAGCTAAGGGTTCGCATGCGGAATACATCATTGTTGCAACAGACTATCTAACCAAGTGGGTAGAGGTAAAGGCTACGACCAAGAACGATGCTCAAACAACTGCCAAATTCTTGTTTGAGAATGTATTCACGAGATATGGGCTACCTATAGAGCTTGTAAGTGATAGAGGCACTCATTTCTTGAACGAAGTGATTGAAAATCTACTCCAAGAATTCTTGGTAATACACAAGAAGTCTGCCCCCTATCATCCTCAAGCTAATGGACAAGCTGAGAGCACTAATAAGATTTTATGCAATGTACTGACGAAATTAGTGAACACTAAACGCTCTGATTGGGACAAACAGCTACACCATGTTGTTTGGGCATACCGAGTTGCCTACAAAACGGTACTCCAAGACACCCCCTTTCAGATGGTATTCGGTCAAAACGCTGTGTTACCCTTGGACTTCTTGATCCCTACATTGAAAGTAGCACAAGAGCACGAATGGACAGGGCATGAGCTCTCCTCTAGGATCTTTGACCTTGAACGATTAGGGGAAACAAGACTGAGAGCCGCTGCAGGAATATATGCAGCCAAGAAGAGACAGAAGGCATATTTCGATGCCCACGTGAAGGATAAAGGCTTGAGGGCAGGAGATCTAGTCTTAGTCTATACACTAAAACAACACGCGAGGAAGCTAGAAAAGAGAGGCTACAGACCTATGATCATCAATAGGATCTCCACGAGCGGAGCAGTACAATTGGCCACATTAGAGGGCGATGTTCTCCCAAATTATATTAGCGGTTGCAGAGTCAAGTTGTATCAGGAACCCCTCACGGAGGAAATGCTCAGTCGACTCAACACTGCTAAGAAACCCAAAGAGGAAGAGAAGCGAATTAGAGAAGAAGCTCAAGCAGAAGCTTTAGAACGCATCAGACGGATGAAATTACGAAGGCAAGGTAGAGATCAGTCTGGAGCGAATGACTATGCAGACCAAGGATTTCCTATGGCCATGTGTGAAGTTGCAGGAACAAGCTCGCATAGGATAATTGATAGACGTCCTTTCGTAACCTTAGATATAGGACAAGGAAAGAGTGCAAGGACCGTCAGAGCCTTGATTGACTCAGGTGCAGCCACTAGTGCTGTTAGAATGTCTTACTGTCAAGAATTACAGTTAACTGTCAATCCTGTGGAGGCATATCTTATAGGATTGGGAGGCGTGGAAACCCTTTGCATGGGCGAGGTGGAACTTCCCCTCTACATTCACGATGAGGCAATGACAGTTAAAGTACTGGTGTGTCAAGATGAGGATCTCACTGAACCTCTAGTCTTGGGTCAAGATTGGATCTATGACCAAGCAATTAACTTAAACCTATGAAGTGGACTTCTCCAGGTTTGGGTCAATCATAGTCGAGTTACAGTAGAATTAGACAATGGAGCACTCAAGGAACTAGGAAAGGCACAGACTCCTGGTCCTTCTAGGGGTACACATGAAGATGACCATGCTGTTCTTGTTCAAAACCCTGTGTTGCAGAGGAATGATATTTGCAAAAAAGGAGTCAGGGATGCAACGGAACTTCCTTCTTTTCCAAAGGCCGGAAGGAGGCAGCAACCAAAGGCGGATCACAAGCAGAAGAAGCAGAGTACTACCTATGTCCGAGATCAAAAATACCTGCGCAGCAGAATGTCCCAGAAAATAAACCAGGTGTGGGTGCGGAAAGGCGAACGACCGGGTGCACCACCGTCAACTACACGGGCAAAGTCTCTTATTAGTGACCAACAACACGACGCTAATAAGAAGTCTTTCAGAAATTCTTCTGCCAAAGTAAAATCTATTTGGGTGCCCAAGAAGTCGATGAAGGCAAGCCCACAATCAAGACAAATTTGGGTGTCTAAGGCTTGCTTGAGGGCACAAGTAGCTACGCCAAGGCCACAACCTATGCAGCATAACCCAACTACGAGTACAACCAGTATTCACTCGCTCTCAACACTTAGGAACACACCAAGACCCATGAGCATGCATGTAATCACTCATAAGTGGGTCCCTAAAAGGCCCCATTCCCAAACAGCGACACCGACACAGCTCTCTAGAGTCTCTACGAAACCGAAAGCAAAGCCCATCCGCTGCATTTGGCAGTCTAAGACCTGTAATAAACCCCCCGACCCCAAATTGTAAATTCACCCCACTTACTCACGGCATTAGTCTCCTAGGAATACACAAATATTAACTACACTCACTGTCTTCATGCACTTACTAACCACTAACTCACCATCTACCTCATGTTAATGTTGTAACGGGGACAACAACGGATTTATTCTGTCCATTACGATGTTAACACATGATTCTATATTCTCACAGAATCAGAAGGCAAGAAGAAAATGGCAGAAGCGACAGGTTCGGGCTCACAAGTAGGGATACTTACTGCAGGAATTGATGTGGATAGCCTACCTGTGGACGTGCCTCCGACTGAACGACCAGTGGAGATGCAACACCTTCAGCAACTCCCGGTGCCAGATCCACCTACAGGCATCACAGAAAGAGTTCATGCCAATTCTCATTGGTTCAACGGCATGCCCGATCCATTAGGTGAGGCCAAGTATATCTGGGAGTCTAAATGCGAGTATGACAGATCATGGGTGCGATTCCAATTTTTCTCCAAGGAGTTCGAGACTTTACAGAACACCGAAGATCTACAGACCATATGGCAACGAGCAGGATTGGCGGAATATTTTGAAGCCCCACCACCTAAACCCGATCTCCTCCGATGTTACTATTTGGTCTCCACATTACAAGCTAATGAAGATAAGGACCAACCCGGATCATTTGTTCTCCCATCATTGCTGGGCAACAACGAGTTGAAGAGGTTTGAACTCACTGTGGAGTTGGTAAGCGATGCTTTAAATATGCATGGCACGCATGTGCCCTCAGAAAAGGATGCTCTCGTTCCCACCAACATGAAGGACAGGAAAGTAGTGAAGCTGAAAGACATGGCAGCACTCACCCCAAATGTGTCCATCCCTCTCCGCATGTGCATGCAACATTTCGCCTTCCCCGGTCAAGACCGATTCACGCAACCACACAAGAAGATCTGGTTTGCTCTCTACTTGGCGGAAGCAGGTGCGTTACCTATTAAGCTACCAGTGTGGATTATAGATCAGTTGTATGAAGCAAACAAACGGGCTTCTAGGAAATTAGTGGTGAACGGATGCTGTGCACTCACACGCATCATTTACCGATGCTTGGCATATGATGTCCCCATTGAGCGTGCCTTAACTTGGGCACAATTACAAATGTTTAAAAGGCTCAAGACATCCACACATCAGTCCAAGCGCATGAGGGGCGCGATCCCTTGCGTCCAGACACGGGAAGTCCTGACTACTCCTGAGGCATCACCATTAAGAGAGGGCACTGTACCTCCCTTTACCATTAGGATACCCAGGTCGGAATCTGACACTACGACACAACCTAGCCCATCGGCTCCTCCGGTTACACCTGAATTCGAATTTGCTGCCACTGGAGAGGCTGAAGGACTGGACCCCCAGGATTTCGAAGCATTCCTACAAAGCACACAATTCTCTGATGTAGAGTTTTATTCAGAGGCAGAGGAGCAGGGCACATCCTCACGAAGAAGAAGAAAGTCTACAGACGGTAGACATGTCCATTGGAGTGACGCTCAGCAAAGTCAACAACACAGACACCCGGAAGAAGAAGAAGCGTATGAAGAAGAGACCACAGAAGCCCCAGCATATACAGCAGAACTCCGAAGGCTGTATCAGATTATGGAAAGAGTGCGATCGCAGCAGTTACTCACTGAACAGAGCAGCAGAGTACTTATGACTCAGTTGTTGGAAGAAGCGGGAATTGACTCAGAGTACAGGGAAGGTCTCTTATTGATGGCAGAAACATATGGAGTTGTAGAAGCTGTGCGCACTGCCATTCAGAGGCCTTCAGTTCAATATGACCCACGAAGGTTCCAGACACGACCTCGCTCAGGTAAAAATATCCAAATTCCCGTTACAGTTGCAGAAGAGCCAACTACTACACCAACCTCCCAAACAGCTAGTCAACAACACCCCGCCACCCATGAGGAGCCCACCGAACCACTACCACCTACTCCCCCACCATCACCTCCTAGAACAGAGACAGTGGAAATCCCATCGACCACTCAGCCCACTGACCCAACCTTCATCTTTCGTACTCCCATCTCTAGTGCCACCCTATTCTCTACCACTGATAACCCGATCTTTGACGCAAACCCCATCACCACACAACCCACTGAAACCCTTCCCGAGCCTGCCCTAGGACAACCATCCCCAATGCCTTCAGCCACGGGCCACCCTGACCCCAGATCCACATTCATGGGCTTCCCTGCTACCACGCAACCCTTTCAGCCCTCCTCAAATTTACGACCCCAACCCCCGATATCCCTCTCTCCATTTCTACAATCCCTCCAGGACATCTTTGCTAGGGCTTTTCAACTAGGCCCTCAACCATTCCCTGTCTTTTCAGCTCCCCACCCCACTTCATATCTATTCACCACTTCCACACACACACCACCTACCATACCAGTGTATATGGCAGGCCCCACACTAACACCCACTCCTGAAGGGATGGACATTTCACCACCCACGGCACCTCCACCCACGGTTTCACCTCCTCCCATTCCCCCTCCACCAATTTCACCCACACACACAACTTTCGTAGACACATCATTCACTGTCTCCCTTCCCCAATTCCCTTCCCATGCATCTTCCACGGTAAACACCCCCCACTCATCTATAGGTAATGCATTGGACACCATGTTGGCTTGTATATCAAATTTAAGAACAGATTACATTCAGCTCCAGCAACAAAACGCACGCCTGCAAGAGCACTCAGCGACACTACAGCTCCGCCTTGCGGTACTAGAAGAGGAGAACACTCGCCTCCACACACAGTTCCACACCCTCCAAGAAGCCCACAATATATTGGAGGTACAGCTACAGAACGTAGATCAGGAAGCAGTGCAGGTGGTAGAAGGTCACCTACGGACACAGCTGGAACGCAACTCAAAACTTCAGCGAAATATGGCGCTACTTAAACGCCATCTTGCGGCTGCTCAGGAAGAGAACAGACGTCTGCAAATACAAAACCAAGAGAACCTGGAGGCAGCTATTGAGAGCACACCGGGGGCACCCATCAGCCCATCCAAGTTTCAAGCAGTGACCCCCGATAATATCAAGATTATATTGGAAGATTATGCCACGCTGCTCGAAGCACATGACAAGCTATCGGAGGAGCTAGGACAACTGAAGCAGGAACACCAACAAAGACCAACAGCTGCCCCTCCAACCACCCCCTCTACGGCTTCGCTTCTCAACGCAGAGGCCATAAAAGATCTCCAGGAACAGGTAACTGAATTGCAAACACGCCTACTACAATATGAGAGGCCATCTTCCCCTCCGGAGGCTCCCACGGACGAAGAAGTTGTGCAAATTCATGTGGAACAAACGTTTGATGAAGAATATGATCCGCAACCATTCCCAGGAGGCCAACAAACAGAAGAAGCGCAGGACACGTTCGAGGCACCACGGCCGCCATGGTTACGACAAGTGGAGGAAATCGGGAGTTCGCACGAAGAGCGCACCGTAGTGCAAAATCAGGCCATGAGGGTCATAGAGGAGACTGTGTTACAATCAGCTTACTTTCAGAACCTGTCATCGCGACGCCTGATTCTCTCATCGGAACTCCAGTACAGGCCATATTATATTCTCTTGGCTGATTATAATGCAGAAATACAAAGAGTCACGGGTCAGATTCCTACTTTTGCGACCCAATTTCAACCCGAAGACCTTCCTCCAGAGGTGCGAAAAGGCAAGATTCGTCAACCCACATGGCGGCAGAAACTTTTAGAGACCTATCCAGAAATGCTACGCACATGGAACAACGCGCCGTTGCACCTCCTGTACAACCCATGCTACGGTCCAGTCCCCTGCCGCAGGTCGTGGAAGGCATTTAATATCAAGGTACAGAACAATGCGCAATGCAAGGAATGGCTGAACTACCCGTACATCGCGCCACCACAAGGACCACCATCGGTAGCATATATGATGGGGACCATTCGCCACTGGATGCCGCGCTTGAAGCCCATGCAAGATGTAGCAGCGCAAATGATGCTTAAAATCTTAGATATGATGCAAGTAGTGCTGAAGACCTTTAGAAATGCAGCCGCACCACAGGTACGTCTTCCGGGGTTTAGCAATGGAAATTACGACTTGGTGTATGACATGAGCACCACCCCCAGTATCCGTGTGGCTTACGCTTGGCATGCACGCATCAAATACCTCCCCGCCTGCTACAAACAGACCTTCGAAGAAATGTTCAGATCAGGTTTCTGGGAGTATCACTCGGAGATTTTCGCACCAAAACCGACACATCTGCTTCAACTGTTTGCTTGTGAACAAGCAATGTATTCAGAGTACTACACCACCCCGCAACCAGAGACCCCCGGTGCAATAAATTGGGAGGCATTGGAAGCCGATCTAGCAAGAGGCTTAAGGATAGGAGAACATGAACTGGCCACCAATGTCATCCAATATTACATCGACCACCCGCGCGAACAAAGGTCTGTCAGGGGCGACAGACGCTAGGAAGGGGGGAGTGTTGGCATACAAAGCAACAAAGGAGTCATGCACAATACGGCAACAAGGCCAGATCATTTTTTCCCATAGATTATGTACAACTCAAGTGATTTTAATCACTACACAAACATTGTAAATCCCGTTTTTGGTAGAATAGACTCCATTTTGTGCAAGCCGAGGAGTCCTCGAGCTTGAGGAGTATTAGAAGTACCATCGTACCAATTTTCATAATTTTTAGACTTCGTTTGAGCCCTCAAATAAGCCCTGGAACCTAATTTTTAACTAGGCCGGACACTAGGTCTGGACAGGGCCAAAACTAGTCAAAAACTATAAAAAGAGCTAGAGAGCTCATTTTTGAGGCTAGATTGTAATTGAAACGAACTTGTAAGAGCTATTGAAAGTAATCTAAAGAACTCCATTGATTCTCTCTCTTTGTCTTGCCGTGTGTGCGCGTGTGTGTGTATGTGTGTGCATGCTTGTGTGCTTCTCACTCACGCACTTGTGCCGCCACTTGCTCGAGGTCTTCATACCATCCTCACGTCTTCCCGGATTGACATTAAAGGAGGTGCTACTCATCACTGAGCTACAATGCCCCTGTGGGGCTCTGTGCAGAGATGGTGTTATGTGCCCCTCCGGGTCTTCTTTTTACAGAGATATGTCTTTAGATATATTCTTTTTAGTGAAGCTTCTTTCTTGGTTTTCTTCTTCTTTTCTTTTTTCTTGACTCTCCTTCAACACTACCCCCCTCTTGAACTTTGTCGTCCCCGATAGGCTTTGAAATTCGGTGGGAGTACATTTTATATACTTTTTGCTATGTCTCATTAAGCAGATTTGCTTTACGTATCATGAGTTGTTTCCATTGTGCTGCTTTTACACCGTCATGTGGTGTGGTTGTCCATGGTCTGCAAAGAATCTTAATTCATATGCCACAAGTTTGGCATTTAGATTAGTTGACATCTTCAAGAAAATCTCTGAGTCAATCTCAAAAAATCTTGTAAAAGATGCTTCCTCAAAAGTTTGCATGTATTGACTTGGCAAAAACATAAGTCTGGAATAATATGCCATAATTGTAGGATGACTAGGCATAATTGATAAATAAAAAATGAGGATATATGTGCCTTGGTTAATGCCGGTGAAATTCAAAAATGTATATGCTGCATGCTTAAAAACTTTGAGTATTGTAAGTATCATACTTAGGATTTTGTTGGTCATCTTTAGAGTGAGATCTGGTACTGTCGCATAACGATGTAGCCAAAATTTGATGGATTTCACCATGTAGTCTTCAGTCGGTAAATAATTGTGGGGTGGACTTAGAAGTAGTGGGTAATTCAACCATTGTTTATTGAGCTTACCACTTCTTTGCATGTACAAAAATTCTTGTGCATCACATCGACGAGGCGTTGGAAAAAAAAGGATTTACCTGTAATAAATATGGTGCTGCTTGTCAGTGCACCCGTAAAGTAGGATTTTTTTCCAAAAATTTCCTTCTCCACAAGGGTTGTGCTACCTCAAATTCCGCTTGAATGTAAGTGAAGGTGTTTTCTTTGAAGTTCAACTGATCATCTGGATCTTTTTGCATGGTCTGCTTTATATAATGACATGTTTGTTCTTTTAATAGCCCATAAGGTATGCTGAATGGCTTTATGATCTAATCCAAGTCTTTGCCTTTAATTTTTTCCTCCTACATTACTTTCACTACTTCATTTTCAAAATTTTCTATCAATCGGGACACCAATAGGGACCGTTCCTTCTGACATATTTCTGTAGTATACAGCCTATAGATACACCATGGGATGATCATCACAATGTTCTACCATCTGCTCTTTTATTGATGAATGATAGATCAGGGGAGATAGAGGACATACCTCTACCTCGTCAGTAGGATTTCCTGGTTGCGGCTCTACTGGTGTCTCGATGGTTGCTTGTTGTCTTATTTGAGCTTCTAACTATGCAATGAGTTCTTCCTTTTCTTTGATTTCATTGTGGGCCTTTGTTAGCACATCTTTGGCCGTCAAAAGTTCATTGCTGATGGCTGATATTTGGTCAATATCTTCATTATAAACTACCAGAATTTTGTCTTCAGCTAATTTCCATCGTGTTCTAAGTTCATTTGTATCATGCATATACCTGTTTTCCCATTCTTCTCTAATGGCTTGCTCTTGTTTTAGCTGATTTTCATATCTTACAATTTGTTCTTTCAATGCTTTTATGTCTATTGCGGCTGCCTCTCATGCTTCGATAGGTTGGTTGTACAATAGGGCATTCATAAGTTCTTTATTCCGATTGCGTAAATTGTCGGTTTCTTTCATGTATACCTTGATCTACATTTCTAACAGATTGCTTCTAGCCTGTATTCTTTCCTTTTCCGCTTCACTAGCTTCGTACTTTCTCTGTAGCTCTATGAGTTGCTCGTGGAGTTTTTGATTCTTCACCATTAGTGTGGTGCATTGTTCTCTGGCTTCTTTGACTTCTGTTTCTTTGGCTGAGAGAGCTTGTTGAGCTTGGATTAATTGTGCAGACAAATTTTCACTCATTACTTGGAATTGGCTTTTTTCTCTCATGGCCTTGTCATGGTCTGCATCTGTTTCGAGCATTTGTTGTTGTGTATCCATCGTTGTCTATATCATTTGTTTCACTACTAGTTTTAATTGAGTAACATCCACGTTTAACCACATTGTAGGTATACTAGGTTCTTCACCTGTTGTAACATCTTTACCTTGTGCCACGTGTAATGTTGTGTTATGGGGATGCCGAATATGGAGTTGTATCATTGGCTCAGCCTCTTTGGTTACTCCCTTACCTTGTGGCGTATGATCGAGGATTTCAATCATAGTTTTGTCCGTACTTAGTTGTGAGAACCTTTCTTTTTCAAGGTTCATTTGCAACTCGTCCTTTACTAGTGGTATCACATCTGTTTTTGGTGTAGATGCTTCGTTTATACTGATCTTGGATTGTGTATTCAACTGGATGAGGTGCCTTCCTTCATATGGTTCTTCTTGATTTTGTACTTGTGAGTTTTGATTGTTGGGGGTTGGTTTTTACTTGATGAACCTCCACCCATTCTTCATCATTCCTCTCTGTTCTTATATCTATGTCCAACGTGTCATGTTCACGACTAGATTCTTCATTAGAACTAGAATCATCAAGTCCTAATTCCTTATATTTGGCAGCTTGTGATGGGTTGTGTTCTTTGTGATCCTTTTTCTGCAATTTCCTGGACTGCCTATATTGATGTCCTTGGATGGTGAGGTTTACTTGGCCCCGCATGTAAGTATGTGTTTCTTCCAACACCGCTGAAAGATCTCTTTGTGTTATGGGAGGTTGGGTCAACAAACCCTTGGCAGTAGATGTGCTCACTTCGATTGTGGTGTTTCCTGTGCTTGTTCTTCTCTGGCTCACTTAGCCCCTTGCACTGGCTTCTTTGAACTTGTTCCCACTTCCTCCTTGGATATGGATGATTTCTTTTTCTTTGAAATTGTGGCCGACTTCACATATTTTGCCGCTTCAATGGAGGTTGGCATTAATCGTAGGCATCCCTTCATTTCTAGTGCTTCATAGATCAATAAGGTCAATGCAAAGCTTCCATTCAAAAACTTCTTGTGATTCCATTTCTTCTTAGCTTCAAATAAGCGTTCTTCTATGTATGGCGTAAAGTTGACTTGGTTTCCAATTTGCCTCATAGCATGAGATAGCAATTGAACTACAATCTTTTGAGGCGCTGTATATCTATTCATGCTTGGGAAACAAAAGTGTTGATGCACCACACGGACTGATTCTTCAATATCCGTCCTGTTAATTTCCATAAAGGTCTTCTTTTTGGCATCATGACATTCTTCTTTGAGATTCGTGAGGCTGTCTTGGCTCCATCCAAAAGCTTTGTTGATGAGTTCATGTGTAAATCAAATAGTTTTCCATGCCCCCGTTTTGTTAAGAACTTTAGCTTCTAGGATTGAGGGCTTATCTGCTGTAGCCTGTAGCATGTTCACGACTTGGGTGCATCATTGAAAATCTGGTAAATAAATTGGGAGTCGTAGAAATGTGTCAATTCTGGCCCTTGTCCAAACTTTTGTGATGCTTGGCAAACCTTGTAGTATAGTTTGGAAATCTTGCGACATCAATGGAAAATAATGGTCCCTGTCCATAATCTTGATGGTGGCCAAAAAGGTAAGGTCTGCCATCGGTTGGTCTTCTTGGAACCAATGACCCTTTGCTTTCGTAATTGATTCCAAAGGAAGAAGTAGGATCTCTTCCCCTTGCATAGCTTCTAAATCCGATGATGCCATCTGCACATAAAGCATGCCACAATCAGTGTACAGGTGGTTGCATTATTTATCTTCCACTTAGCCTTCATGAATTGAACAGCTCTCCGAGTGACTTGTGCCGCCCTTCCCCCGTGGGTATAAGGAAGGTAATACCTGGGATTTTTTTCCTTATATTTATTCTTATTTTTGTTGAAAGAAAACAAAAATGTTAGTACATAACCGAAGCTTTATTTTATCTTTAATTATTTTCCTTGAGATTATTGTACAAGTGCTCTCCTATTCCATGGGAGGGAAATGTGCATCACTAATAAGTAGAAGAAGAACTATGTGCCGAATGCATGGCCTTGTAATGTGGCCCTATCATGCACGTTTGAAGTGTCTGGAACTCAAGATGTGTGCGCGAAGAAGGTGCTGGCGGGTTTGCAGATGACGATCGCAATTTGGGTATCCAAATCAGCTTTATTTTGTAGTGCTTTACTGCCGCTTTATCTCTTCTTGTGCTTTGTGTAACTATCCTTTTGTGATTCTTCTTAGCTTGCCATGCATGTCTTTGAGTGGCTTTCGTTGAGTACTCTTGTTTCTGAAATTTTGAGTCGTCACATTTTTCTTGTTCCTTTGACTTTATTGCGGATGGATCCTTCTTTGGTACTGGTGCCTTTGATTTATGTTTTCTTTGTTGGCATAGTTGATTTGGGAATCCATATTTGCATTCTTGATGGTTAAGCAGCAATCAGTTTCTTTGTGATCCATACTTGAACAATCTTATGCATACCTCGGGATCCATCTTGGCTTGAAGTCTTGTCCTGTTGTTGGTACCTTTGTAGGTGATGGTTTTGTTGTTTTTGATGTGCGGCTACTTGATCTTTTCGAACCCATGCCTGTCTGGTTTCGTGGATGGGATACATTCAAATGTGGGAAATTTCGGTTTGATTACTCTAACTAGTCGCTCTTGGGCTCCATTCCTCACTAAGGCTCTCCATGGAAACGATGTTAGTAGAAAGGTCCAATGGATGATGAGGGGATGTGGGGTTAAGATTTTTTGTGAACACGGGTACAGTGCTTGGAGGTGCGGGTTTCACAGTAGAGATAGATGTACAAGCATCATCATGCATGATTAATCAATCCCTCAGAGCTAGACAAGTGGCTTTGATAGAATACTTTGTGATGCCCTATCTTGACTGATATGTAGCCCAATGCTAATTGGATAGTTAGCTCATGTTCATATATCCAATCTTGACCTAACACAAGTTCTTCTAATAAATCTTGATCATGGCACACTAATATTTTTTGTTGCATCGAGTTATTTCCTAGGTGCAATGATAAGGTAATCTCGCCTATGCATTCAGTAACCTTACCTTCGATTCCAATCAGGTGTGCTTTGGTTGGATTTAATCAAGCTTTGAGCTGATGGGTCAAGGAGGATCTGATGCGGCTGACAGCTCTTCCTGTGTCAATGAGAGCATCCACCAAGTGGTACTCCTCTATTCCCACTCTGACGTTCAAATATGGTTGCCTTGCTTGATGTCCTAGGTTTTTTGAGGCTCTAAAATTAGCCATTGGAATGGGCTCCTCTGCTAGCCAATACCTTTCATCCCTCTCTCTCATCCATTACTTCTATTTCCTTATTTGTTCTAGGGCCTCCTGTCATTCCTCCTTGCGTATTTTCTCTTCTTCTTCTCGTCTATTTCTTGCTGCTAGAAGTCTTGACAGCATCTCCTCTGTTAATGGCTCTAAATACTTCTTCACTCGACAACCACTTATATAGTTTGGTAGCATTTCTCCATAGAGGGTTGCTTAATTGATGGCTCCACTAGTTGATATGCGATTGATCACCAAGGGGCCATATCCTCATTTTTGTAGCTTCTTTGCATGTCGCTTTAAAGTATATACCAAGACTAAATCTCTTTCCTTCAAATTTTTATCCTTAATATGAGCATCAAAATATGCCTTCGATCACCTTTTTGCAGCATAAATGCCTGCTACCGCTTGTAATCTAGTTTCATGTAGCTTCTTGATTTGGTCCAATTGATTAGATAACTCATGTCCAATCCATTCATAGGCCAACGCTACTCTAAGAGTTGGAACTAGGAAATTAATTGGAAAAATTGCATTGTGGCCATACACTAGATTAAAAGGAGTAGCTCATATAGCTATTTTGTATGCTACTTGAGATTCCCATAAAGCGTGATGTAATTGCTTGTCCCAATCTGATCTTCCATTGTTGACAATCTTTGTGAGAACTGTACACAAGATCTTGTTTGAACTTTCAGCCTGTCCATTGGCTTGGGGGTGATAGGGAGCTGATTTCTTGTGAATCACTAGGAATTCATTCATTAAAGCTTCTATCACTTCATTGACGAAGTGTGTGCCCCTATCACTCACGATTTCTATTGGCAATCCAAATCTAGTGAATATGTTCTCAAAGAGAAACTTAGCCCTGGTCCTTGCATTGTTCTTCTTAGTTGCCTTGACCTCTACCCACTTGGTCAAGTAGTTTGTTGCTATGATTATGTACTCCGCATGAGAACCTTTCGTCGGTGGGCTAATAGGTCCTACAAAATCTATTCCCCATTTGGTAAATGCTCTGGCACTTATCATAGGTCGTAATGGCATTTCATCTCTTCTAATAGGATATTTTGTTCATTGATAAGTATCGCATCGTTGGACATATGTGGCCGCATCTTGATATAGCGTTGGCCACCACATTCCTGGAAAGAGAATCATTTTGGAAGTTTTGTTTGCACAAAAATGTTATCCGATAGCTCCTGTATGAGCCACCTCTAAGATTGAAACGTACTCATCTTCATGGATGCACATTCTTGAGTGATTGTTGTGAAGAGAGATGGTGGATGCAATCCAAAGATGAGTAGGTGCCGCTACAACCAGCTTCACACCAGCCAACTGAGACTTCAGAGTTGATTAGTAGAACCTTTTAGCTTCCTAAATCCACCAAAATATCAGCCAAGTACTTTGGAACATGTATCCCAAAAGTTTAAGTGAAGACAGACTAGTTGCGAAATGACTAGCTCCCAAAACTTGCTATTTTTGGACATACACCTGCTAGAAAAAATGAACAGTGCTCTCAACCTGGTAGGACTTAGAAAAATTCCTTTTGAGCATAGCAAATAGACTTAGCAAGCTTCCCAATCCAAGTTAAAACACTTCAAATGATGGACTGAGCACTAAGAACAAGATTTATCAATTTCTGAAACATGCCCACCATTCTCGGGGCTCTACAGAGATAGACCAGTGAGCAGTAAATTGATAATACCTTCAAAACTATCAATTCAATGACCATGAAAATTTATACGTAAAAAGCCAACAGTATGAGCTATCCAACGCATGTTAAATCACTGAAAAAGGTTCAGTAGAACTCGAGATATGACCTTCTGAATGTACTACTCTGAGTGAGTATAGCAGAGAACAAAACAGAGAAGTAGATAATGACAAATGTATAGATTCACATATGATTACAACCACATTGGCAATGAATCTTTGCACAATGGGAGTAGAATGATAGAGCTATGGAGTAAGCTCTTCAATCTCTACATAATGACATGAAGTGGTCACGTACAAGGCTTGTTAATGGCCTCTTCCTTCTTGCTCTTTTTATAGCTATTCTTGGAGGGAGTTCTGAATTCGAATTTGAATGGCTCCACCTAAAAGTGATCCCCAAAGTTAGGAGATATTCCCTCAGGTCAAAAATTCGTGATTTTGGTAGTCATAGCCATGAATTTGCTTTTACATCATGCATGAGGTAAGCTATCCTTTTCCTTTTTTCTTTTTTCAAATACAAGAGATAAAAATGAACTCTTTTACAAGAGGTATTCACATGACTACACATGTGACTTACAAATGAGGATAATATCAAGCATATCAAGCATTTAGGCTTGGGTAAAATGCACCAACAACTCCCCCTTAAGCCTAATATGCTTGGCCTCCAAATAAGTCTTCAATTGTCCTTGATTTCCTGCAAGCCAATCATCAACTTGAATCTACTTAACTTTGTACCATCAAGAGCTTTAGTCAACATGTCTGCACATTGCATATCTGTAGAGACATAGGATAGTTGAATATCCTTGCTCATTAGCTTCTCCCTTACATAATGGTAGTGGACTTCAATATGCTTGGTTCTAGCATGGTATACCGGATTAGCTGCTAGATGTAATGAGCTTGTGTTTTCACCAAAAATGTGAGGTGTTGAAGAATGAAGTCCAAGATCTGTGTACAAAGACTTTAACCACATGATTTCTTGAGTTGCATTAGCCAAACCTCTATATTCGGCTTCTGTAGAAGATAATGCCACGGTTGGTTGCTTCTTCGATGACCAAGAAATGATTTTTGAACCTGCAAATGATATATACCTGGATGTGCTTCTTCTATCATCTCTAGATCCGGCCCAATCTGCATCTGAGTAGACCTTTAGCTCAATATCTGAAGTAAATGAATAAAACAAACCTTCATTCATGGTCCCCTTTAGGTACTTGAGGACTCTCTTGGTCGCTTCCATGTGTGGACTTCTCGGCTTATGCATAAACTGACTCAATATGCTAACACTATAGCATATATCCACCCTTGTGAGTGTTGCATAGTTCAAACTTCCAACCAAGCTTTGATAGCTTGTGATGTCTTCAATTGGCTCTCCTTCATAAGCACTAAGCTTATGATTTTGCTCCATAGGTGTACCTGCACACTTGGTATTTTCCATCTTGAACTTGACGAGCATGTCATGGACATACTTCCTTTGTGTGATGTATATACCTGAATCTGTGTAGATCAACTCCAATCCAAGAAAATAAGTGAGTGGTCCGAGGTCACTTATTTTGAACTCCTCCTTCATTTGAATCTTTACCTGTTTGATTCCTTCAAGATCATTGCCTGTGATAATAATATCATCAACATACACACATAAATAGATCACTTCAGATCCATTCCTCTTTATGAACAAAGAGGTATCCGCCTTGCTAGCTTTGAATCCTTGGTCCTGCAAATAAGTCACCAATCTGAAATTCCAAGCTCTTGGAGCTTGCTTCAATCCATACAAAGCTTTCTTTAGTTTGCATACATAGTTAGGATGATGTGCATCCTCATATCCAGGAGGTTGTGCCATATACACTTCCTCAGAAATCCATCCATTCAGGAAAGCATTCTTTACATCAAGTTGATAGAGATTCCAATTTCTAGATGCAGCAAGACTAATGAGAACCCTAATTGTAGGCATTTTTGCAACAAGAGAGAAAGTCTCCTCATAATCAATACCATGGGTTTGAGCAAACCCTTTAGCAACTAACCTTGCTTTGTGTCTATTTATACTTCCATCTGGATTCCTCTTGATTTTGTATATCCATCGAGATCCAATTACCTTCATAGATGGCTTGTTAGGTACAAGCTCCCAAGTGTCATTCTCCTTCAAGGCTTCCATTTCTTCATCCATTGCATCTCTCCATGCTTTCTTGCTTTGTGCTTCTTCAAATGTGGTAGGTTCTTCATTGCTTGAATCCTTTGCAATGTAGATTGAGTGCTTGGTGACCAAAGAAGTATCATAACCAAACCTCTCTGGTTTCTTCTTCTCCCTTGAAGACCTTTTAAGTGGTTGATGTGAGCTCTTGGGTCCATATGTAGCATCCTGCATCTTTGCTTTACCTTTGTTCTTCCATAGCTTTAGTCTTTCCAAGTCTTCTAGGTCAATCTCCGAATCACTTTCCTCAATCTGCTTTGGTCCTTTGGTTGAAGTGATGGAAAATCTTCATCCAAGTCATATGGCAGCTTCACTTTCCTGTCATCATCAAACCATGATTTGTTTTCATCAAAAATTACATCTCTACTCACAGAAAATCCTTTATTGGTTGGATTGTACAATCTATATCCTTTTTGGTTTTGATCATAACCAATGAATACACACTTGTCTGCCTTGGGATCCAATTTCCCTCTTACTTGAGAAGGAATGTGAGCATAGGCTAAGCATCCAAAGGTTTTACAATGCTCTAGACTAGGTCTTCTTCCCTTCCACACTTCATATGGAGTGGTTCCATCTAGTGACTTAGATGGAAGTCTATTTATGAGATATGTGGTTGTAGACACAGCCTCTGCCCATAGGTAGTTTGGCAATCCCTTTTCATTGAGCATGGACCTTGCAGCTTCGACAATAGCTCTGTTCCTCCTCTCTGCTACACCATTGAGTTTGGGTGTATATATAGTGACTTCCCTTTTAATGCCTCTTTCATGCAAGAAGGCATCAAATTGAGAAGAGAAGTATTCTCCTCCACCATCTGATCTGAGTCTTTTCAAAGTCCTACCTGTTTGGTTTTCAATATACTTCTTAAAGCAATTAAACACTTCATTTGTGCTTCATGAAAAACAAAATGGTCCACCTGCTACAATCATCTATGAAAGACACAATATCTTGAGCCTGATATAGATGGCTCCTTAATTGGACCCCACACATCTGTGTGCACTAGATCCAAAGGATTTTGATACATATATCCTTTGTTATTGAAAGGTTGTCTATGAGCCTTGCCGAGTTGACAAGCTTCACACTTATAAATCATGTGTTGCCTTGTGATATTAGGCAAACCAAGTACACTTTGGTCCCTGCAAATTTGTTTGAGTGTCCTCTCACCAGTGAGCAAGCCTTTTGTGCCATATCGCCAACTCTGTAAGAGTTTGAGATCAATAGCTAAACAAAGCTATGTTCTTTGTATCTTCCACTTCAAAAGTGAAAAACCTTCCTGTCTTTTCTCCTTTCTCAATCCTTCTAAAGCCTTGCCTTGGGTCTTCAACATATGCTCCAAATCGGTTGAATCTAACCTGCAATCCTTTTTCAACAATCTGTCCAACACTTATTAAATTTTTGGTAATTGTAGGGACATACAAGACTTTGCTTAAGAGGTTCATAATCCCATCTGAAGTCTTCACATTACCTATCTTCTCCACTGAGTGCTTTGTATCATCTCCTGTCTGCACTTCATGCTTGTTATGAGGATCTTCCAAATCAGAAAAGTAAAGCCACATTTCCTGCTACATGGTTTGAGCATCCCGAATCAATGTAAAATATGTGATCATCATCCTTACCCTTCTTTGTTGATAGATTCATAATCAATAATGAATCTTCTTGACTTTGGTCCTCTGCATAGTTATTGTAATCTCTTCTTCCTCTATGGCCACTTTGATAGTTGTTGTTGTTGTAATTGTTGTTGTAGTAGTTGTTGTTGTAACCTCCATTGTACCTGCCTCTATTTGATCCATAGCCACCTCTATTGAATCCTCTTCCTCTTGAGTTCCTTGGGTTCCTGAAACATTCTTCAGTAGTATGATTAGATAAGCCACATATATTGCAAGGTTGAGATGATTGGAATCTCCCCCTGCCTTGCTTTCCACCTCTGCCTCTTCCTCTAGCTCTTCCTCTACCTGCAAAGTTTGCTTGGAAAGAGCTACCTTCATCTTCATTCTTCCTATTCTTTGACTTGTCCTTGACCTTAGTTTTATCAGAATATAAAGCAGAAGTTTGATTACCTCTTGAGGACTCACCACCTTTGCTAATCTTTGCTTCATGAGTGAAGAGTTGGACCATGAGTGTGTTGAGGTTGGGTACATGCATGTCCATGTATAAATCCATGGCTGTTGTGAATGACTCCCACTTGTCCTCTGCTTTGATTCCATTTATGATTTGTCTAATGATTTTCTCCTCTTCAATTACCTCTCCAATGCTTCCAAGTTGGTCAGAAATCTCCTTCATCTTTGTGACATAATCAGTCACATTTTGCTTTGGGCTTTTCTTCATTGTTTTGAACTCCATCCACAATTGGTTCTTCCTTGCTCGAGTGTTGGAAGAGAAGAAAGAAGCAAGTGCATTCCAGGTCTCTCTTGATGTCTTGCATCCCTTGACATGAGGTAAAAGAAAATCAGAGATTGAGTTTAGAATATAGGACCTTGCAAGTGCATACTTCGAACACCAATTTGTAAGTCCTTCCACTTCTTCATGTGATGGTTGCCCTTTGTTCCTCATGGTTGGCATTGCTTCATCTCCGGATATGAATCCATATAGATTCCTCCCTTGAAGGTAAGCCTCCATCCTTAGAGACCATGCCGGGTAGTTGTTTCGATCCAATTTGTCAATTGTTGATGGAAATCCATCTCCCATGTTGCTTGACTATGCTCTGATACCACTGTGAAGAGAGATGGTGGATGCAATCCAAAGATGAGTAGGTGCCGCTACAACCAGCTTCACACCAGCCAACTGAGACTTCAGAGTTAATTAGTAGATCCTTTTAGCTTCCTAAATCCACCAAAATATCAGCCAAGTACTTTGGAACATGTATCCCAAAAGTTTAAGTGAAGACAGACTAGTTGCGAAATGACTAGTTCCCAAAACTTGCTATTTTTGGACATGCACCTGTTGGAAAAAATGAACAGTGCTCTCAACCTGGTAGGAATTAGAAAAATTCCTTTTGGGCATAGCAAATAGACTTAGCACGCTTCCCAATCCAAATTAAAACACTTCAAATGATGGACTGAGCACTGAGAACAAGATTTATCAATTTCTGGAACATGCCCACCATTTTTGGGGCTCTACAGAGATAGACCAGTGAGCAGTAAATTGCAGATATCTTCAAAACTACTCATGCAATGACCATGAAAATTTATGGGTAGAAATTCGACAGTATGATCTATCCAACGCATATTAAATCACTGAAACATGTTTAGTAGAACTCGAGATATGACCTTCTGAAGGTACTGCTCTGAGTGAGTATAGCAGAGAACAAAACAGAGAAGTAGATAATGACAAATGTATAGATTCACATATGATTAAAACCACATTGGCAATGAATCTTTTCACAATGGGAGTAGAATGATAGAGCTATGGAGTAAGCTCTTCAATCTCTACAAAATGACATGAAGTGGTCACGTACAAGGCTTGCTAATCGCCTCTTCCTTCTTGCTCTTTTTATAGCTATTCTTGGAGGGAGTTTTGAATTCGAATTCGAATGGCTCCACCTAAAAGTGATCCCCAAAGTTAGGAGATATTCCCTTAGCTCAAAAATTCATGATTTTGGTAGTTATAGCCACGAATTTGCTTTTACATCATGCATGAGGTAAGCTATCCTTTTCCTTTTTTCTTTTTTCAAATACAAGAGATAAAAATGAACTCTTTTCCAAGAGGTGTTCACATGACTACACATGTGACTTACAAATGAGGATAATATCAAGCATATCAAGCATTTAGGCTTGGGTAAAATGCACCAACAATTGTCCCTTCCTCTTTTTAAAAGTTGTTTGCCTATTAGTACATACTCTTTGCTTTGCTCCTCGAGGGCACGTTTTCTTGCCAAATTAGCTCCTTCTGGGTACTCCTGAGTTTTCAAGAATTTTACCAGAGGCATGCTCCACCTCGGTGGTACTGTAGAGTAACATACAGTAGAGTTCTCTTCACGTGTTCTTTCTTGACAAGTGGGGCATGTTGACACATAGTTATGTGTATCCCTGTGCATAGTTGTCCAATACATGCCTAATCTCATAAGTGCTTGCTAGGTTCCATTCACACTTCGATGAGTTTTCCATTGATTCACATGTGCTCTTTGAAGCCACATCTCTTGTTCCTCTTCTTCCACATATCTCATAAGTAACCCACTTGGATCTTGGTGGTATTTGGCTTCCAGCTATGATGTGGATATTTTTAGTCTTCCATAGGTCCTGGCTTTTGTTTTCATTGATCCTATGTTGAGGTCCATGCATGAGGATGGGAATCAATATTTCCGACCATTGTGGACATACTTGGAGGTTGAAAAGATAAGTATCTGGTAGATCATCTAGCACTCCTATGGGAGGTTCTCCATGTGTCATTCTCGACAGGTGATCTGCACAGATGTGTGTATTCCCTTTCTTGAGTACTACTTCAAAATTGAATTCCATTAACAATTGAAACCATCACACTAGTTGTCCGGTATTGCAAGGTTTATTGACTACGTACAGTAGAGCCTGATGATCAATGAAGAATTTGAATTTGTTTGCCAATAAGTAGTGTCTAAATTTCTTTATAGCATATACCATTCCTAAGCCTTCTTGCTCCGTAGTGGTATAATTACGCTCCGCTTGGTTTAATTGTCTACTAGCATAGGCTATAGGGTGATCTAGCTTTCCTGTATTTGCTGGCTGTGCTAAGATGCAACCAATGGCAAACTTGGAGGCATCTACATGAATATGAAATGGTCTATTCCAATCAGGTACTCTCAGGATTGGGGCTGAACTCAAGCGACTCTTCAATTCGTTGAAAGCCTTTTCACATTCTTCCGTCCAGGTAAACTGAGTCAGTAATCCATAAAGGGGTCTTGCAATTATGGCATACATGTGAATGAATCTACGATAGTATCCACAATGTCCCATAAATGCTTGCACTTCCTTAGTGGTCTTTGGTCTTGGCAAATCCAGAATCACTTTGATTTTGTCTTCATCAGTGGAAATTCCATTCTTAGAGACAATGTGTCCTAATATCTTTCCCTTTTCCCCAGACTTGCACTACCTTGAGCTATCTCATGAAAGGCCTTCCAAGTATCATCTCATAATTGCTAGCCTTTTTGAATTGACAAATTGCTAAGGTGTGCTCGAATTCGACTCCGCAAGTGATGAATACTACTTTTTCCAATAAGCCTAGGGGTCATTCTATGTGACCATCAACCATTTGGATCTTCATCCTAGTGGGTCGTAGGGCTTGTTTTCCCCATTTCTCCCATATTTCTTTGGTAGTGATTCCTACTCTGGCTCCTAAATCTAGTATGGCTTTAGTGGTATAGCCTCTTTAAGTGATAGGGAGGCATGTGTTTCCTTCATCTCCCTCACTGAAATCTCCCACCTTATCAATTGGGATTTTAACTGTGGCTACTTCATCTTGCATCTCTCTTTTGTCTGACTTTGTCTCTAATTGGTTGGTGAGCTTCTCTCTCAAGTGAGGCTTCACTTTTAAGAGTTCTTACAAGGTCAAAGTACAAGGTATTTTTACTTTTTTAAGATGTATTATGTCTGAGGTTTGAACTGATGGGTTCTGCTCGTTTCTCCTCATTGAAGGAACGCGATATAATTCAGAGTTACGTTCATATTCTCCCATTTAGTTTGGCAACACCTTCACACTGTCTTCATCATCTTTGCTATTGTTAAGTTGTAATAATCCTTCTGAGTTTAATTCATGCATTGACACTTCAAGCTCGCCTTCCGCTTATAACTCCTCAAAAGGAGGTTCAATTCCTTCTGGTTTTCTTCCATCTATCTTCTTGAACTCTTGTCCACAAGTCTCTAGGCCATTCCGCATCTACTTCAAGGATAACGGATCCTTCTTTTTCACTTCACAGTAATTTTCACCATGGTTCTCGTTTTTCTTCCCTTCCCTAGAATAACTAGGTGTTACACATTCCTGAAATTCTTTTTCGGAAATTCTTGTGCTGGGTAGGGGCTGAACAGGTTTCTCAAAGGTTTGGTGAGCCACTTCAATTAACTTCTTACATATCTCCAACCTTTCTTTCTCTAAGTCACCTCTTGGGTATTCCCTTTCGTGTTGTTCAATGGTTGGGCCTGCCTTCAGTCATGCTCAGTATGCTTCAATCCACATGGCCAACTCTTCTGGCATTGGGTCGGCCAGAACTGATCCTACCTCTTTTTTTTTTTGTTTTTATGTCTCCTTGTTAGGGTTTCCTTCAGAATCTTGTTTTACCTTTTGGTTGGGTTTATTGTTCTCATTGTCCAACTTTTGTTGCAGTTTCTTATCTTTCATCTTTTCTCTATGATTCTTCCATCTTTGGGTCCGTTTACTTTTGGCACTCCTCTCAGACTCCTCAGAGTCTGCAACCACGTGAGGTGTGGGTATATTCAATTCTTTGTTGGAGTGATCATTTTCTTTGGGTTTATCTGGGGTCTCTCTAGCTTTTGCCCTTGTTATCGCTTTCAATGGCACCGTGTACTCCTTATCGCTCCCTGATGACTCTATCACTTCTATTACATTGATCTACACATTGGAATTGACTTTATTGGGATTCTTGGGGCAATCTCTAAAAAAATGTTCTTTACCACAATCACTGCAGTAACCCTCCCAAACTCTTTGAGGTGATGGTGGGTTAGGTAATGTGCACTCTCTGATAAAGTGATCACCTGTGCATCTATAACAAGGTCCTCTAGGGACAGGTGGTCTACTCATTCGCCATGGGGGTATGGGTGCTCTAAGAGCAGTGTACATCAATGATACATAGTCCTGATCATATCCATAAGAGCTATCATATCCTTCATTACCATAAGTATATGGTTCATAAAGTTGTCCATACTAAAGCATAGTGTTCTCATAAGTCGAATAATTACATTGACTAGGGTCATAAGATGGTTCATAAACCTCAGTACTAGTCAATGGAGTGGCTGGTACTATAGCTCTTTCAGGATTCTCTTCAAGTTGGGCAATTTTTGCTGGGACAACATTCTGAGGGTGTGATGGTTGTTGTCCTAGCACTGGTTGGGGTTGATTGTATCCTTGATATGCATACGGCCGTGGTGCAGGTGTTTGCTGCTGGTATGGAGGGTATCTATAGGCTTCACCTCCGTGATCTCTCGAGGGGTACCCATAAGGCCTAAATGGTGGTTGTGTAGGTCTTGGTTGCCTATTGTAAGGACAATTCTCCATGTTGTGATTTGTATATCTTTGCTCTATGTTACAGTAGTGAGTTGGACCCTAGGGGGGCGGTCTTGTACCTATGCCGAATAGGACTTCTCCTGGTATGGATGCTACTGCCTCCATAAACTTCAAGTAGTACCTGTGTGCATAAAGAGAACACGTACCTGAATTCTTAACATAAGATGAAGATCTTATGTTAACCACCATCCAATGTCTTTGAAGTGACCTGAAATCTTCATGTAGAAGATAATCTTCAAATACATCATGTGAATAGCCGACCCACACCACCAAGCTGCTAATGACGAATTCCTCTCCATGAGAAAGAGTGTGAGCACACTCTTCTCCTCCAAGAAGAACTCCATAGCCGCTCCTCAACATGCTCCAAGATAGCACCATGGCTGCCCCATGTGCTAAGAACATCACCTCTATTGAGGTACCAAAGCTATCCAAAGCTTGGTGTTGAAACTAGGTGAAGGATGCTTCAATAATGAGCCAAGCTCTTATTATATAATAGTGTGTGTGCTCTTGAAAAGCACATAATAAAGCACTTATTCAAAAAATCTATGCGATCGTATTCTCCAATAAAGCAAGCTCCGTCATCAAAGATTGCGTTCGCTACCGTCTTTGAAAAAAAAACAAAAGCATGATAAAAATATTTATGCGCTACGCACTGCTGTCCGTGGGTATTGAACCCAGGTGGGCTCAATGGGAGTGCTTTCGCTTATCCACAATGCCGACTAGATTTGCTTGTGCAAGGTCTAGAAGAAGTAGCTATACATGCTATAATACCTGGATAAATTTAACCAATATTTGACCAATGGGACATTGTTTCCAACAATCCCCCCTGCAATGTCATATTGGTACAAACTGAAGTGGATCTTGCAAACTATCTCAAGCTTCAAGCTTGTACTCCCAAACTGACCTTCAAACCTTTTCTTCAAAATTCTTCTTCAAAACTGAACTTTTGAATATGAACCATAATACCTGAGAAAATATGCAAACTAGATATCCAATAGTGTACTCATCAAGCAATCACTGCTTGACAACAAATATAGCAAGTAATGACTCTGACTTGCTATTTCCTGTCTTCACAAACCTGAAAACATACACTAGGATTCACATATTTGCATTTACCTTACGAAAGTTTTTTCAACGTACTTCTGCTGTGTCATGTAGATACACTAAACAAAATCAAGAACTGAATCCTGGAACCTGTGACTGACAACTCACAACTTGGTGTATTATGAACACTACTGGTTCATCTCTGACTATACTCAAGTACTCAAGTCAACTCAACTCAACTGAAATCAACTGAAATCAACTCATGAGTCTCATAAAAAAATCTATGATCTCATTAGGTCTTCATCCTTGTTCAATGTGTAAATCCTTCATACCTCTTTCCTTCAGAACCTGATATAAACATATATGTGTGCACCTCTAAAACATACTTCTCTGAAATATCAAGCTTGTCTTCAATAGAATTCTGGAACCTTCTCCTGAATAGGAACATCCTAATAGGAACTTTCTCCAGACATTCTTCTTCTTCCTTCTTCTTTCAAAGTTGGAACATAAAGAGAAATTGACAAAGGAAATATAGGAATACCTAAAATAGGAATACCTGTAGGTATGACTCTGCATTCTTTTACATATGGCTAAAAATAATTCTTCGTGTTTCATCACCCCCTGGATGACTTCACACTAGGAATACCTGAAATAGGAATACCTGTACGTATGACTCTGCATTCTTTTACATATAGCTGAAAATAAGTCTTCATGTTTCATCACCCCCCTGGATGACTTAACCCTAAACCCTAAACCTGGATGAAATTTTTTCAGATACAGGTATTGATCACTGAAGATCAGATATATTGAAAGAGGGAAGACTTTCTTTTTTTTCATCTTTCTTCCACCTGATGATGATGTCAACATCTTCAAACTTCTCTTCCATACCTTTTGTTCTCTTCATCTTGAAGTAGCAAACACTCTTAACTTCTTTGAATGAACTTTTTCTCTTCCTCTAGTGCTAAGAGTAAGAGACAAAACAAACATAGTCTACAAATGGAAGTGAACATAGAATCATGTTTTATCATCTCCTCATATCTTTGAATCAAAACTCTGCTTCAAATGTGATTGATATGACTAAATTCACCAACATGAATCACCTTTCTAGAGTTATCTCTCTAGATCAAATTTTCTACCTAGATATCCAACCAACTTACAACAAAACTCATCCCATCTCCAAATTTATCTTCTTAGATGAGCTTTCTTGCCATGAAAGAGATCTCTCAAAACTCTCTAGAAAAACCTCTAGATACCTATTTTGATGTAGCTTTTAACTTTCAAATAATGAAAGTGTATAAAAGCATTTCCTGAATCCTTCAAATCTCTTCATAATTGCTCTTCTAAGATATGACATGCAAATGACAATCTGATAGCAAAAACTGATACTTGTGATTAGATGTTGATATGATTCCTTCATCTTCTCTAAACCATTGTTCTTTTTTGAATGAAGTAGTCTTCTCTTCATCAAGTTTTGTTCTTCAAACAATACTTTTGTAAAGTATTTGCATACTCTTCCAAAAATATTCGGCTGCTAAAAGATCGTCAACTTCATACTCCACACTGATGAATACACATGTGACTGAATTGTCTAATTCTCAAACCTCTACTCATCTAGATTAAGTGTGTATGTTAAATGTCAAATGTTAGAAGATGCTCTTAAATCATATGTTGTAAACCTGGAAGTCTGGAAACCTAGGAATATAAGAGCCTGAATGAACTCTGATATCAAAACCCTAAAGCTTTAAAATCTTAAAGCTCTGATACCAAATGTTGGAAATGTGGTAGGCCCATCACTAATACCACAGGTCCAAGGTTCCATATGTCTAGCATATACAACATAGAATCTAGCAATCTTCCAATATTGACAAACCATGAACATACCACACTTAATCCTACAAATGATGAGACAAAGATAGAGAAAGACTAGACAACATGTGTAAAGTGTTATGTAAGCCACTGCTTACTCACACTATCATATATACCAATGTTCAATGTACAATGTGGGAGAAAAACTCTCAACCACTCTATGTGAATAGAAATAGATGGATGAGTGAATGTAGAAATGTAACAAACATATTCAGATGTATGGACAGAAATCTGAATATACATGAGATGTGTGACCTGATAGGTTGTAGACGAGTAAATATAAGTGATAGAAAGAGGAAGGATAAGTCTAACACTGATAATCAACAAACCCTCATCTAAACTTAGGGTATGGAAGACCCTAAATCAGATATGTGTGTGAAAAGATCACATACTTACAAAAGTAGCAAAGAACGCTAACAAGTCTTTTGCGAGAAATCCTCAAACTCATATTAACATATCTTCTCTAACACCTCATCCAAATATGCATAAAGCATATACGTACTGATTCTCTTGTACCTTTGCTGAATAGGACTCCTCTTGATATGGATGCTACTACCTCCATGAACTTCAAGCAGTACCTATGTGCATAAAGAGAATATGTACATGAATTCTTAACATAAGATGCAAACCTTATGTTAACCACTATCCAATGTCTTTGAAGTGACCCGAAATCTTCATGTAGAAGACAATCTTCAAATACATCATGTGAATGGCGGATCCACACCACCAAGCTTCTAATGACCAAGTCCTCTCCATGAGCAAGAGTGTGAGCACACTCTCCGTGGATTGACAAGTAAAGGAGGTGGTGCTTACGCTTGAGCTACACCGCTCCTCAACATGCTCCAAGATAGCACCATGGCTACCCCATGTGCTAAGAACATCACCTCTATTGAGGTACCAAAGCTCTCCAAAGCTTGGTGTTGAAACTAGCTGAAGGGTGCTTCAATAATGAGCCAAGATCTTATTATATAGTAGTGTGTGTACTCTTGAAAAGCACATAATAAAGCACTTATTCACAAAAGCTATGCGATCGTATTATCCAATAAAGCAAGCTCCGTCATCGAAGATCGCGTCCGCTACTGTCTTTGAAAAAAAACAAAAGCATGACAAAAATATTTCCGCGCTGCGCGTTGCTGTCCGTGGGTATCAAACCCGGGCGGGCTCAATGGGAGTTCTTTTGCTTATCCACGACGCCGACTAGATTTGCTTGTACAAGGACTAGAAGAAGTAGCTATACATGCTGTAATACTTGGATAAATTTGACCAATCTTTGACCAATGGGACATTGTTTCCAACAAAAATGAGCTCTCCAGCCCTTTTTATAGTTTTTTGAGTAGTTTTGACCCTGTCCAGACCTAGTGTTCGGCCTAGTTAAAAATTAGGTTCCAAGGCTTATTTGGGGGCTCAAACGGAGTCTAGAAATTATGAAAATTGGCAGGGTGATACTTCTAATATCCCCAAGCTCGAGGACTCCTTGGCTTGAACAAAATGGAGTTGTAAAAATAGAAAATGGTATTTACAATGGTTTTTAGTGATAAAATTCACTATTTTTAGGGATTTCTTCTGAAAATTTGACATATGCTTCTTGGAGCTCCGTACATGCTCCTTCTTCTAGTGTGTCCACTTCGTTGATGTGCTTCCATGCTTTGACCTTGACTTTGAGTGTCAACACCTCTCCAAACTCTCATTACAATGGACTTCCCTCTAGGAGTTGACACCTATTCTTCTTGTCTGTCTTCATTAAGGCTTTGGGCATTACCTTCTTCCCTTTGCTCATTGATGTTTTCAGGATGCTCCATGATTGCATACAGAATCCCTCTTTTATCCAATCCTCCCACATACTTAACAGTTGGTCTAGGCACTATGTGAGTATTTGTGGCTTTCTTCAGCCTAGCCACTGACCTGTTCAATCCATCTATATAGATGGGTAAATCATGTTGATTGGTGCTCACATATTCTAAAGAGATTCGATACTCTCCCTCTATGATTGACATTAGGTCGGCGATTGGTACATAGCTATGCATATCCTCTCAAGCCATAATGATTTTTGCTTCAGAATCACTCGAGGTTTCGGAGTAATGGGAATGAATACTCGGCTCGGCTACACTTCCTACAGATGAGCAACTCTCGTGGTGGATTGCTTCTTGGCTCTTGTTGTTGTCACCGTGATGTCCTCTTGGTTCTTCCGAAAATGGCTTCCCTAGTTTCCATACCAAGTACTCGTGACCCATAACGACTGATGGGTAAGTGCATTAGTGCATGGGTTGGAAAAAGAAAGTGTCGTCTGCATGGCCATGTAATGTAGCCCTATGCATGCATACTTGGGAAATGCAGTGGAAGAATTATGGTGCAAGAAGTTGGGTCTTGAGCTAAGTGCTCAAGGGTATGCCGACGAAGAGGTTTCCTAATCGATCATGGTTATGTTGTTGTTGAAGCATACAATTCTTACCATGGTGAAAGTTTTGTCGATCTTCAACTCTTCGTGTTTTACTTCCATCATGGTGATTGACCATCAGCTTGTCTTTCGTTGTTGATGGCTATCCTTGTTGATGGTTCACCTGGGGGATTCTTCAAACACAGAGTCCCGTTCTTTCTCTCCTCTTCTTCCTCTTCTTCTTTTTCGTCTCTTTTTTTTTGAACAATGGAGTAAAACAAGAGAAAAGGTGTTAGCATCAATAAAATATTTTACATATGTCAGATGTGTTGCATGTGCTTGGGATCCACAATTGTTTCTATGCACGACTGTGTAATGTGGCCCTATATTAATGCATACTTTGGAAATGCATGACCCGAATGGTGCAAAAGACAAGGTTATGCCAAAGGCACATGGTTTTTGCATGTCGAGGCTTTCAATGTTCGTGGCAAATGTTGATGTAGCCTTTGTTGGAGGCATCCATTGGATCCTCGAATGACCCTTGATCTTTCCTCCTAATAGGGATCCATCTTAAAACTGTGTGTGGCTGTGTATAGGTTACTTTTGACTTCGTCATCTTTAATTGGGTGGTTAAATTTTGTAGCTCTCGTGGTTGGTTCTTTGGATTTGGGGGTGCTACTGGTGCTTTTGGCTTCCAAACCCACATCCTTGATGGTTCTCTTTTTATTACCGGCGAGGAGACGAATTTATCTTCTTTTGGTTTCTGCCCTTGGTGTCGACTCTTGCTTCTCCATGGTTTTTTTGCTGAGATTTTTCTCGTGAAGAAGATCATATTGTTTTGTGCATGTAAGAGTGCCTTGGGTACCCACATTTGCAATCGCCCTTGTTGAGCTGCAGCTAATTTCTTTGGCACCAAAATTTGTATGTTATTATGGTTGGCCTTCATCGATTGTTGTGGTACCCAAATCTGTCGGAGACCTTGGGATTGAGCTTGTCCTTGTTTCTTGGTGCTTCTTTTAGCTTGGTTAGCTTGCTTCGATGGGAATGGTTCTGGCAAAGCTGGTCGTTGTTCTCCTTTCATACCCACATCTGCTTCATGCCCTGAGCTTCTTTCTTCTTGAATATTGTCTGTCTCATTGATATAGCATATGTCTTTTTTGCTTGCCTCTTTGGTCGAGTTACACTTGCATTGGTATGTGAAGAAGAAGAGAGGTTTGCTGGCCCTTGAGCTTGTGCTTCCTTGATTGAGTCCTTTTGCTTCGTAGGGTTATTGACACACACAATATTTTCTTTGTGAAGATTAGTGTCGAAAGAACTAAGAGAATTTCTCAGCTTGTCCGTTAGCTTGTGGATGATAGGGGGCAGACTTCTTATGTCTCCAAGAATTTCAATGACTTCATTCAACAAGTGTGTGCCTCTATCGCTCACTAACTCTATGGGTAGTCCGTATCTAGTGAACACATTCTCAAATAAAAACTTATCTGTAGTTTGAGCATCGTCCTTTGTTGTGGCTTTGACTTCTACCCACTTTGTGAGATAATCCATGGCTACAATAATGTACTCGGCATGGGAGTTTCTAGCTGGGGGTTAATAGGACCTACAAAGTCTATGCCCCACTTCGAGAATGTACGTCCTCCCATCATTGGCCTCAAAGGCATCTCATCTTTTCTAATTGGGTACTGGGCACGTTGGCATGTGTCACATTTCTTCACATAGGTATGTGCATCCATATGAAGAGTGGGCCACCAAAGTCCTGAGAGTAGAATAGTCTTAATTACTTGGTCATGACCAAAATGTCCACCTGCAACACTGCTATGGGCAGTTTCTAAGACTTTCAAATAATCTGATTCGTGAACGCACAATCTTAAGTATCCATCTTTGCCTCTACGGTATAGGTTATCGCCTACTAAGGCATAGTCCTTAGCCTCATGCTCCATGCTTCATCTTCTTGCTAGACTAGCCTCGCTAGGTAATGTTCCTGATCTCATAAATTCTACCAATGGAGCACTCCAATCTGGAATTAATGATATGTGATAAAGGGTAGCATGCTCCATTGGGGGTCTCTCTTTGCACACCAGACAATTCTTAATCCACTCATGTATTTCTTTGTCCATGCTAGGCCAATACAACGTTTTATATTTTGCAATGTTTGTTGTTTAGCATAGTGATTCCCTAGAAATCCTTCATGGGCTTGTTGCAACCAACTACTATGCTCATCATCCTCGACACAACAAGCTAGAACACCTTCCATGTCTTGTTTATACATGCTTCCTGCCAATATTTGATAGCTTTGTGACCATACAATTTCATCCTTGTTCGTCTTCACTTCCTTATTTGCAGGTCCAAAGGTTAGGACTGGTACCAACTTATTTGCCCATTTAGGAACAACTTCTAGATTGAACAGATAAGCGTCACGCTATTCATCAGACACTCCTTGCGGTGACTCACCTGAGGTGATGTGAGAAAGGTGATCTTCTCTGAGATGGGTCTTACCTTTCCTAAAGACCACTTCAAAGTCATATTCCATTAGTAAGAGGAACCATCTTACTAAGAGGCCTGTATTGCAAGGTTTATTGACCAAGTATAGTAAAGCTTGATGATCAGTGAAAAACTTGAACTTGTTGGCCAATAGATAGTCTCTAAACTTCTTCACAGCATATACCATTCCTAAACCTTCTCTTTCGATTGTGGAGTAGTTTCATTCAACAGCGTTCAATTGCCTACTAGCATATGCTATAGGCAAATCTAGGTTTCCTTCACTAGTGGGTTGTGACAACACACATCCTATTGCATAATTGGATGCATCCACATGTACATGGAATGGCTTATTCCAATCAGGAGTGGTCAGTATTGGTGTTGTGCACAAGCGTTCCTTCAGCTCATTGAAGAACTTCTCGCATTTGTCATTCCACTCAAACTTTGTCAACAAGGCATAAAGAGGCTTAGCTATAATTGCATACATGTGAATAAACCTACAGTAATATCCACAATGGCCCATAAAGGCTTGTATCTCTTTAATATTCCTTGGCCTCGGCAGCTCTGCTATGGCTTTTACTTTTTCCTCATCTGTTGATATGCCGTTCTTAGAAACAATATGACCTAAGATTTTACCTTGACGTATCATGAACACACACTTTTCTGGGTTGAGACACACTCGGTATTGTCTACACTTGTTGAAGATATGTTTGAGCTCAGGAATGTGACATCTCCTTTCTTGGGAATGAGCACATAAATCATCCACATATACTTCTAAGCTTTTTCGCAAGAACTCTTTGAAGACATGACACATGAGCCTTTGGAATGTTGCAGGTGCATTGGTGAGCCCAAATGGCATCACACGAAATGCAAAGACTCCCCACTCTGTGGCAAAGGCCGTTTTATGTTGATCTTCTGTGGCAATGGCTACTTGGTTGTAACCCGAAAATCCATCAAGGAAGCTATAAACTTCCTTGCCTGCAACTCGCTCCAATAAATGATCATTGATTGGAAGCGAATAACTATCTCTTACTGTGGCAGCATTAACTTTTTTAAGGTTAATACATACATGCAACATTCCATTCTTCTTGGGTACCACTACAATGGGGGACACCCATTCTGTATGCTCAATCTCATAGATAAATCCAGCTTCAATCAATCTATCAATTTCTTCTTTTATTTTGGCCGCATAAGTGTCATTATATGTGTAGGGATTTGTTTGGTGGGCTTGGCATCAGCGGTCATGGGGATCGTATGAGAGCAAATTTTTGGATCTACTCCCTTCAAGTCTCTATAGTGCCATGCAAACACGTCCCTATATTCCCTTAACAAAGCTACCAACTCTACTTCCTCTTCTTTACTTAGGTCATCTCCTATGTATGTACATCTCTCTTCGTTTTCTTCAATGGTGACTACGACTTTTTTGGTCTTTTCTTTGTTATCATACGCTTGTCCTATGGTGGCCTCTCTCTTAGGCATTTGTACCAAAATTTTTCGGTCCTCAACTTCGTATTTCTTGAAATTCTCTAGTACTTCCAATGATTCCTTCTCTTCTTGTTTCACTCCTTGTCTTTTCTTTTTCTTTTGACCTCCTTCACTTCCATCCTTTGAATTGACAGTTTTAATGCTTGTGAGAGGTTCTTCTTCCTTTTGGGTAAATACTCCTATGTCTTCTAGATAGTGCTCCTCTGAAATAAAGGAGCTATCCATCACAATGGACAATCATCACCGTTCTCTTCTTTTTCTATGAAATCACTAGGGTCACATTCTTCTAGCAAGGGCTGACATATGAACACTGAGATATCGTAACCCTCCTCATCACAATGAGGTGTCCATTGTTCTTCATTCACTGCAATGTCCATGGTAGCTAAGATTTCTACCCAACCATGTGGTTCAAAGTCCTCATCTAGAAAGATCATCGGTGTATAGGTTGGGTCTCTAATTGGTCTATCTCCTTGAGAAGTTCCTTTTTCTCTCGCTTTTAGGTGTTTCTCCTCTTCCTTTGCGACCTTGCACATCCACAAATGAGTATCTTCATGCATCTAGGATGTCTCATATGAATTTTTAGAATGCACAGAGATCGAATCTTCTTGCTCCTTGTGGATAGAATTCCATTGTAGGGGTGGTACATCTCTAAAGGTGTAATCCTTGAAATTGACCTTGGTTGTGACCCCTAAGCGTTGCAAGTATAAGGAGTTGGTTCCCCAATCCTGTACCACTTGCAATTGTCGTAGGAAGGGTCTTCCTAAGATCATTTCGTAGGTATTAGTTTTACCAAAGTTACATATAGCAAAGGTGTTGGAAGATGCATTTTTGGAAACCTTTTTTGAAGGAAAAATATTGTAAAATGATAGAAATTTGTAGAAATATTTATGCAATTGTTGTAAAAATAAGGAAGAGTCTTCCTTATGTAGGATAGAATCTTATGTATTTTTTCTAGAATTTTTGGAAACTCTTAGATAGCATATTTTTAGAATAATAGAGGAAAGGACCAAAATTCAAGTGTGAAAGAGGACACTTGAAAATGTATATAAGTCAATTTTCTCTATTTTGGAGAGGTTGGTTAGTCATTTGTACATGCTATCAATAGAGAAGAGAGAGTTTCTGCTGAAATCGTGTTTTCTCCTATTGTGTGTATTTCCTTTGATGTGAGAGCTTGTTTCTTGCTTTATCATGGAGATTTGTGAGTTTCATTTGTGTAATGCTGAGTAAGATGTATGAAGAGAGATGATTACTGATGTATTGAGTGAAGAAGGATTGAAGAATGTTGCAGAAATGTGAAAATCGTCTACTGGTACAGAATCGCGATTGTCTCGTCTCTGTGATACAGGTGATATTTTCCAATTCTGATTTCATATTTGTATTCTGATGAGAAAATAACATGAATTAGACACAAAGATCATAGAAAATGATGAAGATTTGCTCTAGATAAGGTAAACCCTAGATATTTCCTCTTCATTTTCATTTTCTCAGAATTCCAGCCATCAATCTCTTATTTCTATGAATCTATCATCTAGAAGGGGCTGTGGTCTTATGGATATTCCCAGGATTGACAAAATAAAGATGATTTGTTGATTCTTTTGTACTTCATGATTGGAGAGGATAACTCCAAAGTCAATAACAAATATTTTTTGGCACCGTTGCCGGGGAAAATTCCAAGAATTTCATTGAAGTTGGACCTTTGCTGGATCTTCTGTTGATGATGGTAACCAACACAAGAAAAAGGTAAAACTCATCAATCAAGAAATGTGCACATGAATAGGTAGATGTCATTGTTTGTCTTTGGGGAAAAAAGAAAGCAATTGATATCTTGTAGAATTGGAAGTGCTGAAATCTTTGTAAATTGATAGTTGCTCATCATATTGTTGAAGTAAAAGTGCAAGTGTATGGAAGATTTGAGCCAAGAAAGCTGAAGATGAGGTAACTTGAGTCTATTTTTGCATTTCTAGATTTCTTTTTGCCCAAGTACTAGGCACCATGGGTGATCTTGGGAAGATAACATGGTGATACTAAGGAAAGGACAGTTAAAGTAGCTAGATGTAAGTATAAAAGATTCAGTTGTTGACCAAATCTAAGCATCAATCTTGAATTGTTCTGCATTTTGAAAAGAAAGATGTGATTGAGTTTATCTTTGCAAAAATTGTTTGCCTTCCATAACACGTTTTTATTTGAGAGATTTTCTTTTGCACTTTAGTGATAGCTAAGGACATAGAAACTCATAACCAATCAAGAAACATGGAATCAGTGGATCACCAAAACCAGAAACCCTAAGTAAAGTGTTCACCTTTATTTTTAGGGCAAAAATACCAAAAAAATTCATAAAACTCATCAAAAACAATCAAACAAATTTCTTTTCTTGTTAGGAAGCTGAAGTGAGGTGTAGTGGACAAGAGTGATTGTGGAAAAGTGGAAGAAGAACAAAAAATGGTCAAAAAACCAAAAAATTAGAAAAATCGATTCTCTAACACAGAATCGCGACTTTCTGAAAAAAAGTGTTGATTTTGGAGTAATATTTCAAGTGATTGATGAATTAAAGTTGTTGAAGGCTATGGAAGGGAATTAAGAAGAAAAGACTACTCAAATTGGCATAAAATCAACAGTAAGCAAAAACACGACTTTCTGTACAAAATCGCGATTTTCTGAGTAAGGTTGAGATTTTTGTGCAATAGTTCAGGATTTTGGAGGATTACAAAGAAGAGAAGGTATTGAAAGAAAGCAAGGACAAAGAATACTCAAAATTGCACAAGATAAGATCTACAAGAAAAAAACACGATTCTCTACACAAAATCGCGATTTTCTGTAAAAGAAAATTTTTGGAATTTCTAGTATACTTGGGTACTTTGAGATAAGAAAGTGTAGAGGAGGTCATTAAGATTGAGTAAGTGAAGTTGAACAAGTGAAAGAGTGAGGAATAGTGGAAATCATACAAAATCGCGATTTTCTGGACACTATAAAAACCTGAAATTCAAAGAAAAATTCATTTGAGTGAGAGTGAGTGAGAGAGAGGGAGAGCAAAATCGTGACTTCCAGCAACCAGTGGATTTTTGAGGATTTCTCTACCAAGCAAGCAAGGTAAAGACTTTAGCATTAATTTGGAATATACATTTTTGCATTAAGTGATCACATAGCACCAAGAAATGAGAAATAACTAAAAATCACGGAATCGCGATTTTCTGTATTTTGAGTTTTTTCATTAGGAAAACCTTAATTTTGCATTTAAATGTTTCATTGCATGTCAAAATTTCAGTAAGGCGATTCTGGTGTAGAAAGAAAATTTTGAAAAATCAAAACTTGTAAAATTCAAAAAATCATTCAGAATCGCGATTCTATAAATCACACACAAAATCGCGATTTTGAACGATTAAGGACAAGATTGCGAATTCCAGAACGCGATTTTCTTAAGAAAATCGTGTTTTTACAATTTGTGAGCAATCACGATTGTCTGGGAACAAAATCGTGAAAAACACGATTTTCACTCAAAATCGTGAAAAACACGATTTTGATCACAAAATCGTGAAAAAACACGATTTTCACTCAAAATCGTGAAAAACACGATTTTCATCACAAAATCGTGAAAAAACACGATTTTCACTCAAAATCGTGAAAAAACACGATTTTCACTCAAAATCGTGAGAAACACGATTTTCACTCAAAATCGTGAAAAACACGATTTTCACCCAAAATCGTGAGAAACACGATTTTGATCATAAAATCGTGAGAAACACGATTTTCACTCAAAATCGTAAAAAACACGATTTTCACTCAAAATCGTGAAAAACACGATTTTCACACAAAATCGTGAGAAACACGATTTTCACTCAAAATCGTGAAAAACACGATTTTTAACACAAAATCGTGAGAAACATGATTTTTATCACAAAATCGTGAAAAACACGATTTTGATCACAAAATCGTGAAAAAACACAGAAATAATCACAAAATTTTGGGAAACATGATTGTGATCATAAAATCGTGAAAAACACGATTTTGATCACAAAATCGTGAAAAACATAGAGATAATAAAAAAACACGATTCTAATCATAAAATCGTGGAAAATCAATACTTTAGGCAGAAAATTGTGGGAAAACACGATTCTAATCATAAAATCGTGGAAAATCAATACTTTAGGCAGAAATTTGTGGGAAAACACGATTTTGATCACAAAATCGTGAAAAATACAAAAATAGTCAGAAAATTGTGGAAAAAGTAATACCTTAGTTAGGAAATTGTGACAAACACTCTGTTGAGTTTGAGATTGAGAAAATTAATTGAATGATACTTAGATCTGGAAACAAACTTTCTAAACAAGACCTAACAAGGAAGGAGACAGAAACAGTAAAAGGCAAAGGGCAAGAAAGAAGTTTAGGGCAAGAAAACAACATGGAAAACATAAATGAAACAAATGAGCCTATGGAAACTGGGGATTTTAGAAATATCCTCAAGTACATGTATACAAATAGGTTTGGAACCTATGTATATCAGGATGGAATGCATAAATTTCTCATTAGATTGAGAAATTTAGAAGTTCCCCTGAATATAACCCCTATAACTCAATTCAAAGATGGGAGATATGAAGATAGGCAAGGATGTGTGTACATATTCTCTCAAGACCCAGAAAATTCAAATGATCTAGGGCAATGTACTGACAAAGGACCTTGGGAACATAACATGGAGCAAACAAATTTACCTAGGCCAAATGAAAACTATACCGGTAATGAACAACAACATGGGAGGAGGACACAGATTTCCCCAAATCCCTTTGACAAGGAACCAGAAGGATATATTGACTTCCCACTCAGAAGAAGATCCCATTGGCAGCCTCAGGGTAGAATGCTTAGACCATACCAAGTTGCCAAATGTATGAAGAACCAATATGAGGGTTATTCAGATCCTCATGCTCATGCTGCAGAATTTAGGCAATTGATTAGAGCTGAAGAGGTAGAAGATTACAAAGTACAATTTGAGGCATTTGGTCTAACCCTAACAGGACCAGCCTTATCTTGGTTCATTCCTTTGAGAAAGGAAATGTACCAGGATATTGAATCTTTCTTAGAAGCCTTCATTGGGGAATTCTCTAAGACCGGGATAAAACATAGTACAGCCACATTGATACATAGTTTCAAACAACAAAAGGATGAAAATGTTAGAGAAGCAGCCAGAAGATTTAAACAATACATTGATAGATGCCCAAGAGAGGAAGTACCTTCCATGGCAAAACAAGTATCCTTATTCATTGAGGGTTTGAGAAGTGCCCAACTAAGAACCCTAGTGTATTATAGAAGATGTCCTGATTTAGCAGCCTGTGTAAAGGAAGCAATAGATTTGGAGGACAACAAAGGTCAAGATCTGTTAGCATTTGATCAACCTAGATCATATGAAGACAAAATTCCTCCAGCAGAAGAGTTGGCTCAGGCTATTGCTAAAGCCCTAGAGGTAAGCACTAAAACTAATCTGATGAACTCTAGGATAGACACAAATAAAAAATGTTACATTTGTGGAGCAAAACATCTGGCACAACAATGCCCATATCAGAGGCCACCACACTTACAAGATAGGAAGGCACTTAAGTACTGTACACTAGAGAGAAAATGGACAAACCACACCAGGGAGGAATGCTTCTATAACAAACAACCCATCAAGGAAAGAGATTATATGGCTCAAAGGGAATTAGGCTATATTGAACAACCAAGACCTGTGCTTGGACAACAACCTCCTATACCAACTAATGTGGTACCAATCAAGTATACACCAATAGAGGAGGGAAATTCAAGACTAAGATCACCATATAAGGAAGAATATCAATGGAGTGAGGGATATCAAGAAGATTGGGAAGAATATGAAATAAGAGAACCTGAGTTAAAAGCCCTAGACTTGGGAAATGGGAAAATTGAAATGGACACAACAACATTCATGTATATTACCAACAATTACATGTCCAACCAAAAACCTCAATTCAAAGGGGGACCAAAGATAACTTGTTATAGGTGTGGGGGAGAGCATTTCATTAGAGACTGTCTGCAACCTCCTACATTGAGAATAGAGGGAGCCTACTGTAAGGATTGTGGCAGAGAACATTTGATAAAAGATTGCCCAAAGAATCCCCAAAAACAACAGAACACACCTAATAACATACCTTTAAAAACAGTTAACATTATGGAACATGAAGAATTGAGTGAAAATGACCAAGTTGGAATAAATATTATAACAAGGGCTCAAGCTAAGCAACAAGGAACAATTAAGGAACAAAATGAAGGTTCAGCCTCAAAGGTGAAGAGAAATAGACAAAAAGGGAAATGGGAAAAGAAGAGAAGGATGGGCAAAAATTTGGAAGAAGACAATCAGGATTAGTCAAAAAGTACTCCTCCTCAAAAGACACAAAATCAGTCTGAAATAGGAAGTTCTCAGAGTCTAGACACCCTAATCAAAGCATATAAGGGAAGGATTCAAGAAGGACCAAGTCCTACAGATCATGCAGTGGCCTATCCCATGCCAGAGTTAGAGCATGAAAGGATGCAAAAATGCAAAGAAATCATTCAGGAAGTACAACTCGGAATGGGGGAAGGAGGTAGCTCGCAGAGAACAGTTGAACAACTTGAGAAAACGAAAACAAGGGAAAATGCTAACAAAAAAGAAAATCCACAAATAACATTCCAGATGATTATAGATGAACAATGTAGCATTACATGTCACACAACATGGGAAGAACTGTTGAAACAAAATCCTCACTTAAAAAGCAAAATGAACAAAGGGGAAACAATACCTGGAAACCTTCATTCACCATTACAAGAATTAGAGGAATTATGGTATATTCCTATTGATAAAATAGGAGGGTATTGTGAAGGGGAAGAAGGAAATTCAACCCTAAAAATACAATATGGAAAAAACTTTGCTAAAGCCATTTTGGATAGTGGATCAGGAGTGGCCATAATGACTAAACAAACTTGAGAGAAATGGGGAAGCAATGAATTACTACCCACTAAGATGAGATTGCAACTTGCAGATGGGCATATAGAAAAACCCCTAGGTATTTGGGAAAAAGTAATTGTGGACATATGTGGAACAGAAATAGAACATACTTTTGCCATAGTGGAATTTCCACAATCCACTTCATATGAAATCATCCTAGGAAGGCCTTTCATGAGACAAATGCAAATTGTGCAGGATTGGGGTAATGATTGTTTATATCTCCAAAGCAAAGGAAGAATAACAAGAGTGAACTTAAGAAATGGGCACTACTGTGATATATCTCCTCAAGAATGGTACAAAATACATCAAAATCAAGAAGAAAGTGAGGAATCAGAGTTGGAGGATCAGGAAGAGAGTGAATCAGCAATATGGAAGTGTAACATAATAAGAAACCTTACCAATAGAAAAAGGAGACTGAAAAGAGAAGATTGTGTGGAAGGAAGAAAAGTGCAAGATGAAAGTTATGTGCCACAACAATTTAAGGATGAAGAGTTTGAACCCTACGGCTGGAACCAAATTTTGGCTACCATGGACATAGCCAATGAGGAGTATGTAGGAGTGGAATTTCAAAATGAAGAAGGGTTTGATATTTTTCACATTAGTATAAACATGATAAGTGTATCAAAAACAGAGGAGGATCAAGATTCAGAAATGGTATTAAAAAAAGGAAAAACAAAATATTTGGAGATAGTAAAAGGTGAAGATGCAATCAAAGATAAAATCTCAGGCAAATACAAGGAACATAAACACATAGAAATGGAAAAGGAACAAGAAATTGAGAAGAAAGAGAAGGAAATAAACAAGGATCAATACTTTGATGTACCAGCAAATTTTAAAACCTATGAAGTGGAAGACAGACTACTTCTAAAAATGAAACCAAAGAGAGAAAAAAAGAAAGGAGAAGCTTATGATAATGAAGAACAAACTAAAAAGATCATGATTACTCAGGAAGAAGGAGAGGAAAGACATATTGTAATAGCTGATGATATGACCATAGAGGAAGAAGAAGCACTAAAGAACCTAGCAAAGAATTATAGGGATGTATTTGCTTAGAGTTATAAAGATTTAAAAGGAATTGATCCAAAAATCTGCGAGCACAAAATTCCTATGACTCCAGATGCAAAACCTAGTAAACAAAGACATTATACATTCAATGATAAATACTCTGCCAAGATAAAGGAAGAAATTGACAAGTTGTTGGCTGCTAACTTCATTTATGAAATTGAGTATACTGAATGGATATCACCTATAGTTGTGGTACCAAAAAAGAATGGAAAACTTAGCGTATGCATTAACTTGAAAAAAGTGAATGCAGCAACTATAAGGGATAATTATCCATTGCCAATAACAGATCATCTTCTTGAGAGAGTTGCAGGAAAGGAAGTTTATAGCTTTCTAGATGGTTTCTCAGGATACAATCAAGTACCTATATCCTTGGAGGACCAACATAAGACTGCCTTTTCTACAGAATGGGGGATTTATGCTTTTAGGGTTATGCCCTTTGGATTGACCAATGCCCCAGCAACTTTTCAAAGATTGATGTGTCATATCTTCAAAGAATTCTTGAGAAATGTGATGGAAATCTATGTAGATGATCTGTGCACTTTCTCTTTAAAAAGACAGGATCATATACAAGATTTAGAAAGAATATTCAGGAAATGCAGGACATACAGAGTATGCTTAAATCCTGAAAAGTGTGTATTCTTTGTAAGACAAGGAAGAATGTTGGGTCACATAGTTTCAAAAAATGGAATTTCTACTGATGAGAAGAAGATAAAAGCTATAATAGAGCTTCCAAGACCTACAAATGTGAAGGAACTCCAAACTTTTATGGGACATTGTGGGTACTATAGGAAATTTGTTCACAAATTTGCAGATATAGCTAAACCCTTATATGCCCTCATCACAAAGTTTGAGTGGAATAAAGAATGTGACCAAGCCTTTGAAACTTTTGAAAACTTGTTTGGTGACAGCCCCAATTCTAAAAACACCTCAGTGGGATAAAATATTTCATGTGCATGTGGATGCTTCAAATTATGCTTTGGGATGTGTGTTGGCACAACCTATAGAAGGAAGTAAATTAGATTTCCCAGTAGCATATGCTAGTAGACAATTGAACATTGCAGAAAAGAACTATACAACCACTGAGAGAGAAGGGTTGGGAATGATATTTGCTGTTAAAAAATACAGACATTACCTATTGGCCAACAAGTTTAAATTCTTTGTGGATCACCAAGCTCTACTTTATTTAGTAAATAAACCATGTCATACAGGAAGAATAGTTAGATGGTTTCTTTTACTAATGGAATTTGAATTTGAGGTGGTGGTTAGACAAGGCAAAACACACTTAAGAGTAGATCATCTGTCTAGAATTCAGTCCAAAGAACCTAGTTCACCCTTAGACGATGACCTGCCAGATACATACCTATTCAAAGTAGAAAGTGTTCCTGAATGGTCCATATCATTAGTTCCTTTGTTAACCATGGGACCTTGTAGGTCATTAGCAAATAACACACATTTGGTGTTACAAAGCAGGAATTTTATGTTACTAGCTGGGCATTTGTATCACCTCAATCAGTCAGGTATACTGGAATACTGTACCCCAGAAGAGGAGCAACATGAATATGTAAGAAGAGCTCATTGCTAGAACCCATGTACTCATGCTTCCAAAATAGTCACTTTAAGCAATCTTAGTAGGATGGGAGTACACTGGCCAAATAAAATTCAAGATGTGGAAAGATATGTTGCTAAATGTCAAGAATGTCAAGATTTGCAGAATTCAGATTTAATAACTCTATATTGGTTGAAAAAAAACCCTGAATGGAGTGAGAACATTGTTGAAGAATTAAAGAAAAAGGAGAAAGGGAAGCAACTTATAGCTGGTACAGATTCAAGAAATTTACAAGAAATCTCTGAAGAATATCAACTCATAGGAGAACAATTATACAAAAAAGGAATGGATGGTTATTTAAGAATATGTGTTCCTGAAGAGAGGTATTTGGAGATGTTGGAAATGGCACACTGTGGAGTGGCAGAAGGACACTTTTCTAGTGATAGAACAGCCAAACTCATTTTGTATTCTGGCTTTTGGTGGCCAACTCTATTTCTTGATGCAAGAACTTATGTAAAAAGATGTAACATCTGTCAACGAGTGAGTCAACCAAATAAAAGAGATAACATGCCATTAATCCCATTAATTTCAGCCAGAGCTTTTAGCAAATGGGGATTGGACTTTATTGGACCTATACATCCTCCAGCTAGACAATCTCATGCAGAATACATATTAGTGGCTACTGATTATTTGACAAAATGGGCTGAGGCCAAAGCCACTAAAAGAAATGATGCTCATACAACTGCTAATTTTTTGTATGAAAATATTGTTACTAGATTTGGACTTCCAATTGAATTAGTAAGTGATAGGGGAACTCATTTTTTGAACCAGATCATAGAAAACATGACCAAATATTTCATGATTCGTCATAGTAAGTCAGCCCCATATCACCCACAAGCTAATGGGTTAGCAGAAAGTACTAATAAAGTAATTTGCACTATATTGTCCAAATTAGTCAACACAAACAGAAATGATTGGGATTCTCAACTTAATCATGTTCTCTGGGCTTATAGAGTGGCATACAAAACTGCTTTAGGGACTACTCCATTCAATTTGGTATATGGACAAAATGCAGTTTTACCCATGGAATTTCTTATTCCAACATTAAAAGTGGGTAGTCAATACAATTGGACAAGACATGAACTATCTGAGAGGGTCATAGATTTAGAAAAACTGGGAGCTTCTTGACTTCAAGCAGTAATGAGTATATATACAGACAAGAGAAGACAAAAAGCCTACCATGATGTGCATATAAAAGAAAAAGATCTCCAAGAAGGAGACTTGGTTCTGGCATACACAGTCAAGGAGCATCAGAAAAAATTTCAGAAGAAAGGTCATGGGCCATACATCATACATAAGATAAGCAAGAGTGGAGCCATTCAATTAGCTAACATTGATGGAGAAATCATGCCAAATTTTATAAGTGGATGTAGAGTTAAGAGGTATGAGTGTCCATTAACTACTGATGAATGGAGAAGACTGCAAAAGGCTCAAAATAGGAAAAAAGAAGAAGAAAACATCAGAAAGGAGGCTCAACAAGAAGCAAAGGAGAGAATAAGAAAAATGAAAGAACTTAAGGAGGTGTGTTTATGTGAAAGCACTCTAAAACAAAGAGAACATTTGCCTGTGATAGAAATGGATCATCAAAATGAAAACATAAGGGTTTTGGTAGATTCAAGAGCTCAAGTGAACTTGATCAGTTCAGCCTTGGTAAATAAATTTAGCATAAAGAGGAATAAAAGCAGAATGTTGATTAAAACATTAGAAGGAAAAATGATTCAGAGTTTGTCTTCACTTGTTATTAAATTTAAATTTAATAATGAATATATGAAGATAGATTGTGAAGAGTGGCCAAATCATTTGATGACTGAAAAATTGATTTTGGGACAACCCTGGCTCAAACAAGGTAAAGTTATTTTGAACTTTGAAAAAATGAAGCTTAATTTGACCATAAATGACAAAAAAATTTTAATGTTTTTTCTGAGTAATGAAAAACAGGAAGTTCATCTAGATGTTCATGACCCAGATATGGAAGGATTTACTTTTTCAATGAAGGACAGGGACATATTGCCACTACAAAATGATCAAGCTTCTTACAATCAAAACCAGCAAGAGAATTCAGGAGTAGAGAAGAATGGTGAGACAAAACGAGGAAGACACTTATTGCCCAATTTGAAACATCAACAAATCAGAACAGGAGGGACATGGAAAGAAGGCATACACCGATATTACTCATTAAAACAGGAAGTTAGAGCAAAATGGGTATGGAGACCAAAAAATGCTACAAAATGTTGGTCTGGGAAGCATGGATGTTTGGATGACATAAGGACAATTGCAGTTAAACATTATTGGGTAAAAAAATCAGAATTATGTCAATGGCAGAAAGATCATCCACATTTGACCTATCTTCAGAATTTTGGAACAAAATATTAAAAAAAAAAAAAAGAGAGAAGGATGACAAAAGTATTTTCTTTTAAACCTTTTCCCCTTAAAAGAGAATTAGGAAGGGAAGAAAAGGAGGACAGAGCAGAAAAAAAAAAAAAAAAAAGAGAACAAATGGGTTAAGAAAAACTGGACACAGTGTGTATTTTATTTTGTTTTTAAATTTATAAGGCACAAAGCAAGATATAGGGAGGAGGAAAGTAAATTATTATGGAAAATTTGTATTATTTTGTTTCAATTTTCTATGATCATCTTTTGATTTCTATTTTTTTGAAGTTTTTTTTCATTAATCATTGTTTCCATCATTTCTTTCTTCAAGACTTATTCTCTTTTTGAAAAGGAATGACAAGCAAGGAAGTGACAATTAAAGGAAGCACATTAGACATCTTGCTACACCTGTAATGATCACTTTAATTGAGTCTTTTGAAGAAGCAAAATTTATTTGGAAGACTTTCTTTCTTTATTTTCATGGCAAGAATATTCCAAAAGAAAACATTAATTTTTCTGGATTTTTGTGACTTATATGGGTGGAGTGTTTTCTCTTCTTTTGTATGTTACAAATACAGGATGGTGAATACGAAAGAATTACAAATCCATGACTTCAGAGCAGATTCGGTAACTTTGTCCAGAGGACACTGGTTCCTGGATAGTGATGCAGCTGAGGAACAGGTGGACTTAGAATCAGATGAAGACCCAGAAATCCCAGAAGCTAAAAAAGTAGTAAAAGAACTTAAAGAAATTTTGGGAATAATAGGACAACATATTTTTACAGTGGGAATTGGGGGATATAAGTACACTATGCTGTGCCAGGAATTTTACAGGTTTCAGAGAACTCCTGTCAACATAAAGAGATGGAAAGCTGTGGGATTGCACAAACTCTTGGAAGAACCTATCTTCTTTATTGACTTTGAAAGAGTAGCACAAGTGATGGGTAGTTTGGAAGAAGTTGGGAAAGGTAATGATGCTTACTTCAGATGCAAAGTAAAGAACAAAGACAATCAGGAGGTATGGGTTACTATCAAAGCAGAACATATCAGAGCTGCTTTACAGTTCTTTCCAATGGGAACCAAACTAGACCCAAGCTTTGTCAAAAAGAATAAGGGAACCTACACAGGATTTACAAAGTTCACTGATTTTAAAGGAAGGGAGAAAGAAGAATATGCTGTAAGGATGTTCTTACAATTCTTCTGTTTTCCAAAACTACCAAGATACACAATGCCACATAAGTCAATGACTTTATTGATGTTTAACAACGAAGATAGAACCAAACCATTTGGAGTAATGGATGTCTCTCCATACATCCATGAACAGCTGAAAGAAGCAGCAAAACATTGGGAACAGAAGAAGTTTATAAATGGAGGTCAATTCTTAACCAGAATCATCTATCATGTTTTGGGAATGGAAGAACAATTGAAACTGGCTCCAGAAGCACAGTACTTCAGGAATCTAATGGTAGGAGTAAAAAGCCCTCCCAAAAGGATGCATCCTAAAGAAACAGTGGGACACACTAGTATGAGGGGAGCTGGGATGAAGAGGAAAATAATCTCTGAAGAAGTGATTCCAGTCAAAAAGAGAAAGTTGGATCCCAGGAGAGTGGAATTGGAACAGACTGAAGTAACAAAAGAGGAACATGTGGCAGCTCAAAAGGAGGTACAATCTTCTAGTGAACCTCATCCTCCACAGACAAGTAAAGAACAGCTCTACACTTATCTTACCCAAGGAAACAACAAAAGAGCTATGTATGAGGCACAGTATCAAAAAATGTTGGAAGATTACTCATGCAAAGCTACAGATTGGATCCAAGAAGAAGTGGAGCATTATGAAACATTACATGATGAAATGATGGCAGCTGATACAGAAGAGGTGTTTGTTAAGAAGGAAGTGGAGTTGCTGGCCTACTTCAAGGAATTACAAGGACCTCCAGAGACCAGAACCACTATTGTTGTGAAAAAGAAGGTGCCAAGGAAACTAGTTCAAAAGAAGAAATTGGTTAAGAAGGGGAAAGGAAAAGTTGAAGCTGCAACAATGAAAGGCACAGAAGAAGTGATCAGGGAAGCAACACAGAAGCCTATCACAGTGGAAGAAGTATCAAAGCCTACAGAACCTGAAATAGGGGGGTCTTCACGATTTTCATCCGATTCAGATAGTGATATTGAAAGCTTCTTGTTAAAAATTCTAAATCTTTCAATACCAAATACTCCTAATGTGGTTACACAGGCCACAGAGAAGCTGAAGACACCTGAGGATTCAAGTAAGAAGTCTCAAGAAAAGCAGACGCAGGAGGAAATAGTTCAACAGATGAACTCAGAAGAAGGAAGAAGGCTGTTAAAAGGAAAGGCAGTAATGACAGAAGAGGAAGGCCGAATAAGAGAAGAAGTCAGTTATGGGTGGGTGCATACAGGAATAAAACCCATATGGACAAAACCATCACATACTCACTTCAGATTGAATGAAAAGCTAGAGGAGTTGACAAAGGAGATACAAAAGAGTAGTTCAATTAAAGAACAGAAGGATGTGAATAAGGATCAAGAAATAAAGAAGATAGAAATGGGAAAGAGTGCTCCAAAGGTCACAGGGAGAGTTATGGAAGAAGAGATCATTCAAAGTATAAAGGATGTATTACATGATATAAAAAGTAGTGAGGAATTTACATCCAAGGATGATCAAGAACAAGAGGAAGAAGCAGACATCATGGACATTGATGAACAGGAACGAGAATACACAAATGAGAAAAGTAATGACCAGGTTGCTTGTATGAAAGAAATTGAATCAGTTTTAGTTCAGGAAAAACAGGGACAGGAAGAGCAACTCAGGAAGGTTCAAATAGCTCTTGTTGGAAAGGACTCAAACAGAAGTCAGGAAACCCTAATACAAGAGAAGGAGATACAAACTAAGGGAGACCAGCTCTTTACAGAGAAGCAACAAGTATTGGAAGAAAAGAAGTCATTAGAAGAGAAGAGGGCTTCAGATTTCTCAGAGCAGAAGAGTGCAAATGACAAAGCATTAGATTCTGAAGAAGATGATACCAATCAGGAGACAAAGAATGATGATCACAGTTATGAAGAACAAGACATTCAGGATATAGATGATGAAACAGCAGCAGAAGAAGATGATCTGGGTAAAGAAGACAAGCAAATTGAAGTTAGACAGACAGGAATAGAAGTAGGGTTGGAAAGAATACCCAAAAATATAAGATCAGCTTGTCAAATAATCATGAGCAACATTGAACAGTTCAGACCATCTAGCAGAAATATGATCATATCAGGAATGGTGGCTGAATCGGAATTTGAAAAAGGAAGTTTAATTATCAAAGAGCACAAGAAGGAAAAAGAGCAGATGTCAGAGCAATTAAGGGTGATGAAGGAAAAGAATGAAGAATATATCAATAGAATCATTGCTTTGGAAGAAGCTGAGGTTCAGAAGCAGAACAGAATCCAATATTTGGAAGAAAAGAGTGTAAAGTTATCAGAGCAGAATGCCAAAATGGAAATGGAATTAAAAACCATAGGAGGAAGATAACTTTACAAACATCATATCAAATTCTGACCAGAGCACATGAAGAGATTAATAAATTGTTGTTAGAAGAAGGTCAACTAAAAGATGGAGGTAAACCTGCTCAATTGACAGAGGAAGAAAAGGAAGAGCTGCATAAAGAAATTCAAAGACTTCAAATAGAATTAAAAGAGGCCAAAGAAATGGAGAAACAGGCAAACACTCATGCTGCCACATCAATGAGAGGGTATCATCAATTACATATGGAGGTAGAAAAGGAAAGAAGTGAATGGCAGACAAAGATGGAGAAAGAAAGAGATGAGTGGAGGAAGGAAAAGGAGTTATGGGCAGCTCAGAACAAAAGTTCAATGATGACTATAGAAGAATTACAGAAACAGTTGGAGAAACCAAAAGTTCAAGAAGAAATTCAAGATCAAGTACAGGCAGAAGATACAGATAAAAGGGAATATGAAACAGGGAATTTTGATAGAGAACAAGAGAACAATGAACCAGCATCCAAAGAACCAGAGGAAAAGTATTCTGAAGATTTTGTCCAGAAACTATTGACCAATAGAGAGTCGAGAATGGAATTTATCAGAAAAATGCATGATGAGTATGAAGATCAAATAGTTACCTTTGCTCTGAATAAAGGCATTAATCCAGATCAGCATCATTGGGTTGCAGATGGATTAGGAATACCCTTCTGTATGATTTTGGAGAGTATAAAGAACTATCAGTTGGCCAGAGTAGGGTTATCTTCAAACAAATACCTTGAATATGAAGAAGATATTAATTTCACGAAGGAGTTATTCGAAAGAGCCAATCGCAAATGGAGGAATAAGTGGCTGGATGCCAATAAGGAATGTAGGAAAATCTGGAAAGAGGCACCTCTGCATTTAAAGATCAATCCAGCTTATTGCCCAGTTGCCAGAAGAAGAGAATGGATTGTTTTTTGGGAGAGAAGAAAAGAAGGTCAGATCCCAGCTAAATGGTTAAACTTCCCTAAGATAGCAGGTCCAAAGGCAGGAACTTGGTCTACAAAGAGTTATATGGTGAACACTACCGAGTCAGTCATAGCTATGTATAAAGATGTTAATGACCCTGCTTGCATATTACTTATCAAAATAATGAGGGTACTTCTAGCTTGTATAGAAACATATACAGATACAGATGTTAGAGTTTTGAATTACATTGGTTTCAATTCTCCTACGGATGCCTTATTATTTGATCTAAGTGAGACACCTGATAGGATCTGTCTGATGGCCTACTGCAGCAGAATTATATTTTTGGGTAGCCATTATTTACAGATTTTTGAGGATGCCTTCGATTATGGATTTTTTGAGAGGGAGTCAGAGATTTTTGGAAACCTATCAGTCGTTACCAAGTCCAGACTTACAGCATATGAAGCTGCTTACACAGAGTACTTGAAAAAGGATGTCATAGATAAACCTGAAGCTGCAGTACAGTGGAGAAAGGCTTTATTCGAGATGGTCAACAATCTGAATGTAACAGAAAGAAGAAGTCATGATTTGCTGTCACAAGTATATCAAAGAAAGAAGAAATGAAGAGAAGTGATCAGTGTAGAGGAGCAGGAAAATCTTTCGTCAGGAGCCGAAAGGCTTAGGAGGGGAAGGATGTTGGAAGATGCATTTTTGGAAACCTTTTTTGAAGGAAAAATATTGTAAAATGATAGAAATTTGTAGAAATATTTATGCAATTGTTGTAAAAATAAGGAAGAGTCTTCCTTATGTAGGATAGAATCTTATGTATTTTTTCTAGAATTTTTGGAAACTCTTAGATAGCATATTTTTAGAATAATAGAGGAAAGGACCAAAATTCAAGTGTGAAAGAGGACACTTGAAAATGTATATAAGTCAATTTTCTCTATTTTGGAGAGGTTGGTTAGTCATTTGTACATGCTATCAATAGAGAAGAGAGAGTTTCTGCTGAAATCGTGTTTTCTCCTATTGTGTGTATTTCCTTTGATGTGAGAGCTTGTTTCTTGCTTTATCATGGAGATTTGTGAGTTTCATTTGTGTAATGCTGAGTAAGATGTATGAAGAGAGATGATTACTGATGTATTGAGTGAAGAAGGATTGAAGAATGTTGCAGAAATGTGAAAATCGTCTACTGGTACAGAATCGCGATTGTCTCGTCTCTGTGATACAGGTGATATTTTCCAATTCTGATTTCATATTTGTATTCTGATGAGAAATTAACATGAATTAGACACAAAGATCATAGAAAATGATGAAGATTTGCTCTAGATAAGGTAAACCCTAGATATTTCCTCTTCATTTTCATTTTCTCAGAATTCCAGCCATCAATCTCTTATTTCTATGAATCTATCATCTAGAAGGGGCTGTGGTCTTATGGATATTCCCAGAATTGACAAAATAAAGATGATTTGTTGATTCTTTTGTACTTCATGATTGGAGAGGATAACTCCAAAGTCAATAACAAACAAAAGGTGTGCTCAAACTCTACACCACAGGTGGTTAGAGTTATCCCTTCTAGCAATCCTAGAGGTCTTTCCACATGGCTGTCAGCCATCTGAAGCTTCATTCTAGTTGGTCTTAATGTAGGTTTACCCCATTGCTTCCACATGGAAGTGGTCGCAATAACAACACAAGCACTAGAATCTATGATTGCTTTGGTTGTGTAACCTTGGTAGGTGATCAGAAGATAAGTATTGCCTTCCTCACCTTCGCTCATGTCCCCTATTTTCTCTAGAGGTATCTCTGGAACTTCCTGCTTAGAGCCTGCTTTGGGCATATTGGAATCAAGTTCTGGAACCTGATTCTTCACATGATTCCATAGCTCCGGTTTTGCTTTGCGCAACTCTTCTACAGTGAAATGACACTGAACCTTAGTGTTCTTCACGACATCAGTGTTTCTTGGAACCACGAAGTCTTCATTTCTTACCAATATTGTGGGAGCTCTGACTTGAAGAGATTCAGATTCCCATGGGCCTGTGAATTGTGGCAGCTCTTGTAAGGAATTGGATTCAAATCCTGAACTTTCTTTTTCTTGTTGCTCTACTTGGTCTCCATAAATAGATGGAATGTCTTGTGGGAATGATCGTGACGGTCATCAATTTCAAGAATAGGAGGGGAAACATCCTTCTCCTTGGCCCATTTCTCTTCTTGTATTTCCTACAAGAACGTTTGAGTGTGATGTTGAATTGAAAGAGGTTCTCCCTCATCTATGGAGTCAGGAACATAGACTTTCTTTGGTGATGAGCTTTCTCTTCAATAGTTGGTTGAGCCTCTGGAGGTAAAGAAACTTGAGGTTTATTTACCAACTGCTCTAATCTTTCTAGTAAGCCCTGGAAGTGCAAACCCGGTGTAAGAGCATTCTTCTGATTGAATGATTGATTGGCCTTGAACATAGCTTGAGCTAGTTCCACCATTTTTATGCACATTTTTGTCCGTTCAATCTCTAAATCTGCTCTAGGGTAGCTCTTGTCTAGGTTTGCAGGTGTTGTCCCTTCTTGAAGTCGAGCCTGGTATGCCTTGAACATCATGTCCAAGTCTTCTGGGGTTGGATCTGCAAGAACAGACCCTGCTTGTGGTCTATTTACAATGGTTGCTGGGTGGGGTTGAGGTTGGGGATGAGGTGGTGTGGATGGAGTTTTGACATGCGAGGGGCTTTGAGAGGCAATATCTTCTATTTTTGTTTTTGCATCTTTCAGGCTTTCTTCTAGTTCAGATAACTTTTTGGTCCACTTACGATTGACCTTCTCTCTAGTATCCTTTCCATGTTCTTGTTTTTCTCTGACTAGGCTCTCCTGACTCACTAGGCTCTGATTGCTCACCTAGTTTAGCTTTTTGTAATGAGTGTGCCCTAGTAACTGCATGTATAGGAGCCACATTATCACTACTGGAACTTGAATCCCCTACTAAGCCTACTACATTAACGGGTGTAACCTTTGGTGCAGTCGAGGGATGTCCGGGACAATCTCTCAAGAGGTGTTCTTTGCCACACTCAAGACAAACAACTTGTATTGTGATGTTTTGCCCTTGTGTCGGAGCTAGTGGGTGGGGTGATTGTTGTCTTGGTATAGGTTGAGGTTGGCTATATCCTTCATTTTCATACAGTCTAGTTGCTCCTTGTGGTCCTCGACATGGGTTATACCTAAGAACTTCTCTGCCTTGTTCTCTAGGAGGGTACTAGTATGGGCTACATTGGGGTGGTTCAAATGGTCGTGGCTATCTATTCATTGGATAGTTCTCGATGTTGTGGTTGGGGTACTTCTGTTCACTATAAGAGTACATGTTCGGCTCCTGAGTTGATGTTCTATCGTATGGTGTGTACTCAAGTCAAGAAGACTCAAGGACTCGTGCCAATGAGACTGTACCTCGATTGCAACACAAGTGCGTATAGTGGGAAATTAACACACATTTAAATGTCAATCCGATCGAACGACCTAACCAAGTGTATGAAGACATGTGCACACATGATGGAAATGAAGTAGTTCAGCTGATATGCATGAGAAAAGACTAATCCACCTCTCAAACTCACTGAAAGACTGAAAGTGTCTGCCGCGATACCTCTTACAGCAATTTTCAGTAAATCAAGGATTTCTCCCAGCTCCAAGCTCTGAATATAGTCAATACGGTACTCATTTCGAATCTCTCGACAAGACGCATCTATTGGAAGTAGTTTCACTCGATTCTGACAACTCTGCTTCAAGTTATGACCAAAATAGTGAATGGCGGGAAGCACCCACACTCACACCACAACTCCTACCAGCTCGCACACACACTACAGTAGCTCAAAAACAATGGGGAGGGGTAGACAACAGTCCTACACACACATTCCAAGCATTATACACACATACAAGATCAAAGAGAAGATGGAAATCTGCAAGAAAGAGGCAAATTCGAAAATCTGGAGAGCTCCTTCTTCACAATGGCAAAAAGTCTCTACAAAGAGTCACAAATTGACTTATATACATGTGCCCTAAGTTTGGTCCTTTCACACAAGAGACCGGCACTTTATTCCAAAAAACTGAATTTCCTACTAATTTACAAGGGATATTTTACAACAAGTTGGGATTATGCATCTAGAGGACTCCTCTACTACATTTACATGGCTTTGAGGGAATTCTCTAAGATCTCGAAGAAGAAAAATTATGCCCCTTAATTTGAAAATTTTGGGGCTCTTCTCTTGTGCTCCTTTGCTCTGCAACACTCTCCCCCTCTTTGTCTCTGTCGTCCCTTGACAGGCTTTACTTCTTGTCTTTCCCTTGTTGCGCGCACGCATCCCTTGGTCAGTCCTGCCTACTGGTTGGACTACCGTTCCATTTTAATGGTCTTGTTCTTGATTTTTTCTTTTACATCCTCTCGGCCTGATGCATTTGTCTCGCCTAATAAGTCGGGTTGCCACGCACGCCACCAGTGATTAGGAATGTGCTGTCCTTAGTCACCTCTTTCTAGCTTTTGGTCTTCTGATTTGTCCTGGTTGCACACATTTGACCCGGTTGTATTGTTCTGAGCCTGTTTGCTTTGTTGACAACGCACGCTATCAGCGAAAGGATTATTACCTGCCAAATATTGTCTTGCACTTCTTCATGTATGGTTCCTGGCCCTAGTCCGTCCTTCCCATGAAATGTCCTGGTTCTGATTGATCTTTAATTCCAATTCTCAGGACTTGGATGATTCGCGTTGTTGCCTGATGCGTGCCCTTGCGGGGCTTTGGGCAGAGGGTGGTTCTTCTGTATACGCTCTTCATTCTTTATTGAGCCGTTTTCGACTTTGATCTTCTTCTTCTTCTTTTCTTGCTTGATTCCCCTTCCACACGTCCCTCCTCCTGAACTCTGTCGTCCCCAATAGGCTTTTTGTGGCGACGTGTATAGGTCTGTATGGCTGCTTGCTCTCTTTGGTTTAGAAGATTAGCATCACATATCCTAACTTCCTTCCACTGTGTTGACTTCACTCCATCCTTTGGTGCTTGTCGATGATCTGCAAAAAAACTCGTCTCATAAGCGACCAGACGTGCATTCAGGTTCGAAGTCATTTTGACAAAAAATTCTGAATCGATTTCGAAGAAGCCAGTGAAAAATGCTTCTTCGAAAGTTTGCATATATGTTGATGGCAAGAACATAATTCTAGAATAATATGCCATAAGTGTTAAGTGGCTTGGAATAGTAGATAGATCAAAACTGAGTGCTTCGGACCCTTGCGTAATGCCGATGAAATTCAAAAAAAGTATATTTTGCGTGTTGGAAGACTTTGATTACTGTTAGTAGCATACTAAATATTTTATTGGTCATTTTAACTGCTAAGTCCGGGACCGTAGCGTATCTGGCAATCCAAAATTCCATTGTTTTTACCATATACTCTTCCGTTGGTAGGTAGTTATGAGGCGGACTAGGTAACAATGGGTAATTCAGCCATTGATTATTGATGCTTCCTTGGCGCTGTCTGTAGCTCAGCGATGAGTAGCACCTCCTTTAATGTCAATCTGGGGAGACGTGAGGATGGTATGAAGACCACGAGCAAGTGGAAGCACAAGTGCGTGAGTGAGAAGCACACAAGCATGCACACACATACACGCACACGCGCACACACGGCAAGAACAAAGAGAGTAAGACAATGGAATCACTTCTATTGCAACCAAGTTCTCATACAAGCTCAAACTACAAGAAGCTAGCCCCAAAAATGAGCTCTCTAGCTCTATTTATAGTTTTTGACTAGCTTTGGCCATGTCCAGACCTAGTGTCCGGCCTAGTTAAAAATTAGGTTCCAGGGCTTATTTGAGGGCCCAAACGAGATCTAAAAATTATGAAAATTGACAGGCAACTACTTCTAAGGCTCCGCAAGCTCGAGGACTCCTCGGCTTGTACAAAAAATGGAGCTACAAAAAGGTGAAATGATATTTACAAGGGTTTGTAGTGATGAGAATCACTTTAAAATGATGTGAGGGTTTTGAAAAAAATGAAGGGTTGCCTCAGTGCTAGATCTGCATGTGTGTCCGTACTTGCTTCTTCCCGTATACTGTCAACACTCTCCCCCCCCTAGGGTCTGTCGCCTCTGACAGACCTTTGCTCTGCGGGTTGATCAATATAGTTCTGGAGAATGTCAGCTCCCACCTCATGTTCTTTGATTCGCAGCCCTCGGATCAGGTCTCTCTGCAGGGTATCCCAATTGACTGGGCCCGGTATGTCCGTCTGTGGCGTTGTGTAGAGTTCTGAGTGCATCGTTTGTTCGCATGCAAAGAGGTGTAACAAATGGGTGGGCCGTGGCGCGAACACCTCTGAGTGTGCTTCCCAGAACCCCGTGGTGAACATTTCATCGAACGTTTGCTTGTAGCAGGCAGGGAGATATCTGATGCGTGCGTGCCATGCGTAAGCCACTCGTATGCTCGGGGTTGTGCTCATATCATATAGCAGGTCGTAGTTACCATTAATAAACCCGGGAATAGGAGGTTGAATACGGCATACATTGCGAAAAGTTTTGAGTACGACCTGCATCATATCGAAAATCTTGAGCATCATCTGGGCAGTGACATCTGGCATGGGGTGGAGACGTGGTATCCAATGTCTGATGGTTGCCATCATGTATGACACCGTGGGAGTACCGGTTGGGGGAGCGATGGCGGGGTAATTGAGCCATTCTTTGCAATTGGCATTGTTCTTGACTTTGATTGCAAATGACTTCCATGTCCTTCTCCGTTGTACTGGTCCATAGCAATTGTTATACTTTAAATGCATGGGTGCGTGGTCCCATGTTCGTAGCATCTCGGGATAGGTCTCCAATAGCTTTTGCCTCCAGATGGGTTGACGTATTCTCCCTTTGCGCGCCTCCTCTGGAATGTCCTCCGGTTCAAATTGCGTTGCGAACGTTGGGTACTTGTTGGTCTTACGTTTGATCTCGGCGTTGTAGTCTGCCAACAGTACAAAGTATGGCTTATATTGTAATTCTGAGCTGGTGATTAGTCTTCTAGGGGCCAGCTGTCTGAAGTATTCTGATTGAAGTATGGTTTCTTCAATGGTCTTCATGGCCAACATCTGGTAGGTGATACGTTCTTCATGAGTCTGCCCCATTTCTTCTACCTGTTTCATCCATGCTGATGGGGGTTCCTCATAAGTGTCCTGTCCCTCCTCAGTGGTTGTGCCTCCTGGAAAAGGTTGAGGCTCATAGTTCTCTTCATATGCTTCCTCCACTGGAATAATAACTTCTTCCTCTTCCATGGGTTGCTCAGGTGGGGAAGGAGGTCGCTCGTACTGCATCAACTTCAATTTTAATTCTGCAACCTGTTGCCGTAACTCCAGTACGTCATTGGTCGTTGAATGTTCAGGTTCAGGTGAAGTAGCAGCGTCAGTCATCTCTTTAGGTTCCCGTTGGTGTGGTGTAGACTCTTGGGGTCTCTGTAGGTCCTTCAGTTGGTCGGCAAGCTGATCATGTGCTTCTAAAAGATTGGCATAAGTTTCCAAGATCTGTTGTATGCTTTCTGAGGGAACAGCTTGAAATTTAGCCGGGTCTATGGGTGCTCCCGGGGTGTTCTCCATGGCAGCCTCGAGGTTCTCTTGGTTTTGTTGTTGAAACCGTCTGCTCTCTTCTTGAGCTGCCGCCAGATGTCATCGTAGCAAGGCCATGTTTCGTTGAAGCCTTGCATTGCGGCCCATTTGATCTCGCAGCTGTTCCTCCATGGCTTTGCTCTCTTCCATATGCCTCGCTTCGAGTTGCGCATTTGCATGTTCGAGGGCAGATATTTTGCTTTGTGACTCCGTATGGCTGGACTCCAAAGCATTGACACGCTCTTGGAGTGTTGCAGAGAGGGTGCAAAGCTCCTTGTTATTTTCTTCCAATAATTTATATTCCTGCTTAAGCTGAGTGGCAGCTTCGAGCATGGTGTCGAGTGCAAGACTAAATGAGGTGGGTGTAGGGGTAAGGATGGAAGATGCAGGGGGTTGGGAAGTGGGAATGGGAAAAGTGGATGTTGTGCCTACAGTGCTTGGAAATGGCGACGTGAGTGAAATGATATGTGGTAATGTTGGGATAACAGTGGTGGTGGGTGATCCTGCGGATGGTGAGATGTCCATGGGATCGGACGTGAGAGTGTGTGATTCGTGCACTGTGAATACAGGAATGGTGGGTGGTGTGATAGTGGTGGCAGTGAATGTGGGGGAGTGGGTTTGGGAAAGGGACTTTTTATTATAAGTATCCACCTGTTGGAGTATATTTACAAGGTTTGTCCAAAATGAGGGTTGTGTGACTTGGGTTGAGTGTGAGTCAGTTGCTAGGGGAGTGGCGGATAGGGTTTGGGTGTGAGTGAATGGAAAAGGATGGGATGAGGTCTGGCTATTGGCAAGTGGTTGTCCAAGGGCGGGGAGATAGGAAGGGTGACCTATTATGGTTTGATCGGTGGCCGGATGACCGGCGTGAGGTTCCAAAATTTGGGTGGAAGTGTGGGACGTGGGTAAAGGGAAAGATGTAAAAACGGAGGTGTGTACAATGGTTTCGTGATGGGTGGATGTCGGTTGTTCAGGAGGAATAGTGGAGAGGGGTTCTGAAAGGTGGAGGGAAGGTGGCTGTGGAGATGGTACGTGTGTAATTACCTCATGTTCGTCGGTGGGACTCGGGCTCGTCATGTGAACATCTTCTGAAATTATAGTAGGCAAGGCGGTAGAGGTTTCCATTTGAATCATTTTCCCACGTCGTGGTCGTGTATCAATCCTTCGTTGATCGTAGAAAGGATTTTCCTGATATACCATTGTCCTCAATGCCTCCCCGATCCCACATGTCTCTGCCAATAAATTCAATGATTCCACAAAGTTGGAGTCAACATTCTCGGCTTGAAGCATCTGGTTCACTAGAGCTCTATTCGCCGCTTCTGCCATCTTATGTCTTCTCTGTACCTGCTTGATTGTCTTGTACAGCCGTCTGAGTTGTGCTGTGTAGGCAGGGGCCTCCTCTTCACTGTCTTCCGGGTCATTTCTGTGTGCGCCTTCCTGCACTTGTGTGCTTTGGTCATGAGGATGTTGTGCCACTCCTTCCCCATGTACTCTGCTCGTCTCGCCCCGTGGCTGTTCTTTTTGGGCAGATGCACCCGGACCCACATTGTCAAGGGAATCTTCACTGTCGGATAGGGGGACCGTCTGCAGGAATCTTTCAAAATCAAAATTTGGATCTTCTGTGAAGGTGGCCATAGATGCAAACTCTGCATCGGTAGGTAGTGGAGGGGCGGATGGAACGGGTTGTACCACCTCTCTTGGTTGAGACTCTTGGAGATGGATCGTGAAAGATGCCACTTGGGTTTCTTCTCTAGTGGAGACTTCGGCGGTGGCTTCTGGAGGGATCAGGGCCTGTAAAAGGGATCCACGCATTCTTTTTGCCGGTTGATTCCCTGACTTTCGCCCTTTGAACAGCTCCAGGTGTGCATACTTTAGGGCTCGAGCAACTGGCACATCATATGCCAGACATCTGTAGATGATCCTTGTCAGTGCACAACAACCATGTAAAGTGGGCTTCCTCGCCCCCCGCTTGCCAGCCTCATATACTTGATCTAAGATCCATACCGGCATTTTAATGGGCAAGCTTCCGGTCTCAGCTAAATACAACCCGTACCATATCTTCTTGTGAGGCTGAGTGAAACGGTCCTGAGCGGGAAATGCGAACTGTTGGAGGCACATGCGCAGAGGTATGGCGATGTTGGGGGTGAGGGCGCACATTTCTTTGAGCTTCTTGACTCTATTGCTTTTCATTGATTCTGGTATCAAGGGGTCGCGATCTGAGGGCACATGAGTGCCATACATTTGAAGTGCTTCCCTGATTAACGTTACATTTAATTCAAACTTCCTCATCTCCTCCAGATTGGATAAGGAGGGCACCCAGAATGTGCCTGAATGATCTTTATCCCCGGTAGGTTTCAGCGTAGCAATCAAGTAGTAGCACCTGAGGAAGTCGGGTTTAGGTAGAGCTGCACTGAAGTAAGCTTGTAGTCCTGCCTTTTGCCAGATATCTTGAAGTGGAGCTGCATTTTGTAAGGTCTCAAATTCTCTTGAAAAGAATTGGAAGGTCCACCAAACCCCTCCACACTCCATCTTGGACTCCCAGATGTGATCTGCGTCTCCCAAATCCCCTGGCATTTCATTGAACCAATGGGAGTGCCCTTTTACTCTTTCGGTTAGTCCACTGGATGGATCTGGAATAGGAATCCTTCGCACATTCAAGAATTCTTCAGGCCGAGCTGTTGGTGGAGTTTCCACTGGCATGGCATCCCAATTGATAGGAGCACCAGATCCTGCCTGAGAGCTTGTGCCTGTCGCGGTTGCCATGAGAGTAGGTTGCTTATCTGCTGGAAGACGAAAGGCACATTAGTGTTGCATAGGAAACAAGATGTAATGGTGTTCCCTTCACAATACTAACATGATAATCCCGGAGGTCAGTGGTTAGTGGTGAGGTGTTTATGATATGTGTGAGTGGTGATTTAAAGGTCAGTGTCATCCTAGATGCATACTTTGGTTATGCAATGGCTCGGAATGTTCCTGTGTTAGTGTGGACGGATTTACAGAATAGGGTCAGAGGGTTTAGTACACAGTTTAATTCTCCACACTTTGATAGAGGAGTCGTAGCTCTTAGAGCTAAGGACAGGTGAAGATTTCGGTATGAGAGTGTGATGTATTTGGGACCTTTTGGGTACCCATTTCCAGACATTCCTGGGGTTGATGGGAGTGGGGACAGTGAGAGGTGTAGGTATCTTGTCACTTTCTGAGTTGTTGGCCAAGAGTGCTTGTGAAAGCTGCTTCATCCTAGTGCCTCAAGGTGAAGTAATTTGGGCTTGTAAGCAAGCCTTGGGCACCCATATCTGTCTAGCATTAGGGGTGGCCTTCATTGACCGCTTAGGAACCCAAATAGAAATGGTATGCCTAGGGGTTATCCTAGGGGGCTTCTTCACTTTGTTCCTTGATGGTGAGGCTCGTTTCTTGTCTCCTTGAGAATCTGCTATTGGAGCTGTGGATTTTCCATCCCTGCGTATCCAGATCTGCTTCACGCCACGAGATGCTCCATGTTGCACGGGTTGGGGCTCCTGCCTCTTGATCAGCGGCCTCCTTCGTGTAGAGTGATGTTCGGTCCGTTCATTTAGAATCTTCTTTGGATCAGTTAGGAACTCCTTCTTGGCTCCTGAACCTTCAGTAAGATTGACATTCCTCTGCACCATAGAAGTTTGGACAAGCACAACATGGTTATCTTCGTGTGGATTCCTGGAGGGACCAGGAGTTGGTGCCTGTTCTATTGGTTTGAGTGCTTGATTTTCTAATTCAATCGTGAGACGGCTTTGGCCTACCCAAGCCTGAAGAAGTCCACTTCTTAGGTTGAGGTTGACTGCGTGATCATAGATCCAGTCTTGGCCTAAGACAAGAGGTTCGGTCAGATCCTCGTCTTCACACACTAGCACTTTTGCTGGCATGAGGACCTCTTGTATGTAGAGGGGAAGATCCACCTCTCCCATACAAGGGGTTTCAACACCTCCTAATCCTATCAGATATGCTTCTAGGGGATTTACCTCCAATTGCAGCTGCTGGCAATAAGAGAGCCGAACTGCACTTGTGGCTGCTCCTGAATCAGTTAAAGCCCTCACGCTTGTTGTGCTGTCTCTTTGTCCTATTTCTAGGGTCACAAAAGGTCGTCGGTCCACTATCTTATGGGTACGTTCACCTGAAGCCTCACACATGGCCATGTGATAGCCTGGAGACTCTTGAGTGTCAGTCATAGGCTGGTCCCTTCCTTGTCTCCTCAACTTCATTCGTCTGATACGCTCTAAGGCCTCTGCCTGTGCTTCTTCTCGAATTCGTTTTTCCTCCTCTTTACGTTGCTTAGCAGTATTGAGTCGGCTTAGCATCTCCTCCGTGAGGGGTTCCTGATACAGCTTGACTCTGCATCCGCTAATATAGTTTGGGAGGACATCCCCCTCTAAAGTGGCTAGTTGTACTGCTCCACTCGTGGAGATCCTATTAATGATCATAGGTCCGTAGCCTCTCTTTTCTAGCTTTCTTGCGTGTTGTTTCAATGTGTAGACTAACACTAGATCTCCTGCTTTCAAGCCCTTATCCTTCACATGGGCATCAAAGTATGCCTTTTGCCGTTTCTTTGCAGCATAGATGCCTGCTGCTGCTCGTAGCCTCGTCTCACCTAAACGTTCTAGATCAAAGATTCTAGAGGACAACTCATGTCCATTCCACTCATGCTCTTGTGCTACTCTTAAAGCTGGAATTAAGAAATCTAATGGTAGCACCGCGTTTTGTCTGAAGACCATCTGAAATGGGGTGGCATTGAGTACCGTTTTGTAAGCAACTCGGTATGCCCAAACAGCATGATGAAGTTGTTTGTCCCAATCCGAGCGTTTATTATTTACAAGTTTCGTCAATACGTTACATAGGATCTTATTCGTGCTCTCGGCTTGTCCGTTAGCTTGTGGGTGATAGGGGGCAGACTTCTTATGTATCACCATGAATTCTTGAAGTAGATTTTCAATAACCTCATTCAAGAAGTGCGTACCTCTATCACTAACCAACTCTATTGGTAACCCATATCTAGTGAACACATTTTCGAATAAGAATTTAGCCGTCGTTTGAGCATCATTCTTCGTCGTGGCTTTTACTTCCACCCACTTTGTAAGGTAATCTGTGGCTACAATAATGTATTCTGCATGGGAGTTTCTAGCTGGGGGGTTGATGGGACCCACAAAGTCCATACCCCACTTGGAAAATGCACGTCCTCCCATCATTGGCCTTAAAGGCATTTCATCTTTTCTTATCGGATATTGGGCACGTTGGCATGTGTCACAACTCTTCACATAAGTGTGTGCATCCATATGAAGAGTGGGCCACCAAAGTCCTGAAAATAGAATGGTCTTAATTACCCTGTCAGGCCCAAAGTGTCCACCTGCAGTACCGTTGTGTGCAGCTTCTAAGACTTTCAAATAGTCTGATTCATGAATGCACAGTCTTAGGTAACCATCCTTGCCTCTTCGATATAGGTTGTCTCCTACTAAGGCATAGTCTTGAGCCTCTTGCTCCATGCTCCGTTTTCGTGCAAGACTACCCTGATTGGGTAATGTTCCCGATCTCATGAACTCGACCAATGGAGCACTCCAATCTGGGATTAATGACACGTGATAAAGAGTGGCATGTTCCACTGGGGTTCTCTTCTGGCACACTGAACAATTGTGAATCCACTCTTGTATTTCTTTGTCCATGCTAGGCCAATACACTCCTAAGCGTTTTAGATTCTGCAATGTTCGTTGTTTAGAGTAGTGATTCCCTAGCACTCCCTCATGGGCTTGTTGCAACCAACTAGTATGTTCATCGTCCTCGACACAACATGCTAATACGCCCTCGGCATCTTGCTTGTACATACTTCCGGCCAATATTTGATACTTTAGTGATTTTACAATTTCCTCTTTGCTTGTTTTCACATTATTATTTGCAGGCCCGAAGGTTAGGACTGGTACCAACTTATTTGCCCATTTAGGAACAACTTCTAAATTGAACAGATAAGCATCGGGCAATTCATCAGACACTCCTTGCGGTGGCTCTCCTGAAGTGATGCGAGAAAGATGGTCAGCCCTAAGATGGGTTCTACCTTTCCTGACAACAACTTCAAAGTCGTATTCCATTAGTAAGAGGAACCATCTTACTAAGCGGCCTGTATTGCAAGGTTTATTGACCAAATATAGTAAAGCTTGATGATCAGTGAAAAACTTGAACTTATTGGCTAATAGATAGTGTCTAAACTTCTTCACAGCATATACCATGCCTAAGCCTTCTCTCTCCGTTGTGGTGTAATTTCGTTCAGCTGCATTTAATTGCCTACTAGCATATGCTATCGGCAAATCTAGGTTTCCTTCACCTGTGGGTTGTGCTAGCACACATCCTATTGCATGATTGGAGGCATCTACATGGACATGAAAGGGTTTGCTCCAATCCGGAGTAGTCAATATTGGTGCTGTGCACAAACGTCTTTTCAGCTCGTTGAAAGAATTCTCGCATTCCTCGTTCCACTCAAAGTTTGTTAACAACCCATAAAGAGGTTTAGCTATGATGGCATACATGTGGATAAACCTACGGTAATATCCGCAATGGCCCATAAAGGCTTGTACCTCTTTAACATTCCTTCGTCTGGGCAACTCTGCTATTGCTCTTACTTTGTCTTCATCTGTTGAAATTCCATTCTTAGAAACGATGTGACCTAAGATCTTACCTTGTCGTACCATAAACACACACTTCTCTGGATTCAGACACACTCGATAATCTCTACACTTGTTGAAGATTTGCCTGAGCTCAGGGATGTGGTAACTTCTTTCTTGGGAATGAGCGCATAAATCATCCACATATACTTCTAAGCTCTTTCGCAAGAACTCTTTGAAGACATGACACATGAGTCTTTGGAATGTTGCAGGTGCATTGGTGAGCCCAAATGGCATCACACGAAATGCAAAGATTCCCCATTCTGTGGCAAAGGCCGTTTTGTGTTGATCTTCGGGGGCAATGGCTACTTGGTTGTAACCTGAAAATCCATCAAGGAAGCTGTAAACTTCCTTGCCTGCAACACGCTCCAAAAGATGTTCGGTGATTGGAAGTGGATAACTATCTCTAATCGTAGCGGCATTGACTTTTTTAAGGTTAATGCACACTCGCAATTTCCCATTCTTCTTGGGCACCACTACAATGGGGGACACCCATTCAGTGTGCTCAATCTCATAGATGAATCCGGCTTCAATCAGCCTGTCAATTTCCTCTTTTATTTTGGCCGCATAATTGTCATTATATGTGTAGGGTTTTTGTTTGGTGGGCTTAGCATCAGCGGTCATCGGAATCGTATGAGAGCAGATCTCTGGATCTACTCCTTTCAAGTCTCTATAATGCCATGCGAACACATCCCTATATTCCCTTAATAGAGCTACAAGCTCTGCTTCTTCTTCTGCACTTAGGTCGTCTCCTATGTACGTACATCGCTCTTCGTTCCCTTCAATGGTCACTACAACTTTTTTGGTCTTTTCTTTATTGTCATATGCTTCTCCTATAATGGCCTCTCTCTTAGGCATTCGTACCAAAATTTTCTGGTCTTCCACTTCATATTTCTTGAAATTTTTTGGTACTTCAAACAATGATTCTTCCTCTTCTTGTCTCGCTGCTTTTCTTTTCTTTTTCTTTTGACCTCCTTCACTTCCTTTCTTTGAACTTATCGTTTTAATACTCACAAGGGGTTCTTCTTCCTTTTGGGTTAACACTCCTAGGTCTTCTAAGTAGTGTTCCTCTGAGTCAAAGTATGTATCCATCACAATGGATTCTAGATCATCGTTATCCTCTTCTTCTTCTATGAACTCACTAGGATCACACTCTTCCAACAAGGGCTGACACATGAACACTGAAATATCATAACCCTCCTCATCACAATGGGGTGTCCATTGTTCCTCATTGACTGCAATGTCCATGGTAGCTAAGATTTCTGCCCAACCATGAGGCTCAAATTCCTCATCTGGAAATATCATTGGTGTATAGGCTGGGTCTTTTATTGGTCTATCTCCTGGGGGAGTTCCTTCTTCTCTCGCTTTTAGGCACTTTTCCTCTTCCTCAGCGACCTTGCACATCCACAAGTGAGTATCTTCATGCAACCAGGATGGTTCAGGTGAACTTCCAGAATGCACGGAGATAGAATCTTCTTTCGCTTTGTGGATAGGATTCCACTGTAGGGGTGGTACATCTCTGAAGGTGTGATCCTTCAGATTGACCTTGGTGGTGACCCCTAAGTGCTGTAAGTACAAGGAGTTGGTTCCCCAATCCTGTACTATTTGCAATTGTCGTAGGAAAGGTCTTCCTAGGATCATCTCGTAAACATTATTCTTCTCAAAGTCACATATAGCGAACGTATGTTCAAACTCCACACCACAAGTGGTAAGAGTTATCCCTTCAAGCAATCCGAGAGGTCTTTCAAAATGACCATCTGCCATTTGAAGTTTCATTCTCGTTGGTCTTAAGGTGGGTTTGCCCCATCGCTTCCACAGGGAGGTGGTCGCGATAGCAACACCGACACCCGAATCCACAATTGCTTTGGTTGTGTAACCTTGATAGGTGATTGGAAGATAAGTGTTACCTTCTTCACCTTCGCTCATGTCTCCTACCTTGTCGAGAGGTATCTCTGGTACTTTTTGTTTAGAGCCTACTTTTGGCATATTGGATTCAAGTTCTGGAACCTGATCCTTCACATGATTCCAGAGCTCAGGTTTTGCCTTGAGCAGTTCCTCTACAGTGAGATGACATTGAACCTTAGTGTTCTTCACAACATCAGTGTTCCTGGGAATCACTGAGTCTTCATTTCTCACCAATATTGTGGGAGCTCTGATCTGGAGAGATTCAGATTCCCATGGGCCTGTGAAATGAGGCAACTCTTGTAAAGAATTAGATTCAAAATCTAATCTCTCATCCTCTTGTTGCTCTGTTTGATCTCCATAGATAGACGGAATGTCTTGGGGAAATTGATCACGAAGATCATCAATCTCAGGAATAGGAGGGGAATCACTCTTCTCCTTGGCCCATTTCTCTTCTTGTATTTCCCGCAAGAATTCTTGAGAGTAGTGTTGTATTGAAGGAGGTATTCCAGCATCCGTAGAATTGGGAACATAAGCTCCCTTTGGTGGTGAGCTTCCTCTTTCAACAGCTGGTTGAGCCTGTGGAGGTAAAGAAACTTGTGATTTGTTTACCAACTGCTCTAATCTTTCTAGTAAGCCTTGGAAATGCAAATCCGGCTTGACAGAGTTTGTCTGATTGAACTTTTGACTAGTCTCAAGTATAGCTTGAGCTTGTTCTACCATTTTCATGCACATTTTCATCCGTTCAATCTCTAAATCTGCTCTAGGGTAACTCTTGTCTAGATTTGCAGCTATTGGCCCTTCTTGAAGTCGAGCCTGGTAGGCCTTGAACATCATGTCCAAGCCTTCAGGAGTGGGGTCAGCTAATACTGATCCTACTCGGGGTGGTGGGTGGGTTACGAGGGGTGTATTAGAGGGTGGAGAAATGGAGGGTGATGGGGATGGTAGTGGTGGAAGTGTGTGGGAGTGCGGTTGAGATGTGATCTCTGTGATTTTTGCCTTGGTTTCTCTCACGCTTTCTTCAAGTTCGTTTATCTTTTTTGCCCATTGCCTCTTCATTCTTTCACGACTATCCTTCCAGGCGCTAGTTCTCTTTTTGGGTATGCTCTCTGTTTCACTCACCTCGGGGCTCTTTTCGGGACCAACACCTTGGTGTTGTTGAAGTGCCTGGGCTCTTGTGATCACCTGCACAGGTGCAGTGGAAGCCACACTCCCTGTGGAGTCTACAACTAACCCAACAACATTGATAGGAGTGATTTTAGGCATGTTATTAGGGTTCTTCAGGCAATCTCGTAGGAGATGCTCTTTCCCGCAATCTTGACAGAAGCCCTGAATGGTTACTGGTTGAGGTTGTGCAGGGACAGGTAGTGGACAATCATGTACAAGGTGATCTCCCTGACAGCTGAAACATGGCCCTCTAGGAAATGGGGGTCGTACCTGCCTAGGTTGAGGTCTAGAGTTGGGGTTTGTGTACATGACATTAGAATACTCAGGTTCCCCACTATTTTCACTTGGGTCCTCATAATAGTATGACTCGTCATGCTCGGGTGACTGCATGTAGTAAGCCTGTGGGCTATCAATATGTGCGGAGTCAAAACTATGGTCACTTGGATCACTGTCTGATAGCAATGGGGTGACTGGGACTATGGCTCTATTTGGATTTTCTTCAGTAGATGCATATTTCACTGGGATCACATTGGTTGGAGCAGGGGGTTGCTGCACTAGGACTGGTTGAGGCCTCTGCTGCCCTTGATAAGATGGCCGATAAGTTTGCTGTGGTCTGTTGTATTGTGGTGATGGGTACTGATTCTGGTATCTACCATGTTGTGGATATGGCTGAGGATAATTTTGCCTAACAGTTTGCTTGTTATATGGGCAGTCTTGTGCAGTGTGGTTGGTGTATCTGCGCTCTATGGTGCAGTAGTGGCTACTAGGATTCGCCTGTGGTTGGGCCATAATGGGGCATACACTTGCCATATGTTCACCGCCACAATTGTAACACCGCTTAACTGGGGCAAATCTCGGAATTTGCTTGCTAGAGACACCTAGTTTTTGGGCTACCTTCTCTGCAAGTTCCTCGATGGATGTGGATTGACCAGATGTCTGTTTACTAGAGCTATCAGAATCCTTATAGATTTTTGATAGTTCTAATTCCTCACCTAGATTGTCCTCAATGTCTATGCACATGCGCACGCACTCCTCTATCGTTCTAGGGTCCTTCAGGTACACATATGACCTGAGCTTAGTGCTCAACAATCCGTCTAGGAACAAGGCCACTTGTTTGGCTGGTGTGGGTAACTCCGGCATAGGGCATCTCTCCAGGTACTGTCTAAATCTTCTTCCAGCTAGTCTGACCGTCTCTTGAGGTGTTTGTTTGAAGCTATGAATTAGTGAGGAGGTGTTATGCCTGATTCCACTCTTAGAAAACTCAACAATAAATGCCTCTAAGAGTTGGTCTATGTTTCTGAAATGCCTCTCATTCAGTGGTTGGAACCACGTAAGGGCAGTGTTCCTAAGGGTTAGACCGAAAGCATTATATTGTGTGAATAGGTCCTCCACCTGTTCAGCTTTCAACACTTGTCGAAATTCTGCCACATGGTCATAAGGGTCTCCCGTGCCATCGAAATAATTCTTCATGGACTTCACCAGTTGAGTTGGTCGCAGGGTCCTAGTGTGTTCTCTCGGCCTTGGCAAAGGAAAATCATCAATGTCCCTGTGATTCCATGGGGTTCTATGTCTCTCAGGTTCCACTCTATTCCTTTCTGTCCCCGTTCTTTCTCTTCCCGGGGAGTTGGCGAAACTTACCTCAGGTTTGTCTCTACTTCTATCTCTCTGAGCCCCATGAGCTTGGGAGGTCCCAGCTCCTTGGTGACCAAAGGACACAGTAGACCTTGGTTGGGGAAAAACAAATTCTCCCTTCCATGTGTAGGCATGTCTGCGAAGCTCAGTGACCACGAAGATTCTCTCTGATGCATTGTCTAGGTAGGTTACTTGACCTGGGCTATCAGGGTCTTTAAACTCATAGATTGTGAGGGCACTCACTTCCTGAGATTGAGGAGATTTATATCTCCAAAAAACCTCATCGGTTTCTCGGTTTAAAAGCAGATCTATGCTTTTATTATCCTGTGGAATCCACTCTGGAGTCATGATTCTGGTCAAGACAGATTTACCACGGGGAGTTCTTGGCTCTCTCTCTAAGTTCCCTTGCTCTATATCACCCATGTCGGTCTCCGCAATCACATTTCCAAACTCATCAGTTCTATCAGGAAGAGTGGTGACTACATATATAGTCCCCTCTTTATCTAGGTATGCTCCATTCTCAAACTTGACTACCGGGTGGTCTAATCCATGGGGTTGATCGGGGTTCTTAATCTGGACCACCGATCTTCTCAGTCCGTCTTCGTAGATGCGAGCACCTAGACGATTCGTCCTGATATATTCCAATTGAGTCTTGTAAGGTCCCTCTGGCTTTTCTAGGTAAGCCAACCCTGAACTACCTACTGGTCTCTCCATGTGATAGGACATCTCAGAATCACTGGTTTCTGATCTGGGAGTGTATGGGTAATCACTCAACTGCTGGGCCCAAGACCTGGCAGTGTGATTGACACTAGCTTCAGAAGATCTGAGGCTTTGTCTGTCTCGGCCTAAGTGTCTGCCTGATCTAAGGTTCATATGCCTGATTTATTTACCCCCTGGAACCCAAGCACACTCTCGTTGCAGGTTAATTTTGCACCAATCACTTTGTTCTTTTTTAATTGAATATTATGTTTATGGTCTTGTCTGAAATTGCGTCGTCAGGAGTACTTAAGTGAATTCCCACACTTGATAAGTGATCGACTCCAGTTTACCTTTTGTCCCTTAGGGTTTTCGCACTTAAGACCTATTTACTTCTTGCACTTTGTTGATTAATATTCTTGGACTTGATTCGTGCCTAACGTTGCCCTAATTAATTACCACACCTAAGTCGTACTTAGCCTAGGCTAGGAATTGACAAAGGAGGGTTGAGAGATCTTCCAACCTCAATTAGCTGGTTGACCAGACTGCTACACAAGCCCAGGAAGCCTTCTCCCAAGCTTGGTACTCACCCTTGCTAGCTTGCTTTGGATTGCCTTGAGCGCGCACAAAGTTCCTGCAAAAGCTCACCTGTTAGTATAGCTCTTTTGCCACAAGTAATTGAAAGACACACTTCAATAATTTCAGTCCCCTTGGAGTAGTTCACTGTACCCCCTGAATCTGAGAACCACTTAGTTCCACCTAAAGGTCAACTTAAAAATGCATGTTCTAAAACTCCGCGTATGATTCTTACAAAAACCAGTCGAGGTCCAACGAGACCAAAATCTCATCAATCGGAGTTCGTATGGTCAAGTTATGACCATTCAGGCACTAAAGGGTCAAAACAGGCACTCAGGGTTCATGAGATCCCTCTCTGGTTTCTAGGCCTTTTGCCCACTTCCAAGGTTCTAAAGTTATACCAAGGTGCCTAAAATTAAGCTCAACTACCCTTCCAATCACTAAAAAAATTAACCCTAAATTTTCATGCGTTAAAAGCCGTGTATCGCGATAGGTCGGGTCGAGGTGTCGCGATAGCTCGTGAAGTGTCGCGATACCTCGAGGTGTCGCGATAGCTCGTGAGGTGTCGCGATAGCTCGTGAGGTGTCGCGATAGGTCGGGGTGTCGCGATAGCTCGTGAAGTGTCGCGATAGGTCGGGGTGTCGCGATAGCTCGCGAGGTGTCGCGATAGGTCGGGTCGAAGTGTCGCGATAGGTCGGGGTGTCGCGATAGCTCGTGAAGTGTCGCGATACCTCGAGGTGTCGCGATAGCTCGTGAGGTGTCGCGATAGGTCGGGGTGTCGCAATAGCTCGTGAGGTGTCGCGATAGGTCGGGTCGAAGTGTCGCGATAGGTCGGGGTGTCGCGATAGCTCGTGAAGTGTCGCGATACCTCGAGGTGTCGCGATAGCTCGTGAGGTGTCGCGATAGGTCGTGAAGTGTCGCGATAGGTCGGGGTGTCGCGATAGCTCGTGAAGTGTCGCGATAGGTCGGGGTGTCGCGATAGCTCGTGAGGTGTCGCGATACCTCGAGGTGTCGCGATAGCTCGGGATATGGTGAATTTTTCTGTTCTATCTAGTGATCCTGGGAGCTCTAGGCCTGCGCAGTGTCGTGGTGCACTCAGAATCGTGATCGGGTGAAATTTTCGGAGTGTCGCGATAGCTCGAGCTCAACGCCTCGGGGACTGTGCAGACAATTTCTGTACCTACTGAGCTTGCTGGAGAGGATGATGGAGCTGCCACCTGCAAGAAACATGCAAAAAACACACAAATACAAGCACGCACAATCGCTCTCTCTCAAACTCGCACACAACAAATGAGGGAATGATAGGGAAGAGGGGATATGTAGTGGAGAATGAGGTGAAGATGAAGATGGAGATGGAAAAAAATCAGAAATTTACCTACTACTTACCATTCCAACGCGTCCTCTCTACGTCTTACCATCACACGCTCGTCCTCAAAGCTCGATCCCCGGCAACGGCGCCAAAATTTGGTGTAGCTCAGCGATGAGTAGCACCTCCTTTAATGTCAATCTGGGGAGACGTGAGGATGGTATGAAGACCACGAGCAAGTGGAAGCACAAGTGCGTGAGTGAGAAGCACACAAGCATGCACACACATACACGCACACGCGCACACACGGCAAGAACAAAGAGAGTAAGACAATGGAATCACTTCTATTGCAACCAAGTTCTCATACAAGCTCAAACTACAAGAAGCTAGCCCCAAAAATGAGCTCTCTAGCTCTATTTATAGTTTTTGACTAGCTTTGGCCCTGTCCAGACCTAGTGTCCGGCCTAGTTAAAAATTAGGTTCCAGGGCTTATTTGAGGGCCCAAACGAGATCTAAAAATTATGAAAATTGACAGGCAACTACTTCTTAGGCTCCGCAAGCTCGAGGACTCCTCGACTTGTACAAAATGGAGCTACAAAAAGGTGAAATGATATTTACAAGGGTTTGTAGTGATGAGAATCACTTTAAAATGATGTGAGGGTTTTGAAAAAAATGAAGGGTTGCCTCAGTGCTAGATCTGCATGTGTGTCCGTACTTGCTTCTTCCCGTATACTGTCAACCCTGTCCAGACCTAGTGTCCGGCCTAGTTAAAAATTAGGTTCCAGGGCTTATTTGAGGGCCCAAACGAGATCTAAAAATTATGAAAATTGACAGGCAACTACTTCTAAGGCTCCGCAAGCTCGAGGACTCCTCGGATTGTACAAAATGGAGCTACAAAAAGGTGAAATGATATTTACAAGGGTTTGTAGTGATGAGAATCACTTTAAAATGATGTGAGGGTTTTGAAAAAAATGAAGGGTTGCCTCAGTACTAGATCTGCATGTGTGTCCGTACTTGCTTCTTCCCGTATACTGTCAACACTATCCTTCCCAAAATTGCGACCAGGAGCGTCTGCGGGGTACTGGGCAAAAAGATGGGTTTACCTGAAGCACATATGGTGATGCTTCCCACTGTACCCGTAGTGTTGGATTCTTTTCCAAAACTTTGCGTCTCCAAATGGGATCAGCCTTCTCAAATTCTTCTTGGGTATACTTGAATGTATCTTGGCTGAAGTGGAGATTATGGTCCGGATCTTTATTTGTCGTAGTCTTTATATATTGTTGCGTTTGTTCTTTAAGCAGGCCATAGGGTACACTGAAAGGCTTCAAAATCTGCTCCAAGTTTTTGCTTTCTATCTTAGCTTCCTTCATTACTTGGATGATTTGATCTTCAAATTCAGCCGTAAGCTGGGACACCAGTAGTGCCCTTTCCAGTCAATTCAGTTCTGCAATGTTTTGATGATTATGTTCAATGTGGACCTCCTCTGCCTCCCTTATCGGTGAATGATATGAGGGGGGAGAGAGAGGACGTACCTCAGTCTCCACAGTAGCCTCTGCGGATTTTGGAACTACTGGTGTCCCCTCAATTGATTGCTGTGCCAATTGCTCTTGAAGCTGTTTGATCAATTCATCTTTCTGCTTTATTTGTTCCGTAGCCTGTGCAATAGTATCCTTGTGTTTGAGAAGTTCTTTCGCAACGATATCAAGGTGATCTGTGTCTTCTTTACATTGTAGGAGATAACGATTCTCAGCTTTTTTCCATTTAGTTCTGAGAGCTTCAGTGTCATCCATGTACCTCTTTTCCCATTTGGCAATTGTGAGTTGCTCCTTCTTGAGATGATCTTCATACTTAGCTAACTTTGTCTCCAATTCTTTGATATCTTTTTCTGGTCTTTCTTGAACGTCTATTGGCTGATCACTGAGAAGGGCGGTCATGAGCTCTTTATTTCGATTTCGTAAGTTTTTTGCTTCCTCCATGTATACCTTGATCTATGATTCTAGTATTTTGCTCCTAGCAGTCATTCATGCTTTGTCAGCCTTGCTAGCTGCATATTTTGTTTGTAATTCTTGCAGTTGTGCTCTTAATCTTTCGTTTTTGAACATTAAATCATTGCACTGCTTTTTTGCTTCTTGGACTTCTTTTTCTTTGTTTCTGATGTGCTCTCTTTCTAAGTTCAATTCTGCTGAAAGATTCTTACTCTTTTCTTGAAGCTCGTGCTTGTCCTGCATTGCTTGATCATAGTCTTCATCGGCCTCAAGCATTAGTCTTTGTGTGTCTAGTGCGGTTTGGATCATGTCTTGTACAGCAGGCTTGAGTTGGGCAATGTCGACATTCAACCAAGTCCTTGGTATGCTTGGAGCTTCGCCGGTTTGCATATCTTTTCCCTGCTCCACATGGATGGTTTCGTTGTGTGGTTGTCTAATTTGTAGATGTACTTGTGGTTCATTTTCTTCTTTATCCACATCAATAGCTTTTGTGGCACTCCCTTGAAATGTGACATCCATGGGGGAGGGTTCTGCCACAACCCTTATCGGTGTGAAGGGTTCATCTTCTTTGACTGTCTCGTCTTGAGATTCTTTCTTTGGCATCTTTATGGATATCTCGCGTGGTGGTGTGGCCTCCTTGAGATGAATAGTGGAGGTCTCATTAATTTTTATTACATGCGTACCTTTTTTGTTGGCAACTATGCCTTCGGTGTTGAGCTCTTGGTGGGTAGAGTTGTTATCCCCCTTTATGTCTTCTTCTTCATTGTAATTTACGGCATTTAATTCTACCCATTGTCCATCATCCTTTGACTCACTTTGAATATCCACATTTAATAGTGAGGTGTCGGGTTCTTCTTGTGCATCTGAGGATGAGCTTGAATTGTCCAGCCCTATTTCTCGATAGCGATGGACTTTGGGAAGCTTCCTTTTTGCCTTGCTCTCTTGTTGAATTTGTTGATAATGATGCCCTTGTACAGGTAAATTGACTTGTCCTCCTGTATATTGGTGTGTTTCTTCTAGGGCCCTAGTTAAGTCTTCCTCTGTAATTGTTCTTTGCTCTTCAATTGTTGTCTTCGGAAGTAAGTGTGTCCTTTTGGTGGCTGGAACTTCCTCTTCTGCTTGCTTGACTTCCCTGAGTCTCTTTGTGCCTCTCATTCTGGGTTGAGAGCTAGTTTCTGCCTCTTCCACAATCTTGACTCCTCGTTTCTTTTTAGGAATAGTGGCAACTTTGGCATACTTCGCCATGGCAGTTGATGATGGCATTTCTTGCAAGTGCTCTCGAATACCTAAGGCGTGGTAGATCAATATCGTCAGAGCCACACTGCCATTGAGGAACTTTTTATTATTCCATTGCTTTTTTGCTTTGAATAATCTTTCTTGGATGTAAGGAGTCAGATTAATTTGATTTCCAATCTGCTTAATGGCGTGTGAGAGCAGTTGGACAATAATCTTTTGAGGGGCCATGTACCGATGCATATTCGGGAAGCAGAAGTGTTGGTGAATAAGCCTCACTTCCTCTTCTATGTCCACCCTGTTAATGTCTGTGAATGTTCTGGTCTTTGCGCCACGGCTCTCTTCTTTTACCATGGTAGTTCCATCCTTTTCCCATCCAAAGGCTTCTTTAATCAAGTCATGCATAAATTGGATGACTACCCATTCACCTATTTTATCCATCACTCTAGCCTCAGGCACCAATGGATCATGCAGTGCTGGTTGTAAGGTATTCATGACTTGAGTGCATCTTTGAAAGTCGGGCTTATAGATTGGCAGTTCAAAATATTTGTGTATGCCCGCTTTCTTCATGGTGTCGATGATAGATGGGAGTCCATGTAGTACTCAAAAATCCTGGGACATGATTAGAAATTGATGATCTGTATCCATGATTTTGATAGTCGCCAGGAAGAGATACTCCCTAGCCGGTTGATCTTCTCTGAACCAATGTCCCTTCGCTTTGGTGATACTCTGTAGTGGAAATTCCAATACTTCCTCTTGTACTGTTGCTTCAGAATCTTCAGAAGCCATCTACACTTGTAAGGAAAAGTGCATTAGCTTCAATGGAAAGAAAAGCAACTTGTATTGTGCATTGCAGTGAGTTGGTGTCGTGTCATCACTCCATTTCCCATGGTTCTATAAGTGAGATCTCTTACCGCATCCTTTTATTTCTTATCCTGAAAGAAAACAAGCGTTACTATAGCTGAAGCATTTATTTATGTACATAGTATGTCCATTCCTAAGAGAGTTGAAGCTATGATCTAGTCTCCTTTGGAGAATGTGCACCCTTAATTCTATAAGTTACATCCTGTGCCGAATGTCTGGCCTCATAATGTGGCCCTACTATGCATACTTTAGGTGCATCCATTGCTTCATGAGTGCAATTGGCATATCCATTGATCCGATGGTCCACCCCTTGCAGTCGCTTGGGTTTCCAAATCCATTTCATGGGCACTTGGATAGGTCGATTTCTTCCTTTGATTCCTTGGGCTTCCTTTCTTTGTTTTGTTTCCTCTATCGTCCTAGTGATAGAGGTGTTTCCCGTCCTGTTTCTCGGATGACTGTGTTTTGGCTTCATCATTCGCCTTTGCCGACATAATGCTTCCTCTCGAGTGCTTATCTCCAGCTTGGCTGCCCGTATTGTCTTCTTGGGGATCCATATCTGATGTCGTGCTCTCTGAGCTTCAATCAAAGGCTTGGGGAGCCATACTTGCAAGAGTCTTTTTGTTTTGGACTTTGGTGAAGCTGACTTTTCCATTTCTAATTTCTCCTTATGGGTTGATGCTGACGTCTGCTCTTTTTCCTCCTGATCTTTGCGTCCCCATTGGTATTTTGCCGTTCTTTGACGTAAATATCTGAGTGTTGGATTCCATATTGTTGGTCCTTTGTCTGGGTGAGAAGCAACATGAGAGTTGGTTTCCTTAGTGTCTGACTGCTCTTCAACTGAATGGAGTGATTTTCCTTCTTCTTTGGAGATTTGAGGGTTTGAATTTTCTACTTCTTCTAGCTTGGTTTCTGAAATGGTGGGGCTGGGATCATGTTTTAGTAGCTTTTTCGTGCATCTCCTTGAACTCTCGATGGTGGTGGGTTGGAATAAAGGCTTATCTCCTAATAGACTAAAAATTTCCTTGTGCCCTATCTTGGCTGAAATGTATCCTTGAGCTAGGTTGATACTGACTTCATTCTCAATGATCCAATCTTGTCCTAGGATCAAATCCTCTATTAAATCCTCGTCTCTGCACACTAATACTCGTTGTTCCATGGAAGAATTTCCTAGGTGGAGAGACACTATTGTTGTTCCAATGCATTCTAGGGTTTGACCTCCAATTCCTCTCAATTGGGCTTTTGTGGGACTCATAATCATTTGCAGATCTTTTATGACCGTATTACGTATGCAACTAAGTCCTGCTCCTGAGTCTATCAATGCATCTATCATTGTATTCTGTCTTGCTGATCCCTAGGTTCAGGTAAGGCTGTGACATGTACGACTTCGACATGTCAGAGTCATGGACTTGGTAGTTGGCCATAGGGATAGGCTCTTTTCCTTGGAGATAGCGTTCATCTTGTTGTCTAATCCATTCTTTCCTTTTCTTAATGCGTTCTAGGGCTTCTTGTTGGGCCTCCTCTCTAATCGGTTCTTCCTCTTTCTTCCTATTTTGAGCACCTACTAAACGTGCTAGCATTTGATCCGTCAATGGCTCCATGAACCGTTTGACTCTGCATCCACTTATGTAGTTAGGAAAGATGTCTCCATCTAGAGTGGCTAGATTAACTACTCCACTGGTAGAGATTCTATTGATGATCAGAGGTCCATATCCGCATTTTTGTAACTTCTTGGCATGTTGCTTTAAGGTGTACACCAAGACTAAGTCTCCCTCTTTAAGTCCTTTGTCTTTTATATGTGCATCATAATATGCCTTTTGTCTTCTTTTAGCTGCATAGATTCCTGCTACTGCTTGTAACCTCGTTTCCTGTAACTTCTCGATTTGGTCAAGTTGTTGGGATAACTCATGTCCGTTCCATTCATACTGTTGGGCTACTCTCAATGTTGGGATTAAAAAATCAATTGGCAAAATTGCATTCTGCCCATACACTAAATTGAATGGGGTAGTTCCAATGGTAGTCTTGTATGCTACTCGGAAGGCCCAAATTGCATGATGCAATTGTTTGTCCCAATTAGACCTCCCATTATTGACAATCTTTGTCAATACAATACATAACACCTTGTTGGAACTTTTCGCTTGACCATTGGCTTGGGGATGGTATGGGGCTGATTTTTTGTGAATCACTAAAAATTCATTCATTAGGGATTCTATTACTTCATTAAGGAAGTGCGTTCCTCGGTCACTCACAATTTCAATTGGTAATCCGAAACGAGTGAATATATTCTCAAAAAGGAATTTAGTAGTGGTTTGAGCATCGTTCTTTCTCGTAGCTTTTGCTTCTACCCATTTGGTCAAATAATCTGTGGCTACTATAATGTACTCAGCATGTGCTCCTTTGGCTGGTGGGTTGATGGGTCCTATGAAGTCGATACCCCATTTGGAGAATGCTCTTGCGCACATCATAGGTCTTAATGGCATGTCATCTCTTCGAATTGGGTATTTAGCCCTTTGGCATGTTTCACAGCTTCGTACATACGTCTCCGCGTCCATATGTAGAGTTGGCCACCACAAGCTGGCGAAGAGGATCATCTTGACAGTTCTCTCAGCTGAAAAATGACCTCCCGCGGCACCTGCATGTGCCATCTCTAATATGGGTAGATACTCTCCTTCATGCACGCATAATCGCAATTGGTTATCCTTTCCTCTCCTAAACAATTGTTTTCCCACAAGTACGTAATCCTTGCTCATTTCTTCTAGGGATCGTCTTCTAGTTAAACTTACTCCTTCCTCATGCTCTCTAATCTTTAGGAATTTAACCAGTGTTTTGCTCCAATTGGGTGCTATGGTTGAAAAAGGTATGGACATATGATCCTCCGGGGTTGTCTCCTGGCATTCTGCACAATTACTCACGTAGTCATGGACATCCTTGGGCATGTCAAGCCAATACACTCCTAGTCTTTTTAATTCCCGGATGGTTCCATGAGTCCCTTGGTGTGTTCTCCATTTTGTTCACATGTGCTTGCTCAATTAGTTTCTTTTGTTCATCCTCCTCGACACATCTTAGGAATACTCCATTGGGTTCCTTATAGTACACACTCCCAGCAATAATGTGCAAATTTCTTGATTGGAAAATTTCCTTTTTGCTATCCTTATTGATTGAGTGTTGTGGGCCATGGGTGAGTATACGAATTAATTTCTCTGCCCACTTCGGACAAACTTCCAGATTGAACAAATAAGTATCTGGCTGTACATAGGTCATCAACATACACTTCCATGCTCTTTTTCATGAATTCCTTGAAAACATGACACATCAATCGTTGGAATGTAGCAGGTGCATTAGTGAGTCCAAAAGGCATCACTCTGAAAGCATAGACTCCCCATTCGGTCGCGAAGGCGGTCTTATGTTGATCCTCAGTAGCAATAGCCACTTGGTTGTATCCGGAGAATCCATCTAAGAAGCTATAGACTTCCTTTCCTGCTACCCTTTCCAATAGATGGTCCGTGATGGGTAATGGGTAGCTATCACGTATGGTGGCTGCATTGACCTTTTTCAAGTTAATGCACACCCTCAATTTTCCATTTTTCTTAGGCGCAACTACTAAAGGCGATACCCACTCGGTGTGTTCTATCTCATATATGAATCCTGCAGCTAGTAGCTTGTCAATTTCTTCCTTAATTTTCGTTGCATACACCTCATTATACGTATAAGGGCGTTGTTTCGATGGTTTTGCATCTACAGTCATTGGTATTCGATGAGAACAAATATTGGGTTCTACACCCTTAAGATCCTTATAAGTCCATGCGAACACGTCTCGATATTCTTGGATCAGTTGTATGAGTTCTTCTTCCTCCTCCTCTGATACATCTTTGCCTATGTAGGTGCATCGCTCTTCTCCGTCTTCCACTGTTACTACAATTTTTTTTGTTTGTTCTTTGTTGTCATATGCTTCTCCATCTCTAGCCTCTCGTTTAGGCATTTGAATGGCTACCTTTATCTCTTCTACTTCATATCTTTTAAAATGTTCAGGAACTTCAAATGAATCTAGATTAGGTCCTAGTTTACTCATGTCTTCTGCTTGCTTTTGTACCATGGGAGTAGCTTCGATTGCTAAGATCTTGGTAGGTTCCTGTTTCTCTCTATTTCGAATGGTGTCCAGGTAGCTTTCTTCGGAATCGAATTCTGGCTCCATTTCTATACTCTCATATTCCTCTTTCCATTCTTTCTCAACGATTTCCCCTTCATCTACTTCTTCAAGGACAACCATATAAAGGTTTACATCATAACCTTCCTCATCTATGCACTCGTTCATTGTCAAAACTTCCTCATTCATGCACACATCTAAGGTTGCTAGAATTTCCATCCATCCATGCGGTTCAAAGGTCTCATCTGGAAAGATTTGAGGCATGTACCCTGGGTCCTCTACTGGTCGGTGGTTAGGATGTCCTATCGGCCGCATTTGCCTTTTACTCCTCTTTCTTGGCTTCTTTGCACATCCATAACTGGGCATCCTCGTGCATCCAAGTTGATCGCTCGATCCAACACAATGCAGGGATAGGTCATCTTCCTCCTTGTGTATGGGATTCCACTGCAGTGGAGGGACATCTCAATAAGCAAACTGTAGCTCAGTGATGAGTAGCACCTCCTTTAATGTCAATCCGGGAAGACGTGAGGATGGTATGAAGACCTCGAGCAAGTGAAGGCACAAGTGCGTGAGTGAGAAGCACACCAACATGCACACACATACACACACACGCGCACACACAATAAGACAAAGAGTGAGAAGCAATGGAGTTCTTAGATTACTTTCAAAAAGCTCTTACAAGTTCAAATCACTTACAAGCTAACCCCAAAAATGAGCTCTCTAGCTCTATTTATAGTTTTTGACTAGGTTTTGGCCCTGTCCAGACCTAGTGTCCGGCCTAGTTAAAAATTAGGTTCGAGGGCCAATTTGAGGGCTTAAACGGAGTCTAAAAAATACGAAAATTGATATGTATGTACTTCTAAGGCTCCTCAAGCTCAAGGACTCCTTGGCTTGCACAAAATGGAGCTACAAAAATATGAAATGGTATTTACAATGATTGTTAGTGATAAGAATCACTATTATAAAGATGTTGATTTGGAAAAATTTGAAGGGCCTATCTGCCAGATTTGCGTCGACTGCTTTGTCTACTTAATCCTTCACCTCGCTCTGATTCTCTCCGTTGGCTTCCTTGTCTAGTCAGTCCTTGGGTGCCCATACTGCTCTCAACACCCCCCCCTCTCTCGCGTCTGTCGTCCCTGACAGACCCTTGTTGCTGGGAGTGTTGGATGTAATATTCCACAACCTGAGTGGCAAGCTGATGTTCTTGTATGCGTAGTCCTCTGGCCAAGTCTGTCATCATACGATCCCAATCAATTGGTCCTGGAATGTCCGGATGTAGCAGACGTAACTGATCTTCATGGATCGCTTGTTCTACTGCGAATAGATGTAGCAAATGTGTGGGTCTGGGAATGAAAATTTATGAATGATATTCCCAGAATCCCGTAGAGAACATTTCCTCAAATGTCTGCTTGAAGCATGCGGGTAAGTACTTTATTCGTGCATGCCAGGCAAAGATTATAGTGACCGAGGGAGTTTGGCTCATGTCGTAGACTAAATCCTTGTTACCTTGGGAGAATCCAGGGGCAGAGATGTATGGAGCTTGTACCATCCGAAAGGTTTTGAAGACAATGGTCATGAGCTCGAATATTTTCATACACATTTTCGCTGCTATGTCAGGTACATTATTTAGACGTGTAGACCAGTGCCGAATTGTTGATACCATGTAGGCTACGGTTGGGGTCCCTCGAGGTGGAGCAAAATATGGATAGTTAACCCAAGCCGAGCATTCTTTATTGTTGCGTACCTTGATCGCAAATGCTTGCCAAGATCTGCGACGTACCATTGGGCAATAACATGGATTATACTTGATATACAGTGGCATGGTTGCCCAGGTGCTCATCATCTCAGGGTAATCGGTTAGTAGACGTGCACGCAAATTAGGCTGGAAAATTGAGCCCACACGTGCATCTGTCGGTAAGTCCTCTGGCTCAAATTGAGTGGCAAATGTGGGCTCCTTCCCTGTATGTCTTTTAACTTCTGCATTATAATCATGTAGCAAGACAAAATAAGGCATGTATTGCGACTCTGATGTTGTGATTAACCGTTGGTGGGATAGGTTCTGAAAGTAAGAAGACCGAAGGACAGTTTCTTCCAGATTTGTGAGAGATTGCATTTTCACGGCAACGCGATCATCATGTGTCTTACCCACTTTCTCGACCCTTTTGACCCAATCTGGAACTTGAATTTCTAAAGTGTCCTGTCCTTCCTCTGTAGTCCGACCACCGGGTGTTGGCATTGGCTCGTACGGCTCTTCATAGCTGTCATCGACGGGGATTTCCACTACTGTTTCAGGTTCTGGTTCTTCAGTGGGCGAGGGTGGCCTTCCATATGGTAAGAGGCGTGCTTGGAGTTCTGCCACCTGTTTCCGGAGGGTCTTTGTTCTTCATCTTCATCATCCTCTTCATCCACTTCCACTATGGTGAGAGGTACTTGGGCGGTTGTTGCTTGCGTTTGCACATTCTCCACTTGTTGTGCCTCTTCTGCCTCCAGCTCTACATCTTGTAATAATTGTTCGAAATCTTGATTCGTGAGTTCTTCCAAAGGTGCACCACTGGGAAATTCAAGATCGGTTGGGATGGGAGGGAATATCAAGGTAGAACCATCGGTGTTGGGTCTTGGAAGTCGGAGTGTGAATGGTTGGACTCTTCGGGGTGGAGGGGTGACGTCTGGTGTTAGGGTGGCTCCACATGGTTGAGCACAAGGGACTTGGACAGTACCTCTCATCTTCTTAGAAGGGGGTCCAGTGGATGTCCTGCCTCTAAACTGCTCTACACGATTCCACATTAGGGCCCGTTGAATAGGGATGTCATAAGCCAAACACCTATAAATGATTCTCGTCAGAGCACAGCAACCATATAAAACCTGTTTCCGCGGCCATCGTTTGTGAGCTAGGTGTATCTAATCAATTATCCAGTGGGGTAAGTTGATGGTGAGGCTCAGTGTCTCTGCCAGATACAAACTAAACCAAATCTTTTTGGGCGGCATGGTGAATCTATCTTGGGCAGGAAAAGCAAAGTGTTGCATGCACATGCGAAGGTGTATTGCAATATTAGGCGTCATGGACACCATGTCCTTGAGTTTGGTGAGACTTCGATTCTTCATGTAATCCGGTACTAGGGTTTCCTTCTCTGTAGGAATATGCATTCCGCGCATATCTAGAGCCTCTCTCACCAAGTTGTTGGATAACCTAAACCTCTTGAGCTCATTTCCTTTTGTTAGAGATGGGATCACAAATGAGCTTGCACCTTTTGGGTTCTTGTTTGGAGTCAAGGTATTGATGAGATAGTAGCATCGCATGAAGTCAGGCTTTGGGAGCCGTGCACTGAAATATGCATCCAGTCCTGCCTTCTTCCATACCGAATGTAGACCTTCTGCATTTTGTAACTTCTCGAATTCTCTTGTAAAGAAATGGTATTTGCCTTGCTTCCCATTAAAGTCCAACTCTGATTCCCATAGGTATGTTCCCTCTCCCAAGGGTCCTGCCACTTCACTAAACCAGTGGGAAGCTTTTCCTACGGGCATGGTATGGCCACTGGGAGGGTCCGCTATAGGTATGATTTTGATGGCCTGCAATTCTTCTGGTCTTTCGTTTGTTTCAGGCAAAACGGGTAAACTGTCTAAGTCCACCACTTGATGGCTCGTTTCTGTTTGAGAGCTAGTTCTTGCCGCCTCAGCCATGTTGAAAACTTCGCAGCTGGTTCTGTGAGAATATATGAATAGATGTTAACATTGCAATGGACACGAAAATGACACTGTGTCCCCGTTACAACATTAACATGAGGTTCGGGAGAGGTTAGGGGGTTCGTAAGTGCTCGGTGCTTGTGTGTGTAGTTAGGAATTGGGTAGACCTAAGAACTAAGAGGAATGATGTGATGTGAGAGTGACGTAGTTAGTAGGTGGACATGGATTTACAACTGGGGTCCGGGGGTTTATTACAAGTTTTAGGTTGCCAAATGCAATGGATAGGTTTTGATCTTGACTTTGTGGAGACTCTAGAGAGTGTGATAGGGTATTTACTTGAAAAATGGGGCTTTTTAGGGACCCATTTACAAGTGATTCTACTTGTGCTCATGGAAGAATACGTGTTAGTGCGTGATGTGTAAGACTGGGCCTCAGATGTTCGCGTGAGTGAAACATGTTGTACAGGGTTTGGCCTTGGTGTAGCTATTTGAGCCCGCAAGCAAGCCTTAGGCACCCATATTTGTCGTGATTGTGGGCTGGCCTTCATTGACTTCTTGGGTACCCAAATAGACTTCACTTTTGCAGAAGAATTTATGAAGGACTTCTTATTAGTGTCGTGTTGTTGATTACTAATAAGAGGTTTTGGCCGTGGCGTTGGCCTGGTCGGAACAGGGTGTTCGCCTTTTCGCCTCCATACTTGTTTCATCGGCTGAAACAATTTGGTTTGCTCCTTTTTTTGGCCTCCAGTATAGGTAGTGTTCTGCTTCTTCTGTATTTGATCTGCCGTTGGCTGCTGCATCCTTCTGGGTACCGTCTTATCCTTGACTCCGTTGTTGAGACAATCCTCTTTCTGCATCATACATTTTTGGACAAGAATAGCATTGTCAACTTCATGTGCACCCCTGGAAGGACCAGGAGTTCGTGCCTTACCTAGTTCCTTGAGTGCCTCATTTTCCAGTTCAACAGTAATTCGACTATGATTTACCCATACCTGAAGAAGTCCACTTCTTAGGTTTAGGTTGACTGCATGATCATAGATCCAATCCTGACCCAAGACAAGAGGCTCAGTGAGGTCCTCATCTTGACACACTAGTACTTTGACTGTCATTGCTTCGTCTTGAATATAGAGGGGAAGTTCCACCTCGCGCATGCAAGGGGTTTCCACACCTCCCAATCCTATGAGATATGCTTCAATAGGATTGACAGTTAACTTCAACTCTTGACAGTAAGACAATTTAACAGCACTAGTGGCTGCACCTGAGTCAATCAAGGCTCTTACAATCCTTGCACCCTTTCCTTGTCCTATCTCTACGGTTATAAAAGGACGTCGATCAATTATCCTTTGAGAGCTGACACCTGAAACTTCGCACATAGCCACATGATATCCTTGATCTGCATATGCATCTGTCCTAGGTTGCTCTCTACCCTCTCTTCTCAACTTCATTCTCCGGATGCGTTCCGATGCTTCTGCTTGAGCTTCTTCTCGAATTCGTTTTTCTTCTTCTTTGCGTTTCTTAGCAATGTTGAGTCGACATAGCATCTCTTCCATCAGAGGTTCCTGATATAACTTGACTCTGCACCCGCTTATATAGCTAGGAAGAACATCACCTTCGAGGGTAGCGAGTTGAACTGCTCCATTGGTTAAGATCCTATTAATGATCATGGGTCCGTAGCCTCTTTTCTCTAGTTTTCTCGCGTGTTGTTTTAAAGTGTAGACTAGTACTAGGTCGTCTGCCTTCAAACCTTTATCCTTGACATGGGCATCAATGTATGCCTTCTGTCGTTTCTTAGCTGCATATATCCCTGCAGCCACCCTCAGTCTTGTTTCTCCTAATCGTTCTAGGTCGAAGATCCTAGAGGAGAGTTCATGACCTGTCCATTCATGCTCCTGTGCTACTTTCAATGTAGGTATTAAGAAATCCAACAATAGCACTGCATTTTGGCCAAATACCATCTGAAAGGGGGTGGCTTGGAGTACCGTTTTGTAGGCGACTTGGTATGCCCAAACAGCATGGTGTAGTTGTTTGTCCCAATCAGAGCGTTTATTATTCACTAGTTTGGTCAACACATTGCACAGAATCTTGTTTGTGCTTTCGGCTTGCCCATTAGCTTGTGCGTGGTAGGACAGACTTCTTATGAACTACCAAGAATTCTTGGGGCAGCTTTTCAATCACTTCATTCAAGAAGTGAGTGCCCCTATCACTTACTAGCTCTATAGGTAGCCCGTATCTTGTGAATACATTCTCAAACAAGAATTTAGCAGTTGTCTAAGCATCATTCTTTGTTGTGGCTTTTACCTCTACTCACTTTGTTAGATAGTCTGTGGCAACAATGATGTATTCAGCATGTGAACCCTTAGCTGGGGGATTAATAGGACCAACAAAGTCTATTCCCCACTTAGAGAATGCACGTCCACCCATCATAGGTTTCAGGGGCATCTCATCTTTGCGTATAGGATACTGAGTTCTCTGACAAACATCACACCGTTTCACATAAGTATGTGCATCCATGTGAAGGGTCGGCCACCAGAAGCCCGCAAATAGTATTGCCTTGATCACCCGATCTGGTCCAAAGTGTCCTCCTGCTAAACCTTGGTGAGAAGTTTCCAAGATCTTGAGATATTCACTCTCATGGACACATAGTCTCAGGTAACCATCTTTACCACGTTTGTATAGATTATCACCGATGAGTGAGTAATCCTGGGCTTCTTGTTCGAAACTCCTTTTCCTGGCCAGAGTCATGTCTAGGGGGAATGTTTTCGTCCTCAGGAAGGATACTAGTGGTTCACTCCAATCTGGCACTATGGACACTTGATAAAGAGTGGCATGTTCCACAGGTGGTTTAGTGCAGCAGATTGGGCATTCCTTGCACAACTTTTGGACATCAGCCTCCATAGTAGGCCAATGTACTCCGAGTCTCCTTAGTGTCTGCAGGGTTCGTTGCTTCGAGTAGTGTTGCTCTAATGCACCTACATGTGCTAATTGCAACCATTTAGCGTACTCATCCTCTTCCACACAACAAGCCAAGATCCCTTGATCTGTGTGCTTGTACATACTACCTGCCATTATGTGATACTTTTGGGCTTTTACTACCTCTTTATCCTGTGTGTTTATTACTGGGTGATTAGGCCCGTATGTCAATACTGACACTAATGGCTTAGCCCACTGCGGCACCACTTCCAAATTAAACAAGTAAGCATCAGGAAGGTCATCTGACACTCCTTGTGGGGCTTCTCCCGATGTGAGTCTAGAGAGATGGTCTGCTCTCAAATGAGTCCTCCCTTTTCTCACCACTACCTCAAAGTCATATTCCATTAGTAAGAGAAACCATCTTACTAATCTACCTGTATTGCATGGTTTGTTTACCAAGTACAACAATGCCTGATGGTCAGTAAAAAATTTAAACTTATTTGCAAGCAAATAATGTCTAAACTTTTTAACTGCATATACCATGCCTAGTCCTTCTCGTTCGGTGGTTGTATAATTTCGTTCAGCTGCATTCAATTGTCTACTAGCATAGGCAATTGGAATATCCATATTACCTTCACCAGTAGGTTGTGCGAGTACACACCCAATAGCATAATTGGATGCATCCACATGAACATGGAAAGGCTTATTCCAATCTGGTGTGGTTAAGATTGGTGCTGAACATAATCGCCGTTTAAGCTCATTGAAGGAATTCTCACATTCATCAGTCCACTCAAAGTTAGTCAGAAGTCCGTACATGGGCTTTGCAATGACAGCATACATGTGAATGAACCGGCGGTAGTAACCACAATGCCCCATGAAAGCCTGTACTTCCTTGATGTTCTTTGGCCTCGGTAACTCGGCTATGGCTCTCACTTTCTCTTCATCAGTGGATATGCCATTCTTTGACACTATGTGTCCTAGAATCTTGCCTTGCCTGACCATAAAGACGCACTTTTCTGGGTTCAGACAGACTTGATATTCTCTACATTTGTCAAAGATTTGTCTGAGTTCAGGAATATGGGTTTGTCTGATGTTGGAATGAGCACAAAGATCATCAACATAGACTTCTAAGTTCTTCCTCAGGAACTCTTTAAATACATGGCATATCAGCCTCTGGAAGGTTGCTGGTGCATTGGTAAGCCCAAATGGCATTACTCTAAAGGCAAAAATGCCCCATTCAGTGGCAAAAGCCATCTTATGCTGATCTTCTGGAGCTATGGCTACTTGATTGTAGCCCGAAAATCCATCAAGGAAGCTGTACACTTCCTTGCCTGCTACTCTTTCTAAGAGATGTTCTGTGATAGGAAGCGGATAGTTATCTCGAATTGTGGCTGCATTGACCTTCTTTAAGTTAATGCATACACGCAGCTTTCCATTTTTCTTGGGCACCACTACGATGTGGGATACCCACTCAGTGTGCTCAATTTCATAGATAAATCCAGCTTCAACCAGCCTATCTATCTCTTCTTTGATCTTGGCAGCATAATTATCATTATATGTATATGGCTTTTGCTTAGAGGGTTTGGCATCTGAGGTCATGGGGATAGTGTGTGAGCATATGTCAGGGTCCACTCCTTTCAAATCCTTGTAACTGCAAGCGAATACATCTCTGTATTCTCTTAGCAAGGCTATCAATTCGTGCTCTTCGTCTTCCGTTAGGTCATGGCCTATGTATGTGCATCTCTCTTCTCCTTCTTCTAGGGCTACTACTATTTTCTTGGTGGTCTCTTTGTTATCATAGGCCTCCCCCGATTGCGCCTCTTGTTTAGGCATTCTGATCATGACTCTCCTGTCATCTATCTCATACTTCTTAAAATTTTCCAGGACCTCAAACAAAGATTCTTCCTCTGCTTGTGTGACTTCTCTCTTCTTTCTTTTCTTTCCTTCTTCCTTAGAAGTTACATGCGTGGCTAGCCTTACATCATTTGTAAGCTCTCTATGCCTCTGGGGTTGGAATTCTACTTCATAGAAGTATTCTTCATCTGATGCAAAAGGTGGGTCCATAATGATTGACTCTAGACCGGAGTCACTTGCATCCTCAAATGCGTCAGGTCTAGGTTCGCATTCTTCTAACACTGCCTCTCCCATGATTGGCTCTATGGAGAAGACTGAAATGTCATAGCCATCCTCATCACAGTGAGGTGTCCATTGTCCTTCATTGATGGCTACATCCATTGTTGCTAGAATTTCTGCCCACCCATGGGCTTCAAATTCCTCGTCAGGAAATACTACAAGCGCATAGGTTGGGTCTTGAAATGATCTATGGGTTTCTTTTGCACCTATCTCTCTGGCTTTTTCTCTCCTCTCTTCTTCTACCGCTACTTTGCACATCCATAAGTGGGTGTCTTCATGCTTCCATGAGGATCCTGATCCTATGGAATGCACCGACTCTGTATCATCTTTAGCTCTATGGATGGGATTCCATTGGATAGGGGGGACATCTCTATGAGAGTAATCTTTGAGATTCACTTTGGTCGTAACACCTAAGTGTTGCAGGTACAAGGAATTAGTTCCCCAGTCCTGTACCACTTGCAACTGTCGCATAAAAGGTCGACCCAAGATCATTTCATAGGCTTGGTTCTTGCTAAAATCACATATAGCGAATGTATGCTCGAACTCGACACCACAGGTGGTGAGAGTTATTCCTTCTAACAACCCTAGGGGTCTCTCTATGTGACCATCGGCCATTTGCAATTTCATCCTTGTGGGCCTGAGTGCTGGCTTGCCCCAACGCTTCCATAGGGAAGTGGTAGCAATTGCAACACCTGCGCCCGAGTCTAGAATGGCCTTGGTGGTGTATCCTTGATGGGTGATAGGAAGATATGTGTTTCCTTCTTCGCCCTCACTCATGTCTCCTATGTTGTCCAATGGTATTTCTGGCACTGTTCTCTGGGATCCTACCTAGGAGTGTGGTTTTGCTGCTTCGGGCACTTGATTGGCTACATGTTTCCACACTTCTGGTCTAACCTTAAGCAGCTCTTCTAAAGTGAGATTGCATTGTACTTTAGTGTTTTCACTACCTTTGTGTTCCTAGGTAAGTCTGAGTCCTCATTTCGTACCATGACCGTGGGCGCTCTCATACAAGTAGACTCAGCTTCCCATGGGCCCGTGAAGTGGGGTAATTCTTGTAAAGAGTTAGACTCAAAGTCTAATCTTTCCTGAGAGTGGGTGCTCTCTTGCTCCTCGTAAATGGATGGGATGTCTTGTGGGAATTGGTCCTGTGCATCATCCACAAGTTCAATGGGAGGAGGGACTTCACTTTCTTTAGCCCATTTGTCTTCTTGAATCTCTCGTAGGAATTCTGGTGTGAATCGATTCATAGAAGATGATGTGTCTGGCTCCGTAGAGTTAGGCACATAGGCTTTAGGCACATAGGCTTCTCGGGCAGGAAGACTTGCTCCTTCACTTGCCTTGTCCTTATGTTGAGAGGCGGGTTCCTTTTCTGATTGTGCAATCAGCTTCTCTATTCTTTCTAGCAGTCCATCAAAGTGTAATTGTGTCTTCGCTGAACTAGAGATGTTAAATAGGCGATTGGATTCAAACATGGTCTGAGCCAATTCCACCATTTTGGCACAAATTTTGGTTCGTTCTAACTCTAGTTCTGCTCTAGGGTAACACTTTTCATGATCTGTTACGTTTGGCCCTTCTTGGATTCTGGCCTGATATGCCTTAAGCATCATGTTTAGGTCCTCCGGAGTGGGATCTGCTAGGACTGATCCTACTCTAGGGGGTGGTGGGATTATGTGAGGTGGGTTGGAAGGTGGCGGGTCGGATGGAGATGGGAATGGTGGTGGTGGGGTAGTGTGAGAGGGAGTTTGAGATGTGAGTTCAGTTATCCTGGCTTTTGTTTCTCTGAGGCTTTCCTCGAGTTCACTCAACTTTTTTGCCCATTGTCTTTTCATTCTTTCACGACTATCTTTCCAAGCTCTAGTCCTTTTCTTTGTCATGCTCTTCGTTTCACTAACATTTGGGCTCTTTTCCTGGCCTACCCCTTGGTTTTGCTGCAATGCTTGAGCTCTCGTGACTACCTGTACTGGTGCAGTGGAAGTGACACTTCCTGTGGAATCTACCACTAGCCCTACAACATTGATAGGAGTAATCTTTGGCATATTATTAGGATTCTTAGGGCAGTCTCGTAAGAGATGCTCCTTTCCACACTCCTGGCAGTAGCCTTGGATCGTCACCGACTGAGATTGTGTAGGTGGAGGCAGGGGACAATCACGAACGAGATGATCTCCCTGACATCTGTAGCATGGTCCTCTAGGAAATGGGGGTCTTACTTGCCTAGGTTGATGTCTAGTGTTGGGGTTTGTGTACATGACATTAGCATATTCTGACTCCCAATTAAGTTCACTCGGTTCCTCACTGTAGTAAGACTCACCATGTTCCGGAGACTGCATGTAGTAAGCCTGGGGACTATCAACATGCGTTGAATCAAAGCTATGGTCACTGGGATCACTTTCTGAGATTAATGGTGTTACTGGGACTATAGCTCTATTCAGGTTTTCTTCTACAACAGCATACTTTACCGGAATCACATTAGTAAGAGTAGGTGGTTGTTGTGCTAGCATTGGCTGGGGTCTCAGTTGGGCCTGATATTGCGGTTGGTAATTTTGCTGAGGCCTAGTATACTGCTGAGGTGGGTACTGGTTCTGGTATCTTACTTGTTGAGGGTATGGTTGTGGGTATGTCTGCCTACCGGTTTGCTTATTGTAGGGGCAATCTTGCGCGGTGTGATTGGTGCACCTCCGTTCTATGGTGCAGTACTGGCTACTAGGATTTACTTGGGGTTGAGCCATAATGGGACATACATTCGCCATGTGGTCGCCACCACAAGTATAGCATCTTTTCACAGGGGCAAACCTTGGGATCTGTTTGCTAGTGACACCTAATTTCTGAGCTACTTTCTCTGCAAGTTCCTCAATTGATGTGGATTGCGTGGAAGAGAGGCTAGAGGCACTATCTGAATCTTTGTATATCTTGGAAAGCTCTAACTCCTCCCCTAGGTTATCCTCGATGTCAATGCACATGTGTACACACTCTTCTATGGTCCTAGGGTCCTTCAAGTACACATAAGACCTCAATTTGGTACTTAGCAATCCATCCAAGAATAAAGCCACTTGCTTAGCTAGTGTGGGTAGCTCCAAAACAGGGCATCTTTCTAGGTATTGCCTAAATCTTCTTCCCGCAAGTCTCACGGTTTCTTGAGGGGTTTGTTTGAAGCTGTGAATCAGCGAGGAAGTGTTATGTCTTATGCCACTTTTAGAGAATTCGATAATGAATGCCTCTAGGAGTTGGTCTATGATCCTGAACTATCTCTCGTTTAGTGGCTGAAACCATGTCAGGGCAGTGTTCCTAAGGGTTAGACCAAAGGCATTGTATTGTGTGAATAGATCCTCCACTTGTTCAGCTCTCAAGACTTGCCTGAACTCAGCCACATGATCGTAGGGATCTCCAGTGCCATCGAAGTAGTTTTTCATGGACGTAACTAGTTGGGTCGGTCTCAGGGTCCTCGTGTGCTCTCTTGGTCTTGGTAGAGGGAATTCATCCGTGTTTCTTTGATTCCTGTGAGCTCTAAGTACCTCAGGCTCTACTCTATTTGTTTCCATCCTCGTTCTTTCTCTGCCCCCTGGATTGGCAAAGCTTAATTCTGGCCTATCTCTACTTTGATCTCTTTGAGTTCCATGAGCTTGGGATGTTCCCGCTCCAGGGTGACCATAGGACACATTCGATCTGGGTTGGGGGAAAATACATTCACCTTTCCAAGTGTAAGCATGCCTATCATTTTCTGTTACCACAAAGATCCTCTCTGAAGCGTGATCCAAGTAGGTCACTCTGCCTGAGCTATCAGGATCCTTAAACTCATAGATCATGATTGTTCCTATATCAATTGGCCGATCAGATTTATACCTCCAAAAGGCTTCGTCAGTCTCTCGGTTCAAAAGCAGATCTATGCTCTTGTTGTCTTGGGGAACCCACTCCGGTGTGATAATCCTAGTGAGAACAGATTTGCCTCGGGGGGTCCTAGGTTCTTCGCCCATGTTTCCTTGCTCTAGGTCCCCTAAGTCCGTTTCTGGGACCACATTCCCAAATTCATCAGTCCTGTCTGGGTGACTGGTGACTACATATATTGTCCCTTCCTTGTCTAAGTACGCTCCGTTTTCAAACTTGACAGCTGGGCGCTCTAGTCCAATAGATTGGTCAGGATTCTTAATCTGTACTACAGATCTTCTTAGGCCGTCCTCATAGATGCTAGCACCTAATCGGTTGGTCCTAAGGTATTCCAACTGCGTTTTGTAAGGGCCTTCTACCCTGTGCAAGTATGGCACTCCTGAACTTCCCGTAGGTCGGTCCAGCCCTGAGACATATCTGATTCACTAGTCTCAGAGCTAGGGTAGTATGAGTGGTGGCTCAACTGCTGGGCCCAAGACCTAGCAGTGTGGTTGACACTAGCCTCTAAAGACCTAAGACTTTGTCTATCTCTCCCTAGATGTCACCCTGATCTAAGGTTCATAAGCCTAATTGAATAGCCCAAATTTGCCCAAGTACAACCTCGTTGCTGAGTCCTTTTGTATCAGTTACTTGATTCTTTTTAGTGGTTACCGTGTTTATGCTCTTGTCAGAAATCACGTCGTCAAGAATATTTGAGTTAATTTTCGCAGTGTAAGTTGATCATTCCACGTTAGATTCTTTCCTTTAAGGTCACCGCATCACGAAGAGATTATATTTAATCTTGAACTTGAGTGCATAGGTAGTCTTCAACTTGATTGATGCCTATCGTTGCCCTGACTTACTCCTAGCACTTCTCGCACTTAGCATAAGCTACGAATTGATAGAGGGTGTTGAGGATTTTCCAACCTTGAGTTTCTTTCCTTGTGTTGTTGCCCTGGTGTGCCCAGGACGCGTGTTCCCAAGTTTGCACTTACTCTTGCTTGAATGCCCTCAAGTGCTCTCACTCGACCTGTAAAAGTCCCACGGTTAGCTCAAGACTTAGATTCAAATGACACAATAGACCACTTTCATGCATGTAACTCACAGACCAAATTATCCTTTGCCTTTATGGAAAACAATCCCAAGGATCCCTCAGTTTTCCTACCTCGGGGTATGGTCAACTTCAAAAAACCCTATCTAATAATCTTGATATTAGTTTTCACATAACCAGTGGAAGTTTTGGTTGTACTCCTCACGAGCTTTCCAACAAAACAAGAATCACAACAAACGGATTTCGTATGAGGAAGTTATGTCAGTTCAAGCTTCAGGGATTAAAACAGGGTTCAAACAGGCCAACAGGGCAACAAGTTTTCCTCGAGTTATTTGCCTATAGCCTCCTTATGTGCTCTAGAGTCCATTATCCATGTCCAAAATTAGCCAAAATCTTCAATTAAAAAGAAACCCTAAAAATTTAGCCGAAAATGGTTGTCAATCGCGATCGACTAGGCTGTCAATCGCGATGGACAGGTATCAATCGCGATCGACTGGTATCAATTGCGATGGACAGGTATCAGTCACGATGGACAGGTATCAATCGCGATGGACAGGTATCAGTCGCGATGGACAGGTATCAGTCGCGATGGACATGTATCAGTCGCAATGGACAGGTATCAGTCGTGATGGACAGGTATCAATCACGATGGACAGGTATCAATCGCGATGGATTGGTATCAATCGCGATGGACAGATATCAATTGCGATGGACTGAAATTTCGGGTTTTTTCCGTGTTTATGTGTTGATCGGGCCTCTATATGTCGCGATGGACAAGAAACTCGGCAAAATGGGGTGTCAATCGCGATTTTTCTGTCGGTCGCGATGGACAGGGGTGTCTGTCGCGATGGACACATATCCGTCGGGGTCTGTCAGTCGCGATGGACTGGCTGTCCGTCGCGATGGACAGTGTCAATCGCGATTGATGCTATCAATCGTGATGGACAGAGAAAATGCAAATTTTTTTGAATTTTTTGTGGATTTGTGAAGTGCAAGGTCTTTAGTCTACTGTGGTGCACTCAGTTTTGCCAAAAGATGAAACTTTCTGTCAATCGCGATGGACAAAAGCTTGCAACACAGAGAGAGTTCTGCACATTTCCGTACCTGCACGACGTGCTGGAGATGATGGGATGGCCAATACCTGCAAGCAAACTCAAGAAACATGCAAAAAATAGCACACAACAGTTCGCTCTCTCGCTCTCTCTCACAAGTGAAATGAGGGAAATGAAAGGAGGAAGGAGATATAGTCAAAAAACTAAAATTTTTGCGATGATGGAGATGGAGTTGGAAGATGATGGGGATGATGATGGTGATGATGATGGTGATGATGATGATGAAGTAAGGACGAGAAAAATAAGGAAAAGTAAAGAAATTACCTACAACGCCAACGTCACAACTCTACGTCTTACCATCACACGCTCGTCCTAAAAGCTCGATCCCCGGCAACGGCGCCAAAATTTGGTGTAGCTCAGTGATGAGTAGCACCTCCTTTAATGTCAATCCGGGAAGACGTGAGGATGGTATGAAGACCTCGAGCAAGTGAAGGCACAAGTGCGTGAGTGAGAAGCACACCAACATGCACACACATACACACACACGCGCACACACAGTAAGACAAAGAGTGAGAAGCAATGGAGTTCTTAGATTACTTTCAAAAAGCTCTTACAAGTTCAAATCACTTACAAGCTAACCCCAAAAATGAGCTCTCTAGCTTTATTTATAGTTTTTGACTAGGTTTTGGCCCTGTCCAGAATTAGTGTCCGGCCTAGTCAAAAATTAGGTTCGAGGGCCAATTTGAGGGCTTAAACGGAGTCTAAAAAATACGAAAATTGATATGTAGGTACTTCTAAGGCTCCTCAAGCTCAAGGACTCCTTGGCTTGCACAAAATGGAGCTACAAAAATATGAAATGGTATTTACAATGATTGTTAGTGATAAGAATCACTGTTATAAAGATGTTGATTTGGAAAAATTTGAAGGGCCTATCTGCCAGATTTGCGTCGACTGCTTTGTCTACTTAATCCTTCACCTCGCTCGCTCTGACTCTCTCCGCTGGCTTCCTTGTCTAGTCAGTCCTTGGGTGCCCATACTGCTCTCAACACAAACGTATGCAAGTTTATCTTGGTTGTATTTCCTTTATGTTGTAGGTACAATGAATCTCTTCCCCAGTCTTGCACTACCTGCATTTGTCTCATAAAGGGTCACCCTAATATCATTTCGTAGTTGTTAGCTTTTTCAAACGTACAAATGGCTAATGTGTGTTCAAATTCTACTCCACATGTGGTTAAGTTGATTCTTTCCAATATTCCTAAGGGTTTCTCCACATGACCATCTGCTAATTGGAGCTTCATGCATGTGGGTCGTAAGGCAGGTTTTCCCCATTTCTCCCAAATCTCCTTGGTGGCGATTCCTACCCCGTATAGCCTTGGTCATGTACCCATTGTAAGTGACAGGCAGACATGTATTGCCTTCGTCTCCTTCACTAAACTCTCCCACTTTATCAATTGGGATTTGTATTTTAGATGTGCTCTCTTTTCCCTTTCCTTCCTTTTCTTCCTTCTCTTGCCCTAATTCTAATTGGCTCGCTAATTGTCTCCATAATTGTGGCTTAAGTTGAAGTAACTCTTCCACAGTCAATTTGCATTGTACTTTTGTTTTCTTGAGTTCCGTTAGATTGTGTGAACTTTTTTTCTGAGTTTCCTTTTCCTTTTCCCTGTACTGTAGGGGCTCGTATTATTATAGACTCCTTTTCGTATTCTCCCATGTAATTAGGTTAGGTTGAAACACTCAAGGTTTCCTCTCTATTTCTATCGAGTCTTGATACTTTCTCATAGACTTCCTCTAGGTTGGTATTTGGTTGATAAACTTCGACATCTATTTCCTCGAAAGGAGGCTTCAATCCTCCATTTTTCTTCCATTGTTCTTCTCGGATTCTATTCCATAATTCCTTCGGCCATTCTGCCTCTAAGTCCGGTATTATTGACACAGGTTCATCTTGAATTTTCATTTGTTCACCTATGTCTTCCTTCCTTCTAAGCTCTTTACCTTTGGATTTGACACATTCTTCGAATTGATCATCTGTTATCCTTGTCTCTGGCAGAGCTGGGATAGTCTTTTCTAGGGTTGCTTGTGCCACCTCTATAAGCTTTCTACATATCGCTAGTCTTTCTTTTTCCAACTCCCCTTGTGGGTAAAGTTTTTCGTGTTGCTCTACATTCGGCCTAGTCTTAATTCTAGCTTGGTAAGCTTCCAGCCACATGTCTAAGTCGTCTGGTTTTGGGTCAACTAGAATTGATCCTGGTTTCTCTTTCTCTTGGATAAGTGGTGACATCGGAATCTCCTCCCGGATCCTTTGTTCTTTATGTTCTTTCTTGTTTCGGGTTTGTTTTCTATTTTTTAGACTCTCATTTTTCACTCATTTATCTTTGAGTTTTTCTCTTCTTTCCTTCCATTTTTGTACCTTGGTGTTCTGGGTACTCTCGCGTGGATCCTCCGAATCTTCAACTACCTGAACTTTAGGGCTTACCGTTTTATCGCTCTCTTGTTCCTGTTCTGGGTGTTTCCCTTTTTGTTGCCTTGTCTGAGCTCTTGTAATGGCTTTCAATGGCATAGTATATTCCTTATCACTTCCAGATCCTTCTATTACTTCAATTACATTGATTGGTGCAGTATCTTGGACTTTGGTTGGATTCTTAGGACAGTCCCTGAAAAGATGTTCCTTTCCGCAAGCGTTGCAATATCCTTCCCAAGTCCTAGGTGTTGGTGGATTGTAAGGTCGAGGGCACTCTCTAATAAAATGGTCTCCTTCGCATCTATAACAAGGTCCTCTTGGTACAGGTGGTCTAATGGGTGGTCTCAAGGGTGGTTGTGCTTTAGGAGCGGTATACATTAGAGTTGCGACCTCAGTGCCATAGCTTTGGTCATAGTTTCCATATCCAAAATAAGCCGAATCATAGGTTGGTTCGTAATCTAACATATTGGCTTCATATGGGTAGTAATCTCCTGGTGGTAGCTCATATCTAGGGTTCGCTGGTTCCTCATTGATTGTAGATGATGCTGGCACTATGGCTCTCTCCAAATTTTCTTCTAGCTGGGCATACTTCACAGGTACTACCTGTTGAGGTTGTGATAGTTGTGGCCCTAACACTGGTTGTGGTGGTGGATACGGTGCTTGTTCATACGGTCTTGGTATTCCTGCTGGTGTTGGATAGGGATTGTATCTGGGCATCTCTCTGCCTTGCTCTCTAGGTGGATATCCATATGGTCGATACTGTGGTGGTTGGAATGGTCGTGCCTCTCTATTGAATGGACAATTTTCAGTGGTGTGATTAGTGTACTTTTGTTCTATGTGGCAGTACAAAGCAGTTCCTAGGTGGTGCTGTCTGTTGTATGGGTATGTTTGATGTGCACCGGTCCCTCCTCGCACACACATGTGTGTGGGGTGATCTCCTCCACACAGACTACATCTTCGTAGCATAGGCACTCTTTGTGCTGGGTGTTGGTAAGTTCTTTGTCCTTGGACTCCTAGTTTTTTTGCTAATAGTTCCGCCAATTCCTCCATATTACTGGAGTTGGAAGTAATGGTACTTCGCGAGTCTTCTGATTTAGTGGGGCTGGGTGTACTCTTGAGGTCCTCAACTAGGTTATCTTCTAGATCAATGCATTCTTGCAGGCATTCACTCAGAGTTTGTAGCCTCTTCACATACACTAGCATTCTTAGGGTTCCGTTTGTGAGTCCATCCAAAAATAATGAAATCATTTTTTGTTGAGTGGGTCTCTCTGCAGCCTGTGAAGAGATGGATAGGTATGTGCTTGAAGATGAAGAGGTGTTGCCAAATCCTTGATCTACACCAGCCAAATGAACTCTAGGAGTATATGGTGGGCCCTTTTAGCTTGCCACTGGATATATTAGACACCCTATGTACCTTAAAAGATCACTCTCAAAAAGATAGATCAAAACAGATAAGTTGGAGTTAGCTCAGAGGTAAAAAACTTGCTTTTTTGGTTCATACACATGTCCACTGTTTTGCATAATTCTCTGAGCACAATAGCAATTAGCTTAATTCCTATTGGGGAAGTCTAGTTAACTTAAAGAGCTAACTTTCAAGAGTAATATCATAAAAAATAATAAACCACACACTGAGAATGTGTTTTAACCAGTGATGACATCATCCCGATTTTCACAGGCTGTTATAGTTTGAGGCCAGTGAGCAGAAAAATGAAAATAACTCAAAATGTAGGAATCAAATGATTATGAAAATTTGCATGGTTATACTAGACAGTAAGCTAAATCCAAGAAGCTTTAAATCATTGCATTTGAATAAGTAACCACTGAGAAATGGCACTGACAAGGTGAGTAAAAAAGTCAGGTACCTGACAGAGAAGTGAAAATGAACAGACACTGTTGACTTCAACTAAACATAACTGAAGATTGCAACATTCAAATGACATGAAAATTTGTGAGTATGTAGTAGACTTATAGAGCTAACTTTACCAAGTTAAATCATTGAAAATGATGCACCAAGCTCAGAGACACCATCTCTGCAATCTGACTGAGAAAACTGAGAGATATGGCAGTGAGTAGTACACTTCACAAGAACATGGACATATGAACTCAAATAATCATGAAAATGAAAGTATATTGCTTGTACAATACAATGACTTACTGATACATATGTGTGCCTTGTAATCACACCTTGATATGGCATAAATCTCAGCTCTTGGAGGTCTTCACATAGGTCTCTCTAACCACGACTAAAACTGCCATCTATTTATAGTTGAGTTTGGGATGATAACTTCCCTCAATCACTCTCCAATCAATCAATGATTGATTTGATTCTCTACCTACCACAAATCACGAATTCGTGGCTCCTCTTTCCCTTTTTGATCAAGTGTACTCAACCACTTAAGATTCTTTCACTTTTACATTAAGTAAACTCTTCAAAAGCTACAAGAGGTAGTTCACAAGTGAACTTTACATAGTCTTCATTTTAAGGCTTCTTCTATGACTTTGTGGGACTTAAGCCCATACTTAGGCTTGTCATAGACTTGCTCCAACAGCTCCCCCTCAAGCCAAGTATGCTTGAGGTCTTCAATCTTCCAAGATTACCTGCAAACCAATCATAGCCTTGAATTTGCAAAGCTTTGTACCATCCAATGCTTTGGTTAGAATATCTGCACATTGTTGATAAGTGGACACATATGATATTTGAACCTCTTTGCTTAGAACCTTCTCTCGTGCATAGTGATAATGAACTTCAATATGTTTAGTCCTTGCATGAAAAATAGGATTAGCAGCCAAATGAATAGAACTCATATTGTCACCATAAATAGTTGGAGTTCCAAACTCCAATCCAAGATCTTTGAATAATGTCTTCATCCACATAGCTTCTTGTGTAGCTATGGCAAGACCTCTATATTCAGCTTCAGTGGAAGAGAGAGCAACTGTGGGTTGCTTCTTGGATGACCATGAAATAAGCTTTGAACCTGCAAAGGTAAGATAACCTGAAGTGCTCCTTCTATCATCCTTGGAGCCAGCCCAATCTGCATCAGAAAATAGCTTCAAACCTAAATCAGATACATAAGGATAATAAAGTCCTTCATTTATGGTTCCTTTGAGATACTTGAGAATGCTTTTGGCAGCATCTATATGTGGTTTCCTTGGTGTGTGCATAAATTGACTTAGCACACTCACACTGTAACATATATCTACTCTTGTCAATGTGGCATAGTTGAGACTACCCACTAGACTTTGATATGATGTGATGTCCTCTATGAGTTCACCTTCATGTGAGCTCAATTTGTAATTGACCTCCATTGGAGTACCTGCAATCTTACAATCTTGCATCTTGAATTTTGCCAACATGTCCTTAATGTACTTTCTTTGAGTGAGAAACAAACCATGATCTTTGTAGACAACTTCCAAACCTAGGAAGTAGGTAAGTGAACCCAAATCACTTATCTTGAACTCTTCTCTCATCTGATCTTTGATCTTCTTCATACCATCTGCATCATTTCCTGTCAATATAATATCATCTACATATACACATAAGTAGATGACCTCAAAATTACTCTTTTTAATAAAGAGTGAAGGATCTGCCTTGCTTGGTTGAAAGCCTTTGTCCTGCAAGAATGAAACAAGCGTGAAATTCCAAGCTCTTGGGGCTTGCTTGAGACCATGCAATGCTTTGTTAAGTTTACACACATAATCAAGATAAACTTGATTCTCAAAACCAGGTGGTTGTGACATATATACCTCTTCTGTTATCCAACCATTCAATAATGCATTCTTTACATCTAGTTGAAGTATCTTCCAATTCTTGGAAGAGGTAATACTAAGCAAAACCCTAATAGTAGGCATCTTTGCCACAGGAGAGAAGGTCTCCTCATAATCAATTCCCTGAGTTTGTGCAAAGCCTTTTGCTACAAGCCTTGCCTTATACCTGTTAATGGAACGATCAGAATTCTTCTTGAGTTTATAGACCCATCTTGAGCCTATTACCTTCATGGATGAAGTCTTGGGCACCAAATCCCAAGTGTTGTTTTCCTCAAGTGCTTCAATCTCTCCCTTCATTGCATGCTTCCATTCTGTTTTTGCTTGGGCATCTTCAAATGATGATGGCTCCTCTTGCTTTATGTCCTGTGCTATGTAGATAGAATGTTTAGTTACTAATGAGGTGGCAAACCCATACCTTTCTGGTTTTTTCTTTTCCCTCATAGATCTTCTTAGGCCATGATGTGATGATTCTGCCTCATGTCCAAGTTCCTGCAATTTTGCTTTACCTTTAGACTTCCATGCTTTGATCTTTTCCATCTGAGATTCTTCATCATCCTCTGAGGTGTCTTGTTCTTCAATCTTCGGTTGTTCTCTACCAAGCTTTGGAAAATCTTCTTCAAGATCATATGGTAAATTGACCTTCCTGCATGAATCTTCATACCATGAATTGTTCTCATCAAAAACTACATCTCTGCTTACCAAGAATCCTTTGTTGGTAGGGTTGTATAACCTGTAGCCCTTTTGATTGTTGTCATATCCAATAAATACACACCTTTCTGCCTTTGGATCCATCTTGCCTCTAACCTGTGAAGGAACATGAGCAAAAGAAATACATCCAAAAATTTTACAATGATCTAAGCTTGGTCTTCTTCCATTCCAAGCCTCATATGGAGTCATCCCATCAAGGGATTTTGAAGGCAACCTGTTAATCAAGTAGTGGCTATACATACAGCCTTAGCCCATAGATAATTAGGCAAATGCTTTTCATTTAACATAGACCTTGCAGCTTCAACAATTGTCCTATTCCTCCTTTCTACCACTCCATTTTGCTCAGGAGTATACCTTGTAGTTACCTCTCTTTTGATTCCTCTTTCTTGAAGAAAAGAATCAAACTCATGGGAGAAGTATTCTCCCCCTCCATCTGACCTTAGCCTTTCTAGAGATTCACCTGTTTGATTCTCCACAAGAGCCAAATATCTTTTGAAACATGAAAAAACTTCATCTTTGTGTTTCATAAAGAATAGGATAGTCCATCTGCTGCAATCATCAATAAAGGAGACATAATACCTTGATCCCGATATTGAAGCTTCCTTGCTAGGTTCCCATACATCTGTATGAACCAACTCCAAGAGATCTCCATGCATATAACCTTTCTTCATGAATGGTAACCTGTGAGACTTTCCAAATTGACATGCACTACACTTATAAATCATATGTTGTTTTGACAAATTAGGGAGTCCAAGTACACTTTGGTCCCTGCAAATTTGCTTTAATGACCTTTCACCAATATGTGCTAACCTTTTGTGCCATACTTCCAATTTTGTGAGTGTCTGACTACCATAATTAAAGAGAGCAATGTTTCTAGTGTCCTATAATTCAAATGTGAACAATCTACCTGTCTTTTCACCTTTTGCAATTTTTCTGAATCCTTGACTTGGATCTTCAACAAATGCTCCTGCCTTTGTGAACCTGACTTGCAACCCTTTCTCTACTATCTGCCCAACACTTATCAAATTCTTTGTAATGGTAGGGACATAGAGTACCTTACTGAGTAGGTTGATGTTTCCATCAGGTGCTTTGACATTGCCTATTTTCTCCACAGGATGTTTTGTATCATCTCCTGTTTGTAACTCATGCTTATTCCTTGGATCTTCTAAATCTAATAGGAGTGCCACATTTCCTGCCACATGATTTGAACAACCTGAATCTATGTAGAAAACATGCTCATCAGATTTACCTTGTGGCATAGCCATGTTCATGATCAATAATGAATCCTCTTTGTTTGAGTCTTCTGTATAGTTATTGTAGTCTCTCCTTCCTTTGTAGCCTCCTTGATAGTTTGAATGATTGTAGTTGTAATTGCCATGGGAATTGTTGAACCTTCCTCTTGAGTAGCCATAACTTCCTCTATTGTATATTCCGCCTCTTTGATTCCTGGAAGTCCTAAAGCAATTCTCAGTTGTATGATTAGTTAATCCACAAATAGAACATGAGTGGGAGTCTTGGGATCTCCCCCTGCCTTGTCTACCTCCTCTTCCTCTACATTTGCCATGTCTTCCTCTACCTGCATAGTTAGCTTGATATGTACCTACTTCATCATCCACTTTCTTTGCCTTTCCTTTGTTATCTTTGGACTTGCTTTTATCAGTGTATAAAGCTGAAGATTGATTAGCTTTAGAGCTTTCTCCATTTTTTATAAGCTTTGCCTCTTGGGTAAGTAGTTGTCCAATGAGTGTATTGAAATCGGGTACATGCATGTCCATGTACAAATCCATAGCTGTGGTGAATGCTTCCCACTTGTCATCTGCCTTCAAGCCATTGATGACCTGCCTTACAATTTTCTCTTCATCTATTACCTCTCCAATGCTTCCCAACTGATCCGCTATGTCCTTGAGCTTTGTGACAAAATCAGTCACATTTTGTTTGGGAGCCTTCTTGAGAGTTGTGAAATCCAGCCATAGTTGATGCTTCCTAGCTTTGGTACTTGAAGAAAAGAAAGCTTCAAGTCCATCCCACACTTCCTGAGATGTCTTACAACTTCTAATGTGAGGCAACAAAAAATCTGAGATAGAGTTGAGGAGATAAGACCTTGCAAGTGCATCCTTGGAGCACCATGTGCTCAATCTTTCTTGCTCTTCTTGTGTTGGTTGACTTTTGTTTCTGAAACTTGGCATAACTTCATCTCCAGCCACATAACCATATAAACTTCTACCTTGGAGATAAGCTTCCATTCTTAATGACCAAGCTGAGTAGTTACCTCTGTCCAATTTGTCAATTGATGAAGGAAATCCATCTGCCATGTTGTCCAATCTTGCTCTGATACCACTGTGAAGAGATGGATAGGTAGGTGCTTGAAGATGAAGAGGTGTTGCAAAATCCTTGATCTACACCAGCCAAATGAACTCCAGGAGTATATGGTGGGCCCTTTTAGCTTGCCAATGGATGTATTAGACACCCCATGTACCTTGAAAGATCACTCTCAAAAAGATAGATCAAAACAGATAAGTTGAAGTTAGCTCAGAGGTGAAAAACTTGCTATTTTGGTTCATACACTTGTTCACTGTTTTGCATAATTCTCTGAGCACAACAGCAATTAGCTTAATTCCTCTTGGGGAAGTCTAGTTAACTTAAAGAGCTAACTTTCAAGAGTAATCTCATCAAAAATAATAAACCACACACTGAGAATGAGTTTTAACAAGTGATGACATCATCCCGATTTTCACGGGCTGCTATAGTTTGAGACCATTGAGCAAAAAAATGAACATAACTCAAAATGTAGGAATCCAATGATTCTGAACATTTTTACGGTTATACTAGTCAGTAAGCTGAATCCAAGAAGCTTTAGATCATTGCATTTGGATGAGTAACCACTGAGAAATGGCACCGACAAGGTGAGTGAAAAAGTCGAGTACTTGATAGAGAAGTGAAAATGAACAGACACTGTTGACTTCAACTAAACATAACTGAAGATTGCAACATTCAAATGACATGAAAATGTGTCAGCATATAGTAGACTTATAGAGCTAACTTTATCAAGTTAAATCACTGAAAATGATGCACCAAGCTCAGAGAAACCATCTCTGCAATTTGACTGAGAAAACTGAGAGATATGGCAGTGAGTAGTACACTTCACAAGAACATGGACATATGAACTCAAATAATCATGAAAATGAAAGTATATTGCTTGTACAATACAATGACTTACTGATACATATGTGTGCCTTGTAATCACACCTTGATATGGAATAAAGCTTAGCTCTTGGAGGTCTTCACATAGGTCTCTCTAACCACGACTAAAATTGCCATCTATTTATAGTTGAGTTTGGGAGGATAACTTCCCTCAATCACTCTCCAATCAATCAATGATTGATTTGATTCTCTACCTACCACAAATCACGAATTCGTGGCTCCTCTTTCCCTTTTTGATCAAGTGGACTCAACCACTTAAGATTCTTTCACTTTTACATTAAGTAAACTCTTCAAAAGTTACAAGAGGTAGTTCACAAATGAACTTTACATAGTCTTCATTTTAAGGCTTCTTCTATGACTTTGTGGGACTCAAGACAATACTTAGGCTTGTCATAGACTTGCTCCAACACAACCCGGCATCTATCCACATACTGATTGAATCTCCTCGCTGCTGTTTTCACTGTTTCATTAGGGTTCTGTTTAAAACTATGGATTAAAGACGCGGAATTGTGTTTAATCCCTCTCTTCGTGAATTCCCCAATGAATTCTTGAAAGAATTGCTCCATGTTTCCAAATTGATTAGGGTCTAATGGCTGGAACCAAGTTAGAGCCGTTCTTGTGAGGGTGAGTCCAAAAGACTCATACTGCACAAAGAAGTCGTCTACTTGTTCTGCCCTTAGAACTTGTTTAAATTCAGCAATGTGATCGTAGGGTTCTCCCAATCCATCATAATGATTTCTTACACATTTGGCCACTTGGATAGGTCTCAGTCTTCTCATTGGTTCTGGCGGTCTCGGCATTACAGGGAAGACAGGAACTGCTGGTCTAACTGGGGGCATTCCCGACTGCCCTCCTACTGGTGGTCGTGGTCTTATCGGTGGTCAGTACTAATTACCTACCCTTGCGGGGGCCTGATTGTGTGTTTGCACTCCCGGAGTCGCAAATTGTACATGGGTACGGTGTGGCACACTTCGTTGGCTGGTTTGTCCTGACGTGGTGTGTTCTGTCTCTTGTTGATTTCCAAAGGGGTTCTGCGAAGTAGTTGCCTGATCTCTTTGAGGGAATACAGGTATGCCCATGTATCTCAGTCGAGCCCTGTCTAAGGCACTAACCGGCCAATATCTCCTCTGATTTTTGTCCAAGTATGTGAGTCTAGTTTCATCTTCTGGATCCTTCAGCTCATAAAATGTCATGGGGCTTTCTTCTCTCCCTGGACCCGGTAAGTCTGTTTGAAGCAATAAATCTGATCCATGGATCATATATACTTCCAATAGGTAATCATCTTGAGGTATCAAGTCTCCTCTCAAGACTCGTGTTACTTGGGAACTGCCTCTAGGGGTAGTCACAAGCTCCTTTGTGTTTGTTCTTCCTGAGTTTTTTGGTTCCACTAACTCTCCCCTTTCATTGATCATCTCAGGAAATTCGGTCACTATGTAGATGTGACCAATCTTGTCTATGTATGCTCCTCCCTCGTACTTGACAGCTGGTCTGGGCACGATTGTGGCATCCATGGAAGTTACCATCCTAGCCACAGATCTGTTTAAGCCATCCAGGTAGATGGGGATCTCCTGGGCATTGGTAGACACATACTGCAAGGAAGTGCGGTAATCTCCCTCTACAGCAGTCATGAAATTTCTATTTGGAGTTGGACCCTGCAAGTCTTCCAAATCCATGGGTATTTCCTCCTCGGAGTCACTAGAGGTGTCTGAATAGATAGAGTGGTGACTAACCTGGGCAGCACTTCCCACAAAAGATATGACACTTCTTCGGCTACTTATCACTCTCCCTGACCTCAAGTTCATTCACCCTCCTCAGACTCTCTAAGTCTCAGAGACTCTCCTTGAGTGGCTCTCCCAATGCCTCAAGTTGCCTGACAAAATGCTTCAACCACTTTGGACGATACCACTTCCAGGCGATATTGCACTGGACGATACCGAGCTGGCCACGATACGATAATTGAAATCTACACGATACGATACTTGTAGTGTAGACGATACGATACTACTATTGGTCGTGATACGATACGAGCTATCCTGACGATACGATACCTTCAGAATAGATGATACGATACCTGGGATTCTCTCGATATGATACCAAACTACCAGACGATACCAGGCACTCCACCGATACGATACTAGACTATACACTGATACGATACCAACTTGATATCGCGATATGACTCCAGAGAATGAGACGATACGATACCAAGACAAGTGGCGATACGATACCACCAACTTGCACGATACGATACTAGTATGATATCACGATACTACACTAGGAAGTGGGCGATACGATACTTCAGGGGTTATCCATATGATACCTAGATCAGGGGCGATACAATACTAAGGTCCTCGCGATACGATATCTGAGAATCGAGGCAACACGATACCAAAGTGGTATCGCGATGCGACACTGGCAGGTGAACGATATGATACCACAGTAGGTAACGATACGATACCACTGGGATAAAGTGTGATCAGGATACCAACTTGGCAACACGATACCAAAATGGTATCTCGATACCAAGACTGGTACCCGACGATACGATACTTTGGCGAGTATCGCGATACTAGGGAATTTTTGGTATCGCGATACCAAAAACTCAACCGATCGTAATACTCAAGCCAAAATACCTCAAAAATAAATAATTTTTGCACCCCCTTGTCCTTCTCTCACCCCTCTTCACTCCTAGCCTACTGTCTCTTTCAATGAAGTTCAAAAAATAAACTGTTTCCCCCCCGTGATACCGAATGCGCAGTTAATCACGTGTTGGTGCACTTTTAGTGTGTTTTTTACTAGGAATTCTTGTTGAAACTTACCTTTGTGGTGTCTTGATTGCAGAGTGAGCTCAATATCTAGCCTTGTCAGCCTGTAGCGCGCGATACCACACTCACGATACCAGTCGCTACTCGCACACGATACCAAAATTCGGGAAAGTGTCAAATGAGTCAAATTTTTTGGTTTTTATATCTTTTGTGATAGAAACTGAACATTACTAATTTTGGCACATTTTTTGGATTTTTTTGGTGATTTTGGCCTACTCCTACTTCAGTTCTCTTCTCCTCTCCTCTCCTTCTGACCTAACCCTAACTCCTCCTTCTCTCCCCTCCTACTAACCCTAAAAATGAAAACTCATTACTAACACCTCTGGGATGTGAAGTAACAAGTGCTGAAGTGATTGACTACTTGCCACAGAATGAGTTCACTTCTACAAGTACGATTCCATCACACTCGATCTATAACCATCACGAAGGCACCTTGGCTGAGTGTTCCCCGGCAACGGCACCAAAAACGTGTGTACTCAAGTCAAGAAGACTCAAGGACTCGTGCCAATGAGATTGTACCTCAATTGCAACACAAGTGCATATAGTGGGAAATTAACAAACATTTAAATGTCAATCCGATCGAACGACCTAACCAAGTGTCTAAAGACATGTGCACACATGATGGAAATGAAGTAGTTCAGCTGATATGCATGAGAAAAGACTAATCCACCTCTCAAACTCACTGAAAGACTGAAAGTGTCTACCGCGATACCTCTTACAGCAGTTTTCAGTAAATCAAGGATTTCTCCCAGCTCCAAGCTCCCAATATAGTCAATAGGGTATTTCAAAGCTCTCGACAAGACACATCTACTGGAAGTGGTTTCACTCAATTCTGACAACTCTGCTTCAAGTTATGACCAAAATAGTGAATGGCGGGAAGCACCCACACTCACACCACAACTCCTATCAGCTCACACACACACACTACTGTAGCTCAAAAACAGTGGGGGGGGGGGGTAGACAACAGTCCTACACACACATTCCAAGCATTACACACACATACAAGATCAAAGAGAAGATGGAAATCTGCAAGAAAGAGGCAATTTCAAAAATCTGGAGAGCTCCTTCTTCACAATGGCAAAAAGTCTCTACAAAGAGTCACAAATTGACTTATATACATGTGCCCTAAGTTTGGTCCTTTCACACAAGAGACCGGCGCTTTATTCCAAAAAAGTGAATTTCCTACTAATTTACAAGGGATATTTTACAACAAGTTGGGATTATGCATCTAGAGGACTCCTCTATTGCATTTACATGGCTTTGAGGGAATTCTCTAAGATCTCGAAGAAGAAAAAATATGCTCCTTAATTTGAAAATTTTGGGGCTCTTCTCTTGTGCTCCTTTGCTCTGCAACATATGGGTAAGGTTGTGATAACCCTAATCCTTCTCTAGTGCAGACATGAGATGGATGATCTCCACCACAACGTGTGCAACTTCCTAACATTGGCACTCTCAAGAAAGAGTTCTGGTAGTTCCTTTGTCCTTGTACCCCTAATTTCTTGGCCATTAATGCTGCCACTTCCTCCACATAACTCGAACTAGAAGTCTCATTGCTCCTTGTATCCTCTGATTTGGTAAGATCTTGTGTGATTTTGAGATCCTCAGCTAAGTTGTCTTCCAAATCTATACATTCTTGAAGACACTCACTCAGAGTTTGCAACCATTTTACGTATACTAACATTCTCAATGTTCCATTGTTAGACCTTCTAAAAATAGTGATATCATTTTCTACTGAGAAGGTCTCTCTGTCATAGGGCATCGGGTCACGTATAGATTAAATCTTCGTGCTGCATTTTTTATTGTCTCATTAAGAGCTTGTTTGAAACTATGTAGTAAGGATGAGGAATTGTGCTTGATCCCTTGCTTAGTGAATTCCCAAATAAATTCTTGGAAGAATTGTTCGATATTACCAAAGGAATTTGGATACAAGGATTGAAACCAAGTTAAGGCTATTCCAGTGAGGGTTAGCCCAAAGGATTCATATTGCATGAAAAAGTCATCCACTTGCTCCGCTCGCAACACCTGCTTGAATTATGCAATGTGGTCATATGGCTCTCTTGTGCCATCGAAATGCTTTTGCATACATTTGGCCAATTGGATGGGTCTCAATCTTCTACCTGGCTCTGGGGATTCAATGATGATGGGAACACCTTGGTGTGGTTCTATCGTAAAGGTAGGTCTATTCATATTTCCCATTCCTTGGCTAATTTGGTTGTTGGAGTTAATTCCTGGCATGGTGAATTGCTCATGTGGTCTATTGGGTATACTACCTTGGCTCATTTATCCTAACATCACAGTTTCTGTTCTTTGCTGGGTCTCGAATGGGTTTTGTGAGGTAGTTGCATGGTCTCAAGCTAACTCTCCTCTTTCATTAATCTAATCAGGGTTTTCGGTTACTACATATATCTGGCCCATCTTGTCCATGTAGACTCCGTCTTCGTACTTGACAGCTAGTCTTGGAACTATTTCTAATTCAGTAGTGTTTCTCATTCTTGCTACTGACTTGTATAGACCGTCGAGGTAGATGGGTATTCCTTGCAGGTTAGTGGATATGTATTGAAGAGACATCCTATATTCCCCTTCCACTGTAGACATAAGACCTTCCCTAGGTACGGATCTATGCATGTCTTCAGAAGCTAAGAGTCTCTCCCAGTTAAATGACATTTTTGACTCACTTGTCTATGAACTCAGCACGTAGTGTTAACCACTGAGTTGTGAGTCCCTAACTTGGTTGTGTGGTTGACCTTAGTTTCAAGTGATTTGGTACTTTATCTATCTCTTCCTAAGTATCAACTTGAGCTTAGGTTCATAAGCCTTGTCTACAAGTCCAAAATTGTCCTTTGAATTGCTCAAAATCTTGTGGAACCCCTTGCTTCTTAGTCCAACCTGAGGGTCAACTTCAAAATCACCCCGAACGGATTTCGTATGAGAAAGTTATGCCAGTTCAGGGTTCTGGGGTTAAAACAGGGAAACAGGATCCCTCTGGGAGTACCTCAAGACATGCGATACAATACCAGATTTTCCACGCGATACCACTATGGACGATACCACCTTAGACGATACGATACCACTCCCTAGATGATACCACCAAGTCCACGATACGATACCAACCTCACGATACGATACTAGAAAATCACACGATATGATACCTCTGCATTCGACGATACGATACCAAGTTAGTGGACGATACGATACCAGGGTAAGGGACGATACGATACCAAAAATTTACATGATACGATACTAGAGCTCTCACAATACGATACTAGTTCTATGGACGATACGATACAAAAGGGTCAGACGATACGATACCACTTTTTTGCACGATACGATACTAGAATAGGCACGATACAATACCGCTCGATCAACAATAGGATACTAGGTGGACTGTGATACGATACCACCAGGATGACCACGATCGCGATACCAGCACTTGATGATACAATACCAGAATGGTATCGCGATACCTCAAGTGGGTGTGCACGATACGATACCTCGAAAAGTATCACGATACTCGGGAATTCTGGTATCGTGATACCAAAACTCAATCGGGCATGATACTTGGAGATCATCAAGCGCAAATTCAAAATTTTTTGCAAATATGTGTACCTTGAGTCCTCCTTGTCACTCATATCAGCTTGTAGATGCAAAATCTATCTCCAAACCGGTGATACCACCCGCACGATACCAGACGTTGCTCTTGTCACTCTGCGATACTGTCGCCTAGATTTTGGTGTTTTTGAGAGTTTTTCAAGTGTTTTTCTTCAGCGTTTTTGGTTCTCAACTCCCCTTGCACTTCTTTCTCATAGCCACGAGTAAAGAACGAGTTTATGTACTGTCGAAAAATGAAAAAAATAGAGAAGATGAAGATGGGAGAAGATGGAGGTGATGATGATGATGAAGATGAAGCAAGACTCAGAAACTGAACTGAAGATGGTGAGTTTTTTACCTTCCAACGTTGCTACTCTACGTCTTACGGTCACACACTCGTCCTCCAAGCTCTCTCCCCGGCAACGGAGCCAAATTTGGTGTCACTCTAGCACAATGGTGAGTACCAATGTGAGGAGCTTCACCTCATAAATGTCAATCCGTGGAGATGTGAGGACTAGTATGAAGACCAAGAGCAAGAGAAGTGCACAAGTGCGTGAGTGAAAGCACACAAGCATGCACACACATACACACACGCGCACAAGGTAAGAGCAAAGAGTGGAACAATGGAAGGACTTCGATTACAAAAGACCTCTCTTACAAAGCTGAAATCTACCACAAGCTAACCCCCAAAATGAGCTCTCCAGCCCTTTTTATAGTTTTTTGAGTGGTTTTGGCCCTGTCCAGACCTAGTGTCCGGCCTAGTTAAAAATTAGGTTTGAGGACTTATTTGGGGGATCAAACGGAGTCTAAAAATTATGAAAATTGGTAAGATGCTACTTCTAATACTCCTCAAGCTCAAGGACTCCTTGGCTTGAACAAAATGGAGTTGTAAAAATAGAAAATGGTATTTACAATGGTTTTTTGTGATAAAAATCACTATTTTTATAGGGATTTCTTATGAAAACTTGACCTGTGCTTCTTGGAGCTCCCTACATGCTCCTTCTTCTTGAGTGTCCACTTCATTGATGTGCTTCCATGCTTGTGCATGACCTTGAATGTCAACAGACAACCACTACAAGAAGAGCAAGACAAGTTGAACACATGGTGTATGGTTTTGAGAACAGTCCAACTGAGAGAACCTTATACACTAAGCATGCAAATGATGTGCTTCTGATCATTGTTGTCTATGTTGATGACATGCTGCTTATTGGTTCTATTGAGAAGCATATTGCATATTTTAAGGTTGATTTGCATGCCTCATTTGAGATGTCATATTTGGGGCACTTGCATCATTATTTGGGCATTCACTTTATGCAATTTGATGGTGGAATAGCTTTGTTTCAAACAAAATATATTGACACATTATTGCAACATTTTGGCCTTGAAGATTGTAAAACTATTGCCACTCCTATGGAGATAGGTTTATGGCAGATTCTTCATGATGTTGGAGATGCATTTGATGTTCTTCTCTATCAGCAAGCTATTGGATGCTTGATTTAGTTATGCATTACTCACCTAGATATTCAATTTGTTATCTGACAAATGAGCAGGCTTATGCATTTCCTAGGTGTCAAGCATTGATAGGCAGTTAAGTGCAACTTTTGCTAATTGAGTGGTACCTAGTTACTTGGATTGTTTTATCAAAAGGGGGGATCACTACCACCACATTTACATGCTTTCTCTGACTTTGATTGGGTTGGTTGCTATGACACTCATGTGTCCACTAGTGGCTTTCGCTTCATGCTTGGTAGCTCATGTATATCTTGGTTGAGCAAGAAGTAGCCTATTGTGGCCACTTCTAGTCGTGAGGCTTAGTATAGGAAAGATTTCATAGCGACTATTGAGTGTGTGTGGCTCAGACGCCTTACGGTTGTTTTGGGTGTTGGGCAATCTTCTGCCACCACCATCTTCACTGACAATGAGAGCACATTGGTAGTTGCGAGGAACCCTCTATTCCATGCTCTCACTAATCACATTGAGGTGCACTATCATTATGTCAAGGAGAGGCTCTTTTTTGGAGAGATCATTTTGGCATATATGCCCACACAAGAGAACATTGCACACCTTTTCACAAAGGCTCTACCTAGGGAGAAGTTTGAAGCTTTGTGCAAAGCTTTGGGCTAACTTCCTTTTGTGGATTGATTCCACATAGCTTGGCAGTTCCTTATACATGAGTGCCATCTCCTTGTTCACCACATCACTCCCAAGGGGGATTTCTTGATATATTTAGGTAGTGATGTGTGTGAACATACTAGGACCACCGGGACACTTTTTTCTCTCTTTAAGAGGTTTTTTCCCTCACTTGTATATATGCAATTAACCCTAACGGGTCACTTATCCTTGTACATTCTCTTGCTAATACATTCAGTATTGTGTGTTGTGCTCCAAGCTTCTTCTTCTTCCTTGTGTTGTTCACGTGCTTCGGCAAACCTCAAACTCCAACACAAACTTTGTATTCACATAGGTATAGGAAAGATGATATGGGACATCGGGCCTTGAGATTGTGGGTATCTTTTATTCTTGGAACCATTCTAAGAAGGTTCAAAACTAGCTTTGAAATGAGATGGAGACCTCAAAGGGATTGAAAATTATAAGAAAATGTTAACAAGTAAATGTATAAAATGGTCAAGCTTATGACCTGAAGTTATTTTTGTTGGTACATATGGCAAACCTAAGTGCTTGACCATATTCATGGATGACATTGGGTTATCAAAAACAATGTGTGTGTATACATACATCCTAGTGACTTATAAGACTTCATTAGGTGCAATTCCATTCAACCTAGTCTATGGGCAAAAAGCTATTCTACCAACAGACTTGTTAGTGCCTACTCTACAAGTGGCATAAGGACATGATTGGAACATTGTTGGCATACAAAGCAACAAAGGAGTCATGCACAATACGGCAACAAGGCCAGATCATTTTTTCCCATAGATTATGTACAACTCAAGTGATTTTAATCACTACACAAACATTGTAAATCCCGTTTTTGGTAGAATAGACTCCATTTTGTGCAAGCCGAGGAGTCCTCGAGCTTGAGGAGTATTAGAAGTACCATCGTACCAATTTTCATAATTTTTAGACTTCGTTTGAGCCCTCAAATAAGCCCTGGAACCTAATTTTTAACTAGGCCGGACACTAGGTCTGGACAGGGCCAAAACTAGTCAAAAACTATAAAAAGAGCTAGAGAGCTCATTTTTGAGGCTAGATTGTAATTGAAACGAACTTGTAAGAGCTATTGAAAGTAATCTAAAGAACTCCATTGATTCTCTCTCTTTGTCTTGCCGTGTGTGCGCGTGTGTGTATGTGTGTGCATGCTTGTGTGCTTCTCACTCACGCACTTGTGCCGCCACTTGCTCGAGGTCTTCATACCATCCTCACGTCTTCCCGGATTGACATTAAAGGAGGTGCTACTCATCACTGAGCTACACCAAATTTTGGCGCCGTTGCCGGGGATCGAGCTTTGAGGACGAGCGTGTGATGGTAAGACGTAGAGTTGACGCGTTGGAGTTGTAGGTATTTTCTTCACTCTCATCGATTTTCTTTTACTTTCTTCACCATTTTCATCACCATCCTCATCACCACCATCTCCCACCTCCATCTCCATCTTCGCGAAAAATTCAGTTTTTTGACTATATTCCCATCTCCACCTCATTTCCCTCATTTCACTTGTGAGAGAGAGCGAGAGAGCGAACTTGCATGTGCTGTTTTTGCATGTTTTCTGAGCTATTTTGCAGGTTTTTGCTGTATCATCATCCCCAGCAGTGTGCGCAGGTACGACAGGCTCTGCACAGGTCCCAGGGCGACAATCTCTGTCTATCGCGACAGACAGAAAATCTTAACATTTTGTGAATGCATGATTAGCACTGTAACCTACACCTTGAGGGCACTCTAGATCACTAAAAGTTTTTCAAAAATTTGCGTTTTTTCTGTCTATCGCGACAGACACCGTCTATCGCGACAGACAGAAATCCGCGACAGATACCGTCTATCGCGACAGACACCGTCTATCGCGACAGACAGAATTTCACGACAGATAGCGTCTATCGCGACAGACACCGTCTATCGCGACAGACAGAAATCCGCGACAGATACCGTCTATCGCGACAGACACCGTCTATCGCGACAGACAGAATTTCACGACAGATAGCGTCTATCGCGACAGACACCGTCTATCGTGACAGACAGAAATCCGCGACAGATACCGTCTATCGCGACAGACACCGTCTATCGCGACAGACAGAAATCCGCGACAAATACCGTCTATCGCGACAGACACCGTCTATCGCGACAGACAGAAATCTGCGACAGATACCGTCTATCGCGACAGACACCGTCTATCGCGACAGACAGAATTTCACGACAGATACCGTCTATCGCGACAGACACCGTATATCGCGACAGACAGAAATCCGCGACAGATACCGTCTATCGCGACAGACACCGTCTATCGCGACAGACAGAATTTCACGATAGACACTGTCTATCGCGACAGACACCGTCTATCGCGATAGACAGCCCCCACGATAGATTGTGTCTATCGCGACAGACACCGTCTATCGCGATAGACAGGCATTTTCGGCAAAAAATTAAGGATTGAATTTTTGGAAATTTAGGCTAAATTTTGGGCACATTTGCACTTTCATGTACTCATATACTTACGAAGGCCTTAGAAAATGCATTAAAACCCCCGAAAGGTTCTGTCTGTCTAGTAACCCCCTAAACCCTGAACGGTCATAACTTTTGCGTACGAAATCCATTTTCTGAGCTCTAGGGCTTGTCAGAAAGCTCGTGACATATACCACACGCCCTCAACGGTTTTTTATAAGAATATCGCGTTGATTTTCAGATAGGATATTTGGAAGTTGACACACAGAGGGGTAGGAACACCAAGGGAGCTCTAGAGGAAATTTCTAGCAATACAAAAGGGGGAACAAGGGTCATTAAAAAAGTGTCTGAAATAAATTGTCTGTCAATTGAAAGGTCTACTTGGAGCTAATCTTGGGATTTATGCAGGCCTATTGAGCAGCAATTGAGAGCATCCAAGCAAGGGTGTTGCGCACGCTTGAGAATCAACTTCTCGAGCACTAAAGAGCAAGGTTCGGCAAGAAAGGTCGGAATATTCTCAACTCCTCTTCGTCAATTCCTAGCTTAGGCTAAGAACGATTAGAAGTAGGAGTAAGTCAGGGCGACGATAGGCCACTATCAAGTTGAAGACTACCTAAAAACTCAAGTTCAAGCTAAAAACTTAATCTCTGTACTGTCGACAACATAAAGGAAAGAACCTAACATGGAACGATCAACCTGAAAGTACGAAGAACATTCAAGTATTCCTGACGACGTAATAGCAGACAAGACTTTAAACACGAGGAATAACTAAAAAGAATCAAGTGACTGGTACCAATTGATCGGCAACGAGGTTGTACTCTGGGCAAAGAATTGGGCTAATCAGTTAGGCATATGAACCTTAGATCAGGATGACACCTAGTAAGAGAGAGACAAAGCCTTAGGTCTTCAGAGGCTAGTGTCAACCACACTGCAAGGTCTTGGGCCCAGCAGTTGAGTCGCCACTCTCATTACCCTAGCTCTGATACCAGTGAGTCAGAGATGTCTCAAGGTATGGACAGACCTACGGGAAGTTCAGGAGTGCCTTACTTATACAGGGTGGAAGGTCCTTACAAAACGCAGTTGGAATACCTTAGGACCAACCGATTAGGTGCTAGCATCTATGAGGACGGCTTAGGAAGATCTGTGGTCCAGATTAAAAACCCTGATCAATCCATTGGACTAGAGCACCCAGCTGTTAAGTTTGAAAATGGTGCATACCTGGACAAAGAAGGAACTATATATGTAGTCACTAGTCACCCTGATAGGACCGATGACTTTGGGAATGTAATCTCAGAAGCGGACTTAGGTGACTTGGAACAAGGGAACATGGGTGCGGAACCTAGAACCCCTCGAGGTAAATCAGTTCTCACTAGGATTATTACGCCTGAATGGGTCCCCCAAGACAACAAGAGCATAGAGTTGCTCCTCAATCGAGAAACTGATGAAGCCTTTTGGAGGTATAAATCCAATCAGCCAACTGATATAGGAAATATCATGATCTATGAGTTCAAGGATCCGGATAGCCCAGGAAGAGTGACCTACTTAGATCATGCTTCAGAACGGATCTTTGTGGTGACAGAAAATGATAGGCATGCTTACACTTGGAAGGGTGAATTTATTTTCCCTCAACCAAGATCAAATGTATCCTATGGTCACCCTGGGGCTGGAACTTCCCAAGCTCATGGTACGCAAAGAGACAGAAGTAGAGATAGACCAGAAGTAAGTTTTGCTAACCCAGTGGGCAGAGAAAGAACGAGAACAGAGACGAATAGGGTAGAACCTGAGATGCATAGAGCCCACAGGAACCAAAGAAATGTAGATGGATTCCCTCTGCCGAGGCCTAGAGAGCACACAAGAACTTTGAGACCCACCCAACTAGTTAAGTCCATGAAGAATTACTTTGACGGCACAGGAGATCCCTATGATCATGTGGCGGAGTTCAAGCAAGTCTTGAGAGCTGAACAAGTGGAAGATCTGTTCACGCAATACAATGCCTTCGGTCTAACCCTTAGGAATACAGCACTTACATGGTTTCAGCCATTAGATGAGCGTCAGTTCAGGAGCATAGACCAACTCCTAGAGGCATTCATTGTGGATTTCTCTAAGAGCGGCATAAGACACAATACCTCCTCATTGATTCACAGTTTCAAACAGACCCCCCAAGAGACTGTCAGATTGGCCGGAAGAAGATTTAGACAATATCTTGAAAGGTGCCCTATTTCGGAGCTACCCACATCTGCTAAACAAGTAGCCTTATTCCTTGATGGATTGCTGAGTACGAAATTGAGATCCTATGTGTATCTGAAGGACCCTAGGACTATAGAAGAGTGTGTACGCATGTGCATTGACATTGAAGATAACCTAGGGGAAGAACTAGAGCTTTCCAAAATCTACAAAGATTCAGATAGTGCATCTAGTCACTCTTCCACGCAGTCCACATCAATTGAGGAACTTGCCGAAAAAGTAGCTCAGAAATTAGGTGTAACTAGCAAACAAATCCCAAGGTTTGCCCCTGTGAAAAGATGCTATACATGCGGTGGTGACCATATGGCGAATGTCTACCCTATTATGGCTCAACCCCAAGTAAACCCTAGTAGCCAGTACTGCACCATAGAACGGAGATACACCAATCACACCGCACAAGATTGCCCATACAACAAGCAGGCAGTTAGGCAACCCTATCCGCAGCCCTACCAACAAAGCCGATACCAGAACCAAAATCCACCACCACAATATGCTAGACCCCAACAAACCTATCAGCAACCATATCAGGCCCAACAGAGACCCCAACCGGTGCTAGCTCAACAGCCTCCAAACCCCGCTAACGTGATTCCAGTAAAGTATGCTGTGGCAGAAGAAAACCTGAATAGGGCCATAGTACCAGTAACCCCATTGATCTCAGAAAGTGACCCGAGTGACCATAGCTTTGATTCTACACATGTCGATAGTCCCCAAGCTTACTACATGCAGTCTCCGGAACATGGTGATTCCTACTATAGTGAAGAACCAAGTGAACCTAGTTGGGAGTCGGATTACACGAACGTCATGTATGCAAACCCCAACCCTAGGCCTCAACCTAGGCAGGTACGACCACCCTTTCCTAGAGGACCATGCTACCGATGTCAGGGGGATCACTTCATTCGTGATTGTCCCTTACCTCCACCTACACAAAATCAGTCCGTGACGATCCAAGGCTTTTGCCAAGATTGTGGAAAAGAGCATCTCTTACGAGATTGCCCAAAGAACCCCAATAATATGCCAAAAATCACTCCTATCAATGTGATTGGGTTGGTTGTGGATGCCTCAGGAAGTGTCACTTCCACTGCACCAGTGCAGGTGGTTACTAGAGCTCAGGCATTGCAGCAAAACCAAGAGGCAAGCCAGGAAAAGGGCCCAGAGGCTAGTGAAACCGAGAGCGTGACAAAGAAAAGGACTAGAGCGTGGAAAGATAGTCGAGAAAGAATGAAAAGACAATGGGCTAAAAAGATGAGTGAGCTTGAGGAAAGCATAAGAGAAACCAAAGCGAGGATAACTGAACTCACAGCTCCAACTCCCTCTCACATTACCCCGCCTCCACCACTCCCACCTCCATCCAACCCACCACTTTCCCCACCGCCTCATCAAATCCCACCACCCCCTAGAGTAGGATCAGTCCTAGCTGATCCCACTCCCGAAGACCTTAATATGATGCTGAAAGCTTATCAGGCCAGGATCCAAGAAGGGCCAACCATAACCAATCATGAAAAGTGCTACCCTAGAGCCGAGCTAGAGCTAGAACGAACTAAGATTTGTGCCAAAATGGTGGAATTGGCTCAGACCATGTTTGAGGCCAGCCGCCTATTTAACATTTCTAGTTCAGCTAAGACGCAGTTACACTTTGATGGACTGCTGGAAAGAATAGAGAAGTTAATTGCACAATCAGAGAAGGAACCTGCCCCTCAAAGAAAGGAAAGGGCAAGAGAACGGATAAGCCAGCCTCTTCAGGAAGCCCATGTGCCTCCTCAAGAAGCTTATCTTCCCCCCCAAAAGTCACATGAGCCTCCCCCGAAAGCTTATGTACCTCCACAGGTGACCCACATTCCTTCTCAGGGAGCGTATGAGCCTGCTCGGAAGAGTAATAGACTAAATAATCCTCTCCAAGAAGCTTGTGCTCCAGCCGTTTGTGGGAACGAGGAGAGAGCCAACGATAGAATAAGCCCTCCTTCCCAGGTTGCTTATGTGCCTAATTCTACGGAGCCAGACACTTCTTCTTCTATGAATCGGTTTGCACCAGACTTCCTACGAGAGATTCAAGAAGATAAATGGGATAACGAAAGTGAGGTCGCCCCTCCATTTGAACTAGTGGACGATGCACACGACCAATTCCCACAAGACATCCCATCCATTTACGGGGAACATGAGAGTACTCAGTCTCATGAGAGATTGGACTTTGAGTCTAATTCCATACAGGAGCTACTCCACTTCACAGGCCCATGGGAAGCAAAGTCCACATGTATGAGAGCACCCACAGTCATGGTAAGGAACGACGACTCAGTCATACCAAGGAACACGGAGGTAGTAACGAACACCAAGGCGCAACGCGATTGCACTTTGGAAGAACTGCCTGAGGATAGACTAAACGCGCGGAAATGTGCAGCCAGTCGAGTAACTGAAGTTGCAAAACCTCATTCCCGGGTAGGATCCCATAGGACAGTGCCAGAAATTCCCTTGGACAAGATAGGAGATATGTGTGAAGGTGAAGAAGGGAACACCTATCTTCCCATTACCTACCAGGACTACACCACTAAGGCAATTTTGGACTCAGGTGCAGGAGTTGCAATTGCCACTACATCCCTATGGAAGCGTTGGGGCAAGCCAGCACTCAGGCCAACAAGAATGAAATTGCAGATGGCCGATGGTCATATTGAGAGACCCTTAGGATTGCTGGAAGGGATAACTCTCACCACTTGTGGTGTTGAGTTTGAGCATAGTTTTGCTATATGTGACTTCAGCAAAAATCATGCCTATGAGATGATTTTGGGAAGACCATTTATGCGACAGTTGCAAGTGGTCGAGGATTGGGGAACCAATTCTTTGTACCTGCAGCACTTAGGTGTTACGACCAAAGTCAATCTCAAAGATTACTCTCATAGGGATGTACCTCCTATCCAGTGGAATCCCATCCATAGAGCCAAAGATGATACAGAATCGGTGCATTCCATAGAATCTGGATCCTCATGGATGCATGAAGACACCCACTTATGGATGTGCAAGGTAGCAGTAGAGGAAGAGAAGAGAGAAAAGGCCAGAGAAATAGGTGCGAACGAAACCCATAGACCCATTCAAGACCCAGCCTATGCACCTGTAGTTTTTCCAGACGAGGAATTCGAACCCCATGGCTGGGCAGAAATTTTAGCAACCATGGACGTAGCCATCAACGAAGAACAATGGACACCTCACTGTGATGAGGATGGCTATGACATTTCAGTCTTCTCCATAGAGCCAATCATGGGAGAGGCAGTTTTAGAAGAATGCGAACCTAGCCCTGATGCATTTGAGGATGCAAGTGACTCCGATCTAGAGTCAATCATTATGGACCCACCATTTGCATCAGATGAAGAATACTTCCATGAAGTAGAATTTCAACCCCAGAGGCATGGAGAGGTTACAAATGATGTAAGATTAGCAACGCATATGACCCCTAAGGAAGAAGGAAAGAAACGAAAGAAGAAAGAAGTCTCACCAGAGGAGGAAGAATCTTTGTTTGAGGTCCCGGAAAATTTTAAGAAATATGAGATTGACGACAGGAGAGTCATGATTAGAATGCCCAAACGAGAGGCACAATCAGGAGAGGCCTATGATAACAAAGAAACTACCAAGAAAATTGTAGTGGCCCTAGAAGAAGGAGAAGAGAGATGCACGTATATAGGTCATGACCTGACAGAAGAAGAAGAGCACGAATTGATTGCCTTGCTAAGAGAATACAGAGATGTATTCGCTTGGAGTTACAAGGATTTGAAAGGGGTTGACCCGGACATATGCTCGCACACCATCCCCATGACCTCAGATGCCAAACCCTCTAAGCAAAAGCCTTACACATATAATGATAATTACGCTGCTAAGATCAAGGAGGAGATAGATAGACTGGTCGAAGCTGGATTTATCTATGAAATTGAGCACACTGAATGGGTATCCCCCATCGTAGTGGTGCCCAAGAAGAATGGCAAGCTGCGTGTGTGCATTAACTTGAAAAAGGTTAATGCCGCCACGATTCGAGATAATTATCCGCTTCCCATCACAGAACATCTCTTAGAAAGAGTGGCAGGCAAGGAAGTGTACAGCTTCCTTGATGGATTTTCTGGCTACAATCAAGTAGCCATAGCTCCAGAGGATCAGCATAAGACAGCCTTTGCCACAGAATGGGGCATTTTTGCTTTTAGAGTAATGCCATTTGGGCTTACCAATGCACCAGCCACCTTCCAGAGGCTGATGTGCCATGTGTTTAAGGAGTTCCTGAGGAAGAGTTTAGAAGTCTATGTTGATGATCTTTGTGCTCATTCCAATGTTAGACAAACTCATATTCCTGAACTCAGACAAATCTTTGACAAATGTAGAGAATATCAAGTCTGCCTGAACCCAGAAAAGTGCGTTTTTATGGTCAGGCAAGGTAAGATTCTAGGACACATAGTGTCAAAGAATGGCATATCTACTGACGAAGAGAAAGTGCGAGCCATAGCAGAGCTACCTAGGCCAAAGAATGTCAAGGAAGTACAAGCTTTCATGGGGCATTGTGGTTATTATCGACGATTTATACACATGTATGCTGTCATTGCAAAGCCCATGTACGGACTTCTGACAAACTTTGAGTGGACGGATGAATGTGAGAATTCCTTCCAAGAGCTTAAACGAAGATTATGTTCAGCACCAATCTTGACCACACCAGATTGGAATAAGCCATTCCATGTTCATGTTGATGCATCCAATTATGCTATTGGATGTGTACTCGCACAACCTACTGGTGAAGGAAATGTGGATCTTCCAATTGCCTATGCCAGTAGACAATTGAATGCGGCTGAACGGAATTACACCACTACGGAGCGCGAAGGATTAGGCATAGTATATGCAGTCAAGAAATTTAGACACTATTTGCTTGCAAATAAGTTTAAATTTTTTACTGATCATCAGGCATTATTATATCTCGTAAACAAGCCATGCAATACAGGAAGATTAGTGAGATGGTTTCTCTTGCTAATGGAATATGACTTTGAGGTTGTGGTAAGAAAAGGTAGGACTCACTTACGAGCAGATCACCTCTCCAGGCTCACATCGGGAGAAGCCCCACAAGGAGTGTCAGATGACCTTCCTGATGCTTACTTGTTTAAGTTGGAAGTGGTGCCGCAGTGGGCCAAGCCACTAGTACCAGTATTGACATACGGGCCTAATCATCCAGTGGTGAACACACGGAATAGAGAGATCGTAAAAGCCCAAAAGTACCATATCATGGCAGGAAGCATGTACAAGCACACAGATCAAGGGATCTTGGCTTGTTGCGTAGAAGAGGATGAGCACGCTAAATGGTTGCAATTAGCACATGTAGGTGCGTTAGAGCAACACCATTCAAAGCAAAGAACTTTGCAGACTCTAAAGAGATTCGGAGTGCATTGGCCAACTATGGAAGCGGATGTCCAAAAGTTGTGCAAGGAATGCCCAATCTGTTGCACCAAACCACCAGTAGAACATGCCACTCTCTATCAAGTATCCGTTGTGCCAGATTGGAGCGAACCACTAGTATCATTCCTGAGGACAAACACATTCCCTCCAGACATGACTCTGGCTAGGAAAAGGAGTTTAGAACAAGAAGCCTTGGATTACTCACTCATTGGTGATAATCTATACAAACGCGGTAAGGATGGTTACCTGAGATTGTGTGTCCATGAGAGTGAATATCTTAAGATCTTGGAAACTGCTCACCAAGGTGTAGCAGGAGGACACTTTGGACCAGAACGGGTGATCAAAGCGATACTATTTGCGGGCTTCTGGTGGCCTACCCTTCACATGGATGCACATACCTATGTGAAACGGTGTGATGTCTGTCAAAGGACTCAGTATCCTATACGCAAAGATGAGATGCCACTGAAACCTATGATGGGTGGACGTGCATTCTCTAAGTGGGGAATAGACTTCGTAGGTCCTATTAATCCCCCAGCTAAAGGTTCTCATGCGGAATACATCATTGTGGCAACAGATTATCTCACCAAGTGGGTAGAGGTAAAGGCTACGACAAAGAACGATGCTCAAACAACTGCCAAATTCTTGTTTGAGAATGTATTCACGAGATATGGACTACCTATAGAGCTTGTAAGTGATAGAGGCACTCATTTCTTGAATGAAGTAATTGAAAATCTACTCCAAGAATTCTTGGTAATACACAAGAAGTCTGCCCCTTATCACCCTCAAGTTAATGGACAAGCTGAGAGCACTAATAAGATTTTATGCAATGTACTGACGAAACTAGTGAACACTAAACGCTCTGATTGGGACAAACAGCTACACCATGCTGTTTGGGCATACCGAGTTGCCTACAAAACGGTACTCCAAGCCACCCCCTTTCAGATGGTATTCGGTCAAAACGCTGTGTTACCCTTGGACTTCTTGATCCCTACATTGAAAGTAGCACAAGAGCACGAATGGACAGGGCATGAGCTCTCCTCTAGGATCTTTGACCTTGAACGATTAGGGGAAACAAGACTGAGAGCCGCTGCAGGAATATATGCAGCCAAGAAGAGACAGAAGGCATATTTCGATGCCCACGTGAAGGATAAAGGCTTGAGGGCAAGAGATCTAGTCTTAGTCTATACACTAAAACAACACGCGAGGAAGCTAGAAAAGAGAGGCTACGGACCTATGATCATCAATAGGATCTCCACGAGCGGAGCAGTACAATTGGCCACATTAGAGGGCGATGTTCTCCCAAATTATATTAGCGGTTGCAGAGTCAAGTTGTATCAGGAACCCCTCACGGAGGAAATGCTCAGTCGACTCAACACTGCTAAGAAACGCAAAGAGGAAGAGAAGCGAATTAGAGAAGAAGCTCAAGCAGAAGCTTTAGAACGCATCAGACGGATGAAATTACGAAGGCAAGGTAGAGATCAGTCTGGAGCGAATGACTATGCAGACCAAGGATTTCCTATGGCCATGTGTGAAGTTGCAAGAACAAGCTCGCATAGGATAATTGATAGACGTCCTTTCGTAACCTTAGATATAGGACAAGGAAAGAGTGCAAGGACTGTCAGAGCCTTGATTGACTCAGGTGCAGCCACTAGTGCTGTTAGAATGTCTTACTGTCAAGAATTACAGTTAACTGTCAATCCTGTGGAGGCATATCTTATAGGATTGGGAGGCGTGGAAACCCCTTGCATGGGCGAGGTGGAACTTCCCCTCTACATTCACGATGAGGCAATGACAGTTAAAGTACTGGTGTGTCAAGATGAGGATCTCACTGAACCTCTAGTCTTGGGTCAAGATTGGATCTATGACCAAGCAATTAACTTAAACCTAAGAAGTGGACTTCTCCAGGTTTGGGTCAATCATAGTCGAGTTACAGTAGAATTAGACAATGGAGCACTCAAGGAACTAGGAAAGGCACAGACTCCTGGTCCTTCCAGGGGTACACATGAAGATGACCATGCTGTTCTTGTTCAAAACCCTGTGTTGCAGAGGAATGATATTTGCAAAAAAGGAGTCAAGGATGCAACGGAACTCCCTTCTTTTCCAAAGGCCGGAAGGAGGCAGCAACCAAAGGCGGATCACAAGCAGAAGAAGCAGAGTACTACCTATGTCCGAGATCAAAAATACCTGCGCAGCAGAATGTCCCAGAAAATAAACCAAGTGTGGGTGCGGAAAGGCGAACGACCGGGTGCACCACTGTCAACTACACGGGCAAAGTCTCTTATTAGTGACCAACAACACGACGCTAATAAGAAGTCTTTGAGAAATTCTTCTGCCAAAGTAAAATCTATTTGGGTGCCCAAGAAGTCGATGAAGGCAAGCCCACAATCAAGACAAATTTGGGTGTCTAAGGCTTGCTTGAGGGCACAAGTAGCTACGCCAAGGCCACAACCTATGCAGCATAACCCAACTACGAGTACAACCAGTATTCACTCGCTCTCAACACTTAGGAACACACCAAGACCCATGAGCATGCATGTAATCACTCATAAGTGGGTCCCTAAAAGGCCCCATTCCCAAACAGCGACACCGACACAGCTCTCTAGAGTCTCTACGAAACCGAAAGCAAAGCCCATCCGCTGCATTTGGCAGTCTAAGACCTGTAATAAACCCCCCGACCCCAAATTGTAAATTCACCCCACTTACTCACGGCATTAGTCTCCTAGGAATACACAAATATTAACTACACTCACTGTCTTCATGCACTTACTAACCACTAACTCACCATCTACCTCATGTTAATGTTGTAACGGGGACAACAACGGATTTATTCTGTCCATTACGATGTTAACACATGATTCTATATTCTCACAGAATCAGAAGGCAAGAAGAAAATGGCAGAAGCGACAGGTTCGGGCTCACAAGTAGGGATACTTACTGCAGGAATTGATGTGGATAGCCTACCTGTGGACGTGCCTCCGAGTGAACGACCAGTGGAGATGCAACACCTTCAGCAACTCCCGGTGCCAGATCCACCTACAGGCATCACGGAAAGAGTTCATGCCAATTCTCATTGGTTCAACGGCATGCCCGGTCCATTAGGTGAGGCCAAGTATATTTGGGAGTCTAAATGCGAGTATGACAGATCATGGGTGCGATTCCAATTTTTCTCCAAGGAGTTCGAGACTTTACAGAACACCGAAGATCTACAGACCATATGGCAACGAGCAGGATTGGCGGAATATTTTGAAGCCCCACTACCTAAACCCGATCTCCTCCGATGTTACTATTTGGTCTCCACATTACAAGCTAATGAAGATAAGGACCAACCCGGATCATTTGTTCTCCCATCATTGCTGGGCAACAACGAGTTGAAGAGGTTTGAACTCACTGTGGAGTTGGTAAGCGATGCTTTAAATATGCATGGCACGCATGTGCCCTCAGAAAAGGATGCTCTCGTTCCCACCAACATGAAGGACAGGAAAGTAGTGAAGCTGAAAGACATGGCAGCACTCACCCCAAATGTGTCCATCCCTCTCCGCATGTGCATGCAACATTTCGCCTTCCCCGGTCAAGACCGATTCACACAACCACACAAGAAGATCTGGTTTGCTCTCTACTTGGCGGAAGCAGGTGCGTTACCTATTAAGCTACCAGTGTGGATTATAGATCAGTTGTATGAAGCAAACAAACGGGCTTCTAGGAAATTAGTGGTGAACGGATGCAGTGCACTCACACGCATCATTTACCGATGCTTGGCATATGATGTCCCCATTGAGCGTGCCTTAACTTGGGCACAATTACAAATGTTTAAAAGGCTCAAGACATCCACACATCAGTCCAAGCGCATGAGGGGCGTGATCCCTTGCGTCCAGACACGGGAAGTCCTGACTACTCCTGAGGCATCACCATTAAGAGAGGGCACTGTACCTCCCTTTACCATTAGGATACCTGTTGGTGCATGACAATCATCAATTGAAGGATTATGGAGAAATGAAGTCAAGGAGTCAAGAAGGAAACAAAGTCAGATGGTTGAAGGAAGGACATTTTCAGAAAACTCAAAGATATGTACACATATGTACATTAGCTGACTTATACCTTGTTTAAGTCATACACTTGTATATATTCATCTATAAATATGTTGGAAAAATGTCGGGCAAATAGAGCAGAAGAGATTTGAGAATAGAGAGAAAGAAATTAGTGTCATTAGACACATGAAGAGTGAGTGAATTGTCCATCCTCACTTAGATGTAAATTTTCTGAGAAATCGAAAATTTTTGCGCCCGATATTTTGCTGTCTGCTCCTTCTGTGTTTAATCTTTTGAGAAATCCTTCTGCACGTATCTAAGTCCATAGCTAATCCATCTATGGCTAGAATTTGAGAGGTTAATTGTAATCAGGCTGTGAGAATTTTGATTAGGAACATTCATATGTAAGAATGTTCTAACAGTCGAGAAATCTGGCGCACATTTCATCTTCAATGAAATGATCATTGCTCAGTCTACAGTGTAAAGTTTTACACAAGTGAGGGCTCAAAATCTAAGTTGGAAGGTAAGCCATCTATGGCTAGAAGATCTTGATCAAACGGGTTCAGAGTTGGGAGAACCAGTGCTAAGAAATTGCAGGTGTCAAAGTCGCCATTGCAGAGAAGTACTTTCAGACATAGGTAAAGTGTTTCACACATTTCTCAGTGTGTACTTAATCTTTTTGAGAGATTTAACTTGGCAAAGTTGCGCAACCTCAAGGCGAAGTGTTGTGCAAAGTTTTATCTAAAACTTTACAGAATTGATTAGTCAATGAGTGACTAATCTGCAGCAGACTTTTCTGAGAAGTTGATTTTTCAGAATTTTCAATATTTCTGATAATTTGATGGATGATCTCTAAGTTTGGTGGATTCTAAGGTTAACCTTGATATAGAAGTGATCTAACTTCAAGGTTAACTTGTTCTTTTGGAGATTAACACTCTCCATCAGTGGTATCAGAGCAGGTTGTGTCAAAATTGAGAAGAAGAAGACTCCGACTATTGCAGAAATACAAAACTTTATGTTTTGAAGGTGCAGAAAGGTAAAGGTTGAAGAAAGATCAAAGGAAGACATACAAAGAGCATCAAAAGGATCAGAAGGAGCAACATTCGAAGTAAAGGTACATTTATTATCTGTAAAGATTAAAGATTTGAAGCTACAGGTGAAGTAAAGATGGGAGATAGTCTCCAAATTGAAAAGTTGGATAGAGAGAACTATCCTGCATGGTCTATGAGGATGGAAGCTCACCTTATGAGCAAAGATCTGATAGGATACATCACAGGAGATGAAGAAAAGCCAGAATTCAGAGATCCTAGTGTTCCAACTAGGGAGGAGCTTGCAGACTTGAAGAATTGGATGAAGAAGGATGCTCAAGCAAGAAGCATCATCTACATGGCAGTCAATGACTATTTGCTTCCTCACATTAGAGGACTTGAGAGTGCTTGTGACATTTGGAATGCTTTGGAAGAGCATTTCCAAAATACAACCAAATCAAGGAAGGCTTCACTATGGGCAGAGTTTACTACCTTCAAGAAGAAGGCCTCACAATCAATTTCTGATTATGTGACAAAGATGAAGGACATTGCAGATTCTTTAGGTGCAGTTGATGAAGATATTGAAGAAGACAAATTGGTAAGACAAATACTCACAGGGCTAAGAGGAGATGAGAAATGGAAGCCTTTCATTTTATCTACAGAACTTTCATTAGATCATTTTACTCCTGATTTGAATCAATTGTTAGGTCATATGCTAACTTTTGAGAATGATATCAAAGGAGATGTTGATAAGAGTGCAGGTCATGCAATGTACTCTAAAGACAAGAAGAAAGCCAACAAAGGGAAGCAACAATCAGGTGAAGAAGAAGGTACTTCAAACCAAGCAAACTTCATGAGAGGAAGAGGAAATGGCAGAAGTAGAGGAAGAGGCAGAAACAACAAAGAGAATGTAAGAGCTTGTTGGATATGTGGTAAGACCAATCATCTATCTCATGATTGTTGGCATAATAATCAAAACAATGGTAACTATCAGAACTTTAATCAAAGAGCAAGAGGTGGTAGATTTCAGAGAGGAAATTTCAAAGGTAGAGGTGGTAGGAATTCTTTTGGAAGAGGTGGAGGAAGAAGCTTCCAAAATCAATCCTATAATAACACCTACTACAACTATGCATCAGATCAAAAGGAGGACTCGACTCTCATTATGAATACATGTGAAACTTCACATGAGGACATAAGAGTGTTTTATATTGATTCAGGATGTAGTAATCACTTAAGTGGAAATATTGCTTTGATGACTGACCTAGATCATAATGCAATTAATCATACAGTGCAGACAGGTGATAATACAAAGCATAAGGTAAAGTCAATTGGTTCAGTCAAAGCTAAGGATGGGAGCACTCTTCTGAGTAAGGTACTTTATGTCCCCACAATTCCAAAGAATTTGATCAGTGTAGGTCAAATTGTGGAAAAAGGTTATGAAGTAAGGTTTACCAATGATGGAGTTTATGTGGAAGACCCTAGTCAAGGGTATAAACAAGTTATTGCAGGAAAGAAAGAAGGAAGGCTTTTCACATTGAAGGTACAAGGAAATGTTGGACATGCTATGTTCACATATGGAGAGCAGAAGGTGTCAGAATTGGATCTTTGGCACAAAAGACTTGGACACTTTAATGAAAGAGGTATCAAAGAAATGATTAACAATGATTCAGTACTTGGAATGCCTAACATTGCAGGTCAACACATGACATACAGATGTGAGGCATGTCAATTAGGTAAGGCTCATAAGCAATCCTATTCCAAGCATGGGTTTATGTATTCAGAAAGACTTGAGTTGGTGCATACAGATGTGTGGGGTCCTTCAAAGGACTTTAGTATAAATGGTTCAAGATATTATGTCATATATGTTGATGATGCTACCAGGTGGATCACAATTTATGTGATTAAGGAAAAGTCAGAAGTGTTTAATACATTTAAACACTATCATGCATATGCAGAAAGGATTACAGGTCAAAAATTGAAGAGACTAAGGTCAGATGGAGGGGGAGAGTATTTTTCAAATGAGTTCAATGATTATTTGTGGAATGCAGGTATAAAGAGAGAAGTTACTTGCAGGTACTCTCCTCAACAAAATGGGGTAGCAGAAAGACGAAATAGGACTCTTGTTGAATTTGCAAGGTCCATGATGAAAGAGAAGAATTGCCCAAATTATTTGTGGGCTGAGGCTGTTAATACAGCTACATATTTGGTTAATAGATTGCCTTGTAAAGCTTTGCAGGGTATGACACCATATGAAGCTTGGTGGGGTAAGAAACCTACTTTGGATCATTGCAGAATATTTGGATGCTTGGCATATGCATATGTGCCATCTCAATTGAGGCATAAGTTGGAGCCTAAGGCAGAAAAGTTTGTATTCATTGGTTATGATGATAAGCAAATGGGATACAGGTTGTGGAGTCCATCCACAAAGCAATTTATTGTATCTAAGGATGTTACATTTGATGAGCAAGGTACTTGGTATGCAGGTAAATATAATATACATGCAGATGATGAAGAAGTAGTGGATCAAAGAAAAGGTAAAGCAAAGATTCAATTACTTGATGAAAGTGAGAATAATGAAGTGCAGATTGAAGTTGAAGAGAGGCCAAGGTTTGATCCAGAATGTGATGAACCAGAGACCTCAAGAAGTGCAGAAGTTAGGAGATCATCTAGGCACAAATGGCAACCTACAAGGTATAGCTATGACACTTCATTCTTAACTACTAAAGATTATGCTTATTTGGTAAAAGCAGATGAAGACCCTTCTACATATGAAGAGGCCAAAGGGAAGAAGAATTGGGAAGATGCTATGCAAGAGGAGTATGATGCATTGATAGAGAATCAAACATGGGATTTGGTTCCTAAACCTAATAGTCAAAAGATTATTGGATGTAAGTGGGTTTACAAAACAAAGAGATTTGCAGATGGAAGTGTGTCTAGGTACAAAGCTAGACTTGTTGTGAAAGGGTATGCATAGACATATGGAGTGGACTATGATGAGACTTATAGTCCTGTGGCAAAGATGACAACCATCAGGACACTCATTGCAATTGCTGCTTGTAAAGGTTGGAAGTTGTCTCAATTAGATGTTAAAAATGCTTTCTTGAATGGTTACATTTCAGATGAAGTCTACATGGAGCAACCAGATGGGTTCAAAGATCAAGTGAGTCCAAACTATGTGTGTAAGCTCAAGAGAGCTTTGTATGGGTTAAAGCAAGCCCCAAGGGCTTGGAATTATAGGCTTGTAAAATTCTTGAATGATCTTGGTTTTCAAGCATCAAAGGCAGATAGTAGCTTGCTAGTCAAAGCAAGTGAAGATGGGTTCATTTATGTTTGTATTTATGTTGATGACATAATACTTACAGGAACAGATGATAAGGGAATACAAATGATCAAGAAGCAGATGGAGAAAGAGTTCAAAATCAGTGATTTGGGGAACCTATCATTCTTCTTGGGAATGGAGATCTCTTATACTCAACATGGAGTATATGTGACTCAAGAAAGGTATCTTAAAAATTTGCTAACCAAATTTAAAATGGAAGATTGCAGGGTTGCACCTACACCTTTGGAAGTGAACCATAAATTGTCTAGGTTTGGAGGAGAAGAGTTCAGAGATATGAAACTCTATCAAAGTTTGGTTGGTAGCTTGATTTATGCTACATTGACAAGGCCTGACTTGTCATATGCAGTTGGTGTGCTTTCACAATTCATGCATTGTCCTAGAAAGGAACATTGGATTGCAGGACAAAGAGTACTTAGGTACATCAAGGGTACACTCAGAGAAGGGTTGTACTATGGATTTACTTCAGATACAAGAATCAAGATATATAGTGATGCAGATTGGGCAGGTAATGTGGATGATAGAAGATCAACACATGGATACTTGTGCTATGTAGGAGACAAATTGATTTCATGGTGTTCCAAGAAGCAACATACAGTTGCTTTGTCATCCACAGAGGCAGAATATAAAGGTATGGTGGAAGCTGCAAAAGAGGTAATATGGCTAAAGACACTTTTGAAAGTTTTTGATGTGATTCAGAGTACTCCTATTATTTGTGGAGACAATATGAGTTCATTATACTTGGCAGCTAATCCTGTATTTCATGCTAGAACTAAGCATATTGAAATACAGTATCATTTTCTGAGAGAGAAGGTCATTGAGAAAGAGATTGAAGTCATACACACTCCCACAAAAGATCAAGTTGCAGATATGATGACTAAAAGTCTAGATGGACCAAAGCTACAAAGATTCAAGGATATGGCTGGAGTAAAGAAGATAGAGAAGAACCTCAATTAATGATTGAGGGGGAGCTGTTGGTGCATGACAATCATCAATTGAAGGATTATGGAGAAATGAAGTCAAGGAGTCAAGAAGGAAACAAAGTCAGATGGTTGAAGGAAGGACATTTTCAGAAAACTCAAAGATATGTACACATATGTACATTAGCTGACTTATACCTTGTTTAAGTCATACACTTGTATATATTCATCTATAAATATGTTGGAAAAATGTCGGGCAAATAGAGCAGAAGAGATTTGAGAATAGAGAGAAAGAAATTAGTGTCATTAGACACATGAAGAGTGAGTGAATTGTCCATCCTCACTTAGATGTAAATTTTCTGAGAAATCGAAAATTTTTGCGCCCGATATTTTGCTGTCTGCTCCTTCTGTGTTTAATCTTTTGAGAAATCCTTCTGCACGTATCTAAGTCCATAGCTAATCCATCTATGGCTAGAATTTGAGAGGTTAATTGTAATCAGGCTGTGAGAATTTTGATTAGGAACATTCATATGTAAGAATGTTCTAACAGTCGAGAAATCTGGCGCACATTTCATCTTCAATGAAATGATCATTGCTCAGTCTACAGTGTAAAGTTTTACACAAGTGAGGGCTCAAAATCTAAGTTGGAAGGTAAGCCATCTATGGCTAGAAGATCTTGATCAAACGGGTTCAGAGTTGGGAGAACCAGTGCTAAGAAATTGCAGGTGTCAAAGTCGCCATTGCAGAGAAGTACTTTCAGACATAGGTAAAGTGTTTCACACATTTCTCAGTGTGTACTTAATCTTTTTGAGAGATTTAACTTGGCAAAGTTGCGCAACCTCAAGGCGAAGTGTTGTGCAAAGTTTTATCTAAAACTTTACAGAATTGATTAGTCAATGAGTGACTAATCTGCAGCAGACTTTTCTGAGAAGTTGATTTTTCAGAATTTTCAATATTTCTGATAATTTGATGGATGATCTCTAAGTTTGGTGGAGTCTAAGGTTAACCTTGATATAGAAGTGATCTAACTTCAAGGTTAACTTGTTCTTTTGGAGATTAACACTCTCCATCAGTGGTATCAGAGCAGGTTGTGTCAAAATTGAGAAGAAGAAGACTCCGACTATTGCAGAAATACAAAACTTTATGTTTTGAAGGTGCAGAAAGGTAAAGGTTGAAGAAAGATCAAAGGAAGACATACAAAGAGCATCAAAAGGATCAGAAGGAGCAACATTCGAAGTAAAGGTACATTTATTATCTGTAAAGATTAAAGATTTGAAGCTACAGGTGAAGTAAAGATGGGAGATAGTCTCCAAATTGAAAAGTTGGATAGAGAGAACTATCCTGCATGGTCTATGAGGATGGAAGCTCACCTTATGAGCAAAGATCTGATAGGATACATCACAGGAGATGAAGAAAAGCCAGAATTCAGAGATCCTAGTGTTCCAACTAGGGAGGAGCTTGCAGACTTGAAGAATTGGATGAAGAAGGATGCTCAAGCAAGAAGCATCATCTACATGGCAGTCAATGACTATTTGCTTCCTCACATTAGAGGACTTGAGAGTGCTTGTGACATTTGGAATGCTTTGGAAGAGCATTTCCAAAATACAACCAAATCAAGGAAGGCTTCACTATGGGCAGAGTTTACTACCTTCAAGAAGAAGGCCTCACAATCAATTTCTGATTATGTGACAAAGATGAAGGACATTGCAGATTCTTTAGGTGCAGTTGATGAAGATATTGAAGAAGACAAATTGGTAAGACAAATACTCACAGGGCTAAGAGGAGATGAGAAATGGAAGCCTTTCATTTTATCTACAGAACTTTCATTAGATCATTTTACTCCTGATTTGAATCAATTGTTAGGTCATATGCTAACTTTTGAGAATGATATCAAAGGAGATGTTGATAAGAGTGCAGGTCATGCAATGTACTCTAAAGACAAGAAGAAAGCCAACAAAGGGAAGCAACAATCAGGTGAAGAAGAAGGTACTTCAAACCAAGCAAACTTCATGAGAGGAAGAGGAAATGGCAGAAGTAGAGGAAGAGGCAGAAACAACAAAGAGAATGTAAGAGCTTGTTGGATATGTGGTAAGACCAATCATCTATCTCATGATTGTTGGCATAATAATCAAAACAATGGTAACTATCAGAACTTTAATCAAAGAGCAAGAGGTGGTAGATTTCAGAGAGGAAATTTCAGAGGTAGAGGTGGTAGGAATTCTTTTGGAAGAGGTGGAGGAAGAAGCTTCCAAAATCAATCCTATAATAACACCTACTACAACTATGCATCAGATCAAAAGGAGGACTCGACTCTCATTATGAATACATGTGAAACTTCACATGAGGACATAAGAGTGTTTTATATTGATTCAGGATGTAGTAATCACTTAAGTGGAAATATTGCTTTGATGACTGACCTAGATCATAATGCAATTAATCATACAGTGCAGACAGGTGATAATACAAAGCATAAGGTAAAGTCAATTGGTTCAGTCAAAGCTAAGGATGGGAGCACTCTTCTGAGTAAGGTACTTTATGTCCCCACAATTCCAAAGAATTTGATCAGTGTAGGTCAAATTGTGGAAAAAGGTTATGAAGTAAGGTTTACCAATGATGGAGTTTATGTGGAAGACCCTAGTCAAGGGTATAAACAAGTTATTGCAGGAAAGAAAGAAGGAAGGCTTTTCACATTGAAGGTACAAGGAAATGTTGGACATGCTATGTTCACATATGGAGAGCAGAAGGTGTCAGAATTGGATCTTTGGCACAAAAGACTTGGACACTTTAATGAAAGAGGTATCAAAGAAATGATTAACAATGATTCAGTACTTGGAATGCCTAACATTGCAGGTCAACACATGACATACAGATGTGAGGCATGTCAATTAGGTAAGGCTCATAAGCAATCCTATTCCAAGCATGGGTTTATGTATTCAGAAAGACTTGAGTTGGTGCATACAGATGTGTGGGGTCCTTCAAAGGACTTTAGTATAAATGGTTCAAGATATTATGTCATATATGTTGATGATGCTACCAGGTGGATCACAATTTATGTGATTAAGGAAAAGTCAGAAGTGTTTAATACATTTAAACACTATCATGCATATGCAGAAAGGATTACAGGTCAAAAATTGAAGAGACTAAGGTCAGATGGAGGGGGAGAGTATTTTTCAAATGAGTTCAATGATTATTTGTGGAATGCAGGTATAAAGAGAGAAGTTACTTGCAGGTACTCTCCTCAACAAAATGGGGTAGCAGAAAGACGAAATAGGACTCTTGTTGAATTTGCAAGGTCCATGATGAAAGAGAAGAATTGCCCAAATTATTTGTGGGCTGAGGCTGTTAATACAGCTACATATTTGGTTAATAGATTGCCTTGTAAAGCTTTGCAGGGTATGACACCATATGAAGCTTGGTGGGGTAAGAAACCTACTTTGGATCATTGCAGAATATTTGGATGCTTGGCATATGCATATGTGCCATCTCAATTGAGGCATAAGTTGGAGCCTAAGGCAGAAAAGTTTGTATTCATTGGTTATGATGATAAGCAAATGGGATACAGGTTGTGGAGTCCATCCACAAAGCAATTTATTGTATCTAAGGATGTTACATTTGATGAGCAAGGTACTTGGTATGCAGGTAAATATAATATACATGCAGATGATGAAGAAGTAGTGGATCAAAGAAAAGGTAAAGCAAAGATTCAATTACTTGATGAAAGTGAGAATAATGAAGTGCAGATTGAAGTTGAAGAGAGGCCAAGGTTTGATCCAGAATGTGATGAACCAGAGACCTCAAGAAGTGCAGAAGTTAGGAGATCATCTAGGCACAAATGGCAACCTACAAGGTATAGCTATGACACTTCATTCTTAACTACTAAAGATTATGCTTATTTGGTAAAAGCAGATGAAGACCCTTCTACATATGAAGAGGCCAAAGGGAAGAAGAATTGGGAAGATGCTATGCAAGAGGAGTATGATGCATTGATAGAGAATCAAACATGGGATTTGGTTCCTAAACCTAATAGTCAAAAGATTATTGGATGTAAGTGGGTTTACAAAACAAAGAGATTTGCAGATGGAAGTGTGTCTAGGTACAAAGCTAGACTTGTTGTGAAAGGGTATGCACAGACATATGGAGTGGACTATGATGAGACTTATAGTCCTGTGGCAAAGATGACAACCATCAGGACACTCATTGCAATTGCTGCTTGTAAAGGTTGGAAGTTGTCTCAATTAGATGTTAAAAATGCTTTCTTGAATGGTTACATTTCAGATGAAGTCTACATGGAGCAACCAGATGGGTTCAAAGATCAAGTGAGTCCAAACTATGTGTGTAAGCTCAAGAGAGCTTTGTATGGGTTAAAGCAAGCCCCAAGGGCTTGGAATTATAGGCTTGTAAAATTCTTGAATGATCTTGGTTTTCAAGCATCAAAGGCAGATAGTAGCTTGCTAGTCAAAGCAAGTGAAGATGGGTTCATTTATGTTTGTATTTATGTTGATGACATAATACTTACAGGAACAGATGATAAGGGAATACAAATGATCAAGAAGCAGATGGAGAAAGAGTTCAAAATCAGTGATTTGGGGAACCTATCATTCTTCTTGGGAATGGAGATCTCTTATACTCAACATGGAGTATATGTGACTCAAGAAAGGTATCTTAAAAATTTGCTAACCAAATTTAAAATGGAAGATTGCAGGGTTGCACCTACACCTTTGGAAGTGAACCATAAATTGTCTAGGTTTGGAGGAGAAGAGTTCAGAGATATGAAACTCTATCAAAGTTTGGTTGGTAGCTTGATTTATGCTACATTGACAAGGCCTGACTTGTCATATGCAGTTGGTGTGCTTTCACAATTCATGCATTGTCCTAGAAAGGAACATTGGATTGCAGGACAAAGAGTACTTAGGTACATCAAGGGTACACTCAGAGAAGGGTTGTACTATGGATTTACTTCAGATACAAGAATCAAGATATATAGTGATGCAGATTGGGCAGGTAATGTGGATGATAGAAGATCAACACATGGATACTTGTGCTATGTAGGAGACAAATTGATTTCATGGTGTTCCAAGAAGCAACATACAGTTGCTTTGTCATCCACAGAGGCAGAATATAAAGGTATGGTGGAAGCTGCAAAAGAGGTAATATGGCTAAAGACACTTTTGAAAGTTTTTGATGTGATTCAGAGTACTCCTATTATTTGTGGAGACAATATGAGTTCATTATACTTGGCAGCTAATCCTGTATTTCATGCTAGAACTAAGCATATTGAAATACAGTATCATTTTCTGAGAGAGAAGGTCATTGAGAAAGAGATTGAAGTCATACACACTCCCACAAAAGATCAAGTTGCAGATATGATGACTAAAAGTCTAGATGGACCAAAGCTACAAAGATTCAAGGATATGGCTGGAGTAAAGAAGATAGAGAAGAACCTCAATTAATGATTGAGGGGGAGCTGTTGGTGCATGACAATCATCAATTGAAGGATTATGGAGAAATGAAGTCAAGGAGTCAAGAAGGAAACAAAGTCAGATGGTTGAAGGAAGGACATTTTCAGAAAACTCAAAGATATGTACACATATGTACATTAGCTGACTTATACCTTGTTTAAGTCATACACTTGTATATATTCATCTATAAATATGTTGGAAAAATGTCGGGCAAATAGAGCAGAAGAGATTTGAGAATAGAGAGAAAGAAATTAGTGTCATTAGACACATGAAGAGTGAGTGAATTGTCCATCCTCACTTAGATGTAAATTTTCTGAGAAATCGAAAATTTTTGCGCCCGATATTTTGCTGTCTGCTCCTTCTGTGTTTAATCTTTTGAGAAATCCTTCTGCACGTATCTAAGTCCATAGCTAATCCATCTATGGCTAGAATTTGAGAGGTTAATTGTAATCAGGCTGTGAGAATTTTGATTAGGAACATTCATATGTAAGAATGTTCTAACAGTCGAGAAATCTGGCGCACATTTCATCTTCAATGAAATGATCATTGCTCAGTCTACAGTGTAAAGTTTTACACAACTGAGGGCTCAAAATCTAAGTTGGAAGGTAAGCCATCTATGGCTAGAAGATCTTGATCAAACGGGTTCAGAGTTGGGAGAACCAGTGCTAAGAAATTGAAGGTGTCAAAGTCGCCATTGCAGAGAAGTACTTTCAGACATAGGTAAAGTGTTTCACACATTTCTCAGTGTGTACTTAATCTTTTTGAGAGATTTAACTTGGCAAAGTTGCGCAACCTCAAGGCGAAGTGTTGTGCAAAGTTTTATCTAAAACTTTACAGAATTGATTAGTCAATGAGTGACTAATCTGCAGCAGACTTTTCTGAGAAGTTGATTTTTCAGAATTTTCAATATTTCTGATAATTTGATGGATGATCTCTAAGTTTGGTGGAGTCTAAGGTTAACCTTGATATAGAAGTGATCTAACTTCAAGGTTAACTTGTTCTTTTGGAGATTAACACTCTCCATCAATACCCAGGTCGGAATCTGACACTACGACACAACCTACCCCATCGGCTCCTCCGGTTACACCTGAATTCGAATTTGCTGCCACTGGAGAGGCTGAAGGACTGGACCCCCAGGATTTCGAAGCATTCCTACAAAGCACACAATTCTCTGATGTAGAGTTTTATTCAGAGGCAGAGGAGCAGGGCACATCCTCACGAAGAAGAAGAAAGTCTACAGACGGTAGACATGTCCATTGGAGTGACGCTCAGCAAAGTCAACAACACGGACACCCGGAAGAAGAAGAAGCGTATGAAGAAGAGACCACAGAAGCCCCAGCATATACAACAGAACTCCGAAGGCTGTATCAGATTATGGAAAGAGTGCGATCGCAGCAGTTACTCACTGAACAGAGCAGTAGAGTACTTATGACTCAGTTGTTGGAAGAAGCGGGAATTGACTCAGAGTACAGGGAAGGTCTCTTATTGATGGCAGAAACATATGGAGTTGTAGAAGCTGTGCGCACTGCCATTCAGAGGCCTTCAGTTCAATATGACCCACGAAGGTTCCAGACACGACCTCGCTCAGGTAAAATATCCAAATTCCCGTTACAGTTGCAGAAGAGCCAACTACTACACCAACCTCCCAAACAGCTAGTCAACAGCACCCCGCCACCCATGAGGAGCCCACCGAACCACTACCACCTACTCCCCCACCATCACCTCCTAGAACAGAGACAGTGGAAATCCCATCGACCACTCAACCCACTGACCCAACCTTCATCTTTCGTACTCCCATCTCTAGTGCCACCCTATTCTCTACCACTGATAACCCGATCTTTGACGCAAACCCCATCACCACACAACCCACTGAAACCCTTCCCGAGCCTGCCCTAGGACAACCATCCCCAATGCCTTCAGCCACGGGCCACCCTGACCCCAGATCCACATTCATGGGCTTCCCTGCTACCACGCAACCCTTTCAGCCCTCCTCAAATTTACGACCCCAACCCCCGATATCCCTCTCTCCATTTCTACAATCCCTCCAGGACATCTTTGTTAGGGCTTTTCAACCAGGCCCTCAACCATTCCCTGTCTTTTCAGCTCCCCACCCCACTTCACATCTATTCACCACTTCCACACACACACCACCTACCATACCAGTGTATATGGCAGGCCCCACACTAACACCCACTCCTGAAGGGATGGACATTTCACCACCCACGGCACCTCCACCCACGGTTTCACCTCCTCCCATTCCCCCTCCACCAATTTCACCCACACACACAACTTTCGTAGACACATCATTCACTGTCTCCCTTCCCCAATTCCCTTCCCATGCATCTTCCACGGTAAACACCCCCCACTCATCTATAGGTAATGCATTGGACACCATGTTGGCTTGTATATCAAATTTAAGAACAGATTACATTCAGCTCCAGCAACAAAACGCACGCCTGCAAGAGCACTCAACGACACTACAGCTCCGCCTTGCGGTACTAGAAGAGGAGAACACTCGCCTCCACACACAGTTCCACACCCTCCAAGAAGCCCACAATATATTGGAGGTACAGCTACAGAACGTAGATCAGGAAGCAGTGCAGGTGGTAGAAGGTCACCTACGGACACAGCTGGAACGCAACTCAAAACTTCAGCGAAATATGGCGCTACTTAAACGCCATCTTGCGGCTGCTCAGGAAGAGAACAGACGTCTGCAAATACAAAACCAAGAGAACCTGGAGGCAGCTATTGAGAGCACACCGGGGGCACCCATCAGCCCATCCAAGTTTCAAGCAGTGACCCCCGATAATATCAAGATTATATTGGAAGATTATGCCACGCTGCTCGAAGCACATGACAAGCTATCGGAGGAGCTAGGACAACTGAAGCAGGAACACCAACAAAGACCAACAGCTGCCCCTCCAACCACCCCCTCTGCGGCTTCGCTTCTCAATGCAGAGGCCATAAAAGATCTCCAGGAACAGGTAACTGAATTGCAAACACGCCTACTACAATATGAGAGGCCATCTTCCCCTCCGGAGGCTCCCACGGACGAAGAAGTTGTGCAAATTCCTGTGGAACAAACGTTTGATGAAGAATATGATCCGCAACCATTCCCAGGAGGCCAACAAACAGAAGAAGCGCAGGACACGTTCGAGGCACCACGGCCGCCATGGTTACGACAAGTGGAGGAAATCGGGAGTTCGCACGAAGAGCGCACCGTAGTGCAAAATCAGGCCATGAGGGTCATAGAGGAGACTGTGTTACAATCAGCTTACTTTCAGAACCTGTCATCGCGACGCCTGATTCTCTCATCGGAACTCCAGTACAGGCCATATTATATTCTCTTAGCTGATTATAATGCAGAAATACAAAGAGTCACGGGTCAGATTCCTACTTTTGCGACCCAATTTCAACCCGAAGACCTTCCTCCAGAGGTGCGAAAAGGCAAGATTCGTCAACCCACATGGCGGCAGAAACTTTTAGAGACCTATCCAGAAATGCTACGCACATGGAACAACGCGCCGTTGCACCTCCTGTACAACCCATGCTACGGTCCAGTCCCCCGCCGCAGGTCGTGGAAGGCATTTAATATCAAGGTACAGAACAATGCGCAATGCAAGGAATGGCTGAACTACCCGTACATCGCGCCACCACAAGGACCACCATCGGTAGCATATATGATGGGGACCATTCGCCACTGGATGCCGCGCTTGAAGCCCATGCAAGATGTAGCAGCGCAAATGATGCTTAAAATCTTAGATATGATGCAAGTAGTGCTGAAGACCTTTAGAAATGCAGCCGCACCACAGGTACGTCTTCCGGGGTTTAGCAATGGAAATTACGACTTGGTGTATGACATGAGCACCACCCCCAGTATCCGTGTGGCTTACGCTTGGCATGCACGCATCAAATACCTCCCCGCCTGCTACAAACAGACCTTCGAAGAAATGTTCAGATCAGGTTTCTGGGAGTATCACTCGGAGATTTTCGCACCAAAACCGACACATCTGCTTCAACTGTTTGCTTGTGAACAAGCAATGTATTCAGAGTACTACACCACCCCGCAACCAGAGACCCCCGGTGCAATAAATTGGGAGGCATTGGAAGCCGATCTAGCAAGAGGCTTAAGGATAGGAGAACATGAACTGGCCACCAATGTCATCCAATATTACATCGACCACCCGCGCGAACAAAGGTCTGTCAGGGGCGACAGACGCTAGGAAGGGGGGAGTGTTGGCATACAAAGCAACAAAGGAGTCATGCACAATACGGCAACAAGGCCAGATCATTTTTTCCCATAGATTATGTACAACTCAAGTGATTTTAATCACTACACAAACATTGTAAATCCCGTTTTTGGTAGAATAGACTCCATTTTGTGCAAGCCGAGGATTCCTCGAGCTTGAGGAGTATTAGAAGTACCATCGTACCAATTTTCATAATTTTTAGACTTCGTTTGAGCCCTCAAATAAGCCCTGGAACCTAATTTTTAACTAAGCCGGACACTAGGTCTGGACAGGGCCAAAACTAGTCAAAAACTATAAAAAGAGCTAGAGAGCTCATTTTTGAGGCTAGATTGTAATTGAAACGAACTTGTAAGAGCTATTGAAAGTAATCTAAAGAACTCCATTGATTCTCTCTCTTTGTCTTGCCGTGTGTGCGCGTGTGTGTGTATGTGTGTGCATGCTTGTGTGCTTCTCACTCACGCACTTGTGCCGCCACTTGCTCGAGGTCTTCATACCATCCTCACGTCTTCCCGGATTGACATTAAAGGAGGTGCTACTCATCACTGAGCTACAAACATACATGAGCTTTCTAATTTAGTATAGACCTAGAGAAGCTCCAAGAAACAGTATTAAAAGTTGTGACATGAATCTATGTAGCTATGAAATGCAAGAAGGCTTACTTTGATGCACATATCAAAGATAATTATTTGCAAGAAGCTAAATTGGTGTTTGTATATACATTAAAGCACATGCCAAGAAACTGAAAAAGAGAGGTTATGATCATCGAATCTCAACAAGTGGTGTTGTTCAACTTGCTTTGGAAGGAGAAGTTATCCCTAATTATATTAGTGGAGCTAGAGTTAAGCTCTACCATGAGCCTTTCATAGAAGAGATGTTACAAAACCTACATGAATACAAGGACCACAAGGCAGAAGAGTTGCATATATGCTAAGAAGCTCAATAGGAGGCACTGGAACACGTCAAAAAAATGTAAGTTGATGCAACAATGAGCCTGGGAGTATATTGATATACAATAAGACATCCCTAGGGGAACATGTGAGGTGGAGGATTCTTACAAAAAGATTGCCAATTGAAGACCATACATTTCATGACGTCATGAATTCTTGTAGATACAAGAGCTATCTTTAATGCAATATATCTATCACTCGTAAAAACTTCAAGTTGTCATCAAACTAGTGAATTCCACCTTGATAGGAATGGGCAATACATGCATACCATGTTGTGCTAAAGCCATGATACCCAGCCACATTACAAAACACACCACTAAAGCCAAATTTCTAGTATTTAATTATGCTTCTCTTACAAATAATGTAGCCCTTGGACAAGATTGGATCTTAGACCATTCAATAGGAATTAACCTAGCAACTAGCCATCTCACAGCCAGAATTGATGATAAATGCATGAAAATTCTATTAGTTCAACTAATGAATGAATCTCCAAAAATCTCCACATATCATGAACTCAAGCACATAGCTATGAAAGAAGGCACTAAAGTTCTTTCAAGAACTTATCACATAATTGAGTGTCACAGGAACACAGGATACTCCACAATCAAGCAAGCAAGTATGGGCAATAAAAAGAAGTGAAAATCAACATGAACCACACCTTGAAGCTTCTCAATGGGAAAAGACAAAGAGATTCAAGCAAACAATGGATGTTCATCTGTCTTGCTTCACAAGATAGATTTGGACACTAAGCCTTATTAGAATCCCAATGAGGCCACACTCAAATTTGGGTTCCTAGATTTGGTGTTGCACCTTAGTCCACGTGAATAAAATTCAATGAACCCTCGAAAGGAAAATATTTTCCACCAAAAGGGCACCCAAAGAAGGGAACTTTTCCTAAAGTTCCACCTCTTAGAGCTCCAAAGATAATTTTAAGAAAGAAAGATCCTCACAAGAATTCTAATGCAAATGCATCAAGATAGTAACATAATTGTGAGGAAACACACAAAGTAATGGATTCCACATGCAAGTCGAATATTCTTAAGTTCCCACATAAGAATAGTGCCACTTCATTGACTCCTTTGCCTATCCAGAAATGGATTACATATTATTATTTTTATTCCATCTCATGATCTATCATTAATATGGTTATATCCTCTTCATGATCATGATGATAAGGGTGCTTAGTGACTTTGGGTAGTAAGGCTAAATCTTTAAGAACAACCACTAAGTCAATTGATCAATAAAGATAACTATGTTATGTTTATGCATTGATGTGATATAATTGAAAAGCAACCATACTGATTAAGCTTGAACTTGTAACGTAAACCATGATTAGCTTGAACATGTTCTCGCTTCTAAGATATAAAAACAATGGCATTTTGCATATGAGGATATTCTAGTGGCATTGGTAAGCTCATCAAGTCAGGTAGTTGTGGTTCAACTACTTCCATTTCCAAAGAAGTTCGTGAAGCCTACTATGGAACATTGGTCTAGGGACATACATCAAAATTGTGGAACCATAGGGAATATATATTTTTCTATACATGAAGCATGAAAGCTAATATTTTCTTTTTTCTTCACAAGAGATTCAAAGCCCTACAAAAGAGTGATGAAAAAAATCATGAAGAGCTTGGAACACAAAATGTGAAAATTTCTTGAGGCACTTGTTAATCAGACGTGATCTAGAGAGGTTTGAACAACTCATGGACTTATTGCACTTAGTGAAGGGAAAATCTATAGCATGAGTGAAAGATATAAGGTGTGATATCATTGAATTTGAACTCACTAGCAATATTATTCTAAATGCACTTCATTTTGAGATAAGTATCATGACATCAGATAATCTAGTGGTACCATGTGTGAAAGGAAATAAGACCTTGCTTACTTGGGGAGATCTACAGAGTACAATAGGAGTGAATATCACCATGCATATTGCACTTACCAGTTGCCATCAATACTTTGATTTTCATCATCCAGAGCATCACACGATTCCCCACAATACCTTTTTGCATTGTATGCAATATAGTATGAAGAGCAAAAAACTGATCAATATGGCACATTGTGTATGGGATCATCTCACTTGCAGATCTACTATCAGTAATTGGATATAGTACCACACCTTCCATGGCACTCCATTCATTACTTGCATCATATTTCATGCTTTAGGTGAAGATGTTGAATTTACACCCACATACACCGTAGCAAAGTTAGATCCATATATCAAGTAACCATGCCATTCGACACCTAAGAATATTGCTCCAACTCCTTCCATACGTATAGAGTCCCACACATCCAGAAATTATGAGAAGATCTAGGGATACCACAAGTTCCACTTCACCAAAGAATATTATGCAAGTAAACATAAGGAATAAGAGATAACCAGATTGCCACTCTTCCATCTCTCATGAGAATGTAAAAAAATCATGCCTAGATGATGCACTATAAAAGCACAAAAGGAATTAGATATTTCTGGAGCAATGGCAATGGCCATCACTGAAAAGGTAGTCAAACACTTACATGACACAAAAACTTGTAATCCACAAGAAAAGGTACTAGATCTTGATGACATATCTTGTCTCCATCTATAACACCCTTTGGGAAACCACCTTGCTCCAATTGTTATATTTAGGTAGTGATGTGTGTGAAAACATTAGGACTGTCCCGACACTTTTTTCCCTCTTTAGGAAGCTTTTTCCTCTGGCTTGTATATATGCCTATAACCTAAATGGGTCACTTATCTTTGCACATTCTTTTGGTAATACATTGAGTATTGTGTGTTGTGCTCCAAGCTTCTTCTTCTACCTTTTTTTGTTCACGTGCTTCCATAGACCTCAAACTCCAACAATTGGTATTAGAGTAGGTCACCGCTTCATCTAGGGCATCCTCGACACCCCTTCAGTCACAGCCTGAAAATTGCATGAACATTGGTGATCATACTCAAGGCAATTAGGGGTTCAAAAAATCTTTGCTTTAAGGTGTCGAAATCGTGATCTGAGCTCATTTTGGCCTTCGACCACACTATTGTAGTGCCTATGTAGGCAATTTCATCTTTTTTTGCCAAAGATATATACATGTTTCGGTTTGCCACTATAAGCTCCTTGAAGTTTGCTATAAGTTTGGGAGAACTTGACATGGTAATTCTGTTCAACTTTTTGAGATACAATCATTTTTCTACACTAGGGTATTTTATTTAGTGGTCATGACCAAAAGCAATGATGTATTTTGTATGTTGGTTGATAAGGATAAGTTGGATGGTACTAGTTACCCATTATGGGCTTATATGATGCATCATGTATTAATTGCAAAAGGATTGTGGAATATTGTGTAGGGTGTTGAAAAACGTCATATTACACCTACAAATACAGTTACTAAAGGTGATGTAGATGGTGTTCAAGATGATGATATTCTTCAGGTTCTTATTCGTGTTGTGATTCCTTCTCACCTACTATAGAGAAACTTTGTTGGGATGGCAGAGATGCTCAGGCCCATGCATTGATAGCCTTGTCTTTCAAGTGTGCAATTATTCCTCACATTTGCTCCTACAGAACAGCAAAGGATGCTTGGGATACACTTACCACTTTATACCAGACAAGCAATGAGGCTTGTGTTGCTTACCTCCAAAAGAGTTGGAGAGTGGATACATGAATGAAGGAGATTCATGGAAAGTTTTTTGACATAAGATAAAAAATTTGAAGGAGCAGTTGATTTCTACTGATGAAGTCTTGCCTGAACTTCATTTGTGCAGACTGTTCTGAATGTTTTTCCATATTCATATCAAAGTTTTGCTTCTGCTCTTCGGTTGATGATAAAAGGCAATCCAAATGCCTTAACATTTGAGGGGTTAGTATCTGTTCTATTACAAGAAGACTAGTATAGGCAAACATTTCAAGTATGCATGTTGCAGATCAAGCTTCCCTGGCTTGTTAGAAGGGCAAAGGTAAATGGAGCTCATCCACTATTAAGTATAAATCTACTAATTCTGCACAATCAAAGAAGGATGATAGAGAGGAGAAGAAAACAGAAAAGTAGAGATGTCTTGCAAATACTATAAAGGAAATTATCATGTCATAAATATTTTTCCAAAACTAGCTACAAAAGAGGCAAAGAAGAAAGAGGCAAAGAAGAAAGAGGCTCGAATGGTTGTTGTAGAGGCCTCTACACCCAAAATAGAGTCTACTAATCTTGTGCAGAATGAAGAATGGGAATTTACTCCTATTTGTAGTTATGACCCATCTTCTCATGAACAGTGTATGTCTATAGTAGACTCTGATGTTTGGTACTTTGATAATGGGGCAACCAAACATATTACCTCGCAGCATAGTTTCTTCACTTCACTTGAGCCTACCCGTATAGAGAATACTATCACATGTGCCAAGAACTCCTCTTATCTTGTCATGGGAGTTGGCAATATCCTCCTCACTATTGTTGATGGTAGCTCTTTCACATTGTTAGATGCTTTATTTGTGCCAAGGATCAAGAAAAATCTGTTATTAGTTTTAACATTATCCAAGATCGGCTTTGTTGTAAAATTTGTTGATGACAGATGTACAATTCATGGGAACGTCATTATTGCTTCTGCCATTTTATGTCATGGGCTATATAAGCTTATAGATTATGCAAAATCTCTGAATGATTCAGCATATGTAGTTCAAGATTCTTAGGCTATGTCAGATGCAGAGCTTTGGCATGCATGCTTTGGTCATCTGAATTTTTCTAGTTTCTTCTACCTGCAAAAATCTAAATGGTGTCCTCTCTTCCCAAACTTGAGGCACTTGGTAAACATGTCTGTGAAGGCTATATTTTGGGCAAAATGCATCATTCCTCCTTCCCAAAAGATGGTTCAGCTTGAGCTACTCAAAAATTACAACTTTGTTCACAATGATGTTTATGATCCTATGCAGACACCCTCCTTTGGGAACTATCTTTACTTCATGAATTTCATTGATGATTTTTCTAGGCATGCATGGGTATATCCATTGAAAGCAAAGTCCAAAGTGTTTATGTGCTTCAAGCAGTTTCTACTTTTGGCTGAAAAATTGTCAACATGTAAAATGAGCACCCTTTGTTTTGATTGAGGGGGGGAATATATGTCTTCTAATCTTAATGCATTTTTGCTTGAATGTGGGATAAAACATCAGTATACAGTGCCATATACACCTCAACGGAATGGAGTTTCTAAACGGAAGAATAAATCACTCATGGAGATGGCAAGGTGTATGGTCAAGAGTCAGGCTTTATCACATAGTTTCTAGCTTGAGGTTGTAATGTGTGTAGCATATGTACTTAAGAGGTGTCCCACTAAAGCATTGCAGTCTATCACTCCATATGAGTCTTGGAATGGTTGCAAACCATCTATTGCTCACCTAGTTATCTTTGGTTGTTTGGCATATGCATTAGTGCCAAAACAACAATGCAAGAAATTGGATGATAAAGAAGTGAAATGTATTTCTGTTGGGTAAAATTCTTCATCCATTACTTTCATGTACTAAGGAGACATGAGTTAGCTCCAAAGACATGTATGACACTTTGCTGCCTCTTTTTACAAGTGGAGAGTCTAGTGTTGGTCCAAATGGGGCAATTTCTTAGCCTTTATATGTTTCACAGGATGATGCATATCATTCCATTTTTTATGCAGATTTACATGATGCACTTATTGATGAGAGAATTGATAAAGCGGAGGCAAAAACTATTCCTAAATGGTTGGTGTAGACTTTGTGAGACAAAAAATTAGATGCACCTCTATCATATTGTAATCATTCAAAATCTCATAGTGTTTCTTTTGCATCAGATTGTTTTGCTATTTGTTCAACTTTTTGAGATATAGTCAACTTTTTGTATCAGGGTATTTATTCACTAGCCAAGGATGAAACCAATTATGTATTTTGTATGTTTGTTGTTGAGGATAAGTTTGATGGTACTAATTAACCATGTGGGCATACATGATGCATAACCTATTGGTAGCAAAAGGGCTACGAAATTTTGTGCAAAGTGTTGAAAAACATCTTATTACACCTACAAATAGAGTGATTGAAGATGAATCAAATGATGTTGAAGATGATGATCTTCAATTTATTGGTTGTGTTGTGGTTCCTATTGCACCTACTACAAAGCAAATTTTTTGGGATGGCAGAGATGCACATGCACATGCATTGATAGCTTTGTTTATCAAAGATGCCATTATCCCTCAGATTTGCTCATGCAAATCAAAAAAAGATGCTTGGGATACTCTTACAAGATTATACCATGTGAGAAATGAGGCTCATGTTGCTTACCTGGAAAAAAATGGAGAGTGAGCATATGAATGAAGGAGATTTAATGGATTTTTTTTTGACAAAAAACAAAGATTTGAAGGACTCGTTTATTTTTGTAGATGAAATCTTGCCAAATAATTCACTTTCCTCACTTCACTTGAGTTTTTCTATTCTAGTGAATACTATCACATGTGCTAACCACTAGTTTGCTATAATGGGAGTTGGAAAGATCATTCTCACTACTCTTGATTGCATTATATGTGCTAGGGATCAAGAAGAATATGTTACCAATTTTAGCATTAGCCAAGTTTGTCTTTGTTGTCGAATTTGTTGATGATAGATGTACAAATCATGAGCTCTCAAATGGTGATGTTATTATTGCTTTTAGCATTTTATGTCATCAGAGAAAATCACATTGGTACTTGTGAGGAACTCTATGTTCCATGCTCGCATAAAGCACATTGAGGTGCACTATCATTATGTTCGAGAGGGGTTCTCTTATAGAGAGATCAGTCTCGCTTATGTGCCCTCATAGGATAATGTTTTAGGCCTTTCCACAAATATCTACCTTAGGAGAGTTTTTAAGCTTTTCACAAAGCTTTGGGCTTACTTCCTTTGTGGATTGATATATTTCCGCATAGATTGGCACTTCCTTGTACATGAGTTCTAGCTCCTTGTTCACTGCATCACGTGCGGGGGAAATTGTTTATATATTTCAATAGTGATGTGTGTGAACACACCTAGGATTGTTCGAGCACTTTTTTTCCTATCTTTAGGATGTCTTTTCCCCTCGACAAAAGAAGTGTTTGGTGGCCATTTGGCCTTTCACATGGACACAAACGATAACAATCTCCCACTAAAGGCCAATATAGCTAAAGTAACTATGGGAGAAAAATAAAGAATGATAAAGAATACTTGAGTGTAAGTATACAAACTATACCTCCCACCTAGTGGGCATGTTACACAGTATACAAGTGATTGTGTAAGATCATGAATCAAGTAACCCCCATCAAGTGACAATAGTGTCGAAAGCTTTCCTGTGGTAGAGCTTTAGTCAAAGCATCTACATCATTATCTTGAGTGTGAACCTTCTCAAGAATAATGCACTCAGTGGCTATGCAATCTCTAATGATGTGATACCTCACCTCAATGTGCTTAATCTTTGCATGATAGACCAGATTCTTAGCCAAAGCAATGGCACTCTGACTATCATTGAGCAAATGAGATACATGCTGAGGTAAATCCATATCACAAGCAAGACGAGAAAGCCACAATGCTTCCTTACATGCCTCACTTGCTGCAACATACTCTGCTTCTGTGGTGGAAACAATGGTACATTCTTGGATATGAGATCTCCAAGAGATAGAACCTCTAGCAAAATGAAAAATGTACCCTAATATAGACTTATGATTGTCTACACAACCAGTATAGTCAGAATCTATGTGACCAGTAATGGATGCTTTCCCTCTACCTAAGCATAGACACTTTTCCTAAGTGCCACTCAGATATCTCAAAATCATCTTGACCACTTCTCATTGTTTCTTTCTAAGATTAGATATATATCTGCTCACAGCTCCCACTGCAAATGCAATGCCTGGTCTCATAGCTACCATAGCATACCAACAGCAGACTGATATGGAATTTTGGTCATGAATTCCTTTTCCTCATCTGATTTGGGGCAATCATCCTTGCTCAATTTCACATATGTGGGTAAAGGTGTATGCAATGCCTTTCCACCCTGCATATTGAACTTGTGAAGTACTTTGGATATGTACTCATTTGAGACAAGAATATGCATCTTTTGCTCCTATCACAAGTAACGCACATGCCAAGAATATGTTTGGCATCCAGCAAATCCTTCATATCAAATGTCTGACTCAACTTCTTTTTGAGAATTGACAAGTCGTTAGAGGACCTCCCAACAATCAACATATCATTGACATAAAGTATCAAGAATATCAAGCTGTCATTGTCTAGGGGACTGTTTAAGTCCATACAAGCTCTTCTTGAGCTTACAAACTAGACTTTCCTTGCTAGGAACTACGTAATCCTCTCGTTGTTCCATATAGATCTCATATGTAAGATCTTCATACAAGAAAGCAGTTTTCACATCCATTTGGACTAGCTCTAAGTCCTCCATTGCAACGAATCCAGGCAACATGCGCAGAGCAGTCATCTTGACCATTCGAGACAAGATTTCCTTGAAATCAACACCATGTTGTTGCTGAAAACCCTTTGCAATAAGTCGTGCTTTATACTTTGGAGAAGCACTATCTGATGTGCATTTCAGCTTATATACCCATTTACATGGTAAAGCTTTCCTGCCCTTTGGCAAAGGTACTAAATTCAAGTACCATTCTTCTGAATAGAATCCAATTCACTCTTCATGGCACGCTCCCACTTGACATGATCCTCTGTCTGCATAGCCTCTTTTTAGCAAGAAGGCTCACCAACATCTGATAGCATAATAAAATCTAAACCTAGAACATATCTATCAGGTGGATGTGAGACATGCGCAGAGCATCTCAATGGTTGCTGAAAGGGAACATGTGCAGACTGATCTGATCGGACATTCTCTTGAACATCCCTATGTGTAGCATTTTTATGCATGCTAACTGGAGGACTAGTATCTTCAAACACCACTCTTCTCACTTCAACCTCCTTAATGGGATGTTTATGCATCTTAGACTCATTGAAAATGACATCACTACTTCTGATCACTGACCGTTTTTTAGGATCCCATAAGCGATATCCAAATTGTCCTTCTCGACCATATCCAATAAAAATGCATATGAACATATTCACACCCAAAAACTCAAAGATGATCATAATATGGTGCCTTCCCTGTCCATAACTCTTGTGCTAGTTTCAGATCTTTGGTAGTACTAAGTGAAAGGTTAATCACATGAATTGCAGTCAATACTGCTCCTACCCAAAAGCATTGTGAGAGGTTTGCATGATGCAACATAGAAACTACTCTATCTTGAATAGTTCTATTTATCCTTTCAACTACACCATTTTGTACTGGGGTATAAGGAGCTGTAAACTCTGTACGAATCTTTCTAGATTGACATCTGAATGTAAAGCATTAAGTTTCGTTCCTTTTTCATTCTCAAGTGAAGCAAGCCATTTTCTGAAAGTAGGGAATACCTCATCCTTCGATTTGATAGGATATACCCGAACTTTTCTAGTAGCATGATCTATGAAGGTGGCAAAGTAAAGAGAACCACCTAAGGACCTAGTGGGAATAGGACCACACACATCTATATGAATGAGATCTAAAGGCTGAATTGAAGAGTCAATGTGCGTTCTATGCACATTTCTGGTTTTCTTTCCATACTGAAAATGCTCACAAGATAAAAAATCAAAGAAATATAACACACGTAAGTAGCCAAAACGAGAAATATTTTCCATTCCACTACGATATATATATATGCCAAATACAAGTCATAGGCTATTCGATAACAGCTAACAAGTGTTCTTTCTATGATACAAATAAAGGATAAAGTGAGCAAAGGTTTCTTCCTTTTGCGATAACCATATTGCCCTCTGATATATGAAAGGATTGAGCATAGAAGACCACCTTGTAACCAAGTCCATCAAGTTGATCAACTGACATCAAACTATATGATAACTGAGGTACATGGCATACATTATGCATAGTAAATTTTGAACCATCAATGAACTACACAACCACATCTCCAATCCCCACAATGTCACACTAGTAAGAGTCACCAAGTCTCACGGTACTAAGAGACTTTGTTGCATAATTAGAGAACCATTCTCTGTGCGGTGTCACATGGAAAGAAGCATCAAAATCTAGCAACCACATGCAGGAAAGAGAATTAGCCATAAGAGCCTCAGTTTGCATAGTACTATCAAGTGTCAACACATCAGCATCATTAGAAATGGCATTAATTTATTCAATCTTCATGGTCAAAGTAGATGGTGCAAGTACCTATTTAACATGCCCATCAACATTCTGTCCTTTACCTTTAGCATTATTTAATGCATAACAGTCTTTCTTCATGTGTCCTTTCTTATGACAATAATGGCATTCAATATCAATCTTCCTTGATTTACTTCTACTCTTATTCTGTTGACCATTCTTTTCCTTGTTCTTTCTCTTGCCATGTCGTTGATTCTTTCCTTGGTAAGAATCACGAACATTATATGCATCTCCACTCTAAGTGCCAACCATAGATTTTCTATGAATCTCCTCACTCAAGAGTGCTCCACGTATGTGATTGTTGGCATACAAGTCAGATGAAGAGCATACTAGCACAACAGAGCAGTCATGCACAATACGGCAACAAGGCCCAATCATTTTTTCCATGGACCATTTACAACTCAAGTGATTTTAATCACTACACAAACATTGTAAATTCCGTTTCTGGTAGAATAGACTCCATTTTGTGCAAGCCGAGGAGTCCTCGAGCTTGAGGAGTATTAGAACTAGCTACATATCAATTTTCATAATTTTTAGACTCCGTTTGAGCCCTCAAATAGGCTCTAGAACCTAATTTTTAACTAGGCCGGACACTAGGTCTGGACAAGACCAAAGCTAGTTAGAAAACTATAAAAAGAGCTAGAGAGGTCATTTTTGAGGTTAGATTGTTTGTGAATGGAGCTTATGTAAGAGACTTTTTGACTAATGCAAAGAACTCCATTGTTCCTCTCCTTGTTCTTGCCTTGTGTGCGCGTGTGTGTGTATGTGTGTGCATGCTTGTGTGCTTCTCACTCACACACTTGTGCCTTCACTTGCTCATAGTCTTCATACTAGTCCTCACGTCTCCACGGATTGACAATTATGAGGTGAATCTTCTCACGTTGGTACTCACCATTGTGCTAGAGTGACACCAAATTTGGCGCCGTTGCCGGGGACAGAGCTTCGAGGACGAGCGTGTGATGGTAAGACGTCGAGTTGAGACATTGGATTTATAGGTAATATCTTTCCTTTTCTTTATTTTTCTTCATTTTTTTCCTTACTTTCGCATCACCATCATCATCCCCACCATCTCCCACCTCCATCTCCATCTCCACAAAAATTTCAGTTTTTTGGTCATATTACACTCCCCACCTCAATTCCCTCATTTCATTGTGAGAGAGAGCGAGAGAGAGCTTGCATGCTATCTGTTTTTGGTGTGTTTTTGAGCTTTTGTTGCAGGAACTAGCTGTACCATCATCTCCAGCAGCTTGCGCAGGTATGACAGACTCTGCACAGGTCCCCGGACGACGACCTCTGTCTATCGCGACAGACAGAAAAACTTAATATTTTGTGAATGCGTGTTTGGCACGGTAACCTACACCATTAGAGCACTCCAAATCACTAGAAGTTTCTCAAAAATTTGCATTTTTTCAGTCTATCGCAACAGACACCATCTATCGCGATAGACACCGTCTATCGCGACAAACACCGTCTATTGCGACAGACCAAATCACGACAGACGACAGACACCGTCTATCGCAACAGACACCCGTCTATCGCGACAGACACCCGTTTATCGCGACAGACAGAGACCCACGATAGACCCCGTCTATCGCGACAGACACCTGTCTATCACAACTGACCAAATTCCATGACAGATCCAGTCTATCGCGATAGACACCGTTTATCGCGACAGACCAAAATCACGACAGACGATAGACACCGTCTATCGCGACAGACACCGTCTATCGCGATAGACACCCGTCTATCGCGATAGACAGAGACCCACGATAGACCCCGTCTATCGCGACAGACACCTGTCTATCGTGACAGACCAAATTCCACGACAGACACCGTCTATCGCGACAGACACCGTCTATCGCGACAGACCAAATCACTATAGACGACAGACACCGTCTATCGCGACAGACCACTCTATCGCGACAGACACCGTCTATCGCGACAGACACCGTCTATCATGACAGACCACTCTATCGCGACACACAGCCCCCCACGACAGCTTGTGTCTATCGCGACAGACACCGTCTATCGTGATAGACAGACATTTTCGGCAAAAATTAAGGGGTAAATTTTTTGGACATTTAGGCTAAATTTTGGGCATATTTGCACTCTCAAATACTCACACACTTGCAAAGGCCTTAGAAAAATGCATTAAAACTCCTGAAAGGTTCTGTTTGTCTGTTTAACCCCCTAAACCCTGAACGGTCATAACTTTTTCATACGAAATCCATTTTTTGAGCTCTAGGGCTTGTCGGAAATCCCGTGGCATATACTACACGCCCTCAACTGTTTTTTATAAGAATAATGCATTGATTTTTAGATATGATATTTGGAAGTTGACACACTGAGGGGTAGGAACACCAAGGGAGCTCTAGAGGAAATTTTTAGCAATACAAAAAGGGGAACAAGGGTCATTAAAAAAGTGTCTGAAATAAATTGTCTGTCAATTGAAGGATCAAATTGAAGCTAAACTTGGGATTCTTACAGGATCATCGAGAGCTCTTGGAGAAAGCAAAGTAAGTGCCAGGGCAAACAAGCTTGGGAACGTGCTTCCTGGGTAGACCAGCATCGCCAGGAGGAGCGACTTGAGGTTGGAACATCACTTAACCCCCTCAGTCTATTCTTAGCATAGGCTAAGTGCGAGTAGTTGTTCTGATTGACTAGGGGTATGATAGGAACACTCAAGTTTGAAGAGCCCTTAATTTCTCAAGTGCAAGGGTAGGCTAAATTGTAGTCAAGGGATAACTTAAAGGAAAAGAACTTAAACTAAGCGGACGTAGAACATCAAGTACGACACACGAAAGTGCTCCTGATGACGCTTAATTAAAGACAAGAAAACACATCCAAAGGAACTTAAAAGGAACAAGTGACTGGTACCAAAGAATCAGCAACGTACGAAGGGCATATGAACCTTAGGTCAGGTAGACACCTAGGGAGAGACAGACAAAGTCTTAGATCTTCAGAGGCTAGTGTCAATCATACTGCTAGGTCTTGGGCCCAGCAGTTGAGCCATCATTCGTATTACCCTAGTTCTGAGACTAGCGAGTCTGAGATGTCCCACGGTATGGAGAGACCTACAGGAAGTTTTGGGGTGCCATATTTACATAGGGTGGAAGGCCCTTACAAGATGCAACTCGAGTACCTTAGGACCAACCGATTAGGTGCTAGCATCTATGAGGACGGCCTAGGAAGAGCAGTGGTCCAGATTAAAAACCCTGACCAATCCATTGGACTAGAGCGCCCAGTTGTCAAGTTTGAAAATGGAGGATACTTGGACAAGGAAGGGACAATATATGTAGTCACCAGTCATTCAGATAGGACAGATGAATTTGGGAATGTGGTCCCGCAAACGGAATTAGGTGACCTAGAGCAAGGAAACATGGGCGAAGAACCTAGAGCCCCCCGAGGCAAATCTGTCCTCACGAGGATTATCACACCAGAGTGGATTCCCCAAGATAATAAGAGCATAGATCTCCTCTTGAACCGAGAGACGGATGAAGCCTTTTGGAGATATAGACCTAGTCAGCCGAGTGAGGTAGGAACAATCATGATATATGAGTTCAAAGATCCTGATATTCCAGGAAGAGTGACCTACTTAGATCACTCTTCAGAGAGGATCTTTGGGGTTACAAAAAATGATAGGCATGCTTACACTTGGAAAGGTGAATTTATCTTCCCCCAACCAAGATCGAATGTGGCCTTTGGTCTCCAAGGAGCTGGAACATCTCAAGCTCATGGGACTCAAAGAGAAAGGAGTAGAGAGAGACCTGAGGTAAGCTTTGCCAACTCTTGGGGAAGAGAAAGAACGAGAACGAAAACGAATAGAGGGGAACCTGAGGGACATAGAGCCCCAGGGAACCGAAGAAATGCCGATGATTTCCCTTTGCCAAGACCAAGAGAGCACACGAGGACCTTGAGACCGACCCAGCTAGTTAAGTCCATGAAAAACTACTTCGATGGCACTGGAGACCCCTACGATCATGTAGCTGAGTTTAAGCAAGTCTTGAGAGCTGAACAAGTTGAAGAAGTGTTCACGCAATACAATGCCTTTGGTTTGACCCTTAGGAACACCGCCCTGAAATGGTTTCAGCCACTAAACGAGAGGCAGTTCAGGAGCATAGATCAACTTCTAGAGGCATTCATTATTGAATTCTCTAAAAGTGGCATAAGGCATAATACTTCCTCATTGATATACAGCTTCAAGCAGACCCCGCAAGAGACTATGAGACTTGCAGGAAGAAGATTTAGGCAATATCTTGAGCGATGTCCTGGTCCTGAGTTACCCACGGCCGCTAAGCAAGTGGCTTTATTCTTGGATGGATTGCTAAGTACCAAATTGAGATCATATGTGTACTTGAAGGACCCCCGGACTATAGAAGAATGTGTACGCATGTGCATCGATATTGAGGATAACCTAGGGGAGGAGTTAGAGCTTTCCAAAATCTACAAAGATTCAGATAGTACCTCTAGCCTCTCTTCCTCACAATCCACATCAATTGAGGAACTTGCGGAAAAAGTAGCTCAAAAACTAGGTGTCTCTAGTAAACAAATTCCTAGATTTGCCCTAGTAAAGAGGTGCTATACTTGCGGTGGTGACCATATGGCAAACGCATGTCCCGTCACGGCTCAACCCCAAGTGAATCCTAGCAGCCAATATTGCACCATAGAGCGAAGGTACACAAATCACTCAGCACAGGATTGCCCATACAATAAGCAAGCGATTAGGCAAACCTACCCTCAGCCATACCCTCAACAAGGCAGATACCAGGGTCAATATTCACCACAACAGTATACTAGGCCTCAGCAAAATTACCAACCGCAATATCAGGCCCAACTGAGACACCAACCAGTGCTAGCACAGCAACCACCTGCTCCTACTAATGTGATTCCAGTAAAGTATGCTGCTGCAGAAGAAAACCTGAATAGAGCTATAGTCCCAGTAACACCATTAATCTCAGAAAGTGATCCCAGTGACCATAGCTTTGATTCTACACATGTTGATAGTCCCCAGGCTTACTACATGCAGTCTCCTAAACATGGTGAGTCTTACTACAGTGAGGAACTGAGTGAACCTATTTGGGAGACAGAGTATGCGAATGTCATGTACGCGAACCCCAACCCTAGACCTCAACCTAGGCAAGTAAGACCTTCATTTCCTAGAGGGCCATGCTATAGATGTCAGGGAGATCATCTCATTCGTAATTGTCCCTTGCCTCCACTGACACAACCCCAGTCAGTGACAATCTAGGGCTATTGCCAGGAGTGTGGAAAGGAGCATCTCTTACGAGACTGCCCAAAGAATCCTAATAATATGCCAAAAATCACTCCCATCAATGTGATTGGCTTAGTGGTAGACTCCACAGGAAGTGTGACTTCCACAACCCCAGTACAAGTCATCACGAGAGCCCAGACACTTAAGCAAAACCAAGACTCAGGCCAGGAAAAGAATGCGGAGGTTAGTGAGACTGAGAGCCAGAATAAGAAGAGGACAAGAGCTTGGAGAGATAGCCGTGAACGTATGAAAAGGCAATGGGCAAGAAAGATGAGCGAACTTGAAGAAAGCCTACGAGAAACCAAAGCCAAAATCATAGAAATCACATCTCAAACGCACTCTCACGATCCCCGCCACTACCATCCCCTTCACCCTCCATTCCTCCACCCACCAATCCACCACACGTAACCCAATCACCACCCCGAGTAGGATCAGTCTTAGCCGATCCCACTCCTGAAGATCTAGACATGATGCTTAAAGCATATCAGGCCAGAATTCAAGAAGGGCCCAATGTAACAGATCTTGAGAAATGTTACCCTAGAGCCGATCTAGAGATAGAGCGAACAAAGCTTTGTGCTAAAATGGTCGAGTTGGCGCAAGCCATGTTTGAAGCCAGTCGTTTGTTCAATGGCTCTAACCCCATCAGAACACCATTGCACTTTGATGGTCTATTGGATAGATTGGAGGGGTTACTTGCAAAGTTTGGAAAAGGAGCCACCTCCCAGGCTAAGGAGAGGGCAAGTGATAGAATAAGCATTCCTCCCAAGGAAGCTTATGTGCATAACTCCACTGAACCAGACACCTCTTCTTCTATGAATCAATACACACCAGTATTCTTGCGAGAGATTCAAGAAGAGAAATGGGCTAAAGAGAGTGAAGTTCCTCCTCCCATTGAACTGGTGGATGACACACACGATCAATTCCCACAAGACCTTCCTTCCATTTATGGAGAGCAGGAGAGTGCCCAGTCCCAAGAGAGATTAGACTTTGAGTCTAATTCTTTACAGGAATTACCCCATTTCACAGGCCCATGGGAAGCAAAGTCCACTTGTATGAGAGCACCCACGGTCATGGTACGAAATGAAGATTCAGTCATACCTAGGAACACAGAGGTAGTGAAAAACACTAAAGTGCAGTGAAACCTCACCTTAGAAGAGCTGCTTAAGGTTAGACCAGAAGTGTGGAAACATGTAGCCAATCAAGTGCCCGAGATAGCAAAACCTCGTTCCCAGGTAGGATCCCAGAGAACAGTGCCAGAAATACCCTTAGACAAGATAAGAGACATGAGTGAGGGCGAAGAGAGAAACACATATCTCCCCATCACTCATCAGGGATACACAACCAAGGCCATTTTGGACTCAGGTGCAGGAGTTGCAATTGTTACCACGTCCTTATGGAAACGATGGGGTAAGCCAGCTCTCAGCCCAACGAGAATGAAATTGCAGATGGCTGACGGGCACATAGAAAGACCCTTAGGACTACTAGAGGGGATAGCTCTCACTACTTGTGGTGTAGAGTTTGAGCACACATTTGCTATCTGTGACTTTAGCAAAAATCAAGCCTATGAGATGATTTTGGGAAGACCATTTATGCGGCAGTTGCAAGTGGTATAGGATTGGGGAACCAATTCCTTGTATTTGCAGCACTTAGGTGTTACAACCAAAGTCAATCTCAAGGATTACTCTCATAGAGATGTCCCTCCTATCCAATGGAACCCCATCCATAGAGCCAAAGATGATACGGAATCGGTGCATTCCCTAGGATCATGATCCTCATGGATGCATGAAGACACTCACTTATGGATGTGTAAGGTAGCAGTAGAAGAAGAGAAGAGAGAAAAAGCCAGGGAGATAGGTGCAAAAGAAACCCATAGATCAATCCAAGACCCGGCCTATGCACCTGTAGTTTTTCCAGACGAAGAATTTGAGCCTCACGGTTGGGCAGAAATTCTAGCAACAATGGATGTAGCCATCAATGAAGAACAATGGACACCCAACTGTGATGAGGATGGCTATGACATTTCAGTCTTCTCCATAGAGCCCATCATGGGAGAGGCAGTTCTAGAAGAGTGCGAACCTAACCCTGATGCATTTGAGGATGCGAGTGACTCCGATCTAGAGTCAATTATTATGGACCCACCTTTTGCATCAGATGAAGAATACTTCTATGAAGTGGAATTTCAACCCCAGAGGCACGGAGAGCTTACAAACGATGTAAGGCTAGCCACACATGTAACCCCTAAGGAAGAAGGAAAGAAAAGGAAGAAGAAAGAAGTCACACCAGAAGAGGAAGAATCTTTGTTTGAGGTCCCAGAAAATTTTAAGAAGTATGAGATAGACGACAGGAGAGTCATGATTAGAATGCCTAAACGAGAGGCGCAATTGGGGGAGGCCTATGATAACAAAGAAACCACCAAGAAAATAGTGGTAGCCATAGAAGAAAGGGAAGAGAGATGCACGTACATAGGCCATGACCTGACAGAAGAGGAAGAACAAGAGCTACTAGCCTTGCTAAGAGAATACAGAGATGTATTCGCTTGGAGTTACAAGGATTTGAAAGGAGTGGACCCGGACATATGCTCACATACGATTCCCATGACTACAGAGGCCAGACCCTCAAAACAAAAGCCATACACATACTGTGAAGAGATGGATAGGTATGTGCTTGAAGATGAAGAGGTGTTGCAAAATCCTTGATCTACACTAGCCAAATGAACTCTAGGAGTATATGGTGGGCCCTTTTAGCTTGCCAATGGATGTATTAGACACCCTATGTACCTTGGAAGATCACTCTCAAAAAGATAGATCAAAACAGATAAGTTGGAGTTAGCTCAGAGGTGAAAACTTGCTATTCTTGGTTCATACACCTGTCCAGTGTTTTACATAATTCTCTGAGCACAGCAGCAATTAGCTCAATTCCTCTTGGGGAAGTCTAGGCAACTTAAAGAGCTAACTTTCAAGAGTAATCTCATAAAAAATAATGAACCACACACTGAGAATGAGTTTTAACAAGTGATGACATCATCCAGATTTTCACGGGCTGCTACAGAAATAGACCAGTGAGCAGAAAAATCAACATAACTCAAAATGTAGGAATCCAATGATTATAAAAATTTGTATGGTTATACTAGACAGTAAGTTGAATCCTACAAGATTTAAATCACTGAATTTGGATAAGTAACCACTGAAAAACACCTCTGACAAGATGAGTGAAAAAGTCGGGTACCTGACAGAGAGGTGAAGATGAACAGACCCTATTGACTTCAAATGAACATAACTGAAGATTGCAACATCCAAATGACATGAAAATTTATGAGCATATAGTAGACTTATAGAGCTAACTTTACCAAGTTAAATCACTGAAAATGATGCACCAAGCTCAGAGAAAACATCTCTGCAAGCTGACTGAGAAAAACTGAGAGCAATGGTAGTGAGTAGTACACTTCACAAGAACATGGAAAGATGAACTCAAATAATCATGAAAATGAAAGTATATTGCTTGTAAAATACAATGACTTACTGATACATATGTGTGCCTTGTAATCACACCTTGATATGGCATAAAGCTCAGCTCTTGGAGGTCTTCACATAGGTCTCTCTAACCACGACTAAAACTGCCATCTATTTATAGTTGAGTTTGGGAGGCTAACTTCCCTCAATCACTCTCCAATCAATCAATGATTGATTTGATTCTCTACCTACCACAAATCACGAATTCGTGGCTCCTCTTTCCATTCTTGATCAAGTGGACTCAACCACTTAAGATTCTCTTACTTTTACATTAAGTAAACTCTTCAAAAGTTACAAGAGGTAGTTCACAAGTGAACTTTACATAGTCTTCATTTTAAGGCTTTTTCTATGACTTTGTGGGACTCAAGCCAATACTTAGGCTTGTCATAGACTTGCTCCAGCAGCTCCCCCTCAAGCCAAGTATGCTTGAGGTCTTCAATCTTCCAAGATTACCTGCAAACCAATCATAGCCTTGAATTTGCAAAGCTTTGTACCATCCAATGCTTTGGTTAGAATATCTGCACATTGTTGATGAGTGGACACATATGATATTTGAATCTCTTTGCTTAGAACCTTCTCTCGTACATAGTGATAATGAACTTCAATATGTTTAGTCCTTGCATGAAAAATAGGATTAGTAGCCAAGTGAATAGAACTCATATTGTCACCAAAAATAGTTGGAGTTCCAAACTCCAATCCAAGATCTTTGAATAATGTCTTCATCCACATAGCTTCTTGTGTAGCTATGGCAAGACCTCTATATTCAGCTTCAGTAGAAGAGAGAGCAATTGTGGGTTGCTTCTTGGATGACCATGAAATAAGCTTTGAACCTGCAAAGGTAAGATAACCTGAAGTGCTCCTTCTATCTTCCTTGGAGCCAGCCCAATCTGCATCAGAAAATAGCTTCAAACCTAAATCAGATACATAAGGATAATAAAGTCCTTCATTTATGGTTCCTTTGAGATACTTGAGAATCCTTTTGGCAGCATCCATATGTGGTTTCCTTGGTGTGTGCATAAATTGACTTAGCACACTCACACTGTAACATATATCTACTCTTGTCAATGTGGCATAGTTGAGACTACCCACTAGACTTTGATATGATGTGATGTCCTCTATGAGTTCACCTTCATGTGAGCTCAATTTGTGATTGACCTCCATTGGAGTACCTGTAATCTTACAATCTTGCATCTTGAATTTTGCCAACATGTCCTTAATGTACTTTCTTTGAGTGAGAAACAAACCATGATCTTTGTAGACAACTTCCAAACCTAGAAAGTAGGTAAGTGAACCCAAATCACTTATCTTGAACTCTTCTCTCATCTGATCTTTGATCTTCTTCATACCATCTACATCATTTCCTGTCAATATAATATCATCTACATATACACATAGGTAAATGACCTCAGAATTACTCTTTTTAATAAAGAGTGAAGGATCTGCCTTGCTTGGTTGAAAGCCTTTGTCCTGCAAGAATGAAACAAGCCTGAAATTCCAAGCTCTTGGAGCTTGCTTGAGACCATACAATGCTTTGTTAAGTTTACACACATAATCAGGATAAACTTGATTCTCAAAACCAGGTGGTTGTGCCATATATACCTCTTCTGTTATCCAACCATTCAAGAATGCATTCTTTACATCTAGTTGAAGTATCTTCCAATTCTTGGAAGAGGCAATACTAAGCAAAACCCTAATAGTAGGCATCTTTGCCACAGGAGAGAAAGTCTCCTCATAATCAATTCCCTGAGTTTGTGCAAAGCCTTTTGCCACAAGCCTTGCCTTATACCTGTTAATTGAACCATCAGAATTCTTCTTGAGTTTATAGACCCATCTTGAGCCTATTACCTTCATGGATGAAGTCTTGGGCACCAAATCCCAAGTGTTGTTTTCCTCAAGTGCTTCAATCTCTTCCTTCATTGCATGCTTCCATTCTGTTTTTGCTTTGGCCTCTTCAAATGATGATGGCTCCTCTTGGTTTATGTCTTGTGCTATGTAGATAGAATGTTTAGTTACTAATGAGGTGTCAAACCCATACCTTTCTGGTTTTTTCTTTTCCCTCATAGATCTTCTTAGGCCATGATGTGATGATTCTGCCTCATGTCCAAGTTCCTGCAATTTTGCTTTACCTTTAGACTTCCATGCTTTGATCTTTTCCATGTGAGATTCTTCATCATCCTCTGAGGTGTCTTGTTCTTCAATCTTTGATTGTTCTCTACCAAGCTTTGGAAAATCTTCTTCAAGATCATATGGTAAATTGATCTTCCTGCATGAATCTTCATACCATGAATTGTTCTCATCAAAAACTACATCTCTGCTTACCAAGAATCCTTTGTTGGTAGGGTTGTATAACCTGTAGCCCTTTTGATTGTTGTCATATCCAATAAATACACACCTTTCTGCCTTTGGATCCATCTTGCCTCTAACTTGTGAAGGAACATGAGCAAAAGCAATACATCCAAAAATTTTACAATGATCTAAGCTTGGTCTTCTTCCATTCCAAGCCTCATATGGAGTCATCCCATCAAGGGATTTTGAAGGCAACGTGTTAATCAAGTAAGTGGCTGTAGATACAGCCTCAGCCCATAAGTAATTAGGTAAATGCTTTTCATTTAACATAGACCTTGCAGCTTCAACAATTGTCCTATTCCTCCTTTCTGCCACTCCGTTTTGCTCAGGAGTGTACCTTGTAGTTACCTCTCTTTTGATTCCTCTTTCTTGAAGAAAAGAATCAAAATCATGGGAGAAGTATTCTCCCCCTCCATCTGACCTTAGCCTTTTTAGTGATTTACCTGTTTGATTCTCCACAAGAGCCAAATATCTTTTGAAACATGAAAAAACTTCATCTTTGTGTTTCATAAAGAATAGGATAGTCCATCTGCTGCAATCGTCAATAAAGGAAACATAATACCTTGATTCAGATATTGAAGCTTCCTTGCTAGGTCCCCATACATCTATATGAACCAACTCCAAGAGATCTCCATGCATATAACCTTTCTTCATGAATGGTAACCTGTGAGACTTTCCAAATTGACATGCACTGCACTTATAAATCATATGTTGTTTTGACAAATTAGGAAGTCCAAGTACACTTTGGTCCCTGCAGATTTGCTTTAATGACCTTTCACCAATATGTGCTAACCTTTTGTGCCATACTTCCAATTCTGTGAGTGTCTGACTACCATAATTAAAGAGAGCAATGTTTCTAGTGTCCTGTAATTCAAATGTGAACAATCTACCTGTCTTTTCACCTTTTGCAATTCTTCTGAATCCTTGACTTGGATCTTCAACAAATGCTCCTGCTTTTGTGAACCTGACTTGCAACCCTTTCTCTACTATCTGCCCAACACTTATCAAATTCTTTGTAATGGTAGGGACATAGAGTACCTTACTGAGTAGGTTGATGTTTCCATCAGGTGCTTTGACATTGCCTATTTTCTCCACAGGATGTTTTGTATCATCTCCTGTTTGTACCTCATGCTTATTCCTTGGATCTTCTAAATCTGATAGGAGTGCCACATTTCTTGCCACATGATTTGAACAACCTGAATCTATGTAGAAAACATGCTCATCAGATTTACCTTGTGGCATAGCCATGTTCATGATCAATAATGAATCCTCTTTGTTTGAGTCTTCTGTGTAGTTATTGTAGTCTCTCCTTCCTTTGTAGCCTCCTTGATAGTTTGAATGATTGTAGTTGTTGTAGTTGCCATGGTAGTTGTTGAACCTTCCTCTTGAGTAGCCATAACTTCCTCTATTGTATCCTCTGCCTCTTTGATTCCTGGAATTCCTAAAGCAATTTTCAGTTGTATGATTAGTTAATCCACAAATAGAACATGAGTTGGAGTCTTGGGATCTCCCCCTGCCTTGTCTACCTCCTCTTCCTCTACCTCTGCCATGTCTTCCTCTACCTGCATAGTTAGCTTGATATGTACCTGCTTCATCATCCACTTTCTTTGCCTTTCCTTTGTTATCTTTAGACTTGCTTTTATCCGTGTATAAAGCTGAATATTGATTACCTTTAGAGCTTTCTCCATTTTTGATAAGCTTTGCCTCTTGAGTAAGTAGTTGTCCAATGAGTGTGTTGAAATTAGGTACATGCATGTCCATGTACAAATCCATAGCTGTGGTGAATGCTTCCCACTTATCATCTGCCTTCAAGCCATTGATGACCTGCCTTACAATTTGCTCTTCATCTATTACCTCTCCAATGCTTCCCAACTGATCCGCTATGTCCTTGAGCTTTGTGACAAAATCAGTCACATTTTGTTTGGGAGCCTTCTTGAGAGTTGTGAACTCCAGCCATAGTTGATGCTTCCTAGCTTTGGTACTTGAAGAAAAGAAAGCTTCAAGTGCATCCCACACTTCCTGAGATGTCTTACAACTTCTAATGTGAGGCAACAAAAAATCTGAGATAGATTTGAGGAGATAAGACCTTGCAAGTGCATCCTTGGAGCACCATGTGCTCAATCTTTCTTGCTCTTCTTGTGTTGGTTGACTTTTGTTCCTAAAACTTGGCATAACTTCATCTCCAGCCACATAACCATATAAACTTCTACCTTGGAGATAGGCTTCCATTCCTAATGACCAAGCTGAGTAGTTACCTCTGTCTAATTTGTCAATTGATGAAGGAAATCCATCTGCCATGTTGTCCAACCTTGCTCTGATACCACTGTGAAGAGATGGATAGGTATGTGCTTGAAGATGAAGAGGTGTTGCAAAATCCTTGATCTACACTAGCCAAATGAACTCTAGGAGTATATGGTGGGCCCTTTTAGCTTGCCAATGGATGTATTAGACACCCTATGTACCTTGGAAGATCACTCTCAAAAAGATAGATCAAAACAGATAAGTTGGAGTTAGCTCAGAGGTGAAAACTTGCTATTCTTGGTTCATACACCTGTCCAGTGTTTTACATAATTCTCTGAGCACAGCAGCAATTAGCTCAATTCCTCTTGGGGAAGTCTAGGCAACTTAAAGAGCTAACTTTCAAGAGTAATCTCATCAAAAATAATGAACCACACACTGAGAATGAGTTTTGACAAGTGATGACATCATCCCGATTTTCACGGGCTGCTACAAAAATGGACTAGTGAGCAGAAAAATCAACATAACTCAAAATGTAGAAATCCAATGATTATAAAAATTTGTATGGTTATACTAGACAGTAAGATAAATCCAACAAGCTTTAAATCACTGAATTGGGATAAGTAACCACTGAGAAACACCTCTGACAAGATGAGTGAAAAAGTCGGGTACCTGACAGAGAGGTGAAGATGAACAGACCCTATTGACTTCAAATGAACATAACTGAAGATTGCAACATCCAAATGACATGAAAATTTATGAGCATATAGTAGACTTATAGAGCTAACTTTACCAAGTTAAATCACTGAAAATGATGCACCAAGCTCAGAGAAAACATCTCTGCAAGCTGATTGAGAAAAACTGAGAGTAATGGTAGTGAGTAGTACACTTCACAAGAACATGGAAAGATGAACTCAAATAATCATGAAAATGAAAGTATATTGCTTGTACAATACAATGACTTACTGATACATATGTGTGCCTTGTAATCACACCTTGATATGGCATAAAGCTCAGCTCTTGGAGGTCTTCACATAGGTCTCTCTAACCACGACTAAAACTGCCATCTATTTATAGTTGAGTTTGGGAGGCTAACTTCCCTCAATCACTCTCCAATCAATCAATGATTGATTTGATTCTCTACCTACCACAAATCACAAATTCGTGGCTCCTCTTTCCATTCTTGATCAAGTGGACTCAACCACTTAAGATTCTCTTACTTTTACATTAAGTAAACTCTTCAAAAGTTACAAGAGGTAGTTCACAAGTGAACTTTACATAGTCTTCATTTTAAGGCTTTTTCTATGACTTTGTGGGACTCAAGCCAATACTTAGGCTTGTCATAGACTTGCTCCAACACATACAATGACAACTATGCTGCCAAGATCAAAGAAGAGATAGACTGCTTGGTTGAAGCTGGATTTATCTATGAAATTGAGCACACTGAATGGGTATCTCCCATTGTAGTGGTGCCCAAGAAGAATGGTAAATTACATGTATGCATTAACTTGAAGAAGGTTAACACAGCCACTATCAGGGATAGTTATCCGCTTCCTATCACCGAGCATTTATTAGAAAGGGTAGCCGGCAAGGAAGTGTACAGCTTCCTAGATGGGTTCTCTGGCTACAATCAAGTGGCCATTGCACCAGAAGACCAACTTAAAACGGCTTTTGCCACAGAGTGGGGCATATTCGCCTTTAGACTAATGCCATTCAGGCTTACCAATGCTCCCGCAACCTTCCAGAGATTGATGTGCCACGTGTTTAAAGAGTTCTTGAGAAAGAATTTGGAAGTCTATGTTGATGATCTATGTGCTCATTCCAACATTAGACAAACACATTTACCTGAACTCAGGCAAATCTTTGACAAGTGTAGAGAGTATCAAGTCTGCCTGAACCCAGAAAAGTGTGTTTTCATGGTCAGGCAAGGCAAGATTTTAGGACACATAGTGTCAAAGAACGGCATCTCCACTGACGAAGAGAAGGTGAGGGCTATTGCAGAACTACCTAGGCCAAAGAATGTCAAGGAAGTGCAAGCATTCATGGGGCATTGTGGTTATTACCGACGTTTCATTCACATGTATGCCATCATTGCAAAGCCTCTGTACGGACTTCTGACAAACTTTGAATGGACTGAGGAATGTGAGAACTCTTTCAATGAGCTCAAACGGCGATTATGCTCAGCACCAATCTTGACTACACCAGATTGGAATAAGCCCTTCCATGTGCATGTGGATGCATCCAATTATGCCATTGGATGTGTGCTTGCACAACTTACTGGTGAAGGTAATATGGATCTTCCCATTGCCTATGCGAGTAGACAGTTGAATGTAGCTGAGCGAAACTATACCACTACCGAACGAGAGGGGTTGGGCATGGTGTATGTGGTTAAAAAGTTTAGACATTATTTGCTTGCAAATAAGTTTAAATTTTTTACTGATCATCAAGCTCTACTATACTTGGTAAACAAGCCATGCAACACAGGTAGATTGGTGAGATGGTTCCTCTTACTAATGGAATATGACTTTGAGGTAGTGGTGAGAAAAGGCAAGACTCATTTGAGAGCAGATCATCTCTCTAGGCTCACATCCGGAGCAGCCCCACAAGGAGTATCGGATGATCTTCCTGATGCCTACTTGTTTAATTTGGAAGTAATACCTCAGTGGGCTAAGCCATTAGTGCCAGTATTGACATACGGGCCTAACCACCCAGTAATAAACACTCAAGGTAGAGAGGTAGTAAAAGCCCAGAAGTACCATATCATGGCAGGAAGCATGTACAAACAGACAGATCAAGGGATCTTGACTTGTTGTGTAGAAGAGGACGAGTACACTAAATGGTTGCAATTAGCACATGTAGGTGCATTAGAGCAACACTACTCAAAGCAACGAACCTTACAGACACTAAGGAGACTCGGAGTGCATTGGCCGACTATGGAGGCTGATGTCCAAAAGTTGTGCAAGGAATGGCCAATCTGCTGCACTAAACCACCTGTGGAACATGCCACTCTTTATCAAGTGTCCATAGTGCCAGATTGGAGTGAACCACTGGTATCCTTCTTAAGGAAGAAAACATTCCCTCCAGACATGACTCTGGCTAGGCAAAGGAGTTTAGAACAAGAAGCCCAGGATTATTCACTCATTGGTGATAATCTATACAAGCATGGTAAAGATGGTTACCTGAGACTATGTGTCCATGAGAGTGAATATCTCAAAATCTTGGATACTACTCACCAAGGTGTAGCAGGGGGACACTTTGGACCAGATCGGGTAATCAAGGCAATACTATTTGCGGGATTTTGGTGGCCGACCCTTCACATGGATGCACATACCTATGTGAAACAGTGTGATGTTTGTCAGAGAACTCAGTATCCTATACGCAAGGATGAGATGCCATCGAAACCTATGATGGGTGGACGCGCATTCTCTAAGTGGGGAATAGACTTTGTCGGTCCTATTAATCCCCCAGCCAAGGGTTCACATGCTGAATATATCATTGTGGCCACAGACTATCTAACCAAATGGGTAGAGGTAAAAGATACGACAAAGAACGATGCTCAGACAACTGCTAAATTCTTGTTTGAGAATGTATTCACAAGATACGGGCTACCTATAGAGCTAGTAAGTGATAGGGGCACTCACTTCTTGAATGAAGTGATTGAAAATCTGCTCCAAGAATTCTTGGTAGTTCATAAGAAGTCTGCCCCCTACCACCCACAAGCTAATGGGCAAGCCGAAAGCACAAACAAGATTCTGTGCAATGTGCTAACCAAAGTAGTGAATAACAAACGCTCTGATTGGGACAAACAGCTACACCATGCTGTTTGGGCATACAGAGTTGCCTATAAAACGGTACTCCAAGCCACGCCCTTTCAGATGGTTTTTGGCCAGAATGCAGTGCTACCATTGGACTTTTTGATACCAACCTTGAAAGTAGCACAAGAGCATGATTGGACAGGCCATGAGTTGTCCTCTAGAATCTTCGATCTTGAACGATTAGGTGAAACTCGATTGAGGGCTGCAGCAGGAATTTATGCAGCCAAGAAAAGGCAAAAGGCATATTTCGATGCACACGTCAAGGATAAGGGCTTGAAAGTAGGAGACCTAGTCCTAGTCTACACCTTGAAGCAACATGCACGGAAGTTAGAGAAGAGAGGTTACGGGCCAATGATTATCAATAGAATCTCCACAAGCGGCGCAGTTCAACTAGCCACTCTAGAGGGTGATATTCTACCAAGTTACATCAGTGGATGCAGAGTCAAGTTATATCAAGAACCCCTCACTGAAGAGATGCTAAATCGACTCAACACTACCAAGAAACGTAAAGAACAAGAGAAACGAATCAGAGAAGAAGCACAGGCAGAAGCTTTAGAACGCATCCAACGAATGAAATTGAGGAGACAAGGCAGAGACCCGCCTATGCCTGACACTCATGAATCTGTAGGCTATCCTATGGCCATGTGCGAGGCTTCAAGTGGACGTTCCCATAGAATAATCGATTGACGACCTTTTGTAACCCTAGAAGTAGGACAAGGAAAGGGTGCAAAGACTGTAAGAGCTTTGATTGACTCAGGTGCATCCACTAGTGCTGTCAAATTGTCTTACTGCCAAGAATTGAATTTAACTGTCAATCCTATAGAAGCATATCTCATAGGATTGGGAGGTGTGGAAACCCCTTGCATGGGCGAGGTGGATCTTCCCATCTCCATTCAAGACGAAGTGATGACAGTCAAAGTACTAGTGTGTCAAGATGAGGACCTCACTGAGCCTCTTGTCTTGGGTCAGGACTGGATCTATGATCATGCAGTCAACCTCAACCTAAGAAGTGGACTTCTTCAGGTATGGGTAAATCATAGCCGAATTACAGTTGAATTGGAAAATGAGGCACTCAAGGAACTAGGCAAGGCACAAACTCCTGGTCCTTCCAGGGGTGCACATGAAGTTGACAATGCTATTTTTGTCCAAAACTGTATGATGCAGAAAGAGGCTTGTCTCAACAACGGAGCCAGGGAGAGGACGGAACTCCCTTCTTTTCCAAAGACCAGAAGGTTGCAACAACCAACGGCAGATCAAATACAAAAGAAGCAGAACACTACCGATACTGGATGCCAAAAAAAAAGGAGCAAAGCAGATTGTTTCAGCCATGGAAACAAGTATGGAGGCGAAAAGGCGAATACCCTGTTCAGACCAGGCCGACCCCACGGCCAAAACCTCTTATTAGTAGTCAACAACACGACACTAATAAGAAGTCCTTCATTAATTCTTCTGCGAAAGTGAAGTCTATTTGGGTACCCAAGAAGTCAATGAAGGCCAGCCCACAATCACGACGAATCTGGGTGCCTAAGGCTTGCTTGCTGGCTCAAATAGCTACACCAAGGCCACAACCGGTACAACATGTTTCACTCACTCGAACATCTGAGGCCGAGTCTTACACATCATGCACGGACACATATTCTTCCATGAGCACTAGTAGAATCACTTGTAAATGAGTCCCTAAAAAGCCTCATCTTCAAGCAGATACCCCTATCAAACTCTTCAGAGTCTCCACAAAATCAAGATCAAAGCCCATCCACTGCATTTGGCAGCCTAAAACTTGTAATAAACCCCCGGACCCCAGTTGTAAATCCATGCCCACCTACTAACTACGTCACTCTCACACTACATCATTCCACTTAGTTCTTAGGTCCAACCAATTCCTAACTACACACACAAGCACCGATCACTTATTAACCTACTAATCTCTCTCAAACCTCATGATAATGTTGTAATGGGGACAAAAACGATTCTAACTTGTCCTTTACAATGTTAACACATGTTTCTATATTCTCACAGAATCAGGAGGCAAGAAGTAACATGGCAGAAGCGACAGGTCCGAGCTCACAAGTAGGAATACTTACTAGAGGAATCGATGTGGATAGTCTACCTGTGGATGTGCCACCAACTGAACGACCTGTGGAGCTACAACACCTTCAGCAGATCCCGGTACCGGATCCACCCACAGGGATCACAAAAAGAGTCCATGCCAATTCTCATTGGTTCAATGGCATGCCAGGTCCATTAGGAGAGGCCAAGTATATATGGGAGTCTAAGTGCGAGTATGACAGATCATGGGTTCAATTCCAATTTTTCTCCAAGGAGTTTGAGACTCTACAGAACACCGAGGATCTCCAGACCATATGGCAACGTGCAGGGCTAGCAGAATACTTTGAAGCACCACTACCTAAACCGGATCTCCTCCGATGCTATTATTTGGTCTCCACATTACAAGCTAATGAAGAAAAGGACAAACCAGGATCATTTGTTCTTCCTTCCTTGCTGGGCAACAACGAGTTAAAGAGGTTTGAACTTACCTTGGAGTTGGTGAGCTCTGCTTTGAATATGCACGGCACACATGTACCTTCTGAGAAGGATGCTCTCGTTCCTACTAACATGAAGGATAGGAAACTACTGAAGCTTAAAGACATGGCAGCACTCACACCAAACGTGTCCATCCCTCTCCGTATGTGCATGCAACATTTTGCTTTCCCCGGCCAAGACCGCTTCACACAACCACACAAAAGAATCTGGTTCGCTCTCTACTTAGCGGAGACAGGTGCGTTACCCATTAAGCTGCCTGTATGGATTATAGATCAATTGTATGAAGCAAATAAAAGGTCTTCTAGGAAATTAGTGGTGAACGGTTGCTGTGCAATCACACGCATTATTTACCGGTGCCTAGCATACGATGTTCCCATTGAACGTGCCTTAACTTGGGCACAATTACAAATGTTCAAGAAGCTCAAGACGTCCACACATCAATCCAAGCGCATGAGGGGTGCGATCCCTTGTGTCCAGACAAGGGAAGTTCTGACTACTCCTGAAGTATCGCCATGAGGGGAGGCCACTATACCTCCCTTTACCATTAGGATACCCAGGTCTGGATCCAAAACTACGACACAAGCTGCCCCTTCAGCTCCTCCTGCTCCATCTGAATTTGAATTTGCTACAACTGGAGATGCTGAAGGAATGGATCCCCAGGACTTCGAAGCATTCTTACAAAGTACACAACTCTCTGATGTAGAGTTTTATTCAGATGCAGAAGAACAAGGCACATCTTCACAAAGAAGAAGAAAATCTACTCACGGTCGCCATGTACATTGGAGTGACGCTCAGCAAGGTCAACAACAAGGACACCTAGAAGAAGAAGGAGCATATGAAGAGGAGACCACTGAAGCCCCAGCCTATACAGCAGAACTCCGAAGGCTGTATCAAATTATGGAACGAGTGCGATCGCAACAACTGCTCACCGAACAGAGCAGTAGAGTACTCATGACTCAGCTGTTGGAAGAAGCAGGAGTTGACTCAGAATATAGTGAAGGTCTCTTATTGATGGCAGAAACATATGGGGTAGTAGAAGTAGTGCGGACCGCCATTAGGAGGTCTCCAGTTCAATATGATCCACGAAGATTCCAGACACGAGCACGGTCAGGTAAGAATATCTAGATCATTACAACGGCAGAAGGGCCAATTACTACATCCGAACCCATCGGGACAACCTCCCAAGCAACAAAAACTGCTAGCCAAGAGCACCCAGTCACCCATGAGGAATCCACCGAGCCACTACCACCCACACCCCCACCATCGCCTCCTAGAGCAGAAACCGTGGAAATCACCTCGACCACTCAACCCACCGAACAAACCTTCATCTTCCGTACTCCCATCTCTAGTTCAACCCTATTCTCCACCTCTGATAACCCAATCTATGAAGCAACCACCATCACCATACAATCCACCGAATCGCTCATAGAGCCTGCCCTAGGACAACCATCCCCCATGCCCTCAGCCATAGGTCATCCTGACCCTAGATCCATATTCATGGGTTTCCCTGCTACCACGCAACCCTTCATGCCCTCCTCAACTCTACGACCTCAACCCCCAACCTCCATCTCTCCACTTCTCCAATCCCTCCATAACTTCCTTGCTAGAACTTTTCAACCCAGGTCTCAACCATTCCCTTTATTTTCAGCTCCCCACCCCATTTCTCATCTATTCACCACTTTCACACACACACCACCTACCATTCCAATGTATATGGTAGACCCCACACTCGCACCCACTCCTGAAAGTATGGACATTTCACCACCCACGGCACCTCCCCCTCCCCCCACGCTTCCACCTCCTCCCATTCCCCCTCCACCAATTTCACCCACACACACGTCTTCAATAGACACATCATTCACTCTTCCCCTTCCCCAATTCCCTTCCCATGCATCTTCCATTGTAAACACCACCCCCTTATCTATAGGCAATGCATTGGACACCATGCTAGCTTGTATATCAAACTTAAGGACAAATTACAATCAGCTCCAGCAACAGAATGAACGCCTGCAAGAGCACTCGGAGACACTACAACACCGTCTTGCTGCACTAGAAGAGGAAAATGCTCGCCTCCACACACAATTCCAAACTCTCCAAGAGGCTCATAGCATATTGGAGGTACAGTTACAGAACACAGATCAGGAAGCAATACAAGTGGTCGAAGGTCATCTACGGACACAGCTGGAACGCAATTCAAAGCTTCAGCGAAATATGGCCCTACTCAAGCGACATCTTGCTGCCGCTCATGAAGAGAATTGACGCCTGCAATTACAAAATCAAGAAAACCTAGAAGCAGCTATCGAAAGCACACCTGGGGCACCCATCAGCCCATCAAAGTTTCAAGCAGTGACCCCCGACAATATCAAGATCATATTGGAAGACTATGCCATGCTGCTTGAAGCACATGACCTGCTATCAGAGGAACTGGGTCAACTGAAGCAGAAACACCAAAAAGAAACAACAGCAGCCTCTCAAACCACCTCCTCCGCAGCTTCACTTCTCACAGACTCAGAGGCCTTAAAAGATCTCCAGAAACAGGTCACCGAATTGCAAGCACGTCTACTACAATATGAGAGACCACCTTCCCCTCCAGAGGCTCCCACCGACGAAGAAGTAGTACAAATTCCTGTGGAACAAACATTTGAAGAAGAATACAACCCACAACCCTTCCCAGGAGGCCAACAAATGGAAGAAGCTCAGGACACATTCAAAGCACCACGGCCTCCATGGCTACGTCAAGTGGAGGAAATTGGGAGTTCTCACGAAGAGCGCACAGTAGTGCAAAATCAGGCCATGAGGGTCATAGAGGAAATTGTGCTACAATCTGCTTACTTCAAGAACCTATCATCGAGACGCCTTATCCTCTCATCTGAACTCCAATACAGGCCTTATTATATTATTCTGGCTGGTTATAATGCAGAAATACAGAGAGTCACGGGTAAGATTCCTACCTTTGCTACCCAATTTCAACCCAAAGACCTTCCTCCAGAGGTGCAAAAAGGCTAAATTCGTCAACCCACCTGGCGGCAGAAACTTCTAGAGACATATCCAGAAATGCTACGCACATGGAACAACACGCCTTTACATCTCCTATACAATCCATGCTACGGTTCAGTTCCACGCTGCAGGTCTTGGAAGGCATTCAATATCAAAGTGCAGAACAACGCGCAATGCAAGGAATGGCTAAACTACCCGTACATTGCGCCACCACAGGGACCACCGTCGGTAGCATACATGATGGGAACAATGCGACATTGGATGCCGCGATTGAAGCCCATGCCAGATGTGGCAGCTCAAATGATGCTTAAGATTTTAGATATGATGCAGGTAGTCCTGAAAACCTTTAAAAATGCAGCCGCACCACAGGTACGTCTAGCGGGGTTTACCAATGGAAATTATGATTTGGTGTATGACATGAGCACCACCCCCAGTATTCGTGTGGCTTACGCCTGGCATGCACGCATCAAATACCTCCCTGCATGTTACAAACAGACCTTCAAAGAAATGTTCAGATCAGGTTTCTAGGAGTATCACTCGGAGGTCTTCGCACCGAAGCCAACACACCTGCTCCATCTCTTTGCTTGTGAACAAGCAATGTACTTTGAGTACTACACCACACCGCAACCAGAGGTCCCTGGCACAATAAATTGGGATGCATTGGAAGCTGATCTAGCAAGAGGCTTAAGGATAGGAGAACACGAACTTGCCACCAATGTCATCCAATACTATATCGACCACCCGATAGAACAGAGGTCTGTCAGGGGCGAAAGTCGCTAGGAAGGGGGGAGTGTTGGCATACAAGTCAGATGAAGAGCATACTAGCACAACAGAGCAGTCATGCACAATACGACAACAAGGCCCAATCATTTTTTCCATGGACCATTTACAACTCAAGTGATTTTAATCACTACACAAACATTGTAAATTCCGTTTCTGGTAGAATAGACTCCATTTTGTGCAAGCTGAGGAGTCCTCGAGCTTGAGGAGTATTAGAACTAGCTACATATCAATTTTCATAATTTTTAGACTCCGTTTGAGCCCTCAAATAGGCTCTAGAACCTAATTTTTAACTAGGCCGGACACTAGGTCTGGACAAGACCAAAGCTAGTTAGAAAACTATAAAAAGAGCTAGAGAGGTCATTTTTGAGGTTAGATTGTTTGTGAATGGAGCTTATGTAAGAGACTTTTGACTAATGCAAAGAACTCCATTGTTCCTCTCCTTGTTCTTGCCTTGTGTGCGCGTGTGTGTGTATGTGTGTGCATGCTTGTGTGCTTCTCACTCACACACTTGTGCCTTCACTTGCTCATAGTCTTCATATTAGTCCTCACGTCTCCACGGATTGACAATTATGAGGTGAATCTTCTAACGTTGGTACTCACCATTGTGCTAGAGTGACAGTCATCATAGACGAGTTTACCACCAAGTGCACTATTGCTAATAGCTATGCAAAACGTATCCCATGATGATGGAAGGGTGCATAACAACAATATTGCTTTCATTTCATTATCCATATCCATTTTTTGAGCCTGTAACTAGGAGAATATAGGATCAAACTCATTTAGATGAGCAAAAACACTATCTATGACCTTCATGCAAAGCTCATATAATTTTATCATTAGATACACTTTATTTGATGACATCTCTTTTTCATCTGTATTGCATAAATTCTTCCCAAGCTCCTCTGCACTTTGAGAGTCTAATACTATAAAGTAGAGATTATCTGCCAGGTGCAAGTGAATGGTAGACCTAGCCATTTCATCTAACTCATCCCAATCATCTTCATCCATGTCAGTAAGCTTCTTTGAAATTCCATTTACTAGCTTCCATTGCCTCCTTTGAATCAGCACATCTTTAATCTGATTCTTCCATAGAGCTAAGTTTGTGCCATCAAATTTTTGGATCTCAAAATAGTCTTTTCCTTGCAAGTTATAGCTCCTCCTCGGGTATAGCTCCTCCTTGAAACACTGTCAATAGACCTTGATCCACCAGATGTGCCTGAGACCTCTGATGCCATGATGGCAGAGAACTGAATATAATGATAATGGAGCTAGAAGAGTCCAAACACCAACGAATAAGTGTATCAAGGAGTAAATCGACCATTGTATAGTTGACAAAGCCAAAAATCTAGAAAAACTTTTGCCATAGTATCCTCTGCAAAATGAGCATATGAACAATGTCAAAATATCATAAAATTGCAAGTATTGACATGTTCATGTGCATAGTGAATCACTGACTCCACTCCATATAATTAATTGCCCAATAGAAGCCAACTAGGCTTATCGAGCACATATGAACAACTATCATACATCTCCTATGGCGAGGCTGGGTAAGTCTTCCACTTGCATCACCGAAGACATCCCGACATCTAGGTGTCTCCCACTTAAGAAAACCTCACCACGAACCTCTTTATCAAACATAAAAGGCTTTATGCAAAAAATGTAACTAGTATATCAATGACAACATGAACATACATAAGCAGTATCCACAAAAGCATACATGGTGTGTATGTGCTCAATATATGTAGTAAAATGATAATAAAAAGCTAAATGCATAGCCCAAAAACTAGCCAACAACACCTACAAGTGTCTTTCAACTGTGATGTTTTAGGCTCAAAAACTTGCATAAATTTGCAGCGGCTGCTCCCACCAAAACTAAAAACCTTTCAAGAAACCTGTAGTTTTACAAGTGTGGCTGAAAACATAGCCCCAAAGGTTGATATTTATTGTCAGAGAAGTACAAAGAACATTCTTCTTGATGTTCTTGGACCTGTGTGAAGAGAACTATGTGCAAAAGTACTCCAAAATGGCTCCAAAAGACACCCCAAAAATGCTTCAAAAATAAGCTTTGAAAGCAAAGAATGAAGCTTTGAGGGACCAAAACATGTTCAAGGTAATGTTAACCTTATTCTTTCCCCTTCTTCAGACAACAAAAGATTGTAGCTTAGTGGCAAGAGATTGCCACGGTTAAGCGAGCTCCGAGGGGAACAGTATTGGGATGGGTGACCTCCTGGGAAGTACCGGGAACCTCTATCTTCCTTGATCATTGATGTCCTCCCTTGCGTGCAGCCAATGGTGCAAATGGTGACTTTGGTGACTCAAATGACAAGGTATGCCAAGGTCTATGCCTTGGTCACTGCCTTAGTCATAAGCCTTGGAGAAAGCCTTGGGTGGGTGGGCAAGTGCTCGCTTTGCTCACACAAAAGGAACAAATCTTTTGCATCAAAATTCTTTGATACCAGTGAAGTATTTAGATGGTGATGCATCACAATGTGCTCTCCTTCTTGAGAGCTCATGATGATATCCTCAGAGTAGAAAACGGAGCTCCTAGGGCTGCACATAGTACTCGTCATAGAGGCTGTAGAATATGTAGAAAAACATAGTACACAGGGAGCACAAACAAAAACTTCATAGGTGTTACAAATGTGGTCAAACTTACCGTCAGTGACTGACCAGGCCACTAATGTTTTATTAAAGAACGTATACAAAGAAGTGTTCGGTGGCCATTTGGCCTTTCACATGGACACTAATGATAATAGTTTGGGGTATTACAACACCACATCCATGGGAATTTTAAGGTTTTATGTTACATTGATTGATGATTATACATAAAAAATGTGGGTATACTTCACAGAGAGAAAGAATGAGGTATTTACTTGCTTTCATGATTTCAAAGGTATGATGGAAAAGCATATAGAAAGTATGTTCAAACATATGGAGGAGATGGATGCATATCAGATGAATTCAATAATTTTCTAAAGATTCAAATAATTTAAAGGCAATTTTCATGCATGTACACACCAAAAAATAACATTGTTGTTGAATGCAATTTCATTGGGTACTCCCTTGAGAAAATGGAATATAAATGCTACAACCCAATCACATACTAGGTGAAGGTAAGAAGAGATGTGATGTTCAATAAAATGGAAATCTTTTATGTTGATGCAAAAGAAAGAATTAATGTTGATTCAAATGAAAAAGAAAATGTTGTTAAATCAAGTTATAGTTCCAAGTCAAGTTCTAAGTGAACTATATGTGTCACCTAGTTATAGTTCTACCTCAAACCCATGGGCTAGAAGATTGCATGGAAATTTTAGTCTAGCAAATTCATCAACTACATCCAAGAAAGGTAAAGAAAATATTTTTGATAGTGATAAAAAATCTCTAGGTTTTGAAAACATTGGCGATGAATCAAGTGGTTCAAAAAAGAGACTTTGATGAGGAACTTGGATTAATCTCTATGAAGAATCCATGAGTAAGAAAGGCACATGCACATGATGCAACAAGAAGAAGTGATTCAAGACCAAGAAGATCTAGGAGGATGTGGAATTTACTACAGTGATTAATATATGATAAATACATGGATCATCATTATGCTTACATGACTAAAGTAATCGAAGATGTTGAACCCTCTTTTTTTGAATATGCAATTGGAAATTCAAATGGGAGCAAGTTATGAATGAGGATATGGCTTCACTTTATGGAAATGAAACATGGAAGTTGGTAACATTGCCAAAAGGAAAGAAATCCATAGGCTACAAATGGGTTCACAAGATAAATTGTAATGTCAATGGTAGCATAAGCAGGTATAAAGCATGACTAGTAGAAAAAGGATATGGACATACACATGGAACTGATTATGAGGAAACATTTTTGTAGCTAAAATTGCTACTATTAGAGCACTTGTTTCATCGACCACAACAAAAGGATGGATTTTTCATCATATGCATGTGAAGAATTCTCTTATATGGTGAATTTTAGGAAGAAGTATGCCACAAGGATATAATAATTCAAAGCATCTTGGATATATCTAAAGATTTAACAAGGCTTTGTATGGGCTTAGACAATCCTCACCATGCTTGGCATGTAAGGATTGCTAATTATTTGAGTTCACTTGGATTTCCTTTATACGATATCGATCATTCATTATAAGCAAGTAATTTTGATGGTGGCATCATACTTGTAGCAATTTGAGGTTGGATGCTACCTAAGGTGAAGCATTGGAAAATGTTACTATGTAAAGGAAGATTGTGGTAAGTTTGATCCATCTCACAATTACAAGGCTTGATCCAAGGTACACTATGGGGCATTAGGGTCCGTTTATGCAATTTCCCAAGAAACCACATTTAGATTCTTTGGTATGCACTCTATGTTATGTGAGTGCTACTTTGGATTATGCATTATTTTATCAAGATAGTGTAGAATTATAGGTCCATGGATACATGAATGTAGATTGGGCTAGCATTGTTTGAGATAGAGGATCTACCAATGGTTTTTTATTTACATTTGGGGGCATTGTCACATGGAGAAATAATAAGATACTCACTATTTTTTTGTCAAGTACAGAGGCTAAGTATAGAGATGTTTCAATGGCATCATGTGAGGTATCATGGCTAGAGATGCCATTTATAGATTTAGGTGTAATTGTGATAATATTCATAGTATACAATTAGCATGAAATCCTAATTTTCGTGCTAAAACAAAGCATATCGAGGCACATTATCACTTCATCATGGAGAATGTATTTAGAAGGTGATATTTGTCATGAGGAAGGAGATAAGGAAGAGAGCTCACACACACACTCTCACAATCAAAGAGAAGCACACACTCAGATTGAGGCAAGGAAGAATGATCTTCTTCTTCTTCTTCTATTACATAAAAAGGAATGTACAAGAATGACCTAAAAACAAGAATATAACTAGTGCAATATATAAAGACCAGTACATAAGGAAAAACCTAATGTCCATGAATGAGTGAGCTAGGAAGAAACAAATGTGCCATCACTCTCGGTAGATAAATCTAATAAAGCTCAATGAAGTGTCCCTGACATATACCAGTGTGACCACTATACATGTCAGAGAAATGAAAAAGTGATACGTGTCATCCTAGATCATCACATCTTGGGCTTGATATCTTAATACTCCTGTTAGAAGAAGTATTTTTTGAAGTATTTTTGATGGAAAATAATTGTAAAATGCCAAAAACTTGTAAAAATAGTTATGCAAATGATGTACAAATAAGGAAGAGTCTTCCTTAATGTAGAGTAGAATCATATGTATTTTTTCTAGAATTTTTGGAAACTCCTAGATAGCATATTTTTAGATCAGAAGAGGAAAGGACCAAAATTCAAGTGTGAAAAGGGACACTTGAAAATGTATAAAAGACAATTTCCTCTATTATGAGAGGGTTGGTTATTTTTATTACATGCTATCTAAGCAAAGGGAGTGAGTTTCCTGCAGAAAATCGTGTTTCTTCCCTTTGTGTGATTTCTTTGATTTGTTGAGTCTATTCTATGTGTATCCATGGAGATTTGTAAGCTTCTATTGTGTATTTCTGATGAATGTGTATGAAGAGAGTTGATTACTGATGTGATGAGTGAGAAATTGATGAAGAATGGTGCTGGAGATGAAAATTGTCTGATTTCATAGAATCGCGATTGTCTCGTCTGAAGGTTACAGGTATCATTTTTGAGTTTTGACTTTATGGCTGTATTCTACTGAGAAAATAACATGCTTTAGACACTAAGATTATTGAAAATGATGGAGTATTGCTCAAGATAATCCAAACCCTAGAATTTCCTCTTCATTTTCATTAATTCTCAGAAATCTAGCCAGTTTTCTCTTATTTCTCGGATTCTGAAAGCAAAAAAGTGCCAAAAACTGGAAAAGTAGAAAAAACACGATTCTCTTCAGAGGATCGCGATTCTCTGGATAATTCTTTGTTAATGATATAAATTGCAGGTGACAGCTGAATTGGAATTGGTAAAGGGGAAACAAGAGAAAAGAAGACTCTAAATTGAAAAAAAAACAGGAAGTACAGGATAAACACAATTCTCTGCACAAAATCGTGATTTTCTGTAAGAGGAAAATTTTTGGAATTTTGAGCATATTGGGGTTTTGATATAGGTAATTGTAAGAGATTTCATTAAGTTGGGTAAGTGAAGGAACTCAAATTCCAAAGAATCAGACAGGATTGAGTGGCAAGTGGAAGAAGTGGAAAAAAAAGTACAGAATCGCGATTTCCACCAATAGGATAATGGAAGTGACTAATGATGGAAAGATAGGAATTGAGGATTAAAATCATAAGATTGTTGAAGAATAAAATGGGACAAGTGAAAAATATGAGGAAATTGCATAGGATCGCGATTGTGTGGACACATAAAACTCTGGAAATGCAGAAAAAACTCATTTGAGAGAGAGAGAGAGTGAGAGCAGCAACAGGATCGCGATCGTCTGCAACCATAAACTTTTGGAGATTTCTGGATCAAGCAAGCAAGGTAAGGAGTCCTCATTACAATTTTTTGTATTTCTTCAAACTTACATAATGATTAAAGCACAAAATAGCCAAAAACACGGAATCGCGATGTTCTGATTTTTTGAGTTTTTTGTGGAAAAAATAATAAATTTGAGTAAACTCTTTCATTGCATGTTAAAAAATAATTAAGGTGATTCTATTGAAGAAAGAAAAATTTGAAAATCAATACCTAAAAAAAAAAATTTTCAAATTTTGAACAAAATCGCGATTCTGTAGTCAAACACAAAATCGCGATTCAGTAGTCAAAAACAAAATCGTGATTCTCTGAAACAAAGTACAAAATCGCGATTCCCAGAGCACGATTTTCATAAGAGAATCGTGTTTCTAACGATTGTGAGCAATCACGATTGTCTAGGAACAAAATCGTGAAAAACACGATTTTCTTCACAAAATCGTGGAAAACACGATTTTCTTCACAAAATCGTGGAAAACACGATTTTCATCAAAAAATCGTGAAAAACACGATTTTCATCACAAAGTCGTGAAAAACACGATTTTCTTCACAAAATCGTGGAAAACACGATTTTCTTCACAAAATCGTGAAAAACACGATTTTCTTCACAAAATCGTGGAAAACACGATTTTCATCACAAAATCGTAGAAAACACGATTTTCATCACAAAATCGTGAAAAACACGATTTTCATCATAAAATCATGGAAAACACGATTTTCTTCACAAAATCGTCGAAAACACGATTCTCTTCACAAAATCGTGAAATCGTGGAAAACACGATTCTCTTCACAAAATCGTGGAAAACACGATTCTCTTCACAAAATCGTGGAAAACACGATTTTCATCACAAAATTGTGAAATTTATTGAATGATCCTTAGGTCTGGTAATAAATTATACTCACATTCCAAGCAAGAACTCGGAAGGAAGGAAATAGAGCCAGTGGTAGGGGAATTGCAAGAAAGAGATTTAGGGCAAGAAATCAACATGGAAAATTTGAATGAAACAAATGAATCCTCTGAAACCGGGGACTATAAAAACATCCTCAAATACATGTATACAAATAGGTTTAGAACCTATGTATATCATGATGGAATGCATAAGTTTCTCATTAGATTGAGAAATTTAGAAGTTCCCCTGAACATAACACTAGTAGCACAATTTAAGGATGGTAGATATGAGGATAGGCAGGGATGTGTATACATCGTCTCACAAGACCCAGAAAATTCTAATGACCTAGGGTAATGTGCAGACAAGAGACCTTGGGAACAGAACTTAGGGCAATCAGACTTGCCAAGACCACATGAAATTCACAATAATGGTGAACAACAACAAGGTAGGAGAACACATACTTCCCCAAATCCTTTTGAAAAGGAACCAGAAGGATTTAATGATTTTCCTCTGAGAAGAAGACATCATTGGCAAAATCAAGGCAGAATGCTTAGACCCTATCAAGTAGCCAAATGCATGAAGAATCAATATGAAGGATATTTTGATCCTCATGCTCATGCTGCGAAATTCAGACAACTAATTAGAGCAGAAGAAGTTGAGGATTACAAAGTACAATTTGAGGCATTTGGTCTAACCCTAACAGGACCGGCATTATCTTGGTTCATTCCCTTGAGAAAGGAAATGTATCTAGATATTGAATCCTTCCTAGAAGCCTTTATTGGGGAATTTTCAAAAACCGGAATAAAACATAGCACAGCTACATTGATACATAGCTTTAAACAACAAAAAGATGAAAATGTCAGAGAGGTAGCTAGGAGATTCAAGCAGTATATTGACAGATGTCCCAGAGAAGAAGTACCTTCCATGGCAAGACAAGTATCCCTATTCATAGAAGGATTAAGAAGTGCCCAATTAAGAGCCCTGGTGTATTATAGGAGATGCCCTGACCTAGGAGCATGTGTGAAGGAGGCAATAGATTTGGAAGACAATAGGGGACAAGACCTGTTAGCATTTGATCAACCTAGAACAATTGAAGATAAAATTCCACCAGCAGAAGAATTGGCACAAGCCATTGCTAAAGCCCTATAAGTAAGCACCAAAATCAATTTGATAAATACCAAGATAAATACAAATAAAAAATGCTATAATTGTGGAGAAAATCATTTGGTACAACAATGTCCATATCAAAAACCACCACATTTGCAAGATAGGAAAACACTCAAATACTATACACTAGAGAGAAAATGGACAAATCATACCAGAGAAGAATGCTTCTACAATAAACAACCCATTAAGGAAAGAGATTATGCAAGCCAAAGAGAATCTGGATATATTGAGCAACCAAGACCTGTACTTGGGCAACAACCTCCACTACCAACAAATGTGGTACCAGTTAAATACACACCAATAGAGGAGGGAAACTTAAGAATAAGATCACCTTACAAGGAAGATTACCAATGGAATGAAGGATATCAGGAAGAGTGGGAAGGATATGAGTTGAGAGAACCAGAACTAGAAGCCCTAGATTTGGGAAATGGGAGAATAGAGATGGATACAGCCACATTCATGTATATAACCAATCATTATATGTCCAATCAGAAACCTCAATTCAAAGGGAGCCAAAAGATAACTTGTTATAGATGTGGGGGAGAACATTTCATTAGACACTGTCCACAACCTCCTACATTAAGAATAGAAGGAGCTTATTGCAAGGATTGTGGCAGGGATCATTTAATAAAGGATTGTCCAAAAAATCCTCAAAAACAACAAAACACATCTAATAACATACCATTGAAAACAGTCAACATCATGGAGCAAGAAGAAGTGAGTGACAATGATCAAGTAAATTTAAATGCTATAACAAGGGCACAAGCTAAACAACAAGAAACAACTAAAGAACAAAATAAAGGTTCAGTTTCAAAGGTGAAGAAAAACAGACAAAAAGGGAAATGGGAAAGGAAAAAAAGAATGGGTAAAATCTTGAAAGAAGAGAATAGGGAGCAGTTAAACAGTACTCCTCCTCAAAAGACACAAACCCAGTCAAAGATAAGAAATTCACAAAGTCTGGATACCTTGATAAAAGCATACAAGGGAAGAATTCAAGAGGGACCAAATCCTACAGACCATGTAATGGCTTATCCTATGCCAGATATAGAACATGAAAGGATGCAAATATGCAAACAAATCATACAAGAAGCACAACTTAAACTAGGGGAATTAGACAATTCTCAAACAACAGTTGGGGAGTCAAAGGCAACAAGAACAGGAGAAACAATTAATCAAGAAGATAACCCACAAATTACATTCCACGTAAATATAGATAAACAATGTACAATCTTATACCACACCACATTGGAGGAATTGGTAAAACAGAATCCTCACCTACAATACAAAATGGAAAAATGGGAAGCAATACCAGAAAATCTTGATTCACAGCCACAAGAGTTGGAGGAATTGTGGTACATTCCTATTGATAAGATAGGTGGATATTGCAAAGGAGAAGAAGGGAACTCAACCTTGAGAATACAATTTGGTACAAACCATGCCCAAGCCATATTGGATAGTGGATCAGGTGTGGCTATCATGACTAAACAAACTTGGGAAAGATGGGGAAAAAGTGAATTGATACCCACTAAAATGAGATTGCAACTTGCAGATGGACATATAGAACAACCCCTAGGAATATGGGAAAAGGTGATTGTGGATATATGTGGAATAGAAATAGAGCATACTTTTGCCATAGTTGAATTTCCACAATCCACTTCATATGAAATTATCCTAGGAAGACCATTCATGAGACAGATGCAAATTGTGCAAGATTGGGGTAATGATTGCCTATACCTTCAGAGCAAAGGAAGGATAACTAGAGTGAATCTAAGAAATGGTCATTATTGTGACATATCCCCTCAAGAATGGTTCAAAATACATCAAAATCAAGAATTAAGTGAAGAATCAGAATGAAACTGAATCATCAATATGGAAGTGCAATGTGATAAGAAACCTTATAAATGGAAAAAGGAGAAAATTACAAGATGAGAGTTATGTACCACAAAAATTCAAAGATGAAGAATTTGAGCCATATGGTTGGAATCAGATATTGGCTACCATGGATTTAGCCAGTGATGAGTATGTAGGAGTGGAATTTCAAGATGAAGAAGGGTATGATGTTTTTCACATTGGAATACAAATGATAAAGGTATAAAAAATAGAAGAGGACCAAGAAGAAGAAATAATATTGGAAAATGGAAAAACACAATATTTGGAAGAAGTAAAAGCTGAAGATGCAATAAAAGATAAAATCTCAGGCAAATATAAGAAAAACAAACACAAGGAAATTGAAAAAGACCAAGAGGATGGAAAAAATGAGAAGATGACAAACAAAGATCAACAATTTGATGTACCGGCAAATTTCAAGACTTATGAAGTAGAAGACAGATTACTTCTAAAAATGAAACCAAAGAGAGAAAAGAAAAAAGGGGAGGCATATGATAATGAAGAACAAACTAAGAAGGTTATGATCACTCAGGAAGATGGGGAAGAAAGACATATTGTAATAGCTGCTGACATGACAAATCAAGAAGAGGAGGCATTAAGGAATTTGGCCAGAAACTATAGGGATGTGTTTGCCTATAGCTATAAGGTATTTGAAAGGTATTGATCCTAAAATCTGTGAGCATAAGATACCTATTACACCTGATGCAAAACCTAGCAAACAGAGACATTACACATTCAATGATAAATGCTCTGCTAAAATAAAGGAAGAAATTGACAAGTTGCTGGCTGCCAATTTCATCTATGAGATTGAGTATACAGAATGGATCTCTCCTATAGTTGTGGTACCAAAAAAGAATGGGAAACTTAGGGTATGCATTAACTTGAAAAAGGTGAATGCAGCAACTATAAGGGATAGCTATCCATTGCCTCTAACAGACCATCTTTTAGAAAGAGTGGCAGGGAAGGAGGTTTATAGTTTTTTGGATGGGTTTTCAGGATACAATCAGGTACCTATAGCATTGGAAGACCAACATAAAACTGCCTTTTCCACAGAATGGGGAATTTACGCTTTTAGGGTTATGCCCTTTGGGTTAACTAATGCCCCAACAACTTTTCAAAGATTGATGTGTCATATCTTCAAAGAGTTCCTGAGGAATGTAATGGAAATTTATGTGGATGACCTTTGTACTTTTTCATTAAAAAGACAGGATCATTTGAAAGATTTAGAAAACATATTCAGGAAATGTAGAACATATAGAGTCTGCTTAAATCCAGAAAAGTGTGTATTCTTTGTAAGACAAGGAAGAATTCTAGGTCACATAGTATCAAAAAATGGAATTTCAACTGATGAGAAAAAAATAAAGGCTATAGTAGAACTTCCAAGACCAACAAATGTAAAGGAACTTAAAACTTTCATGGGACATTGCGGGTATTATAGAAAATTTGTACACAAGTTTGCTGACATAGCTAAACCTTTGTATGCATTGATCACAAAATCTGAGTGGACCAAAGAGTGTGACCAAGCCTTTGAGACTCTAAAAACTTGTTTGGTTACAACACCAATTCTGAAAACACCCCAGTGGGATAAAATTTTTCATGTCCATGTGGATGCTTCAAATTATGCTTTGGGATGTGTGTTAGCACAACCAATAGAAGGGAGCAAGTTAGATTTCCCAATGGCTTATGCTAGTAGGCAACTGAATTAAGTAGAGAAAAATTACACAACCACTGAGAGGGAAGGGTTGGGATGATATTTGCTGTGAAAAAATATAGACATTACCTTTTGGCCAACAAATTTAAGTTCTTTGTGGATCACCAAGATTTACTTTATTTAGTAAACAAACCTTGTCACACTGGTAGAATAGTCAGATGGTTCCTTTTACTGATGGAGTTTGAGTTTGAAGTGGTGGTCAGACAAGGAAAAACACATTTGAGAGCAGATCATTTGTCTAGAATCCAGGCTAAAGAACCAAGTTCACCTTTAGATGATGACCTGCCAGATACATATCTCTTCAAGGTAGAAAGTGTTCCTGAGTGGGCCATGTCCTTAATACCTTTGCTAACCATGGGACCTTGCAGAACATTTGGAAACCACACACATTTAGTATTACAAAGGAGAAACTTTATGTTGCTAGCTGGGCACTTGTATCACCTCAACCATACAGGCATATTGGAATATTGTACTCCAGAAGAGGAGCAAAAGGTATATCTGAGAAGAGCTCATTGTTGGAACCCTTGTACTCATGCTTCCAAAATAGTTACCCTAAGTAATCTCAATAGGATGGGAGTACATTGGCCTAATAAGACTCAAGATGTAACAAAATATATTGCTAACTGCTGGGAATGCCAATCCTTGCAAAACTCAGAACTTATTACTCTATATTGGTTTCAGAAAAATCCAAAATGGAGTGAAAACATCATTGAGGAATTGAAAAGGAAGAAGAAAGGAAAACAAGTAATAGCTGGTGCAGATTCAAAAAATTTACAAGTGATCTCTGAAGAATATCAACTGATAGGAGAACAATTATATAAGAGAGGGATGGATGGATATTTAAGAATTTGTGTTCGTGAAGATAGATATTTGGAAATGTTGGAAATGGCACATTCTGGAGTGGCAGGAGGACATTTTTCAAGTGACAGAACTACTAAACTCATATTATATTCTGGCTTTTGGTGGCCAACCCTATTTCCTGATGCAAGATCATATGTGAAAAGATGTGACATTTGTCAGAGGGTGAGTCAACCAAATAAAAGAGACAATATGCCATTAGTTCCATTAATTTCAGCCAGAGCATTTAGTAAATGGGGGTTGGATTTCATTGGACCCATACATCCTCTAGCAAGACAATCCCATGCTGAATACATACTAGTAGCTACAGATTACCTGACAAAATGGGCTGAGGCCAAGGCTACAAAAAGAAATGATGCTCAGACTACTGCAAAATTTCTGTATGAGTATATCATCACCAGGTTTGGACTTCCAATCGAATTGGTAAGTGATAGGGGGACTCATTTTTGAACCAAATCATAGAAAACATAACTGAATATTTCATGATTAGTCATAGAAAGTCAGCCCCATATCACCCACAAGCCAATGGGTTAGCAGAAAGTACTAATAAAGTACTTTGTACTGTATTGTCAAAATTAGTAAACACAAACAGGAATGATTGGGACTTACAACTGAATCATTTCCTATGGGCCTATAGAGTGGTATACAAAACTGCATTAGGAACCACACCATTTAATTTGGTATATGGACAAAATGCAGTTCTGCCTTTGGAATTCCTTTTTCCAACACTGAAGGTGGGAAATCAATACAGATGGATTGGACATGAATTATCTGAAAGAGTGGTGGAATTGGAAAAACTGGGAGCTTCTAGACTCCAAGCAATTATGAACATATATGCAGACAAGAAAAGGCAAAAAGCTTATCATGATGTGCACATAAAAGAAAAAGACCTACAAGAAGGAGATCTAGTTCTGGCATACACAGTCAAGGAACATCAGAAAAAGTTTTAGAAAAAAGGACATGGGCCGTACATTATACATCAGATAAGTAATAGTGGAGCTATCCAACTAGCTAACATGGATGGAGAGATCATGCCAAACTTCATAAGTGGATGTAGAGTTAAAAGGTATGATTTCCCATTAACTGCTTCTGAATGGAGAAGATTACATCAAGCTCAAAACAGGAAAAAAGAAGAGGAAAACATTAGAAAAGAGGCTCAACAGGAGGCAAAGGAAAGGATAAGAAAAAACAAAAAACTTAGAGAAGTCCTTCTGTGTGAAACACCTCTAAAACAAAAAGAACATTTGCCTATGATAACAATGGATTGTCAAAATGAAAAAATCAAGGTTTTGATAGATTCAGGTGCACAAGTGAATTTGATTAGTTCAGATTTGTTGAATAAATTTAACTTTGTTCTTACATTCCATTCCTCAGGACCTGGATGTTTGGCGTTGTTGCCTGATGCATGCCCCTACGGGGCTTTGGGCAGAGGGTGGTTCTTCTGCTTTAATATCTTCATTCTTTATTGAACAGTTTTGGTCTTTGATTTTCTTCTTCTTCTCTTCTTACTCGATTCCCCTTCCACACGTCCCTCCTCCTGAACTCTGTCATCCCCGACACGCTTTTTGTGGTGACATGAGTACATTTGAATGGCGGTTTGCTCTCTTTGATTAAGCAGGTTGGCATGACATATCATAAACTCTTTCCACTATGTTGACTTCACTCCATCCTCTTGTGCTTGTCGGTGATCCGCAAAAAAGCTAGTTTCATAAGCCACCAGTCTTGCATTAAGATTTGATGTCATCTTTACAAAAATTTCTGAATCAATTTCGAAGAAGCCAATGAAAAATGCTTCTTCAAATGTTTGCATATATGTGCTCGGCAAAAACATAAGTCATGAATAGTATGCCATAAGTGTTAAGCGGCTCGGGATGGTGGAAAGATAAAAAATGAGTGCTTCGGATCCCTGTGTAATGCCGATGAAGTTCAAAAATGTATATTTGGCGTGTTGGAAGACTTTAATTACTGTCAGGAGCATGCTAAAAATTTTATTGGTCATTTTGACAGCCAAATCCAGAACAGTTGCATATCTAGCAATCCAAAATCCCATGGTTTTCACCATGTACTCTTCCGTTGGTAGGTAGTTATGCAGTGGACTTGGTAATAGTGGATAATTTAGCCATTGATTATTGATGCTACCCTGGCACTGTCCTTCCCAAAATTGCGACCAAGAGTGTCTGCGGGGTATTGGATAAAAAGATGGGTTTATCTGAAGTGCGTATGGTGATGCTTCCCATTGTACCCGCAGTGTAGGATTCTTTTCCAAAATTTTGCGTCTCCATATAGGATCAGCCTTTTCGAATTCTTCTTGAGTATAGTTGAATGAATCATTGCTGAATTGGAGGTTGTTGTCAGGCTCCTTATTTGTCGTTGTCTTTATATATTGCCGCGTTTGCTCTTTCAGGAGGCCATATGGTACATTAAAAGGCTTCAAGATTTTTTCCAAGTTTTTGCTCTCAATTTTAGCTTCCTTCATGACGTGTATTATGTCGGAAGTGAGGTAGGCCCTTGGCTCATGTCACACGTCCATGGTTCCATAGTTCCAGCATATACAACACAGAATCTAGCAATCTTCAATATTGACAAAACATGAAAATACCACAACTTAATCATACACATGATGAGGCAAAGATAGAGAAAGAATAGACGACATGTGTAAGGTGCTACATAAGCCATCGCTTACTCATAGTATCATATATACCAATGTTCAATGTACAATGTGGGAGCAAAACTCTCAACCACTCTATGTGATGAGAAATATATGAATGAGTGAATGTACAAATGTAACAAACATATTCAAACGTATGAGCAGAAATCTGAATATACATGAGATGTGTGACCTTATAGGTTATAGAAGAGTGAATATGAGTGACTGAAAGAGGAAGGATCAGTGTGAAACTGATAATCAACAAACCCTCATCTAACCTTAGGCTATGGAAGATCCTAAGTTAGATACGTGTGTGAAAAGATCACATACTTAAAAAGTAGCAATGAATGCTAACAAGTTTGTTGCCAGAAATCCTCAAACTCATGTGAACACACCTTCTCAAACACCTCATCCAAATATGCATAAAGCATATACGTACTGTTTCTCTAGTACCTATGCTGAATAGGACTCCTCCTGATATGAACGCCACGGCCTCCATAAACTTCAAGTAGTACCTGTGTGCATAAAGAGAATATGTACCTGAATACTTAACATAAGATGTAAATCTTATGTTAAACACCATCCAATGTCTTTGACGTAGCCCGACATCCTCTTGTAGAAGATAATCTTCAACTACAACATGTAGATGGCCGTCCTCACCATCAAGCTGCTAATGACCAAGTCTTCTTGCCATGAACAAGAGATAACCTCCTCTCCATGAGCTAGAGTGTGAGCACACCCTTCATCTTCTCCAAGAAGAATCATTAAGAAGAACCCCATAGCTGCTCCTCAACATGCTTCAAGTTAGCACCATGGTTGCCCCATGTGCTAGATGAAACACCACCTCTATTGAGGTCCAAGCTCCAAGCTTGTGTTGAATACTAAGTGAAGGATGAATATAATAATGAACCATGGTCTTCTTATATAGCAATTGTATATCTCTCCAAAAGCTCCTTCAAAAGCACAATAAAGCAATCGCTTCTAATAAAGTTACGATCACGATTTCAATAAATCACTCTCCGAAAAAATCTGTCTTCGCTATTTTAGCGTCGCGGTGCGTTGCTTTTGTTTTCCCAAAGGTTTTAATCAAAATAAACTACCGTGTGTTGTCGTCTGGGGGATTTGATCCCACGCGGGCTCAATGAGAGTACACTATGATAACCATGACGCCCAACGTTGTTGTGTGTAGAAGGAGTAGTAAGCACTTCTACAGATTCTTTGTCTGCCCGTCGATTCCTCAAGAAAAACTTGAGTAAAATGGACCAAGAGGATATCTTTAGAGATTCTATACTTGTTGTATTCTTTGAGCAAGAATGACAAGCTTTGACCATTTTCCAACCAATGAGACATTGTTTTCCAACAATCCCCCCTGCAATGTCATATTGGTACAACCTGGACTGGATCTGCAATCTGTCACAAATTGCAAACTATCACAAGCTTCAAGCTTGTACTCCCGCACTTCAGAACTAAACTTCAAATCTTCTCTTCAAAAGTCTTCTTCATAACTGAATCTAACTTTCCTTCAAAACTTTGAACTTGTTGAATATGAACCATAATACTTGAGAAAATATGCAAACTAGATATCCAATAGTGTTCCTATCAAGCAATCACTGATTGATAACAAATATAGCATGAACTGTCTCTGAACCTGCTATCTTCTGTCTTCAAAAACCTGAAAACATACACTAGGATCCATATATTTGCATTCACCTTACCAAAAAAATTTATCAACGTACTTTTGTTGTGTCATGTAAATACACTAATCAAGAACTGAACTTGGAACCTGTGAGTGACAACTCACAACTTAGTGTATTATGAACACTGTTGGTTCATCTCTGACTGTACTCAAGTCAAATCAACTCAGCTCAATTGAAATCAACTGAAATATGAGTAAAAATATATGATGTCATCATGTCTTCATCCTTTAAATCCTTCATACCTCTTTCCTTCTGAACTTGGTATAAACATATATGTGTGCACTTCTGAAATATACCTTTCTGAAATATCAAGCTTCTCTTCAATAGAACTCTGAAACCTTCTCTTGAACACAAACATCCTAACAGGAACTTTCTCCAGACATTCTCCTTCTTCCTTCTTCTTTCAAAGCTGGAACATAAAGAGAACCCGATAAAGGAAATATAGGAATACCTGAAATAGGAATACCTGTAGGTATGAATCTGCATTCTTTCACATATGGCTGATAATAAGTCTTCATGTTTCATCACCCCCCTAGATGACTTTACACTAGTATCCAGTATTCTTCAAATTATATCAGACTTTATGAAATCTTGGACGTCCTTCTTCATAAATCTGATCTTCAGTGATCAATACCTGTATCTGAAACAAAATCTTTGAACCCTTTTTATTAGCACTGTAGTTGCTAATAACTTTCACTTGTAAGTCTTCAGCTTCCCATATTGTAGAATAAGGTTAGCTGAAAAAACCTTGCTGAAAGCATTTTAGGATTCATACCCTTTTGCGCATAACAAGTATTTCCATCTCTCTGCAACACAAATCCGATAGAACCTGAATCTTTGACTTACTTCTTCCAATGTTAAGAACCTTACACAAACAAAGGATAGACAATTGACTCATAAATACTCAAGATCATATAATATCATACAAGATCAATGATCTCTCCTGTGTAGAATCTGCTCTCATCAAACCTTCATGTCTGAATGTTTGAATTATTTACCTGAATGTCTCCAAGTGTCCATGCTTCAAAGTTGTAAAACTTTTCTGCAAACAAATCCTTTCCAAGAATCTGCAACTCCTACTTGAAACATAAGTGGACAAACTTCTCACCTTGAGAACTCCAAAAGTTGCAAGTTGATACTTCATAACTTTCATATTTTACCCGGGTGAAATGTGACAGTACCTGCTTGACTTTCTTTTGGCTAACTCCACTTCTTAATCAAGTGATAGGATCTGATGGAGCACCTTTTTGAATACAAACATGTATCCAAAAATCAAGACAATCACTGAAAGTAGATTCTCCAACCGACTAGTACATCAACAAATCTGAATTTTTTGAAGTTTTATGAAAATACTGAATATGAGGTAACCTTTCCAAACATAAAACCTCAACCTAAGTCTTCAACATCTGCTACAAAAAACTCTTTTACCTTAAGAGTTAGATAAAGAAGAAATATACTTCTCTGCAACTTGTCATATACCAAGTAGCTCTGTATTGACACTCCAAGAATTCTTTGAGGGAACATATAAGCTGCCTGCTTAAAATTTTCAACTTATATATAACTCATACATATGAGTCAAAACATACAAGTTGTCTTTAAAATCTGCTGCTTTTCTTTCTCTCAATGCAATTCTTTGTCAAATCTACTAAATCATGACCAAGTGTAATGCAAAACAAGAAACTGCTTCTTCTTTAAACAAGATGTTCTCATAGACTTGTCTTTGGGTGTAGAGGATAAAATAGGAAAAGTATATGGAAAATATATGAGAAAAGGAAGCCTTACTTTTCTTTTGGAAATGATGGACTTTCTTCTTCTGCATCTTTCTTCCACTTGACGATGTCAACATCTTCAAACTTCTCTTCCATACCTTTTGTTATCTTCATCTTGAAGTAGCAAGTACTCTTGACCTCTTCAAATGAACTTTTCTCTTCCTCTAGTGCTAAGAGTAAGAGATCAAACAAATATGGTATACAAATGGAAGTGAACATAGAATCATGTTTTATCATCTCCTCATATCTCTTAATCAAAATCTTGATTCAAATGTTAAATGACTAAATTCACGAATCGTTTGTATGAATGATGAATTATCCTTCTGGAGTTACCTTCTCTAGATACCATTTGTACCTGGATATCCAACCAACTTACAACAGAAAATTGGCTGAAAACAAAAGTCATCCCATCTTCAAATTTGTCTTCTTAGATGAGCCTTCTTGCCATGAAAGAGATCTCTCAAAACTCTCTAGAAAAACCTCTAGATACCTGTTTTGATGTAGCCTTTAACTTTCAAATAATGTAAGTGTATAAAAGCACTCCTTGAAACCTTCAAATCTCTTCATAACTGCTCTTCTAAGATATGACCTGCAAATGAAAACTGATAGTAGAAAGTGATACCTGTGATTTGATGTTGATCTGATTACTTCATCTTCTCTAAACCATTATTCTTCCTTGAATTTGACGTAGCCTTCTCTTCGTCAAGTCTGGGTCTTTAAACAATACTTTTGTAAAGTATTTGCATACTCTTCCAAAAATATTGGGCTGCTAACAGATCATCAACTTCATACTCCACACTGATGAATACACATGTGACTGAATTGTCTAATTCTCAAATCTCTACTCATCTAGATTAAGTGTGTAGGTCAAATGTCAAATGTTAGAAGATGCTCTTAAATATAATATTGTAAAACTGGAATTCTGGAAAACCTGAGAATCTGAATGAGCCTTAATGCATTGATGCTAAAGATCTAAAGTTCTGAACAAAAACCTTAGTGCTCTAATACCAAATGTTGGAAGTGAGGTAGGCCCTTGGATCATGTCACAGGTCCATGGTTCCATAGTTCCAGCATATACAACACAGAATCTAGCAATCTTCAATATTCACAAAACATGAACATACCACAACTTAATCATAGAGATGATGAGGCAAAGATAGAGAAAGAATAGACGACATGTGTAAGGTGTTACGTAAGCCATCGCTTACTCATAGTATCATATATACCAATGTTCAATGTACAATGTGGGAGCAAAACTGTCAACCACTCTATGTGATGAGAAATAGATGAATGAGTGAATGTGCAAATGTAACAAACATATTCAGATGTATGAGCAGAAATATGATAGTGACTGAAAGAGGAAGGATCAGTGTGAAACTGATAATCAACAAACCCTCATCTAACCTTAGGCTATGGAAGATCCTAAGTTAGATACATGTGTGAAAATATCACATACTTAAAAAGTAGCAATGAATGCTACAAGTTTGTTGCCAAAAATCCTCAAACTCATGTGAACACACTTTCTCAAACACCTCATCCAAATATGCATAAAGTATATACGTACTGTTTCTCTTGTACCTATGCTGAATAGGACTCCTCCTGATAGGAACGCCACGGCCTCCATAAACTTCAAGTAGTACTTGTGTGCATAAAGAGAATATGTACCTGAATACTTAACATAAGATGTGAATCTTATGTTAAACACCATCCAATGTCTTTGACGTAGCCCGACATCCTCTTGTAGAAGATAATCTTCAACTACAACATGTAGATGGCCGATCCTCACCATCAAGCTGCTAATGACCAAGTCTTCTTGCCATGAACAAGAGATAACCTCCTCTCCATGAGCTAGAGTGTGAGCACACCCTTCGTCTTCTCCAAGAAGAATCATTAAGAAGAACTCCATAGCTGCTCCTTAACATGCTTCAAGTTAGCACCATGGCTGCCCCATGTGCTAGACGAAACACCACCTCTATTGAGGTCCAAGCTCCAAGCTTGTGTTGAATACTAGGTGAAGGATGAATATAATAATGAACCATGGTCTTCTTATATAGCAATTGTATATCTCTCCAAAAGCTCCTTCAAAAGCACAATAAAGCAATCGCTTCTAATAAAGCTACGATCGCGATTTCAATAAATCACTCTCGGAAAAAATCTATCTTCGCTGTTTTAGCGCTGCCGTGCGTTGCTGTTGAAGCTCAAGGTCAAGGACAAAGCATGGAAGCACATCAAAGAAGTGGACATAGAAGAAGAGAGAGCAAGTAGGGAGCTCCAAGAAGTGTATGTCAAATTTTCAGAAGAATCCCCTACAAAAATAGTGATTTTCATCACTAGAAACCATTGTAAATACCATTATCTATTTTTAGTAACTCCATTTTGTTCAAGCCGAGGAGTCCTCGAGCTTGAGGAGTATTAGAAGTACCATCGTACCAATTTTCATAATTTTTAGACTTCGTTTGAGCCCTCAAATAAGCCCTGGAACCTAATTTTTAACTAGGCCGGACACTAGGTCTGGACAGGGCCAAAACTAGTCAAAAAACTATAAAAAGAGCTAGAGAGCTCATTTTTGAGGTTAGCTTGTTAGAGAATAGAACTTTTGTAAGAGAACTCTTTTGCAATCTAAGCTTTCCATTGTTCCTCTCTTTGATCTTACTTTGTGCGCGTGTGTGTGTATGTGTGTGCATGTTTGTGTGCTTTCACTCACGCACTTGTGCCTTCACTTGCTCGTGGTCTTCATACCAGTCCTCACGTCTCCGCGGATTGACAATTAAAGGAGGTGGTGCTTACGCTTGAGCTACACCAAATTTTGGCGCCGTTGCCGGGGAGAGAGCTTCGAGGACGAGCGTTGTGATGGTAAGATCGTAGATTTGCGACGTTGGAAGGTAAAAAAACTGTCATTTCAGTTCATTTTCTGTTTTTTCCTCTTCATCTTCATCATCATCATCATCTCCACCTTCTTCCATCTTCTTCTTCATAGAAAATTCTTGTTTTTTAGTGCATTTTCACCATTTTCATACCATTTTTCATGCATTATTGTGTGGGAAGGAGTTAGGAGGTGCAAGGGAGAGCAAGCGCTGCATTTTTTTCATGATTTTCTGCTCATACGGAGCTCGCCATAGCCGGCGCTCAGAAATTTGAATTTCCCGCCAAAAAACGCGATTCTGTGATGAAAATCGCGATTCTGTGAAAATTCAAAATTTTTTGAAAAATCACGATTTTCAGTTTTCCCGCCTAAAAGTTGGTTGAAAAAATCGCGATTCTGTGTTTTTCTCAAAAAAACACGATTCTCTGCTCAAAATCGCGATTCTAAAAAAAAAAAAACACGATTCTCTGCTCAAAATCGCGATTCTCACCAATCACGATTTTCAGCAAAAACACGATTTTGTGAAAAAGGCGATTCTGTGAAAACACAATTTTTTGCTCAAAATCGCGATTTTCAAAAACACGATTTTGTGCTCAACATCGCGATTTTCATGTGAAAAATACGATTTTCAAAAAACACGATTCTCTGCTCAAAATCGCGATTCTCACCAATCACGATTTTCAGCAAAAAACACGATTTGGTGAAAAACACGACTTTCTGCTCAAAATCGCGATTCTCACAAATCACGATTTTCAGCCAAAAATACAATTTTGAGAAAAACACGATTCTGTGGGACAAAATCGCGATTTTCAAGTCAAAAACACGATTTTGAGAAAACACGAATTTTTGCTCAAAATTGCGATTTTCAATTCACGATTTTCTGCTCAAAATCGCGATTTTCATGTCAAAAACACGATTCTGAGAAAACACGATTTTCAGTCAAAAACAGGATTTTGTGAATCACGATTCTCTGAGTCAAAATCGCGATTTTCAGAAACACGATTTTGTGATCAACATCGCGATTCTCTGAAACACGATTTTGTGATCAACATCGCGATTCTCTGAAACACGATTTTGTGACCAACATCGCGATTTTCAGAAACACGATTTTGTGATCAACATCGCGATTTTCAAATCACGATTTTCTGCTCAAAATCGCGATTTTCAGAAACACGATTTTGTGATCAACATCGCGATTTTCAGAAACACGATGTTGTGATCAACATCGCGATTCTCTGAAACACGATTTTGTGATCAACATCGCGATTCTCTGAAACACGATTTTGTGATCAACATCGTGATTTTCAGAAACACGATTTTGTGATCAACATCGCGATTTTCAGAAACACGATTTTATGATCAACATCGCGATTTTCAAATCACGATTTTCTGCTCAACATCGCGATTTTCAAATCACGATTTTCTGCTCAAAATCGCGATTTTCAAAAACACGATTTTGTGCTCAACATCGCGATTTTTTTGACTTCACAGCATCGCGATTTTCAGAAAGTTCACAAAATCGCGATTTTCTCCAAAGGTCCTGTTTGCCTGTTTTGACCCCCAGGAGCCTGATTTGACATAACTTTCTCATCCAAAGTCCATTTTTTGAGCTCTATAGCTTGTTGGAAAGCTCGTTTCAAATCCTACACGATCTCAACTGTTTTTTTCAAGAATAATGTGTTGATTTTGAGATAGGATAATTTGAAGTTGACCCTCAGGTGGGACTAGGGAACCAAGGGGGCTCTAAAGGATTTTGAACCATACCAAAGGGAAAATTTGGACTCTTGACTAAAGCTTATGAACCTGAGATCTGGTAGACACTTAGGCAAGGATAAACAAAGCATTAGATCTTCTGAGGCTAGTGTCAACCATACATCCAAGTCTTGGGCACAACAACTAAGTGGTCATCTTTTATTCAGATCAGACACAAGTGATTCAGAAATGTCTTTTAGTATGGGAAAACCTGCAGGTGGCTCAGGGACTGCCCATCTACAAACACCGGAAGGTCCCTATAAGACACAGTTGGAATATATTCAGACCAACCAATTAGGTGCTCGCATCTATGAGGATGGTCTGAGGCGATCAGTGGTCCAACTCAAAAATCCAGATCAATCCTTTGGACTTGAACACCCGGTGGTCAAGTTCGAAGAGGGTTCATACATTGATAAGGAAGGAACCATGTATGTGGTTACCAACCAACCCGATAGGACCGATGAGTTTGGAAATATCATTCATGAGAATGAGATAGGAGACCTAGAACAAGGAAATATAGGACAAGGACCCCAGACTCCTAGAGGCAAGTCAGTTTTGACCCGAGTGATCACTCCAGACTGGATCCCTCAAGACAACAAAAGCATAGAACTATTTTTGAATAGAGAAACAGAGGAAGCCTTTTGGAGATTCAAGCCAGAACAACCTAGCCAATTGGGCATAGTCATCATCTACGAGTTCAAGGATCCAGAGATACCAGGAAAGGTTGTCTACCTGGATAACACATCAGAGAAAATTTTCTTGGTAACAGAACATGATAGACATGCATATACTTGGAAGAATGAATTGATTTTCCCCCCCACCAAGATCCAATGTTTTCCACGGCCTCCAAGGAGTAGGGTCATCCCAAGCTCAGGAAGCCCAGAGAGAAAGAACTAGAGAGAGACCGGAGGTAAGTTTTGCATACACAGTGGGCAGGAATAGGTCAGGATTTGAAAATGAAAGACCTGAAAGAGAGAGATATCAAGCACATAGGCAACAAAGAAATGAACATGAATTTCCATTGCTTAGAACCCTCAGACCCACTCAAGTGATCAAGGCAATGAAGAATTATTTTGACGGGTCAGGAGATCCTTATGATCATGTGGCTGAGTTCAAACAAGTGTTAAGAGCCGAACAAATTGAGGACTGGTTCACCCAGTACGAGGCATTTGGTTTGACCCTTAAAGGCACGGCCTTAGCTTGGTTTCAACCATTGAGTAGAAGCAGCTATCGCGATATAGGTCAACTGCTAGACGAATTCATTGTAGAATTTTCCAAGAGTGGTATCAGGCATAACACATCGTCCCTGATCCATAGTTTCAAGCAGACACCCCAAGAAACAGTGCGACTAGCAGGTAGAAGGTTCAGACAGTACCTAGAAAGATGCCCTGCTCCAGAGCTACCCACACCAGTCAAACAAGTGGCTTTGTTTTTAGATGGCTTATTGAGCACAAAGTTAAGATCCTATGTATACTTGAAAGATCCTAGATCCATAGAAGAGTGTGTGCGGACGTGCATAGACATAGAAGATAACTTGGGTGAGGAGTTAGGATTGGCCAAACTCTACAAAGATTCGGATAGTTCTACTAGTCATACTTCAAAGATCTCCATAGAAATAGAAGAGATAGCTGAGCAAGTTGCCAAGAAGCTGGGGGTCCAAAATAAACAAACACAGGGAGTCACTTCATTGAATCGGTGCTATACTTGCGGAGGTGACCACATGGCTAACGTATGCCCAATGCAAAACCAAAACATTAGAGAAAGGAATGCTCCATATTGCACTATTGAGAGAAAATACACAAACCACACGGCTCAAGATTGTCCCTACAATAGGCAGGCTGTTAGACAAAATTATCAGCAACCTTACCCACAAGGTAGGTATCAGAATCAATACCAACAGCCATATTACAGACCACAACAGCAATATCAGGTACCATATAGGCCACAACCTGTCTTGGTAAACCAACCACCAGCTCCAGCCAATGTGATTCCAGTCAAGTATGCTGTGGGAGAGGAAAATCCAAATAGAGCTTTGGTGCCACTAACCCCATTGATACCAGATAATGACTCTCATGCTCATAGTTCAGACTACTCCCATGAAGGTAGTCCACATGCTTATTACACAGAGTCACCTGAACATAGCGAGATTTACTCGTATCAATATGAGGCACCGCCTATGGAGCAAAATTGGGAGCCAGAATACTCCAATGTCATGTACACAAATCCTAACCCTAGGCCCCAGTTGAGACAAATGAGACCACAAGCCCCTAGAGGATCTTGTTTCAGATGTCATGGTGACCATTTCATTCGTGACTGTCCCCACCCACCATCTCCGAGTCAAGGACAGGCTATCACAATACAGGCTTTTTGTCCTGATTGTGGCAAAGACCATCTCCCCAGAGATTGTCCAAGAAACCCCTCTAGTGCACCCAAGATTACACCCATTAATGTGGTAGGCTTAGTGGCAGATCCAAGTTCAAGTAGTAGCAATGTGGCTCCTATACAAGCTGTCACTAGAGCACAAGCCTTAAAACAGGATAAACCAGTAGAACAATCAGAGTCGAGTGAATCGGGAGAGCCTAGTAAGAGGAAAACAAGAACATGGAAGGATACCAGAGAGAAGGCCAATCGCAAGTGGAATAAAAAGTTATCGGAACTAGAAGAAAGCTTAAAAGAAGCGAAAACAAAAATAGAAGACATTGCATCTCAAAGCCCCTCGCATGCCGAAACTCCATCCACTCCACCTCATCCCACCCCACCACCCATTGTAAATAGACCGCAACCAGGGTCTGTTCTTGCAGATCCAACCCCAGAAGGCTTGGACATGATGTTCAAGGCCTACCAGCCTCGACTTCAAGAAGGGCCTACAACGGCAAACCTAGACAAGAGTTACCCTAGAGCAGATTTAGAGATTGAACGGATGAAAATGTGCATGAAAATGGTAGAACAAGCTCAAGCCATACTTGAGACTAGTCAAAAGTTCAATCAGACAAACTCTATCAAATCGGATTTGCATTTCCAGGGCTTACTAGAACGATTAGAGCAGTTGGTAAACAAACCACAAGTTTCTCTACCTCCACAGGCTCAACCAGTTATTGAAAGAGGAAGCTCACCACCAAGGGGAGCTTATGTTCCTAATTCCACGGATGCTGGAATACCTCCTTCTATTCAACAGTACTCTCAAGAGTTCTTGCGGGAAATACAAGAGGAGAAATGGGCCAAGGAGAAGGGTAATTCCCCTCCTATTCCTGAGATTGATGATCTTCATGATCAATTTCCCCAAGACATTCCATCTATTTACGAAGATGAAGCAGAACAAGAAGACGAAAGATTAGATTTTGAATCTAATACCTTAGAAGAACTGCCTCAATTTCTAGGCCCATGGGAATCTGAATCACTCCAGATTAGAGCTCCCACAATACTAGTAAGAAATGAAGACTCAGTGGTTCCAAGGAACACGGATGTCGTGAAGAACACTAAGGTTCAGTGTCATCTCACTGTAGAAGAGTTGCTCAAAGCAAAACCTGAGCTCTGGAATCATGTGAAGGATCAGGTTCCAGAACTTGATTCCAACATGCCAAAAGCAGGCTCCAAGCAAAGGGTACCAGAGATACCTCTAGACAAAATAGGGGACATGTGTGAGGGTGAAGAAGGTAATACTTATCTTCCCATCACCTACCAAGGTTACACAACCAAAACAATCATAGATTCAGGTGCTGGTGTTGCTATTGCGACCACCTCCTTGTGGAAGCAATGGGGCAAGCCCACATTAAGACCAACTAGAATGAAGCTTCAAATGGCTGATGGTCATTTTGAAAGACCTCTAGGATTGCTAGAAGGGATCACTCTAACCACTTGTGGTGTAGAGTTTGAGCACACATTTGCTATATGTGACTTTGAGAAAAATAATGTCTTTGAGATGATCCTAGGAAGACCCTTCCTACGACAATTGCAAATAGTACAGGATTGGGGAACTAACTCCTTGTGCTTACAGCACTTAGGGGTTACCACCAAGGTCAATTTGAAGGATTACACCTTCAGAGATGTACCACCCCTACAGTGGAATTCTATCCACAAAGTGAAAGAAGATTCCATCTCTGTGCATTCTGAAAGTTCACCTGATCCATCATGGCTGCATGAAGATACTCATTTGTGGATGTGCAAAGTCGCAAAGGAAGAGGAAAAACGTTTAAAGGCAAGAGAAGAAGGAACTTCGTTAGGAGATAGACCAGTTAGAGACCCAGCCTACACACCGATGATCTTTCCAGATGAGGAGTTTGAGCCTCATGGCTGGCCTGAAATCTTAGCCACCATGGACATTGCTGTCAATGAGGAACAGTGGACACCTCATTGTGATGAGGAGGGTTATGATATCTCAGTGTTCATGTGTCAACCCTTGCTAGAAGAATGTGACCCTAGTGATGTCATAGAAGAGGAAGAGAATGACGATGATCTGGAGTCTATTGTGATGGATAGTTGCTTTAACTCAGAGCAGCACTATCTAGAAGATATAGGAGTGTTCACCCAGAAAGAAGAAGAACCTCTCATAAGTATTAAAACAGTAAACTCAAAGGATGGAAGTGAGAGTAGTCAAAAGAAAAAGAAAAGAAAAGCAGTGAAACAAGAAAAGGAGGAATCATTGTTTGAAGTACCAGAAAACTTCAAGAAATATGAAGTTGACGACCGCAAAATTTTGGTACGAATGCCTAAGAGAGAGGCCATCATAGGAGAATCATATGATAATAAAGAAAAGACCAAGAAGATTGTAGTGACCATTGAAGAGAACGAAGAGAGATGCACATATATAGGAGATGACCTAAGTGCAAGAGAAGAAATGGAGCTCATAGCTCTATTAAGGGAATATAGGGATGTGTTTGCATGGCACTATAGAGACTTGAAAGGGGTAGATCCAAGAATTTGCTCTCATACTATCCCCATGACTGCTGATGCTAAGCCCACCAAACAGAAGCCCTACACATATAATGATACCTATGCAGCCAAAATCAAAGAAGAAATTGATAGGTTGATTGAGGCTGGATTCATCTATGAGATTGAGCATACCGAATGGGTGTCCCCCATTGTTGTGGTACCCAAGAAGAACGGGAAGTTGCGAGTGTGTATTAACCTTAAAAAAGTTAATGCCGCTACGATTAGAGATAGTTATCCACTTCCAATCACAGAACACCTTTTGGAGCGTGTTGCAGGCAAGGAAGTTTATAGCTTCCTTGATGGATTTTCAGGTTACAATCAAGTGGCCATTGCCCCAGAAGATCAACACAAAACAGCTTTTGCTACAGAGTGGGGAATCTTTGCATTTCGGGTGATGCCATTTGGGCTCACCAATGCACCTGCAACATTCCAAAGGCTCATGTGTCATGTCTTCAAAGAGTTCTTGCGAAAGAGCTTAGAAGTGTATGTGGATGATTTATGTGCTCATTCCCAAGAAAGAAGGGTTCACATCCCTGAACTCAGACAAATCTTCAACAAATGTAGAGAATATCGAGTGTGTTTGAACCCAGAAAAGTGTGTGTTCATGGTGCGTCAAGGTAAAATCCTCGGTCATATTGTTTCTAAGAATGGAATCTCAACGGATGAAGATAAGGTACGAGCCATAGCGGAGCTGCCAAGGCCAAGGAATGTTAAAGAGGTACAAGCCTTTATGGGCCATTGTGGATATTACCGTAGGTTTATCCACATGTACGCGATCATAGCTAGACCCCTTTATGCCTTGTTGTCTAATTTTGAGTGGAACGACGAATGCGAGAATTCTTTCAATGAACTGAAGAAACGTTTGTGCACAGCACCAATACTGACCACTCCTGATTGGAATAAACCATTCCATGTCCATGTGGATGCATCCAATCATGCCATAGGATGTGTGCTGGCACAACCCACAGGTGAAGGGAATTTAGATTTGCCCATAGCATATGCTAGTAGACAACTAAACCCAGCCGAAAGAAATTATACCACAACCGAGCGAGAAGGGTTAGGCATGGTATATGCTGTAAAGAAGTTTAGACACTATTTATTGGCCAACAAGTTCAAGTTCTTCACTGATCATCAAGCTTTGTTATATTTGGTCAATAAACCTTGCAATACTGGACGCTTAGTAAGATGGTTCCTCTTACTAATGGAGTACGACTTTGAAGTTGTTGTCAGGAAAGGTAGAACCCACCTTCGGGCAGATCACCTTTCTCGCATTACTTCAGGAGAGTCACTACAAGGAGTGTTTGATGAACTACCTGATGCTTATCTGTTCAATTTGGAAGTTGTTCCTAAATGGGCAAATAAGTTGGTACCAGTCCTAACCTTCGGCCCTGCAAATAAGACTGTGAAAACATCACAAGAAGAAATTGTAAAATCACAAAAATATCACATATTGGCAGGAAGCATGTACAAACAAGATACTGAGGGTGTATTAGCTTGTTGTGTCGAGGATGATGAACATAGTAGTTGGTTGGAGCAAGCTCATGAGGGATTGCTAGGAAATCACTATTCTAAACAACGAACATTGCAGAATTTGAAACGTTTAGGAGTGTATTGGCCTAGCATGGACAAAGAAATACATGAGTGGATCAAGAATTGTCCAATGTGTAGAGAGAAACCACCAGTGGAGCATGCGACCCTTTATCAAGTATCATTAATTCCAGATTGGAGTACTCCATTGGTAGAGTTTATGAGATCGGGAAGATTACCCAAAGAGGCCAGTCTAGCAAGAAGACGAAATATGGAGCAAGAGGCTCAAGGCTATGCCTTAGTAGGAGAAAACCTATACCGAAGAGGTAAAGATGGTTACTTAAGACTGTGCGTTCATGAATCAGACTATTTAAGGGTCTTAGAGACTGCACACAGTGGTGTTGCAGGTGGACATTTTGGCCCTGACCGAGTGATTAAAACCATTCTATTCTCAGGACTTTGGTGGCCCACTCTTCATATGGATGCACATACCTATGTGAAGAAATGCGATACATGCCAACGTGCACAATATCCAGTGAGAAAAGACGAGATGCCCTTGAGGCCAATGATGGGAGGACGTGCATTTTCGAAGTGGGGCATAGACTTCATAGGTCCTATTAACCCCCCCGCTAGAAACTCCCATGCAGAATACATCATTGTAGCCACAGATTACCTTACAAAGTGGGTAGAAGTCAAAGCCACAACAAAGAATGATGCTCAGACTACGGCTAAGTTCTTATTCGAGAATGTGTTCACGAGATATGGACTACCAATAGAGTTGGTGAGCGATAGAGGCACACACTTCTTGAATGAAGTCATTGAAAATCTTCTCCAAGAATTCTTGGTGATACATAAGAAATCTGCCCCCTATCATCCACAAGCCAACGGACAAGCCGAGAGTACCAATAAGATCCTCTGTAACGTATTGACAAAATTGGTAAATAATAAACGCTCTGATTGGGACAAACAACTTCATCATGCTGTTTGGGCTTATCGAGTTGCCTACAAAACGGTACTCAACGCCACCCCATTTCAGATGGTCTTCGGACAGAACGCTGTGCTACCATTAGATTTCTTAATCCCTGCCTTAAAAGTAGCACAAGAGTATGAGTGGAATGGGCATGAATTATCCTCTAGGATCTTTGATCTCGAACGCTTGGGTGAAACGAGGCTACGAGCGGCAGCAGGCATCTACGCTGCAAAGAAGAGGCAAAAGGCATACTTTGATGCACACATCAAGGATAAGGGATTGAAAGAGGGAGATCTAGTGTTGGTATACACACTAAAACAACATGCCCGTAAGTTGGAAAAAAGAGGTTATGGACCCATGATCATTAATAGAATTTCCACTAGTGGTGCAGTTCAGTTGGCCACTCTAGAAGGAGATATCTTGCCAAACTATATTAGTGGCTGTAGAGTCAAGCTATATCAAGAACCTCTTACTGAGGATATGCTAATGAGACTCAACACTGCGAAGAAGCGAAAAGAAGAAGAGTTAAGAGTGAGAGAAGAAGCACAGGAAGAGGCCAGAGAGCGTATTAGGCAAAATAAGTTAAGGCGATTAGGCCTAGATGTCAACTCAAAAGCCCCAAAATATCACATGGATATGTGTCAAAAGTCAGGCATTGCGACTTCTCAGGTCATTGACCGAAGACCCTTTGTGACCATAGAGATAGGACAAGGGAAGGGTGCAAGGACGGTGAAAGCATTGATTGACTCAGGTGCAGCAAGTAGTGCAGTTAAACTTTCCTACTGCCAAGACTTGGGGTTGAACATCAATCCCATAGAAGCTTATCTCATAGGATTGGGAGGTGTGGAAACCCCTTGTTTGGGCGAGGTGGAACTTCCCATCTACCTTCAAGATGTTCCAATGAAAGTCAAAGCGCTAGTATGTCAAGATGAGAACCTTACAGAACCACTTGTCTTGGGTCAAGATTGGATCTATGACCATGCAGTTAACTTAAACCTAAGAAGTCAAATTCTTCAAGTTTGGGTACATGAACAATGCATTACATTAGAATTAGAGAACTGCATGCTCCTAGATCATGGCACCACACACTCTCTTAGTTCTTCCAAGACTAATCATATGAAAGAAGATGTTGTATGTGTCAAAAGCTCTATGATGCAGAAGGAGTCAGTTGTGGAAGACCAGGTTCGAAGGCGGGTGGATCTTTCTTCTTCTCCAAAGACTCAAGTAGCCACAGTAATGAGCCCACCACACAAGCAAACACCACCGTTCACGACAACTGCTACATCAAATAGAAAGACACCATTCGGTAAAAAAGCGGTTCCGGGCATGAAGCAGATCTGGGTACGCAAAGGAGAGCAACCACCAGCCTTACCCCCACAAATCCCATCCATGCACACTAACCAAGCCAGAAGACGAAGGAAGCAGCTCAGACAAGCTCCGTCACAAGATATCCAACAAGTTTGGGTGCCTAAGAAGTTAGCTGCAGCTCAACAAGGGCAATTACAGATATGGGTACCTAAGAAGATCCTACACCCACAACAACCTTTGTTCTCCCACATGCAAAAGGTTTCAACAAAGAGGCCAAAAAGAGAAAAGGGTAAGAACCACGTACAGAGACCAAAGGAAGATCAAATCAGCTCTTCAACATTAGTAGGAAGACATGCAAAAAGGATATGGGTTTGGAAGCCAAAAGTGCAAGTAGCCTCCACCGAACCAAAGCATCAACCACACTGGATACCACAGTTCAGAAAGCATCCAAAGAGAAAGACGCCTGAAGTGACCTCTACAGTGCCAAATGATGTTCTAAAATGGACTCCAATAAGGAGGATTACATCAGTTCGAGACTCAATGGATACCTCCACTAAGGCCGGCATCAACCTCCACAAATAACATCGAAAGCCTTGAACGAGCAACAACCATGTGCTCCTTGCACAACCCTGTCTTTTGCACCATTCAGGTCATGCATTTCCAAAGTATGCATTAATATAGGGCCACATTACACGGCCGTGCATAGACACACTTGAGAATCCCATGCACAAGAGCACAGTGACATATGTCGAACATTTCTATTGATACTAACTTTTGTGTTCTTGTTTTGTGATATCCTGTTCCTCAAAAAAAAAAAAAAAAAAAAAAAAAAAAAAAGAGAGAGAAGTGGGAGAGAGCTTGTTCCCAGTGTGTCTCGGCCAGCAGTGAGATTATTGCTGCCTTATCTGGTAGAGGACAAGCATTTGGCATGAACATGGCATCTACAGCTATGATTTTCTCTTACCATGGTAGGAATGAAGAGCTTGAAGGTCCGCAACTTGCGTGATGCTTAACTACTTCATGTACCAGAGCATCCAAGGAGATATCTGCAAAAGGTAGTTCTGGAGGAGAAGACTCCTGCATATGGTGAGCTAAAGAGTATATGTGAAACACAGCTTGGTGTAGTTACCCGATGTTGCTTGCCAAGGAATATAAAGCAATTCAATTCTCAGTATTTCCTGAACCAGTATGGAATAGTAGCACTGGTGAATGGTCTATGTCAATCAGCATGGTAATCTCTTAGAAACCGGCACGTGTCCAATATTCCTCTGAGTGTCAATATAGGGAAGTGAACGTGCATGAGCCCAAGCTCAGAAATGCACATTGTTAGTGACAAATGTTGCTTTGAAAAGAGGAGAGGGGATCCACCACTCAAAAGATCTCATCAGTGGACAATCAACATGGACATTCATCAACAAGGTTCCATCCCAAAGGCCGAGTGTACAACACGAAGAGGCAAACATCCATCAACCTTCGCCATGGTAAGTATCTTTACTCTGGAAACACCATAACCATGATAGTTTAGGAAACCTCTTTGTCAGCATACCCTTGAGCACTTAGCTCAAGACCCGCAATTTTTGCACCATACTTCTTCCAATGCATTTTCCAAGTAAGCATGCGTAGGGCTACATTACAAGGCCGTGCACAAGGCACATACTTTTTTCAACCCATGCACGAACACACTTACCCATCACTCAATATGGGTTATGAGTACTTGGCTTGACTACTATGAAGATCAACTTTGGAAGATCTAGAAAACATCAACGGAGACTCACAACGACACAGTCATGCTGGAATACAAGGCAGAAGCACATACCAAGAGACTACAACCTGCAAAGACTCACAAGTGATAGATGAAGAACGTCGGACGACTTGTGTTCATACAGAAGGGACACTCCCTCTCAAGGCACTACTTGGAACAATCACTACAACAAGGGTCTGTCAGGGACGACAGACTCGAGAGGGGGGGGAGTGTTGAAGCTCAAGGTCAAGGACAAAGCATGGAAGCACATCAAAGAAGTGGACATAGAAGAAGAGAGAGCAAGTAGGGAGCTCCAAGAAGTGTATGTCAAATTTTCAGAAGAATCCCCTACAAAAATAGTGATTTTCATCACTAGAAACCATTGTAAATACCATTATCTATTTTTAGTAACTCCATTTTGTTCAAGCCGAGGAGTCCTCGAGCTTGAGGAGTATTAGAAGTACCATCGTACCAATTTTCATAATTTTTAGACTTCGTTTGAGCCCTCAAATAAGCCCTGGAACCTAATTTTTAACTAGGCCGGACACTAGGTCTGGACAGGGCCAAAACTAGTCAAAAAACTATAAAAAGAGCTAGAGAGCTCATTTTTGAGGTTAGCTTGTTAGAGAATAGAACTTTTGTAAGAGAACTCTTTTGCAATCTAAGCTTTCCATTGTTCCTCTCTTTGATCTTACTTTGTGCGCGTGTGTGTGTATGTGTGTGCATGTTTGTGTGCTTTCACTCACGCACTTGTGCCTTCACTTGCTCGTGGTCTTCATACCGGTCCTCACGTCTCCGCGGATTGACAATTAAAGGAGGTGGTGCTTACGCTTGAGCTACAGTTGCTTTTGTTTTCCCAAAGGTTTTAATCAGAATAAACTATCGCGCACTGTCGTCTGGGGGATTTGAACCCACGCGGGATCAATGAGAGTACACTATGATAACCACGGCGCCCAACGTTGTTGTGTGTAGAAGGAGTAGTAAGCACTTCTACAGATGCTTTGTCCGCCCGTCGATTCCTCAAGAAAAACTTGAGTAAAATGGACCAAGAGGATATCTTTAGAGATTCTATACTTGCTATATTCTGTGAGCAAGAATGACAAGCTTTGACCACTTTCCAACCAATGAGACATTGTTTTCCAACATGTTATTTGATCTTCAAATTCGGCAGTAAGTTGGGACACCAATAGTGCCCTCTCATGTCGGCTTAGTTCTGCAATATCCCGATTATTACGTTCAAATTGGATCTCCATGTCCTCCCTTATCGGTGAATGATGGAAGGGGGGAGAGAGAGGACGTACCTCAATCTCCTCAGTAGCCGCTGTGGATTTTGGAACTACTGGTGTCCCCTGAATTGCCTTTTGCTCTAGCCGCTCTTGTAGCTGCTTGATCATCTCATCTTTTTGCTTGATTTCTTCATTGGCCTTAGCAATTGTGTCCTTGTTTTTGAGAATTTCTTTAGCTACAACATCAAGGTGATTAGTGTCTTCTTTACATTACACTAAATATCGATTCTCTGCTTTTTTCCACTTTGTCTTTAGAGCTGCGGTATCATCCATATATGTCTTCCATTCGGCAATGACTGCCTGCTCCTGCTTGAGCTGATCTTCATACTTAGCTATCTTTTCCTCCATTTCTTTGATGTCTTTTTTTGGTCTTCCCTGAACTTCTATGGGTTGATCACTAAGAAGAGCTGTCATTAGCTCCTTGTTTCTGTTCCTTAGGTTTTCTGCCTCCTCCATGTATACCTTTATTTGTGATTCTAAGATCTTACTTCTTGCATTCATCCGCGTCTTCTCAGCCTCGCTAACCTCATATTTCTTCTGTAATTCCTGTAGTTGTTCTTTTAATTTTGCATTTTCCATCTCTAAAGTTTTGCACTACTTCTTGACCTCTTTAACTTCATTTTCTTTATGTATTATTTGCTCTCTTGCTAGCTTTAATTCTGCTGAGAGGTTCGTACCGATTTCTTGAAGTTCATGCTTGTCCTACATTGCTTGATCATAGTCCTCATCAGCCTCAAGCATTAACTGTTGCGTATCCATTGCGGTTCTGATCATGTCTTGCACTACTGGCTTGAGCTAAGCGATGTCGACATTCAACCATGTTCTCGGTATGCTTGGAGCTTCTCCAATTTGTACATCTTTTCCATGCTCTACATGGATAGTTTCGTTGTGTGGTTATCTGATTTATAGTTGAATTTCTGGTTCTTTTCGTTCTTCTTCTAAGTCAATAGTTTTCGTGGCACTCCCTTGAAATGTGACATCCATGGGGGAGGGTTCTGCCACAACCCTTATCGGAGTGAAGGGTTCTGAGTCTTCGACTGTAGCTTCTTTAGGCTCTTGCTTTGGATTCTTGATTGATTCCTCTCCTTTAAGCATTGTCTCTTTGATTAGAATTTTGGAAGCATCATTTAGTTGGATGACATGTGTTCCTTCTTGGTTTGCTTCCTTGCCTGTTGTGTCTTGATTGTGTTTGATGGGGGTGTCATTCACCTTCATGCCCTCTTCTATTTCATTGTAGTTTATGGCATTAAGTTCCTCCCATTGTCCATCATCCTTGGATTCACTTTCAATATCCACATTTAATAAGAATGTGGCGGGTTCTTCTTGTGCATCCGAAGATGAGCTTGAATTATCCAACCCTAATTCTCTGTATCGATGCCCCTTGGTGAGCTTCTTTTTTGCATCCATATCGTGGTGGGCCTATAGAATCTTCAGAAGCCATCTGCACTTGTAATGAAAGGTGCATTAGCTTCAATAGAAGATATAGCAATTGTGCGGTGCATTGTTTATGACATGTTGTGGCTTTGTCACTCCGTTTCCCTTGCTTCTATAAGTGAGATCTCTTACCACATATTTTTATTTCTTTTCTTAAAGAAAACAAGTATTAGTATAGCCGAAGCATTTATTTATTTACATAGTAGGTCCATTCCTAAGGAAGTTGAAGCTATGACCTATTCTCCATTGGAGAATGTGCACCACTAATTTTATTATGTACATCATGTGCCGAATGCCTGGCCTCGTAATGTGGCCCTATTATGCATACTTTAGGTGCATTCCATACTTCATGAGTGCAACTGGAATCTTCGCTATTCTGGTGGTCCATTCCTCATAGCTGCTTTGGTTTCCAAATCCATTTTGTGGTCGCATTGATAGGCCGTGTCTTCTCTCTGGTCCTTCGAGCTTCATGTGTTTCTTTTGTTTCTTCTGATGTCCTAGTGATAGAGGTTTTTCTTTGCATGTTTCTATGACGAGTCTGTCTTGGCTTCGTTGTCCAAATGTCTCGATGTAATGTATCCTCCTGTTTGCTTATCTCTTGATTGGCTGCTTGTCTGACCTTCTTGGGAATCCATATCTGTTGTCATGCCTTCTGAGCTTCAATCAAAGGCTTAGGGAGCCATACCTGCAAGAGTCTTTTTGGTTCGGATTTCGGTGAAGCTGACTTCTTGTCCTCCTTTTTCTCCTCATGAATTGGTGTTGAGGATTCTGATTTCTGCACTTGATCCTTGTGTACCCATTTGAATCTGACCTTTCCTGGATGTGAGTATTTGATTGTGGTTTCCCAAATTGGTGATCTTTCTGTCGCGTGAGAAACTCTCAGATTGTTGATTTCCTTAGTGTCTGTATGTTCAGTAGGATGAATTCGCTTCTTCCTTGGACATGTTAGGGTTTGAACTTTTTGCTTCCTGCTCCTGAGTCTATCAAGGCATCTATCAATTTTTACTCTGTCTTGCCAATCCCTACGTTTAGGTAGGGTTGTGACATGTAGGCATTAGTCCTGTTAGACTTATGGACTTGATAATTCGCCATGGGGACAGGCTCTTCTCCTTGGAGATACCGTTCGTCTCTTTCCCTAATCTACTCTTTCCGTTTCTTAATACGTTCCAAGGCTTCTTGCCGTGCCTCTTCTCTAATCTGTTCTTCCTCTTTCTTCTTTTTTTGCGCACCTACAAGACGAGCTAACATGTGATCCATCAATGGCTCCATGAACCGTTTCACTCTACATCCACTTATGTAGTTAGGAAGAATGTCTCCATCCAAAGTGGCTAGATTAACTGCTCCTCTCGTCGAGATCCTATTAATGATTAGAGGTCCATATCCACGTTTTTGTAACTTTTTGGCATGTTGCTTCAAGGTGTAGACCAAGACTAGGTCTCCTTCTTTTAGTCCTTTGTCTTTTATGTGAGCATCATAATATGCCTTTTGCCTTCTCTTAGCCGCATAAATTCCTGCAATAGCCTGTAACCGAGTTTCATGCAACTTCTCCATTTGGTCTAGTTGCTGGGATAATTCATGCCCTATCCATTCATACTGTTGGGCTACTCTCAAGGTGGGTATCAAGAAATCAATTGGTAGAATTGCATTCTGTCCGTATACTAAGTTGAATGGGGTAGTTCCAATGGCAGTCTTGTACGCGACTCGGAAGGCCCAAATTGCATGATGCAATTGTTTGTCCCAGTCAAACCTACCATTATTGACAATCTTTGTCAATACTGTGCATAACACCTTATTGGAACTTTCCGCTTGCCCATTGGCTTGGAGATGGTATGGGGCTGATTTTTATGGATCACTAAAAACTCATTCATTAGAGACTCTATCACCTCATTAATGAATTGCGTTCCTCGGTCACTCACAATTTCAATTGTTTATCCGAAACGAGTGAATTTATGCTCAAAAAGAAACTTAGTAGTGGTTTGAGCATCGTTCCTTCTAGTAGCCTTTGCCTCTACCCATTTTGTCAAGTAATCGATGGCTACTATTATATATTCAGCATGTGACCCTTTGGCCGGTGGGTTAATGGGTCCTATGAAGTCAATACCCCATTTAGAAAATTCTCTGGCACAAACCATAGGTCTCAATGGCATGTCATCTCTCCGAATTGGGTATTTAGCCCTTTGGCATGTCTCGCAGCTTCGTACATATGTCTCAGCATCCATATGTAAAGTTGGCCACCACAAGCCCGTGAAGAGGATCATTTTCACGGTTCTCTCAGCTGAAAATGGCCTCCTGCCGCACCTACGTGTGCCATCTCTAATACAGGTAAATATTATCCTTCATGCACACATAACCGTAATTGGCTGTCTTTTCCTCTCCTAAACAAATGTCTTCCCATAAGTACATAATCCTTGCTCATTTCTTCTAGGGATCGTTTTCTCGCTAAGCTAACTCCCTCCTCATGTTCTCTCATCTTTAGGAATTTGACAATGTTTTGCTCCAATTGGGTGGTATCGTTGAGCAAGGAATGGATGTATGATCCTCGAGAATCGTTTCTTGACATTCTGTGCAGTTACTAACGTAGTCATGGACATCCTTAGACAAGTCAGGCCAGTATACTCCCAATCGCTTTAACTCCCTAATCGTTCCATGAGTTCCTTTGTGTGTCCTCCATTTTTTCACATGTGCTTGTTCAATCAGCTTCAATTGTTCGTCTTCCTCAACACGTCTTAGCAATACACCATTGGGTTCCTTATAGTACACACTTCCCGCAATAATGTGCAAATTCCTCGATTGTAGAATTTCCTTTTTACTCTCTTTATTGATTGAGTGTTGTGGGCCATGAGTGAGTATCAGAATTAGTTTCTCTGCCCACTTTGGACACACTTCCAAATTAAACAAATAAGTGTCTGGTAGATCATCGGGTACTCCACTTGGTGGTTCTCCGTGTGTTAACCTCGAAAGGTGATCTGCTCTTACATGGGTATTTCCCTTTTTCACTATCACTTCAAAGTCGAACTCCATCAATAGTAGAAACCATCTTACCAGTCTTCCCATGTTACAAGGCTTATTGATTAGGTACAATAAAGCCTGATGGTCTATGAAGAACTTGAATTTGTTGGCTAAGAGATAGTGTCTAAATTTCTTCACTGCATAGACCATTCCTAATCCCTCTCGCTCCGTAGTTGTATAGTTCCTCTTAGCTTGATTCAGTTGTCTACTCGCATAGGCAATTGGATGATCTAACTTTCCTTCATCTGCTGGTTGTGCTAAGATACATCCTATTGCGTAATTAGAAGCGTCCACATGAATATGAAATGGTTTGTTCCAATTTGGTGTTTTTTTAGAATTGGAGCTGTGCTAAGCCGCTTCTTTAATTCATTAAATGCCTTCTCGCATTCCTCTGTCCAAGTGAATTGAGTTAAGAGTCCATACAAGGGTTTGGCAATTATGGCATACATGTGGATAAATCGACGGTAGTATCCAAAATGTCCCATAAATGCTTGCACCTCTTTCGCATTCTTAGGTCTAGGAAGCTCTAAAATGACCTTAATCTTGTCTTCATCTGTGGATATTCCATTCCTATTCCTTGTCTTACCATGAAGACACACTTCTCTGGGTTCAGGCAAACTCTATACTGTCTGCATTTATTAAATATCTTTCTCAACTCAGGAATGTGGTCTTGTCTTTGATTTGAATATGTACATAGATCATCTACATACACTTCCATGCTCTTTTTCAAGAATTCCTTGAAAACATGACACATCAATCATTGGAAAGTAGCAGACACAATGGTGAGTCCAAAAGAGATCACTCGGAAAGCATAGACTCCCCATTCAGTCGTGAATGCGGTCTTATGTTGATCCTCCGTAGTAATAGCTACTTGGTTGTATCCCGAGAATCCATCTAAGAAGCTATAGACTTCTTTTCCTGCAACTCTTTCCAATAGATGGTCCATAATGGGTAATGGGTAGCTGTCACGTATGGTGGCTGCATTGACCTTTTTCAAGTTAATGCACACTCTCAGTTTTCCGTTCTTCTTAGGCACAACTACTAGTGGTGATACCCACTCGGTGTGTTCTATTTCATATATGAATCCGGCTGCTAGTAGATTGTCTATTTCTTCCTTAATTTTAGCAGCATAGATCTCATTGTATGTATAAGGGCATTGTTTCGATGGTTTTGCATCAGCCATCATTGGTATTCTATGAGAGAAAATCGAGGGTTCCACACCCTTGAGATCCTTATATGTCCACGCAAATACATCTCGATATTCCCGGATCAATTGTATTAATTCTTCTTCCTCCTCAATGGACACATCTTTACCTATGTATGTACATCGTTCTTCTCCATCTTCCACTGTTATTATGATCTTTTTTGTTTGTTCTTTGTTGTCGTATGCTTCTCCTTCTTGAGCCTCTCTCTTAGGCATTTGAATGGCTATCTTTCGCTCCTCTACTTTGTAACTCTTAAAATGCTCCAGAACCTCAAAAAGATCTGGATTTGGTCCAATTTTACTCATTCTTTCCTCTTGCTCTTGTACTATGGGGGCGGCTTCTATTGCCAAGATCTTGGTCAGTTCTTGCTTATCTTTGGTTCGAATGGTGTCTAGATAGCTCTCTTTTGAATCAAATTCTGGTTCCATTTCTATACTCTCATATTCCTCTTTCCACTCTTTTTCTAAGATTTCCCCTGCTTCTACTTCTTGAAGGACAACCATGTACAAATTTACATCATAGCATTCTTCGTCTATGCACTCGTTCATAGTTAGGAATTCCTCATTCACACATACATCTAAGGTTGCTAAGATTTCCATCCATCCATGCGGTTCAAAGGTTTCATCAGGAAAGATTTGAGGCATGTACCTTGGGTCCTCTACAGATCGATAGTTAGGATGTCCTATTGGCCACAACTACCTTATATTTTCCTCCTTCTTGGCTTCTTTACACATCCATAATTGGGCATCCTCATACTTCCATGATTGATCGCTTGTCCCAGCACTATGAATAGATAGGTCATCTTCCTCCTTGTGTATGGGATTCCATTGTAGTGGAGGGACATCTCGATATGCAAATGTACGCAAATTTATCTTGGTGGTATTTCCTTGATGTTGCAGGTATAATGAATCTCGTCCCCAGTCTTGCACTACCCGCATTTGTCTCATGAAAGGTCGTCCTAATATCATTTCGTAGTTGTTAGCCTTTTCAAATTTACAGATGGCTAGTGTGTGTTCAAATTCAACTCCGCAGGTGGTTAATTTGATCCTTTCTAATATTCCTAAGGGTTTCTCCACATGACCGTCTGCTAATTGGAGCTTCATGCATGTGGGCCATAAGGCAGGCTTTCCCCATTTCTCCCGAATTTTCTTGTTGGCGATTCCTACTCCTGCTCTTGTGTCTAGTATAGCCTTGGTCATGTACCCATTGTAAGTGACAGGTAGACATGTATTACCTTCATCTCCTTCACTAAATTCTCCCACCTTATCAACTAGGATTTGTATCTTAGATGAGTTTTCTTTTCCCTTGTTTTCCTTTTCATCCTTCTCTTGCCCTAATTCCATTTGACTCGCTATTTGCTTCCATAGTTGCGGTTTAACCCGAAGTAATTCTTCCACAGTCAGTTTGCATTGTACTTTCGTCTTCTTAAGTTGCGTTAGATTGTGTGAATTCTTTTCTGAATTTCCTTTTCCTTGTACTTTGGGTGCTCAGATTATCATAGATTCCTTTTTGTATTCTCCCATGTAATTTGGTAAGGTTGAAATGCTCTGAGCTTCTTCTCTATTTTAGTCTAGTCTTGATACTTCCTCATATACTTCTTCCATGTTGGGATTTGGTTGATAAATTTCCACATCTAATTCCTCAAAGGGAGGCTTAGTCACTCCATTCTTCTTCCATTGTTCTTCTCGGATTCTATTCCATAATTTCTTTGGCCAATCAGCTTCTAAGTCAGGTATTGTTGACATAGGTTCGTCTTGGGTTTTCATTTGCTCACACTTGTCATCCTTCTCTTTACGTTCTTTGTCCTTGATTTTAACACACTCCTTGTATTGCTCCTCTGCTATCCTTGTCTCTGGAAGAGTGGGGATGGTCTTTTCTAGGGTTGTTTGTGCTACCTCTATAAGTTTTCTACATATCGCAAGCCTCTCTTTTTCTAATTCACCTTGTGGATAACGTTTTTCGTGTTGTTCCACATTTGGTCCAGTCTTAATTCTAGCTTGGTAAGCTTTCAGCCACATGTCTAAGTGGTCCGGTTTTGGGTAAGCTAGAATCGATCCTGGTCTCTCTACTTCTCGGATAAGCGGTGGAATGGGAACTTCCTCCCGAATCTCTGGTTCTTTATGCTCTTTTTGGTTTCTGGTTTGTTTCTTATTGTCTTGACTCTTGTTTTTCATCCATTTATCTTTGAGCTTTTCTCTTCTTTCCTTCCATTTTTGTGCTTTTATGTTCTGGGCATTCTCACGTGAATCCTCTAAATCTTCTACTATTTGAATTTTGGGACTTACAGTTCTATTGTTTTCCTATTCCCTTTCTGGTTGTTTTCCTTTTTGTTCCTTTGTTTGAGCTCGGGTAATGGCCTTTAAAGGCACGGTGTATTCCTTATCACCTCCAGGTGCTTCTATCACTTCAATTACATTAATAGGTGCAGTCTCTTTGACTTTGGTGGGATTCTTAGGGCAGTCTCTGAAAAGATGTTCCTTTCCGCAATCATTGCAGTATCCTTCCCAAGTCCTAGGGGGTGGTGGATTGTAAGGCCGAGGACATTCTCTAATAAAATGGTCTCCTCCGCATCTATAACAAGGTCCTCTCGGCACAGGCGGCCTAATGGGTGGTCTTCCAAGTTGTTGTGCTTTAGGTGCAGTATACATTAAGGTTTCTACCTCCATTCCATAAGCCTGATCATAACCTTTGTAGCCATAGTATGCCGACTCATATGCTAGTTCGTACTCGAACATGTTGGCTTCATAGGGATAGTAATCTCCTGGGGGCAGCTCATATCCAGGGTTTGCTGATTCTACACTAGTCATTGTTGAGGTTGGCACTATGGCTCTTTCCAAATTTTCTTCTGGCTGGGCATACTTTACAGGTACCACATGCTAAGGATGTGGAGGTTTTGGTCCTAGCACCGGTTGAGGGTTTCCAAATTGTGCTGGTTCATATGGCCTGGGGGCTCCTGCTGGTGTTGGGTAGGAATTGTATCTAGGCATATCTCGGAGCCAGGTGGATATCCATGTGGTCGATACTGAGGCGGTTGGAGGGGCCGTGCCTACCTATTGAATGGGCAGTTCTCAGTGGTGTGGTTGGTGTATTTTTGTTCTATGTGGCAATACAAGGCAGTTCCTTGTTGGGGCTGTATGTTGTAAGGATATGTCTGAGGTATACGAGTTCCTCCTTGTACACACATGTGCATGGGGTGATCTCCTCCACATAGACTACATCTTCCTAGCATGGTCACTCTTAAGGCGGGGTGTTGGTAGTTTCTCTGTCCTTGGACTCCCAATTTCTTTGCTACCAGCTCCACTAATTCCTCCACGTTAGTGGAGTTGGATGTGATAGTACTCCGAGAGTCTTCTGATTTAGTGGGGCTAGGCGTGCTCTTGAGATCCTCAGCTAGATTGTCTTCGAGGTCAATGCACTCTTGAAGACACTCACTCAGGGTTTGTAACCTCTTCACGTAAACTAGCGTTCTCAGGGTTTCATTCGTTAGTCCATCCAAAAACAATGATATCATTTTTTGCTGAGTGGGTTTCTCTGCAGCTGGACATCTATCAACATACTGGTTGAATCTTCTGGTGGTTGTTTTCACTGTTTCATTAGGGTTTTGTTTAAAGCTATGGATTAAAGACACAGAATTGTGTTTTATCCCTCTCTTAGTCAATTCCCCAATGAATTCTTGAAAACATTGCTCCATATTTCCAAATTGGTTGGGGTCTAAGGGCTAGAACCAAGTCAGAGCCGTTCCTGTGAGGGTGAGTCCGAAAGACTCATACTGCACGAAGAAGTCATCTACTTGTTCCGCTCTTAGAACTTATTTAAATTCAACAATGTGATCATAAGGTTCTCCCAATCCGTCATAATGATTTCTCACGCATTTGGCCACCTGAATCGGTCTCAATCTTCTTATTGGTTCTGGCGGTCTAGGCATTACAAGGAAGTCAAGAACCACTGGTCTAACTGGGAGTATTCTTGGCTGCCCTCCTACTAGTGCTCGTGGTCTTACTGGTGGTCGGTATTGATTACCTACTCCATGGTGGGTCTGATTGTGGGGTTGCACTCCTGGAGTTGCAAATTGTACATGAGTACAGTTTGGAACACTCCATTGGCTAGTTTGTCCTGACATGGTGTGCTCTGCCTCTTGTTGGGTTTTGAATGGGTTCTGAGAGGTGGTTGCCTGCTCTCGCTAAGGGAAGACAGGCAAGCCCATGTATTTCAGTTGAGCCATGTCTATGGCATCTACCAACCAATATCTCCTCTGGTTCTTATCTAGGTATGTTATTCTAGTCTCGTCTTTAGGATCCTTTAGTTCATAAAATGTCATCGGGCTTTTTTCTCTTCCTTAGGCTGGTGAGTCTGTTTGAAGCAACAAGTCCATTCCATGGATCAAATAGACTTCCAATAGGTAGTCGTCTTGAGGTATCAAATCTCCTCTCAAGACTCGTGTCACTTGGGACTTGCCTCTATGAGTCGTCACTAACTCCTCAGGGTTTGGTCTCCCTAAGTTTTCTTGTCCCACTAAGTCTTCCCTTTCATTGATCAAATCAGGGTATTCAGTCACTATGTATATGTGACCCAACTTGTCCACGTATGCTCCTTCCTCATACTTAACAGCTGGTTTGGGCACAACTGTTGCATCCATGGAAGTCACCATCCGAGCCACAGATCTGTTTAATCCATCAAGGTAGATGGGAATCTCCTGGGCATTAGTAGAAACGTACTATAAGGAAGTGCGATACTCCCCTTCTACAGTGGTCATGAAGTTTCTACTGGGAGTGGGGCCCTGCATATCTTCTGAAGCCATGGGTATCTCCTCCTCTAAGTCATTAGAGGTGTCTGAATAGACAGAGCGGTGACTAACCTGAGCGGCACTTCCAACAGAAGATATGACACTTCTCCGGCTACTTAGCACTCTACCTGATCTCAAGTTCATTCACCCTCTTGCGACTCTCTAGGTCTCTAAAAGTGGCTCCTCAAAAGCCTCAAATTTGCCCTTCAAAATGCTTCAAATGCTCTGGGTGATACCACTTTAGGCAATACTACTCTAGGCAATACCGCTTTAGGCGATACCAAACTGTCCACGATACGATACTGTGGCAATAGGCGATACGATACCGGAGTTGGGCACGATACGATACCGGCTTTCTTGGCGATACGATAACACCAGAGTGGGCGATACGATACCAATATCCTATTGTGATACAATACTTATGCACTGGCCGATACGATACCAGAAACTCTAGCGATACGATACTAAGACTGGGACGATACGATACTGAAAACCCAGACGATACGATACCACTTTTTGGACGATACCATACCAAAAAGGGCACGATACGATACTAGAATTTTCCCGATACGATACCTGAGTATTGCGTGATACGATACTTACCTTCTCACACGATACGATATCACAGCAGGTGGCAATACGATACCAAAATGGTATCGCAATACGACACCGGAATGAGAGAGGATAGGATACTTCAGGGTTGCACGATACGATACTACTACAGGTGGCGATACGATACCACCGACCTACCCGATACAATACTGGATGCTCTGGTGATACGATACCAGAGTAGGGCATGATACGATACTAGTAGTTACTCGATATGATACCGCAGAACCGCACGATATGATATCAACGCAAGTGGCGATACGATACCACCAACTTGAACGATACGATACTAGTATGGTATCGTGATACAGTACTGGGACAAGACACAATACAATACCAAAAGTGGACCGCGATACGATACCACCTTCGTCAAGTGCGATCGCGATACCAACCCGGCAATACGATACCACAAGTGGTATCGCGATACCAAGGTTGGTGACCGACGATACGATACTTCGGCGAGTATCGTGATACAATGGAATTTTTGGTATCGCGATACCAGAAACTCAACCGATCATGATACTCAAGCCAAAATATCTCCGAATTCAAAACTTTTTGTTTCCCCTTGCTATTCTCTCACCCCTCTTCACTCCTAGCCTAGCTTCTCACTCAAGGAAATCCAAAAAACACTCTGTCCCGCCCCGCGATACCAAATGTGCAAGTGATCATGTTTTTGTGCACTTCTAAAGTGTTTTTGCCAATAAAATCTTATGGAATCTTACCTCTGTGAAGTCTTGCTTGAGTCTTGAGCTCACTACCTAGCTTTGATAGCCTGGAAAGCACAATACCAAGCCCACAATACCGATCGCTGTGCTCTAACAATACTGCTCTCTGAACAAGTGAGAAATGATCTGAAATTTTTGGTTTTTATACTTTTTTGGAGACTGAACTTAACTACTCTACTTTGTCAAATTTTTTGGGATTTTTCTTGGTGATCTTGACTTACTCCTACTTCACTCCTCTTCTCCTCTTCTCCTAACCTAACCCTACCTCTTCCTTCTCTCCCTTCCTACTAACCCTAAACCTAAAAACTCATTACAGACACTCCGATATGTGAAGTAACAAGTGTTGAAGTGGTGGACTACTTGCCACTGAACGAGTTCACTTCTACAAGTACGATTTCATCACTCTCGAACTATAACCATCACGAAGGCACCTTGGCTGAGTGTTCCCCGACAACGGCACCAAAAACGTGTGTACCTAAGTCAAGAAGACTTAAGGACTTGTGCCAAAGAGACTAAATCTCATTTGCCACACAAGTGTGTATAGTGGGGAATTGACACACGCTTATTTGTCAATCCGATGAAATGACCTAACCAAGTGTATGAGGACATGTGCACACATGATAGAAAATGAAGTGGTTCAACTTATATGCGTGAGAAAAGACTAATCCACCCCTCTAACTCACTTAAATACTGAAAGTGTCTGTTGTGATACCACTTATAGCAGTTTTCACTAAATCGAGGATTTCTCTCAGCTCCGAACTCCGAATATGGCCAATATCAAGTTCCTTTTGAAGCTCTCAACGAGACGCTTCTATTGAAGGTGTCTTCAATTGATTCTAACAACCATGCTTCAAGTTATGACCAAAATAGTGAATGACGGGAAACACCCACACTCACTCCACAACTCCTACAAGCTCACACACACACTACAGTAGCTCAAAAACAGTGGGGAGGGGTAGACAACAGTCCTACATACACATTCCAAGCATTACACACATAGAAGATAAAAAAGAAGATGAAAATCTACAGGAAAGAAGCAATTTCGAAAATCAGGAGCTCTCCTTCTTCACAATGGCAAAAAAGTCTCTACAAAGAGTCACCAAGTGACTTATATACATGTGCCCTAAATTTGGTCCTTTCACACAAGAGACCGGCACTGTATTACTAAAAAGTGAATTTCCTACTAATTTACAAGGATTATATTACAATGATTTGGGATTATGCATCTAGAGGACTCCTCTAGTGCATTTATATGGCTTGAGGGAATTTCCTAAGACTTTGAAGAAGAAAAATGTGCCCATTAATTTGAAAATTTTGGGGCTCCTCTTTTGTGCCTCTTTACTCTGCAACAAATACAATCTAAGATCATTTGCTACCACACATCAGAGGATTGGAATCAGCTGAAGAAATATGGAATGCATTGGAATATCATTTCCAAAGTACCACTAAAGCAAGGAAAGCAAGTCTACGGTCATAGTTTACAACATTCAAGAAGAAGCCAAGTCAAAGTATTAGTGATTATGTCACTAAGATGAAGGATCTAGCAGATAGTCTTGGATCCATAGATGAGGATATTGAGGATCACAGGTAAATTGCTCAATTACTTACAGGTTTGAGAGGAGATGAAAGGTGGAAACCTTTTGTCTTGTCAATAGAACTTTCTTTGAATCATTTTGTTCCAGATTTGAATCAATTGCTTGGTTTGATGCTCACATTTGAGCAAGACTTGAAGGGATATGGAGATAAAGCACAAAGTTCTACAATGTACATGAAGAAGAAGAAGAAAGGAGATAAAGGTAAAGCAAAGGAAGAAGAGGAATTGAGTTCTCAAGTTTATTATGCTAGAGGTAGAGGCACTGGCAGAGGAAGACCAAGAGGCTTTGGAAGAGGAAGAGGTAATCATAATAACAATAAGAAGGATTGCTGGATCTGTGGATTGAGTAATCATTTGGCTCATGACTGTTGGCACAATCAGCAAGGATCAAATCAAAATCAGAATAACAATAGCAGAGATAGAGGTGGAAGATATCAAAGTAATTTTCAAAGAGGTAGACAAAGTCAAAGAGGAGGCTATGGTAGAGGTGGAGGAAGAAGTTGGGGACAAAATCAATCCTACAACACCACCTACTACAATTATGCAAATGACACATAGAATGAAGGTCATACATCATTAATGATGAACTCAATCAACACATAAGAAAAAGATGATCTAAAGGTATTTTACATTGAGTCTGGATGTTCTAATCATTTGTCAGGAAACATAGAACTAATGTCAGAATTGGAAAAAGGCATTTCTATTCATACAGTTCAAACAGGTGATAATACAAGACATAGTGTACATTCAATTGGAAAAGTGAAATGCAAGAGTGGAGCAGATTTGGTAACTAATGTTTTGTATGTTCCCACAATACCTAAAAATTTGATTAATGTGGGACAAATAGTTGAAAAAGGTTTTCAAGTGAGGTTTTCAAATGAAGGAGTATTTGTTGAAGATCCAGAGAATGGATATAATCAGATTGTTTGTGGTAAGAAAGAAGGTAGAATCTTTACTTTAAGAGTACAAGGGAACATTGGTCAAGCTTTGCGTACACATGGTGAAGGAGTGATTACAGAACTTGATCTCTGGCATAAGAGATTAGGTCATTTCAATGAAAGAGGAATTAAAGCTATGGTTGCAAATCAGTCTGATATAGGATTACCAAATGTGCATAGTCAACATATGGTTTATAAATGTGAAGCATGTCAGATGGGAAAAGCACATAGGTTACCATTTCATAAGAAAGGATTCAAACATGATGGATTACTAGAGCTCATTCATACAGATGTATGGGGACCAACAAAAGAAGGATCTATCAGTGGCTCAAGCTATTATATTCTTTTCATTGATGATGCTACAAGATGGATAACTTTGTATGCTTTCAAGGAAATATCAGAAGTGTTTGGAGCTTTCAAGCATTTTCATGCATATGCAAAGAGAGTCACAAGTCAAAAGCTTAAAAGACTAAGGTCTGATGGAGGGAGAGAATACTTCTCCCAAGAGTTCAATGATTATCTTTGGAATGAAGGTATTGAGAGAGAAATAACCTGCAGGTATACACCACAACAAAATGGTGTTGGAAATGAGGTAGGCCCATAGCTCATATCACAGGTCCATGGTTCCATAGGTCCAGCATATACAACATAGAATCTAGCAATCTTCTTATATTAACAAAACATGAACATACTACATTTAATCATACAAATGATGAGACAAAGATAGAGAAAGAATAGACGACATGTGTAAGGTGTTACGTAAGCCATCGCTTACTCATAGTATCATATATACCAATGTTCAATGTACAATGTGGGAGCAAAACTCTCAACCACTCTATGTGATGAGAAATAGATGGAAGAGTGAATGTACAAATGTAACAAGCATATTCAAATGTATGAACAGAAATCTGAATATACATGAGATGTGTGGCCTTATAGGTTATAGAAGAGTGAATATGAGTGACTGAAAGAGGAAGGATCAGTGTGAAATTGATAATCAACAAACCCTCATCTAACCTTAGGCTATGGAAGACCCTAAGTCAGATACGTCTGTGAAAAGATCACATAGTTACAAAGTAGCAAAGAATGCTAACAAGTTTGTTGCCGAAAATCCTCAAACTCATGTAAACACACCTTCTCAAACACCTCATCCAAATATGCATAAAGCATAACCGTACTGATTCTCTTGTACTTATGCCGAATAGGACTCCTCCTGATATGGATATTACTGCCTCCATAAACTTCAAGTAGTACCTGTGTGCATAAAGAGAATATGTACCTGAATACTTAACATAAAATGTAAATCTGATGTTAAACACCATCCAATGTCTTTGAAGTAGCCCGAAATCTTCATGTAGAAGACAATCTTCAAATACACCATGTAGATGGGCAATCCTCACCATCAAGCTGCTAATGACCAAGTCCTCTTTCCATGAACAAGATATAACCTCCTCTCCATGAGCAAGAGTGTGAGCACACCCTTCATCTTCCCCAAGAAGAACTCCAAGAAGAACTCCATAGCCGCTCCTCAACATGCTTCAAGTTAGCACCATGGTTGCCCCATGTGATAGACGAAACACTACCTCTATTGAGGTCCAAGCTCAAGGCTTGTGTTGAAATTTAGGTGAAGGACGAATATAATGAGCATGAGGCTCTTCTTATATAGTATTGGTATAACTTTAAAAGCTCCTGAATAAAGCAAAATCACTATGATTGCTATCTCCAATGATTGCAATCGTATTTCCATCACGAAAAAGCTATCGCTAAATCTATCGCTAATCTGATGGTCCGCTGTCCGTGTGTTTATTAAAGCAAAAGCACTAAGTAAAATAACTTCGCGTGTCGCTGCCGGAGTTGGGACTCGAACTCGGATCACTAAGTAATTCTAATACGCTATCCACGCTGCCAACGCCTCTTGCTTGAACAAGAACTACAAAACATTTCTACATATCTTTTTGCGCTATGCTTGTTGTGGTTGGGATTCAACTTGGAGAGTACTATAAGAACATAGCTACTCATGTATGTAATGTGAGCAATCCTGAGCAATAGGATATTGTTTTCCAACAATCCCCCCAACAATATCATATTGGTATGAACCGAACTGGAACTGCAAACTATCACAAGCTTCAAGCTTGTGCTCTCGTACTTCATACCTTTTCTTCAAAACACCTCAACTTGCTGAATATGAACCATAATACCTAAGAAAATATGCAAACTAGATATCCAATAGTGTAGCCATCAAGCAATCACTGCTTGATAAAAATGTAGCAACCTCTTATCTCCTGTCTTCAAAAACCTGAAAACATACACTAGGATTGACATATTTGCATTTACCTTCCAAAAAGGCTTCTCAGCATACTTCTACTGTGTCATGTAAATACACTAATCAAGAACTGAATCCTAGAACCAATGACTGAAAACTCACAACTTAGTGTATTATGAACACTGCTTGTTCATCTTTGACTGTACTCAAGTCAACTCAACTCAACTCAACTGAAATCAACTGATGAGTCTCATCAAAAAATCTATGATGTCATCATGTCTTCATCCTTTAAATCCTTCATACCTCTTTCCTTCAGAACCTGGTATAAGCATATATGTGTGCACTTCTAAAACATACCTCTCTGAAATATCAAGCTTCTCTTCAATAGAACTCTGGAACCTTCTCGTGAACAGGAACATCCTAACAAGAACTTTTTCCAGACATTCTTCTTCTTCCTTCTTCTTTCAAAACTGAAACATAAAGAGAACCTGACAAAGGAAATATAGGAATACCTGAAATAGGAATACCTGTAGGTATGACTCTGTATTCTTTTACACATGGATAAAAATAAGTCTTCATGTTTCATCACCCCCCTGGATGACTTAACACTAGTATCCAGTATTCTTGAAATATATCAGACTTTATGAAATCTGGAACATCTTCCTTCTTTCAATAAATCTGATCTTCAGTAATCCATACCTCTATCTGAAACAAAAGTTTAGGATCTATAATTTTCTGTAACATAACAAGTATCTTCTTTTTCTCTGCAACACAAATCTGATAGAATCTGAATTTTCGACTTACTTCTTCCAATGCTAAGAACATTACCAAACAAAGGATAGACAACTGACTCATAAATACTCAAGATCATACAAGATCTATTCAAGATCAATGATCAAACCTTCATGACTGAATGTTTGATTTGCTACTTGAATGTCTCCAAGTGTCTATGCTTCTTACAAAGTTGTAAGACTTTACTTTAACCAAATCCTTTTTGAAGAATCTACAACTCCTACTTGAAACATAAGTGGACAAACTTCTCACCTTGAGAACTCCAAAAGCTGCAAGTTGATACTTCATAACTTTCATATTCTACCCGGGTGAAATGTGATAGTACCTGCTTGACTTTCTTTTGGCTAACTCCACTTCTCAATCAAGTGATAGGATCTGATGGAACACCTTTTTGAATACAAGCATGTATCCAAAAATCAAGACAATCATACTAAGAAGTAGATTCTTCAACTGACTGGTACATCAACAAAACTAAATTTTCTGAAGTTTTTGAAAATACTGCATATATTGAATATGAGGTAACCTTTTCCAAACATAAAAACCTCAACCCAAGTCTCCAACATCTGCTACAAAAAACTCTTTTACCTCAAGAGTTAGATAAAGAAGAAATATACTTCTCTGCAACTTGTCATATACCAAGTAGCTTTGTATTGACACTCCAAGAATTCTTTGAGGGAATATATAAGCTGCCTGCTAAAAATCTTCAACTTATATATAACTCATACATTTGAGTTAAATCATAAGTTGTCTTTAAAATCTGCTGCTTTTCTTTCTCTCAATGCAATTCTTTGTCAAATCTACTAAATCATGACCAAGTGTAATGCAAAACAAGAAACTGCTTCTTTTTTAAACAAGATGTTCTCGTAGACTTGTCTTTGGATGTAGAGGATAAAATAGGAAAAGTTTATGGAAAGTATATGAGAAAAGGAAGCCTTACTTTTCTTTTGGAAATGATGGACTTTCTTTTTCTGCATCTTTCTTCCACTTGATGATGATGTCAACGTCTTCAAACTTCTCTTCCATACCTTTTGTTATCTTCATCTTGAAGTAGCAAACGCTCTTGACCTTTTCAAATGAAATTTTCTCTTTCTCTAGTGCTAAGAGTAAGAGATAAAACAAACATGGTGTACAAATGGAAATGAATATAGAATCATGTTTTATCATCTCCTCATATCTCTGAATCAAAATTCTGCTTCAAATGTCTGAAACAACTAAATTCACCAATCTTTTTTTTGAATGATGAATTACCTTTCTAGAGTTACCTTCTCTAGATACCTAGATTACATTCTGTACCTAGATATCCAACCAACTTACAACAAAAAATTGGCTGAAAATAAAAAACTCATCCCATCTCCAAATTTGTCTTCTTAGATGAACTTACTTGCCATGAAAGAGATCTCTCAAAACTCTCTAGAAAAAAATCTAGATACCTGTTTTGATGTAGCCTTTAACTTTTAAATGATGAAAGTGTATAAAATCACTCCCTGAAACCTTCAAATCTCTTCATAACTGCTCTTCTAAGACATGACCTGCAAATGATAATCTGATAGTAGAAACTGATACCTGTGAATTGATGTTGATCTGATTCCTTCATTTTTGCTAAACCAATGTTCTTCCTTGAATTTGAAGTAGTCTTCTCTTCATCAAGTCTGGGTCTTCAAATAATACTTTTGTAAAGTATTTGCATACTCTTCCAAAAATATTCGGCTGCTAACAGATCATCAACTTCATACACCACACTGATGAATACACATGTGATTGAATTGTCTAATTCTCAAATCTCTACTCATCTAGATTAAGTGTGTATGTCAAATGCCAAATATTAGAAGATGTCCTCAAATCATATGTTGTAAACCTGGAATTCTGGAAAACCTGGGAATCTGAATGAGCCTTAATGCTTTGATGCCAAAGTCCTAAAGCTTTGAAACCAAAACCTTAGTGCTCTGATACCAAATGTTGGAAATGAGGTAGGCCCATAGCTCATATCACAGGTCCATGGTTCCATACGTCCAACATATACAACATAGAATCTAGCAATCTTCTTATATTGACAAAACATGAACATACCACATTTAATCATACAAATGATGAGACAAAGATAGAGAAAGAATAGACGACATGTGTAAGGTGTTACGTAAGCCATTGCTTACTCATAGTATCATATATACCAATGTTCAATGTACAATGTGGGAGCAAAACTCTCAACCACTCTATGTGGATGAGAAATAGATGGAAGAGTGAATGTACAAATGTAACAAGCATATTCAGATGTATAGGGAGAAATCTGAATATACATGAGATGTTTGACCTTATAGGTTATAGAAGAGTGAATATGAGTGACAGAAAGAGGAAGGATCAGTGTGAAACTGATAATCAACAAACCCTCATCTAACCTTAGGCTATGGAAGACCCTAAGTCAGATACGTGTGTGAAAAGATCACATACTTAAAAAGTAGCAAAGAATGCTAACAAGTTTGCTGCTGGAAATCCTCAAACTCATGTGAACACACCTTCTCAAACACCTCATCCAAATATGCATAAAGCATAACCGTACTGATTCTCTTGTACCTATGCTGAATAGGACTCCTCCTGATATGGATATTACTGCCTCCATAAACTTCAAGTAGTACCTGTGTGCATAAAGAGAATATGTACTTGAATACTTAACATAAGATGTAAATCTTATGGTAAACACCATCCAATGTCTTTGAAGTAGCCCGAAATCTTCATGTAGAAGACAATCTTCAAATACACCATGTAGATGGCCGATCCTCACCATCAAGCTGCTAATGACCAAGTCCTCTTTCCATGAACAAGAGATAACCTCCTCTCCATGAGCAAGAGTGTGAACTCTTCATCTTCCCCAAGAAGAACTCCATAGCACCATGGCACCATGTGCTAGACGAAACACTACCTCTATTGAGGTCCAAGCTCAAGGCTTGTGTTGAAAGTTAGGTGAAGGATGAATATAATGAGCATGAGGCTCTTCTTATATAGTATTGGTATAACTTAAAAAGCTCTTGAATAAAGAAAAATCACTACGATCGCTATCTCCAATGATTGCAATCGTATTTCCATCACGAAAAAGCTATCGCTAAATCTGTTGCTAATCTAATGGTCCGCTGTCCGTGTGTTTATTAAAGCAAAAGCACTAAGTAAAATAACTTCGCGCATCGCTACAGGAGTTGGGACTCGAACTCGGATCACTAGGTAGAGAGTCTGCTGCGCTATCCACGCTGCTACCACCTCTTGTTTGAACAAGAACTACAAAGCATTTCTACATATATTTTTGCGGTGCGCTGGCTCTGGTTGGGATTCAACTTGGAGAGTGCTATAAGAACATAGCTACTCATGTATGTAATGTGAGCAATCGTGAGCAATAGGATATTGTTTTCCAACAAATGGTGTAGTAGAAAGAAGAAACAGGACTTTGGTTGAGTTTGTTAGAGCTATGCTGAAGGAGAAGAGTTGTCCAAATTATCTTTGGGCTGAGGTTGTAAATATAGCTACATATCTTGTGAGTAGATTACCATGTGTAGCTCTAAATGGAATGACTCCATATGAAGCTTGGTGGGGTAAGAAACCAACACTAGATCATTGTAAAGTGTTTGGATCAATTGCATATGCTTATGTGCCATCACAACTTAGACATAAACTTGAACCAAAGGCAGAAAAATATGTGTTCATTGGTTATGATGAAAAACAGATGGGTTACAGCTTGTGGAATCCTCTAACCAAACAATTTCTTGTTTCTAGAGATGTGTTGCAGAGCTAAAGAGAGCACAAGGCAGATAAAAAGATGGGCCCCAAAAATTTTCCGATTTGGACACCCAATTTTTGTATTATAATCATTCTTGTAATATATTTTCCGATGTAAATGCACTAGAGGAGTCCTCTAGATGCATCCCCACAGAAGATTAGAAACTTACCCATGTAAATTAGTAGGAAATTAGTCCTTTAGTGAATAAAGTGCCGATCTCTTGTGTGAAAGGACCATTTTTAGGGCACAAGTATATAAGTCAATTTGTGACTCTTTGAAAAGACTTTTGGCCATTGTGAGAATCAAGAGCACAGAAATTCGAATTTGTGTCTTCTCCTCTCTGTATCTTCTTCTTTGTGAGCTTGTGTACATGTGTATTGCTTGGAAAGAGTGTTAGGAAGTGTTGTCTATCCATGAAAGTGTTTGTTTGCTGTTGTTAAGGTGTGTGCGAAGTGTAGGAAGTGCTGAAGTGTAGGAAGGTTTTCCCGTGACTCAGTATTTTGCTCATAACTTGAAGTAGGAGTGTCAAAATTGACTGAAATTACTGCCATTGGATGCGTCTTCTTGAGAGCTTTGAAATGCATATGCTATTTGCTATATTTGGAGTTCGGAACTGAGAGAAAAGCTCAATTTACTGTTGGCTGATCTTCCAAGTATCGTGACACCGTAGCTGACAGTTGAAGCTTGTTTGGATCAGTCTTTACCTTGTTTTCACTCTTTGAGTAGTTCATTTGCATTGATCATCATTTGAATGCATGTCTTCATACACTCGGTTAGGTTTGTATACTCATCAGATTGATAATTAAAGCGTGAATCCCCACTATATGCACTTCAGGGGGATTGAGGTATAGTCTCTTTCTCCACAAGTCCCTAAGTTGGTTCTTAGGTACACACGTTTTTTGCCGCCGTTGCCGGGGAGTGTCGAATCAAACTGAGGCATTCGTGTGATGGTAAGTAGCTTTTTGCATTGAAGTGATAGGAGGAGTAGTGATTTTCTCTTCTTTGGAAAGTCACTTTCAGCCGCACTTATTACTTCTCACTCTTGGAGTGTGTGTAGTGAGTTGTTAGTTTAGGGAAGTGAGTAGAATGAGTAGAGTAGGAGAAGTGAGGGAGTAGGTCAAGTCATTAGAGTAGTTTTTAGTCCTTGTTCAGTTGAGTTTTTTTTATTATTATTGTGAGTAGGAAAATTCCGAGTATAAAAGCCCAAAAAATGCCATTTGTAAATCACTTGTCTTTTGAGCAAGTATCGTGAGGAGTCTCCAGCCGAGTACCGCGTTCTGATAAGCCAAGCGATTGGGAGTTGCGCGGAGCTAGAGAGGGTGATAGGAGATTTGGGAAAGAGCTTTTAAGGTGAGCAATTCAGTCTGCTAATCATTTTCATCACTCAAAAATTAGATATCAATGTAAAACGATCTGCGACAGGTATCGTGAGGGACTTACAGGGGGTAGAAAGTGTGTTTTGGGTGATACAGAGAGTGAGGAGAGGGTAGAAGAACCTGGAAAACATTTGTATTCATTCAAAACCCAAAAAAATCTAGCAAAAAATTTGAAATAGGGGTCAAGTATCGTGTTCTCCCGCAGTCGAGTATCACGATACCTGACAAGTATTGTGATCTCCTGTGGTTGAGTATCGCGATATTTCCCAAAGATCGTATATCGTGTATCGTCTTTTGGACCGATCACGATACTTCCCAGAGATCGTGTATCGTGGTTGCCCGATTGCGATACTTCACCAAGTATCGTGTATCGAGTATTGTATGAGCTGAACTATCGAGTATCGTTTTCCGTGAAGTATCGAGTATTGCGATACTTATCATGTATCGCGTATCGCATATCGTGTGCACCTAGATATCGTGTATCGCTTCAGAGGAGTATCGTGTATCATGATTTCTGAGGTATCGAGTATCGTATGGTTGTCGATCGCGATACTTCACCAAGTATCGTGTATCGAGTATCGTCTGTGTCCAGATATCGAGTATCGCATACTGAGGTATCGTGTATCGTATTTTTGGATCAAGTATCGTGTATCGTGTATCGTGGTTTCTGAAGCATCGAGTATTGTTTAGCTCAGGTATCGAGTATCGTGAGAATTCAGATATCGTGTATCGTGACTCCTGGCCCAGTATCGTGTATCGAGTCCTTCAGAGGTCGTGTATCGTGGTCCTAGATCAAGTATCGTGTATCGTCTTTCCTGAAGTATCATGTATCGTTTCTGGCCAAAGGTCGAGTATCGTGAAATTTTGGAGCCAAGTATCGTGATTTGAGATTTTCTTTTTCAGTCATCTTCCAGCCAAATTTCTCTAGAATTCTGACCCATAGTAAAGAATTCTAGAAGATAGAGGTTAGCAAGGGTTGATCAGAGCTGTTAAGTGGATGAACCTGAGGTCCGGAAGAACCCTAGGAAGCCGAAGAAGTGTGATCTCTTCTGTAGGGAGTGTAGCTGAACCAAGTAGCCGCTCACATTATTCTGAGACCTCTAGTGAGTCAGAAGAAGAAATTCCTATGGCTTCAGAGGACATGCAAAATACCGTGCCAATGATTGGCATGATGTCAATCATTGAGGGAGAATATAGGACATCTTTGGAATATGTGAACACCAACCAGAATGAGATCCCTATTTATTTAGATGGTCTAAACCGATCAGTGGCCAGACTGAAGAAAGCTTCAGAGGCTTACATAGTGCCTAGGCCAGCAGTCAAGTATACCGGAGGATTTTATTTGGCTAAAAGGGACATCCAGTATGTGGTTACCGAACACCCTGAAAACATTAATGAACTTGGGGAAGAAAACAATGCTCATAACCCTAATGAAGAAGGAAATGAAGAGCGAGTGACCACACCTAGAGGGAGATTTACTGTTGTTAGGGTTTGGAGAGGAGACCTGATTCCCCAAGACAACTCCTTAATGGATGTGTATTTGATCAATGGAATGGAACATCTCCTTAGAGCCCACTCATCAATATGGGAAGCAGCCCCCAATCCAGTTACCATATATGAGTTACAAGATCCTGACTTCCCCACCATCATCACATATTTGGATAAGAATCAGAGAAGGTATTGGCCCCTAACAGAGTCAGAAAGAGCCGAGTTGAAATATCAAAATATTACTGTGTTTCCCCCTAGGGACCAAGCCACTACTTCACGAAACCCACTTGGAACATCTCAAAATGACTCATATCAGCAGTCAGGACAAACACAACAAACCCAACAAACACAAATCCCGGTCAGACCACATGTGCAGTTTGCAATGCCTGCAAATAACCCTAATTACCGGCCTCAACCACCTGTGGATCCAAGACATGGAATTCCTGCCCTAGTCAGACCACCTTTAGCAAGAGGACCTGGTATACCCATAGGGAGACCAATTTTTCCAGTGATGCCTAGACCGCCTGAAATAGGAAGAAGATTAAGGCCAATTCAAGTGGCCAAATGCATGAGAAATGTTGGAAATCAATATCCTATTGGTCAAACAATATTCCATTGGTCCATTTATAGTTCTATTGGTCAAATTGTACTCCATTTATAAGAGCTCACTCTTAGTCCTTCTTAAAGGAAACGGGAGCGCACAGAATGTTTATAGTTCCTCTTCACTCCTTGTACAAGAAAGGACGACGGGCAGCGTGGTTATTTCATCAACCTCTCAACCGAATGACCCGAGTTCAAATCCTGTAGACGGCAGCATTCGCGGACAAATATGTTTATAGCTTTTGCTTTATTAATGTCCAACGGCACACGATTAAAACGCAACGCGTTATGCTTTTCAGAAAAAGGCGATCGCAATACGAATAGAGGGAGAAGTACGATCGTAGTGCTTTATTAGCTTTTCAAGGACAACAACTACTATATAAGAAGCACCTTGGGCTCATTATATTCATCCTTCACCTAGGATCAACACAAGCTTGGAGCTTGGACCTCAGTAGAGGTAGTGTTTCTTCTAGCACATGGGGCAGCCATGGTGCTAACTTGAAGCATGTTGAGGAGCAGCTACGGAGTTCTTCTTGGTGATTCTTCTTTGGGAAGATGAAGGGTGTGCTCACACTCTAGCTCATGGAGAGGAGGTCATCTCTTATTCATGGCAAGAAGACTTGGTCATTAGCAGCTTGATGGTGAGGATCGCCCATCTACATGATGTATTTGAAGATTGTCTTCTACAGGAAGATATAAGGTTGAAGATTGTCTTCTACAAGAAGCTGTCTGGCTACTTCAAAGACATTGGATGGGACCATCTACATGGCGTATTTGAAGATCATCTTCGACAAGAAGATGTTAGGTTGAAGATTGTCTTCTACAAGAAGATATCTCGCTACTTCAAAGACATTAGATGGAGTTTAACATAAGATTCACATCTTATGTTAAAGTATTCAGGTACATATTCTCTTTATGCACACAGGTACTACTTGAAGTTTATGGAGGTCGTGGCGTTCATATCAGGAGGAGTCCTATTTGGCATAGGTACAAGAGAATCAGTACTTATATGCTTTATGCATATTTTATGAGGTGTTTGAGAAGGTGTGTTCATATGAGTTTGAGGATTTCCGGCAACAATCTTGTTAGCATTCTATGCTACTTTATAAGTATGTGATCTTTTCACACACGTATCTGACTTAGGGTCTTCCATAGCCTAAGTTTAGATGTAGGTTTGTTGACCATCAGTTTCACACTGATCCTTCCTCTTTCAGTCACTCATATTCACTCTTCTATAACTTATTAGGTCACACATCTCATGTATATTCAGATTACTGCCCATACATCTGAATATGTTTGTTACATTGTACATTCACTCATTCATCTATTTCTCATCACACATAATGGTTGAGAATTTTTCTCCCACATTGTACATTGAACATTGGTATAGATGATACTATGAGTAAGCGATGGCTTACGTAACACCTTACACATGACGTCTATTCTTTCTCTATCTTTAACTCATCATCTATATGATTAAGTTGTGGTATGTTCATGTTTTGTCAATATGGAAGATTGCTAGAATTAATATTGTACATGAATGGAACTATGGAACCATGGACCTGTGACATGAGCCTAAGGGCCTACCTCACTTCCAACATTTGGTATCAGAGCACTAAGGTTTTGGTTACAGAACTTTAGATCTTTGGCATCAATGCATTAAGGCTCATTCATAATCCCAGGTTCCTAGACTTCCAGATTTACAACATATGATTTGAAAGCATCTTCTAACATTTGACATTTGACATACACACTTAATCTAGATGAGTAGAGATTTGAGAATTAGACACTTCAGTTACATTCATCAGTGTGGAGTATGAATTTGATGATTTGTTAGCAGCCGAATATTTTTGAAGAGTATGCAAATACTTTACAAAAGTATTGTTTGAAGACCCAGACTTGATGAAGAGAAGAGTATTTCAAATTCAAGGAAGAACAATGGTTTAGAGAAGATGAAGAAATCAAATCAACATCAAATCACAGGTATCAGTTTCTACTATCAGATTATCATTTGCAGGTCATATCTTAGAAGAGCAGTTATGAAGAGATTTTGAAGGTTTCAAGGAGTGCTTTTATACGCTTTCATCATTTGAAAGTTAAAGCATTAGCTACATCAAAACAGGTATCTAGAGGTTTTTCTAGAGAGTTTTGAGAAGATCTCTTTCATGGCAAGAAAGTTCATCTAAGAAGACAAGTGCAGAGATGAGATGAGTTTTTTCAGCCAATTTTCTGTTGTAAGTTGGTTGGATATCAAGGTACAAATGTATCTAGAGAGGTAACTCTAGAAGGGCAATTCATCATTCAGACAACGATTGGTGAATTTAGTCATTTCAGACATTTGAAGCAAAATTTTGATTCAGAGATATGAGGAGATGGTAAAACATGTTTCTATATTCACTTCCATTTGTATACCATGTTTGTTTTATCTCTTACTCTTACATTAGAGGAAGAGAAAAGTTCATTTGAAGAGGTCAAGAGTGTTTGCTACTTCAAGATGAAGAGAACAAAAGGTATGGAAGAGAAGTTTGAAGATGTTGACATCATCAGGTGGAAGAAAGATGCAGAAGAAGAAAGTCCATCATTTCCAAAAGAAAAGTAAGGCTTCCTTTTCTCATATATTTTTGATATACTTTTCCTATTTTATCCTCTACACCCAAAGACAAGTCTACGAGAACATCTTGTTTAAAGAAGAAGCAGTTTCTTGTTTTGCATTACACTTGGTCATAATTTAGTAGATTTGAACAAAGAATTGCATTGAGAGAAACAAAAGCACTCATATGTGTATGAGTTATGTTGAAGCTTTTTAAGCGGGCAGCTTATATGTTCCCTCAAAGAATTCTTGGAGTGTCAATACAGAGCTACTTGGTACATAACAAGTTGCAGAGAAGTATATTTCTTCTTTATCTAACTCTTGAGGTAAAAGAGTTTTTTGTAGCAGATGTTGAAGACTTGGGTTGAGGTTTTATGTTTGGAAAAGATTACCTCATATTCAGTATTTTCAGAAACTTCAGAAAATTCAGATTTGCTGATGTACAGGTCATTTGAAAATCTACTTTTATGATTGTCGAGTTTTTTGGATACATGCTTGTATTCAAAAAAGGTGATCCATCATATCCTATCACTTGATTGAGAAGTGGAGTTAGCCAAAAGAAAGTCAAGCAGGTACTGTCACATTTCACCCGGGTAAAATATGAAAGTTATGAAGTATCAACTTGCAGCTTTTGGAGTTCTCAAGGTGAGAAGTTTGTCCACTTATGGTTCAAGTAGGAATTTCAGATTCCTTAAAGGATTTGTTTGAAGAAAAGTTTTACAACTTTTTGAGAAGCATGGTGTAGCTCAAGCATAAGCACCACCTCCTTTACTTGTCAATCCGCGGAGACGTGAGGACCGGTATGAAGACCACGAGCAAGTGAAGGCACAAGTGCGTGAGTGAAAGCACACAAACATGCACACACATACACACACACGCGCACAAAGTAAGATCAAAGAGAGGAACAATGGAAAGCTTAGATTGCAAAAGAGTTCTCTTACAAAAGTTCTATTCTCTAACAAGCTAACCTCAAAAATGAGCTCTCTAGCTCTTTTTATAGTTTTTTGACTAGTTTTGGCCCTGTCCAAACCTAGTGTCCGGCCTAGTTAAAAATTAGGTTCCAGGGCTTATTTGAGGGCTCAAACGAAGTCTAAAAATTATGAAAATTGGTACGATGGTACTTCTAATACTCCTCAAGCTCGAGGACTCCTCGGCTTGAACAAAATGGAGTTACTAAAAATAGATAATGGTATTTACAATGGTTTCTAGTGATGAAAATCACTATTTTTGTAGGGGATTCTTCTGAAAATTTGACATACACTTCTTGGAGCTCCCTACTTGCTCTCTCTTCTTCTATGTCCACTTCTTTGATGTGCTTCCATGCTTTGTCCTTGACCTTGAGCTTCAACACTCCCCCCCCTCTCGAGTCTGTCGTCCCTGACAGACCCTTGTTGTAGTGATTGTTCCAAGTAGTGCCTTGAGAGGGAGTGTCCCTTCTGTATGAACACAAGGCGTCCGACGTTCTTCATCTATCACTGTGAGTCTTTGCAGGTTGTAGTCTCTTGGTATGTGCTTCTGCCTTGTATTCCAGCATGACTGTGTCGTTGTGAGTCTCCGTTGATGTTTTCTAGATCTTCCAAAGTTGATCTTCATAGTAGTCAAGCCAAGTACTCATAACCCATATTGAGTGATGGGTAAGTGTGTTCGTGCATGGGTTGAAAAAAGTATGTGCCTTGTGCACGGCCTTGTAATGTAGCCCTACGCATGCTTACTTGGAAAATGCATTGGAAGAAGTATGGTGCAAAAATTGCGGGTCTTGAGCTAAGTGCTCAAGGGTATGCTGACGAAGAGGTTTCCTAAACTATCATGGTTATGGTGTTTCCAGAGTAAAGATACTTACCATGGCGAAGGTTGATGGATGTTTGCCTCTTCGTGTTGTACACTCGGCCTTTGGGATGGAACCTTGTTGATGAATGTCCATGTTGATTGTCCACTGATGAGATCTTTTGAGTGGTGGATCCCCTCTCCTCTTTTCAAAGCAACATTTGTCACTAACAATGTGCATTTCTGAGCTTGGGCTCATGCACGTTCACTTCCCTATATTGACACTCAGAGGAATATTGGACACGTGCCGGTTTCTAAGAGATTACCATGCTGATTGACATAGACCATTCACCAGTGCTACTGTTCCATACTGGTTCAGGAAATATTGAGAATTGAATTGCTTTATATTCCTTGGCAAGCAACATCGGGTAACTACACCAAGCTGAGTTTCACATATGCTCTTTAGCTCACCATGTGCAGGAGTCTTCTCCTCCAGAACTACCTTTTGCAGATATCTCCTTGGATGCTCTGGTACATGAAGTAGTTAAGCATCACTCAAGTTGCGGACCTTCAAGCTCTTCATTCCTACCATGGTAAGAGAAAATCATAGTTGTAGATGCCATGTTCATGCCAAATGCTTGTCCTCTACCAGATAAGGCAGCAATAATCTCACTGCTGGCCGAGACACACTGCGATCCAAATTGATAAATGCCTAGTAATCAACAGTTCCACCTTCAACTAAGCATGACTCATTCATGTTTCATAAGCCAAACCTGGGAACAAGCTCTCTCCCACTTCTTTTTTTTTTTTTTTTTTTTTTTTTAAGAAAAAGGATATCACAAAACAAGAACACAAAAGTTAGTATCAATAGAAATGTTCGACATATGTCACTGTGCTCTTGTGCATGGGATTCTCAAGTGTGTCTATGCACGGCCGTAACCTGTGGCCCTATATTAATGCATACTTTGGAAATGCATGACCTAAATGGTGCAAAAGACAGGGTTGTGCAAGGAGCACATGGTTGTTGCTCGTTCGAGGCTTTCGATGTTATTTGTGGAGGTTGATGCCGACCTTGGTGGAGGTATCCATTGAGTCTCGAACTGATGTAATCCTCCTTATTGGAGTCCATTTTAGAACATCATTTGGCACTGTAGAGGTCACTTCAGGCGTCTTTCTCTTTGGATGCTTTCTGAACTGTGGTATCCAGTGTGGTTGATGCTTTGGTTCGATGGAGGCTACTTGCACTTTTGGCTTCCAAACCCATATCCTTTTTGCATGTCTTCCTACTAATGTTGAAGAGCTGATTTGATCTTCCTTTGGTCTCTGTACGTGGTTCTTACCCTTTTCTCTTTTTGGCCTCTTTGTTGAAACCTTTTGCATGTGGGAGAACAAAGGTTGTTGTGGGTGTAGGATCTTCTTAGGTACCCACATCTGTAATTGCCCTTGTTGAGCTGCAGCTAACTTCTTAGGCACCCAAACTTGTTGGATATCTTGTGACGGAGCTTGTCTGAGCTGCTTCCTTCGTCTTCTGGCCTGGTTAGTGTGCATGGATGGGATTTGTGGGGGTAAGGCTGGTGGGTGCTCTCCTTTGCGTACCCAGATCTGCTTCATGCCCGGAACCGCTTTTTTATCGAATGGTGTCTTTCTATTTGATGTAGCAGTTGTCGTGAACGGTTGTGTTTGCTTGTGTGGTGGGCTCACTACTGTGGCTACTTGAGTCTTTGGAGAAGAAGAAAGATCCACCCGCCTTCGAACCTGGTCTTCCACGATTGACTCCTTCTGCATCATAGAGCTTTTGACACATACAACATCTTCTTTCATATGATTAGTCTTGGAAGAACTAAGAGAGTGTGTGGTGCCATGATCTAGGAGCATGCAGTTCTCTAATTCTAATGTAATGCATTGTTCATGTACCCAAACTTGAAGAATTTGACTTCTTAGGTTTAAGTTAACTGCATGGTCATAGATCCAATCTTGACCCAAGACAAGTGGTTCTGTAAGGTTCTCATCTTGACATACTAGCGCTTTGACTTTCATTGGAACGTCTTGAAGGTAGATGGGAAGTTCCACCTCGCCCAAACAAGGGGTTTCCACACCTCCCAATCCTATGAGATAAGCTTCTATGGGATTGATGTTCAACCCCAAGTCTTGGCAGTAGGAAAGTTTAACTGCACTACTTGCTGCACCTGAGTCAATCAATGCTTTCACCGTCCTTGCACCCTTCCCTTGTCCTATCTCTATGGTCACAAAGGGTCTTCGGTCAATGACCTGAGAAGTCGCAATGCCTGACTTTTGACACATATCCATGTGATATTTTGGGGCTTTTGAGTTGACATCTAGGCCTAATCGCCTTAACTTATTTTGCCTAATACGCTCTCTGGCCTCTTCCTGTGCTTCTTCTCTCACTCTTAACTCTTCTTCTTTTCGCTTCTTCGCAGTGTTGAGTCTCATTAGCATATCCTCAGTAAGAGGTTCTTGATATAGCTTGACTCTACAGCCACTAATATAGTTTGGCAAGATATCTCCTTCTAGAGTGGCCAACTGAACTGCACCACTAGTGGAAATTCTATTAATGATCATGGGTCCATAACCTCTTTTTTCCAACTTACGGGCATGTTGTTTTAGTGTGTATACCAACACTAGATCTCCCTCTTTCAATCCCTTATCCTTGATGTGTGCATCAAAGTATGCCTTTTGCCTCTTCTTTGCAGCGTAGATGCCTGCTGCCGCTCGTAGCCTCGTTTCACCCAAGCGTTCGAGATCAAAGATCCTAGAGGACAATTCATGCCCATTCCACTCATACTCTTGTGCTACTTTTAAGGCAGGGATTAAGAAATCTAATGGTAGCACAGCGTTCTGTCCGAAGACCATCTGAAATGGGGTGGCGTTGAGTACCGTTTTGTAGGCAACTCGATAAGCCCAAACAGCATGATGAAGTTGTTTGTCCCAATCAGAGCGTTTATTATTTACCAATTTTGTCAATACGTTACAGAGGATCTTATTGGTACTCTCGGCTTGTCCGTTGGCTTGTGGATGATAGGGGGCGGATTTCTTATGTATCACCAAGAATTCTTGGAGAAGATTTTCAATGACTTCATTCAAGAAGTGTGTGCCTCTATCGCTCACCAACTCTATTGGTAGTCCATATCTCGTGAACACATTCTCGAATAGGAACTTAGCCATAGTCTGAGCATCATTCTTTGTTGTGGCTTTGACTTCTACCCACTTTGTAAGGTAATCTGTGGCTACAATGATGTATTCTGCATGGGAGTTTCTAGCTGGGGGGTTAATAGGACCCATGAAGTCTATGCCCCACTTCGAAAATGCACGTCCTCCCATCATTGGCCTCAAGGGCATCTCGTCTTTTCTCACTGGATATTGTGCACGTTGGCATGTGTCACATTTCTTCACATAGGTATGTGCATCCATATGAAGAGTGGGCCACCAAAGTCCTGAGAATAGAATGGTTTTAATCACTCGGTCAGGGCCAAAATGTCCACCTGCAACACCACTGTGTGCAGTCTCTAAGACCCTTAAATAGTCTGATTCATGAACGCACAGTCTTAAGTACCCATCTTTACCTCTTCGGTATAGGTTTTCTCCTACTAAGGCATAGCCTTGAGCCTCTTGCTCCATATTTCGTCTTCTTGCTAGACTGGCCTCTTTGGGTAATCTTCCCGATCTCATAAACTCTACCAATGGAGTACTCCAATCTGGAATTAATGATACTTGATAAAGGGTCGCATGCTCCACTGGTGGTTTCTCTCTACACATTGGACAATTCTTGATCCACTCATGTATTTCTTTGTCCATGCTAGGCCAATACACTCCTAAACGTTTCAAATTCTGCAATGTTCGTTGTTTAGAATAGTGATTTCCTAGCAATCCCTCATGAGCTTGCTGCAACCAACTACTATGTTCATCATCCTCGACACAACAAGCTAATACACCCTCAGTATCTTGTTTGTACATGCTTCCTGCCAATATGTGATATTTTTGTGATTTTACAATTTCTTCTTGTGATGTTTTCACATTCTTATTTGCAGGGCCGAAGGTTAGGACTGGTACCAACTTATTTGCCCATTTAGGAACAACTTCCAAATTGAACAGATAAGCATCAGGTAGTTCATCAGACACTCCTTGTGGTGACTCTCCTGAAGTAATGCGAGAAAGGTGATCTGCCCGAAGGTGGGTTCTACCTTTCCTGACAACAACTTCAAAGTCATACTCCATTAGTAAGAGGAACCATCTTACTAAGCGTCCAGTATTGCAAGGTTTATTGACCAAATATAACAAAGCTTGATGATCAGTGAAGAACTTGAACTTGTTGGCCAATAAATAGTGTCTAAACTTCTTTACAGCATATACCATGCCTAACCCTTCTCGCTCGGTTGTGGTATAATTTCTTTCGGCTGGGTTTAGTTGTCTACTAGCATATGCTATGGGCAAATCTAAATTCCCTTCACCTGTGGGTTGTGCCAGCACACATCCTATGGCATGATTGGATGCATCCACATGGACATGGAATGGTTTATTCCAATCAGGAGTGGTCAGTATTGGTGCTGTGCACAAACGTTTCTTCAGTTCATTGAAAGAATTCTCGCATTCGTCGTTCCACTCAAAATTAGACAACAAGGCATAAAGGGGTCTAGCTATGATCGCGTACATGTGGATAAACCTACGGTAATATCCACAATGGCCCATAAAGGCTTGTACCTCTTTAACATTCCTTGGCCTTGGCAGCTCCGCTATGGCTCGTACCTTATCTTCATCCGTTGAGATTCCATTCTTAGAAACAATATGACCGAGGATTTTACCTTGACGCACCATGAACACACACTTTTCTGGGTTCAGACACACTCGATATTCTCTACACTTGTTGAAGATTTGTCTGAGTTCAGGGATGTGAACCCTTCTTTCTTGGGAATGAGCACATAAATCATCCACATACACTTCTAAGCTCTTTCGCAAGAACTCTTTGAAGACATGACACATGAGCCTTTGGAATGTTGCAGGTGCATTGGTGAGCCCAAATGGCATCACCCGAAATGCAAAGATTCCCCACTCTGTAGCAAAAGCTGTTTTGTGTTGATCTTCTGGGGCAATGGCTACTTGATTGTAACCTGAAAATCCATCAAGGAAGCTATAAACTTCCTTGCCTGCAACACGCTCCAATAGGTGTTCTGTGATTGGAAGTGGATAACTATCTCTAATCGTAGCGGCGTTAACTTTTTTAAGGTTAATACACACTCGCAACTTCCCGTTCTTCTTGGGTACCACAACAATGGGGGACACCCATTCGGTATGCTCAATCTCATAGATGAATCCAGCCTCAATCAACCTATCAATTTCTTCTTTGATTTTGGCTGCATAGGTATCATTATATGTGTAGGGCTTCTGTTTGGTGGGCTTAGCATCAGCAGTCATGGGGATAGTATGAGAGCAAATTCTTGGATCTACCCCTTTCAAGTCTCTATAGTGCCATGCAAACACATCCCTATATTCCCTTAATAGAGCTATGAGCTCCATTTCTTCTCTTGCACTTAGGTCATCTCCTATATATGTGCATCTCTCTTCGTTCTCTTCAATGGTCACTACAATCTTCTTGGTCTTTTCTTTATTATCATATGATTCTCCTATGATGGCCTCTCTCTTAGGCATTCGTACCAAAATTTTGCGGTCGTCAACTTCATATTTCTTGAAGTTTTCTGGTACTTCAAACAATGATTCCTCCTTTTCTTGTTTCACTGCTTTTCTTTTCTTTTTCTTTTGACTACTCTCACTTCCATCCTTTGAGTTTACTGTTTTAATACTTGTGAGAGGTTCTTCTTCTTTCTGGGTGAACACTCCTATATCTTCTAAATAGTGCTGCTCTGAGTTAAAGCAACTATCCATCACAATAGACTCCAGATCATCGTCATTCTCTTCCTCTTCTATGACATCACTAGGGTCACATTCTTCTAGCAAGGGTTGACACATGAACACTGAGATATCATAACCCTCCTCATCACAATGAGGTGTCCACTGTTCTTCATTGACAGCAATGTCCATGGTGGCTAAGATTTCTGGCCAGCCATGAGGCTCAAACTCCTCATCTGGAAAGATCATCGGTGTGTAGGCTGGGTCTCTAACTGGTCTATCTCCTAACGAAGTTCCTTCTTCTCTTGCCTTTAAACGTTTTTCCTCTTCCTTTGCAACCTTGCACATCCACAAATGAGTATCTTCATGCAGCCATGATGGATCAGGTGAACTTTCAGAATGCACAGAGATGGAATCTTCTTTTGCTTTGTGGATAGAATTCCACTGTAGGGGTGGTACATCTCTGAAGGTGTAATCCTTCAAATTGACCTTAGTGGTGACCCCTAAGTGCTGTAAGTACAAGGAGTTAGTTCCCCAATCCTGTACTATTTGCAATTGTCGTAGGAAGGGTCTTCCTAGGATCATCTCAAAGACATTATTTTTCTCAAAGTCACATATAGCAAATGTGTGCTCAAACTCTACACCACAAGTGGTTAGAGTGATCCCTTCTAGCAATCCTAGAGGTCTTTCAAAATGACCATCAGCCATTTGAAGCTTCATTCTAGTTGGTCTTAATGTGGGCTTGCCCCATTGCTTCCACAAGGAGGTGGTCGCAATAGCAACACCAGCACCTGAATCTATGATTGCTTTGGTTGTGTAACCTTGGTAGGTGATTGGAAGATAAGTATTACCTTCTTCACCCTCACACATGTCCCCTATTTTGTCTAGAGGTATCTCTGGTACCCTTTGCTTAGAGCCTACTTTTGGCATATTGGACTCAAGTTCTGGGACCTGATCCTTCACATGATTCCATAACTCAGGTTTTGCTTTGAGCAACTCTTCTACAGTGAGATGACACTGAACCTTAGTGTTCTTCACGACATCCGTGTTCCTTGGAACCACTGAGTCTTCATTTCTTACTAGTATTGTGGGAGCTCTAACCTGGAGTGATTCAGATTCCCATGGGCCTGGAAATTGAGGCAGTTCTTCTAAGGTATTAGATTCAAAATCTAATCTTTCGTCTTCTTGTTCTGCTTCATCTTCGTAAATAGATGGAATGTCTTGGGGAAATTGATCATGAAGATCATCAATCTCAGGAATAGGAGGGGAATTACCCTTCTCCTTGGCCCATTTCTCCTCTTGTATTTCCCGCAAGAACTCTTGAGAGTATTGTTGAATAGAAGGAGGTATTCCAGCATCCGTGGAATTAGGAACATAAGCTCCCCTTGGTGGTGAGCTTCCTCTTTCAATAACTGGTTGAGCCTGTGGAGGTAGAGAAACTTGTGGTTTGTTTACCAACTGCTCTAATCGTTCTAGTAAGCCCTGGAAATGCAAATCCGATTTGATAGAGTTTGTCTGATTGAACTTTTGACTAGTCTCAAGTATGGCTTGAGCTTGTTCTACCATTTTCATGCACATTTTCATCTGTTCAATCTCTAAATCTGCTCTAGGGTAACTCTTGTCTAGGTTTGCCGCTGTAGGCCCTTCTTGAAGTCGAGCCTGGTAGGCCTTGAACATCATGTCCAAGCCTTCTGGGGTTGGATCTGCAAGAACAGAGCCTGGTTGCGGTCTATTTACAATGGGTGGTGGGGTGGGATGAGGTGGAGTGGATGGAGTTTCGGCATGCGAGGGGCTTTGAGATGCAATGTCTTCTATTTTTGTTTTCGCTTCTTTTAAGCTTTCTTCTAGTTCCGATAACTTTTTATTCCACTTGCGATTGGCCTTCTCTCTGGTATCCTTCCATGTTCTTGTTTTCCTCTTACTAGGCTCTCCCGATTCACTCGACTCTGATTGTTCTACTGGTTTATCCTGTTTTAAGGCTTGTGCTCTAGTGACAGCTTGTATAGGAGCCACATTGCTACGACTTGAACTTGGATCTGCCACTAAGCCTACCACATTAATGGGGGTAATCTTGGGTGCACTAGAGGGGTTTCTTGGACAATCTCTGGGGAGATGGTCTTTGCCACAATCAGGACAAAAAGCCTGTATTGTGATAGCCTGTCCTCGACTCGGAGATGGTGGGTGGGGACAGTCACGAATGAAATGGTCACCATGACATCTGAAACAAGATCCTCTAGGGGCTTGTGGTCTCATTTGTCTCAACTGGGGCCTAGGGTTAGGATTTGTGTACATGACATTGGAGTATTCTGGCTCCCAATTTTGCTCCATAGGCGGTGCCTCATATTGATACGAGTAAATCTCACTATGTTCAGGTGACTCTGTGTAATAAGCATGTGGATTACCTTCATGGGAGTAGTCTGAACTATGAGCATGAGAGTCATTATCTGGTATCAATGGGGTTAGTGGCACCAAAGCTCTATTTGGATTTTCCTCTCCCACAGCATACTTGACTGGAATCACGTTGGCTGGAGCTGGTGGTTGGTTTACCAAGACAGGTTGTGGCCTATATGGTACCTGATATTGCTGTTGTGGTCTGTAATATGGCTGTTGGTATTGATTCTGATACCTACCTTGTGGGTAAGGTTGCTGATAATTTTGTCTAATAGCCTGCCTATTGTAGGGACAATCTTGAGCCGTTTGGTTTGTGTATTTTCTCTCAATAGTGCAATATGGAGCATTCCTTTCTCTAATGTTTTGGTTTTGCATTGGACATATGTTAGCCATGTGGTCACCTCCGCAAGTATAGCACCGATTCAATGAAGTGACTCCCTGTGTTTGTTTATTTTGGACTCCCAGCTTCTTGGCAACTTGCTCAGCTATCTCTTCTATTTCTGTGGAGATCTTTGAAGTATGACTAGTAGAACTATCCGAATCTTTGTAGAGTTTGGCCAATCCTAACTCCTCACCCAAGTTATCTTCTATGTCAATGCATGTCCGCACGCACTCTTCTATGGATCTAGGCTCTTTCAAGCATACATAGGATCTTAACTTTGTGCTCAGTAAGCCATCTAAAAACAAAGCCACTTGTTTGGCTGGTGTGGGTAGCTCTGGAGCAGGGCATCTTTCTAGGTACTGTCTAAACCTTCTACCTGCTAGTCGCACTGTTTCTTGGGGTGTCTGCTTGAAGCTGTGGATCAAGGATGAAGTGTTATGCCTGATACCACTCTTGGAAAATTCTACAATGAATTCGTCTAGCAGTTGACCTATATTGCGATAGTTGCGACTACTCAATGGTTGAAACCAAGCTAAGGTAGTGCCCTTAAGAGTCAGACCAAATGCCTCGTACTGGGTGAACAAATCCTCAACCTGTTCAGCTCTTAACACTTGTTTGAACTCAGCCACATGATCATAAGGATCTCCTGACCCGTCAAAATAATTCTTCATTGCCTTGATCACTTGAGTGGGTCTGAGGGTTCTTGGGTGCTCTCGGGTTCTAGGCAATGGAAATTCATGTTCATTTCTTTGTTGCCTATGTGCTTGATATCTCTCTCTTTCAGGTCTTTCATTTTCAAATCCTGACCTATTCCTGCCCACTGTGTGTGCAAAACTTACCTCCGGTCTCTCTCTAGTTCTTTCTCTCTGGGCTTCATGAGCGTGGGAAGACCCTATTCCTTGGAGGCCATGGGAAACATTGGATCTTGGTGGGGGGAAAATCAATTCATTCTTCCAAGTATATGCATGTCTATCATGTTCTGTTACCAAGAAAATTTTCTCTGACGTGTTATCTAGGTAGACAACTTTGCCTGGTATCTCTGGATCCTTGAACTCATAGATGATGACTATGCCCAATTGGCTAGGTTGATCTGGCTTGAACCTCCAAAAGGCTTCCTCTGTTTCTCTATTCAAAAATAGTTCTATGCTTTTGTTGTCTTGAGGGATCCAGTCCGGAGTGATCACTCGGGTCAAAACTGACTTGCCTCTAGGAGTCTGGGGTCCTTGTCCTATATTTCCTTGTTCTAGGTCTCCTATCTCATTCTCATGAATGATATTTCCAAACTCATCGGTCCTATCTGGTTGGTTGGTAACCACATACATGGTTCCTTCCTTATCAATGTAGGAACCCTCTTCGAACTTGACCACCGGGTGTTCAAGTCCAAAGGATTGATCTGGATTTTTGAGTTGGACCACTGATCGCCTCAGACCATCCTCATAGATGCGAGCACCTAATTGGTTGGTCCGAATATATTCCAACTGTGTCTTATAGGGACCTTCCGGTGTTTGTAGATGGGCAGTCCCTGAGCCACCTGCAGGTTTTCCCATACTAAAAGACATTTCTGAATCACTTGTGTCTGATCTGAGTAAAAGATGACCACTTAGTTGTTGTGCCCAAGACTTGGATGTATGGTTGACACTAGCCTCAGAAGATCTAATGCTTTGTTTATCCTTGCCTAAGTGTCTACCAGATCTCAGGTTCATAAGCTTTAGTCAAGAGTCCAAATTTTCCCTTTGGTATGGTTCACAATTCTTTAGAGCCCCCTTGGTTCCCTAGTCCCACCTGAGGGTCAACTTCAAATTATCCTATCTCAAAATCAACGCATTATTCTTGAAAAGCTATAGAGCTATAGAGCTCAAAAAATGGATTTTGGATGAGAAAGTTATGTCAAATCAGGCTCCTGGGGGTCAAAACAGGCAAACAGGACCTTTGGAGAAAATCGCGATTTTGTGAACTTTCTGAAAATCGCGATGCTGTGAAGTCAAAAAAATCGCGATGTTGAGCACAAAATCGTGTTTTTGAAAATCGCGATTTTGAGCAGAAAATCGTGATTTGAAAATCGCGATGTTGATCACAAAATCGTGTTTCAGAGAATCGCGATTTTGAGCAGAAAATCGTGATTTGAAAATCGCGATGTTGATCACAAAATCGTGTTTCAGAGAATCGCGATGTTGATCACAAAATCGTGTTTCAGAGAATCGCGATGTTGATCACAAAATCGTGTTTCAGAGAATCGCGATGTTGATCACAAAATCGTGTTTCTGAAAATCGTGATGTTGATCACAAAATCGTGTTTCTGAAAATCGCGATGTTGATCACAAAATCGTGTTTCAGAGAATCGCGATGTTGATCACAAAATCGTGTTTCTGAAAATCGCGATGTTGATCACAAAATCGTGTTTCAGAGAATCGCGATGTTGATCACAAAATCGTGTTTTTGACTGAAAATCGTGTTTTCTCAGAATCGTGTTTTTGACATGAAAATCGCGATTTTGAGCAGAAAATCGTGAATTGAAAATCGCGATTTTGAGCAAAAATTCGTGTTTTCTCAAAATCGTGTTTTTGACTTGAAAATCGCGATTTTGTCCCACAGAATCGTGTTTTTCTCAAAATCGTATTTTTGGCTGAAAATCGTGATTTGTGAGAATCGCGATTTTGAGCAGAAAGTCGTGTTTTTCACAAAATCGTGTTTTTTGCTGAAAATCGTGATTGGTGAGAATCGCGATTTTGAGCAGAGAATCGTGTTTTTTGAAAATCGTATTTTTCACATGAAAATCGCGATGTTGAGCACAAAATCGTGTTTTTGAAAATCGCGATTTTGAGCAAAAAATCGTGTTTTCACAGAATCGCCTTTTTCACAAAATCGTGTTTTTGCTGAAAATCGTGATTGGTGAGAATCGCGATTTTGAGCAGAGAATCGTGTTTTTTTTTTGAATCACGATTTTGAGCAGAGAATCGTGTTTTTTTTTTTTTTTTTTTTTTTGAGAAAAACACAGAATCGCGATTTTTTTCAACCACTTTTAGGCGGGAAAACTGAAAATCGTGATTTTTCAAAAAATTTTGAATTTTCACAGAATCGCGATTTTCATCACAGAATCGCGTTTTTTGGCGGGAAATTCAAATTTCTGAGCGCCGGCTATGGCGAGCTCCGTATGAGCAGAAAATCATAAAAAAAATGCAGCGCTTGCTCTCCCTTGCACCTCCTAACTCCTTCCCACACAATAATGCATGAAAAATGGTATGAAAATGGTGAAAATGCACTAAAAACAAGAAATTTCTGTGAAGAAGAAGATGGAAGAAGGTGGAGATGATGATGATGATGAAGATGAAGAGGAAAAAACAGAAAATGAACTGAAATGACAGTTTTTTTACCTTCCAACGTCGCAAATCTACGATCTTACCATCACAACGCTCGTCCTCGAAGCTCTCTCCCCGGCAACGGCGCCAAAATTTGGTGTAGCTCAAGCATAAGCACCACCTCCTTTACTTGTCAATCCGCGGAGACGTGAGGACCGGTATGAAGACCACGAGCAAGTGAAGGCACAAGTGCGTGAGTGAAAGCACACAAACATGCACACACATACACACACACGCGCACAAAGTAAGATCAAAGAGAGGAACAATGGAAAGCTTAGATTGCAAAAGAGTTCTCTTACAAAAGTTCTATTCTCTAACAAGCTAACCTCAAAAATGAGCTCTCTAGCTCTTTTTATAGTTTTTTGACTAGTTTTGGCCCTGTCCAGACCTAGTGTCCGGCCTAGTTAAAAATTAGGTTCCAGGGCTTATTTGAGGGCTCAAACGAAGTCTAAAAATTATGAAAATTGGTACGATGGTACTTCTAATACTCCTCAAGCTCGAGGACTCCTCGGCTTGAACAAAATGGAGTTACTAAAAATAGATAATGGTATTTACAATGGTTTCTAGTGATGAAAATCACTATTTTTGTAGGGGATTCTTCTGAAAATTTGACATACACTTCTTGGAGCTCCCTACTTGCTCTCTCTTCTTCTATGTCCACTTCTTTGATGTGCTTCCATGCTTTGTCCTTGACCTTGAGCTTCAACACATGGACACTTGAAGACATTCAGGTAGCAAATCAAACATTCAGACATGAAGGTTTGATAAGAGCAGATTCTACACAGGAGAGATCATTGATCTTGGATAGATCTTGTATGATCTTGAGTATTTATGATTCAATTGTCTATCCTTTGTTTGTGAAGATTCTTAACATTGGAAGAAGTAAGTCAAAGATTCAGATTCTATCAGATTTGTGTTGCAGAGAAAAAGAAGATAATTGTTATGTTACAGAAAAATATGGATCCTAAACTTTTATTTCAGATACAAGTATGGATTACTAAAGATCAGATTTATTGAAAGAAGGAAGACGTTCCACATTTCATAAAGTCTGATATATTTGAAGAATACTGGATACTAGTGTTAAGTCATCCAGGGGGTGATGAAACATGAAGACTTATTTTCAAGCCATATGTAAAAGAATGCAGAGTCATACCTACAGGTATTCCTATTTCAGGTATTCCTATATTTCCTTTGTCAGGTTCTCTTTATGTTCCAGCTTTGAAAGAAGAAGGAAGAAGAAGAATATTTGGAGAAAGTTCCTGTTAGGATGTTCCTGTTCAGGAGAAGGTTCCAGAGTTCTATTTGAAGAGAAGCTTGATATTTCAGAAAGGTATATTTCAGACATGCGCACATATATGTTTATACCAAGTTCTGAAGGAAAGAGGTATGAAGGATTTAAAGGATGAAGACATGATGATATCATAGATTTTTTGACTCATATTGAGTTGAGTACAGTCAAAGATGAACCAGCAGTGTTCATAATACACTAAGTTGTGAGTTGATAGTCACAGGTTCCAGGATTCAGTTCTTGATTTGTTTAGTGTATTTACATGACGCAGCAGAAGTACGTTGAGAAACCTTTTTTGGAAGGTAAATGCAAATATATGGATCCTAGTGTATGTTTTCAGGTTCTTGAAGACAGGAGATAGCAGGTTCAGATACAGTTCATGCTATATTTGTTGTCAAGCAGTGATTGCTTGATGAGAACACTATTGGATATCTAGTTTGCATATTTTCTCAAGTATTATGGTTCATATTCAGCAAGTTCAAAAGGAAAGTCAAATTCAGTTTTGAAGAAGATTTTTTTTCTGAAGTACGACAGTACAAGCTTGAAGCTTGTGACAAGCTATTTGAAGCTTATAATAGTTTGCAGCTTATGAAGTTTGCAGATTCAGTCCAGGTTGTACCAATATGACATTGCAGGGGGAATTGTTGGAAATCAATATCCTATTGGTCAAACAATATTCCATTGGTCCATTTATAGTTCTATTGGTCAAATTGTACTCCATTTATAAGAGCTCACTCTTAGTCCTTCTTAAAGGAAACGGGCGCGCACAGAATGTTTATAGTTCCTCTTCACTCCTTGTACAAGAAAGGACGGCGGGCAGTGTGGTTAGTTCATCAACCTCTCAACCGAATGACCCGAGTTCAAATCCTGTAGACGGCAGCATTCGCGGACAAATATGTTTATAGCTTTTGCTTTATTAATGTCCAACGGCACACGATTAAAACGCAACGCGTTATGCTTTTCAGACAAAGGTGATCGCAATACGAATAGAGGGAGAAGTACGATCGTAGTGCTTTATTAGCTTTTCAAGGACAACAACTACTATATAAGAAGCACCTTGGGCTCATTATATTCATCCTTCACCTAGGATCAACACAAGCTTGGAGCTTGGACCTCAGTAGAGGTAGTGTTTCTTCTAGCACATGGGGCAGCCATGGTGCTAACTTGAAGCATGTTGAGAAGCAGCTACGGAGTTCTTCTTGGTGATTCTTCTTGGGGAAGATGAAGGGTGTGCTCACACTCTAGCTCATGGAGAGGAGGTCATCTCTTGTTCATGGCAAGAAGACTTGGTCATTAGCAGCTTGATGGTGAGGATCGCCCATCTACATGATGTATTTGAAGATTGTCTTCTACAGGAAGATATTAGGTTGAAGATTGTCTTCTACAAGAAGCTGTCTGGCTACTTCAAAGACATTGGATGGGACCATCTACATGGCGTATTTGAAGATCATCTTCTACAAGAAGATGTTAGGTTGAAGATTGTCTTCTACAAGAAGATATCTGGCTACTTCAAAGACATTAGATGGAGTTTAACATAAGATTCACATCTTATGTTAAAGTATTCAGGTACATATTCTCTTTATGCACACAGGTACTACTTGAAGTTTATGGAGGTCGTGGCGTTCATATCAGGAGGAGTCCTATTTGGCATAGGTACAAGAGAATCAGTACTTATATGCTTTATGCATATTTTATGAGGTGTTTGAGAAGGTGTGTTCACATGAGTTTGAGGATTTCCGGCAACAATCTTGTTAGCATTCTATGCTACTTTATAAGTATGTGATCTTTTCACACACGTATCTGACTTAGGGTCTTCCATAGCCTAAGTTTAGATGTAGGTTTGTTGACCATCAGTTTCACACTGATCCTTCCTCTTTCAGTCACTCATATTCACTCTTCTATAACTTATTAGGTCACACATCTCATGTATATTCAGATTACTGCCCATACATCTGAATATGTTTGTTACATTGTACATTCACTCATTCATCTATTTCTCATCACACAGAATGGTTGAGAATTTTGCTCCCACATTGTACATTGAACATTGGTATATAAGATACTATGAGTAAGCGATGGCTTACGTAACACCTTACACATGACGTCTATTCTTTCTCTATCTTTAACTCATCATCTATATGATTAAGTTGTGGTATGTTCATGTTTTGTCAATATGGAAGATTGCTAGAATTAATATTGTACATGAATGGAACTATGGAACCATGGACCTGTGACATGAGCCTAAGGGCCTACCTCACTTCCAACAAGAAATCACTATGATGGCTCTAGTGAACCTTACAATCATATAGTAGAATTCAAACAAGTAGTTAGAGCCAAACAAGTAGAAGATTTTTTGATCCAATACGAATCTTTTGGTCTAACCTTGACAGACACGGCATTAGCATGGTTCCAACCATTAGACCCTAATAATTTTCAAAACATGGAACAAGTCTATCAAGAAATGATTGAGGAATTCACTAAGTCTGGAATTAAAAACAACTCGTCATCATTGATCCATAGCTTTAAGAAGCTCCTACAGAATCAGTGAGATTGGCAGCAAGAAGATTCAAGCAGTATGTGGACAGATGCCCAGTGGAAGAGAGACCTACCCAAAATAAAATGGTGTCATTATTTCTGGAAGGATTATTGAATGGATCATTAAGATCTCTGGTATACGTGAAAAGAGTTCAAACCTTGCAAGAGTGTATGAAGGAATGTAGAGACCTAGAAGACAACTTAGTAGAAGACCTCAAAATACCTCAAGGTAGCTTGAAAGTGAGGATTCAGCCAGTAGCACATCAAACCCTAAAAAAAATGTAGAGGAAATAGCGGACTTAGTAGCAAAGAAACTACACGTTCAAGGACACAGGAACTACCCCAATAACCCAATCAGAGTGCCCATGCTTAGAAGATGTATGCAGTGCGGAGGTGATCATCCCTCTCACTTGTGCACTAGGGGAGTAGTCCCACCACCTGCTTATGCTTACAATAGACCAACCGTTCCAGGACCTCTGCAGTATTGCAGTATTGAGCAAAAATATACAAATCACAACACAGAAAATTGTCCTTACAATAGGCAATCAAGACCCATACAACCTGTCATGAGACCTTATGGATACCCTCAGAGAGATCAAGGAGGTGAAGCCTTTAGATATCCCACATATCAACAGCAAGCTCCAGTACCACGACCGTATGCTTATCAAGGATACACTCAACCACAACCAGTGTTAGGACAACAACCGCCCCATCCTCAGAATGTTGTCCCGGTGAAAATAGCTCAACCTGAAGAAAACTTAGAGAGAGCGATAGTCCCAACCGCACCATTGACTAGTAGTGAATCATATGACCCATCCTACGACCATAGTCAAGGAGCATATTCCACTTATGAAAGCTCTATGATAGAATATGGACAACTATACGAACCATATGCCTATGGCATGGAAGTACCAGATAGTTCCTACGGATATGAGCAGGACTATGTGTCATTGATGTACACAGCCCCTAGAGCACCCATACCCCCCCGACCTATGAACAGACCGCCTGTACCTAGAGGACCATGTTATAGATGCGGAGGTGATCATTATATCAGAGAATGTACATTGCCAAACCCACCACCACCACAACGAGTCTGGGAAGGCTACTGTAGTGATTGTGGTAAGGAACATCTTTTCCGAGATTGCCCCAAGAATCCCAAAAAGGTTACCTCCAATGTGCAAATCAATGTGATAGAAGTAATAGAATCGTCAGGGAGTGATAAGGAATACAATGTACCATTGAAAGCGATAACAAAAGCCAAAGCTAGAGAGACCACAGAAAAGGCAAAGGAATAGAATCAAAGCTACAAAGAGGCAAACCTACACCTCAAAGAGTTGAAGACTTGGAAGAGCCTGAGAAAAGCATTGTAAGTAAACGGACACAAAGATGGAAGAACCGTAGAGATAGGATAAAAGAAAAGAAGTTACTACAGAAGAAGGAAAATGAGAAGAGCGAACAAAATCTAAAAGAGGAACCGATATTTGAAGAAGAAAATAAAAATGGAAAGTATAAAAAAGAAGAGGTAGGATCAGTTTTAGCAGATCCCATGCCTAAAGAATTAGCCATGTGGATTCAGGCATACAAGGCACGAATAAGAGTAGGACCTACCATAGAACAACATGAAAGAGAATATCCTAGAGGTGACCTAGAGAAAGAGAGGTTGGAGATCTGCAAAAAATTAATAGAAGTTGCTCAACAGACCTTAGAAAAACCTGCGTTGCCATTACCCAATACTCGAATTTCCGAAAGAGAATTCCAAGAGTGTGTCATTGCTAAAGATCACGAGAAACCCGAAACAGGTAAGACACATGATGGAAATTATTGTGAGGAAAAAAGGGATGGTTCCATTGTTCCCGAAGTAGAAGGAGAATGGCCTAAAGATTTGTGGGCAAGAGTCCAACAAGACAGATGGAAGAAAGTAGAAGGAATAGAACCACCCTTTGAGGAGCTAGAAGCACAAGATGGAATAGAGGAATCAATACCTGAGTTGAATTCTAAAGAAATATTACCAAATGATCCAAGTAATGAAGAAAATGATAGTGTAAAGGTTTTGCCAAATTACACAGGAGAGTACGAATGTAACTCGGAGCTATATTGTATTCCCTCAATGAGAAAAAAAGAATTGAACCCATCAGTCCAAACATCGGATATCATACAACACCTTAGAAAAGTAAAAATCCCTTGTACCCTGACATTGGAGGAACTATTAAAGGTCAAACCACATTTGAAGGAGAAACTGAGCAGTCAATTGGAGATCAAGACGAAAGAAAAAGAGGTATCTGATGAAGTAAACACAGTAAAAATCCCAGTCGATAAGGTAGGAGATTTTAGTGAGGGAGATGCAGGAAACACTTGCCTTCCAATTACCTATAGGGGTTATACCACCAAAGCCATTTTAGATACAGGAGCAGAAGTAGGAATAGCAACTAAAGAAATTTGGGAGAAATGGGGAAAACCAGCTCTAAGACCAACACGCATGAACATACAAATGGCCGATGGACATACTGAAAGACCCTTGGGATTATTAGAACGAGTAGTTTTTACCACATGCGGAGTTGAATTTGAACATACCTTAGCAATATGTCAATTTGAAAGGCCTAGCAATTATGAAATGATACTTGGAAGACCTTTCATGAGATAACTAAAGGTAGTGCAAGATTGGGGAAAGGACGCGGTATATTTACAGCATGAAGGAACCACCACGAGAATATATCTCCACACATATACATATCAAGAAGTTCCCCCTTTACAATGGAATCAAATTCATAAGGAGGAAGACGATCAGTCAATTCACAGCATAGGTTCTAGTGACCAATCATGGATGAACGAGGACACTCATCTATGGATATGCCAAACTGCAAAAAAGGAAGAGGATAGGAGAAAGGGATGGCAGCAAAGGCAAGGAGTAGCTAGGTCTGTACAAGATCCAGCTTACATGCCTCAAGTCTTTTTGGATGAAGAGTTTGAACCTCATGGTTGGATGGAGATTTTAGCGACCCTCGATGTATGTGTGAACAAAGAAGTAATAACTATGAATGAATGTATTGATGAGGAAGGATATGACGTTAGTCTATATGTGGTAGTCCTTTAGGAGGCTAAAGAAGGAGAAATCATAGAAAAGGAATGGAAGGAAGACTATGAGAGCATTGAAATGGAGCAAGAACACATGGAAATAGAAAATGAAACTCAAGAAATAAGTGTCATAGCTCATGAAATAAATCAAGAACCAACACAGGAAGAGGAGCTAGGATTAGAAAAAGCAAAAATTGATGAAGAAAACAAGCCTCAAGACCAATTTGAAGTGCCCGCTCACTTCAAAAAATATGAAGTAGAAGAGAGAAGAATCGCTATTCAAATGCCAAAACGAGAAGCACAACCAGGAATAGCATATGACAATAAAGAACAGACCAAGAAAATAGTAGTAACCCTAGAGGAAGGAGAAGAACGATGTACTTTTATAGGACAGGATGTCTCAATGGAGGAAGAACAAGAGTTAATACGACTCATAAGGGAATACATGGATGTCTTTGCCTCGACATATAAGGATTTGAAAGGAGTAGATCCATCTATACATGCACATAGAATCCCTGTGACATATGAAGCTAAACCTTCCAAACAAAGACCATACACCTATAATGATGTTTACTCAGCAAAGATAAAGGAAGAGATAGATAAGTGGTTAGAAGTTGGGTTCATATATGAGATCGAACACACGGAATGGGTGTCACCTTTGGTGGTTGTACCGAAAAAGAATGGGAAGTTAAGAGTATGCATAAATCTGAAAAAAGTAAATGCCGCTACCATAAGGGATAGTTACCCATTACCTATTATTGATCATCTGTTGGAAAGAGTGGCAGGGAAGGAAGTGTATAGTTTTCTAGATGGTTTTTCAGGGTATAATCAGGTAGCCATTGCTCCTGAGGACCAACACAAAACAACTTTTGCAACTGAATGGGGAGTATATGCCTTTAGATTCATGCCTTTTGGTCTAACTAATGCCCCAGCCACCTTCCAGAGATTGATGTGCCATGTATTCAAAGAGTTCCTGAGAAAGAGTATGGAGGTATATGTGGATGATCTATGTACTTATTCAGCTGTACGATCAGAGCACATCCCTGAACTAGAAAAGATCTTTGCCAAATGTCGACAATATCGAGTATGCCTCAACCTAGAAAAATGTGTCTTCATGGTTCGCCAAAGAAAAATTTTGGGACATATTGTCTCCAAAAATGGAATCTCAACAGATGAAGACAAAATCAAAGTAATTCTGGATTTACTGAGACCAAAGACTGCTAAAGAAGTCCAAGCATTTATGGGACATTGTGGTTACTACCGGAGATTCATACATATGTGTAGCTCAGTGATGAGTAGCACCTCCTTTAATGTCAATCTGAGAAGATGTGAGGATGGTATGATGACCTCGAGCAAGTGAAGGCACAAGTGCGTGAGTGAGAAGCACACAAACATGCACACACATACACACACACGTGCACACAAGGTAGGACAAAGAGTGAGAAGCAATGAAGTTCTTTAGATTACTTTCAACAGGCTCATACAAGTTCAAATCAATTACAAGCTAACCTCAAAAATGAGCTCTCTAGCTCTATTTATAGTTTTTTACTAGGTTTTGGCCTTGTCCAGACCTAGTGTCCGGCCTAGTTAAAAATTAGGTTCTCTACCCTATTTGGAGGTTCAAACGGAGTCTAAAAAATGTGAAAACTGATAGGTAAGTACTTCTAAAGCTCCTCAAGCTCAAGAGCTCCTTGGCTTGCACAAAATGGAGCTACAAAAATATGAAATGGTATTTACAGTGGTTTTTAGTGATGAAAATCACTATTTTTGTAGGGATTTCTTCTAACATTTTGACATACATTTCCTGGAGCTCCCTACTTGCTCCTTCTTCTTGTGTGCCCAACTCTTTGATGCCTGAAAAATTTAAATGGCCTACTTGCCAGATCTTCTTTGACTATTGTGTCTGCTTGTGCTTTCTCTTCGCTCCGACTCCCTTCGTAGGCTTCCTTGTCTTGTGAATCCTTCAGTTCCTTGACTATTGCCAACACCCCCCCCCTCTCTCGCGTCTGTCGTCTCTGACAGACCCTTGTCTAGTTGTGCGTTGGACATGATATTGAACCACATCTGAAGCAAGGTGGTGTTCTTCTAGTCGCAGCCCCCGTGCTAGGTCTGTTAGCAATGCATCCCAATGCACTGGTCTTAGGACGTCTGGATGTGGCACCCGCAATTGTTCTGAATGGATGGTTCTTTCCACAGCGAATAAGTGGAGGAGATGTGAGGGCCTGGGTACAAATATTTCTGAGTGATATTCCTAGAATCATGTTACGAACATCTCCTCGAATGTTTGTTTAAAGCAAGCTGGGAGGTACTTGATTCTGGCGTGCCAAGCATATATTACCTCTATTGATGGGGTGGTGCTCATGTCGTATACCAGATCTTGGTTGCCTGTAAGGAAGCCAACTCCTGAGAAGGGGGGTCTTTAATGTTCTTGAATGTTCTGAATGTGATCAGCATTAATTCAAAGATTTGGGCCATCACATCGAGGGTATTCCATAGTCGAATGCTCCAGTGACGGATGGTAGAAATCATATAATTCACAATGGGAGGTCCTTGTGGAGGTGCTAGATAAACATAATTTAACCACTTTGCACAGCCTTTGATGTTCTTGACAGCAATGAAAAACTCGGGCTAGGTGCGTCTGCGGAAGACTGGAACATAACAGGGATTGTATTTAATAAAGAGTGGCATGTTAGTCCAAGTACGAACCATCTCTGGGTAGGTCTCGAGAAGCCGGATCCTCCAGGTGGGTTGATGAATGGATCCCTTTTTAGCACTCTCTGGGATATCATCAGGCCCAATTTGTGTGGCGAAAGTTGGAGCCTTGCCACATCGTCGTTGGATCTCTATGTTGTAATCTGCCAGGAGTACACAGTATGGCACATACTGATCGTCGTTGGTGTCGATCCCTCTATGATACTGTGGAAATACTCTGACTTTATGATGGTGTCTTCTAATTTGGCCATTGATCGGATTTGGATTGCCAATCGATCTTCATGGGTTGTAGCTATTTTTTCTAGTGTCTGGAGCCATTCGGGTACTTCGACTTCCAAGGTGTCCATTCCTTCTGAGGTTTGCTGACCACCTGGCATCGGCATAGGAACATATGGTTCCTCATACGTTTCGTCCACCTCAATGGGTACCAATTCATCTGGCTCTGGTTCTACAACTGGAGAGGGCTGTCTTTCATATTCCAGTAACTTCTTCTGCAGTTCCGCCACCTGCTCTGTTAATGCCTTTACTTCTGCTGAAGTCGAGGTTGTTTCTATGACTTTGGGTTGTGCCTCCTATTCCCTGAGCTGGCGACGTAGCTCATCCCGTTCCTTTTCCAAATCATCATGTGCTTCTAATAGATCGGCATAGCTTTCCAAGATTGTTTTCATTGTTTCTGAGGGAACTGCTTTGAATTGTTCTGGGTCGATTTCATGGGGAGAGCCTTCCATGGCAGCTTCCAGGTTTTCTTCGTTTTGCTTCTGTAGATGCTTGTTTTCTTCAAGGGTTGTAGCCATGTGTTTTCTTAGTAGAGTCAAATTTCGCCGGACTCTCAGATTATCTGTTTGGTAGACCTCCAGTAAGGCTTCGAGTTGGTTGACACCTGGTGCTTGTGATGGTTGGGGTGTCTCCAGGAGGGTTTGATGAGCTTGCTCGAGTGTGGTGTAATGTTGATTGAGGTCTGCATTTTCTTCTTCTATAATTGTAAGCCGTCTCTCTAGTTGTTGATGATTCGTAGTCAGTTGATGATGACAGTCTTCGAGAGCTTGATACTCACTCTGAAGTTGATACACGCATTGATGTAATGCCATGAATATACTATTTACATTAAACGATGCAAGGAAAGATGAAGATGCAGGGGGAATGGGGAAGGGGAAGGAATGCTGTGGAGTCAAGTGGTGAGGTAGGTGGAGGGGGTATGGGAGATTGAGGCTGCGTGGGGGGTGGGAGTGGTGCTGTGGCTGGTGATGTTTCCATTGTGTCGAATGTGTGTGTGACTGTGTAGATGGGAACAGTGGGTGGGGTGGATATGATATTTGTGAAGAGCGTTGTGAAAGTGGGCATGGTAACTCCTCCTAATTGGATGCCGGGATAGAGAGGAATTCCCATGACGACTGTGGTAATGGCAGAAATAGGTGTGGTAGTGCCAAGTGGTGAGGTGACTTGTGTAGTGAGAGGTGAGGTGGGTGGTGAGAGTGGTTCCGCCTGATGTTCTTCTGTTTGTGTGTTACCTCCTGGTTCTGATACATTGATGTGGATTTGTTTGCCAGATCGCATGGGACGGGTAGGCACTCGTTTCTCAAATCGATGAATATAAGCCATGGCTGCATGAACAACCTCATCTAAACCTACCGCATCAGCGTGTAGGTTCATTGATTCGATAAACATGTCATCCACACCTTCCTCGGCTAACATTTGGCTCATGATCATCTTTCCTGTCTCGAGCGATAGTTTGTGTTGTTCTTGGACCCGCTTCATGGTTTCATATAATCTTTTTATTTGGGCCGAGTATGCCCGGGCACTTGCTAGTTCTGAAAGTTCATCATATTCTTGATCATACTCCTCGTTTGCTTCTTCTTCTTCTGTCTCTTCTTCATCCTCTTCTACTTCTACTACTCCTGGTTGGGTCGGGGCTGAAGTTGTAGTGGTGGGTTGTTGTCCTTGGGTCTGCTCTGCTTCTGTTTCCAGGTTAGACTCATTGATCAAACGGGCAATTTCTTCATCTGTCAAATCAGCAAGGGTGTAACCTTGTGGGAACTCTAAGTCCGATGGAATCGGAGGGAACACCAGATTGGGTCCTTCTGCACTTGGTCTGGGTAGGCGAATGGTAAATGGTCGGACATGCCTAGTTTGTGGAGGGGTAACTTTTGGGGTGGTGGTGGCTCCCCTGGCTTGAGCACATGGTAATTGAACTCCCCCTCTCATCTTCTTCGATGGAGGACCTGCCATTGATAGCCGTCTTTGGAACTCTTGGGCCCTGGACCATACTAGTGCTCTTTGAATGGGCACGTCGTACGCTAAGCACCTGTAAATTATTCTTGTGAGAGCACAGCATCCATGAAGTACGTTTTTTTGTTTCTTATTCCACCGTTGATGGGCTAGGTGTATTTGATCGATGATCCAGTGTGGTATATTGATGGTGAGATTCTCTGTCTCCGCCAAGTACAAGCTGGACCACATCTTTTTTGGTGGCATAGTGAAGCGTTCTTGGGCGGGAAAAGAAAAATGCTGCATGATCATTCGTAGGTGGAGAGCAATGGTAGGTGTCATTGCTACCATGTTGTAGCTCAGTGATGAGTAGCACCTCCTTTAATGTCAATCCGGGAAGACGTGAGGATGGTATGAAGACCTCGAGCAAGTGGCGGCTCAAGTGCGTGAGTGAGAAGCACACAATCATGCACACACATACACACACACGCGCACACACGGCAAGACAAAGAGAGAGAATCAATGGAGTTCTTAGATTACTTTCAAAAGGCTCTTACAAGTTTGTTTCAATTACAATCTACCCTCAAAAATGAGCTCTCTAGCTCTTTTTATAGTTTTTGGCTAAGTTTTGGCCCTGTCCAGACCTAGTGTCCGGCCTAGTTAAAAATTAGGTTCCAGGGCTTATTTGAGGGCTCAAACGATATCTAAAAAATACGAAATTTGGCAAGTAGATACTTCTAAAGCTCCTCAAGCTCAAGGACTCCTTGGCTTGCACAAAATGGAGCTACAAAAAGATGAAATGATATTTACAATGGTGTTTAGTGATGAGAATCACTTTTAATTGGCATAGAGGTTTTGAAAAATTAAGGTTGCCTTAGTGCTAAATCTGCGTGAATGTTCATAAGTGCTTCTTCCTGAAGAAAATTGTTGGCCTATTTGCCAAATCTTCGTTGACTCCCTTGTCTGCTTGTGCCTTCTCTCCCTTGTCCGCTGCTAACACCCCCCCCCTCTCTCGCGTCTGTCGTCCCTGACAGACCCTTGTTGAGAGGGTTTTTGGATGTAGTACTCGACGACGTCCTGCGCTAAATGATGTTCAGCAATTTGCAATCCTTTGGCCAAATCTATCAAGAGAGCATCCCAGTCTACCGGCCCAGGAACCTCTGGATGTGGCATACGTAGCTTTTCAGAATGGAGAGCTTGTTCCACTGCAAACAACTGCAAGAGATGGGATGGTCTGGGAATGAATATCTCGGAGTGATATTCCCAGAATCCCGTGACAAACATCTCTTCAAATGTTTGTTTGAAGCAGGCCGGTAGATATTTGATGCGAGCGTGCCATGCATACACAACATTGATCGATGGGGTTGTGCTCATGTCGTATACAAGGTCCTGGTTCCCTTCATTAAATCCTAGTGCTGAGAGATGTGGTTCCTTGACATTTTTGAAGGTCCTGAAGGTGACCAGCATAAGTTCGAAAATTTTCAGGCACATCTGAGTCATGATATCAGGTACATTCTTGAAGCGGACCCCCCAATGTCGAATCGTTGAAATCATATATCCAATTGTAGGTGCGCCCTTAGGGGGTGCAAAGTACACGTAATTTAGCCACTTCTCGCATCCTTTAATCGTCAGCACTGTTTGTGTGTACTCCGGCCATGATCTCCTTCGAAATACAGGGCAATAACATGGGTTATATTTGATGTACAATGGCATGTTGTTCCATGTTCTTACCATTTCCGGGTAGGTTTCGAGCAGCCGAATTCTCCACGTTGGTTGGCGAATATGTCCTTGCTTGGCACTCTCTGGGATGTCATCGGGTGCAAATTGGGTGGCAGAGGTGGGTTCCCTTGAGGTGTGGCGCTTGATCTCCGCATTATAATCCGCCATTAGCACGCAAAAAGGCACATACAGATCATCTGATGGGCCGATCCACCTATGGTGTGAGAGATTCTGAAAATAATCGGATTTTATTACCACCTCTTCCAATTTGGACATCAATGCGATTTGGACTGCCACCCTGTCATCATGCGTCGTGGCTACTTTCTCTAACTTTTGCATCCATTCAGGTGCCTCAATTTCAATTGTGTCCATGCCCTGTTCTGTGCGCTTACCTCCGGGTGTTGGCATCGGGACATAGGGATCCTCGAAGGTTTCTTCTACTTCAATTGGCACCAGATCGTCAGGCTCGGGCTCTACCAGAGGGGAGGGCTGACGCTCATATTGCATGACTTTGCTGCGTAATTCCTCAAGTTCGGCTCGGAGTTTAGTGACCTCTTCAGCTGTTTCTTCTGCGGTTATGCTCTGGCTGGGTTCTGTCTGTCGGGTGGCCAACTATCGTCGTAACTCATCTCTCTCTTTTTCTAAAGCGGCATGAGCCTCCATTAAATCTGCATGAGTTTCTAACACCACCTGCATATTCTCAGAGGGAATTGCCTTGAATCGTTCTGGGTCAATCTCCTGTGGGGAACCCTCCATGGCCGCCTCCAGATTTTCTTCGTTCTGTTTCTGTAATCTTTTATTCTCCTCTAGCGCTGTAGACATATGCTTGCGGAGGAGGCCCAAGTTCCGTCGAAGTTTCAGGTTTTCCGTGATCTGAGAATGTAGCAGCTCATCCATGTGTCGTCGTTCTTCATCATCTGCTTGGGGTGGGTTGGCTTCTAATTGTGCGTATTGCTCCTGTAATGTGACGTGCTTCTGTTTTAGTAGCTGCTTCTGTTTTAGTAGCTGCTTCTGCTCTTCAAGATCCCTACATCGTGCTTGGAGATCTTCGTGGCTTCGGAAGAGCCTTGTATGTTGGTTGTCCAGGTGTTGGTAGTGTTGCTGAAGTTGGGCCATGCATTGATGCATATTATTAAATAAGTTACTGAGAGGAATGGTGTTGAATGCAGAGGGGAAGGGAAAGGGAAAGGGGATTGTGGATGCAGTACTGGGGACGGGTGAGGGGGGAGGTGGGGGAATGGGAGATTGTGGGTAAATGGGGGGTGGGAGAGGTGCAGAGGTGGGTGACACCTCCATGAAGGTGGGGGTCGTGGTGGGAGTGACTGTGAACATGGGGATTGTGGTAGCGGTGAGGGTTGTGAATGTGTATAGAGGTGTGTGTAATTGTGAACTCCTAGGAAGTGTGCTCAGGGTAGTGAGGTGTACCGTGGCTGTAGTTAGACTTATGTTTTCAGTGGAAGTAGAGTGTGTGGGTTGGCTGATGGTTTGTGCGTTGGTGTGTGTAGTGGTTTCAGAGGTGGTGACAGTGGAGGTTACAGTGGTAGAGGGAGGTGAGTGAGATGGATGTGGGGGAGAAGGTGGCAAGGGAGGTGATGGGGGTGCACTCGATGTGTGGGCTTCCTCGGTGTCGTGAACTGTGTGTGCTGTGCCAGTGGTTGTGGGGGTGCCTTGTGGTCCTGATCCTAATACATTCATTTGTTTTCCCGTTCGTGGGGGCGTCTTCCATATCTTCTCTCTGTCCTTCGTGATTGCGCTAGTGCGGTGTGCACCGTTTCCGGTACTCCCAAAGCATCTGATATCATTTCCAGGGTGGCACGGTATTGCTCGTCCACGCCTTCCTCCTCCAGAATCTGGTTCATGAGGGCTTTACCTGCAGCTAATGATAGCCTGTGTTGCTCTTGGACTCGGTTCATTGTATCGTAAAGCTTATTTAATGCGCTAGTATAGGCGGGGGCACCTTCCAGTACTTGTAGGGCTTCTTGATCATACTCTTGTTCTTCGGCTTCTGATTGTCCACCCTGTGCCTCCTCATGAGCTTCTTCATCATCGTCCACATTGACTACGTCCGGTTGGCTGGGCTGGGCTTGCTCTTCTTCAACTTCCGCATTTACGGCTTCGATGATTCTTGCAACTTCTTCGTCCGTTAGATCCTCCAGAGTGAACCCATGCGGGAATTCCAGATCAGTCGGTACTGGTGGAAACACAAGATTAGGGCCATCTGTGCTGTGCCTGGGTAACCTGATAGTAAATGGTTGCACTCGTCGGGGAAGTCTTGGGGTTGTCTCAGGCGTCAGGGTTGCCCCGCGAGCTTGTGCACAAGGCATCTGGACGGCGCCTCTCATCTTCTTTGAGGGAGGCCCTACAGCTGACAATCTGCGTTGAAATTCTTGTGCTCTGGACCAGATCAGAGCCCTCTGCACCGGTACATCATATGAGAGACATCTGTATACAATTCTTGTGAGTGCACAGCAACCATACAACACAGATTTTTGCTTCTTATACCATCTCTGATGAGCCATATGAATCTGGTCGATAATCCAGTGGGGCATATTGATGGTCAACTCAAAAGCATCCGCCAGGTAGAGGCTAAACCAGATCTTTTTGGGAGGCATTGTGAACCTCTCCTGCGCGGGGAAGGCGAAATGTTGCATGACCATACGTAAGTGGATGGCGATCGTGGGTGTCATTGCAACCATGTCCTTCAACTTCGTCAGATTCCTGTTCTTCATGTTGTCTGGAACCATTGTCTCTTTCTTTGTTGGAATGTGCATACCCGGCATGTCGAGTGCTTCTCTTACCAGGTTGATAGTCAAGCGGAAACGCTTCAGCTCGTTGCCCCTTGTGAGTGATGGGAGCACAAAGGAGTTGTATCCTTTCTTGTCTTTGCTGGGGGTGAGGGTACTAATTAGATATGAGCATCTTAGGAAATCTGGCTTTGGTAGTTGGGACTTGAAGTAGTCATAAAGCCCAGCCTTCTTCCATATCGGCTTCAGTCCTTCGTTATTCTGTAGCCTTTCAAACTCCCTGGTAAAGAAATGGTATCTGCCCCATCGTCCATTGAATTCGACCTCGGACTCCCACATATATGTGCCTTCACCCAGAGGTCCAGCAACGTCACTGAACCAGTGTGAGGTTTTGCCCATCGGCATTGTGTGACCCTGCGGAGGATTCTGAATTGGTATGGCGTGCAATGCCCGTAATGCCACTGGTCTTTCCTTTAATTCTTCCTCGACTGGAAGGCTTTCGATGTCCACCACTTGTGGGCTGGTGCCTGCCTGGGAGCTAGTTCCTACTGTATCTGCCATTTTACTTCTTGCTGTCTGTCTCTGTGAGAATATACAAACATGTGTTAATATTGTACAGGACAAGGGAGGACCGTTGTTGTTCCCATCACAATATTAACATGAGGGTCGGGAGCGAATAATGGGTTAGTAAGTGTTCGCTGCACGTGCGTGTAGTTACTGCTAGGGTAGTCCTAGGAGACTAATGAAGTTAGTAAGTGGGGATGAATTTACAAGTTGGGGTCGGGGGGTTTATTACAGGTCTTAGGCTGCCAAATGCAGTGGATGGGCTTTGCTTTCGGTTTCGTAGAGACTCTAGAGAGCTTTCTCGGTGTCGCGGTTTGAAAATGGGGCCTTTTATGGACCCATTTACAAGTGATTACATGCGTGCTCTTGGGTCTTGGTGTGTTCCTGAGTGTTGAGAATGAGTGAATACTGGCAGTATGCGTAGCTGGGTTATGCTGTTTAGGTTGTGGCCTCGGCGTAGCTACTTGTGCCCTCAAGCAAACCTTAGGCACCCAAATTTGTCTTGATTGTGGGCTAGCCTTCATAGACTTCTTGGGCACCCAAATAGATGTCACTCTAGCAGAAGAATTTCTGAAAGACTTCTTATTGGTTTCGTGTTGTTGGTTACTAATAAGAGGCTTTGCCCGTGTGGTTGGCTTGAGTGTAACCGGGTGTTCGCCTTTCCGCACCCACACTTGTTTCACTTGCTGGGACATTTTGCTGCGCAGGTACTTTGGATCCCGGACATAGGTAGTACTCTGCTTCTTCTGCCTTTGATCCACCTTTGGTTGTTGCCTCCTTCTGGCCTTTGGAAAAGAAGGGAGTTCCGTTGCATCCCTGACTCCTTTTTTGCGAATATCATTCCTCTGCAACACATGGTTTTGGACAAGAACAGCATGGTCATCTTCATGTGTACCCCTGGAAGGACCAGGAGTCTGTGCCTTTCCTAGTTCCTTGAGTGCTCCATTGTCTATTTCTACTGTAACTCGACTATGATTGACCCAAACCTGGAGAAGTCCACTTCTTAGGTTTAGATTGACTGCTTGGTCATAGATCCAATCTTGACCCAAGACAAGAGGTTTAGTGAGATCCTCATCTTGACACACCAGTACTTTAACAGTCATCTCCTCATCATGAACGTAGAGGGGAAGTTCCACCTCGCCCATGCAAGGGGTTTCCACGCCTCCCAATCCTATGAGATATGCTTCCACAGGATTGATAGTTAACTTTAACTCTTGACAGTAAGACACTCTAACAGCACTAGTAGCTGCGCCTGAGTCAATCAAGGCTCTTACGTTCCTTGCACTCTTTCCTTGTCCTATATCTAGTGTTATGAAAGGACGTCTATCAATTATCCTATGCAAGCTTGTTCCTGCAACTTTACACATGGCCATAGGATATCCTTAATCTGCATAGTCATTCGCTCTAGGCTGATCTCTACCTTGCCTTCGTAATTTCATCCTTCTGATGCGTTCTAAAGCTTCTGCTTGAGCTTCTTCTCGAACTCGCTTTTCTTCCTCTTTGCGTTTTTTAGCAGTGTTGAGTCGGCTGAGCATTTCCTCCGTGAGGGGTTCCTGATACAACTTGACTCTGCAACCGCTAATATAGTTTGGGAGATCATCACCCTCTAATGTGGCCAACTGTACTGCTCCACTCGTGGAGATCCTATTGATGATCATAGGTCCGTAACCTCTCTTTTCTAGCTTCCTCGCGTGTTGTTTCAGTGTATAGACTAAGACTAGATCTCCTGCTTTCAAGCCTTTATCCTTCACATGGGCATCAAAGTATGCCTTCTGTCTCTTCTTGGCTGCATAGATTCCTGCAGCTGCTCTCAGTCTTGTTTCCCCTAATCGTTCAAGGTCAAAGATCCTAGAGGAGAGCTCATGACCTGTCCATTCGTGCTCTTGTGCTACTCTCAATGTAGGAATCAAGAAGTCCAAGGGTAGCACAGCGTTTTGGCCAAATACCATCTGAAAGGGGGTCGCTTGGAGTACCGTTTTGTAGGCAACTCGGTATGCCCAAACAACATGGTGTAGCTGTTTGTCCCAATCAGAGCGTTTCGTGTTCACTAATTTCGTCAGTACATTGCATAAGATCTTATTAGTGCTCTCAGCTTGTCCATTAGCTTGAGGGTGATAGGGGGCAGACTTCTTGTGTATTACCAAGAATTCTTGGAGTAGATTTTCAATCACTTCGTTCAAGAAATGAGTGCCTCTATCACTTACAAGCTCTATAGGTAGCCCATATCTCATGAATACATTCTCAAACAAGAATTTAGCAGTTGTTTGAGCATCGTTCTTTGTCGTAGCCTTTACCTCTACCCACTTAGTTAGATAGTCTGTTGCAACAATGATGTATTCCGCATGAGAACCCTTAGCTGGGGGATTAATAGGACCTACGAAGTCTATTCCCCACTTAGAGAACGCACGTCCACCCATCATAGGTTTCAGTGGCATCTCATCTTTGCGTATAGGATACTGAGTCCTCTGACAGACATCACACCGTTTCACAGAGGTATGTGCATCCATGTGAAGGGTAGGCCACCAGAGGCCTGCAAATAGTATTGCCTTGATCACCCGATCCGGTCCAAAGTGTCCTCCTGCTACACCTTGGTGAGCAGTTTCCAAGATCTTAAGATATTCACTTTCATGGACACATAGCCTCAGGTAACCATCTTTACCACGCTTGTATAGATTATCACCAATGAGTGCGTAATCCTGGGCTTCTTGTTCTAAACTCCTTTTCCTAGCCAGAGTCATGTCTGACGGGAATGTTTTCGTCCTCAGGAAGGATACTAGTGGATCACTCCAATCTGGCACAATGGATACTTGATAAAGAGTGGCGTGTTCCACAGGTGGTTTAGTGCAACAGATTGGGCATTCCTTGCACAACTTTTGGACATCCGCTTCCATAGTCGGCCAATGCACTCCGAGTCTCTTTAGGGCCTGTAAAGTTCGTTGCTTTGAGTAGTGTTGCTCTAACGCACCTACATGTGCTAATTGCAACCATTTATTGTACTCGTCCTCTTCCACACAACAAGCCAAAATCCCTTGATCTGTGTGCTTGTACATACTTCCTGCCATGATGTGGTACTTTTGGGCTTTTACAACCTCTCTATTCCTTGTGTTTACCACTGGATGGTTAGGCCCGTATGTCAATACTGGTACCAATGGCTTAGCCCACTGTGGCACCACTTCCAAATTAAACAAATAAGCATCAGGAAGGTTATCTGGTACTCCTTGTGGGGCTTCTCCCGATGTGAGCCTAGAGAGATGATCAGCTCTCAAATGAGTCCTACCTTTCCTTACCACAACTTCAAAGTCGTATTCCATGAGCAAGAGAAACCATCTCACTAATCTTCCTGTATTGCAAGGCTTGTTTACAAGGTATAGCAATGCCTGATGATCAGTAAAAAATTTAAACTTATTTGCAAGCAAATAGTGTCTAAATTTCTTAACTGCATATACCATGCCTAAGCCTTCTCGCTCTGTAGTGGTGTAATTCCGTTCAGCCGCATTCAACTGTCTACTGGCATAGGCAATTGGAAGATCCATACTACCTTCACCAGTAGGTTGAGCAAGCACACATCCAATAGCATAATTGGATGCATCAACATGAACATGGAATGGCTTATTCCAATCTGGTGTGGTCAAGATTGGTGCTGAACATAATCTTCGTTTAAGCTCCTGGAAGGAATTCTCACATTCATCCGTCCACTCAAAGTTTGTCAGAAGTCCGTACATGGGCTTTGCAATGACAACATACATGTGTATAAATCGTCGGTAATAACCACAATGCCCCATGAAGGCTTGTACTTCCTTGACATTCTTTGGCCTAGGTAGCTCTGCTATGGCTCTCAGTTTTTCTTCGTCGGTAGATATGCCATTCTTTGACACTATGTGTCCTAGAATCTTGCCTTGCCTGACCATAAAAACACACTTTTGTGGGTTCAGGCAGACTTGATATTCTCTACATTTGTCAAAGATTTGTCTGAGTTCAGGGATATGGGTTTGTCTAATGTTGGAATGAGCACAAAGATCATCAACGTAGACTTCTAAACTCTTCCTCAAGAACTCCTTAAACACATGGCACATCAGCCTCTGGAAGGTAGCTGGTGCATTGGTAAGCCCAAATGGCATTACTCTAAAAGCAAAAATGCCCCATTCTGTGGCAAAGGTTGTCTTATGCTGATCCTCTGGGGCTATGGCTACTTGATTGTAACCCGAAAATCCATCAAGGAAGCTGTACACTTCCTTGCCTGCCACTCTTTCTAAGAGATGTTCTGTGATGGGAAGCGGATAGTTATCTCGAATAGTGGCTGCATTAACCTTCTTCAAGTTAATACACACACGCAGCTTGCCATTTTTCTTGGGCACCACAACAATGGGGGATACCCACTCGGTGTGCTCAATTTCATAGATAAATCCAGCTTCAACCAGTCTATCTATCTCTTCTTTGATCTTAGCAGCGTAATTATCATTATATGTGTAGGGCTTTTGCTTAGAGGGTTTGGCATCTGAGGTCATGGGGATGGTGTGCGAGCATATGTCCGGGTCAACACCTTTCAAATCCTTGTAACTCCAAGCGAATACATCTCTGTATTCTCTTAGCAAGGCAATCAATTCGTGCTCTTCTTCTTCTGTTAGGTCATGGCCTATGTACGTGCATCTCTCCTCTCCTTCTTCTAGGGCCACTATTATTTTCTTGGTAGTTTCTTTGTTATCATAGGCCTCTCCTGATTGTGCCTCTCGTTTAGGCATTCTTATCATGACTCTCCTGTCATCTATCTCATACTTCTTAAAATTTTCTGGGACCTCAAACAAGGATTCTTCCTCTTCTGGTGAGGCTTCTCTCTTCTTTCGTTTCTTTCCTTCTTCCTTCGGGGTCACATGTGTTGCTAATCTTACGTCATTTGTAACCTCTCCATGCCTCTGGGGTTGAAATTCTACTTCATGGAAGTATTGTTCATCTGATGCAAATGGTGGGTCCATAATGATTGACTCTAGATCGGAGTCACTTGCATCCTCAAATGCATCAGGGCTAGGTTCGCATTCTTCTAGAACTGCTTCTCCCATGACTGGCTCTATGGAGAAGACTGAAATGTCATAGCCATCCTCATCACAGTGAGGTGTCCATTGTTCTTCATTGATGGCTACGTCCATCGTTGCTAAAATTTCTGCCCAGCCATGGGGTTCAAATTCCTCGTCTGGAAAAACTACAGGTGCATAGGCTGGGTCTTGAATGGGTCTATGGGTTTCGTTTGCACCTATTTCTCTGGCCTTTTCTCTCTTCTCTTCCTCTACTGCTACTTTGCACATCCATAAGTGGGTGTCTTCATGCATCCATGAGGATCCTGACCCTATGGAATGCACCGATTCTGTATCATCTTTGGCTCTATGGATGGGATTCCTTTGGATAGGAGGGACGTCTCTATGAGAATAATCCTTGAGATTGACTTCGGTTGTAACACCTAGGTGTTGTAGGTACCAAGAATTGGTCCCCCAATCCTGTACCACTTGCAATTGTCGCATAAATGGTCTTCCCAAAATCATCTCATAGGCATGATTCTTGCTAAAGTCACATATAGCAAAGCTATGCTCAAACTCAACACCACAAGTGGTGAGAGTTATGCCTTCTAGCAATCCCAAAGGTCTCTCTATATGACCATCGGCCATCTGCAATTTCATTCTCGTTGGCCTGAGTGCCGGCTTGCCCCAACGCTTCCATAGGGAAGTGGTGGCAATTGCAACTCCTGCTCCTGAGTCCAAAATTGCCTTGGTGGTGTACTCCTGGTAGGTGATGGGAAGATAGGTGTTCCCTTCTTCACCTTCACACATATCTCCTATCTTATCCAAGGGAATTTCTGGCACTGTCCTATGGGACCCTACCCGGGAACGAGGTTTTGCAACTTCAGATACTTGACTGGCTACCTGTTTCCTCACTTTTGATCTATCCTTAGGCAGTTCTTCCAAAGTGATATCGCGCGGCACCTCAGTATTCTTTACTACCTCCGAGTTCCTAGGTATGACTGAGTCGTCGTTTCTCACCATGACTGTGGGTGCTCTCATACACGTGGACTTTGCTTCCCATGGGCCTGTGAAGTGGGGTAGCTCCTGTATGGAATTAGACTCAAAGTCCAATCTCTCGTGAGACTGAGTACTCTCATGTTCCCCGTAAATAGATGGGATGTCTTGTGGGAATTGGTCGTGTGCATCATCCACAAGTTCAAAGGGAGGAGCGACTTCACTTTCGTTATCCCATTTATCTTCTTGAATCTCTCGTAGGAAGTCTGGTGCAAACCGATTCATAGAAGAAGAAGTGTCTGGCTCTGTAGAATTAGGCACATAAGCCACCTGGGAAGGAGGGCTTATTCTATCGTTGGTTCTCTCCTCGTTCTCATAGATGGCTGGAGCACAAACTTCCTGGGAAGGATTACTCATTCTATTACTCTTCCGAGCATGCTCATACGCTCCTAGAGAAGGAATGTAGGCAACCTGTGGAGGTACGTAAGCTTTCGAGGGAGGCTCATCTGCCTTTTGGGGGGAAAGATAAGCTTCTTGAGGAGGCACATGGGCTTCCTGAAGAGGCTGGCTTATCCGTTCTCTTGCCCTTTCCTTTCTTTGAGGGGTAGGTTCCTTTTCTGATTGTGCAATTAGCCTCTCTATTCTTTCTAGCAGTCCATCAAAGTGTAACTGCGTCTTAGCTGAGCTAGAGATGTTAAAGAGACGGCTGGCTTCGAACATGGCTTGAGCCAATTCCACCATCTTAGCACAAATTTTAGTTCGTTCAAGCTCTAGCTCGGCTCTAGGGTAGCACTTTTCATGATCGGTTATGGTTGGCCCTTCTTGGATTCTGGCCTGATATGCTTTAAGCATCATATTAAGGTCTTCGGGAGTGGGATCTGCTAGGACCGATCCTACTTTGGGAAGTGGTGGAGTAGTATGAGGCGGGTTGGAAAGTGGTGGGTCGGATGGAGATGGGAGTGGTGGAGGCGGGGTAATGTGAGAGGGAGTTTGAGTTGTGAGTTCGGTTATCCTGGCTCTTGTTTCCCTTACGCTTTCTTCAAGTTCACACATCTTTTTAGCCCATTGTCTCTTCATTCTTTCCCGACTATCTTTCCAAGCTCTAGACCTTTTCTTGGTTATGCTCTCTGTTTCACTAGCCTCTGGGCCCTTTTCCTGGTCTACACCCTGGTTTTGCTGCAGTGCTTGGGCTCTAGTGACTACCTGTACTGGTAGAGTGGAAGTGACGCTTCCTGAGGAATCCACAACCAAACCAATCACATTGATAGGAGTGATTTTTGGCATATTATTAGGATTTTTAGGGCAATCTCGTAAGAGATGCACTTTTCCGCAATATTGACAAAAGCCTTGGATCGTCACTGACTGGGGTTGTGTGGGTGGAGGTAAAGGGCAATCACGAATGAGGTGATCTCCTTGGCATCTGTAGCATGGTCCTCTTGGGAATGGAGGTCTTACTTGCCTGGGCTGAGGCCTAGGGTTGGGGTTTGCATACATGATGTTTGTATAATCTGACTCCCAACTAGGTTCATTCGGCTCTTCACTATAGTAGGACTCACCATGCTCTGGAGACTGCATGTAGTAAGCCTGGGGACTATCAACATGTGTAGAATCAAAACTATGGTCACTGGGGTCATTTTCAGAAAGCAAGGATGTTACTGGGACTAAGGCTCTATTCAGGTTCTCTTCTACAGCCGTGTACTTTACCGGAATCACATTAGCTGGAGCTGGGGGTTGTTGTGCTAACACACGCTGAGGTCTTTGTTGGTTTTGATATGGTTGCTGATAGGGTTGCTGTGGCCTGCCATATGGCTGTGGAGGGTACTGGTTCTGGTATCTTCCCTGCTGAGGGTATGGCTGAGGGTAGGGTTGCCTAACCGCCTGCCTGTTGTATGGGCAATCTTGCGCAGTGTGATTGGTGTACTTCCGTTCTATGGTGCAGTACTGGCTACTAGGATTAACTTGGGGTTGAGCCATAATGGGACAGACGTTCGCCATGTGGTCGCCACCACACGTATAGCATCTTTTCACAGGGGCAAACCTCGGAATTTGTTTGCTAGAGACGCCTAGTTTTTGTGCCACTTTCTCTGCGAGTTCCTCAATTGATGTGGATTGCGTGGAAGAGTGACTAGAAGCACTATCTGAATCTTTGTAGATTTTGGAAAGCTCTAGTTCTTCCCCTAGGTTATCTTCAATGTCAATGCACATGCGTACACACTCATCTATAGTCCTAGGGTCCTTCGGATACACATAGGATCTCAATTTCGTACTCAGCAATCCATCAAGGAATAAGGCTACTTGTTTAGCAGATGTGGGTAGCTCCGAAACAGGGCACCTTTCAAGATATTGTCTAAATCTTCTCCCTGCCAATCTGACAGTCTCTTGGGGAGTCTGTTTGAAGCTGTGAATCAATGATGAGGTATTGTGTCTTATGCCACTCTTAGAGAACTCTACAATGAAAGCCTCTAGGAGTTGGTCTATGCTCCTGAACTATCGCTCATCCAATGGCTGAAACCATGTAAGTGCTGTGTTCCTAAGGGTTAGACCGAAGGCATTGTACTGCGTGAATAGGTCCTCCACTTGTTCAGCTCTCAAGACTTGCTTGAACTCCGCCACATGATCATAGGGATCTCCTGTGCCATCAAAGTAATTCTTCATGGACTTAACTAGCTGGGTTGGTCTCAACGTTCTTGTATGCTCTCTAGGTCTCGGCAGAGGAAATCCATCCACATTTCTTTGGTTCCTGTGAGCTCTAAGCATCTCAGGTTCTACCCTATTCGTCTCCGTCCTCGTTCTTTCTCTGCCCACTGGGTTGGCAAAACTTACTTCTGGTCTATCTCTACTTCTGTCTCTTTGCATACCATGAGCTTGGGATGTTCCAGCCCCAGGGTGACCATAGGATACATTTGATCTTGGTTGGGGGAAAATGAATTCACCCTTCCAAGTGTAAGCATGCCTATCATTTTCCATAACCACAAAGATCCGTTCTAAAGCGTGATCTAAGTAGGTCACTCTGCCTGGGCTATCAGGATCCTTAAACTCGTAGACCATGATAGTTCCTATATCAGTTGGCTGATTAGATTTATACCTCCAAAAGGCTTCGTCAGTTTCTCGATTGAGAAGCAACTCTATGCTCTTGTTGTCTTGGGGAACCCATTCCGGTGTGATAATCCTAGTGAGAACTGATTTACCTCGAGGGGTTCTAGGTTCCGCACCCATGTTTCCTTGCTCTAAGTCCCCTAAGTCCGCCTCTGAGATTACATTTCCAAATTCATCCGTCCTATCTGGGTGGCTGGTGACTACGTATATGGTTCCTTCTTTGTCCAGGTATGCACCGTTTTCAAACTTGACGGCTGGGTGCTCTAGTCCAATGGACTGATCAGGATTTTTAATCTGGACCACGGATCTTCCTAGGCCGTCCTCATAGATGCTGGCACCTAATCGGTTGGTCCTAAGGTACTCCAACTGTGTTTTGTAAGGGCCTTCCACCCTGTACAAGTAAGGCACTCCTGAACTTCCTGTAGGTCTGTCCATGCCTTGAGACATCTCTGACTCACTGGTCTCAGAGCTAGGGTAGTACGAGTGGTGGCTCAACTGCTGGGCCCAAGACCTAGCAGTGTGGTTAACACTAGCCTCTGAAGATCTAAGGCTTTGTCTTTCCCTTACTAGATGTCGTCCCGATCTAAGGTTCATATGCCTATCTAAGTAGCCCAATTCTTTGCCCAGAGTACAACCTCGTTGCCGATCAATTGGTATCAGTCACTTGATTCTTTTTAGTTATTTCTCATGTTTAAGGTCTTGGCTGATATTACGTCGTCAGGAATACTTGAATGTTCTTCGTACTTTCAGGTTGATCGTTCCACGTTAGGTCTTTTTCCTTTATGTTATCGACAGTATCGAGATTAGGTTTTTAGCTTGAACTTGAGTTTTTAGGTAGTCTTCAACTTGATGCCTGCCTATCGTCGCTCTGACTTACTCCTACCTCTCGTCGTTCTTAGCCTAAACTATGAATTGACAGAGGGGGTTAAAAGTTTCCAACCTTTTGTTTCCTGCTCGGTTGCCCTTGAGTGCCCAGGAAATGTGTTCCCAAGCTCGCACTTACACTTACTTAGAATGCCTTTCGATGCTCTCAGTAGATCTGCGCGGGAAGCTGGGGATGATGATACGGCAAGAACCTGCAATGAAACTCAAGAAACATGCAAAATCCGCACACACAATATCGCTCTCTCGCTCTCTCTCACAAGTGAAATGAGGAAAATGAGGTGGGGAAGGTGATATGATCAAAAAACAGAAATTTTCGCGATGATGGAGATGGAGGTGGGAGATGGTGATGATGATGATGGAAATGAAGATGGAGAAGAAAGTAAAAGAAAATCGATGAGAGTGAAGAAAATACCTACAACTCCAACGCTTCAACTCTACGTCTTACCATCACACGCTCGTCCTCAAAGCTCCATCCCCGGCAACGGCGCCAAAATTTGGTGTAGCTCAGTGATGAGTAGCACCTCCTTTAATGTCAATCCGGGAAGACGTGAGGATGGTATGAAGACCTCGAGCAAGTGGCGGCTCAAGTGCGTGAGTGAGAAGCACACAATCATGCACACACATACACACACACGCGCACACACGGCAAGACAAAGAGAGAGAATCAATGGAGTTCTTAGATTACTTTCAAAAGGCTCTTACAAGTTTGTTTCAATTACAATCTACCCTCAAAAATGAGCTCTCTAGCTCTTTTTATAGTTTTTGGCTAAGTTTTGGCCCTGTCCAGACCTAGTGTCCGGCCTAGTTAAAAATTAGGTTCCAGGGCTTATTTGAGGGCTCAAACGATATCTAAAAAATACGAAATTTGGCAAGTAGATACTTCTAAAGCTCCTCAAGCTCAAGGACTCCTTGGCTTGCACAAAATGGAGCTACAAAAAGATGAAATGATATTTACAATGGTGTTTAGTGATGAGAATCACTTTTAATTGGCATAGAGGTTTTGAAAAATTAAGGTTGCCTTAGTGCTAAATCTGTGTGAATGTTCATAAGTGCTTCTTCCTGAAGAAAATTGTTGGCCTATTTTCCAGATCTTCGTTGACTCCCTTGTCTGCTTGTGCCTTCTCTCCCTTGTCCGCTGCTAACACATGTCCTTCAATTTATTGAGATCCTTATGCTTCATCCTGCCTGGAATCAACATTTCTTTCTCAGTGGGAATATGCATACCTTGCATGTTCAATGCTTCCCATACCAAATTGAGGGTCAGTTTGAATCTCTTGAGTTCATGGCCTGGCAATAGTGAGGGTAGCACAAAAGTACTATCGCCTCCCTTGGCCCTGCTAGGAGTGATGGTACTGATAAAATAGGAGCAGCGTAGGAAATCTGGCTTATGCAAATGTGCCCTGAAATAGCTATCCAAGCCTGCTTTGGTCCATACCGATCGCATTACTTCTGCATTCTGATAGTTCTCAAATTCGCGAGTGAAGAAATGGTAGCGTCCCCATTTGCCATTGAACTCAATTTCTGCTTCCCAGAAGTAGGTGCCATCACCCAATGGCCCTGCGACATCACTAAACCAATGAGCGTGTTTCCCCACTTGAGAAGTGTGTCCCTGAGGAGGGTCCTGAATGGGGAGCACATGCACCGCTTGAAGTTCTTGAGGCCTCTCAGTGAGTTGGGGTTCAAGGAGGAGGGTTTCAATGTCCACGATTTGTGCGCTAGACCCTGCTTGGGAACTGGTGCCTCTTGCTTCTGCCATTGTTATTGCTTGCTTGTTGGTTCTGTGAGAATATAGAATCATGCGTTAATATTGTAATGGACAAGATAGAACACTTTTTGTCCCCGTTACAACATTATCATGAGGTGAGTAATGGGTTAGTGGGTCAGTGAGTGCTCAATGATTGTGTGTGTAGTTAATGAATGGATAGTCCTACGAGCTAGATGGAAAGATGCAGTGTATGAGTGATGTAGTTAGCAAGTGAGAATGAATTTACACATGGGATTCGGGGGGTTTTATTACAAGTTTTAGGCTGCCAAACACAATGGATGGCTTTTGGTTTTGGTTTAGTGGAGACTCTGGAGGGCTTTATGAGTATGTCTGCTTGGGAATGAGGCATTTTTGGGACCCATTTACAAGTGAGTCTGTTCGTGCTTCTGGGCGACTGTGTGTTCATGCGTATTAAACAAGAGTGGGTAACGGCTCTTTGAGTGAGTGAACCCTGGCGTGTATGATGTGATTCGTGCGTGACTAGTTGAGCCTGCAAGCAAGCCTTAGGCACCCAAATTTGTCTTGATTGTGGGCCAACCTTCAGCGACTTCTTGGGTACCCAGATAGATTTCACTTTCTCAAAAGAAGTTTTAGAAGTCTCCTTATTAGTATCATGTCGTTGATTACTAGTAGGAAGTTGAGATGGTTGTTGTCGCTTGACTGTAATAGGCCGCTCGCCTTTTCGCACCCACAATTGTTTCAATGGCTGAGTCATTTTGCTTCGCACGTTCTTTTGGCCTCCAGCATGGGTAGTCTTCAGTAATTGATCTGCCTTTGGTTGCTGCCTCCCTCTGGCCTTTGGAAAAGAAGGGAGTTCCGTTGAGTCCTTGACTTCTTTATTGAGATCACCGTTCCTCTGCATCACATAGCTTTGGACAAGAACAGCATGGTCAACTTCATGTGTACCCCTGGAAGGACTAGGAGTCTGCGCCTTTCCTAGTTCCTTGAGTGTTCCATTATCTAACTCAATTGTAATTCGACTCTGATTTACCCATACCTGAAGAAGTCCACTTCTCAGGTTTAAGTTGACTGCATGGTCATAGATCCAGTCTTGACCCAAGACTAGAGGCTCCGTGAGATCCTCATCTTGACACACTAGTACTTTAACTGTCATTAGAACATCTTGAATGGAGAGGGGAAGTTCCACCTCGCCCATGCAAGGGGTTTCCAAACCTCCCAATCCTATGAGATATGCTTCTATAGGATTGACTTTTAACTTCAATTCTTGACAGTAAGAGAGTTTAACGGCACTAGTGGCTGCACCTGAGTCAATCAAGGCCCGTGCAAACTTTGCACCCTTTCCTTGTCCTATCTCCAAGGTTACAAAAGGACGTCGGTCAACTATTCTATGGGGGCTTACACTTGAGACTTTACACATAGCCATATGATATCCGGGGTTCGCATAGTCATCTATCCTTGGCTGATCTCGTCCTTGTCTTCTCATCTTCATTTTTCGGATGCGTTCCAAGGCTTCTGCCTGAGCTTCTTCTCGAACTCGTTTTTCCTCTTCTTTACGTTTCTTGGCAGTGTTGAGTCGATTGAGCATTTCCTCCGTGAGAGGTTCCTGATATAACTAGACTCTGCATCCGCTTATGTAGCTAGGGAGAATATCGCCTTCTAAAGTGGCTAGTTGTAGTGCTCCACTAGTTGACTGTTGATGATCATAGGTCCGTAACCACGTTTTTCTAGCTTTCTCGCATGTTGTTTCAGAGTATATACCAAAACTAAGTCTCCGGCCTTTAATCCTTTATCCTTAACATGGGCATCAAAGTACGCCTTCTGTCGTTTCTTAGCTGCATATATTCCTGTTGCAGCTCTTAGTTTGGTTTCACCTAATCGTTCAAGGTCAAAAATTCTCGAAGAGAGTTCATGACCCGTCCACTCATGCTCCTGTGCTACTCTCAATGTGGGAATCAAGAAGTCCAAAGGTAGCACCGCATTTTGGCCAAATACCATCTGAAAGGGTGTGGCTTGGAGTACCGTTTTATAGGCCACTCAATATGCCCAAACAGCATGGTGTAGCTATTTGTCCCAATCAGAGCATTTATTATTCACCAATTTGGTAAGCACATTGCATAGAATCTTGTTTGTGCTTTCGGCTTGCCCATTAGCCTGTGGGTGATAGGGGGCAGGCTTCTTGTGTACAACCAAGAACTCTTGGAGCAGATTTTCAATAACTTCATTCAAGAAGTGAGTCCCTCTATCACTGACTAGCTCTATAGGTAGCCCGTACCTTGTGAACACATTCTCAAATAAGAACTTAGCTGTTGTTTGAGCATCGTTCTTTGTGGTAGCTTTTACTTCTACCCACTTGGTTAGATAGTATGTGGCCACAATGATATATTCAGCATGTGAACCCTTAGCTGGGGGATTAATCGGACCAACAAAGTCTATTCCCCACTTAGAGAATGCACGTCCACCCATCATAGGTTTTAGTGGCATCTCATCTTTGCGTATAGGATACTGAGTTCGCTGACAGACATCACACCTCTTCACATAGGTATGTGCGTCCATGTTAAGGGTCGTCCACCATAATCCTGCAAATAGGATTGCTTTGATCACCCGATCTGGTCCAAAGTTTCCTCCTGCTACACCTTGGTGAGCAGTTTCCAAGATCTTGAGATATTCGCTCTCATCGACACATAGTCTCAGGTAACCATCTTTACCACGCTTGTATAGATTATCACCAATGAGTGAGTAATCTAGGGCTTCTTGTTCTAGACTTCTTTGTCTGTCCAGTGTCATATCTTGAGGGAATGTTCTCGTCCTCAAGAAATCTACTAATGGTTCACTCCAATCTGGCACTATGGACACTTGATAAAGAGTGGCATGCTCCACAGGTGGTTTAGTGCAACAGATTGGGCATTCCTTGCACAACTTGTGGACATCAGCCTCCATAGTCGGCCAATGCACACCGAGTCTCCTTAGTGTCTGTAGGGTTTGTTTCTTTGAGTAGTGTTGCTCTAATGCACCTACATGTGCTAATTTCAACCATTTAGCGTACTCATCCTCTTCCACACAACAAGCCAATATCCCTTGATCTGTCTGTTTGTACATACTTCCTGCCATGATATGGTACTTCTGGGATTTTACTACCTCTCTATCTTGAGTGTTTATGACTAGGTGATTAGGCCCGTAGGTCAGTACTGGCACTAATGGCTTAGCCCACTGAGGTACAACTTCCAGATTAAACAAGTAAGCATCAGGAAGGTCATCCGATACTCCTTGTGGTGCTTCTCCGGATGTGAGCCTAGAGAGATGGTCTGCTCTCAAGTGAGTCTTGCCTTTTCTTACCACAACCTCAAAGTCGTAATCCATTAGCAAGAGAAACCATCTTACTAATCTACCGGTATTGCATGGCTTGTTTACCAAGTACAATAATGCCTGATGATCGGTAAAAAATTTAAACTTATTTGCAAACAAATAGTGTCTAAACTTTTTAACTGCATATACCATGCCTATCCCTCTCGTTCAGTGGTTGTATAGTTTCGTTCAGCTGCATTCAATTGTCTACTGGCATAGGCAATTGGAAGATCCATATTACCTTCACCTGTAGGTTGTGCAAGCACACATCCAATAGCATAATTGGATGCGTCCACGTGAACATGAAACGGCTTATTCCAATCTCGTGTGGTCAAGATTGGTGCTGAACACAATCTTCTTTTGAGCTCATTGAAGGAGTCCTCACACTCATTAGTCCACTCGAAGTTAGTCAAAAGTCCATACAGAGGCTTTGCTATGATGGCATACATGTGTATAAACCGTCGGTAATAACCACAATGCCCCATGAAAGCTTGTACTTCCTTGACATTCTTTGGCCTAGGTAACTCGGCTATGGCTCTTACTTTCTCTTCATCGGTGGATATGCCATTCTTTGACACTATGTGCCCTAGAATCTTGCATTGCTTGACCATGAAAACACACTTTTCTGGGTTCAGGCAGACTTGATACTCTCTACACTTGTCAAAGATTTTCCTGAGTTCAGGTATATGTGTCTGTCTAATGTTGGAATGAGCACAAAGATCATCAACATAGACCTCCAAATTCTTCCTCAAGAACTCTTTAAACACGTGACACATCAGCCTCTGGAAGGTAGCGGGTGCATTGGTAAGCCCAAATGGCATTACTCTAAAAGCAAATATGCCCCATTCTGTGGCAAAAGCTGTCTTATGCTGATCTTCTGGAGCTATGGCTACTTGAATGTAGCCCGAAAATCCATCAAGGAAGCTGTACACTTCCTTGCCTGCTACCCTTTCTAGTAGATGCTCTATGATAGGAAGTGGATAATTATCTTGGATAGTGGCTGCATTGACCTTTTTCAAGTTAATGCATACTCGTAGCTTTCCATTCTTCTTGGGCACCACTACAATGGGGGATACCCACTCAGTGTGCTCAATTTCATAGATGAATCCAGCTTCTACCAGTCTATCTATCTCCTCTTTGATCTTAGCAGCATAGTTATCATTATATGTGTATGGCTTTTGCTTGGAGGGTTTCGCGTCTAAGGTCATGGGAATTGTGTGTGAGCATATGTCTGGGTCAACACCCTTCAAATCCTTGTAGCTCCAAGCGAATACATCTCTGTATTCTCTTAGCAAGGCTATCAATTCACGCTCTTCTTCTTCTTCTTCCGTCAGGTCATGTCCTATATAAGTACATCTCTCCTCTCCTTCTAGCGCTACCACTATTTTCTTGGTGGTTTCTTTGTTATCATAGGCTTCTCCTGATTGTGCCTCTCGTTTAGGCATCCTTACCATGACTCTTCTATCATCTATCTCATACTTCTTAAAATTTTCCGGGACCTCAAACAAAGATTCTTCCTCTTCTTGTGTGACTTCTTTCTTCTTCCTTTTCTTTCCTTCTTCCTTAGGGGTCACATGTGTGGCTAGCCTTACATCATTTGTAAGCTCTCCGTGCCTTTGGGGTTGAAATTCTATTTCATAGAAGTATTCTTTATCTAATGCAAAAGGTGGGTCCATAATGATTGACTCTAGATTGGAGTCACTTGCATCCTCAAATGCATCAGGGCTAGGTTCACATTCTTCTAAAACTGCATCTCCCATGATTGGATCTATGGAGAAAACTGAAATGTCATAGCCATCCTCATCACAGTGGGGTGTCCATTGTTCTTCATTGATGGCTACATCCATAGTTGCTAAAATTTCTGCCCAGCCGTGGGGTTCAAATTCTTCATCAGGAAATACTACAGGTGCATAGGCTGGGTCTTGAATGGATCTATGGGTTTCTTTTGCACCTATCTCTCTGGCTTTTTCTCTCTTCTCCTCTTCTATTGCCACTTTACACATCCATAAGTGAGTGTCTTCATGCATCCATGAGGATCCTGATCCTATGGAGTGCACGGACTCCGTGTCATCCTTGGCTCTATGGATGGGATTCCATTGAATAGGCGATACATCTCTATGAGAGTAATCCTTGAGATTGACTTTGGTCGTAACACCTAAGTGTTGCAAATACAAGGAATTGGTTCCCCAATCCTGGACCACTTGCAACTGTCGCATAAATGGTCTTCCCAAAATCATCTCATAGGCATGATTCTTGCTAAAATCACATATGGCGAAAGTATGCTCAAACTCAACACCGCATGTAGTGAGAGTTATTCCTTCTAGCAAGCCTAAGGGTCTTTCTATGTGGCCATCAGCCATCTGCAATTTCATCCTCGTGGGCCTGAGTGCTGGCTTGCCCCAACGCTTCCATAGGGAAGTGGTGGCAATAGCAACTCCTTCACCTGAGTCTAGAATTGCCTTGGTTGTGTACCCCTGATGGGTAATGGGAAGATAGGTGTTTCCTTCTTCACCTTCACTCATATCTCCTATCTTGTCTAGAGGAATGTCTGGCACTGTCCTATGAGAACCTACCAGGGAAATACTACCTAAATCTTCTTCCTGCAAGTCTCACAGTCTCTTGAGGGATCTGCTTGAAGCTGTGTATCAATGAGGAAGTATTATGCCTTATGCCACTTTTAGAGAATTCGGTGATGAAAGCCTCTAAAAGTTGGTCTATGCTCCTGAACTGTCTCTCATTCAATGGTTGAAACCACGTAAGGGCTGTGTTCCTAAGTGCATTATATTGTGTGAACAGGTCCTCAACTTGTTCAGCTCTCAAGACTTGCCTAAACTCGGCCACATGATCATATGGGTCCCCTGTGCCATCGAAGTAATTCTTCATGGACTTAACTAACTGAGTCGGTCTCAAAATCCTGGTGTGTTCCCTAGGCCTTGGCAAAGGGAAATCATCAGCATTCCTTTGGTTCCTTGGGGCTCTAAGTCCCTCAGGTTCCACTCTATTTGTTTCAGTTCTCGTTCTTTCTCTTCCCACTGGGTTGGCAAAGCTTACCTCCTGTCTATCTCTATGTCTGTCTCTTTGAGTTCCATGAGCTTGGGATGTTCCAGCTCCTGGGTGACCAAAGGACACATTTGATCTTGGTTGGGGGAAAATAAATTCACCTTTCCAAGTGTAAGCATGCCTATCATTTTCTGTAACCACAAAGATCCTCTCTGAAGCGTGATCTAAGTAGGTCACTCTACCTGGGCTATCAGGATCTTTGAACTCATATATCATAATTGTTCCTACCTCATTCGGCTGATTAGATCTATACCTCCAAAAGGCTTCATCAGTCTCTCGGTTCAGGAGTAGATCTATGCTTTTATTGTCTTGGGGAATCCACTCTGGTGTAATAATCCTAGTGAGAACAGATTTGCCTCGGGGGGTTCTAGGTTCTACACCCATGTTTCCTTGCTCTAGGTCACCTAGGTCCGTTTCTGGAATCACAATCCCAAATTCATCTGTCCTATCTGGATGACTGGTGACTACATATATTGTCCCTTCTTTGTCCAAGTATGCTCCATTTTCAAACTTGACAGCTGGGTGCTCTAGTCCAATGGATTGGTCAGGGTTTTTGATCTGGACTACATCCTTGACTACTGCCAACAATATGTATGCCATAATTGCTAAACCTCTTTATGCATTATTGACGCAATGTAATTGGACTGAAGAATGTGAGAAAGCCTTTAACAAATTAAAGAGTCGATTGAGTTCAGCACCAATCCTTCGAGTACCCAATTGGAATAAGCCATTTCACATTCATGTGGATGCATCCAAGTTTGCCATTGGTTGCATCTTAGCTCAACCTGCAGATACAGGAAAGCTAGACCACCCTATAGCCTATGCCAGTAGACAATTAAATCAAGCAGAGCGTAATTATACCACAACTGAGAGAGAAGGCCTAGGGATGGTGTACGCAGTAAAGAAGTTTCGACACTACTTATTGGCAAACAAATTCAAATTCTTCATTGATCATCAAGCCCTACTGTACTTAGTCAATAAGCCTTGTAATACAAGACGACTGGTACGATGGTTTCTATTGTTGATGGAATTTGATTTTGAAGTAGTAGTCAAGAAAGGAAATACCCACATAAGAGCGGATCACCTATCAAGAATGACACATGGGGAGCCACCCATAGGAGTACCCGATGATTTGCCAGATACGTATCTTTTTAATCTCGAAGTATGTCCCCGATGGGCAGAAAAGTCGATCCCTATACTTACGCATGGACCAAAAAATGGAATCGCACTAAACCTAACCCAAGACCTATGCAAGATTAAAAACCTTCATATCATTGTTGGAAGTTTGTATCACCAAGATTCAAATGGATTACTCATGAGATGCGTAGAAGAAGAGGAACAGGAAATGTGGCTTCAAAAAGCACATGTAAATCAATGGAAAACTCATCTAAATGCGAACGGAACATGGCAAACACTAAGGAGATTGGGCATATATTGGCCAACCATGCAGAGGGATGCACATAACTATGTATCAGCCTGCCCAACCTGTCAAGAACGGAATCCAGAAGAGAACTCCACTCTATGCTACTCCACTGTAGCACCAAGATGGAGCATGCCTCTGGTGAAGTTCTTAAAGACCCAAGAGTACCCAGAAGGAGCCACTATAGCAAGAAAACGAGCACTGGTGGAACAAAGTAAGGACTATGCTCTTATTGGAAAACAACTATTCAGGCGAGGAAGGGATAATCAATTACGATTGTGCATTCATGAAGATGAATATCTTGCTGTTTTAGAGATGGCAAATACAGGAGCTGTAGGAGGACATTTCTCTACAGATAAGACAGCAAAAATGATTCTCTTTGCTGGATTTTGGTGGCCAACTCTACATCAGGATGCAGCCACATATGTTCAAAGATGTGATACATGTCAACGAACGAAATATCCAATTAGAAGAGATGAAATGCCACTAAAACCCATGATGAGTGCCAGAGCTTTTACTAAATGGGGAATAGACTTCATAGGACCTATTATCCCCCCAACTAAACGATCTTATGCCGAATATATAATTGTAGCCACAGACTATCTGACCAAATGGGTTGAAGCCAAAGCAACCAAGAAAAATGACGCAAGAACTACGGCCAAGTTTCTCTTTGAGAACGTTTTCACTAGATTTGGGCTACCGATAGAAATTGTGAGTGATAGAGGTACGCACTTTGTGAATGAAGTTATAGAAGCCTTACTGAATGAATTCTTGGTAATTCATAAGAAATCAGCTCCTTATCACCCACAAGCCAATGGACAAGCCGAAAGTTCCAATAAGATCTTATGCACCGTTCTCACAAAAATTGTGAACAATGGTAGATCTGATTGGGATAAGCAATTACATCATGCTTTATGGGCATTTCGAGTTGCCTACAAAACAGCCATAGGAACTACGCCTTTTAACCTAGTGTACGGACAAAATGCTATTCTGCCAATTGATTTCTTAATTCCCACTCTCAGAGTAGCAACAACTTACGAGTGGACGGGACATGAACTATCACCTCAATTGGATCAAATAGAGAAGCTTCATGAAACTAGGTTACAAGTAGTAGCAGGGATTTATGCTGCTAAAAGGCGATAAAAAGCATACTTTGATGCTCACATTAAAGAAAAAAAATTTGAAGGAAGGAGATTTAGTTCTAGTATATACCTTGAAACAACATGCTAAGAAGTTGCAGAAGAGAGGATATGGCCCATTAATCATCAATCGCATATCCACTAGCAGAGCCATCAGCTTAGCAACCCTAGAGGGAGAAGAATTACCAAACTATATTAGTGGGTGTCGAGTGAAAAAATATCTAGAACCATTGACTGAAGAAACAATGTCACGATTAATCAAGGGTAAGAATAGACACATCGAGGAGGAAAGGATACGAGAAGAAGCGAGACAGGAAGCACTAGAACGAATTAAGAAAAGGAAAGAGTGGATGAGAGAGAGAGATGAGAGATATCGACTAGGAGAAGAACTCATCCCAATGACTAATCTTAGAGCCACTGAAACCCTAGGTCAAAGAACACAACCTTATTTGAATTTGGGAGCTGGAAAGGAGGAGTATCACTTAGTGAATGCTCTCATTGATACAGGAGCCGCAATAAGTTGTATTAAACTTTCATTGATTCAGAAATTTAAGGAGGAATTATGGCCATCCAAGGCACAGTTGATAGGAATAGGAGGAATGATTACTCAATGTATAGGTGAAATCACCTTACCTCTACATCTTGGCAACAACACTATGGAACAGAAGCTATTAGTGTGTCAGGATCAGGACTTACTCGAAGACGTAGTGTTAGGTCAAGATTGGATATACGAATGTGAAGTGACCATTCAGTTGGCCTTAGGATACATCTCAGCAAAGATAGGACATCAAGAGGTATTCAGCATGCTAGGCGAACGACCAATCAAAACTGAAGAAATAGATCTGCGAGCTCACTCTCATAAACATGATGATGAATGTATGTTCACCAGCACTGTGGAAACGCCTTCCTCTAGTACTTCCTGTGAGGAGACACAGAATTCTGCTTGCATTCCATCTTCTAGTTTAGCAAGTCACCAGAGTGTCAGTTCACCTGAAAACAGCCCTAATGGAGAACCAAGTGCAAGAGAGACTAATTCCAAGGATCATCCCAAGTCTACACCTATTAGACTATACCCTATTCCATACACTAAACAAGATTGGATAAGGAAGGATCAAACGGATGCATATCTTCAACAACAGGAACATCTTCGACATCAGAACGACCAATCAAACAAGAAGGCAAATCATTTTGAACACCAAGGTCAACGATTAATTGCTAGAATATGGATTCCAAAGAAAGTAGTAACAACCCAACCGGATCGAGTGCAAATATGGATTCCAAAATCATGTGCTCCAAAGACGCTAAACCGAAACGATGAACCACTGCACAAGGAGAACCATTATGGTCTAAGGGCAAAACAGCCAAAGAAGAATAGCTACAGGAAAGAGAAGGAGTCTGCAGTTGCAACACAAGCCAGTCCAAGATTCAAAAAGGAGATAAAGCAGACGTACAACATGAGAAGCACCACATTCATCAGGCATGTTCGGGATACAATACGTCCCAACAGAGTAAAGCAGATTTGGATGCCGAAAGACAAGACAAGCTGCATGCATCATCCAAATACTTCAAGTTGCACACATTTGGAGTTATCAGGATCCAAAGTATGCATGATAGGGCCACATTACAAGGCCAAGCATTCGGCACAGTATTCTTCTATTTCAGGATAGTAAGCACATTTTCCTCTCGAGGAATAGGAGAGCACTTGTACCTACATTAAGAAAATACCTCAAAAAAAAATAAATAAAATAATAACCGCTTCGGCTATGAACTAACCTTTCTGTTTTCCTTTCAGACAAAAACATGAAAATATCTAGAAATATGAAAAATCCAGGTATTCCTTTCTCACACCCACGGGAAAGGGACGACACCATTCACGCGGAGAATTGCCAATCTAATAAAGGATAAACGAAGGATGATTCTAAATACTATTCAGTGACTAATTACTGCAATCAATTGAGTGCAGATGGCATCTCCCAATTCTGAAGCTACGCAAGAGGAAGAGGTGAAACTTCTTCCATTGGAATCAATAACAAAAGCAAGAGGCCATTGGTTTCTTGATGACCAACTAGTGTTGGACCTTATTTTCATGGCAACCATAAAGATCATGGATAGGGATCACTACTTCCCTATTATGTCGCAAGACTTCAAGACTATTATACAAGGATTACCTCGCATGGTGGATGTCTGGACACAAGCAGGGATAGACGCATTTCTGAGAGTACCTATCTATCTACCAGATTTTCAAAGATGCACACAAGTGATGAACACACTGCAGCCTGCAGCGACGAAGATATCAGTTCTTGAAGCAAGAGTACTGGACAAAGTGGATACTTGGAGAACCATTCAATTCACTCATGAGTTAATCAACAAAGCTTTTGGATGGAATCAAGAAGGAATCACTAATGTCAAGGAGGAATGTCATGACCCAAAAAAGAGATCCTTTTTGGATATTAACAGAACAGATATTGAAGATGATGTCCGCTTAGTGCATCAGCACTTTTGTTTCCCGAGTATGCATAGATACACAGCCCCGCAAAAGATTGTTGTACAACTACTATCTCATGCAATGAAACAAGTTGGAAACAAAGTGAATATGACTCCTTATGTCCAAGAACGATTATTTGAAGCCAAGAAGAAATGGGGTCGGAAGAAGTTTCTAAATGGCAGTTCTGCGTTAACCTTACTTATCTACGAGGCCCTTGATATGAAAAATTGTCTCCGTGAGATGCCAACCTCAGAGGGGTTAGCCCAATATGCCAAATCCGCCACGGTTCCCAGAAAAAAGAAAGCAGCTATTGTCATGGAAGAAGCAAGAACAGTTCACAAAAACCCATGAGGGGTACAACGCGCCTGAGAGAGGAAGAAGCCCAAGCTACACCTCAGTCAAAAAGGACACATACATTACCAAAGATTGTTGTAGCACAAATACCAATCACAAAGAGGGACCTCTCCGCAGCCCTAGAAGAGACACATCAGTACATGCAAGGGCAAATGAATCTGAATGTTCAAGGTCATCACTACAGACAAGCAAGTCAGGAAAAGCAACAACAGAGTAAAGAAAAGACCCCAAAACAAGCTGCCAGATACAAAGCACTGGGCTTAGATGATTCAAGCTCCCACGAAGAATCTAGTCCTGAGAAAGATACATTGGATACTGATATAAGAACAAAAACTCACGAGGAAGAATGGACGGAAATTAATCAAGTTGAAGTCACACCTGACAACCAACAGTCGCAAGCGAAGAACATCGAACAACATGTGGATAAGGTGCACATGATTCAACTAAATGACCAATCAAAGATAAGTGTAAAAGAGGTCCCCGTGAATAATGAAGCCCCCAAGCCACCTATCAAAGAGGAGGTACAAACTCTAGTGAACGCGGACTCAGACATATTACAAAACAAAGAGCCAATTGTAATCGAGGTGCCAGATGATACACCTCAAGGAAAAATCAACCACATGGAGGCTGAGCCAAGCATACAACTCCACATTAGGCAGCCCCATGACACTACATTACACGTAGCACAGGGAAAAGATGTGACCACCGGTGAGGAACCACATATCCCTAAAACCTGGTTAAATGTGGATGTTACTCAGTTAAAACTAGTTGTAAAACAAATGATCCAAACGGCCATGGATACACAACAACAGATGATGGATATAGATGCAGATTATGATAAGGCCATGAGGGAAAAGAGTCAATTCCAAATCATGAGTGAACAATTGTCATCACAACTCATCCAGACTCAGAAAGAAATGGCAACTAAAGAAACGGAGTTGCTCGAGGTAAAAACACAATGTGGTACATTGATGACCCAACATCACCAACTCCAAGAACAATTAATAGATTTACAAAGATTACATGAAGCCAGTGAAGCAGACAAGGAGAGAATAAAAGCTAGAAGCAATCTGCTTCAAACACAACTAAAGGTGTACATGGAGGAGAATGACACTTTACGAAACAGAAATAAAGAACTGATGAAGTCATTACTTTATGATCAGCCCATTGAAAAGCAGGAGACATCAGAAACCGCACAGCAAGAATTAAGAGATCAGGTTGCAAAATATGCAGATTTGCTAAAGCAAGAGCAAGCCCAAGCAGAAGAATGGGAAAGAAAATACACCAATGAAACAAATGAACTGAAAACGCAATTACAAAATGTGAATGCCAAACTGGTACGAAGTTACAGCGAAAACATGGACCATGTAGCAGAAATTGGCAATGAACTGCTTGCAACCAAAGAAGCACTGAGGGCAGCAATGCAAGAATTAAAAGAAAAGACTGAGCGCATAGAACAATTAGAGACCAAAATAAAGGAGAAAGCACCCATCGGGACACCAGTAGAGCCAGCAAAGGGAAATCCTACTGACGAGGTAGAGGTACATCCTCTATCTCCCCCGATTTATCATTCTCCACTACACGAACAGTTGGCGGACATACATGATGATCATCCAATGCCATATACTGCAGACATAAGTCAGAAGGAACGGGCACTAGTGGTGTTCCGATTGACAGAAAATTTTGAAAATGAAGTAATCAAAATAATGAAAGAAGCAAAGATCAAGGGTAAGGACTTGGAAAAGATCATGAAGCCTTTCAACATTCCGTACGGATTATTGAAAGAGAAAACAAGACAATATATAAAGAAGATTACAAAGACAAGTCCAGACGAGCAGCTAAACTTTAAACATGACACATTCACTTACACTCAAGAAGAATTTGAAGCTGCACAACCTGTTTGGAGAAGAAAGTTTTTGGAGAAACATCCTACACTCCGAGTGCATTGGCAAGCAGCACCATATTTTCTACAGGTAAACCCTTCATTTTGTCCTATACCACGTTGACGAGAAACCAGGGAATTTTTGGACATGCAAAAAAATGGTGCTATAAATACACAGTGGCTGAATTACCCTCTGCTTCCAAGTCCGCCACATAATTATCTACCTACGAAAGAGTACATGGTAAAAACCATTGAATTTTGGCTGCAAAATTATGCAACAGTACCAGATGTAACTATAAAGATGACAAATAAAATACTCAGTATGATACTTACAGTATTGAAGGTCTTCAAACACGTAGCCTATACATTTTTGAATTTCATTGGCATTAATCAGGGAACAGAGATCCTCATTTTTTATATGTCTGTTATGCCTAGCCGACTGACAATAATGGCTTATTATTCAAGACTGATGTTCTTGCCAAGTACATATATGCAAACGTTCGAGGAAGCATTTTTTACAGGATTTTTTGAGATAGATTCCAAAATCTTTTTAAAGATGTCATCTAATTTGAATGCCAGATTAGTGGCCTATGAACTGAGCTTCTTTGCGGACCATAGACAACCACCAAATGACGGTGTGAAGGCAGAACAGTGGAAACAGCTAATGATATGTGAAGCCAATCTGCTTAATGACACATAGCAAAAAGTATATAGAACATATGCCCGTCGCTTGTCAAAGCCTCTCGGGGACGACAGAGTCCAGGAGGGGGGCAGTGTTGAGGGAGAATCAAGCAAAAAGAAGAAAAGAAGAAGACAAAGAAATAAGCTTCACTAAAAAGATACTATATGAAGACATATCTCTGCAAGAAGCCCCGCAGGGGCACGCAACACCCATCTCTGCACAGAGCCCCGTAGGGGCACACACACCAAGGAAAAGCACGCAGCCACACGAGGGTGCTTCATCCTCTTGATCAACAGAAGGTTCACATCAAGGCTGAAGAGCTACATCCTCATATATCTACTAATGGCGTGCGTAGCAACCCGAATTAACAGGCAAACCAAATGCATCAGGCCTAGAGGATGTCAAGACAAATATCAAACAGGGCCTTTAAAACGGAACGCCAGTCTGACCGACAAGCAAAACTAACCAAGGGTTGCGTGCAGGGAAAAGAAGGTGAACAGGCTTAAGTAAAACAGCAAGGTCCGATGTGTGCAACCAGGACAAATCAGAGGACCCCTAAAATGTAATGCCAGTCTAACCAGTACGCAGAACTGACCAAGGGATGCGTGTGATGACAGAGACAAACAAGAAGTAAAGCCTGTCAAGGGACAACAGAGACAAAGAGGGGGAGAGTATTGCAGAGCTAAAGAGAGCACAAGGCAGAAGGGCCCCAAAATTTTTCCGATTTGGACACCCAATTTTTGTATTATAACCATTCTTGTAATATATTTTCCGATGTAAATGCACTAGAGGAGTCCTCTAGATGCATCCCCAGAGAAGATTAGAAACTTACCCATGTAAATTAGTAGGAAATTAGTCCTTTAGTGAATAAAGTGCCGGTCTCTTGTGTGAAAGGACCATTTTTAGGGCACAAGTATATAAGTCAATTTGTGACTCTTTGAAAAGACTTTTGGCCATTGTGAAAATCAAGACCACAGAAGTTCGAATTTGTGTATTCTCCTCTCTGTATTTTCTTCTTTGTGAGCTTGTGTGCATGTGTATTGCTTGGAAAGAGTGTTAGGAAGTGTTTTCTATCCATGAAAGTGTTTTTTTGCTGTTGTTAAGGTGTGTTCGAAGTGTAGGAAGTGCTGAAGTGTAGGAAGGTTTTCTCGTGACTCAGTATTTTGCTCATAACTTGAATTAGAAGTGTCAGAATTGAGTGAAACCACTGCCATTGGATGCGTCTTCTTGAGAGCTTCGAAATGCATATGCTATTTGCTATATTTGGAGTTCGGAGCTGAGAGAAAAGCTCAATTTACTGTTGGCTGCTGTTCCAAGTATCGTGACACCGTAACTAACAGTTGAAGCTTGTTTGGATCAGTCTTTACCTTGTTTGCACTCTTTGAGTAGTTCATTTGCATTGATCATCATTTGAATGCATGTCTTCATACACTCGGCTAATTTTGTATACTCATCGGATTGATAATTAAAGCGTGAATCCCCACTATATGCACTTGAGGGGGATTGAGGTATAGTCTCTTTCTCCACAAGTCCCTAAGTTGGTTCTTAGGTACACAAGATGTTACATTCGATGAATAGAAAAGGTAGTATGCAGACCAAAGTCATACAGCTGAAGAATTTGAAAAAGATGTAAGAAGATGTGAGAAAGGAAAATCGTGTGCAGGTAAATGAAGATGAAGGCTATATGCAAGCAAGTACATCTAGAAGTGGATTAACAAGAAGGAATGAAGAAGCTTCTATATTTGATGAAGAGGTGTATCAAGACACATATGAAGAATGTGAACCAAGGAGGTCAAGCAGGAGAAGAAGGCAACCAAAAAGGTAGTCTTATGATACTTCTTACATAACTCAGAAGAACTATGCATATATGGTCAAAGATGATGAAGGATCTCAGAACTATGATGAAGCTAAAGGTAAGAAGCAATGGGAAGAAGCAATGAAGGAAAAATTCAATGCACTAGAGGAGAACAAGACATGGGAACTTGTTCGTAAACCAAATGGTAAGAAAGTAATTGGAAATAAATGAGTTTATAAAGTGAAGAAGCTTGCATATGGAAGTATAGCTAGATACAAAGCTAGATTGGTGGTGAAAGGCTATGCCCAAACTATGGCATAGATTATGATGAGACATTCAGTCATGTAGCTAAGATTTCAACTATAAGGACAATCATTGCTATTGCAGCTTCAAAAGGATGGACCCTAAGTCAATTGGATATAAAGAATGCATTCTTGAATGGATACATATCAAATGAGGTATACATAAAACAACCTCAAGGGTTTATAGATTCCAGGTATCCAAATTTTGTTTGCAAGTTGAGAAGAGCACTCTATGGATTGAAACAAGCTCCAAGAGCATGGAACTATAGACTGGTGAAGTATCTGAATGAACTTGGATATCAAATTTCAAAAGAAGATCCAAGTCTACTCATAAAAACAACAGAGGAAGGTACAATCTACATTTGTATTTATATAGATGACATTATAATCACAGGTATTTTAGATGAAGGAATCAAGGAGGTGAAAAGATTACTTGAGAAAGAGTTTAAGATCAGTGACCTAGGAAATTTGTCATACTTTCTTGGAATGGAAGTCACTTATACAGATCATGGCATATATGTGTCACAAGAAAGGTATCTTCTGAACTTGTTGAAGAACTTTGGAATGGAAAATTGCAGAGAAGCTTCAACTCCACTTGAAGTTAATCACAAGCTCAGTAAATATGATGGTGCAGAATACAAAGATATGAGGAAGTATCAATCTCTTGTGGGTAGTTTGATTTATGCTACACCAACAAGAACTGATCTTAGCTATGCAGTGGGAGTTTTGTCACAATTCATGCATTTTCCAAAGGACCCACATTGGATTGCAGGTCAAAGAGTTATAAGATATATCAAAGGAACTATAAAGGAAGGATTGTATTATCCTTTTACATCATATTTTGTAGTTGAGAGCATATAGTGACTTAGACTAGGCAGGTAATGAAGATGACAGGAGATCAATAGATGGATACATGATATATATTGGTGATAAGCGTGTAAGTTGGTGCTCAAATAAACAACATACAATAGCATTGTCATCAACTGAAGTTGAGTACAAAGGACTTGTGGAAGCAGCTAAGGAGGTCATATGGATGCAGACATTGTTCAAAAGCTTGGGCATTGATCAAGGTATACCTACAATACATGGAGATGATATGAGTTCACTTTATCTTTTGCAGTAAATCCAGTATTTCATGCAAGAACAAAACATATAGAGATACATTATCATTTCTTGAGAGAAAAGGTAATGGAGAAAGAAATTGAAGTGGAATACATTTCTACAAAGGATCAGATAGCAGATATAATGACAAAGAGCTTGGATGGTGTGAAGACCACCAAATTCAAAAGCATGGCAGGAGTAAAAAAAAGAAGATGATATGAAGAAACAGAGAATGTCAATTAGTAATTGAGGGGGATCTGTTGGAGAAACAATCACTAATTGGACATATATTTGAAGTTCAAAGCTTTAGAAGAAATCCACATGCCTATGTGAAGGGACAAATTCACAAGTGTATTATATTTGTAAACTTAGTTCACTTTAGTTCTAGAAGTTTTTTTAAAAGTTACGAGATTGAGAAAAACTATATGAGTTAGTTTGTATCAACTGACGCGAAGTGAAGAGAGGTAGTTAGAGTGAGAAAAAGTTCATTTTGTATGACTGAGTATAGTTGGGCTTCTCTGCGTGAGAAAGTATGTATGCATTTCTGAGGTTTCATAGCTATGAAAAGAGTTGATTAAACCTCTATGTATAAGCCTTCCTTCTCCCTCTCCAAAGTTTATTTTCTATGTAATGATTTCAAAAGTTGAAGTTTTCCAAGCAAGTCAATGACTGGCATCGAATCTAAGTGATAAGTCCTTGTTTTCATATCTCACTTTTATCTACTGTTGAATCTCCTTGAAAAGATGAGGTTTGTGGAGCAACTCGATGACTGGCATCTAGTTTATGCATAAAGTCAATGCCTGACATCGAATTCGAGTTGATAAGTGATGTTTTAAGTGTGCATGAAATCATCTATTGTTTTGGCATCTGAAAGGTTGAGGTTTTATGTAGGAAGTCAATGCCTGGCATCAAATCCCTGTTGAAAAGTGGCTAAGAACACCTCAATTTGATGCCCGGCATCGAATTCTCATTGCAAGTCGATGCTAGGTATCGAATTTCCATTTTTAGAAGCGTTCTTACTATAACATGAAAAATTTCCAATTTTGGCAGTTAGACATAGTCATTTTGTGAAGGCCATAACTTGAGTTGTAGAGATCCATTTCTTGCAAGAATAGCTTATTGGAAAGCTCTTCTCTTCTACTTTTATTTCTAAAAGATCTTGGCAAAATAATCTTTGTGCTAGGAGAAATAAGCAAAAGAGTGAAGGTATGTCATTTTAATGACTAGAAAGGTCTGAAGAAGTAAAGTTCTTGGTTTTGGCTATTATTTCTCAAAGTTTGGAGTAGCAATGAGTTAATGGTGACCATAGAGGTTTTCTAGTGTCACATTAATTCATTTATTGTGATGTTTCATACATCAACAACCATTTGGCCTTTCACATGGACATGAACGATAACAATCTCCCACTAAAGGCCAATATAGCCAAAGTAACTATGGGAGAAAAATAAAGAATGATAAAGAATACCTGAGTGTAAGTATACAAACTATACCTCCCACCTGATGGGCATGTGTAGCTCAATGATGAGTAGCACCTCCTTTAATGTCAATCCGGGAAGACGTGAGGATGGTATGAAGACCTCGAGCAAGTGGCGGCACAAGTGCGTGAGTGAGAAGCACACTAGCATACACACACATACACACACACGCGCACACACGGCAAGACAAAGAGTGAGAATCAATGGAGTTCTTTAGATCACTTCAAAATGCTCTTACAAGTTCGTTTCAATTACAATCTAACCTCAAAAATGAGCTCTCTAGCTCTTTTTATAGTTTTTGACTAGGTTCTGGCCCTGTTCAGACCTAGTGTCCGGCCTAGTTAAAATTTAGGTTCCAGGGCTTATTTGGGGGCTCAAACGAGATCCAAAAATTACGAAAATTGGCAGGTAGATACTTCTAATGCTCCTCAAGCTCAAGGACTCCTTGGCTTGCACAAAATGGAGCTACAAAAAGATGAAATGATATTTACAATGGTGCTTACTGATGAGAATCACTTTTAGTTGGTGTAGAGGTTTTGAAAAAATTAAGGTTGCCTTAGTGCTAAATCTGCGTGAATGTTCATAAGTGCTTCTTCCTGAAGAAAATTGTTGGCCTACTTGCCAGATCTTCGTTGGCTCCCTTGTCTGCTTGGGCCTTCTCTCCCTTGTCCACTGCTAACACCCCCCCCTCTCTCGCGTCTGTCGTCCCTGACAGACCCTTGTTGAGAGGGTTTTTGGATGTAGAACTCGACGACGTCCTGCGCTAAATGATGTTCAGCAATTCGCAAACCTTGAGCCAAATCTGTCAGAAGAGCATCCCAGTCTACCGGCCCAGGAACCTCTGGATGTGGCATACGTAGCTTTTCGGAGTGGAGAGCTTGTTCCACTGCAAACAACTGCAAGAGATGGGATGGTCTGGGAATGAATATCTCGGAGTGATATTCCCAGAATCCCGTGACAAACATCTCTTCGAACGTTTGTTTGAAGCAGGCCGGTAGATATTTGATGCGAGCGTGCCATGCATACACCACATTGATCGATGGAGTTGTGCTCATGTCGTATACAAGGTCCTGGTTCCCTTCATTAAATCCTAGTGCTGAGAGATGCGGTTCCTTGACATTTTTGAAGGTCTTGAAGATGACCAGCATAAGTTCGAAAATTTTCAGGCACATCTGAGTCATGATATCAGGAACATTCTTGAAACGGACCCCCCAATGTCGGATTGTTGAAATCATATAGCCAATTGTAGGTGCGCCTTTAGGGGGTGCGAAGTACACGTAATTTAGCCACTTTTCACATCCCTTAATCGTCAGCACTGTATGTGTGTACTCCGGCCAGGATCTCCTTCAAAATACAGGGCAATAACATGGATTATATTTGATGTACAATGGCATGTTGTTCCATGTTCTTACCATTTCCGGGTAGGTTTCGAGCAGCCGAATTCTCCACGTTGGTTGGCGGATATGTCCTTGCTTGGCACTCTCTGGGATGTCATCGGGTGCAAATTGGGTGGCAGAGGTGGGTTCCCTTGATGTGTGGCGCTTGATCTCCGCATTATAATCCGCCATTAGTACGCAAAAAGGTACATACAGATCATCCGATGGGTCGATCCACCTATGGTGTGAAAGATTCTGAAAATAATCAGATTTTATTACCACCTCTTCCAGTTTTGACATCAATGCAATTTGGACTGCCACTCTGTCATCATGCGTCGTGGCTACTTTCTCTAACTTTTGCATCCATTCCGGTGCCTCGATCTCAATTGTGTCCATTCCCTGTTCTGTGCGCTTACCGCCGGGTGTTGGCATTGGTACATAGGGATCCTCAAATGTTTCTTCTACTTCAATTGGCACCAGGTCGTCGGGCTCGGGGTCTACCAGAGGGGAGGGCTGACGCTCATATTGCATAACCTTGCTGCGTAATTCCTCAAGTTCGGCCTGGAGTTTAGTGACCTCTTCAGCTGTTTCTTCTGCGGTTATGCTCGGGCTGGGTTCTGTCTGCCGGGTAGCCAACTGTCTTCGTAACTCATCTCTTTCTTTTTCTAAAGCAGCATGGGCCTCCATTAGATCTGCATGAGTTTCTAACACCACCTGCATATTCTCAGAGGGAATTGCCTTGAATCGTTCTGGGTCAATCTCCTGTGGGGAGCCTTCCATGGCCGCCTCCAGATTCTCTTCATTCTGTTTCTGTAATCGTTTATTCTCCTCTAGCGCTGTAGACATATGCTTGCGGAGGAGGCCCAGGTTCCAAGGAAGCTTCAGGTTTTCCGTGATCTGAGAGTGTAGCAGCTCGTCCATGTGTCGTCGTTCGTCGTCATCTGCTTGGGGTGGGTTGGCTGCTAATTGTGCGTATTGCTCCTGTAATGTCGCGTGCTGCTGTTCTAGTTGCTGCTTCTGCTCTTCAAGGTCTTTACATCTTGCTTGGAGATCCTCGTGGCTTTGGAAGAGCCTTGTATGTTGGTTGTCCAAGTGTTGGTAATGTTGCTGAAGTTGGGCCATGCATTGATGCATATTATTAAATAAGTTATCGAGAGGAATAGTGTTGAATGCAGAGGGGTAGGGAAAGGGAAAGGGGATTGTGAATGCAGTACTGGGGACGGGTGAGGGTGGAGGTGGGGGAATGGGAGATTGAGGGTAAATGGGGAATGGGAGAGGAGCAGAGGTGGGTGACACCTCCATAAAAGTGGGGTTCGTGGTGGGAGTGACTGTGAATATGGGAATCGTGGTAGCGGTGAGGGTTGTGAACGTGTATAGAGGTGTGTGTAATTGTGAACTTCTAGGAAGTGTGCTCGGGGTAGTGAGGTGCACCGTGGCCGTAGTTAGACTTATGTTTTCAGTGGGAGTAGAGTGTGTGGGTTGGCTGATGGTGTGTGCGTGGGTGTGTGTACTAGTTTCAGAGGTGGTGACCGTGGAGGTTACAGTGGTAGAGGGAGGTGAGTGAGGTGGATGTGGGGGGGAAGGTGGCAAGGGAGGTGATGGGGGTGCACTCGATGTGTGGGCTTCCTCGGTGTCGTGAACTGTGTGTGCTGTGCCAGTGGTTGTGGGGTTGCCTTGTGGTCCTGAACCTAATACATTCATTCGTTTTCCTGTTCGTGGGGGGCGTCTTCCATATCTTCTCTCTGTTCTTCGTGATTGCGCTAGTGCGGTGTGCACTGTTTCCGGTACTCCCAAGGCATCTGAGATCATTTCCAAGGTGGCACGGTATTGCTCGTCCACACCTTCCTCCTCTAGAATCTGGTTCATGAGAGCTTTACCTGCAGCTAATGAGAGCCAGTGTTGCTCTTGAACTCGGTTCATTGTATCGTAAAGCTTCTTTAATGCGCTAGTATAGGCGGGGGCACCTTCCAGTACTTCGAGGGCTTCTTGGTCATACTCTTGTTCTTCGGCTTCTGATTGTCCACCCTGTGTCTCCCCACGAGCTTCTTCTTCATCGTCCACGTTGACTACGTCTGGTTGGTCGGGTTGTGCTTGGTCTGGGGCCGTTCGCTGTCCACTGGCTTGCTCTTCTTCAACTTCTGCATTTACAGCTTCTATGATTCTTGCAACTTCTTCGTCAGTTAAATCCTCCAGAGTGAACCCATGCGGGAATTCCAGATCAGTCGGCACTGGTGGAAACACAAGATTAGGGCCATCAGTGATGTGCCTGGGTAACCTGATAGTAAATGGTTGCACTCTTCGTGGAAGTCTTGGGGTTGTCTCAGGCGTCAGGGTTGCCCCGCGAGCTTGTGCACAAGGCATCTGGATGGTGCCTCATATTTTCTTTGAGGGAGGCCCTACGGCAGACAATCTGCGTTGAAATTCCTGTGCTCTGGACCAGATCAGAGCCCTTTGCACCGGTACATCATAGGCGAGACATCTGTATACAATTCTTGTGAGTGCACAGCAACCATACAATATAGATCTTTGCTTCTTATACCATCTCTGATGAGCCATATGAATCTGGTCGATGATCCAGTGGGGCATATTGATGGTCAACTCAAAAGCATCCGCCAGGTAGAGGCTAAACCAGATCTTTTTGGGAGGCATCGTGAACCTCTCCTGCGCGGGGAAGGCAAAATGTTGCATGACCATACGTAAGTGGATGGCGATCGTGGGCGTCATTGCAACCATGTCCTTCAACTTCGTCAGATTCCTATTCTTCATGTTGTCTGGAACCATTGTCTCTTTCTCTGTTGGAATGTGCATACCCTGCATGTCAAGTGCTTCTCTTACCAGATTGATAGTTAAGCGGAAACGCTTCAGCTCGTTGCCCCTTGTGAGTGATGGGAGCACAAAGGAGCTGTATCCTTTCTTGTCTTTGCTGGGGGTGAGGGTACTAATTAGATATGAGCATCTTAGGAAATCTGGCTTTGGTAGTTGGGACTTGAAGTAGTCATAAAGCCCTGCCTTCTTCCAGATCGGCTTCAGTCCTTCGTTATTCTGTAGCCTTTCAAACTCCCGGGTAAAGAAGTGGGTTCTGCCCCATCGTCCATTGAATTCGACCTCTAACTCCCACATATATGTGCCTTCACCCAAAGGTCCAGCAACGTCACTGAACCAATGTGAGGTTTTGCCCACCGGCATTGTGTGACCCTGCGGAGGATTCTGAATTGGTATGGCGTGCAATGCCCGTAATGCCGCTGGTCTTTCCTTTAATTCTTCCTCGACTGGCAGGCTTTCGATGTCCACCACCTATGGGCTGGTGCCTGCCTGGGAGCTGGTTCCTACTGTATCTGCCATTTTACTTCTTGCTGTCTGTCGCTGTGAGAATATACAAACAGGTGTTAATATTGTACAGGACAAGGGAGGACCGTTGTTGTTCCCATCACAATATTAACATGAGGGTCGGGAGCGAATAATGGGTTAGTAAGTGTTCGGTGCACGTGTGTGTAGTTAATGCTTAGGTAGTCCTAGGAGACTAATGAAGTTAGTAAGTGGGGATGAATTTACAAATTGGGGTCGGGGGGTTTATTACAGGTCTTAGGCTGCCAAATGCAGTGGATGGGCTTTGCTTTCGGTTTCGTAGAGACTCTAGAGAGCTTTCTCGGTGTCGCGGTTTGAAAATGAGGCCTTTTAGGGACCCATTTACAAGTGATTACATGCGCGCTCTTGGGTCTTGGTGTGTTCTTGAGTGTTGAGAACGAGTGAATACTGGCAGTATGCGTAGCTGTGTTATGCTATTTAGGTTGTGGCCTTGACGTAGCTACTTGTGCCCTCAAGCAAGCCTTAGGCACCCAAATTTGTCTTGATTGTGGGCTAGCCTTCATCGACTTCTTGGGCACCCAAATAGATTTCACGTTAGCAGGAGAATTTCTGCAAGACTTCTTATTAATGTCGTGTTGTTGGTTATTAATAAGAAACTCCGCCCGTGTAGTTGACGGTGGTGCAACCGGTTGTTCGCCTTTCGGCACCCACACATGGTTTATTTTCTGGGACATTCTGCTGCGCAGGTACTTTTGATCTCGGATATAGGTAGTACTCTGCTTCTTCTGCCTTTGATCCACCTTGGGTTGCTGCCTCCTTCTAGCCTTTGGAAAAGAAGGGAGTTCCGTTGCATCCTTGACTCCTTTTTTGCAAATATCATTCCTCTGCAACACATGGTTTTGAACAAGAACAGCATGATCATCTTCATGTGTACCCCTGGAAGGACCAAGAGCCTGTGCCTTTCCTAGTTCCTTGAGTGCTCCCTTGTCTAATTCTACTGTGACTCGACTATGATTGACCCAAACCTGGAGAAGTCCACTTCTTAGGTTTAAATTAATTGCTTGGTCATAGATCCAATCTTGACCCAAGACTAGAGGTTCAGTGAGATCCTCATCTTGACACACTAGTACTTTAACTGTCATTGCCTCATCATGAATGTAAAGGGGAAGTTCCACCTCGCCCATGCAAGGGGTTTCCACTCCTCCCAATCCTATAAGATATGCTTCCACAGGATTGACAGTCAATTGTAATTCTTGGCAGTAAGACACTCTAACAGCACTAGTGGCGGCACCTGAGTCAATCAAGGCTCTTACGGTCCTTGCACTCTTTCCTTGTCCTATGTCTAGGGTTATGAAAGGACGTCTATCAATTATCCTATGCGAGCTTGTTCCTGCAACTTCACACATGGCCATAGGAAATCCTTGATCTGCGTAGTCATTCGCTCTAGGCTGATCTCTACCTTGCCTTCGTAATTTCATCCTTCTGATGCGTTCTAAAGCTTCTGCTTGAGCTTCTTCTCGAACTCGCTTTTCTTCCTCTTTGCGTTTCTTAGCAGTGTTGAGTCGGCTGAGCATTTCCTCCGTGAGGGGTTCCTGATACAACTTGACTCTGCAACCGCTAATATAATTTGGGAGAACATCACCCTCTAATGTGGCCAATTGTACTGCTCCACTCGTGGAGATCCTATTGATGATCATTGGTCCGTAGCCTCTCTTTTCTAGCTTCCTTGCGTGTTGTTTCAGTGTATAGACTAAAACTAGATCTCCTGCTTTCAAACCCTTATCCTTCACATGGGCATCGAAATATGCCTTCTGTCTCTTCTTGGTTGCATATATTCCTGCAGCGGCTCTCAGTCTTGTTTCTCCTAATCGTTCAAGGTCAAAGATCCTAGAGGAGAGCTCGTGACCTGTCCATTCGTGCTCTTGTGCTACTCTCAATGTAGGGATCAGGAAGTCCAAGGGTAGCACAGCGTTTTGGCCGAATACCATCTGAAAGGGGGTGGCTTGGAGTACCGTTTTGTAGGCAACTCGGTATGCCCAAACAGCATGGTGTAGCTGTTTGTCCCAATCAGAGTGTTTAGTGTTCACTAATTTTGTCAGAACATTGCATAAGACCTTATTAGTGCTCTCAGCTTGTCCATTAGCTTGAGGGTGATGGGGCAGACTTCTTGTGTATTACCAAGAATTCCTGGAGTAGATTTTCAATCACTTCGTTCAAGAAATGAGTGCCTCTATCACTTACAAGCTCTATAGGTAGCCCATATCTTGTGAATATATTCTCAAACAAGAACTTGGCAGTTGTTTGAGCATCGTTCTTTGTCGTAGCTTTTACCTCTACCCACTTAGTTAGATAGTCTGTTGCAACAATGATGTATTCTGCATGAGAACCCTTAGCTGGGGGATTAATAGGACCTACGAAGTCTATTCCCCACTTAGAGAATGCACGTCCACCCATCATAGGTTTCAGTGGCATCTCATCTTTGCGTATAGGATACTCAGTCCTCTGACAGACATCACACCGTTTCACATAGGTATGTGCATCCATGTGAAGGGTAGGCCACCAGAAGCCCGCAAATAGTATCGCCTTGATCACCCGATCTGGTCCAAAGTGTCCTCCTGCTACACCTTGGTGAGCAGTTTCCAAGATCTTAAGATATTCACTCTCATGGACACATAGCCTCAGGTAACCATCTTTACCGCGTTTGTATAGATTATCACCAATGAGTGAGTAATCCAAGGCTTCTTGTTCTAAACTCCTTTTCCTAGCCAGAGTCATGTCTGGAGGGAATGTGTTTGTCCTCAGGAAGGATACTAGAGGTTCGCTCCAGTCTGGCACAATAGATACTTGATAAAGAGTAGCGTGTTCCACAAGTGGTTTAGTGCAGCAGATTGGGCATTCCTCACACAACTTTTGGACATCAGCTTCCATAGTTGGCCAATGTACTCCGAGTCTCTTTAGGGTCTGTAAAGTTCATTGTTTTGAATGGTGTTGCTCTAGTGCACCTACATGTGCTAGTTGCAACCACTTAGCGTACTCGTCCTCTTCTACGCAACAAGCCAAGATCCCTTGATCTGTGTGCTTGTACATGCTTCCTGCCATTATGTGGTACTTTTGGGCTCTTACAACCTCTCTATTCCGTGTTTTTACCACTGGATGGTTAGGCCCGTACGTCAATACTGGGACCAATGGCTTAGCCCACTGCGGCACCACTTCCAAATTAAACAAGTAAGCATCAGGAAGGTCATCTGATACTCCTTGTGGGGCTTCTCCCGAGGTGAGCCTAGAGAGATGATCTGCTCTTAAATGAGTCCTCCCTTTTCTCACCACAACCTCAAAATCATATTCCATTAGCAAGAGAAACCATCTTACTAATCTTCATGTACTGCATGGCTTGTTACCTGATGATCAGTAAAAAATTTAAACTTATTGGCAAGCAAATAGTGTCTAAATTTCTTAACTGCATATACCATGCCTAATCCTTCTCGCTCTGTAGTGGTGTAATTCTGTTCAGCCGCATTCAATTGTCTACTGGCATAGGCAATTGGAAGATCCATATTACCTTCACCAGTAGGTTGTGCAAGCACACATCCAATGGCATAATTGGATGCATCCACATGAACATGGAATGGCTTATTCCAATCTGGTGTGGTCAAGATTGGTGCTGAACACAATCTTCGTTTAAGCTCCTGGAAGGAATTCTCACATTCATCCGTCCACTCAAAGTTTGTCAGAAGTCCGTACATGGGCCTTGCAATGACAGCATACATGTGTATAAATCGTCGGTAATAACCACAATGCCCCATGAAAGCTTGGACTTCCTTGACATTCTTTGGCCTAGATAGCTCTGCTATGGCTCTCACTTTCTCTTCGTCAGTAGATATGCCATTCTTTGACACTATGTGTCCTAGAATTTTGCCTTGCCTGACCATAAAAACGCACTTTTCGGGGTTCAGGCAGACTTGATATTCTCTACATTTGTCAAAGATTTGTCTGAGTTCAGGGATATGGGTTTGTCTAATGTTGGAATGAGCACAAAGATCATCAACATAGACTTCTAAACTCTTCCTCAGGAACTCCTTAAACACATGGCACATCAGCCTCTGGAAGGTAGCTGGTGCATTGGTAAGCCCAAATGGCATTACTCTAAAGGCAAAAATGCCCCATTCTGTGGCAAAGGCTGTCTTATGCTGATCCTTGGGGGCTATGGCTACTTGGTTGTAGCCTGAAAACCCATCAAGGAAGTTGTACACTTCCTTGCCTGCCACTCTTTCTAAGAGATGTTCTGTGATGGGAAGCGGATAGTTATCTCGAATCGTGGCGGCATTAACCTTTTTCAAGTTAATGCACACACGTAGCTTGCCATTCTTCTTGGGCACCACTACGATGGGGGATACCCATTCAGTGTGCTCAATTTCATAGATAAATCCAGCTTCGACCAGTCTATCTATCTCTTCCTTGATTTTAGCAGTGTAATTATCGTTATATGTATAAGGCTTTTGCTTAGAGGGTCTGGCATCTGAGGTCATGGGAATAGTGTGTGAGCATATATCAGGGTCGACACCTTTCAAATCCTTGTAACTCCAAGCGAATACATCTCTGTATTCTCTTAGCAAGGCAATCAATTCGTACTCTTCTTCTTCTGTTAGGTCATGACCTATGTACGTACATCTCTCCTCTCCTTCTTCTATGGCCACAACTATTTTCTTGGTGGTTTCTTTGTTATCATAGGCCTCTCCTACTTGTGCCTCTCGTTTAGGCATTCTTATCATGACTCTCCTGTCGTCTATCTCATATTTCTTAAAGTTTTCTGGGACCTCAAACAAAGATTCTTCCTCTTCTGGTGAGACTTCTCTTTTTTTTCATTTCTTTCCTTCTTCCTTTGGGCTCACATGTGTTGCTAATCTTACATCATTTGTAAGCTCTCCATGCCTCTGGGGTTGAAATTCTACTTCATGGAAATATTCTTCATCTGATGCAAATGGTGGGTCCATAATGATTGACTCTAGATCGGAGTCACTTGCATCCTCAAATGCATCAGGGCTAGGTTCGCATTCTTCTAGAACTGCCTCTCCCATGATTGGCTCTATGGAGAAAACTGAAATGTCATAGCCATCCTCATCACAGTGAGGTGTCCATTGTTCTTCATTGATGGCTACGTCCATTGTTGCTAAAATTTCTGCCCAGCCATGGGGTTCAAATTCCTCGTCTGGAAAGACTACAGGTGCATAGGCTGGGTCTTGAATGGGTCTATGGGTTTCGTTCGCACCTATTTCTCTGGCCTTTTCTCTCTTCTCTTCCTCTACTGCTACTTTACACATCCATAAGTGGGTGTCTTCATGCATCCATGAGGATCCAGACCCTATGGAATGCACAGATTCCGTATCATCTTTGGCTCTATGGATGGGATTCCACTGGATAGGAGGTACATCCCTATGAGAATAATCCTTAAGATTGACTTTGGTAGTAACGCCCAAGTGTTGCAAATACAAGGAGTTGGTTCCCCAATCCTGTACCACTTGCAACTGTCGCATAAATGGTCTTCCCAAAATCATCTCATAGGCATGATTTTTGCTGAAGTCACATATAGCAAAGCTATGCTCAAACTCAACACCACAAGTGGTGAGAGTTATGCCTTCTAGCAATCCCAGGGGTTTCTCTATGTGACCATCGGCCATCTGCAATTTCATCCTCGTTGGCCTGAGTGCGGGCTTGCCCCAACGCTTCCATAGGGAAGTGGTGGCAATTGCGACTCCTGCACCTGAGTCTAAAATTGCCTTCGTGGTGTAGTCCTGGTAGGTGATGGGAAGATAGGTGTTCCCTTCTTCACCTTCACACATATCTCCTATCTTGTCCAAGGGAATTTCTGGCACTGTCCTATGGGATCCCCCCTTGGAACGAGGTTTTGCAGCTTCAGTTACCTGACTGGCTACATATTTTCGCGCTTTTGGTCTATTCTTAGGCAGTTCTTCCAAAGTGAGATCGCGCTGCGCCTTGGTGTTCTTTACTACCTCCGTGTTCCTTGATATGACTGAGTCGTCGTTCCTTACCATGATTGTGGGTGCTCTCATACACGTGGACTTTGCTTCCCATGGGCCTGTGAAGTGGGGTAGCTCTTGTATGGAATTAGACTCAAAGTCCAATCTCTCGTGAGACTGAGTACTCTCATGTTCCCCGTAGATAGATGGGATGTCTTGTGGGAATTGGTCGTGTGCATCGTCCACAAGTTCAAAAGGAGGGGCGACTTCACTTTCGTTGTCCCATTTGTCTTCTTGAATCTCTCGTAGGAAGTCTGGTGCAAACCGATTCATAGAAGAAGAAGTGTCTGGCTCCGTAGAATTAGGCACATAAGCAACCTGGGAAGGAGGGCTTATTCTATCACTCTTCCGAGCAGGCTCATACGCTCCCTGAGAAGGAAGTAGGCAACCTGTGGAGGTACGTAAGCTTTCGAGGGGGGTTCATCTGCCTTTTGGGGGGGAAGATAAGCTTCTTGAGGAGGCACATGGGCTTCCTGAAGAGGCTGGCTTATCCGTTCTCTTGCCCTGTCCTTTCTTTGAGGGGCAGGTTCCTTTTCTGATTGTGCAATTAGCCTCTCTATTCTTTCTAGCAGTCCATCAAAGTGTAACTGCGTCTTAGCTGAACTAGAAATGTTAAATAGGTGACTGGCTTCAAACATGGTCTGAGCCAATTCCACCATTTTGGCACAAATCTTTGTTCGTTCAAGCTCTAGCTCGGCTCTAGGGTAGCATTTTTCATGATCGGTTATGGTTGGCCCTTCTTGGATTCTGGCCTGATATGCTTTCAGCATCATATTTAGGTCTTCAGGAGTGGGGTCAGCTAGGACTGATCCTACTCTAGGGGGTGGTGGGATTTGATGAGGCGGTGGGGGAGGTGGTGGGTCGGATGGAGATGGGAGTAGTGGTGGGAGAGTAGTGTGAGAGTGAGTTTGAGTTGTGAGTTCGGTTATTCTGGCTCTTGTTTCCCTTACGCTTTCCTCGAGTTCACTCATCTTTTTAGCCCATTGTCTTTTCATTCTTTCCCTACTGTCTTTCCAAGCTCTAGTCCTTTTCTTGGTTATGCTCTCAGTTTCACTAGCCTGTGGGCCCTTTTCCTGGCTCGCCTCTTGGTTTTGCTGCAATGCTTGAGCTCTAGTGACTACCTGTACTGGTGCAGTGGAAGTGACACTTCCTGAGGAGTCTACCACTAACCCAACAACGTTGATAGGGGTGATTTTTGGCATGTTATTGGGGTTCTTTGGGCAATCTCGTAAGAGATGCTCTTTTCCGCAGTCTTGGCAAAAGCCTTGGATGGTCACTGACTGGGGTTGTGTAGGTGGAGGCAAGGGACAATCACGAATGAGGTGATCTCCTTGGCACCTGTAGCACGGTCCTCTAGGAAATGGTGGTCGTACCTGCCTAGGTTGAGGCCTAGGGTTGGGGTTTGCATACATGACATTTGTGTAGTCTGACTCCCAACTAGGTTCACTCGGTTCTTCACTATAGTAGGACTCACCATGTTCTGGAGACTGCATGTAGTAAGCCTGGGGACTATCAACATGGGTAGAATCAAAACTATGGTCACTAGGGTCACTTTCAGAAAGCAAGGATGTTACCGGGACTAAGGCTCTATTCAGGTTCTCTTCTGCAGCAGTATACTTTACCGGGATCACGTTAGCGGGGTTGGAGGCTGTTGAGCTAGCACCGGTTGGGGTCTCTGTTGGGCCTGATATGGTTGCTGATAGGGTTGCTGTGGCCTGCCATATGGCTGTGGAGGGTACTGGTTCTGGTATCTGCCTTGTTGGTAGGGCTGAGGGTAGGGTTGCCTAACTGCCTGCCTGTTGTATGGGCAATCTTGTGCGGTGTGATTGGTGTATCGCCGTTCTATGGTGCAGTACTGGCTACTAGGATTAACTTGGGGTTGAGCCATAATGGGGCAGACATTCGCCATATGGTCACCACCGCATGTATAGCACCTTTTCACAGGAGCAAACCTTGGGATTTGTTTGCTAGTTACTCCTAATTTCTGAGCTACTTTCTCTACAAGTTCCTCAATTGATGTGGATTGCGTGGAAGAGTGACTAGATGCACTATCTGAATCTTTGTAGATTTTGGAAAGCTCTAGTTCTTCCCCTAGGTTATCTTCAATATCAATACACATGCGTACACACTCTTCTATAGTCCTAGGATCTTTCAGATACACATAGGATCTCAATTTCGTACTCAGCAATCCATCAAGGAATAAGGCTACTTGTTTAGCAGATGTGGGTAGCTCCGAAACAGGGCACCTTTCAAGATATTGTCTAAATCTTCTTCCGGCCAATCTGACAGTCTCTTGGGGGGTCTGTTTGAAGCTGTGAATCAATGAGGAGGTATTGTGTCTTATGCCGCTCTTAGAGAACTCTACAATGAAAGCCTCTAGGAGTTGGTCTATGCACCTGAACTGCCGCTCATCCAATGGCTGAAACCATGTAAGTGCTGTGTTCCTAAGGGTTAGACCAAAGGCATTGTACTGTGTGAACAGATCCTCCACTTGTTCAGCTCTCAAGACTTGCTTGAACTCCGCCACATGATCATAGGGATCTCCTGTGCCATCAAAGTAATTCTTCATGGACTTAACTAGCTGGGTCGGTCTCAACGTTCTTGTATGCTCTCTAGGTCTCGGCAGAGGAAATCCATCCACATTTCTTTGGTTCCTGTGAGCTCTAAGCATCTCAGGTTCTACCCTATTCGTCTCCGTTCTCGTTCTTTCTCTGCCCATTGGGTTGGCAAAACTTACTTCTGGTCTATCTCTACTTCTGTCTCTTTGCATACCATGAGCTTGGGAAGTTCCAGCTCCAGAGTGACCATAGGATACATTTGATCTTGGTTGGGGGAAAATAAATTCACCCTTCCAAGTGTAAGCATGCCTATCATTTTCCGTCACCACAAAGATCCTTTCCGAGGTGTGATCTAAGTAGGTCACTCTACCTGGGCTATCCGGATCCTTAAACTCATAGATCATGATATTTCCTATATCCGTTGGCTGATTAGATTTATACCTCCAAAAGGCTTTGTCAGTTTCTCGATTGAGGAGTAGCTCTATGCTCTTGTTGTCTTGGGGAACCCACTCAGGCGTGATAATCCTAGTGAGAACTGATTTACCTCTAGGGGTTCTAGGTTCTACACCCATGTTTCCTTGTTCCAAGTCACCTAAGTCCGCTTCTGAGATTACATTTCCAAATTCATCTGTCCGATCTGGGTGACTGGTGACTACGTATATGGTTCCTTCTTTGTCCAGGTATGCACCGTTTTCAAACTTGACAGCTGGGTGCTCTAGTCCTATGGATTGGTCTGGGTTTTTAATCTGGACCACGGATCTTCCTAGGCCGTCCTCATAGATGCTAGCACCTAATCGGTTGGTCCTCAGGTATTCCAACTGTGTTTTGTAGGGACCTTCTACCCTATACAAGTAAGGCATTCCTGAACTTCCTGTAGGTCTGTCCATGCCTTGAGACATCTCTGACTCACTGGTCTCAGAGCTAGGGTAATACGAGTGGTGGCTCAACTGCTGGGCCCAGGACCTAGCAGTGTGGTTAACACTAGCCTCTGAAGATCTAAGGCTCTGTCTCTCCCTTACTAGATGTCGTCCCGATCTAAGGTTCATATGCCTAACTAAGTAGCCCAATTCTTTGCCCCGAGTACAACTTCGTTGCCGATCAATTGGTATCAGTCACTTGATTCTTTTTAGTTATTTATCGTGTTTAAGGTCTTGTCTGATGTTACGTCGTCGGAATACTTGAGTGTTCTCCGTACTTTCAGGTTGATCGTTCCACGTTAGGTTCTTTCCCTTTATGTTATCAACAGTACAGAGATTAAGTTTTTAGCTTGAACTTGAGTTTTTTAGGTAGTCTTCTACTTGATAACTGCCTATCGTCGCCCTGACTTACTCCTACCTCTAGTCGTTCTTAGCCTAGGCTATGAATTGACAGAGGGGGTTAAAAGTTTCCAACCTCTGGTTTCTTGCTCGGTTGCCCTTGAGTGCCCAGGAAATGTGATCCCAAGCTCGCACTTACACTTGCTTAGAACGCCTTTCGATGCTCTCAATAGATCTGTAAGTGTTCCAAAGTTAGCTTAAAGATTTAAATTCTAAAGACAGAACCAATGACTTTCATTCCTGTAGCACACACACAAACTTGCATAGTGATTTTTAAGAAAACAATCCTAAAGACCCCTGACTTTGATCCCCCTGGATATGGTCAACTTCAAAATACTCTATCTGAAAGTCAACGTATTATTTTTATAAAAAACAGTTGAGGGCTTGTAGTAGATGCCACGAGCTTTCCAACAAGCCCTAGAGCTCAAAAAATTGATTTCGTATGAAGAAGTTATGACTGTTCAGGATTTAGGGGGTTAAAACAAGATTCAATCTGGCTGACAGATCCTAGGATTTTCTCCCAAAACACAAGTGTAGGAACCTCAATAATGCTAATGGATTGACTATTTTGCCCCAAAATTATCCCCAATTTTGAACAGAAACAAACCTTAATTTTTGGCCGAAAAGCCTGTCAATCGCGATCGACAGGTCTGTCAATCGCGATTGACAGAGGTGTCCGTCGGGCCTGTCAGTCGCGATCGACAGTGTCAATCGCGATCGACAGAGTCGATCGTGGTTGTCAATCGCAATCGACAGTATCAATCGCGATCGACACGTTTTCCGGTTTTTTCGCCGAAATTTCAGTCAATCGGGGGCCTATCAGTCGCGATGGACACGTGGCTACGCGTAAAAGTCAATCAATCGTGGAATTTCAGTCGATCGCGATCGACGGTATCAATCGCGATTGACAGGGTCCTACGTGGCAGTCAGTCGATCGTGGAGGTCTGTCGATCGCGATTGACAGAGTCTGTCGGTCGCGATTGACAGGGTCTGTCGGTCGCGATTGACAGGGACTGTTGGTCGCGATTGACAGAAAACCTCGGAATTTTTCTACTGTTTTTAGTGTTTTAGGATGTGCTCCTTGTGCTTGTTCTAGTGGTGCACTCACTTTTGTGAAAAGCCAAAAATTTCTGTCAGTCGCGATTGACAGAGGCCTGCGACCGCGAGACAGTTTCGATGATTTTCGTACCTGCGCAGGAAGCTGGGGATGATGATACAGCAAGAACCTGCAATGAAACTCAAGAAACATGCAAAATCCGTGCACACAATATCGCTCTCTTGCTCTCTCTCACAAGTGAAATGAGGGAAATGAGGTGGGGAAGATGATATGATCAAAAAACAAAAATTTTCGCGATGATGGAGATGGAGGTGGGAGATGGTGATGATGATGATGGAAATGACGATGGAGAAGAAAGTAAAAGAAAATCGATGAGAGTGAAGAAAATACCTACAACTCCAACGCGTCAACTCTACGTCTTACCATCACACGCTCGTCCTCAAAGCTCGATCCCTGGCAACAGCGCCAAAATTTGGTGTAGCTCAATGATGAGTAGCACCTCCTTTAATGTCAATCCGGGAAGACATGAGGATGGTATGAAGACCTCGAGCAAGTGGCGGCACAAGTGCGTGAGTGAGAAGCACACTAGCATACACACACATACACACACACGCGCACACACGGCAAGACAAAGAGTGAGAATCAATGGAGTTCTTTAGATCACTTCAAAATGCTCTTACAAGTTCGTTTCAATTACAATCTAACCTCAAAAATGAGCTCTCTAGCTCTTTTTATAGTTTTTGACTAGGTTCTGGCCCTGTTCAGACCTAGTGTCCGGCCTAGTTAAAATTTAGGTTCCAGGGCTTATTTGGCGGCTCAAACGAGATCGAAAAGTTACGAAAATTGGCAGGTAGATACTTCTAATGCTCCTCAAGCTCAAGGACTCCTTCGCTTGCACAAAATGGAGCTACAAAAAGATGAAATGATATTTACAATGGTGCTTAGTGATGAGAATCACTTTTAGTTGGTGTAGAGGTTTTGAAAAAATTAAGGTTGCCTTAGTGCTAAATCTGCGTGAATGTTCATAAGTGCTTCTTCCTGAAGAAAATTGTTGGCCTACTTGCCAGATCTTCGTTGCCTCCCTTGTCTGCTTGGGCCTTCTCTCCCTTGTCCACTGCTAACAGCATGTTACATAGTATACAAGTGATTGTGTAAGATCATGAATCAAGTAATCCCCATCAAGTGACAATAGTGTCGAAAGCTATCCTGTGGTAGAGCTTTAGTCAAAGCATTTGCAACATTATCTCGAGTGTGAACCTTCTCAAGAATAATGCACTCAATGGCTATGCAATCTCTTATGAAGTGATACCTCACCTCAATGTGCTTGGTCTTTGCATGATAGACTAGATTTTTAGCCAAAGAAATGGCACTCTGACTATCATTGAGCAAACGTAAACCCATATCACAAGCAAGATGAGAAAGTCACAATGCTTTCTTACATGCCTCACTTGCTGCAACATAGTTTGCTTATGTGGTGGAAACAGTTGAACATTCTTGAAGATGACATCTCCAATAGATAGCACCTCTAGCAAAATGAAAAATATACCCTGATATAGACTTATGATTGTCTACACAACTAGCATAGTCAGAATCTCTGTGACCAATAATGTATGCTTTCCCTCTACCTAAGCATAGACACTTGTCCTAAGTGCCACTCAGATACCTCAAAATCATCTTGACTACTTCCCATTGTTTCTTTCAAGGATTAGATACATATCTGCTCACAAATCCCACTGCAAATGCAATGTCTGGTCCCATAGCTACCATAGCATACTAGCAGCAAACTGCTAAGGAATTTTGGTCATGAATTCCTTTTCCTCATCTGATTTGGGGCAATCATCCTTGCTCAATTTCACATATGTGGGTAACGATGTATGCAATGCCTTTCCACCCTACATATTGAACCTGTGAAGTACTTTGGATATGTACTCACTTTGAGACAAGTATGTGCATCTTTTACTCAACTTCTTATTTATAATTGACAAGTCATAAGAGGACTTCCCAACAATCAAGATATCATTAACATAAAGGATCAAGCATATCAAGCTACCATTGTTTAGGGGACTGTTTAAGTCCAAACAAGCTCTTCTTGAGCTTACAAACTATACTTTCCTTGCCAAGAACTACATAATCCTCTCATTGTTCCATATAGATCTCATCTGTAAGATCTCCATGCAAGAAAGAAATTTTCACATCCCTTTGGACTAGCTCTAAGTCCTCCATTGCAACAAATCCAAGCAACATGTGCAGGGTAGTCATCTTGACCATTGGAGAGAAGATTTACTCGAAATCAACACCATGTTGTTGCTTAAAATCCTTTGCAACAAGTCGTGCTTTATACTTTGGAGAAGCACTATCTGATGTGAATTTCAGCTTATATACCCATTTACATGGTAAAGCTTTCTTGCCCTTTAGCAAAGGTACTAAATCCCAAGTACCATTCTTCTGAATAGAATCCAACTTACTCTTCATGGCACGCTCCCACTTGACATGATCCTCTATCTGCATAGCCTCTTTGTAGCAAGAAGGTTCACCGACATCTGTTAGCATAATAAAATCTAAACCTAGAACATATCTATGAGGTGGATGTGAGACACGTGCAGAGCATCTCAATGGTTGCTGAACGGGAACAAGTGCAGACTGATCTGATTTGGACATTCTCTTGAACATCCCTTTGTGTAGCATTTTATGCATGCTAACTGGAGGACTAGTATCCTCGAGCACCACTCTTCTCACTTCAACCTCCTTAATGGGATCTTTATGCATCTTAGACTCATTGAAAATGACATCACTACTTCTGATCGTTGACTGTGTTTTAGGATCCCATAAGCGATATCCAAATTGTCCTTCTCGACCATATCCAAGAAAAATGTGTTTCTTTGACTTATGGTCCAAATTTTGTCTAAGATTTTTGGGTATATGAACATATGCTTCACACCCAAAATCTCAAACATGATCATAATATGGTGGCTTCCCTTTCCATAACTCTTGTGCCAGTTTCAGACCTTTGGCAGTACTAGGTGAAAGGTTAATCACATGAATTGCAGTCAATACTACTTCTGCCCAAAAGACTTATGAGAGGTTTGCATGATGCAACATAGAAAATACTCTATCTTGAATAGTTCTATTCATCCTTTCAACTACACCATTTTGTACTAGGGTATAAGGAGTTGTAAACTCTCTACGAATCTTTCGAGACTAATAGAAAAGGTTGAATTCATGTGAGGTATACTCACCCCCATTATCTGAATGTAAAGCATTAAGTTTCGTTCCGTTTTAAGTCTCAATTGAAGAAAGCCATTTTTTGAAAGTAAGGAATATTTCATCCTTTGATTTGATATGATATACCCAAAATTTTCTAGTAGCATCATCTATGAAGGTGGCAAAGTAAAGAGAACCACCTAAGGACCTAGTGGGCATAGGACCACACACATCTATATGAACAAGATCTAAAGGCTGAATTGAAGAGTCAATGTGCATTCTATGCACATTTTTGGTTTGCTTTCCATACTAACAATGCTCACAAAATGAAAAATCAAAGAAAGATAACACAAGTAAGTAGCCAAAATGAGAAAGATTTTCCATTTCACTACAAGATATATATGCCAAATACAAGCCATAGGCTATTCAGTAACAACTAACAAGTGTTCTTCCTGTGATACAAATAAAGGATAAAGTGAGCAAATTTTTCTTCCTTTTGCAATAACCATATTGCCCTTTGATATATGAAAGGACCGAGCATAGAGAACACCTTATAACCAAGGACATCAAGTTGACCAATGGACATCAAACTGCATGATAACTGAGGTACATGGTGTACATTATGCATAGTAAGTTTTGAACCATCTATGAACTGCACAACCACATCTCCAATCCCCACAACATCACACTAGTAAGAGTCACCAAGTCTCACGGTACCAAGAGACTTTGCTGCATAATTAGAGAACCATTCTCTATGCGGTGTCACATGGAAAGAAGCACCAAAATCTAGCAGCCATGTGTGGGAAAGAGAATAAGCCATAAGAGCCCCAGTTGGCACTGTACTATCAAGTGTCAACACATCAGCATCATCAAAAATGGCATTAATTTCTTCAATCTTCATAGTCAAATTAGATGGTGTAGGTAACTGTTTAACATGCCCATCAACATTCTGTCCTTTACCTTTAGCATTATTTAATGCATAATAGTCTTTCTTCATGTGTCCTTTCTTATGACAATAATGGCATTCAATATCCCTCTTCCTTGATTTACTTATACTCTTATTTCGTTCACCATTCTTTTCCTTGTTCTTGCTCGTGCCATGTTGTTGATTCTTTCCTTGGTAAGAATCACGAACATTATATGCATCTCCACACTAAGTGCCAACCATAGATTCTCTATGAATCTCCTCACTCAAGAGTGCTCCACATATGTCATCATAGATGAGTTTACCACCAGATGCACTATTTCTAATAGCTATGCAAAACGTATCCCATGATGATCGAAGGGTGCATAATAGCAATACTGCTTTCATTTCATTATCCATATCAATTTTTTGAGCCTATAACTAGGAGAATATAGGATCAAAGTCATTTAGATAAGCAGCAACACTATCTACGTGCTTCATGTGAAGATCATATATTTTTCTCATCAGATACACTTTATTTGATGCCGTCTCTTTTTCATATGTATTGCATAACTTTCGGAGCTCCTCCGCACTTTCACAGTCTAATACTGTAAAGTAAACATTAAGCAAGCTTCTTTGAAATTCCATTTACTAGCTTCCATTTCCTCCTTTGAATCAGCACATCTTTAATCTGATTCTTCGATAGAGCAAAGTTTGTGCCATCAAATTTTTGGATCTCAAAATGTTCTTTGCCCTGCAAGTTATAGCTCCTCCTCAGCACAGTGGCACTAGACCCTGATACACCAGATGTTCCTGAGACCTTTGATGCCATGATGGTAGAGAACTGAGTAGAATGATCATGGAGCTAGAAGAGTCCAAACACCAATGAATAAGTGTATCAAGGAGTAAATCAACCATTGTATAGTTGACAAAGCCAAAAATCTAGAAAAAAATTTGCCAGAGTATCCTCTACAAAATGAGCATATGAGCAACATCAAAATATCATAAAAGTGCAAGACATGTTTACCAGCATAGTGAATCATTGACTCCACTCCATATAATCAGTTACCCAATAGAAGCCAACTAGGCTTATGGAGCACCTATGAACAACTATCATATATCTCCTATGGCGAGGTTGGGTTAGTCTTCCACCTGCATCACCGAAGACATCCCAACATCTAGGTGTCTCCCACTTAAGAAAACCTCACCACGACCCTCTTTATCAAACATAAAAGGCTTTATGCAAAAAACGTAACTGTGATATCAATGACAACATGGACATACATAAGCGGTATCCACAAAAGCATGCATGGTGTGTATGTGCTCAATATATGTAGTAAAATGATAATAAAAGGTTGAATGCATAGCCCAAAAACTAGCCAGCAACACCTATAAGTGTCTATCAACTCTGATGTTTTAGGCCCAAAAGTTGAAAACACAGACCCAAAAGTTGATATTTATTATCAGAGAAGTACAAAAAACATTCTTCTTGATGTTCTTGGACCTATGTGAAGAGAACTATGTGCAAAAGCACTCCAAAATGGCTCCAAAAGACACCCCAAAAATGCTTCAAAAACAGGCTTTGAAAGCAAAGAATGAAGCTTTGAGGGACCAAAACATGTTCAAGGTAATGTTAACCTTATTCTTTCCCCTTCTTCAGACACCAAAGGAGTGTAGCTTAGTGGCAAGAGATTTCCACAGTTAAGCGAGCAATGAGAAGAACAGTATTGGGATGGCTGACCTCTTGGGAAGTACCGGGAACCTCTATCTTCCTTGATCATTGATGTCCTCCCTCACGCACAGCCAATGGCCAATGGTGACTTTGGTGACTCGGATGACAAGGTATGCCAAGGTCTATGTCTTGGTTGTTGCCTTGGTCATAAGCCTTGGAGAAAGCCTTGGGTGGGTGGGTAGGTGCTCGCTTTGCTTGCACAAAAGGAACAAATTTTTTGCATCAAAATTCTCTAATACTAGTGAATTATTTAGATGGAGATGCACCACAATGCGCTCTCCTTATTGAGAGCTCCATAATGATATCCTCGGAGTAGAACATTGAGCTCCTAGGGCTGCACACCTTACTCCGCATAGAGGCTACAGAATACGTAGAAAAACACAGTACACAGGGAGAACAAACACAGACTTCTTAGGTGTTACAAATGTGGTCGAACTTATTATCAGTGACTGACTAGGCCACTATATGCTTTATTAAAGAACATATACAAAGAAGTGTCAGGTGGCCATTTGGCCTTTCACATGGACACTAATGATAATAGTTTGGGTTATTACAATACCACATGTTGATATATTTAGGTAGTGATGTTTTTGAACACTCTAGGACTATCGGGGCACTTTTTTCCCTCTTTAGGAGGTTTTTTCCCCCGGCTTGTATATACGCCTATTGCCCTAATGGGCTACTTATCTTTGTACATTCTCTAGTTATACATTTCAGTATTGTGTGTTGTGCTCCAAGCTTCTTCTTCTTCCTTGTGCTATTCGTGTGGTTTCGCAGACATCTAACTCCAACAATTGGTATCAGAGCAGTTCGTCGCTTCATCTAGGGTGCCATCGACACTCCTCTGTTTGCAGTCTCAGAATCACACGAATTTTGGTGAGCGTAATCAGGGTGTTTTTGAGATCAAAACTACTTCGCTCTGTGGTGCCAAAATCACGATCTAACCTCATTTCGGCCTTCGAACACACTATCGCAGTGCTTGTGCAGGATATTTCATCTTTTTGTGCCAAAGGTATATACAAGTTTCTATTCACCAATATAAGCATCTCGAAGTCTGCTACAGGTCTAGTGGAACTCGTCTAGGCAGTTCTCTTCAACTTTTTGAGATACAGTCAATTTTCTGCATCAAGGTATTTTAATCACCAGCCATGGCTAAAAGCAATGATGTATTCCGTATGTTGGCTGTTGAGGATCAGTTGGATGGTACCAACTACCCGTTATGGGCTTAGATGATGCGACATGTGTTGGTTGCAAAAGGATTGTGGAACATTGTGCAGGGTGTCAAAAAACATCATATCACACTTGCAACTGTTACAACTGCAGGTACTAAAGCTGATGCAGAAGGTGTCGAAGATGATGATATTCTGCATATTCCTATTCGTGCTACGGTTTCTGCTGCACCTACTGTAGAGCAGATTCGTTGGGATGGCAGAGATGCCCAGGCACATGCATTGATAGCTTTGTCTATCAAACATGCCATTATTCCTCACATTCGCTCTTGCTTGGGATACACTTACCACATTGTACCAAGCTAGGAATGAGGCTCGTGTTGCTTACCTCCGAAAACAGTTGGAGAGTGAGCACATGAATGAAGGTGATTCTATGGACAATTTCCTAACGAAGATCAAAGACTTGAAGGAACAGGTGATTTCTGCTGATGAGGTTATACCAGATAGCTCACTTGTGCAGACCGTTCTGAATGGTCTTCCTGATTCATATCAGAGTTTTGCTTCTACTCTTCGGTTGATGATGAAAGGCAATCCAAATGCCTTATCATTTGAGGAGTTAGTCTCTATTCTATTGCAAGAAGATCAGTCCAGGTAGAACAGGTCCATTATGCGAGTTGCAGATCAAGCTTTCCTGGCTAGTCAGAAGGGCAAAGGAAAATGGAGCTCTTCAACTAGTAAGCAGAAATCTGCTAATTCTGCATATTCGAAGAAGGAAGATAAAGATGAGAAGAAATCAAAAAAGCAGAAATTGTTTTGTAAGTACTGTAAAGGGAATGATCATATCATAAAGAATTGTCCAAAACAGGCCGCTAAAGAGGTAAAGAAGAAAGAGGCTGGAATGGTTGTTGCAGAGGCCTCTACACCAAAAACAGAGTCTGCTTATCTTGTGCAGGAAGAAGAATGGGCGTTTACTACTATCTGCAGTTTTGACCCATCTTCTCATGAGCAGTGCATGTCTGTAGTAGACTCAGATATGGTATTTTGATACTGGGGCAACCAAACATATTACCTCGCAGCACAGTTTATTCTCTTCACTCGAGCTTGCCCCTATAGGGAATACTGTTACATGCACCAACAACTCCTCTTATCATGTTATGGGAGTTGGTAAGATCATTCTGACTACTGCTGATGGTAGTTCTTTCACCTTGTCAGATGCTTTATTTGTTCCAGGGATCAAGAAGAACATGTTATTAGTTTCTGTGTTAGCCAAGATTGGCTTGGTTGTGAAATTTATTGATGACAGGTGTACAGTCCATGATCTGTCAAATGGCGATGTGATTATTGCTTCTAGCATTTTATGTCGTGGGTTATATAAACTCATAGACTATGAAAGATCTGTAAATGATTTGGCATGTGCAGTAAATGATTCTCACGCTATGTCAGATGCAAAGCTTTGGCATGCATGCTTTGGTCATCTGAATTTTGCTAGTTTGCTACGCCTGCAAAAATCTAAAATGGTGTCCTCTTTGCCCAAACTTGAGGCACCTGGAAAACATGTTTGTGAAGGCTGTATTTTGGGCAAAATGCAGCATTCGTCCTTTCCAAAAGATGGTTCAGTTCAGGCTACTCAGAAATTGCAGCTTGTACATAGTGATGTGTGTGGTCCTATGTAGACACCTTCTTTTGGGAATTCTCTTTACTTTGTGACTTTCATCGATGATTTTTCTAGGCATGCATGGGTATATCCATTGAAGGCAAAGTCCGAAGTGTTCATGTGCTTCAAAGAGTTTTTGGTTTTGATTGAAAATCTATCAGCATGTAAAATGGCACCCTCCGTTCTGATCGAGGGGGGAGTATATGTCTTCTGATTTTAATACATTTCTAGCTAAACATGGGATAAAACACCAGTGTATAGTGTCGTATACACCTCAACAGAATGGAGTTGTTGAACGAAGGAACAGGTCACTCATGGAGATGGCGAGGTGTATAGTCAAGAGTCAAGCTTTACCACATAGTTTCTTGCTTGAGGCTATCATGTGTGCAGCATATGTACTAAAGAGGTGTCCCACTAAAGCGCTGCAGTCTATCACTCCATATGAGGCTTGGCATGACCGCAAGCCATCTGTTGCTCATCTGCATGTTTTTTATTGTTTGGCATATGCATTAGTGCTTGAACAACATCGCAAAAAATTGGATGATAAAGCAGTAAAATGTATTTTTGTTGGGTACAGTTCTGAAAGGAAAGGCTATCATCTATATCATCCACAGACTAAACGCATTCTGGTTAGCCGTGATGTTGTTTTTTGTGGAAGATGTTATTCAGCCATTGCTTTCATGTAGTAAGGAGACATCTGTTAGCTCCAAAGACATGTATGATACTTTGTTGCCTCTTTTTAGAGGTGGACAGTCTAGTGCTAGTCCTAATGAGGCAACTTCTCAACCTTTGAGCAGGCAAGAACTATGCAAAAATGGCTGGTGCAGACCTTGTGTGACAGCAAATTAGATGCACCTCTGTCATATCGTACTTGATCAGGCTCTCATAGTGCCTCTTTTGCATCAGATTGCTATGCTATGGCTGCATCTAGTCTCTATGATGAGAATGAGCATGTTTCCTTTGATGAAGCACAAAATTAAAAAAATTGGATGGCTGCTATGCAATCTGAATATGATGCAATAAAGAAGAATGGTACTTGGTCTTTATGTGACTTGCCACCTGGCAAGAAGGACATTGGCACTAAGTGGGTATACAAGCTGAAGCGTAAACCTAATGGTACAGTTGACAGGTATAAGGCTAGGCTTGTTGCAAAGGGTTATGCGCAAGAGAGAGGCATTGATTTTGATGAGACCTTTGCACCTACATGCCGTATGACTACTGTTCGGAGCATTTGTGCACTTGCAACCCATCATGGTTGGAATGTACATCAGTTGGACATTAAAACTGCATTTCTGAATGGTGACTTGCATGAAGAGGTGTATGTTTTTTAGCCCCATGGCTTTGTGCAAAAAGGGCATGAAAACCAGGTTTGCAGGTTAAAGAAGGCATTATATGGTTTAAAGCAAGCACCACATGCTTGGTATGAGAAGATACATGCCTATCTGATTGCACATGGTTTTGAGAACAGTCCAACTGAAAGCACCTTGTATGTTAAGCGTGTTAATGATGTGCTTCTGATCATTGTTGTCTATGTTGATGACATGATGTTCACTGGTCCTATTGAGAAGCATATTGTTGATTTTAAGGTTGATTTGCATGCCTCATTTGAGATGTCTGATTTGGGGCATTTGCATCACTATTTGGGCATTCAATTTATGCAAGTTGATGGTGGAAGGCTCTGCCCAGGGAGAAGTTTGAAGCTTTCCGCAAAGTTATGGGCTTACTTCCTTTTGTGGAGTGATTTCCACATAGCTTGGCACTTCCTTATACATGAGTGCCAACTACTTGTTCACTGCATCACTCCCAAGGGGGACTTGTTGATATATTTAGGTAGTGATGTGTGTGAACACTCTAGGACCACCGGGGCACTTTTTTCCCTCTTAAGGAGGTTTTTTTCCCCCGGTTTGTATATACGCCTATTGCCCTAATGGGCTACTTATCTTTGTACATTCTCTAGTAATACATTTCAGTATTGTGTGTTGTGCTCCAAGCTTCTTCTTCTTCCTTGTGTTGTTCACGTGCTTCCGCAGACGTCTAACTCCAACACCACATCCATGGGAGTTTTAAGTTTTTATTTTACATTGATTGATGATTATACATAAAAAATGTGGGTATACTTCACAAAGAGAAAGAATGAGGTGTTTACTTGCTTTCATGATTTCAAAGGTATGATGGAAAAGCATATAGAAAGTATGTTCAAACATATGGAGGAGATCAATGCATATCAGATGAATTCAGTAATTTTCTAAAGAGTCAAAGAATTTAAAGGAAATTTTCATGCATGTACACACCAAAAAATAACGTTGTTGTTGAATGAAATTTCATTGGGTACTCCCTTGAGAAAATGGAATATAAATGCTACAACCCAATGACATACTAGGTGAAGGTAAGAAGAGATGTGATGTTCAATAAAATGGAAAGCTTCTATGTTGATGCAAAAGAAAGAATTAATGTTGACTCAAATGAAAAAGAAAATGTTGAAAAATCAAGTGCAAAATGTCAAGTTCTAAGTGAACTATATGTGTCATCTAATTATAGTTCCAACTCAAACCCATGGGCTAGAAGATTGCATGGAAATTTAGTCTAGCAAATTCATCAACTACATCCAAGAAAGGTAAAGAAGATATTCTTGCTAGTAATAAAAAATCTCTAGGTTTTCAAAAAATTGGGGATGAATCAAGTGGTTCAAAAAAGATTCTTTGAAGAGGAACTTGGATTACTCTCTATGAAGAATCCATGAGTAAGAAAGTCACATGTAGATGATGCAATAAGAAGAAGTGATTCAAGACCAAGAAGATCTAGGAGGATGTGGAATTTGCTATGGTGATTAATATATGATAAATGCATGGATCATCATTGTGCTTCCATGACTGAAGTAATCGAAGATGTTGAACCCTCTTGTTTTGAAGATGCAATTGGAAATTCAAGTGGGAGCAAGTTATGAATGAGGATATGGCGTCACTTTATGGAAATGAAACATGGAAGTTGGTAACATTGCCAAAAGGAAAGAAATCCATAGGCTACAAATGGGTTTACAAGATAAATTGTAATGTCAATGGCAGCATAAGCAGGTACAAATCATGACTAGTAGAAAAAGGATATGCACGTACACATGGAAGTGATTATGAGGAAACATTTTTGTAGCTAAAATGGCTACTATTAGAGCACTTGTTTCATCGACCACAACAAAAGGATCGACTTTGCATCATATGCATGTGAAGGATTCCTCTTATATGGTGAATTTTAGGAAGAAGTATGCCAAAGGATATAATGATTCAAAGCATCTTGGATATATCTAAAGATTTAACAAGGTATGGGCTTAGACAATCCTCACCATGCTTGGCATGTAAGGATTGCTAATTATTTGACTTCACTTGGATTTCCTTTATATGATATGGATCATTCATTATATGCAAGTAATTTTGATGGTGGCATCATACTTGTAGCAATTTGAGGTTGGATGCTACCTAAGGTGAAGCGTTGGAAAATGTTACTATGTAAAGGAAGATTGTGGGAAGTTTGATCCATCTCACAATTACAAGGCTTGATCCAAGGTACACTATTGGGCTTTAGAGTCAGTTTATGCAATTTCCCAAGAAACCACATTTAGATTCTTTGGTATGCACTCTATTTTATGTGAGTGCTACTTTGGATTATGCATTATTTTATGAAGATAGTGTAGAATTATAGGTCCATGGATACATCAATGTAGAATGGGCTAGCAAATTTTAGGATAGAGGATCTACTAATGGTTTTTAATTTACATTTGGGAGTGTTGTCACATGGAGCAATAATAAGATACTCACTATTTTCTTGTCAAGTACAGAGGCTAAGTATAGAGATGTTTCAATGGCATCATGTGAGGTATCATGGCTAGAGATGCCACTTACAGATTTAGGTGCAATTGTGATAATATTAATAGCATACAATCAGCATGAAATCCTAGAGAATGTATTTAGAAGGTGATGTTGATCTTGTCTGTGTTAGCACAGATGAGCAAGTTGTTAATATTTTCACTAAAGTACTTGGAGCATAGAAGTTGAAGAAGATTTGAAAGATGCTAGGATTATAGGACATAATGTTGAGCTTAAGTGGAGGAATGTTGAGATATCAACCTCAACATGTGATGATGAATGACATGTACCTCTTTTCTTTTCTTTGATATGCCTAGTGATTATGTTGATATATGTTAGGGATATTTTCAATTATCTTCACCAAATTTATCCATCAAAAGTGATGGAACATTTGTTTCTTGCCAGCTCACTCATCCTTGATCATTAGGTTTTTCTTTATGTATTGTTCTTTATATAGTGTACTTGTTGTAGTGTTGTATTAGGTCATTCTTATAGATGTCTTTATGTAATAGAACAAGAAGTGGAAGATCATTCTTCCTTGCCTCAATTTTTGTGTGCTTCTCTCTTTGCCTCCTAGATAGGTGTGATAAGGACTTTAGAGGATCTAAGCTCTTGTATCTTGATGAATGGTGAACCAACTCCTCTAGAAGGCAAAAATCTCCAAAAGGATTCCTTAGTGTTTATGGAGTGATAGGCCTCATTCACTTTACTATCATGTGTGTTGTTGAGAATAGAGTTCTCAAGACATAGGTTTGTTATGGATAATCTTCATCTTGGAACTAAAAGTGTCTCCTATTCATCTCGCTTGTACCCTCTCTAGAGTCCTAGCTTTGAGTTTCAAGAACCTCCACTCCAAACTCATTGAGTTTCTTGAGATTTTCACCATAGATGTACAAAGTTCCTCTTTTGTCCATGTAGGCATCATCATCTACCTTCATCATAGGGGGTGCATACAAGAAAAAAATTGATGTGAATCTTTAGCTTCACTATTGTGTGTGCCCATGGAACTTTGAACAAATAAGATCCATGCTTGTTTGTTGTTTTGTAGGTCAAAGAGATGTCTTATTCCCCCTATATCTTGGAAAAGAACACTATTTTGACCATTGCCCCACTTTAGACTTAGGAATCTGATTCCCTTGCTTTCAATGAAAGGTTCTTGACTTAAATTATGTTTCAAGCCTTACTACACGCATTCCAAGGGGTTTATACTTATCCAAGCACTCAAGCACCCCAAACGTTTCCCTAAATGACTTCAATGAAGAAAGAAATTTCCTCAGTATGGAATATTCTTTTGTAAATCTTTGATATAAGATTCATTCTTGCATTTCTCTTTGCCAAAAACCTCCAAATCAAATAGGCACTCTATCTCATGCAACTTGGATCTCCAAGCTTCTCAAACCAACCAAATGCAAACGAGGCTTTCACTGACATGTGTGTCCTATGGCTTTGGTGTCCCTAAATAATCTAGATGACCAAGATACCAAAAAATGAAAAAAACAATTTCTCTACTCATGGAAGTTACCCTTTGCAAGGTGTTGTTGTTTTCCCTTTTTTCTTGAAATAAGGCTTCATTTTCCCCTTAGATTTTTGGACACTACAATAGCAAAAATTCCCACAAATTCTACAAGTGCAATTAGCAATTTCCCTACATGTAAGAAATATTGTTCTTCAAGGTGGTTTGTGTTTTTATGATAGGGGTGATTCTTATCCTTCTCCCAATTCTCTCATTGTTAGTTTTGCAAAAGACTCCTTGCTAAACTTAGTCATGCAAAGGATGATGTCCTCGCACTAGAAATCATCTTTTGCAAAGTTATAATTTTCTTGATCTTTTGCACTTAGTCTCAATATCCAATGTATCCTAAGCCTCTGGGTCTTTTAATTGAACTCGTTGGAAACAATGTCAAATCATGCTCGAAACCCTAGTTTCTAGCAAACCATTTATCACTTCACCATTTCTTAAGAACGGTTTGGTCAAAGATTGTCAAGCTATTTTATTGCATATTCTTATAGTGCTTAAGGATAGCTATCTATTGATATATTAGATTCCATCACGAGAACTTAAGAGAGCTTGAAATTGAAGGCTTGATTAGCTGTGTGTGTAACACTACTTCCATCCATTATATCCTCTTGCACCCAAGACATTAATTATCTAGAATTATCTAGTGTGGACAAGTGGCCATCATGCACACTCATTCCCATTACCCCATAAGTACCTTGGGATATCTCTTGAGCTTGGGACCTTGGTTATACTTAGCCCTTTTCCCAAACGTGTATATAAAGGTCTCTCTATACCAATGTCTAATACTCTCTCCCCCTTCTAAAGATCATTGTCCTCAATGATCAATGAGGCGAAGCACTTGAGAACTAGAGTTTTTGATTCCCAAGTAGAATCTATAAGCAATAATCCTCTCCAAGCTACTAAATATTCCTATATGACACGATTTCTCAATCATTTCTATCTCCTATCTAGTATCCTATGTGGAGAATGATATGTGTTGTTACGTTCCTACAAAGAAATAATACCCTCTATTAGATTACCTTCCTTGGAAATATACTTTCTGAGTTTATTAACATGAAACACTAGATGGACTCTACAATCTGGAGGAAGCTCTAATTGGTATGCAACATCATGAAGCTTATTAACTATCATTCAACGTCCACAAAACCTTGATGAAAGATTAGTAAGGATAAAAAAGTTGATCTTTTTGGTACATGAAGAAAAACTCTATCTCCTTCTTCAAAGACTCTAGGAGATCTCTTCATATCAGCATATTTTTTTTGCCCTATCAGCTACTCATTGTATCTTGGCTTTAGCTATTTCTTAGTTTCCGTGCAGATTCCCTAGGAGCTCTAAAGTGTTGAAAGTTGTTCAAGCTCAAGAGTGTGGGAACAATTGAACCTTCCACATCATCCACAATCAAAGGAGGCTGATTTCCACAAGTTGGAGGCATAAATTCATGCCCATAATGGAAAGAAATTAATTAGAGAAGATTTAGCTCACCTCTTGATGTGATTGGACCTCACTTTTGACATGTATATGCTTTTGATTGGTTAAAGAGGTTAGTATGTGGTCTTTAAAACCTCTAATGAGTTGTATTATGACTTAGAGTCATGGAAATACGTGCCCAAGCTACCCCCTTGCTTAAGTACACCCCCTACTAACTGTTCTTTGCATATTTTCAAGAGAGATTTCACTTTTTCATACGATTTCTCTCTAGATGATCTTGGCAAACTCCCCCACCCCTTGATCTTGTAATTGTTGTTTCTCCTTCATCCCAAATCCATCTGCAATGATTCTTGTCTTGTTGGAAAGCTTATAAGTTCTAATTTTAGTGGTACAAGTCTCAAATTCAGTGCCTTCACATGTGTAGAGAAATGTCCAGAATAGTGTCTATCTAGTTAGCTCATACTCTGTGAAGAGATCAAGTTATTTTTTTGTTGCAGCTGGTTGAGGCATCATCCAGTGTCCAAATGGAGTGATTTGAAAGCTCTCAAAGTCTAGTTTAAGGTTAAAAAAATTAATTTTTAGTCTTTGCATATACTTAGAGAAACTTAAAAAATATAGAGCCTATGTTTGAAAAAATTCAGGATCCTAGGAGGGTTTATTTGCTTTTGTTGTGCACATAGGAGTGTTTATCCTCCAACATGAAGCACTAGGACATTTCTTTGGCATTTGTTATAGCATACCCAAGGGAAGCCAAGACCCACACCACCTTGCATGGAAGCAATAGGAAAGCTCAAGTATGACCCTTCTTTCATCCAACCCAATCTCCAACATGCTCAAGCCATTGGCCATCAACTCCAAGCTATGCCACATGCCCTTGAGAACATGTAGAGAAGGGTTGTCAAGGATCCTTGTCAAAAGTGTAAAATACAAGAAATTACAACATTCTACTCATATAAAAGGAAAGACAAGCATGCACACACACACCTCACTCTCACCCTCTAAGAATAAATACAATAGTCACAAAGTCTAAGAGAAAAGAGAGTTCTTCCATTCATTTTAAGATATATACATGAAGCTCACATCAAACCAAGAGCTCCCCTTTTCAAAAATGAGCTTCTATATTTATAGGCTAAGCTCATTTCCCCATGTGCTCCTATGACTAGTCAAAAAGGGGGCATGTGCTTTAGCTAACATATCTTTAAGAGATCTTGGCAAATATTCCCTCTAACAACCATATCTCAAAGAAATACGTGCATGGAGATTTTTCTACCTATCTTCCAAAAAGATGAATAATTACAAGTTTCCAAAGCCTTACTTTTGGAGAAATATTAAAAAGTGTCCTAAGAGAGAGTTCTCATGTGAAATCTCTAAATATATACAAAGAGGGGTATTTTCATGGCAAAAGGGGGGTTCTCACGCACAAAACAGGATGTGTGCACCCCTTATAGCGCAACACTCTCCTCCCCCTAGACTTTGTCATCCTCGACAAAGCTAAGAGAAAAGGAACATTTGTAGATGAACAGGTCTAGGTGTGAGTCTTCAAATCTTCAAATCTCCCAAACTTTGAACTTTGCAAGTCTTCAAAGTGCTGCTAAGCGACACAATCCCCCTTAGGGGCAGCCAGACCAACAACATGAAGAACAGTCTTTGTTGCTAAATATGCAATAGTCCCATGAAGTAATCCCTAAAAAAACTTTCAAGAAACAAGTATTATCTATGCAAAATCAGACCAACAATGTGCACCCAAAAATATTTAAGTGCTAGGTGACACAATCCTCTTAAGAGGTACTCAGTCGATCAACTAAAGGAGCAGCTTGAGGTGTTGAATGTTGCCAATTGTGCATACATCTGACTGAGTAATTCTTTGGAAGACCTGACAAAACAACTTTACACTTGCAAAGCAGGTGGAGTGTTACCAAAGACCTGTGCCCCACACTTTTCTAGATTGTGCATAGATTGGACTACTCAAGTCCTTTTGCCACTCCACAATGAAGAGAACCATGAGCTTCCCCTCAGTATGCAATCCAATTTTCCTCATATATTGAGGGCATATACAACAATGCATCTTGTTAGTTCAACCAAACATTCAAGCATAGCTAATATCTGTTAAGAACCATCAATTGATGTGAAGGTGTGGGCACATTCCCTTACCATGTGTACTTGAACCTGTAATTCAAATAAAGGAGCATACACAGCCATGGAGAATATCATAGGAGAAAATTTAATCAGCTTTTATCATGAGGCATAATAGCATCCCACATTCCTTCAATCAAGACACACCCATGATCAATCTAGGGTTTTGAATTGTATACAGCAAGGCCCAAGCATTAGAGTAATCTATCATATGATTGGAGGGGATATGGATACCATCCTTGAATAGGGCAATTGCAAGAATTCAAACAAACACTCACCATGAGCGAGCACGATCTGAGGAGGCAACATGCCACACATCAATTGTCATTAGTCACAGTACTACCCTGCTACATATAGGCTATTAGAACATAAAGCAATAGCAAGCCCGAAGTTGAAGAGCCACCTTATGTAACAAGACACCGCACTACAGTATTGGAGTCATGGAATCAACCACTTTTCATGGAATTTGAAGTCGCCTAGAAGCTAAATCAGTTGTTGTTCTGTAGCAAAGTGCTCCAAGAACCCACAGTAGTCATGTTAAGGTGATGAAGTGGATTTGGCACAATCATCACACATTCCCAACTTCAAATCCTAGCATAGCTCTATCCATGCTCTGGAAACCCCATGGTTTCATCAAACCTTGTTACTTCAAAATACTCTAAGTGTCTGAGAGTAAATATTTGACATATCTGATGTGGAGAGGATGCTACCTTCATTCCTCCCAAAACATGATCCAATGCATCACAGAAGATCCTTCCCTTTACAAGAGTTGCGACCAACATGATGCAATCCTCCCAGCTGAACATATGACATTCTGTAAAGGGTATGGAAGAACAAAAAAGATTCTTGATTTCAAGAGTCATAAAAACGTGGATTTTTTAGGTGGCGATCAAGAGAGTAGATGCCCATTGATCTCAACATTTGGGGGCTACAAATTTTCTCCAAACCGAGCAATATGGACCCAAGAAGAGTGTGAGGAATTGGGATCTAGAGATGCTCAATCCCCACTAAGACACCAAAGAACCCCTACTAACCTTCTACCATAACTTCCAAATGTTAGTAGGAGATGTGGATGCAACCCTCCATGGGCAATCACGCCACCCCTACCACAAGATAGAGAGTGCTACACACCATGATTAGCCCTCCACCCTACGGTACACACCATCAAAAATAGTCATAGGACAGATAGAGTTTAAGACATATATCATCAAAATCTTCCATGGGCCTCATGCAATAGCTATAATGCCAACAAATAGGTGCAAAAGATGGAGGACGTCTGAGATGAGCATCATCAGACATATATATGACAAAGTTGATTGCAATAGCACCATGGTGGCCATGTGCCCATTATTTTAAAAATCCAATATATGTTTGAAAACTTGAACACACAGATTGGTTTCTTTGTATGAAATTTTGTATGTTGGATGCCCACATAGTTCTCGAAGCTCGCAGTGTGCAAATATCATAGCACATCAGCAACATAAGGTAGACTTCAGTTGCCCAAGACACAACCACTTTGCAGATGACCCTTCATTTGGGATCCCATCTGAATGATGTTTAGGATCCTCATTTGCAGCAACTAGTAGGTCTATATTGTAGACATTACTAGAAACATTGCAAGAAAGATATTGTCTCTTTGATTTGTAAAAAGAATATTAGCCTTGCTGCTTTGTCCATGCGTCCCTCAATTCCTTGGCAAGCTCCTTGCATTCTTCCCAAAAGGGTGAGATTCTTAAGCCAAATCCCATGCAGTATCCCTATCAATAGTCAATAGACCTATTGCATTTGAACCCACCAAATCCCTCGGCCCGAATAGATTCATGAGGAGCAATAGGTCAACAACATCTTTATCAAAATAACAAAACCAAATCCTCTATTACCAATATTTTTTTGGATTCTTTGGAACATAGACATCTATGATACTGAAATATGTCCATTAAGTGCTTAGGTGTTGCCTTATGTGGAAGCTTTCCCACAAAAACTTTAGTTCCAGACCCAGAAACCAATGGAGCAAATGATTTGTATGTGTAACAAATAAGAGAAACCAAAAAGGAAAGAGGGAGCAAACGAGTGCATGGGGTTGTTGTCAAGATTCTCCTAATGAAAATCTTTTTTGGACTCCTCCACTTTATGTTTTTACCAGCTCCTTGTGCTTCTATCCATCCTTCGAGAAGTGTTCTCCTACATTTGTGGGCGATTCGATCTTATACAGCCAAGCGACAATCGTAATTGTATTCTACACCTAAAGAAAAGTTAAGCAAAGGAAAGGTTCCAAGTTCCCCAAGCATTGTATATAGAAGCCCTTCCTTATCACCAGCATTCCATCTTCCTAGCTTCTTGTAGAGGAGAAAGCAGTCATGGTTGTGAATAGTAGAGGGAGTCATGTTGAGGGAGTGTAAAGATCTAGGTCTTTGTACTTGATGCCTACGTTGCCTCCCATATGCCTATGACTTTTGCACATAAAAAAGTGAAGCAAATCATTGTGTATCAACCAATGATGATGTACAAGCATTGAACCACATTCATAGAGTTGTGTACAAAAATAGGAGCAACCTCATCAAAAATAGAGGACAGAATAGGAACTAGACTTAGAAAGCCATAGACACTTCCATCTTCAAAACTATCATTTGCAAACACATAAGGCCTGATGCATGTTTCAAGATTTTAGAGACCTTCCTAAGAGAGAAACCAATCAACCCCGATTGCATCATCTACACAAGATTGACTACCTCCTTGTGCCTTATCAGTGTCTTTGTCGAGAGAACCATGAGTCCATCCAAGAGATTGTAGGCACGCAGTGACTTGTTGGATAAAACATGCATTGGATACCTAGTTGGAAGAAGATTTTGATAGGATCCTATGTAGAGTTTGAGGCCATCACCAAGTCTCCCACTTTGTAGTGCCATTTGAAGAACCACCATATCCATTTCTATAGCCATGGAAACTATGATAGTGACAATATCCACTTAAGTGATCTAGTCTACATGGCGAGCATGGATAACAAAAGCCACAACACATTGACACTGAGACAATCGTCTTGAAATGTGACAAAGTAGAGGCTATCAAGATAGAATCGGATGATGGGGCCTTGTTCATCCTCCTTGCCAAGAAAAAGAATAGCACTTGCTTCCTTTTAACAGTGTAGGGCATGAGAACTCTGAGCGAGCAAGATGCAATCCCCATCTTGATTCATTGACAAGTGTGGGGAGACATGGCTCGATCCACCCAGCGATTGATAAGGTATAGCCATTCCATTTGAAAATGGTCCACATTTAGCCATATCAACAGAGATGCAATTTAACCAGTAAAACAATATGAACCATCCAGCAGCCTTGTCCCAACCTTCTTTTTCGGACATGGAAGGGGAGATCAAAGCTCACCCCAGCACAATAGAGAAGAACAGAGGGGGCTCAAACAAGCTCTACCCCCTGTGCAAAGCAACCAATACATGAGCTAAGGGGCACTCTCCTCCTGGATGGTAGAGATCGGGAGGGAGGAGGTAAGTCTATCCCCAACCAATTCTTTGAAACTTTCCATGTAAATCAAAAGTAGGAGAGGGAAGGAGTAAACTTCACCTTGCCACATGCATCACAGTACGTACTATCTGCCCTTTACATTTGGAGTTAATGTATGATGTGGTGAGAGGACGGAACGACACTTCTCCCTCCCAAAGCTAATTTTGCAACATACATATAAGAGCATAGAGCTCAGAAGCATCCAAGTAAAAAGATATGCCTAGGATAATTCTCCTTACACCACATACCTAATTTCTAAATTTTGTTTTGTTTTGGATTTTCGTGAATATGAAGAGAGGGAGGGATAAATGAGGGTACCCATCCCCCTATCCAAGGTCTTGTGTGTGAGAGAGACGAGAGGGAGAAGGGGGTTAAGGAAGTGTTCTTGTGCAACCAACCAAATAAACTAAAACTACCCTATAAAAACAAAGAAACGAGGAGCTAATGGTCCAAAGGAAGGGTGAAAATGTCATGCCAACACACATAACCTATGTGTATGAGTAGAAAAAATTGCAAATCAATATCTTACCACATGTTCTTGGGCTCTCCAAGTGATGAAAGGGCGTTCTCTCTTGCAACAGCACCAAAATTGTTGTTATAGTATACACAAGGGAAGCCAAGTCCCACACCACCTTGCATGGAAGCAATACGAAAGCTCAAGGATGACTCTCCTTTCATCTAACCCAACCTCCAACATGCTCAAGCCATTGGCCATTAGCTCTGGCTATGCCACATGCCCTTGAGAACATGGGGAGAAGGGTTGTCAAGGATCCTTGTCACAAGTGTAAAATACAAGAAATTGCAACATTCTACTCATACACTGTGTACCTAAGAACCAACTTAGGGACTTGTGGAGAAAGAGACTATACCTCAATCCCCCTCAAGTGCATATAGTGGGGATTCACGCTTTAATTATCAATCCGATGAGTATCAAAACCTAGCCGAGTGTATGAAGACATGCATTCAAATGATGATCAATGCAAATGAGTTACTCAAGGAGTGCAAACAAGACAAAGACTAATCCAAACAATCTTCAACTGTCAGTCATGGTGTCACGATACTTGGAACAGCAGCCAATAGTGAAGTGAGCTTTTCTCTCAACTCCGAACTCCAAATATAGCAAATAGCATATGCATTTCGAAGCTCTCGAGAAGACGCATCCAATGGTAGTATTTTCACTCAATTTTGATGCTTCTAATTCAAGTTATGAGCAAAATACTGAGTCGTGGGAATGACCTTCCTACACTTCAGCACTTCCTACACTTCGCACACACCTTAACAACAGTAAACAAACACTTTCATGGATAGACAACACTTCCTAACACTCTTTCCAAGCAACACACATGCATATAAGCTCACAAAGAAGAAGATACAGAGAAGAGAAGACACAAATTCGAAATTCTGTGCTCTTGATTCTCACAATGGCAAAAAGTCTTTACAAAGAGTCACAAATTGACTTATATACTTGTGCCCTAAAAATGGTCCTTTCATACAAGAGACCGGCACTTTATTCACTAAAAGACTAATTTCCTACTAATTTATATGGGTAAGCTTCTAATCTTTTGTGGGGATGCATCTAGAGGACTCCTCTAGTGCATTTACATCGGAAAATATATTACAAGAATGGTTATGATACAAAAATAAGGTGTCCAAATCGGAAAAATTTTGGGGCCCTTCTTTTTCTCTGCCTTGTGCTCTCTTTGCTCTGCAACACTCTCCCCCTCTTTGTCTCTCTCATCCCTTGACAGGCTTTACTTCTTGTCTTTGCCTTGTTGTCCGCACGCACCCTTTGGTCTGTTTTGCCTACTGGTTGGACTGGTACGTTTTAATGGCCCTGTTCTTGATTTTTTCTTTTACATCCTCTCGGCCTGATGCATTTGTGCTGCCTGTTCTTTTCTTTTCATCGCCTGCAACCCTTGGTCAGTTCTGCCTATTGGTTAAGCAGGTGTTCGGTTTTGATGGCCTCTTCTTAATTCTTGATTTACATCCTCTGGGCCTGATGCATTCATCTTTCCTAATAAGTCGGGTTGCCATGCACGCCACCAGTAGAAGGTATGAGGATGTGATCCTTCAGCCTTCGATCTGGACCTTCCAAAGATCAAGAGGTTGAAGCACCCTCTTGTTTTTTCGGAACCGCTGGATATCTTCTTGCACATCTTCATGGATACTTTCCTGGCCCTGGTTCCTCCTTCCACCTACGTGCTTTTTCCTTGATATGTGCCCCTGCGAGGCTCTGTGCAGAGATGGGTGTTGCACCCCTGCAGGGCTTCTTGCAGAGATGTATCTTCAGATATGATCTTTTCAGTGAAGCTTCTTTCGTTGTCTTCTTCTTTTCTTCTTTTTGCTTGATTCTCCCTCAACACTGCCCCCGCCTGAACTCTGTCGTCCCCGATAGGCTTTGAGAGTCGACGGGAGTATGTTCTATACACTTTTTGCTCTGTTTCATTAAGCAAATTGGCTTCACGTATCATTAGTTGTTTCCACTGTTCAACTTTTACGCCATCATTAGGTGGCTGTCTGTGGTCGGCGAAGAAGCTCAGTTCATATGCCACTAAATGGCATTCAAGTTGGATGACATCTTTAAAAAGATTTCTAAATCGATTTCAAAAAATCCTATGAAGAAGGCTTCTTCGAAGGTCTGCATATATGTACTTGGCAAAAACATGAGTCTTGAATAATCAGCCATTATGGTAGGGCGGCTAGGCATAATAGACAAATAAAAAACAAGAATGTATGTTCCCTGATTAATACCAATGAAGTTCAAAAATGTATATGCCGCATGTTTGAAGACCTTTAATACTGTAAGTATCATACTGAGTATTTTATTTGTCATTTTGATAGTTAAATCAGGTACTGTTGCATAACTGTGCAACCAAAATTCGATGGTCTTTACCATATAATCCTTTGTTGGTAGATAGTTATGCGGTGGACTTGGAAGTAGTGGATAGTTTAACCACTGTTTATTGATTACACCGGTCTTTTGCATATCCAAAAATTCTCTGGTTTCTCTTCGACGAGGGGTTGGACAAAAAGATGGATTTACCTGTAATAAATATGGTGCCGCTTGCCAGTGCACCCATAATGTAGGATGTTTCTCCAAAAATTTCCTTCTCCAAACAGGTTGTGCAGCTTCAAATTCTTCTTGAGTGTAAGCAAATGTGTCATGTTTGAAGTTTAGCTGCTCGTCTGGACTTTTCTGTGTAATCTTTTTTATATTGTCTTGTTTTCTCTTTCATCAGTCTGTAGGGAATGTTGAAAGGCTTCATAATCGTATCTAAGTCTTTGCCCTTGATCTTTGCTTCCTTCATGACTTTGATGACCTCATTTTCAAAATTTTCTGTCAACTGGGACACCGATAGTGCCCGTTCCTTTTGACTTATTTCTGCAGTATATGGCATTGGATGATCATCATGTGGTTCCGCCATCTGCTCTTTTATTGGAGAATTATAAATCGGGGGAGATAGAGGACGTACCTCTACCATGTCAATAGGATTTTCTTTTGTCGGCTCTACTGGTGTCCCGATTAGCGCTTTCTCTTTTGCTTGGGTCTCTAATTGTGCTATGCATGCATTCTTCTCTTTCACTTCTTGTGTTGCTGCTCGTAGTGCTTCTTTTGTTGCAAGCAGTTCATTGCCAATTTCTGCTACATTGTCCATGTTTTCGCTGTAACTTGTTGCAAGTTTTCCATGGGCTGTATTCAACTGCTTTTTTAGCTCTTTTGTTTCTTGAATGTACTTACGTTCCCATTCTTCTCTCAATTCTTGCTGTTGTTTCAGCAAATCTGCATATTTCTCGATTTGAGCTCTTAATTCTCTCTGATCAAGATCCGTTGTCTCTTGTTTTTTGATAGGTTGATCATATAGCAATGACTTCATCAATTCTTTATTTCTATTTCGTAAAGTATCATTCTCCTCCATGTATACCTTCAGTTGTGTTTCAAGTAGGTGACTTCTAGCTTTTATTCGCTCTTTGTTGGCTTTGCTGGCTTCATGTACTCTTTGTAAGTCCATTAGTTGTGCTTGGAGTTGACGATGTTGGGTCATCAATGTGTCACATTGTGTTTTTACCTCGAGTAACTCCGTTCCTTTGACAGCAATCTCTTTTTGTGCCTGGATTAATTGTGCAGATAGTTGTTCACTCATAATTTGGAAATGATTCTTTTCCCTCATGGCTTTGTCGTAGTCTGCATCTGTATCCATCATCTGTTGTTGTGTATCCATGGCCGTTTGTATCATCTGCTTGACCACAGGTTTTAATTGTGTAACATCCACATTTAACCATGTTTTAGGAATACTCGGTTCTGCTCTTGTTGTCACATCTTTTCCTTGTGCTACGTGTAATGTAGTGTCATGGGGCTTCCTAATGTGGAGTTGTATCCTTGGCTCAGCCTCCATGTGGTCCATCTTGCCTTGAGGTGTATCATCCGGTACCTCAATCACAACGGGCTCCTTACTTGGTTGTCGGCCTGATTCTTGGTCTATTGGAGTTTGTATTTCTTGTTTGATAGGTGGCACGACCTCTTTATTAGTTATTGGAGCTTCCTTGATACTGATCTTTGACATATCATTCAATTGAATGGCGTGCTCTGGTTCATTTGGTTCTTCTATGTTCTTTGCTTGTTTCTGTTCGTTGTCTGGCGTGACTTCAACTTGATTGATCTTTGTCCAATCTTCATTGTGTGTTTCTGTTTGCATATCTGTATCCAGGGTGTCCTTCTCACAGCTTGATTCTTCATTAGAGCTTGATTCCTCCAATCCTATTTCTTTGTATCTAGAAGGTACTTGACGAGTTGATTTATCCTTCTATTTCTTTTCCTGGCTCGCCTGTCTGTAATGGTGACCTTGAATATTCAAATTTATCTGCCCCCGCATATACTGATGTGTTTCTTCTAGGGTAGCAGAGAGGTCTCTTTTCGTAATTGGTTGTTGATTTCCAAGAATCTTTGGTAAGATGTGTGTCCTCTTCGAAGTGGGTGTCTCTTGAGCTTCTTCCTCTCTTAAACATTTAGTTCCTTTCATAGGTGTCCTTGAACTCGTTCCTACTTCTTCAACAGCAATGACTGTTTTCTTTTTCTTTGGAACCATAGCTGACTTGGCGTATTTGGCTAGCCCTGCTGAGCTTGGCATCTCACGCAAGAAGTTTTTCATATCAAGTGCCTCATAGATAAGTCAGGTCAAAGCTGAACTGCCATTGAGAAACTTTTTCTGACCCCACTTCTTCTTGGCTTCAAATAGACGTTCTTGAACATATGGAGTCATATTTACTTTATTACTCACTTGCCTCATAGCATGTGAAAGTAGTTGCACCACGATCTTTTGAGGTGTTGTATATCTATGCATGCTTGGAAAACAAAAGTGTTGGTGCACTAAGCGAACAGCCTCTTCAATATCAGTTCTATTGATGTCCAAAAAGGATCTCTTTTTTGGATCATGACATTCCTCCTTGACATTAGTGAGCCCTTCTTGATTCCATCCAAAAGCTTTGTTGATCAATTTGTGAGTGAATTGAATTGTTTTCCATGTACCCACTTTGTCCAATACTCGTGCCTCAGGAACTGATATCTTATTTGCTGCAGGCTGAAGTGTATTCATCACTTGCATACACCTCTGGAAATCTGGCAAATATATTGGTATTCTGAGAAATGCATCTATTCTTGCTTGTGTCCAGACATCCGTCATGCGCGGTAATCCTTGTATGATGGTCTTAAAGTCTTGGGACATAATAGGGAAGTAGTGATCCCTGTCCATAATCTTGATGGTAGCCATGAAAATGAGGTCTGACACCGGTTGGTCATCCAGAAACCAATGGCCTCTTGCTTTTGTTATGGATTCCAAGGGAAGAAGCTGGACCTCTTCCACTTGCGTCTCTTTGGAGTTAGTAGAAGCCATCTACACTCAATATAGAGTATGAATTAGTGGCCGGATAGTATCAAAAATCCTCCTTCATTTGTCCTTCATAAGATTGACATTGCTCCGAGTGAATGGTGTCGTCCCTTCCCCGTGGGTGTGAGAAAGGTAATACCTGATATTTTTCATACTTTTAGATATTTTTATGTTTTTGTCTGAAAGAAAAACAGAAAAATTAGTTCATAGCCGAAGAATTTATTAATTTTTTAGTAATTTTCTTTAAATTATGTACAAGTGCTCTCCTATTTCCCAAGAGGAAAATGTGCTTCACTATCCTGAAATAGAAGAATAGTGTGCCGAATGCTTGGCCTTGTAATGTGGCCCTATTATGCATACTTTGGATTCTGGTAACTCCAAATGCGTGCAACTCGAATTATTTGGTAGATGTATACAGCTTGTCTTGTCTTTCGGCATCCAAATCTGCTTTATTCTGTTGAGAGAAATCGTGTTCCCAACTTCCTGGTGAATGTGATGCTTCTCATTTGTTGCTTCTGCTTTGTCTGCTTTTTGAATCTTGGAATGACATGTGAATTGTATGTAGACTCCAGCTCTATCCTGTAGCAGTTTAGCTTCTATCACTTTGCCTCTAGATCGTACTGATTTTCCTTGTTCATTGGTTCGTCCTTTTTAATGATTGTCCTTGAGTACATGACTTGGGAATCCATATTTGTGTGCGGTCTGACTGGGCGGCTATCACCTTCTTCGGAATCCATACTTTAGCAATTCTTTGTGGAACTGAATATCCAGAGCGATTTTCATATTGGTTCTGTGGGTTCTTCTGCTATAGCCAGTAGTTCTTCTGTTGAAGATATGCATCCATTTGGTCCTTCCTTATCCAAGCTTGTCGAGTGTAAGGAATGGGGTATATTCTAATAGGTGAAGACTTGGGATTACTCGAAGAACTAGTCTCTCTTGTGCATGGTTCTTTGCTAAGGCTGTTTTCAGATAGAATGACACTCTTGTGACTTGCTAGATTAGAAGATGGTATGCAAGCAGGATTCGGTGTGTCCTCACATGAAGTACTTGATGAAGGGGTTTCCATAGTGCTAGTGAACATACATGCATCACTTTGTTCATTTGAGTGAGTTTTTGGCTCTATACTTGCGGCTTTGATTGGTCGTTCGTCTAGCATGCTGAATACTTCACGATGTCCTATCTTGGTTGAGATGTATCCTAAGGCCAATTGGATAGTCACTTCATATTCGTATATCCAGACTTGACTTAGCACTAGCTCTTCCAATAAGTCCTGATCGTGACATACTAAGAGTTTTTGTTCCATTGTGTTGTTTCCTAAGTGTAGAGGATAATCTCTCCTATACACTTGGTAATCTTTCCTCCTATTCCAATCAGTTGTGCCTTTGATGGACGTAATTCTTCCTTGAGTTGCTGAGTCAATGAAAATTTGATGCAGCTTATATCAGCTCCTGTGTCAATGAGAGCATCCACTAAGTGGTACTCCGTTTTTCCGGCTCCCAAATTCAAATATGGTTGCTTCCTTTGTTGCCCTAGGTTTTCAGTGGCTCTAAAATTAGCCATTGGGATGAGTTCTTCTCCTAGGCGATATCTCTCATCTCTCTCTCTCATCCACTCTTTTCGTTTCTTGATTCGTTCTAGTGCTTCCTGTCTCGCTTCTTCTCGTATCCTTTCCTCCTCGATGCGTCTATTCTTACCCTTGATTAATCGTGACATTGTTTCTTCAATCAATGGTTCTAGATATTTTTTCACTTGACACCCACTGATATAGTTTGGTAGTACTTCTCCATCTAGGGTTGCTAGACTGATGGCTCCACTCGTAGATATACGATTGATGATCAACGGGCCATATCCTCTCTTCTGCAACTTCTTAGCGTGTTGTTTCAGAGTATATACCAAAACTAAATCTCCTTCCTTCAATTTTTTATCTTTAATATGAGCATCAAAGTAGGCTTTCTGTCGCCTTTTAGCAGCATAAATCCCTGCTACAGCTTGTAACCTAGTTTCATGTAACTTCTCTATTTGATCCAATTGAGTTGATAGTTCATGTCCAGTCCACTCGTAAGTTGTTGCTACTCTGAGAGTGGGATTAAGAAATCAATTGGCAAAATAGCATTATGTCCTTACACTAGGTTAAAAGGCGTAGTTCCTATGGTTGTTTTGTAGGCTACTCAAAATGCCCATAAAGCATGGTGTAATTGTTTATCCCAGTCAGATCAACCATTGTTCACAATTTTTGTGAGAACTGTGCACAGGATTTTATTTGAACTTTCGGCTTGTCCATTGGTTTGTGGGTGATAAGGGGATGATTTCTTATGAATTACCAAGAATTCATTCAGTAAGGCTTCTATAACTTCATTCACAAAGTGCGTACCTCTATCACTCACAATTTCTATCGGTAGTCCAAATCTGGTGAAGATGTTCTCGAAGAGAAACTTGGTCATAGTCCTTGCATCGTTTTTCTTGGTTGCTTTGGCTTCAACCCATTTGGTCAAATAGTCTGTGGCTACGATTATGTACTCGGCGTGGGATCCTTTATCTGGGGAGCTAATAGGTCCTATGAAGTCTATTCCCCATTTAGTAAAAGCTCTGGCACTCCTCATGGGTTTTAGTGGCATTTCATCCCTTTTAATTGGATATTTCGTTCATTGACATGTATCACATCGTTGAACATATGTGGTTGTATCCTGATGTAGAGTTGGCCACCACATTCTAGCAAAGAGGATCATTTTTGTTGTCTTATCTGCAGAGAAATGTCCTCTTGCAGCTCCTGTATGTGCCATCTCTAAAACAGCAAGATACTCGTCTTCATGAATGTACATTTGCAAATGATTATCTCTTCCTCGTTTAAAGAGTTGTTTTCCTATAAGAGCATAGTCCTTACTTTGTTCTACAAGTGCTCGTTTTCTTGCTAAAGTGGCTCCTTCTGGGTACTCTTGGGTCTTTAAGAACTTCACCAGAGGCATGCTCCATCTTGGTGCTACAGTGGAGTAGCATAGAGTGGAGTTCTCTTCTGGATTCCGTTCTTGACAGGTTGGGCAGGCTGATACATAGTTATGCGCATCCCTCTGCATGGTTGGCCAATGTATGCCCAATCTCCTTAGTGTTTGCCATGTTCTGTTCGCATTTAGATGAGTTTTCCATTGATTTACATGTGCTTTTTGAAGCCACGTTGCTTGTTCCTCTTCTTCTACGCATCTCATGAGTAATCCACTTGAGTCTTGGTGGTACAAACTTCCAGCAATAATATGAAGGTTTTTAGCCTTCCATAGGTCTTGGGTTTGGTTTGGTGTGATCCCATCTTTAGGTCCATGCGTGAGTATGGGGATCAATTTTTCTGCCCACTAGGGGCATACTTCGAGATTAAAAAGGTACGTATCTGGCAAATCATCGGGTACTCCTATGGGTGGCTCCCCATGTGTCATCCTTGATAAGTGATCTGCTCTTATGTGGGTATTCCCTTTCTTTACTACTACCTCAAAATCAAATTCCATCAACAATAAAAACCATCGTACCAGTCGTCCTGTATTACAAGGCTTATTGACTAAGTACAATAGGGCCTGATGATCAATGAAGAATTTGAATTTGTTTGCCAAAAGGTAATGTCGGAACTTTTTTACGGCATACACCATCCCTAGGCCTTCTCTCTCAGTTGTGGTATAATTGCGCTCCGCTTGATTTAATTGTCTACTGGCATAGGCTATAGGGTGGTCTAATTTTCCTGTATCTGTCGGTTGAGCTAAGATGCAACCAATGGCAAACTTGGATGCATCCACGTGAATGTGAAATGGTTTGTTCCAATTAGGTACTCGAAGGATTGCAGCTGAACTCAATTGACTCTTTAATTCATTAAAGACTTTTTCACATTCTTCAGTCCAGTTAAACTACGTCAATAATGCATAAAGAGGTCTAGCAATTATGGCATACATATGTATAAATCTTCGGTAGTATCCACAATGTCCCATAAATTATTGTACTTCTTTAGCAGTCTTTGGTCTTGGCAAATCCAGAATTACTTTGATTTTGTCTTCATTAGTTGAGATTCCATTTTTAGAGACAATATGTCCCAATATCTTTCCTTGGCGAACCATGAAGACACATTTTTCTAGGGTGAGGCATACTCTATATTGTCGACATTTGGCAAAGATCTTTCCTAGTTCAGGGATATGCTCTGATCATATAGCTGAATAAGTACATAGATCGTCCACGTACACCTCCATACTCTTTCTCAAGAACTCCTTGAATACATGACACATTAATCTTTGGAAGGTGGCTCGGGCATTAGTTAGGCCGAAAGGCATGACCCTTAAGGCGTACACTCCCCATTCAGTTGCAAAGGCTGTTTTATGTTGGTCTTCAGGAGCAATGGCTACCTGATTATATCCTGAAAAGCCATCCAAAAAACTATACACTTCCTTCCCTGCCACTCTCTCCAAAAGATGATCCGTGATGGGTAATGGGTAACTGTCTCTTATGGTGGCGGCATTCACTTTTTTCAGATTAATGCATACCCTTAACTTCCCATTCTTTTTCGGTACAACCACCAAAGGTGATACCCACTGCGTGTGTTCGATATCGTAAATGAATCTAGCATCTAACAACTTATCTATCTCTTCCTTTATCTTTGTTGAGTATACATCATTGTATGTGTACGGTCTTTGTTTAGAAGGTTTGGCTTCGAATTTCATAGGGATTCTATGATCACATATAGAAGGGTCTACTCCTTTCAAGTCCTTATAGGTCAAGGCAAAGACATCTCTGTATTCTTTTATGAGTTGAATTAGCTCTTGCTCTTCCTCCATTGAGACATCCTGTCCTATGAAAGTACATCGCTCTTCTCCTTCCTCCAATGCTGCTACTATTTTTTTGGTTTGTTCCTCGTTGTCATACGCTATTCCTGGTTGTGCTTCACGTTTAGGCATTTGAATAGCGATTTTCCTCTCTTCCACTTCATATTTTTTGAAGTGAGCCGGTACTTCAAACTGATCCACTGGTTTGTTTTCTCCATCTTTTGGTTCGTTATCTATCCTGAGCTCTTCATCGTGTGTCAATTCCTGGTAGGTCCTTCTCTTATTCGTGCCTTGTACGCCTGAATCCACATGGCTAATTCTTCAGGCATGGGATCTGCTAAAACTGATCCTACCTCTTCTTTTTTTGACTTTCCTTTCAGATTTTCTTCTTCCTCTTCTTGTTTCTCTTTTAGATTTTGTTTGCTCTTCTCAATTTCCTTCTTTTGTAGCAATTTCTTTTCCTTTATCCTATCTCTACGGTTCTTCCATCTTTGTGTTCGTTTGCTTACAACACTTCTCTCAGGCTCTTCCGAGTCTTCAACTACTTGTCATTTCTCTGTCACCTTGATCAATTTATTCAATTTTGTCTGGGGTTTCTCTAGCTTTGGCTCTAGTTATTGCTTTCAACGGTACAGTGTACTCCTTATCACTTCCTGATGATTCTATCACTTCTATCACGTTAATCTGCACGTTAGAGTTAACTTTGTTGGGATTCTTGGGGCAATCTCTGAAAAGGTGTTCCTTACCACAATCACTACAGTAGCCTTCCCAGACTCGTTGTGGTGGTAGTGGGTTTGGTAGTGTACATTCTCTGATGTAATGATCACCTCCGCATCTATAACATGGTCCTCTAGGTACAAGCGGTATGTTCATAGGTCGGGGGGGTATGGATGCCCTAGGGGTTGTGTACATTAATGACACATAGTCTTGCTCATATCCATAGGAACTATCTGGCATTTCCACGCCATAGGCATATGGTTCGTACATTTGTCCATATTCTATCATAGAGCTCTCATAAATGGGATAGTTTCCTTGACTATGGTCATAAGATGAGTCATATGGTTCATTACTAGTCAAAGGTGTGGTTGGGACTATTGCTCTCTCTAAGTTTTCTTCAGGTTGAGCTATTTTCACTGGGACAACATTCTGAGGATGGGGTGGTTGTTGTCCTAACACCGGTTGTGGTTGAGTGTATCCTTGATAAGCATACGGCCGTGGTATGGGTCCTTGTTGCTGATAAGTAGGGTATCTAAAGGCTTCTCCTACTTGCTCTCTCTGAGGGTATCCATAAGGTCTCATGCCAGGTTGTACAAGTCTTGATTGCCTGTTGTAAGGACAATTGTCTGTGCTGTGATTTGTGTATTTTTGTTCTATGTTGCAATATTGTAAAGGTCCTGGAACAGGTGGTCTATTGTAAGCATAAGCAGGTGGTGGGACTGCTCCCCTAGTACACAAATGAGAAGGATGATCTCCTCCACAATGCATACATCTCCTAAGCATGGGTACTCTCATTAGGTTGCTGGGGTAGTTCCTCTGTCCTTGACAATTCAGTTTCTTTGCTACTAAATTGGCTATTTCCTCTACATTGTTCCTAGGGTTTGATGTGTTGCTTGCTGAATCTTCACTCTTCATACTACCTTGAGGTATTTTCAGATCCTCTGCTAAATTGTCCTCTAGGTCAATACATTCTTTCATGCATTCTTGCAAAGTTTGAACTCTCTTCACGTACACCAGAGATCTTAATGATCCATTCAATAATCCTTCCAAAAATAATGACACCATTTTGTTTTGGGTGGGTCTCTCTTCCACTGGGCACCTATCCACATATTGCTTGAATCTTCTTGCTGCCAATCTCACTGATTCCATAGGAGCTTGCTTAAAGCTATGGATTAATGATGATGAGTTGTTTTTAATTCCAGACTTAGTGAATTCCTCAATCATTTCTTGATAGACTTGTTCCATGTTTTGAAAATTATTAGGATCTAACGGCTGGAACCAAGCTAAAGCCGTGTCTATCAAAGTTAGACCAAAAGACTCATATTGGATCAAAAAATCTTCTACTTGTTCGGCTCTGATTACTTGCTTGAATTCAGCTATATGATTGTAAGGTTCACTAGAGCCATCATAATGATTTCTCATGCATTTGGCTACTTGAATTGGCCTTAATCTTCTTCCTGCTTCAGGTGGTCTAGGCATCACAGGAAAAACAGGTCTTCCAATGGGTATACAAGGTCCTCTTGCTACAGGTGGTCTAACTGGGGCAGGAATTCCAATCCATGGGTCAACAGGTGGCTGAGGCCGATAGTTAGGGTTATTTGCAGGCATAGAAAACTGCACATGTGGTCTAACTGGGATTTGTGTTTGTGGTGTTTGTCCCGACTGTTGACACGAATTATTCTGAGAGGTTCCCTGTGGGTTTCGTGAAGTAGTGGCTTGATCCCTCGGGGGAAACACAGAAAGATTCTGATACTTCAACTCGGCTCTTTCCAACTCTGTTAAGGGCCAATACCTTCTCTGATTTTTGTCCAAATATGTGATAATTGTGGGAAAGTCAGGATCTTGTAACTCATAGACAGTAACTGGATTAGGGTCTGCTCCCCATATTGAAGAGTGGGCTCTAAGGAGATGCTCCATTCCATTGATCAAATACACATCCATTAATGAGTCATCCTGGGGAACCAGGTCTCCTCTCCAAACCCTAACAACAGTAGATCTCCCTCTAGGTGTGGTCACTTGCACTTCATTTCCTTCTTCATTAAGGTTTGGAGCAGTGTTTTCTTCCCCAAGTTCATTGATATTTTCAGGATGTTCTGTAACAACATACTGGATGTCCCTTTTATCCATATAAAATCCTCCTGAATACTTAACTGCTGGCCTAGGCACTATGTAAGTATCTGAAGCTTTCTTCAGTCTGGCCACTGATTGGTTTAGTCCATCTAGGTATATGGGAATCTCATGTTGATTGGTGGTCACATATTCTAAAGATGTCCGATATTCTCCCTCAATAATTGACATCATGCCAATCATTGGTATTGTGTTTTGCATATCCTCTGAAGCCATAGGAATTTCTTCTTCTGACTCACTAGAGGTTTTAGAATAATGTGAACGGCTACTGGGTTCGACTACACTTCCTAAAGAAGAGATTACACTTCTTCGGCTTCCTAGGGTTCTCACAGATCTTAGGTTCATCCACTTTAAAGTTCTATTTAACCGTGCCAACCTCCAACTTCTAGAGTTCTTCACTCAAGGTTAGAATCCTAGAAAAATTTTGGTTGGGAAAGGACTGACTATGAAATCTCAAGTCACGATACTTGACCTCCAAAAAAGTTCACGATACTCGACCTTTGACTCAGATGATACATGATATTTACCCGAGACAATACACGATACTTCATGAGAGACGATACTCGACACTTGGATAAAGACGATACTCGATACTCAACAGACACGATACACGACACTTGAGTTAACACGATACACGATCTCTGTCAAGTATCACGATTGGTCAAACACGATACACGATCTCTGTCAAGTATCGCGATCGGTCAAACACGATACACGATCTCTGTCAAGTATCGCGATCGGTCAAACACGATACACGATCTCTGTCAAGTATCGCGATCGGTCAAACACGATACACAATCTCTGTCAAGTATCGCGATCGGTCAAACACGATACACGATCTCTGTCAAGTATCGTGATCGGTCAAACATGATACACGATCTCTGTCAAGTATCGCGATCGATCAAACACGATACACGATCTCTGTCAAGTATCATGATCAGTCAAACACGATACACGATCTCTGTCAAGTATCGTGATACTCAACCACAGGAGACCACGATACTTGGGAAGTATCGCGATACTCAACCGCGGGAGAACACGATACTTGACATTTTTTTGTTTTTTAGCAGGTGTGTTTTGAATTTTGAATGATTATATGTGTTTATCAAGCTTCTCTACCCTCTCTTCACCCTCTGTATTATAGAAATGAACTGTTCTCCCCTCTAGATGACTGTCACGATACTTACCGCAGATCGTTTAGAGACTTTACTTGATTTTGACAGCTAAAATGGGTGATGGAGCAATGTGCTCACCTTAGATGCTAACCTTCAGCTTTTTTCTCTCCTCCACTAGCTCTGCGCGGCTCAAACACCTTCGTCCAAGATCACGATAGTCGGTTGTGAGCTCCCACGATACTTGTTTCAAGAACAAGTGACTTACAAAAGACTATTTTGGGCTTTCATACTTTTGAATATTCCTACTTACTGAAAAGAACAATCTAGACAAAGACTGAAAGCTACTCTAACTACCTACCCTACTCCCTTACTCCTCCTGCTCTCCTCATTCCACTCACTTCCCTAGACTAATAACTCACTACACACACTTCAAGAGTGAGAAGTAGTAAGTGCGGGTGAAAGTGACTTACTAAAGAAGAGAAAATCACTACTCCTCCTCTCACTTCAATGCAAAAAGCTACTTACCATCACACGAATGCCTCGGTTTGATTCGACACTCCCCGGCAACGGCGCCAAAAAATGTGTGTACCTAAGAACCAACTTAGGGACTTGTGGAGAAAGAGACTATACCTCAATCCCCCTCAAGTGCATATAGTGGGGATTCACGCTTTAATTATCAATCCGATGAGTATCAAAACCTAGCCGAGTGTATGAAGACATGCATTCAAATGACGATCAATGCAAATGAGTTACTCAAGGAGTGCAAACAAGGCAAAGACTAATCCAAACAAGCTTCAACTGTCAGTCATGGTGTCATGATACTTGGAACAGCAGCCAACAGTAAATTGAGCTTTTTTCTCAGCTTCAAACTCCAAATATAGCAAATAGCATATGCATTTTGAAGCTCTCAAAAAGACGCATCCAATGGCGGTATTCTCACTCAATTCTGATGATTCTACTTCAAGTTATGAGCAAAATACTGAGCCACGGGAATGACCTTCCTACACTTCAGTACTTCCTACACTCCGCACACACCTTAACAACAGTAAACAAACACTTTCATGGATAGACAACACTTCCTAACACTCTTTCCAAGCAACACACATGCATACAAGCTCACAAAGAAGAAGATACAGAGAGGAGAAGACACAAATTCGAAATTTTGTGCTCTTGATTCTCACAATGGCAAAAAGTCTTTACAAAGAGTCACAAATTGACTTATATACTTGTGCCCTAAAAATGGTCCTTTCATACAAGAGACAGGCACTTTATTCACTAAAAGATTAATTTCCTACTAATTTACATGGGTAAGCTTCTAATCTTCTGTGGGGATGCATCTAGAGGACTCCTCTAGTGCATTTACATCGGAAAATATATTACAAGAATGGTTATGATACAAAAATAAGGTGTCCAAATCGGAAAAATTTTGGGGCCCTTCTTTTTCTCTGCCTTGTGCTCTCTTTGCTCTACAACATACACAAAGGAAAGACAAGCATGCACACACACACCTCACTCTCATCCTCTAAGACTAAATACAAATATGCACAAAGTCTAAGAGAAAAGAGAGTTCTTCCATTCATTTTAAGGTATATACATGAAGCTCACATCAAACCCAGAGCTCCCCTTTTCAAAAATGAGCTTCTACATTTATAGGCTAAGCTCATTTCTCATGTGCTCCTATGACTAGTAAAAAATGGGGCATGTGCTTTAGCTAACATATCTTTAAGAGATCTTGGCAAATATTCCCTCTAACAACCATATCTCAAAGAAATATGTGCGTGGAGATTTTTCTACCTATCTTCCAAGAAGATGAATAATTATAAGCTTCCAAAGCTTACTTTAGGAGAAATATTAAGAAGTGACCCAAGAGAGAGTTCTCATGTTAAAATCTAAATATACACAAACAGGGGTATTTTCATGGCCAAAGCGGGGTTCTCATGCACAAAGGATGATATGTGCACCCCCTATAACCCAATAGCATTCCTATGGTACTAGGACCAATAGAAATCGTGTCATAACTCATCTCAAAAGGATATGTGTAAGTCACTTTATGAGGTCTATTATTATAATAAAACTCTACTAACAACAAATGACTATCTCAATCTATCTACCTCTCATACATATATGCCCTCAATATGTACTCTAGAATATGATTGACCCTCTCAGTCTGACCATCTCTTTGTGGATGTTCACCACTACTCATCTTCAATGACAGTTTTAATTTCTCAAATACAAACTTCTAGAAGTGTCCTATGAATCTAACATCCCTATCTAAAACCATGGATGTCAGTAGCCCATGCAATTTGATAACATGATAGATGAATATCAACGCTACCTATGGAGCTTCTACCATCTCTTGTGTGGGTATAGAATAAGCCATCTTACTCAATCTATCTAGCACTACTAGGATAGCATCTCACATCCTTTGGGTCCACGATAACCCCACTATGATGTCCATGGATACACTATCCCATTTGTGCTCTAGAATTTATAAAGGGTGTAAAAAAACATGGTGTCTTAACCCTTTCTGGCTTGTTGATTTGAGACATGAAGCGTTTTTTAACATGTGTGGAAATCTTTGGTGAATTTTCCACCAAAATGTTCTTATAAATAGTACACAAATAACATCATGATTATTACGCATTACTTTTCTTCTCAAATCCCAAGCATTTGATATGCAAACCTTTCCTTTTCATTTAACTATTTCATTCTCCATTGAGAAATCGGAATACAAACTTGACTTGTTTTTCTAAATAGAAACTGTGGTATGGAATCTCCTTTCTCACTAAGGATTGAATCATTTCTTTGAGTATCAAGATGAGTTTGTGTACTTGGAGAAACTGTGGTATGGAATCTGGTACTTTAAGAAGTATCACCCTATATTTATTAGTATAGTCCTAAACTTTTTGGTTTCTCTTACTAATGAAAAACCAGGCATCAAGTGCCTTATACCTCTCGTTTTGTGGTATAAAGTTATTATAGAAAAAGATTTTAAATTTTTCCCAAGTCCTAGGATCTTTCTTATCTTGTTCTATTTTATGCAAGAACCTATGGGCAATATCCATGAGATTATATGTGGGTAACGTGTGCCTATCATCCGTGATATGGCATAAGTAGAAGCACTATTGAACCACTTCTCAACAATGACAATAGTATGTATACTAGTAGAGCCATGATAATGTGGTGGATTAAGATCCTTGAGCTTTCATCTGACCTCTCTAACTAGGACACCCTTGCCAAAGATTTCTGGAGTGTGACACTCACTTAAAGCTTCCAACTCGATCCTTAGAATCCCAATCTCACACATATCTTCCTCTTTCTGACAACCACAAATGTGCCATAAGATAGTGTGAAGCATGCTTCCTAAGTGTCATATTCTACTGCTCATGGTTTATATAGTATCTACTAGATGCTCGGCCATGTGCATATCCTCCCTAATGTGGCGATGAAGGTCCTGATTTCACGTCTAGGAAAATGTAAGATCTTTTCTTTGTATGTTTTTAAGTGTTTTTTATGTTTTTGTTTTTATGTGTCTATTTACACTTAATATAAATAGAGGTAGTGGAAACTAACAAATCACAAGCCTTTGCATAAAAGAGAAACAAAATAAAAATCTAGTATTAGCATGCTCTCTACTTTCATGCATCAAAAAGACATCCGTAGAAATTTTGACAAATTTCAGCAACATTTCAATAGCAAAATGATCATATGAAGAAATAATTGAAGTGCTCTACACGCACTTTAATCACAAGTGTGTTGGAAGGCACACAATAAGCAACCAAAAGACCAAAGAGAACCACATGCCCTTTACAAAATCCATGTGCTTGTGGCATGAATATCAATTTACATACAATCACTACATGCTCTTGCTTTCTCCTCAGCATACCTACAGTAAAACTATGTTACCATCCTATTTCACAAAAAGTGTAGAGACTCACAAGCATATATACAAGCATACATGCATGTCGATGATGATTGATGCATAAAAGAGACTTATAATGCATGTATTGATAGGAAAACATATCTATGGAATGAAGAAGTCCACTTGTAGATCTAGTGCAAGAGCTGGAAGTGATCATCAATCACCCTTCTTGAGTTCCCAATTTGAAGTCGATCATCCTCATGCCAAAACAGACATCCTACAAATCTCCTTGACTATGAAAAATCAAACTCAAAGTTATGTATAGATGATTTTCTAAGGCTAAAACATAGTTTCTAGGTCTTCCTTGGATAGCTTTCAAAGTAAGGATTCCATACGACTTGGAATCACTCCATCATATAACAAATGAAGGAGTCATGGTCATTTTAGTGGAGTTAGGTACTTCAAATAGAGCCTTAAGAGGGGTTATATGAAGAAGATGACTCCCTTTTGTCTCCTTTCATGGAGTTGCACGTAGGTAGAGATCCCCAAATGCATGTGTTGGAAGCAGCCAGAGGCACAGACGACACGGAAGCATGTAACGACAAAGCAGGGAGCCAGTCGAATCGTTTTTCAAATAATTATGTTTTCAAATACTTTCCGAAAACCTCCAACAGTGATTTTTATCACTATTGTAACATATGTAACATAGAAAACCCCATTTTGTAATCCATAGCTCCATTTTGTGCAAGCCGAGGAGTCCTCGAGCTTGAGGAGCTTAGGAAGAACAAGCGTATCAATTTTCGTCATTTTTAGACATCGTTTACCCTTCCAAATAGCATCTAGGACCTAATTTTTAACTATGCCGGTCACTAGATGTGAAACCGATCAAAACTAGTCTAGAAACTATAAAAAGAGCTAGAGAGCTCATTTTTGAGGTTAGCTTGTTGGAGTTTAGAGTTCTTTTGAGCTTGTAATAGTGTTCTTGAGTAATAGAGTTGATTTCTCACCTTCCATTGTGTCTTGCTTGTCTCTTCGTAGTGTGTGTGTATGTGTGTGTGCATTTCTATGCTTCTCACCTTCACTCTCACTTCATCTCACATTCACAATCTTCATATCACTCCTATCTCTTCCGCGGATTGACATTAAGGAGGTGGAGCTTCTTAATGTGGTTCTCACCATTGTGCTAGAGCAACACCAAATTTGGCGCCGTTGCCGGGGATCGAGTCTAGGACGAATGTGTGATGGTAAGAGTATAGCAAGAAGTGGCGTTGGAAGGTAAAAATTTCAGTTTTTGTTGTTGTTTTTACTTAGTTTTTAGTGTTTTTCACCTCCCCCACACTCCATCTTCATCACCGCATCATCATCTTCATCTCCAAAAAAATCAGAAAATTCACCATATCCACCCATTCTCCTCATTTCCCCTCATTTGTGCATGCGAGAGAGTGAGAGAGAGCTTTTGTGCTTGTGTGTGCTTTTGCTTTCTTGAGTTTTCTTGCAGGTACAGAGCTCCAGTGCATCAGGAAGGCTGCAAAAAGGTAAAAACTTCAGTTTCTGTCAGAAATTTCCGTCTGTGTCAGACCATCGCGATGGTCTGCAAAGTTCGGAATTTGGAGAAGGCGACCACACCAGCGTGAAGAGCACACCTACGCCTACAGGAATCCATAGCTGCATTCACAAAATTTGCATTTTGGTGGACCATCGCGACAGTCTCTGACCATCGCGATTGTGTCACACCATCGCGATTGGCTCACGCCATCGTGACGGCTTGGCCGGACCATCGCGACGGTCTCTGACCATCGCGATTGTGTCACGCCATCGCGATTGGCTCACGCCATCGCGCCGACGGTGCCACGTGGCAATCTAGACCATCACGACGGTGCACTTCAGACCATCGCGACGACACCCTTACACCATCGCGACACTTCAAAAATTCAGACCATCGCGATTGGCTCACGCCATCACACCCAGACCATCGCGATTGGCTCACGCCATCGCGCTCAGACCATCGCGACGGTTCACTTTGGACCATCGCGATTGTGCACGTTGACCGTTGACTGACGCCATCGCGACGGTGCACTTTCACGCCATCGCGATTGTGCAATTTCAGACCATCGCGACGGTGCAATTTCACGCCATCGCGACGGTGCAATTTCACGCCATCGCGACGGTGCAATTTCACGCCATCGCGACGGTGCAATTTCAGACCATCACGATTGTCCAAGTTCACACCATCGCGATTGTCCAAGTTCACGCCATCGCGATTGTGCAATTTCACGCCATCGCGATGGTGCAATTTCAGACCATCACGATTGTCCAAGTTCACGCCATCGCGATTGTGCACCCTCACGCCATCGCGACGGTCCCAGACCATCGCGATTGTGCACCCCCATCGCAAATTTTAGGGTTTCAATTTTTGGCCATTTTTGGGGCTATTTTTGGGAAATTTTTGGGTGGTTAGACTCATAGGAGACCCCTTAGCTCATATTTGGAGAAAAACCTGTTTGTCAGTTTTTACCCCCCAGGGCCTGAACGGTCATAACTTTTTCATCCGAAGTCCGTTTTTTGAGCTTAATAGCTCATTAGAAAGCTCTCTACGAGTACTACGTGACCTCAACTGTTTTTTTCTTAAAGGATACGTCTATTTTTAGATAAGCTATTTTGAGGTTGACCTAGTTTGGGACTAGAAAGCCAGGGGGCAAACATTGAAAAGTTGGGCAAAAGGGAAGGGACTTAAAAGGTGTATATACTCAAATGCTTGATCATCCAACCGTGAAGAGCACACCTGCACCTACAGGAATCCAAGGCAGTGAAGGGCATAAAGCTTGGGAAGCGCGGCTTCTTGGGCATCAGAGCAACCAAAAAAGCTGACTCGAGGTTGGAAGATTACTCAACCCCCTCAGTCAATTCTTAGCTTAGGATAAACGTTGGCATTGTGGATTAAGACGATAGGAACGCCTCAAGTTCAAGAGAGTTAAATTTATCAAGTTCAAGACTAAAGTAAAGGTGTGTGACACGAAAACCTAAAGGAAAGAACCTAAGTCTGACGGAACGAGAACTCAAAGTACCACGGAAAGTCGAATTCCTGACGCATACATCAAGACAAGAATCTAAAGAAATTTAAAAGAATCAAGAAAGTGATAACAAAGAATCATTGACGATCTGAGCGTGTACTGAGTGTGCAAGGAACAAAATTAATGAACCTTAGATCGGGCAAACATATAGGTAAGTCAGACCGGCGAAGCCTTAGATCATCAGAGGCAAGTGTAAGAACTACTGCACGATCGTGGGCTCAGCAATTGAACACTAGTTATCCCTACGAGAGCTCAGATACTAGCGAATCAGAAATGGCATTTAGCACAGAAAGACCAGAAGAAGGGTCGAATGTAGCCTATTTAGAAAAACCAGAAGGACCCTATAGAACACAACTAGAGTTTCTCCGAACCAACCGATTAGGTGCTCGCATCTATGAGGATGGTTTGCGAAGGCAAGTGGTGCGAATGCACAACCCCGATCAACCCATTGGATTGGAACATCCAGTGGTGAAATTCGAGAGAGACGCGTACATAGACAAGGAAGGGACGATGTACATCTTAAGTACGCAGCCAAACAATACCAATGAGTTTGGCGTGATTCAACCAGAGACGGAAACTAAATCTCAAGGAAAAGAACCATTAGAAGAGCCTAGAACACCTAAAGGGAAATCTGTACTAACACGAGTACTAATCCCAGAATGGATCCCTCAGGATAACAGAAGCATAGAGTTGTTTGTAAATAAAGAAACTGATGAAGCCTTTTGGAGATACAAGACCGAAATACTTAGTGAGGTAGGTATCATCACTATATACGAGTTCAAGGACCCGGATACACCTGGAAAGGTTGTATACCTGGATGAGACTTCAGAAAGAGTCTTTGTGGTGCCTGACCGCGCTAAAAACACATACACATGGAGAGGTGAATTGGTATTCCCTCCATCTAGAACGAACATGAATACAAGTCAACAAGGGGCAGGAACATCCTCAGCCCATGGAAATCAAAGAGAGGGAAATAAAGAGAGACCGGAAGTAAGCTTCACTCAACCCATAGGGAGAGATAGAACAACCACGAACACTAATAGAGCGGATAGACAAAGAGATCATGGAATACTAGGTGGTAGAGATGATTTTCCTCTACCTAGACCACGTGAACACGCAAGAATACTGAGACCCACTCAATTAGTGAAATCAATGAAGAATTACTTTGATGGGACAGGAGATCCCTATGACCACGTCGCAGAATTCAAGCAAGTGCTAAGAGCTGAACAAGTTGAAGACATGTTCACGCAATATAATGCATTTGGACTAACGTTAAAGAATACCGCTTTAACTTGGTTCCAACCTCTGCAACAAAGGCAATTTAGAGACATCCATCACTTTTTAGAGTCATTCATCACTGAATTCTCTAAAAGTGGGATTAGACATGATACGTCTTTGTTGATTCATAGCTTCAAACAGACCCCTCAGGAAACAGTCAGACTGGCAGGACGTAGGTTTAGACAATATGTTGAACGATGTCCAATGCAAGAGCTATCCTCACAAGCTAAGCAAGTGTCATTGTTTCTAGATGGCTTGTTGAGCTCTAAACTACGCTCCTACGTGTACCTAAAAGAACCCAGAACGCTAGAGCAATGTGTGAGAATATGTATAGACATTGAGGACAACTTAGGAGACGAGTTGGAACTCTCGAAGGTCTATAAGGACTCAGACTGTTCATCTCTAGCAGCCACAAAATTGACTAGCTCGATAGAAGACCTAGCAGAAAAAGTGGCCCAGAAACTAGGAGTTTCTAGCAAACCTAGGGTGCTAATGAACAAGCGTTGTTACACCTGTGGTGGTGACCATATGGCAAATGTGTGTCCTAATGCACCACAACCTCAAGCCAACCCTAGTGGCCAATATTGTACAATTGAGAGAAGATACACGAATCATACGGCTCAGGACTGCCCATACAACAAACAGACAGTGAGACAGAACTACCCGCAAGCATACCCGCAGCCAGGTAGGTATCAAGGCCAATACAATGCTCAGCCTTATTACTATAGGCCTCCTCAGAACTACCCATACCAGGCTCAACAGAGACCTCAACCTGTCTTAGCTCAGCATCCACCCCCACCAGCGAATGTCATCTCAGTCAAATACGCTGCTGCAGAAGAGAACCTAAGTAGGGCCTTAGTGCCTTCTTCACCTTTGATCACAGAGAGTGACCCACACTCAAATAGTTTTGACTCTACGCATGTAGATAGTCCACCCGCAGAAAGTCAAGACAATTTGTCTTCCATACATAAATATTCACATGAATTTTTGAGAGAAATCCAAGAAGAGAAATGGAGAAAGGAACAAGGAACACACCCTCCTATTCAAGAAATAGACGACTTGCAAGAACAATTTCCCCAAGACATTCCCTCTATTTACGATGATGTAGAGGAGGAACAACTGAGTGAACACACAGCTTTTGAATCTAATTCGTTACAAGAATTGCCTCAGTTCACAGGACCTTGGGAAGCAAAGTCTATTAGTATGAGAGCACCCACGATAATAGTGAGGAATGAAGAATCAGTAATCCCTAGAAACACGGAAGTGATCAAGAATACTAAAGTACAATGTAACCTCACTCTAGAGGAGTTGCTGAAGATAAAACCAGAATTGTGGAAACATGTAGCAAATCAATTCTCTGAGCTTGCTACTACTCCCTCACAAATAGGATCACAAAATAAGGTACCAGAGATACCCGTAGAAAAGATCGGAGATGTAAGTGAAGGAGAGGAAGGTAACACTTATCTTCCGATAACCCATCAGGGCTACACCACGAAAGCCATCTTAGATTCAGGAGCCGGAGTAGCCATAGCTACCACCGCTTTATGGAAACGTTGGGGTAAGCCAGCATTGAGACCCACCAGGATGAAGCTACAAATGGCTGATGGACACATAGAAAAACCATTAGGCTTACTAGAAGCCATATCTCTCACCACTTGTGGTGTAGAATTTGAGCATACTTTCGCCATTTGTGACTTTGCAAAAAATCATGCTTATGAGATGATATTGGGACGACCATTCATGCGTCAGTTGCAAATTGTACAAGATTGGGGAACCAATTCTTTGTACTTGCAACATTTAGGAGTGACTACCAAAGTCAACCTTAAAGACTATTCACATCGAGATGTACCCCCAATACAATGGAATACCATCCATAAGACACCAGTAGAAACAGAATCCGTGCACTCATTAGAATCAGATCCTTCTTGGTTGCATGAGGATACCCATTTATGGATGTGTAAAGTAGCCAAACAAGAGGAAGAAAGGTTAGAAGCCAGGACCTTAGGTGCAGAACAAAATCCACGAACCCTTCAGGATCCAGCCTATGCACCTGTAGTATTTCCAGACGAAGAGTTTGAACCCCATGATTGGGCAGAAATCCTAGCAACCATGGATGTAGCCATCAATGAAGAACAATGGACACCCCACTGTGACGAGGATGGCTATGACATTTCAGTTTTCACGATAGAGCCAATCATGTGCGATGCAATTTTAGAAGAGTGTGAACCTAACACTGATGCATTTGAGGATGCAAGCGATTTTGATTTAGAATCAATTATCATGGACCCACCCTTTGCATCAGAGGAAGAATATTTCTACGAAGTAGAGACTCACCCTCAGAGACACGAGGAAATTACGAATGAGGTGAGGTTAGCCACAGAAGTGACTAACAAGAGTGAAGGCAAGAAAAGAAAGAAGAAAGAAACCATGTCAGAAAAAGAAGAATCTTTGTTTGAAGTACCCGAGAATTTCAAGAAGTATGAAATCGAAGATAGAAGAATCATGGTACGAATGCCTAATAGAAAGGCGAATGACGGTCAAGTATATGATAACCGAGAGAAAACTAAGAAAATAATAGTTGCTATCGAAGGAGAAGAAGAGAAATGTACATACATAGGGCATGATTTGACAACTGAAGAAGAAGAAGAGCTAGTTGCCCTATTGCGCGAATATAGAGATGTTTTTGCTTGGAGTTACAAAGATTTGAAAGGAGTAGATCCAGATATATGTTCTCATAGAATCCCTATGACTCCAGATGCAAAACCGACAAAACAGAAATCGTACACGTATAATGATAACTACGCTGCGAAGATTAAAGAGGAGATAGATCGCTTGATAGAAGCAGGATTCATTTACGAAATTGAGCATACCGAATGGGTATCTCCCATTGTGGTAGTGCCCAAGAAGAATGGAAAATTGCGTGTGTGTATTAACCTTAAAAAAGTTAATGCCGCCACGATTATAGACAGTTATCCTCTTCCTATCACGGAACATCTATTGGAAAGAGTTGCGGGCAAGGAAGTTTACAGCTTTCTTGATGGATTTTCAGGCTATAATCAAGTAGCCGTTGCTCCAGAGGATCAACACAAGACGGCATTTGCCACTGAATGGGGCATATTTGCATTTCGTGTAATGCCATTTGGCTTAACAAATGCACCCGCCACTTTCCAGTGACTCATGTGTCATGTTTTTAAGGAATTCTTACGCAAGAGCTTGGAAGTTTATGTCGACGACTTATGTGCTCATTCAAATGTAAGACATACACATATCCCAGAGTTAAGGCAAATATTTGACAAATGTCGAGAATATCAGGTTTGTTTGAACCCAGAAAAATGCGTTTTCATGGTCAGACAAGGCAAAATTCTAGGACACATTGTGTCAAAAAATGGAATCTCTATGGATGAAGAAAAGGTGAAGGTAATTGCAGAACTACCTAGACCAACTAATGTGAAAGAGGTACAAGCATTTATGGGCCATTGCGGTTATTATAGGAGATTCATACACATGTATGCAATCATAGCCAAGCCTTTGTACTCTCTTTTAACCAATTTTGAATGGACAGATGAATGTGAAAATTCATTCAATGAACTTAAACAACGCTTGTGCTCAGCACCTATATTGACTACCCCAGATTGGAGTAAGCCATTCCATGTACATGTGGATGCATCCAATTACACCATAGGATGTGTGTTAGCACAACCCACGAATGAAGGTAACATAGATCTCCCCATAGCTTACGCGAGCAGACAATTGAACGCAGCAAAAAGAAATTACACCACGATGGAACGAGAAGGATTAGGGATTATCTACGCAGTAAAGAAGTTTAGGCACTACTTGTTGGCCAACAAATTCAAGTTCTTTACAGATCATCAAGCCCTATTGTATTTAGTCAACAAACCATGTAACACGGGACGACTAATACGTTGGTTTCTATTACTCATGGAGTATGATTTTGAAGTCGTAGTCAGGAAAGGAAAGACACATCTTAGAGCTGACCACCTTTCAAGATTAACCTCAGGAGAAGCTCCTCAAGGAGTAGCGGATGATCTACCAGATGCATACTTGTTTAATCTTGAGATAGCACCAGAATGGGCTAAGCCTATAGTCCCTATTCTCACATACGGACCCAAGAATCCTAGGATAAAGATCAAAGAGGGAGAGATTACCAAGTCTCAGAGATACCAAATAATGGCAGCAAGCATATATAAACAGGATAATCAAAAGATTCTTGCTTGTTGTGTAGATGAATCAGAACATGCAAATTGGTTGCAATTAGCACACATAGGTGCATTAAAGCAACATCATTCAAAACATCGAACATTACAGACTTTGCATAGATTAGGAGTATATTGGCCTTCGATGGAAGCAGATGTCTATAGGTTGTGTAAAGAATGCAACGTTTGTTGTGAAAGACCACCAGTAGAGCATGCTACACTATATCACGTGTCTCTCACACCAGACTGGAGTGAACAGTTAATGACATATTTGAGGACGAAGACATTCCCTCAAGGAATGACCTTAGCTCGACAACGCAGTTTGGAGCAGGAAGCTCAAGACTATTCACTTATTGGCGATAACCTATACAAAAGAGGACGAGATGGATATCTACGACAATGTGTTCATGAGAGCGATTATCTGAGCATACTAGAGACTGCACACCAAGGTGTTGCAGGAGGTCATTTTGGACCCGATAGGATAATCAAAGCTATCCTCTTTGCAGGATTATGGTGGCCCACTCTTCACATGGATGCTCATACCTATGTAAAGAGATGTGATGTGTGCCAAAGAACTCAGTTTCCTACTCGCAGAGATGAAATGCCATTGAAACCCATGATGGGCGGACGTGCATTTTCTAAGTGGGGTATAGACTTTGTAGGACCCATTAACCCCCCTGCAAAAGGTACACATGCTAAATACATTATTGTTGCCACAGATTATCTGACGAAATGGGTAGAGGCAAAAGCCACAAAAAAGAATGATGCACACACAACTGCAAAATTCTTATTTGAAAATGTCTTTACAAGATATGGATTGCCTATAGAGTTAGTGAGCGATCGAGGCACTCACTTTCTAAACCAAGTCATTGAATATTTGTTACAGGATTTTATGGTGATTCACAAGAAATCCGCACCATATCATCCTCAGGCCAATGGTCAGGCTGAAAGCACCAATAAGATCCTTTGTAACGTACTGACGAAACTCGTGAACAACAAACGTTCAGATTGGGACAAACAGTTACACCACGCTGTTTGGGCATATCGAGTGGCCTACAAGACCGTACTCAATGCAACTCCCTTTCAGATGGTTTTTGGTCAGAATGTTGTGCTTCCATTGGACTTCTTGATACCGACCCTTAAGGTTGCACAAGAACATCAGTGGACCGGCCATGAATTATCAACAAGAATAATGGACTTGGAACGATTAGGAGAAACCAGGCTAAAGGCAGCAGCAGGAATATACGCAGCAAAGAAACGACAGAAAGCATATTTTGATGCACATGTGAAAGATAAAGGCCTAAAAGAAGGAGATTTAGTTCTAGTATATACGCTAAAGCAACATGCACGTAAGTTAGAAAAGCGAGGTTATGGACCTATGATCATTAACAGACTCTCAACAAGTGGAGCAGTACAGTTAGCCACTTTAGAAGGAGATATAATGCCTAATTATATTAGTGGCTGTAGAGTCAAGCTATATCAGGAACCTCTTACTGAGGATATGCTTAGACGACTCACGTTGGCAAAGAAGCGTAAGGAGGAAGAAAATAGAATACGAGCGGAAGCTCAGGCAGAAGCAATAGAACGCATTAAACGCATGAAGTTAAGAAGACAAGGACTAGGGAGAGAACATTATAGCCATCTGGAAACTACACCCAGATATCCCATGGCCATGTGTGAGGTAAAGTCACGAACTCATCCTAGCATAGTGGACAGGAGACCATTCATTACAGTCAGGCTAGAGCACGACAACCCTTGCCAAGAGCTCAGGGCTTTAATTGACTCAGGTGCTGCGACTAGTGCTATTAGATGGTCCCACTATAAGGATTCAGGCATAGAAATGCGGCCAATTGAGGCATACCTTGTAGGGCTAGGAGGCATGGAAACCCCTTGCATGGGTGAGGTGGACCTTCCTATCCTCATTAAGGATGTGACCATGACAGCGAAGCTTCTAGTGTGCCATGATGACGACCTGATAGAACCCCTAATCCTTGGCCAAGATTGGCTATACAATCACTCAGTGGACCTCAATCTTAGACAAGGCTCCTTACAAATTGGAACCTTAGAACAGAAGCGAGTGATACCGCTTGACTTCCCTAACGGCATTCCGATTGAGGTTTGTAACCCTAGACCCTATGAAACGCATGCGACGGAAGACCGGAAGATCTTGGGTCAGACCAGTCATGTTACGTCTACACCAACCCACTAGGGCTTGGCTATGGACAGTTGTCAATCAGAAGGACGACAGGAGATCTTCCCTGGGGCTTCCTGCAAACTAGAAGGGGCAGCTACCCAACCGCTAGGGCAGATGAACACAATCAGCCGTCAGGTGGGCTGCATCAGCGGCCAAATGAGCACAACACCCTACTGTGCTCATCCTTCCAAACTTGCTGCGGACTGGCCTAGATTAAAGATAAAGAACGAATCACTTCCTAATGGGCAGGTCACGCAAGTGTTGGATCTCCCTTCTTTTCCAAAGCAGAGCGTCCATTGGACCTCTCAAACCCAACCTCGAAGGAGTCAACCACAACAGAGGAACCCAGACCGACGACACCACCAGACAAGGCAAGGAAAGCAGCAGTATCAACATCACAGAACAAGTGGCACGAAACAAATATGGGTGCCAAAAGGACAGCAACCACAAGCTATTGGCAACACTGCAGACGAGAGCAGGAAAAAGTTTCAACAGAAGCAGAGTCAGCATCCAAAGTCCCCTCGATCTTCTTCCCCAAGTACAAATACTCGGCAGATTTGGATCGCCAAGAAGTATCTTATCAATCGATCCACACCCATGCAGATTTGGGTACCCAAACAATGTATTATAGCCCAACCCTCAAGCCATGTAATGTATACCCCTCAGAAATCTATCCATCCCTCAATACCACCAAACCCGATACCCCTTTTTGTCAGAAACATACCACCCACTCCAAGACTCTTAGGAAATGGATACCGAAACGTATCCAGACATCTTCTTGTACCCCCTTATCTAACAATTCTCCCACCCCGTTTAAACTCCACCCTTGTAATAATTCACCCTCAACCAAACCTTGTATAAATTCACACACCATAACCCCACATCATGCATAATAAAAGCTCATCAAGAAATGTATGCATAATCTGAACCATGTAGGTGTCTAGAGACCTGCATTAGTTTTGCAAATAATCATTGCATCAATCACTTCACGACACTTGGCTACACGGGTTACACATCGGTTATGGAAAGGGATTGCGGTCTCACCTTAATGGGATCATAATTAATTTCCATACTAATGTGTTAATCTTTTGTAGCAGATCTTTTCCATTAGCTCATCAGTCATCATGCAAACCGAAGCAGGCCCATCAGAGGCTGGCCCCAGTGCACCGATGGCCACTATTGGAGAATTACTAGCAGAATCTTATCCTACGGTGCAACCACCAGAGTTTCAAGGTTTTCCACGACCCATGCCAATCGATGATCCTCCTAGAGGATACACCGAGAAGATTCATCGTAACTCTCATTGGTTTCAAGGCCTAGCAGGACCCTTAGCAGACGCTGATTTCATATTTGAGGCCAATTTGGCATTTGATCTTCGCACATGGACCAAGTACCAGTTCTTTTCACGAGAATTTGAAGGACTGCAGAATACACAAGATCTAACGCACGTTTGGGCACGAGCGGGATTTACAGAGTATTTTAGCGACCCTCTGCCTAAACCCGATTTTTACAGATGCTTTTACTTGGTAACCACCTTAACGGCTTCAGAGAACAAGGATCTACCCGGCACATTCATGTTACCATCCTTGGTAAATGATCCTCCATTTAGAAGGTTCTATTTGTCTAAAGATTTGATTCGCGCAGCTCTGAAAATACATGGAACACACACTCCAACGGAGAAAGAACGGCTAGTCCCAGAACAGATGAAGCGTGGTGATGTAACTAAGTGGGAGGATATTTCAGCTATAACACCTGAGCTCTCTAAGCCATTACGGATATGCATGCAGCACTTTGCTTTCCCAGCTCAGGATCGTTTTACCATGCCCCACAAGAGAATCTGGTTTGGATTATACTTAGCGTGTACTGGACCGCAAACGGTTGATCTAGCCAGCTGGATCATTGATCAGCTCTATTTGGCACAACATAGGTGGGAGCGAAAGAAGGTTATCAATGGGTGCTGCGCCCTCACCAGGATCATATATATGTGCTTGGCATATGATTTACCCATAGAGCGTGCCATGACCAGTGAGGAACTGAAAGCATTCAAAGGGACCACTAGGAAGGCTAGAAAGTCTAGCAAAGGCAGAGCCGGAAAGCGGATGAGAGGTACTATCCCGTGCCTACAAGTCCCAGCATCACCCTCTCCACAACCATCTCCAGAGCAGTCACCAACAGCAGCCACTCCCACGGTACCACCAATTCGTATACGGTTATCAAGACGAGTTACGCCGGAGGCCACCACCAGTAATGTTGCACCCCAAGCAGCCACACCCACAGAACCTATCACCACATCAGCTGAACTTCCCACCACTATTGGTGCGGAAGCTTTCTCTTTTCCAATACCGCATTTAGAACCAGGACAAGCAGAGCCACTGGACCAAACTTTTGATTTTGAGATGCCCGATGCATTCTCCAATGAGTTCTAGTTTTCAGAAGGACAATTGTTTTCTCAAGAATTTGAAAGACCTAGCTACCCTACCACACCCAGGGATCAGCCACAAGGACAGATCGTGTCCAGCTCTGATGACGAAAGAACAGCAACCGATGACGACGAAGGTGACGACGAAGCTAGCCAGGGAACACATGAATCCCAAGAGCAGGAACAGACAGATGGCCAAGGCCAACAAACAGACACACATGGCGATACAAGTACCCATGAAGATGAAACTTACGAGGCAGCAGCTTACACACTAGCTATCAAGAAGCTGTATAGAACTATGGAAAAAGTTTGGGCACGCAAAAAGCTGACAGAGGAAGAGAGTCAAACAATAATAGAACAAGAACTTGTCACAGGCGGATTCGAAGACGCATACATCAAAGGATTCAAAGAGTTAGTCAAATCAGTAGGCTCCAACGAAGCACTCAGGTACTTGCAAAGAAAGCCACTACCACAGTTTGACCCCCGCAGAGTACGACTACTTTGAAAGCCCGGCGAATACATTCGTGTACCAACCGGAGCACAATCTTCAGAACAAGCCAGGGAGGCACGCCTCGTCCCCGAAAGTTCATTGGCCGTAGAAACCATCTTTGTAGATTCCCCACCCCGCGCTACAGCTGTACAAACCTCAGTAGTCACTGAAGTACCGACCACCCCAACCGCTCCTCTCTCACCGCCCGTCCATCCAGCCTCCCCTCTTCACCCTCCTTCCCCCAGACCAACATCTTCATTCGCCGGTGGTGTTGCAGAAATCGTCTTTACGACCACTCACCCCACAATTCTCGCACCCATTAACCCTAGTCTACCCCCTCCCACACCCACCTTTCTACCCAACCCATTCCTTCATCAATCTTTTCCATCTTTCCCCACAACTCCAAGACCCCTCTTCCCATTCCCCCCGCCGTTAACCTTCTTCCCCGTCTCACCTCCCCGACCCACTGTAACCCCTCTTCCCCCTTTCCACCAAGCTGCTCCAGCCAGCCCCCCTGTAAATTACCCCTCAACATTTGTAAATCCCGTATTTACACCAGCACGAGCACCCACGATCACACCCATATTCACGGTCACCGCACTAGATACGTCCACTGACATGGACATCTCACCACCCACTGCACCATCACTACCTTCACTCACGGCACAAACATTTTTAGGCACATCATAATTTTCAACAATCACTACATCATCCACCTTCCCATCCCCATTCCCCATTCCCGTTGCATCTACACCAACTGCATCTTCATTTAGCACCCCATTAATACTCTCACCCACTGTAGATAATGCATTCCGACAGATGTTCATGTGTATGACGCAAGTAAGAGATGAGTTCACATCTCTTAGTGATAATTACCAGCAGCTGCAGAGAACAACCAATGACTTACAGTCGCAGCTTAATTTATTGTCTATTGAGAATGAGTTACCAACTGTTGGCTACATGATGGCTACAATTCGCCACTGGCTCCCTAGATTAAAGCATATGGATGATATAGTGGCGCATATGACTGTCAAAATTTTTGACATGATGCAAATGATTTTTAAAGTCTTTCGACGCATCAAGGCACCCCATGTCAACACCCCGGGCTTTGAGCATGGCAATTTCGATCTGGTATATGATATGAGTACAACGCCATCGCTACGGGTGTGTTATGCCTGGCACTGCAGAATAAAGTACCTACCGGCGTGCTACAAGAAGACATTCGAAGAGATGTTCACAACCGGCTTCTGGGAATACCATTCAGAGGTATTCATAAGCAGGCCTACACATTTATTACACTTATTTGCCTGTGAACGAATGGTCTATTCCACACATTATCAGCTCCCGCCACCGGAAGAACCGCAACCAATCGACTGGGAGAAACTCGAGGCAGATCTGGCCCGAGGCATTCGTATCTCCGAGCACACCCTCGCTCAAGACCTCCTACAGAACTATATCCGGCAGACCTCACAACAAGGTTCTGTCAGGGACGACAGAAGCGAGAGGGAGGGGGGTGTTGGAAGAAGCCAGAGGCACAGACGACACGGAAGCATGTAACGACAAAGCAGGGAGCCAGTCGAATCGTTTTTCAAATAATTATGTTTTCAAATACTTTCCAAAAACCTCCAACAGTGATTTTTATCACTATTGTAACATATGTAACATAGAAAACCCCATTTTGTAATCCATAGCTCCATTTTGTGCAAGCCAAGGAGTCCTCGAGCTTGAGGAGCTTAGGTAGAACAAGCATATCAATTTTCGTTATTTTTAGACATCGTTTACCCTTCCAAATAGCATCTAGGACCTAATTTTTAACTATGTCGGTCACTAGATGTGAAACCGGTCAAAACTAATCTAGAAACTATAAAAAGAGCTAGAGAGCTCATTTTTGAGGTTAGCTTGTTGTAGTTTAGAGTTCTTTTGAGCTTGTAATAGTGTTCTTGAGTAATAGAGTTGATTTCTCACCTTCCATTGTGTCTTGCTTGTCTCTTCGTAGTGTGTGTGTATGTGTGTGTGCATTTCTATGCTTCTCACCTTCACTCTCACTTCATCTCACATTCACGATCTTCATATCACTCCTATCTCTTCCGCGGATTGACATTAAGGAGGTGGAGCTTCTTAACGTGGTTCTCACCATTGTGCTAGAGCAAAAGCATGTGCAAGCTCGATTTCTATCTCGCATGGGAGTTAATCTGTGAAATTCTCATGGACATATAGCTATATATATCCCTCATCTTCAAAACTCAAGAGCAGAGGAGAGGAGAGGATATATACTCTATTGTGGAGTCATAGTACATGCTTGGTCCTCTCCTCAACATCTCCATCTCCCAAAGAAGATGATTGCAGCGGCTTCCCAATCTTTGCACATGTAGTGACTTAGAAAAAAAATCCCCTTTGTAAGTGCTAGATATCAAGTGTAAGATTCCTTCAAAAAACTCTCTCAAGAAGGCCTGACATTAAAGGCTTAATTAGTAGTGTATGCAGTTGTCCTCCCATCCATTGTATCCTCTTGCATGCAAGATTGTAATGATATGGAATGCTCTCGTGTGGACATGTGGCCATCATGCATACTCATTCCCATTAACCATTGGGTACCTTATAATATCCCTCGAGCAAGGGACTTTGGCTATACTTAGCCCTTGTCCCACACACATATATTAAGGTCTCTATAGACCAATTGTACAATTAATTTAATGTGATTTAAAAAATGTTAAGATGGGGTCACATGCATTGAGGACTCCAAGACAAATAATTTTTTTCACACAATCAAATAATTATTTACTCCAAATGACATGTGTGAAATCAAATATATAGAATGTTCTGAAGAATAATGTTTTTAGTAAGTGCTTGAAAATTCAGTTGAACAATTCACATCCTTATAACCAAATTTCTAGGGTCTCCTCCTTGCAATTGAATTTCTAATTAATTTTCAAGGTAAGTTGAATGTATTCTTGCTTATTCTCAAACTAAGTTTACAATACAAAGTGATCATGTATTTTAAATCTTGGGCCAAAGATTGATGTGGCTTAAGATCCAATTATGTGTCACTTTTTAAGATCAAATTCCTTCCAAGAGAAGTGTTGTCACACAAGAGCCAAAGAGGTCTTAGAGAACATGTAGGATAGTTCAATGAGAGTGAAATTTGCTCTTATCAATATCAGAATTTGAACGGCTCAAAGATAGAGACTGAGTGTGGACTTCCTTTGGGGCTCTATCGAGTCTCTTACCTCAATCCCAATTCACCATAATATTCAGCTCACTTGTTAAATAACGTCGACCCGATCAATAATGTTTGACCCTTAAAGGAGGTTAGTTGGTTTCGATCATGAGATTGGCATGACATAGATTCAAGACCCTACTATAGTGACACTCCAAGAAATTCTAGCAACAAAAGACAATCTAATCTTTGGTACCATTAGTCATAATCATTAATTCCCATCAAGAGATAGTCTCAATGCCTTTGGAAATATTTAAAGAATCCAAATAATTTTATAAAAATAGCTCTATCAATCAATTGGTGGGGTTTGAAGTTTACGGAAGCACATGAATAGCACAAGTAAGAAGAAGAAGCTTGGAGCCCAACACAATACAGAATGTATTACCGAGTGGATGTATAAAAATAAGTGACATGTTAGGGCTATAGGTGTATATACAAGACAAGGGAAAAAACTCCTAAAGAGGGAAAATAATGTCCCCCTAGTCCTAAGTGTGTTCAAACACACAACCACCAAAATATATCAACAAATCCCCTTGGAAGTGATATGGTGACCAAGGAGCTAGCACTCCCACATAAGGAAGTGTCAAACTATGAGGAAACACATCAATCCACAAAAGGAACTAAGCTAAAAGCTTTGCAAAAAGCTTCAAACTTCTCCCTAGGCAGAGCCTTTTTGAAAAGGTCTACAACATTATCCTGTGTGGGCACATAAGCGAAAGTGATATCCTTGCAATTGCCAATGCTTTCTGGGTGTTAGTGAAGATGGTGGTGGCAGAAGACTGGTCAACACTTAAATCATCCAAAAGGCATATGAGTCACACACATTCAACAGTCACTGTGAAAGCTACCTTATACTCAGTCTCACAACTAGAAGTGACCATACTAGGCTACTTCTTGCTCAACGAAGATATGCATGAGCTACCAAGCATGAATAAAAACCACTAGTGGACACATGAGTGACATAGAAATCAACCTAGTTTGAGTGAGAAAAAGCAAGTTAATCTGGTAGCAATGATCCCCCTTGAGATGAAACAACTAGTTGGGTATCACTCAAGTAGCAAAAGATGTGCTTAACTGCCTACCAATGCTTGACACTTGGGCAATGCATAAACTTTCTCATCTGAGATACAAAAAAATGAATATCAAAATGAGTTATACATTAAGTAAATCAAGCATCCAACAACCTATTGATAGACAACAACATTAAATGCACCTTCAACGTCATGAAGACTCAATCCTAAACTTATTTCCATAGGAGTGGCAATCAGTTTGCAATCATCAAGGCCAAAACACTACAATAATGTGTCAATATATTTTGTTTATACAAAGCTATTCCCCATTAACTCGCATAAATTGAATGCCCAAATAATGAGCACATGCCCAAAATGTATCTCAAAAGAGGCATGAAAATCATCCTTAAATTCAGAAATATGCTTCTCATTAGCATCAATGAATAGCATGTCATCAACATGTACAACAATATCAAAAGTACATCATTTGCACACTTAACATATACAGTTCTTTTAGTTGGACTAATCCCAAAACCATGTCTAATCAAGTGGCCATGTATCTTTTCATTATAAGCATGTAATTCTTGCTTCAAACCATATAATTCCTTTTTTAACATGCACACTTTGTTTTCATGCCCTTTATGCACAAAACCATGGGGCTAAAATACATACACTTCTTCATGTAAGTCATCATTCAAAAATGTAGTTTTAATTTCCAACATATGTACATTCCAACCATGATGAGCTACAATTGCGCAAATGTACAAATAGTGGTCATTTGGCATGTGTGAGCAAAGGTCTCGCCAAATCAATTCCTCTCTCTTGAGCATAACCTTTGGCAACAAGCCTTGCCTTATACATGTCAAATGTTCCCTCAAACTTATGTATCAGGTTGTATACCCATTTATTTAGTGTCAATGGCCTTTAAAGCACTATGAGATCCTAAAGGAGTACAATATAACAACCCTTTCATTAACAAGTGCATCATGTAAATCTGCATCAGAAATAGAATGATCTGCATCATTATTTGAAACCTATAAAGGTCAAGCAATTTCCTCATTCAGACCAACGCTTGATTGTCCACTTGTAAAAAGAGGCAGCAAGGTATCATACACATCCTTTGAGCTAACTAATGTCTCCTTGGATGATACAAATGATAGCCTTTTCTTTTTGAACTCAATACACAAAAAAGTACATTTCATTGCTTTATCATCCAACTTTCTACATTGTTGTTCAGGCACTAATGGCATATGCCAAACAACCAAAGACATGTAGATAAGCAAGAGATGGCTTGCAACCATGTGAAGCTCATATGGAGTGATGGATTGGATTGCTTTGGTGGGACACCTGTTAAACACATATGTTGCACACATAATAACCTCAAACTATAAGTTATGTGGCAAAGCCTAACTTTTGACCATAGACCTCACCATCTCCATGAGAGACATCTTCTTTCCTTTAGCAACTCCATGTTTTATCCAACGCTCAGCAAGAAATGCATGAAAATCAAAAGACATGTATTCCCCCCCTTTGATCAGAACAAATGGTGTCCAATTTACACGTTGACAAATTTTCAACCATAACCAAGAACTTTACACGGATGTTTTATCCCACACTCAACCAAAAATGCATGAAAATCAAAACACATGTATTACCCCCTTCCATCAGAATGAAGGGTGTCCAATTTACATGTTGACAAATTTTCGACCATGACCGAAAACTGTTTGAAGCATATAATCACTTCAAACTTTGCTTTCAATGGATACACCCGTGCATGCATGGAGAAGTCATCAGTAAAGGTCATGAAGTAAAGCTATTTCCCAAATGAAGGTGTTTGCATGAAAGAACTACCATTAACAATAGTCAAAATGATCTTACCAACTCTAATTACAAGATAAGGGTTCTTAACGCATGTGCCTAAGCACATCCCAACAAATTTGCTCTTACAAAGTTGCTCTGCAATAGATAAGCACTTACAACTTCGTTACAAGTTGCATGTGCCTAAGCATCTCTGCCATCCTAACGAAGTTTCTCTACAATAGGTGCAACACGAACCAAAGCATAACCAAATTATTGAAGATCATCATCATCATCTACATCACCTTCAATAACTGTATTTGCAAGTGTAGTGGGACGTTTCTCAATAGCCTACACAATATTCCACAACCCTTTTGCTACCAATACATATCGCATCAGATATGCCCACAACGAGTAATTAATACCATCCAACTTATCCTCAACAACCATGTTGGAGCTGAAGGACTCACAAGGCAAGGAAGCTTACGAAGGGAGTCAGAGAGAAGAGAAGGCACAAGCAGACAGAGTAGTCAACAACGATCTGGCAAGTAGGCCAATATTTTTTCAGGACATTAAAGCATATCAAAGAGGTGGACACACAAGGAGAAGGAGCAAGTAGGGAGCTCGAAGATATGTATGTCAAATCGTTAAAAGAAATCCCTACAACAATAGTGATTTTCATCACTAAAAGCCATTGTAAATACCATTTCATATTTTTGTAGCTCCATTTTGTGCAAGCCAAGGAGTCCTTGAGCTTGAGGAGCATTCGAAGTAGCTACCTACCAATTTTCATAATTTTTAGATTTCGTTTGAGTCTTCAAATAGGCCCTAGAACCTAATTTTTAACTAGGCCGGACACTAGGTCTGGACACGGCCAAAACCTAGTCAAAAACTATAAATAGAGCTAGAGAGCTCATTTTTGGGGTTAGCTTGTAATTTATCTAAACTTGTATGAGCACTTTTGAAGTAATCTAAAAGAACTCCATTGTCTCTCTCTTTGTCTTACCTTGAGTGCACGTGTGTGTGTATGTGTGTGCATGTTAGTGTGCTTCTCACTCATGCACTTGTGCCTTCACTTGCTCGAGGTCATCATACCATCCTCACGTCTTCCCGGATTGACATTAAAGGAGGTGCTACTCATCACTGAGCTACACCAAATTTTGGCGCCGTTGCCGTGGATCGAGCTTTGAGGACGAGCGTGTGATGGTAAGACGTAGATTTGAGACGTTGGCGTTGTAGGTAATTTCTTTACTTTTCTTATTTTTCTCTTTTTTACCTCACCACCATCATCACCATCATCATCCTCACCATATCCGATCTCCATCTCCATCATCGCGAAAAAAATTTTAGTTTTTTTATCATATCACCTTCTCCACCTCATTTCCCTCATTTCCCTCATTCCACGTGTGAGAGAGAGCGAGAGAGCGACTTGTGTGCTGTGTTTTTGCATGTTTTTTGAGCACTCTTGCAGGTACAGCTGCATCATCCCCTCCAGCATGCTGAGCAGGTACGGACACGCTCAAAAGTATCTCTGTGTCGCAGACCTCTGTCAATCGTGATCGATAGAAAGATCGCCCATTTGGTAAAACAAAGTGCACCACCATAATCTACATGATGAGCACATTCTAAATCACTAAAAATAGTTAAAAAATTCTGTGTTTCTCTGTCAATCGTGATTGACACCATCGATCGCGATCGACAGCCACGATAGACAACATCTGTCAATCGGGACAGACAGACCCTGTCAAACGCGACCGACAGACCTCACGACCGACTGACTGCCACGTAGGATTTAGTCAATCGTGATTGACACCATCGATCGCGACCGACTGAAAATTCATGATTGACACCAAAATTCACGTTGCCACGTGTCCATCGTGACGGACACATCCCCGATTGACTGAAATCACGGCGAAAATCCCGAAAAAAGTGTCGATCACGATTGACACCATCGATCGCGATTGACAGGACCCACGATCGACTATGTCGATCGCGATTGACGTGTCGATCGCGATCGACAGGCCTCGACGGACACCTCTGTCAATCGCGATTCACAAACCTGTTGATCGCGATTGACAGGCTTTTCGGCCAAAAAATTAGGGTTTTTTATTCCAAGTTTTGGGGATAGTTTTTGGGCATGTTGGTCTAGTAATTAGTGATTTGTGAGGTCCCTACACGTGTATTTTTGAGAAAAATCATGTGATCTGTTAGCCTATTTGAACCCCGTTTTAGCACCAGAACCTTGAACTGACATAACTTTCTCATACGAAATCCGTTTGCTGTGATTCTTGTCTTGTTGGAAAGCTCATGGGGAGTACAACCAAAACTTCCACTGGTTACGGTAAAATTAATATCAGGATTATTAGATATAGTATTTTGAAGTTGATCATATCCAGGGGGAACAAAACCAGGGGATCTCTAGAATTGTTTTCCATAAAGACAAAAGGCTAATTGGTATCTAAGTTACATGAATGAAAGTGCTTGGTTTTGTCCTTTGAATTTAAGTCTTGAGCTAATCTTGGGACTGATACAGGTCTATTGAGAGCAATTGAGAGCATCCAAAGCAAGGGCTTTGTGCAAGCTTGAGAATCGCGTTCTCGAGCACTAAAGAACAAGGGATCAGCAAGAAAGGTCGGAATATTCTCAACTCCCTTTGTCAATTCCTAGCTTAGGCTAAGTTCGAGTAGTGCTAGGAGTAAGTCAGGACACGATAGGCACGTGACAAGTCAAAGACTATCTAAGAAATCAAGTTCAAGAAAATAACCTGTGTGTGACCGAGAACTTTAAAGGAAAAGACTTAACGTGGAACGATCAACTTCAAGTGTGGAAATTAACTCAAATGCTCCTGACGACGTGATATCAGACAAGAGTATAAACACGATAATCAACATAAGATGGAATCAAGTAATTGGTACAAAAGAACCCAGCAACGAGGTTGTACTTGGGCAAAATAGGGGCTACTTAAATAGGCATATGAACCTTAGATCAGGACGGCATCTAGTAAGGGATAGACAAAGTCTTAGGTCTTCAGAGGCTAGCATTAATCATACTGCTAGGTCTTGGGCCCAGCAATTGAGCCACCACTCGCATTACCCTAGCTCTGAGACTAGTGAATCAGAGATGTCTCAAGGTGTGGAGAGACCTGCGGGGAGTTCAGGTGTGCCACATTTGTTTAGGGTGGAGGGCCCCTACAAGATGCAGCTGGAATACCTTAGGACCAACCGATTAGGTGCTAGCATCTATGAGGACGGCCTAGGAAGATCTGTGGTCCAGATTAAAAACCCTGACCAATCCATTGGAATAGAACACCCAGCTGTAAAGTTTGAAAATGGAGCATACTTGGACAAAGAAGGAACCATATACGTAGTCACCAGTCACCCAGATAGGACATACGAATTCGGAAATGTGATCCCAGAAGTGGACATAGGTGACCTGGAGCAAGGAAACATGGGTATAGAGCCTAGGACCCCTCGAGGGAAATCTGTTCTTACTAGAATCCTCAATCCAGAGTGGATTCCCTAGGATAATAAGAGCATAGATCTGCTCCTAAATCAAGAAACCGATGAAGCCTTTTGGAGGTATAAATCAAATAGGCCAAATGATGTAGGGTCAATCGTGATCTATGAGTTCAAAGATCCTGATAGCCTAGGCAGAGTGACCTACTTAGATCACGCTTCAGAGAGGATCTTTGTGGTTACAGAACATGACAGGCATGCTTATACTTGGAAGGGTGAATTTGTTTTCCCCCAACCAAGATTGAACGTGTCCTATGGTCACCTTTGACCTGGAACATCCCAAGCTCATGGAACTCAAAGAGACAGAAGTAGAGATAGGCCAGAAGTAAGCTTTGCCAACCCAGGGGGCAGAGAAAGAACGAGGACGGAAACAAATAGACTAGAACCTGAGGTACTTAGAGCTCCCAAGAATCAAAGAAATGCGGATGAGTTCCCTCTACCACGACCTAGAGAGCACACAAGGACTTTGAGACCAACTCAGCTAGTTAAGTCCATGAAGAACTACTTCGATGGCACTGGAGATCCATACGATCATGTGGCTAAGTTTAGGCAAGTCTTGAGAGCTGAACAAGTTGAAGATCTGTTCACGCAGTACAATGCCTTTGGTCTAACCCTTAGGAACACTGCCCTGACATGGTTTCAGCCACTAAACGAGAGGCAGTTCAGGAGCATAGACCAACTTCTAGAGGCATTCATTATCGAATTCTCTAAAAGTGGCATAAGACATAACACTTCCTTCCTGATTCACAGCTTCAAGCAAACCCCTCAAGAAACCGTGAGACTTTCTGGAAGAAGATTTAGGTAATACTTAGAGAGATGCCTTGTCCCTGAGTTACCCACGCCAGCTAAGCAAGTGGCTTTGTTCTTGGATGGATTGCTAAGTACCAAATTGAGATCATATGTGTACTTGAAGGACCCTACGACCATAGAAGAGTGTGTACGCATGTGCATTGACATCGAGGATAACCTAGGGGAAGAACTAGAGCTTTCCAAAATCTACAAAGACTCAGATAGTGCCTCTAGCCTCTCTTCCTCGCAATCCACATCAATTGAGGAACTTGCAGAGAAAGTAGCTCAGAAATTAGGTGTCACTAGCAAACAGATCCCAAGATTTGCCCCAGTGAAAAGATGCTATACTTGTGGAGGTGACCATATGGCAAATGTATGTCCCATTATGGCTCAACCCCAAGTAAATCCTAGTAGCATGTACTGCACCATAGAACGAAGATACACAAATCACTCCGCACAAGACTGCCCATACAATAAGCAAGCGGTTAGGCAAACCTACCCTCAGCCATACCAGCAAGGCAGATACCAGAGTCAATACCCACCCCAACAGTATACTAGGCCTCAGCAAAATTACCAACCGCAATATCAGACCCAATTGAGACCCCAACCAGTGCTAGCACAGCAACCACCTGCTCCTACTAATGTGATTCCGGTAAAGTATGCTGCTGCAGAAGAAAACCTGAATAGATCTATAGTCCCAGTAACACCATTAATCTCAGAAAGTGATCCCAGTGACCATAGCTTTGATTCTACGCATGTTGATAGTCCCCAGGCTTACTACATGCAGTCTCCTGAACATGGTGAGTCCTACTACAGTGAGGAACCGAGTGAACCTAATTGGGAGCCCGAGTATACTAATGTCATGTACGCAAACCCCAACTCTAGACCTCAACCTAGGCAAGTAAGACCCCCATTTCCTAGAGAACCATGCTACAGATGTCAGGGAGATCATCTCATTTGTGATTGTCCCTTGCCTCCACCTACACAACCCCTGTCAGTGACGATCCAAGGCTATTGCCAGGAGTGTGGAAAGGAGCATCTCTTACGAGACTGCCCAAAGAATCCTAATAATATGCCGACAATCACTCCTATCAATGTTGTTGGGTTAGTTGTAGACTCCACAGGAAGTGTGACTTCCACTACACCAGTGCAAGTGATCACTAGAGCCCAAGCCTTGCAGCAGAACCAAAGTGTAGGCCAGGAAAAATAGCCCAGATGTTAGTGAAACGGAGAGCATGACAAAGAAGAGGACTAGAGCTTGGAGAGATAGTCGTGAAAGAATGAAAAGGCAATGGGCAAAGAAAATGAGTGAACTTGAGGAAAGTCTAAGAGAAACGAGAGCCAGGATAACCGAACTCACATCTCAAACTCCCTCTCACACTACCCCACCTCCACCATTCCCAACTCCATTCGACCCACCACCTTCCAACCCGCCTCACCTGATCCCACCACCCCCTAGAGTAGGATCAGTCCTAGCATATCCCACTCCCGAGGACCTAAACATGATGCTTAAAGCATATCAGGCCAAAATCCAAGATGGGCCAAACGTAACTGATCATGGAAAGTGCTACCCTAGAGCAGAATTAGAGCTTGAACGAACTAAAATTTGTGCTAAGATGGTGGGGTTGGCTCAAACCATGTTTGAATCCAGCCGCCTTTTTAACATATCTAGCTCAACCAAGACGCAGCTGCACTTTGAAGGACTGTTAGAAAGAATAGAGAGGCTAATTGCACAATCAGAAAAGGAACCCGCCTCTCAACACAAGGACAAGGCAAGTGAAGGAGTAGGTCTTCTTGCCCAGGAAGCCTATGTGCCTAACTATACGGAGCCAGACACATCATCTTCTATGAATCGGTTCACACCCGAATTCCTACGAGAGATTCAAGAAGAAAAATAGGCTAAAGAAAGTGAAGTCCCTCCTCCCATTGAACTTGTGGATGTTGCACACGACCAATTCCCACAAGACATCCCATCCATTTATGAGGAGCAGGAGAGCACCCAATCTCAGGAAAGATTGGACTTTGAGTCTAACTCTCTACAAGAATTACCCCACTTCATAGGCCCATGGGAAGCTAAGTCTACTTGTATGAGAGCACCCACGGTCATGGTACGAAATGAGGACTCAGTCATACCTAGGAACACAGAGGTAGTGAAAAACACTAAAGTACAGTGCAACCTCACCTTAGAAGAACTACTCAAAGTGAGGCCAGAGCTATGGAAACATGTAGCCAAACAAGTACCAGAAATAGCAAAACCTCGTTCCTAGGTAGGATCCCAGAAAACAGTGCCAGAAATACCATTGGACAAGATAGGGGACATGAGTGAGGGCGAAGAGGGAAACACATATCTTCCTATCAACCATCAAGGATACACCACCAAGGCCATTCTAGACTCAGGCGCAGGAGTTACAATTGCTACCACTTCCCTATGGAAGCGTTGGGGCAAGCCAGCACTCAAGCCCACGAGGATGAAATTGCAAATGGCCGATGGTCACATAGAGAGACCCTTAGGGCTGTTAGAAGGAATAACTCTCACCACATGTGGTGTTGAGTTCGAGCATACATTTGCTATATGTGATTTTAGCAAAAATCATGCCTATGAAATGATCTTGGGACGACCCTTTATGCGACAGTTGCAAGTGGTACAGGATTGGGGAACCAATTCCTTGTACCTACAACACTTAGGTGTTATGACCAAAGTGAATCCCAAAGATTACTCTCATAGAGATGTCCCTCCTCTCCAATGGAATCCCCTCCATAGAGCCAAAGATGATACGGAATCGGTGCATTCCATAGGATCAGGATCCTCATGGATGCATGAAGACACCCACTTATGGATGTGCAAAGTAGCAGTAGAAGAAGAGAAGAGAGAAAAAGCCAGAGAGGTAGGTTCAAAAGAAACACATAGATCAATTCAAGACCCAGCCTATGCACATGTAGTCTTTCCTGTCGAAGAATTTGAACCCCACGGCTGGGCAGAAATCCTAGCAACAATGGATGTAGCCATCAATGAAGAACAATGGACACCTCACTGTGATGAAGATGGCTATGACATTTCAGTCTTCTCCATAGAGCCGATCATGGGAGAGGCAGTGTTAGAAGAGTGTGAACCTAGCCCTGATGCATTTGAGGATGCAAGTGACTCCGATCTAGAGTCAATCATCATGGACCCACCTTTTGCATCAGATGAACAATACTTCTATGAAGTAGAATTTCAATCCCAAAGGTATGGAGAGCTTACAAATGATGTAAGGCTAGCCACACATGTGACCCCGAAGGAAGAAGGAAAGAAAAGAAAGAAGAGAGAAGTCACACCAGAAGAGGAAGAATCTTTGTTTGAGGTCTCGGAAAATTTTAAGAAGTATGAGATAGATGACAGGAGATTCATGATCAGAATGCCTAAACGAGAGGCGCAATCAGGGGAGGCCTATGATAACAAAGAAACCACCAAGAAAATAGTGGTAGTCGTGGAAGAAGGAGAAGAGAGATGCACGTACATAGGCCATGACCTGACGGAAGACGAAGAGCACAAATTGATAGGCTTGCTAAGAGAGTACAGAGATGTATTCGCTTGGAGCTACAAGGACCTGAAAGGTGTAGACCCTAACATATGCTCACATATGATACCCATGACTTCAGAGGCTAGGCCCTCTAAGCAAAAGCCATACACATACAATGACAACTATGCGGCTAAGATCAAGGAAGAGATAGATCGCTTGGTTGAAGCTGGATTTATCTATGAAATTGAGCATACTGAGTGGGTATCCCCCATCGTAGTGGTGCCCAAGAAAAATGGAAAGCTGCGTGTATGCATTAACTTGAAGAAGGTCAATGCAGCCACAATTCGAGATAACTATCCGCTTCCTATCACAGAACATCTCTTAGAAAGAGTAGCAGGCAAGGAAGTGTACAGCTTCCTTGATGGATTTTCGGGCTACAATCAAGTAGCCATAGCTCCAGAAGATCAGCATAAGACGGCTTTTGCCACTAAATGGGGCATTTTTGCCTTTAGAGTAATGCCATTTGGGCTTACCAATGCACCCGCAACCTTCCAGAGACTAATGCGCCATGTATTTAAAGAGTTCCTGAGGAAGAACTTAGAAGTCTATGTTGATGATCTTTGTGCTCATTCCAACATTAGGCAAACCCATATTCTTGAACTCAGACAAATCTTTGACAAATGTAGAGAATATCAAGTCTGCCTGAACCTAGAAAAGTGCGTTTTTATGGTCAGGCAAGGCAAGATTCTAGGACACATAGTGTCAAAGAATGGCATATCCACTGATGAAGAGAAAGTGAGAGCCATAGCCGAGTTACCTAGGCCAAAGAATATCAAGGAAGTACAAGCTTTCATGGGGCATTGTGGTTATTACCGACGGTTTATACACATGTATGCCATCATAGCAAAGCCTATGTATGGACTTTTGACTAACTTTGAGTGGACTAATGAATGTGAGAATTCTTTCAATGAGCTTAAATGGAGACTATGTTCAGCACCGATCTTGACCACACCAGATTGGAATAAGCCTTTCCATGTTCATGTTGATGCATCCAATTATGCTATTGGGTGTGTACTCGTGCAGCCTACCGGTGAAGGTAATATGGATCTTCCAATTGCCTATGCTAGTAGACAATTGAATGCAGCTGAACGAAATTATACCACTACAGAGAGAGAAGGATTAGGCATGGTATATGCAGTTAAAAAGTTTAGACATTATTTGCTTGCAAATAAGTTTAAATTTTTTACTGACCATCAGGCACTGCTATATCTCGTAAACAAGCCATGCAATACAGGAAGTTTAGTAAGATGGTTTCTCTTGCTAATGGAATATGAATTCGAGGTTGTGGTAAGGAAAGGGAAGACTCATTTGAGAGCAGATCATCTCTCTAGGCTCACATCGAGCGAAGCCCCACAAGGAGTGTCAGATGACCTTCCTGATGCTTACCTGTTTAATTTGAAAGTGGTGCCACAGTGGGCTAAGCCATTAGTGCCAGTATTGATGTACGGACCTAACCACCCAGTAATAAACACACAGGATAAAGAGGTAGTAAAAGCCCAAAAGTATCACATCATGGCAGGAAGTATGTACAAGCACACAGATCAAGGGATCTTGGCTTGTTGTGTGGAAGAGGATGAGTACGCTAAATGGTTGCAATTAGCACATGTAGGTGCATTAGAGCAACACTACTCAAAGCAACGAACCCTACAGACACTAAGGAGACTCGGAGTGCATTGGCCGAATATGGAAGCTAATGTCCAAAGATTGTGCAAGGAATGTCCAATCTGCTGCACTAAACCACCTGTGGAACATGCCACTCTTTATCAAGTGTCCATAGTGCCAGATTGGAGTGAACCACTAGTATCCTTCCTGAGGACGAAAACATTCCCTCAAGATATGACACTAGCCAGACAAAGAAATTTAGAACAAGAAGCCCTAGATTACTCGCTCATTGGTGATAACCTATACAAGCATGGTAAAGATGGTTACCTAAGATTATGTGTCCACGAGAGTGAATATCTCAAGATCTTGGAAACTGCTCACCAAAGTGTAGCAGGAGGGCATTTTGGAGTAGATCGAGTGATCAAAGCGATTCTATTTGCAGGCTTGTGGTGGCCGACCCTTCACATGGATGCACATACCTATGTGAAGAGGTGTGATGTCTGTCAGCGAACTCAGTATCCTATACGCAAAGATGAAATGCCACTGAAACCTATGATGGGTGGATGAGCATTCTCTAAGTGGGGAATAGACTTTGTAGGTCCTATTAATCCCCCAGCTAAGGGTTCTCATGCTGAATATATCATTGTGGCTACGGATTATCTAACCAAGTGGGTAGAGGTCAAAGCCACAACGAAGAACGATGCTTAAACAACAGCTAAGTTTTTATTTGAGAATGTGTTCACCAGATACGGGTTACCTTAGAGCTAGTCAGCGACAGAGGCACTCACTTCTTGAATGAAGTTATTGAAAATCTGCTCCAAGAATTCTTGGTAGTACATAAGAAGTTTGCCCCCTATCACCCTCAAGCTAATGGCCAGGCTAGAGCACCAATAAGATCCTATGCAATGTACTGACGAAATTAGTGAACAATAAACGCTCTGATTGGGACAAACACCTACACCATGCTATTTGGGCATACCGAGTCGCCTACAAAACGGTACTCCAAGCCACCCCCTTTCAGATGGTATTTGGCCAAAATGCAGTGCTACCGTTGGACTTCTTAATACCTACACTCAAAGTAGCACAAGAGCATGAATGGACAGGTCATGAACTCTCCTCTAGATTTTTTGACCTTGAACGATTAGGAGAAACAAGATTGAGGGCGGCTGCAGGGATATATGCAGCTAAGAAACGTTAGAAGGCATACTTTGATACCCACGTTAAGGATAAAGGTTTGAAAGCAGGCGACCTAGTACTAGTATATACTTTGAAACAACATGCGAGGAAACTAGAGAAGAGAGGCTACGGACCCATGATCATTAATAGAATCTCAATAAGTGAGGCAGTGAAACTAGCCACATTAGAAGGCGATATTCTCCCGAGCTACATAAGCGGATGCAGAGTCAAGTTATATCAGGAACCTCTGACGGAAGAGATGCTAAGTCGACTCAACACTGCTAAGAAACGCAAAGAAGAAGAAAAACAAATTCGCAAAGAAGCTCAAACAGAAGCATTGGAACGCATCCGGAGAATGAAGTTGAGAAGACAGGGTAGAGAGCAACCTAGAACAGATGCATATGCAGATCAAGGATATCATGTGGCTATGTGTGAAGTTTCAGATATCAGCTCTCATAGGATAATTGATCGATGTCCTTTTATAACCTTAGAGATAGGACAAGGAAAGGGTGCAAGGACTGTAAGAGCCTTGATTGACTCAGGTGCAGCCACTAGTGCTGTTAATTTTTCTTACTGTCAAAAGTTGAAATTAACTGTCAATCCTATAGAAGCATATCTCATAGGATTGGGAGGTGTGGAAATCCCTTGCATGGGCGAGGTGGAACTTCCCCTCTATATTCAAGACGAAGCAATGACAGTCAAAGTACTAGTGTGTCAAGATGAGGACCTCACTGAGCCTCTTGTCTTGGGTCAGGACTGGATCTATGATCATGCAGTCAACCTAAACCTAAGAAGTGGACTTCTTCAGGTATGGGTAAATCATAGCCGAATTACAGTTGAATTGGAAAATGAGGCACTCAAGGAACTAGGTAAGGCACGAACTCCTGGTCCTTCCAGGGGCGCACATGAAGTTGACAATGCTATTTTTGTCCAAAACTGTATGATGCAAAAAGAGGATTGTCTCAACAACGGAGTCAAGGATAAGACGACACTCCCTCCTTTTCCAAAGGCCAGAGGGATGCAGCAACCAAAGGCAGATCAAATATAGACGGAGCAGAGTCCCACCTATACTAGAGGCCAAAAAAACGTGCGAAAAAGAATGTCTCAGCCGTTGAAACAAGTGTGGGTGCGGAAAGGCGAACACCCTAGTGCGACCATGCCAACCCCACGGCCAAAACCTCTTATTAGTAATCAACAACACGACACTAATAAGAAGTCTTTCATAAATTCTTCTGCAAATGTGAAGTCTATTTGGATACCCAAGAAGTCGATGAAGGCCAGCCCACAATCACGACAAATCTGGGTGCCTAAGGCTTGCTTGCGGGCTCAAATAGCTACACCGAGGCCACACCCGGTACAACATGTTTCACTCACTCGAACATCCGATGTCCATTCTTATACATCACGCATGGACACATATTCTTCCATGAGCACAAGTAGAATCACTTGTAAATGGGTCCCTAAAAAGCCTCATTTTCAAATAAATACTCCTATCAAACTCTCCAGAGTCTCCACAAAATCAAGATCAAAACCCATCCACTGCATTTGGCAACCTAAAACTTGTAATAAACCCCCGGACCCAGTTGTAAATACATGCCCAACTACTAACTACATCACTCTCACACTACATCATTCCACTTAGCTCCTAGGTCTACCCAATTCCTAACTACACGCACAAGCACCGAGCACTTAATAACCTACTAATCTCTCCCGAACCTCATGTTAATGTTGTAATGGGGACAAAAAAGGTTCTATCTTGTCCTTTACAATGTTAACACATGTTTCTATATTCTCACAGAGTCAGAAGGCAAGAAGTAACATGGCAGATACGGCAGGAACTAGCTCCCAGGCAGGCACCAGCCCCCAAGTCGTGGACATTGAAAGCCTTCCCATTGAGGAGGAATTGACGGAATGTCTAGTGGCATTGAGGGCATTACACGCCATACCGATTCAGAATCCTCCACAGGGGCACACAATGCCAGTCAGCAAAAACGCACATTGGTTCAGTGATGTGGAAGGATCTCTGGGTGAAGGCACCTACATGTGGGAGGCCGAGATAGAATTCAATGGGCACTGGGGCAGGTATCACTTCTTCACCAGAGAATTTGAGAAACTGCAAAATAATGAAGGACTAAAACCTATATGGAAGAAGGCAGGACTCTACGATTACTTCAAATTCCAATTGCCAAAGCCCGACTTTCTAAGATGCTCATATTTGATTAGCACCCTCACTCCGAGCAAAGACAAAAAGGGATACAGCACCTTTGTCCTCCCATCTCTCACAAGGGGCAATGAGCTGAAGCGCTTCCGGCTGACTATCAATTTGGTAAGGGAAGCTCTAGACATGAAAGGAATGCACATTCCCACTGAAAAGGAGTCCATAGTCCTCGACAATATGAAGAACAAGAATCTGACAAAATTAAAGGACATGGTCGCAATGACGCCTACGATTGCCATTCATTTGCACATGGTCATGCAGCATTTCGCATTCCCCGCTCAGGAGAGGTTCACGATGCCACCCAAAAAAGATATGGTTTAGTCTATACTTGGCCGACGCCTTCGATTTGGCAATCAATATTCCCCACTGGATTATCGACCAAATCCACTTGGCTCATCAAAGGTGGTATAAAAAACAAAAGTTTGTACTGTATGGATGCTGTGCCCTCACCAGGATTATGTATAGATGTTTGGTGTATGATGTGCCAGTGCAAAGGGCACTCATTTGGACCAGGGTACAGGAGTTTCAACGCAGATTATCAACCGCAGGGCCACCCTCCAAGAAAATGAGAGGCGCCGTTCAGATGCCCTGTGCACAAGCCCGCGGTGCAACACTGACACCTGAGACAACTCCACGACTTCCGAGGCGGGTACAACCCTTCACTATCAGATTACCAAGACACAGCACTGATGGAACGAATCTGGTGTTCCCACCTGTACCAACCGACCTAGAGTTTCCTCACGGATTCACATTAGAAGACCTAACTGATGAGGAGGTAGCCAGAATAATCGAGGTTGTTAACACGGAAGTCGAGGCAGAGCAAGCTAGTGGACAACAAACTGCTATAGACCAACCCCATCCTAGACAACCAGAGGTTGTCGAAGTGGAGGGTGAAGAAGAAGAAGAACAAGAGGAGGAACATGGTGGATGTTGCAGAGCAAAAGAGCATAAGAGTAGAGCCCCAAAATTTTCAAAATGATGGGCATATTTTTTTTCTTCTTCGAGGTCTTCAAGAATTCCCTCAAGCCATGTAAATGCACTAGAGGAGTCCTCTAGTTGCATAATCCCAAGTTGTTGTAAAATATCCCTTGTAAAATAGTAGGAGATTAGTCTTTTAGTAAATAAAGTGCCTGTCTCTTGTGTGAAAGGACCAAACTTAGGGCACATGTATATAAGTCACTTTGTGACTCTTTGTAAGGACTTTTTGCCATTGTGAAGAGGGAGCACTCCTGAATTTTCGAATTTGCCTCTTCCTTGCATATTTTGATCTTCATTTTGATCTTGTATGTGTGTGTGTTGCTTGAAATGCGTGTGTAGGATTGTTTTCTACCCCTCCTCATTGATTTTGGACTACTATAGTGTGTGTGCGAACTAGTAGGAGTTGTGGCGTGAGTGTGGGTGTTTCTCACCATTTACTATTTTGGCCATAACTTGAAGCAGAGTTCTCAGAATCGAGTGAAACCACTTCCAGTAGATGCGTCTCGTCGAGAGCTTCGAAACAAATTCCTATTGCCTATATTCGGAGTCTGGAGCTGGGAGAAATCCTTGATTTTCTGAAAACTATTGTAAGAGGTGTCGCGGCAAGCACTTTCAGGATTTCAGTGAGTTTGGGAAGTGGATTAGTTTTTTCTCATGCATGCTAGCTTAACCACTTCATTTTCCATCATGTGTGCACATGTCTTCATACACTTGGTTAGGTCGTTTGATCGGATTGACATTTGAATGTGTGTTGATTTCCCACTATATGCACTTGTGTGGCAATCGAGGTACAGTCTCATTGGCACAAGTCCTTGAGTCATTTTGACTTAGGTACACACGTTTTTGGTGTCGTTGCCGGGGAACACTCAACCAAGGTGCCTTCGTGATGGTTATAGATCGAGTGTCATAGAATCGTACTTGTAGAAGTGAATTCGTCTTGTGGCAAGTAGTCAATTACTTCAGCACTTGTTACTTCACATCTCAGAGGTGTGTGTGATAAGTTTTAGGTTTAGGGTTCGGAGGAAGGAGAGAAGGAGGAGTTAGGGTTAGGTTAGAAGAAGGGGAGTAGTGAGGAGAAGAGAAGTAGGAGTAGTTAAAATCACCAAAAAAAAAAAATCCCAAGAATCACCAAGAAAATTTGCAAGATTCAAATTCTGTCAAAAAGTATAAAAACCACAAAAATAGTCTCATTTGACACTTCGCAGAGTTCAGGTATCGTCTAAGAGCTACGAGTGGTATCGTGAGCAGCGTATCGCGAGGAGCAGGCCTTCAAAGTTAATTTGTGTGCCCAAGGTGCAATCAGGACTACATCAAGGTGAGGTTTTACAAAGAATGCCTGCTAAAAACTCATTAAAACATGCATACACACGTGATTAAACAGGTGCGCAGTATCGCGGGGGGGGGGGGGAAACTGATATCGTTACCATCTTTTTGTGTGATACAGAGGCCTAGGAGAGAAGAGGAGAGTAAGGAGAGCAAGGGGGTGTAAAAACTTTTGAATTTTCTTGCATTTTGGCTTGAGTATCGCGATCGGTTGAGGTTTGGTATCGCGATACCAAAACTCCCTTGTATCACGTTACTCGCCGAAGTATCATATTGCTTGATACCTGTCTTGGTATTGCGATACCATTTTGGTATCGTGACCCTGAGTTGGTATCGCGATCGCGCCTGAGGACTTGGTATCATATCGTGACCCTATCTGGTATCGTATCGTATCACTTAGCATCGAGTATCGCGACACCACTTCGATATCGTATCGCCCTCTCACCTAGATAGTATCGCGATACCGTCATACGTATCGTATCATCTAGGTGTTGTGGTATCGTATCGTTTGAATCAAGAGATCGTATCGTCTTGCTTCTTAAGTATCGTATCGTACACGTGGTATCGTATCGCCTTCCCTTCGAGAATTGTATCGCGATACCACACTGATGTCGTATCGGCATAAGCTCCAGTATCGTATCGCTTAAGCAACTTGGTATCGTATCGTCGGACTTTTAGTATCGTATCATGCAAGCCGGTGATATTGTATCGCAGCTGGTCACAGTATCGTATCGTCCCCTTACCTGAGATCGTATCGCAACACCAAAGTGGTATCGTATCGTCACTGTGTCTGGTATCGTATCGCTGACATTATCCAGTATCGTATCGTCTGCTGCAGATAGTATCGTATCGTGTAGAATTCAAGTATCATATCGTTTGGACTCCTGGTATCGTATCGAGGTCAAGGCAGTATCGCCTAGTGTGGTATTCCCTGGAAACGGTGTTGGCCAGATCGGCAATAGTATTTTTGCTAGACAATTTGAGGCTTTGGAAGAGCCACTCAAGGAGAATCTCTGGGATTTCTAGAGAGACTTAGGTGAGTGAATGAACTTGAGGTCAGGAAAAGTGTTAAGCAGCCGAAGAAGCGTCATATCTTCTGTTGGAAGTGTTGCCCAGGTTAGTCATCACTCCATCTACTCAGAGACTTCTACTGATTCAGAGGACGAAATACCCATGGCTTCGGAAGACATGCAGGGCCCAACACCGAATAGGAATTTCATGTCTACCATTGAAGGAGATTACCATACCTCCTTACAGTATGTGTCCACTAATGCCCAGGAGATTCCTATCTACCTGGATGGTTTAAATAGATCTGTGGCTAGGATGGTAACTTCCCTGAATGCCACAATTGTACCCCGACCTGCTGTCAAATACGAGGGGGGTGCATATGTAGATAAAATCGGTCATATCTACATTGTGACTGAATTTCCTGAGAGGATCAACGGGGAGAGTTTGTGGACCCAGACAACTCCGAAAGAGCACACCCTGAAGAGTTTGTGACTACCCCTAGGGGCCTGTCTCAAGTATCACGGGTCTTGAGAGGAGACTTGATTCCTTAGGATGACTACTTGTTGGAAGTGTATATGATCCATGGATCAGACCTATTGCTTCAAACCGATTTACCTGCACCAGGAAGAGAAGAAAGTCCCATGACGTTCTATGAGCTGAAAGACCCAGATGATGAAACTAGACTCACTTATTTAGATAAGGATCAAAGGAGATATTGGCCTGTGAGTGCCTTAGACAGGGCTCGGCTGAAATATATGGATACGCCTGTATTTCCGCAGAGAGATCAGGCAACTACCTCACAAAATCCTTTTGGGAATCAACACAAAACGGAACAGACCACATCAGGACAGACCAGTCAACGAAGTGTGCCCAACCATACTCATGTACAGTTTGCAAATCTAGGAGTGCAAACACACAATCAGACCCACGCAGGGATAGGTAATCAGTACCGACCACCAGTAAGACCACAACCACCGGTAGGAAGACAGCCTGGAGTACCTCCAATACGATCGGCTGCCCTAGTTTTCCCTGTGATGCCCAGACCGCCTGAACCAATGAGAAGATTAAGACCTATTCAAGTAGCTAAATGTGTGAGAAACCATTATGATGGATTGGGAGAACCCTATGATCATATCGCAGAATTTAAACAAGTTCTAAGAGCGGAGCAAGTAGATGACTTCTTTGTGCAGTATGAGTCTTTTGGGCTCACCCTCACAGGGACAGCTCTAACTTGGTTCCAGCCCTTAGATCCCAATCAATTTGGAAACATGGAACAATTCTTTCAAGAGTTCATTGGAGAATTCACAAAGAGAGGGATTAAACACAATTCTGCGTCTTTAATCCATAGCTTTAAACAAAACCCTAATGAAACTGTGAAGTCTGCTACCTGAAGATTCAATCAGTATGTGGATAGATGCCCAGTAGCTGAGAGACCCACTCAACAAAAGATGATTTCACTATTTTTAGATGGACTCACTAACGGAACCCTAAGAACACTAGTGTATGTGAAGAGGCTACAAACATTGAGTGAGTGTCTTCAAGAGTGCATTGATTTGGAAGACAACCTTGTAGAGGATCTCAAAGGTACAACCAACCTCACTAAATCAGAAGATTTAAGGAGCACTGTCACGTCCAACTCCAGTAACATGGAAGAATTAGCAGAATTATTAGCAAAGAAACTAGGAGTCCAGGGACAAAGAGCTTACCAAAACCCAGCGCAAAGAGTGCCTATGCTACGGAGATGTAATTTATGTGGAGGAGAGCACCCCACACACTTGTGTGTCCGAGGAGGGGCTAGCGCACAACCTATGTATCCATACCACCGACAGCAACAACAAGGGACTTCTTGGTATTGTCACATAGAACAAAAATATACCAATCACCCTACTGAGAACTGTCCCTTCAATAGGCAAGTACGCCCTTTTCAACCACCACAGTACAGACCTTATGGATACCCGCCTAGGGAACCAGGTAGAGAGATACCAAGATACAACCCGTATCCCACATCAGCAGAAGCATCACGACCGTACGAGCAAACACCGTATCCACCACCACAACCAGTGCTAGGACCCCAACTATCAAAACCACAGCAGGTAGTATCCGTAAAGTATGCTCAACCGGAAGAGAACTTAGAAAGAGCTATAGTCCCAGCATCGACAATGACCAACGTAGAATCCACAAACCCTGGATATGAACCTCCTCCAGGAGGGTACTACTCATACGAAGACAACATGATGGAATATGAAACGGCATACGATGCTGCTTACTTTGGATATGAGGGCTATGATCAGACTTATGGAGCAGAAACGACCACCTTAATGTATACGGCTTCTAAAGCACAACCAACAATGAGACCACCTATCAGACCACCCATACAGAGAGGACCATGCTATAGATGCGGAGGAGACCATTTCATTAGAGAATGCCCTCGACCTTACAACCCTCCACCACCTAGAATCTGGGAAGGATATTGCAGTGATTGCGGAAAAGAACATCTTTTTAGAGATTGCCCTAAGAATCCAGCCAAAGCTCAAGATACTGCACCCATTAACGTAATTGAGGTCATAGAAGGATCGGGGAGTGATAAGGAGTACACCGTACCACTAAAGGCTGTTACTAGAGCCCAAGCGAAGCAACAAAAAGGAAAACAACTAGAGGAGAAACAAGAGAGCAATAAAACTGTAGGCTCTGAAATTCAGGTAGTCGAGGATTCTGAGAACCCACTTGAGAACTCACAAAATACCAGAGTACAAAGATGGAAGGAAATAAGAGAAAAACTCAAAGAAAAATGGGCAAGAAATAAGAGTCAAGACAGTAAGAAACTAACAAAGGGCTTGAAGGAGCATAAAGAACAAGAAACACGTAAGGAGATCTCTGAGCCACCACGGATTTGCTCAGAAAAAGAGAAGCCAGAATCAATTCTAGCTGACCCAAAGCCAGACGACTTGGACATGTGGTTGAAAGCTTACCAAGCTAGAATCAAAATAGGCCCAAATATAGAGCAACGTGAAAAATTCTACCCTCAAGGGGAATTAGAAAAAGAAAGATTGGCAATATGCAAGAGACTTATCGAGGTAGCACAAGCAACCCTAGAAAAGACTATCCCAATTTTACCAGAGACAAGGATTGCACATGGTCTGTACAAAGAATGCATCAAATCCAAGGATGAAGAACCTAGAAAGGAAGACGGCCAAGATGAACGAAGAAAAGCACAAGATGAACAGGTGTCTATGATACCAGACCTAGAGGCTGATTGGCCAGAAGATTTGTGGAATAGAATCAGAGAAGAGCAATGGAGGAAGAATGGAGTTAGTCCGCCTCCTTTTGATGAAATTAATGTGGAAGATTGTCAACCCCATCCCAACCTGGAGGAAGCATATGAGGAAGTATCGAGACTCGATAGAGATAGAGAGGAAACCCTAAGCATTTCGACATTGCCGAATTACATGGAAGAATATGAAAGAGAGTCTCTAATAATACGAGCACCCACAATGCATGGGAAGGAAAAAGGAAATGCAGAAGAGAGTTCACACAATCTAACAGAACTTAAGAAAACAAAGGTGCAATGCAAATTGACAGTGGAAGAGTTGCTTCAACTTAAACCACACTTATGGAGGCAGTTAGCGAACCAATTAGAACCACCACCAGAGAAAGAAGAAACAAAAGGAAATGAAAAGGAAAGGAAATCAACGATACAAATTCCAGTTGATAAAGTGGGAGAATTTAGTGAAGGAGACGAAGGTAATACGTGTTTACCTGTCACCCACAATGGATACATGACCAAGGCTATTCTAGATACGGGTGCCGGGGTAGGAATTGCCACCAAGGAAATATGGGAAAAGTGGGGAAAACCTGCCTTGCGACCCACACACATGAAACTCCAATTAGTAGACGGTCATGTGGAAAGACCTTTAGGAATATTGGAACGAATTAAACTAACCACCTGTGGAGTAGAATTTGAACATACATTAGCCATTTGTAAGTTCGAGAAAGCAAACAACTATGAAATGATATTGGGATGACCCTTTATGAGACAAATGAGGGTAGTACAAGATTGGGGAAGAGATTCATTATACCTGCAACATCAAGGAAACACCACCAAGATAAATTTGCACACGTTTGCTTATCGAGATGTCCCTCCACTACAATGGAATCCAGTCCACAAAGAAGAAGATGACCTATCCATTCACAGTGTTGGATCAAGTGATCAATCTTGGATGCATGAAGATGCCCAGTTATGGATGTGTAAAGAAGCGAAGAGAGAAGAGAGGAAAAAACAACTGTGGCCGATAGGACACTCTAACTATCGATCAGTAGAAGACCCAGACTACATGCCTCAAGTCTTTCCTGATGAGATTTTCGAGCCGCATGGATGGATGGAAATCTTAGCAACCTTAGATGTGTGCGTAAACGAAGAAGTGTTGACGATGAACGAGTGTATAGACGACGAAGGCTATGATGTAAATCTATATATGGTTGTTCTTCAAGAAGTTGAAGAAGGGGAAATCCTAGAAAAAGAATGGAAAGAGGAATATGAAAGCATAGAAATGGAACCAGAATTTGACTCCAAAGAAAGCTACTTAAACACTATTCAGAACAAGAAGGAACAAGAACCAACAAAAATCTTAGCAATTGAAGCTGCTCCGGCAATGCACAGGCAGAAGGAAGACATGAGTAAGGTAGAACCGGACCCAGATCTTTTTGAAGTTCCTGAACACTTTAAAAAATACGAAGTAGAAGAGAGAAAAGTAGCCATTCAAATGCCTAGATGAGAGGCACGAGACGGAGAAGCATACGACAACAAAGAACAAACCAAAAAAATTGTGGTAACAATAGAAGACGGAGAAGAGCAGTGCACATATATTGGAAAAGATGTATCTGAAGAGGAGGAAGAGGAACTCATCAACCTCATCAGAGAGTATCAAGACGTGTTCGCATGGACCTATAAGGATCTCAAAGGCGTAGAGCCCACCATTTGTTCCCATTGAATACCAATGACAGCCGACGCAAAACCATCCAAACAATGCCCATATACGTACAATGAAGTTTATGCAGCAAAAATTAAGGAAGAAATAGACAAACTACTAGCGGCAGGATTCATATATGAGATAGAACACACCGAGTGGGTATCGCCATTAGTAGTTGTGCCTAAGAAAAATGGAAAATTGAGAGTGTGCATAAATTTGAAGAAGGTGAATGTGGCTACCATACGTGACAGCTACCCATTACCCATTACGGACCATTTGTTGGAGAGGGTAGCCGGAAAAGAGGTCTATAGTTTCCTGGATGGATTCTCCGGATACAATCAAGTAGCTATTGCGACCGAGGATCAACATAAGACAGCATTCGCCACCGAATGGGGTGTGTATGCTTTCCGAGTGATGCCTTTTGGACTCACTAATGCACCTGCTACTTTCCAACGATTAATGTGTCATGTTTTCAAGGAATTTTTGAAAAAAAGCATGGAAGTATATGTGGATGACCTCTGCACATACTCCAGTCAAAGAAACGAGCACATCCCCGAGTTGAGGAAGATATTCAACAAATGTAGACAGTATAGAGTCTGTTTAAACCTGGAAAAATGTGTCTTCATGGTAAGACAAGGAAAAATCCTGGGACACATAGTCTCAAAAAATGGAATATCTACGGATGAGGACAAAATTAAAGTCATCTTAGACCTACCGAGACCTAAGAATGCGAAGGAAGTGCAAGCTTTTATGGGGCATTGTGGATATTACCGTAGGTTTATTCACATGTATGCCATAATAGCAAAACCCTTGTATGGTCTCTTAACTCAATTTACTTGGACAGAAGAGTGCGAGAAGGCATTCAGCGAGTTGAAAACGAGGCTTAGTACAGCCCCAATTCTGAAGTCACCAAACTGGAGCAAGCCATTTCATATTCATGTTGATGCTTCTAACTATGCCATTGGATGTATCCTCACCCAACCGACTGATGAAGGTAAGCTTGATCATCCAATTGCCTAAGCTAGTAGACAACTGAATGAAGCGGAACGAAATTATACCACTACGAAACGAGAAGGCTTAGGAATGGTATACGCAGTGAAGAAATTCAGACATTATCTTTTAGCCAACAAGTTCAAATTCTTCATAGACCATCAAGCTTTGTTGTACTTAGGCAATAAGCCGTGTAACACGGGAAGGTTGGTACGATGGTTTCTACTACTAATGGAGTTCGATTTTGAAGTAATAGTGAAAAAAGGAAACACACATGTGAGAGCAGACCACCTTTCTAGGGTGACACACGGAGAGCCACCAAATGGAGTGCCCGATGACCTGCCAGATACATATCTGTTTAATCTAGAAGTTTGCCCAAAGTGGGCAGAAAAATTGATTCCTATACTCACCCATGGCCCTCAACACTCAATCAATAGGAATAGCAAGAAAGAAATTCTTCAATCGAGGAACTTACACATTGTGGCAGGAAGTGTATACTACAAGGAACCCAATGGAGTGTTACTCAGATGTGTTGACGAGGATGAACAAAAGCAACTAATTGAGCAAGCACATGTGAACAAATGGAGAACACACCAAGGGACTCATGGAACAATCCGAGAACTAAAGAGGTTAGGAGTGTACTGGCCTGACATGCCCAAGAATGTTCACGACCACGTAAGTAATTGTGCAGAATGCCAAGAGACGATCCCAGAAGATCATATGTCTCTACCTTTTTCGACCATAACACCCAATTGGAGTACAACATTAGTAAAATTCTTAACAACTAAAGAACATGAGGTAGGAGCTAGTTTAGCAAGAAAACGATCCTTAGAGGAAATGAGCAAGGATTACATTCTCATGGGAAGACAATTGTTTAGGCGAGGTAAAGACAACCAACTCAGATTATGTGTGCATGAAGGAGAATATTTACCCATATTAGAAATGGCACATGCAGGTGTTGCAGGAGGTCATTTTTTAGCGGAGAGAACTGTCAAAATGATTCTCTTTGCAGGCTTGTGGTGGCCAACTCTACATATGGATGCTGAAACATATGTACGAAGCTGTGAAGCCTGTCAGAGAGCTAAATACCCAATTCGGAGAGATGACATGCCATTAAGACCCATGGTCTGTGCAAGGGCATTCACAAAATGGGGTATTGACTTCATAGGACCTATCAATCCACCTGCCAAAGGATCACATGCGGAGTACATCATCGTAGCCACTGATTACTTGACCAAATGGGTAGAAGCAAAAGCCACTAGAAAGAATGATGCTCAAACTACTGCCAAGTTCCTTTTTGAGCATATTTTCACCCGATTTGGATTACCCATAGAGATTGTGAGTGATCGGGGAACGCATTTCCTCAATGAAGTAATCGAGTCACTAATGAATGAGTTTTTAGTGATTCATAAAAAATCAGCCCCATATCATCCCCAAGCAAATGGACAAGCGGAGAGTTCTAATAAGGTACTGTGTACAGTATTGACAAAGATTGTCAATAATGGAAGGTCAAATTGGGACAAACAATTGCATCATGCAATTTGGGCCTTCCGAGTTGCATATAAAACGGCTATTGGAACTACCCCATTCAACTTAGTGTATGAAAAAATGCAATTTTGCCAATTGACTTTTTAGTCCCAACACTGAAAGTGGCCCAACAGTATGAATGGAATGGACATGAACTATCCCAACAACTAGACCAAATCGAGAAATTACAGGAGACTAGGTTACAAGCTGTGGCAGGAATTTATGCAGCTAAAAGGAGACAAAAAGCATATTATGATGCACATATAAAAGACAAGGGACTTAAAGAAGGTGACTTAGTCTTAGTGTACACCTTAAAACAACACGCCAAGAAGTTGCAAAAACGCAGTTATGGACCTTTGATCATAAATCGAATCTCGAATGGTGGAGCAGTCAATCTAGCCACCCTCGATGGTGACATTCTTCCCAACTACATTAGTGGATGTAGGGTGAGACGATTCATGGAGCTTTTGACCGATCAAATGCTAGCATGATTACTAGGTGCCCAAAATAGGAAGAGGGAAGAGGAACGGATTAGAGAGGAAGCTCGACAAGAAGCACTGGAGCGCATTAGGAGACGGAAAGAATGGATTAGGCAACGAGATGAACGCTATCTACAAGGAGAAGAGCCTATCCCTATGGCTAATTATCAAGTCGATAATCATGATCCCACGGGTGTGTGTACGACGCAACCTTACCTAAACCTAGGGATCGGCAAGACGGAGTACAAGTTGATAGACGCATTGATAGACTCAGGAGCAGGACTTAGTTGCATACGAGATAGAATCGTAAAAGATCTGCAACTGAATTTGAATCCCACAAACGCTCGATTGATCGGAATTGGAGGTCAAACCCTAGAATGTATTGGAACAACAAATGTATCTCTCCACCTAGGCAATTCCTCCATGGAACAGAGAGTTTTAGTGTGCAAAGATGAGGATCTAATAGAAGACTTAGTGCTAGGACAAGACTGGATCATGGAAAATGAGGTGTGTATCCATTTAGCTCAAGGCTACATTTTAGCCAAGATAGGGCACAAGGAAATTTTCAGTTTATTAGGAGAAAAACCTTTACTCTCACCCAACACAATAGCGAGTTCAGAGACCTGCCAGGAAAAGAAGTTGGAGAACAATTCCAGTCTCGATATCTCTGAAACAAACCTAGATGAAATGGGAGGTCCCGACTATACGAGGTCCACAGAAGAGTCGCACTCACCACATTCTGTTGAGAAACAGCTACTCACTAAGGAAACCAACGGTGAGGGACCTCTTCAACAAGCCAAAAAACAGCAATATTGGAAAACCACAAGCAAACACTCATATGAAGGACGACACAAATACAAATGGGTACGCAAGGATCAGATGCAGAACCAGGCAAAATCAGAACCCAATCTTGAAAAGGAAGCAAAGATCATAAAGACAACTACACTGGAATCCACATCAAAAGGACATTTGCAGATATGGATACCCAAACCATTGATGGAAGCCCAAAGATCGCGGCAGCAAATATGGATTCCTAAAAAGGTAACACAAGCAGCTACACAGGCTATAAGGACTCAGGAAGAAGCAGTACATCAGACAAAGCGCATGGCAAAACCACATGACAATCATCCAAGCAACTGGAGAAGCAAGACCAAGATCACGCGAATAATGGAGAAAGCCAAGAGAACACATGAAGCAGGAAGGGTCAAAGACACAAAACGACCTCTCTTAGTGGTCACAAAATGGATCTGGAAACCCAAGCAACCGCAAGGATTGGACGATCGAAGAAACAAAGATTTCCATTGCACTCATGAAATCTTTAATGCACCTAAAGTATGCATAATAGGGCCACATTACATGGCCAAGCATTTGGCACATGATGTACATTATAAAACTAGTGGTGCACGTTCTCCACGTGAGATTAGATCCTAGCTTCACTTTGATAGGAATGGACTTACTATGTACATAAATAAATGCTTCGGCTATACTAACAATTGTCTTCTTTCAGGAAAAGTTATAAAAAGAGGTGGTAAGAGACCTCACTCAATGATGGGGAAACGGAGTGAAAAATGACAATAATCACAACAATGCATTGAACAGTTGCATACTTTCCTTTGAAACTAATGCACTTTTCGCTACAAGTGCAAATGGCTTCTGAGGATTCTGAAGCAACAGTACAAGAGGAGGTGCAGGAATTTCCTCCCCAAAGTCTCACGAAAGCAAAGGGACATTGGTTTAGAGATGAGCAACCAGTTGGAGACTATTTATTCTTGGCAAACATAAAAATTATGGATACAGAGCATCATTTTCCGATTATGTCCCAGGATTTCAGGGTCTTACATGAGATACCATCCACCATTGACATAATGAAGAAAGCAGGAATTCACAAGTATTTTGAATTACCCATCTATAAACCTGATTTCCAAAGATGCACGCAAGTCATGAACACCCTACAGCCTGCACTACATGATCCACTGGTGCCAGAAGCCAGAGTTATGGATAAAGGAGGAGAGTGGGTTATCATTCAATTCACACATGAATTGATTAAAGAAGCATTCGGATGGGAAAAAGACAGGGCCACGATGATAAAAGAAGAGAGCCGTGGAGCAAAGACACGCACCTTTGTTGACATTAACAGAGTGGATATAGAAGAGGAACTCAGACTGATTCACCAACATTTCTGCTTCCCCAACATGAATCGATACACGGCCCCACAAAAACTCATTGTTCAATTATTATCTCATGCCATTAAACAAATCAGAAATCAAGTGAATTTGACTCCCTATGTGCAAGAACGACTATTCGAGGCAAAGAAGCAATGGAATAATAAGAAGTTCCTCAATGGTACCACGGCCCTAACAATTATGATCTACCATGCTCTGGGCATGAGAGAACATTTACAGGAAATGCCATCTTCAACTGTTCTTGCACAATATGCCAAAATCGCCACTGTGCCAAAAAAGAAAAAAGGAGAAAAAAGTGTGGAAGTGGCAGAACCCAGCTCTCAACCCAAAATGAGAGGCACAAAAAGACTCCGGGAAGCCAAGCAAGCTGAAGAGGACGCACCAACAACAAAAAGGATACATGTACTCCCAAAAACTACTATTGAAGGACAGAAGAAAATAACAGAAGAAGACTTAGCTAAAGCCCTGGAAGAGACTCATCAATATACAGGAGGGCAAATCAACCTGCCAGTACAAGGTCATTATTATCGGCAGTCAGAACAAGCAAGAGAAACAAAGAGCAAACTCACAAAAGTCCATAGATATAGAGAGATTGGCTTGGATAACTCGAGTTCTGTATCGGAGGGCCACGAAGAGCAAAATACTTCATTGTTGGACGTCGACATTCAAAGTGAATCTAAAGATGATGGACAATGGGAAGAACTGAATGAAGTAGACTACAACAAGGAAGCAGAAGACCCTAAGGCGGAAGATCAACCCACCGGTGTTGATCAAAGCATCATAAGTGAGAAGGAAGACATGGAAGGACAGCATACCATAACAGTTAATGAAACTTCAAACATCCCAGTCAAGGAGACCCAGGAAAACACAATCGAAGAAGAAGAACCTTTCACGCCTATCAGAGTAGTGGCAGAACCCTCCCCAATGGATATCACATATCAAGGGAGTGCCACAAAAGCTAATAAGTGTGATGAGCAAACAAATGTCCAAAACATACAATTACAGATTCGACAACCACACAATGAAACTATCTATGTGGAACAAGGGAGAGATGTACAAACAAGAGAAACCCCAAGCATTCCAAAGACTTGGTTGAATGTGGATATCGCTCAGCTCAAGCATGTGGTACAAGACATGATTAGAACCGCTCTAGATACGCAGCAACTCATGAGTGAAGCTGATGAAGATTATGAGCAGGCCATGCAAGACAAAAACGAACTTCAAAAATTGGGTAAGAATCTCTCTACTGAGTTAAAGACAGTAAAGGAACATGTTTTAGGAAAAGAAAATGGACTTCAAGAAATCAGAAACAAATACACCATGCTAGAGACGGAGAATGAAAACTTGAAAGAACAACTTCAGGAAGTCACAAGGAAACTGCACGCCAATGAGACTGAAAAGGCACGAATAAATTCAAGAAGCAAAATCTTGGAATCTCAATTAAAAGTGTACATGGAAGACGCGGAAAGCTTACGCCAACGAAATAAGGAGCTGATGACAGCTATTCTAAGTGATCAACCGGTCGAAGTGCAAGCCAGATCAGAAACAAATATCCAAGCATTGGAAGAAAAGGCAGCTACGTATGAAGATCAACTCATAAAGGAGCAAGCAAAAGTTGCCGAATGGGAAAGAAGGTACATGGAAGACACTGCAGCTCTACGAGCTAAATGGAAAAAGGCAGAAAATAGATACCTATTACATTGTAAAGAAGATGTCGATCAGCTCGCCATTGTAGCTGAGGAAATTGAAAAAAATAAATCAACAATTTTGCAGGCTCAAGAAGAAATCAAGCAAAAGAAAGAGATGATCAAACAGCTACAGGATCAATTAGAACAAACGAGAAACGAGGGGACACCAGTAGTTCCGAAGTCCGCACAGGCTACTGTGGAGAATGAGGTACATCCTCTCTCTCCCCCCTCATATCATTCACCGATAAGGGAGGAAAAGGAGGTTCACATTGAACCTAATAATCGAGAAATTGCAGAACTGAGTCGACCGGAACGGGCACTACTGGTGTCCCAACTCACTGCTGAGTTTGAAGATCAGATCATAAAGATCATGAAAGAAGCTCAAATCGACAATAAACAATTAGAGCAAATTTTGAAGCCATTCAATGTACCATACGGCCTACTTAAAGAACAAACGTGAACTTATATAAGGTCTACGACAAATAAAGATCCGGATCACAACCTCCAATTCAGGCATGATACTTTCAGATATACACAGGAGGAATTTGAGAAGGCGGATCCCATCTGGAGGAGGAAAATTTTGGAAAAGAATCCCACATTGCGGGTATAGTGGGAGGCATCACCTTATGAGCTTCAAGTAAATCCATCTTTTTGTCTTGTACCCCGCAGACGCTCCTGGACGCAATTTTGGGAAGGGCAGCGCCAAGGCAGCATTAATAGTCAGTGGCTCAATTATCCACTATTACCTAGTCTGCCACATAATTACTTACCGATCAAGGAATACATGGTAAAATCTATGGAATTTTGGATTGCCAGATATGCTACAGTACCAGATTTAGCGGTAAAAATGACCAATAAAATTTTCAACATGCTACTCACAGTGCTTAAAGTTTTCCAACACGCGAAATATACTTTTTTGAATTTCATTGGCATTACGCAAGGTTCAGAATCCTTAATTTTTTATTTATCTACTATTCCCAGCCGACTCACTATTATGGCATATTATTCTCGCCTTATGTTTTTGCCATCGACATATATGCAAACCTTCGAAGAAGCATTCTTCACCGGCTTTTTCGAAATCGATTCAAAAATTTTTGTCAAAATGACTTCCAACTTGAATGCGCGACTGGTGGCCTATGAAACAAGCTTCTTTGCTGATCATCGACAGGCGCTAGAAGACGGAGTAAAGTCTCAGCAATGGAAGGAGTTCATGCTGTGTCACGCTAATTTGCTAAATCAAAGAGAGCAACAAGCCATACAAACATACACACGTCGCCACAAAAAGCCTGTCGAGGACGACAGAGTTCAGGAGGAGGGACATGTAGAGGGACAATCAAGCAAAAAGAAAAGAAGAAGAAAATCAAAGTCTAAAACAGCTCAATAGAGATAAGGGTAACAAGTACAAGTTCCTGCAAGAAGCCCCGCAGGGGCGCATCACCCATCTCTGCACAGAGCCCCACAGGGGCACACACACCAAGGAAAACCACGCAGCTGAGAGGAGGAACCAGGGCCAACAAGTATTCCATATGAGGGTGCTTCAACCTCTTGAGTTACAGAGGATTCAGATCAAGGCTTACAAGCTACATCCTCATATGTGCACTGATGGCGTGCGTGGCAAACCGAATTAACAGGCTTTAAGTAATCAGAGCGCCTCTAAAACGTAATGCAAGATCAAGAATCAGGCAGAACTGACCAAAGGATGCGGGTGCGGATCGAGACAAACAAGAAGTAAAGCCTGTCAAGGGACGACAGAGACAAAGAGGGGGAGGGTGTTGCAGAGCAAAAGAGCATAAGAGTAGAGCCCCAAAATTTTCAAAATGATGGGCATACTTTTTTTCTTCTTCGAGGTCTTCAAGAATTCCCTCAAGCCATGTAAATGCACTAGAGGAGTCCTCTAGTTGCATAATCCCAAGTTGTTGTAAAATATCCCTTGTAAAATAGTAGGAGATTAGTCTTTTAGTAAATAAAGTGCCGGTCTCTTGTGTGGAAGGACCAAACTTAGGGCACATGTATATAAGTCACTTTGTGACTCTTTGTAAGGACTTTTTGCCATTGTGAAGAGGGAGCACTCTTGAATTTTCGAATTTGCCTCTTCCTTGCAGATTTTGATCTTGAAATGCGTGTGTAGGACTGTTGTCTACCCCTCCTCATTGATTTTGGACTATTGTAGTGTGTGTGCGAACTAGTAGGAGTTGTGGCGTGAGTGTGGGTGTTTCCCGCCATTTACTATTTTGGCCATAACTTGAAGCAGAGTTCTCAGAATCGAGTGAAACCACTTCTAGATGCGTCTCATCGAGAGCTTCAAAACGAATACCCTATTGCCTATATTCGGAGTATGGAGCTGGGAGAAATCCTTGATTTTCTGAAAACTGTTGTAAGAGGTGTCGCGGCAAGCACTTTCAGGATTTCAGTGAGTTTGGGAAGTGGATTAGTTTTTTCTCATGCATGCTAGCTTAACCACTTCATTTTCCATCATGTGTGCACATGTCTTCATACACTTGGTTAGGTCATTTGATCGGATTGACATTTGAATGTGTGTTGATTTCCCACTATATGCACTTGTGTGGCAATCGAGGTACAGTCTCATTGGCACAAGTCCTTGAGTCATTTTGACTTAGGTACACAGTGGACAATCCGAGGAAGAAGAGCAGTAATATGATCAGGAAGCTCTGCAAGTACTTGAGGGTGCCCCGGCTTATACGAAGGAATTGAAAAAGCTCTATGATACCATCAACAGAGTTCAAGAGCAACATAGACTGTCCCTAGCAGCAGGAAAAGCCCTCATGAACCAAATCCTTGAGGAGGAAGGTGTAGACGAGCAATACCACACCACACTTGATATGATATCTGATGCTTTAGGAGTACCTGAGACGGTGCATACCGCCCTTGCACAATCACGAAGAACGGAGCGAAGATATGGTAGACGTCCCCCTCGATTAGGAAAACAGATGAATGTATTAGTATCAGAACCACAAGTAACATCCACAACCATGGGCACATCACACACCGTTCATGATACTGAGGAAACCCATACATCAAGTGCACCTCCGTCACCCCCTTTGCCACCCCTACCTCCAACTCCACCACATTCACCTCCCACTACCACTGTAACCACTACTGTCACCGCCTCCGAGTCCACTACCCATACCAAAGCACAGACCGTCAGTCAACCCACACAACCCACACACCCTATATCCACCTCTCTTGTCTATACGGCCACTGACACAGTAATTCTAACCGCAGCCACGGAAAACCTCATTCCCCCGATCACACTTCCTGGCAGTTCATATTCACAATTGCACACATCACTGTACACTTTCACCACTATCACCGCACCCACAATTCCAATGTTCACAATCACTCCCACTACTGCATCCACTTTTGATTTTATGGACATATCACCCACCTCCGCACCTCTCCCTCCCCCCATACACCCATCATCTCCCATTCCCCCACCTCCCACTTCACCATTTTCCAGCACCGCATCCACACTCCCCTTCCCCTTCCCCTTCCCTTCTGCATTCAACACCCTTCCCGCATCCACCCCTATTAATAATGTATTTAATAATATGTATCAGTGTATGTCTCAACTCCAACAGCACTACCAGCATCTTGATAACCAACATATGAGACTCTTCCGAAGCCATGAAGAACTTCAAGTACAATTCATTGATCTAGAAAGGGAAAAGCGGCTACTACAACAACAGTATGTCACTTTACAGGAACAACATGAGCAGTTAGTAGCCAATCCACCCTAGTCAGATGGAGAAGAAAAACAACAAATGGATGATCTGCTACACTCCCAGATAACAGAGAATCTCAAGCTTCGACGCAACCTGGCCCTCTTACGCAAACACATGTCTACAGCACTCGAGGAGAATAAACGACTACAGAAACAGAATGAAGAAAACTTGGAAGCAGCAATGGAGGGTTCCCCACAGGAAATTGACCCAGATAGATTCAAGGCCATCCCCTCCGTGAATATGCAAATCGTGTTGGAAACCCATGCCGACCTCCTGGAAGCCCATGCAGCATTAGAAAGAGAAAGAGATGACCTATTAAAGCAGCTAGCAACCCAGCAGGAGTCACCAAGCAAAGTCACAAGTGCAGTTGACACGTCTGAAGAAGTCGAAAAACTCAGAGCAGAACTAGAAGAATTACGAAGTAAAGTCATGCAATACGAGCGTCAACCCTCTCCCCTTGTAGAGCCCGAGCCTGAAGACTTAGTGCCAATTGAAGTAGAGGAAACCTTCGAAGACCCATACGTTCCCATGCCTGCACCAGGGGGCAAGCATACAGAAGAGGGCATGGACACCATCGAGATCGAGGCTCCTGAATGGATGCAGAGGTTAGAGAAAGTGGCCACAACCCATGATGACAGAGTGGCAGTTCAGATAGCGTCTATGTCACGTTTGGAAGAGGTAGTCATAAAATCGGATTACTTTAGAAACCTCTCCCATCATAGGTGGATCGGCACATCCGACGATTTGTATGTTCCTTTCTGTGTCTTAATGGCGGATTACAATGCTGAAATCAAGCACCACACCTCAAAAGAACCAACCTCAGCTACACAGTTTGCACCGGACGACATCCCAGCAAGTGCCAAGCAGGGAAATATACACCAACCTACGTGGAGGATTCGTCTGCTGGAAACCTACCCTGAGATGGTAAGGACATGGAATAACATGCCTTTGTATATCAAATACAACCCATGCTACTGCCCTGTATTTCGAAGAAGGTCGTGGCCAGAATACACAAAAATTGTGTTGACAACCAAAGGATGTGAGAAATGGCTCAATTATGTCTACTTAGCACCACCTAAAGGCCAACCTACCATAGGATATATGATTTTGACAATTCGGCATTGGGGGGTCCGGTTCAAAAATGTACCAGATGTCATGGCCCAAATGTGTCTTAAAATTTTTGAGCTCATGTTAGTCACCTTCAGGACCTTCAAGAATGTCAAGGAACCTCATCTGTCAGCTCTTGGATTTAATGAAGGTAATCAGGACCTTGTCTACGACATGAGCGCAACACCATCTATTAATGTTGTATATGCATGGCATGCATGTATAAAGTATCTACCAGCCTGCTTCAAACAGACGTTTGAAGAAATGTTTGTCACGGGATTCTGGGAATATCATTCAGAGATATTCATTCCCAGACCATCACAATTATTGCAGTTGTTTGCAGTGGAACAAGCTCTCCATTCAGAAAAGTTACGTATACCACATCCAGAAGTTCACGGGCCGGTAGATTGGGATGCTCTACTCACGGACTTGGCCAAAGGATTGAGAATTGCAAAACATCACTTAGCACAAGACGTTGTAGAATACTACATCCAACAACCCACCCAACAAGGGTCTGTCAGGGACGACAGACGCGAGAGAGGGGGGGGGGGGTGTTGGAACTGAAGGACTCACAAGGCAAGGAAGCTTACGAAGGGAGTCAGAGAGAAGAGAAGACACAAGCAGACAGAGTAGTCAACGACGATCTGGCAAGTAGGCCAATATTTTTTCAGGACATTAAAGCATATCAAAGAGGTGGACACACAAGGAGAAGGAGCAAGTAGGGAGCTCGAAGATATGTATGTCAAATCGTTAAAAGAAATCCCTACAACAATAGTGATTTTCATCACTAAAAGCCATTGTAAATACCATTTCATATTTTTGTAGCTCCATTTTGTGCAAGCCAAGGAGTCCTTAAGCTTGAGGAGCATTCGAAGTAGCTACCTACCAATTTTCATAATTTTTAGACTTCGTTTGAGTCTTCAAATAGGCCCTAGAACCTAATTTTTAACTAGGCCGGACACTAGGTGTGGACACGGCCAAAACCTAGTCAAAAACTATAAATAGAGCTAGAGAGCTCATTTTTGGGGTTAGCTTGTAATTGATCTAAACTTGTATGAGCACTTTTGAAGTAATCTAAAAGAACTCCATTGTCTCTCTCTTTGTCTTACCATGGCCAGTGATCTAATACCCTATTGCAAAAAAATAATTGTATATCAAAATATATCAATATCAATCACAAAATGAAACATCTTGTTCAAAAGATGTGGAACAATTGAATATGTGCATAAAAACTATGGTAAAGTGTTTTCAATACATTAGCTAGAGATGAAACCTCTACATAGAAAATAATCAAAGAATCTCATCATCCAAAATGAGAGCCTCAAGAAGAGGCTTCAAATTTTGTGGAATTCTTTTGGTTCTAACTCTAGAGATGGTTTCCATGCAATCACGCCTGTGAGGAAAAAGAGGCGGTGGAACCCCTAAAAGGTGGGTAAAGTGATTGACAATCAATGAACTATTTTTTTAATCCATATTTCACTCAACACTATTGATGTCTATCATGATAGTGATCGCTTCCTTGGAGTGTTTCTTCTTGAGGAGGCCACACATCTCTTTAGTAGGTTTGCCTGTCCTTCCTCCCCACCAATCTTTAAAATATATTTGTAGATTCTTTCTTTGAATTTCTTCTTTGTATCTCAACATGCATCTGATTTTTTGAAGCCTTGTCTAGTATTGAGAGTGATCAATGTTTACTTCTTCCTTCTCAACCTTCAATAAAGATTTTCCCTTCTAGCTCAATGAATTTTTTGTAGATTCTCATGAGTCCTAACCAAGATGTGTCATGTCTTCATAACCACCATCCTTCAACACTTGGCTTACATGGACCGGGTGGCAAAGGCCTAGTTCCAGGCAACAATAATCTCTTGCTAGACCGAGGGGAAAGAGAAGGTCGTTAGAGTGCTATGAAACCAAGGGGCTTTCTTGAGATTGATGACTGGCTTGAAGGTAACCACTATTGATATATTTAGGTAGTGATTTGTGTGAACACTCTAGGACCGCCGGGGAACTTTTTTCCCTCTTTAGGAAGTTCTTTTCCCCCGGGTTGTATATACGCATGTTACCCTAATGGGCTACTTATCTTTGTACATTCTAGTGGCAATGCATTCAGTATTGTGTGTTTTGCTCCAAGCTTCTTCTTCTTCTATATACCAGTTTTGGTTCACCAATATAAGCGTCTCAAAGTCTGCTACAGGTCTAGCAGAATTTGTTTGGGTAATTCTATTCAACTTTTTCAGATACAGTCATTTTTCTGCATCAAGGTATTTTAGTCAGTGGCCATGGCTAAAAGTAGTGATGTATTTCGTATGTTGGTTGTTGAGGATAAGTTGGATGGTACGAATTACCCATTGTGGGCTTATATGATGCATCATGTATTGGTCACAAAAGGACTATGGAATATTGTGCAGGGTGTTGAAAGACATCCTGTTACACCTGCTAATACAGGTATTGCAAATATAGGTGTTGGAGCTGATAGAGATGATGTCGAAGATGATAATATTTTGTAGATTCCTGTTTGTGTTGTTATTTTTGTTGCACCTACTGCAGAGCAAATTTATTGGGTTGGCAGAGATGCTCAAGCACATGCATTGATAGCTTTGTCTGTCAAATGTGTCAGTATTTCTCACATTTGCTCTTGTAGAATAGCTAAGGATGCTTGGGATACACTTACTACATTGTACCAGGCTAGGAATGAGGCTTGTGTTGCTTACCTCCGAAAACAATTGGAGAGTGAGCACATGAATGAAGGTGATTCTATGGATAGTTTTCTCACAAAGAAGGATTTGAAAGAACAGTTGATTTTTGTTGATGAAGTTATACTAGATAGATCACTTGTGTAGACCGTTCTAAATGGTCTTCCTATTTCATATCAGAGTTTTGCTTCTACTCTTCATTTCATGATGAAAGGCAATCCAAATGCCTTGTCATTTGAGGAGTTTGTCTCTGTTCTATTGCAAGAAGATCAGTCTAGGCAGAACAAGTCCATCATGCGTGTTGCAGATCAAGCTTTCCTGGCTAGTCAGAAGGGCAAAGGAAAATGGAGCTCTTCTACTAGTAAGCAAAAATCAGCAAGTGCTGCACATTCGAAGAAGGAAGACAAAGATGAAGAGAAATCAAAAAAGTAGAAATTGTTTTGCAAATAATGTAAAGCAAATGATCATGCCATTAAGAGTTATCCAAAACTAGCTGGTAAAGAGGCAAAGAAGAAAGAGGTTGGAATGGTTGTTGTAGAGGCCTCTACATTGAAAACAAAGAGTCTGCTAATCTTGTGTAGGATCAAGAATGGGTGTTTACTACTGTTTGCACTTTTGACCCATCTTCTCATGAGCAGTGCATGTCTGTAGTAGACTCAAATGTTTGGTACTTTGATAGTGGGGCGACCAAACATATTACCTCGCAGTGCAGTTTCTTCTCTTCACTCGAGCCTACCCCTACAGAGAATACTATTACATGCGCCAACAACTCCTCTCATCCTGTTATGGGAGTTGGTAAGATCATTTTGACTACTATTGATGGTAGTTCTTTCACTTTGTCAGATGCTTTGTTTGTGCCAGGGATCAAGAAAAATTTGTTATCAATTTCTGCATTAGCCAAGATTGGATTGGTTATGAAATTTTTTGATGACAGATGTGCAGTTCATGATCTGTCAAATGGCAACGTCATTATTGCTTCTGGCATTTTATGTCGTGGGCTCTATAAACTCATAGATTATGAAAGATCTATAAATGATTCGGCATGTGCAGTACATGATTCTCATACTATGTTAGATGCAAAGCTTTGCCATGCATGCTTTGGTCATCTGAATTTTGCTAGTTTGCTACGCCTGTAGAAATCTAAAGTGTCCTCTTTGCCCAAACTTGACGCACCTGGAAAACATGTTTGTGAAGGCTATATTTTGGGCAAAATTTAGCATTCCTCCTTTCCAAAAGATGGTTCAATTCGGGCTACTCAAAAATTGCAGCTTGTACATAGTGATGCCTGTGGTCCTATGCAAACACCTTCTTTTGCAAACTATCTCGTAGCATTTGTGCACTTGCAGCTCATCATGGTTGGAATGTACATCAGTTTGACATTAAAAGAGCATTTCTGAATGGTGACTTGCATGAAGAAGTGTATGTTTTTCAGCCCCATGGCTTTGTGCAGAAAGGGCACGAAAATCAAGTGTGTAGGTTAAAGAAGGCATTATATGGTTTAAAGCAAGCACCATCTACTTTGTATGAAAAGATACATGTCTATCTGATTGCACATGTTTTGAGAACAATCCAACTGAAAGCACCTTATATATTAAGCGTGCTAATGATGTGCTTCTAATCATTGTGGTGTATGTTGATGACATGCTCAGTGGTCCTCATGACACGCATATTTTTTATTTTAAGGCTGATTTGCATGCCTCATTTGAGATGTCTGATTTGGGGCATTTGCATCACTATTTGGACATTCAGTTTATGCAAGTTGATGGTGGGATGGCTGTGTCAAATGAAATATATTGACACATTATTGCAGCATTTTAGCCTTGAAGTATGTCAGCCTATTGCCACTCCTATGGAGATAGGTTTAAGATTGATTCTTCATGATGTTGGAGATGCATTTGATGTTGTTCTCTAAGGCTATTGGATGCTTGATTTACTTATGCATTACTCGACGGAGATCACTACCGCCAGATTTGCATGCTTTTTTTGACAGTGATTGGGTTGGTTGCTATGACATCGCGATGCCGACGTGTCTTAACCACAACATAGCAGGACACAAATGCTAAGCTGAGGTTTCTGTATCACAACGGAGTCACAGCAAGTTGTTGTCATCTTCGATGCTGTGCTTAATGATTGTTGTCGTCATTGGTTGAAACTTGGTCAGGTTATTTAACATCAAACTTTTTGAATGGATTGAAATGCCTTCCACCAACGTTGAATGTCTTTGATTGAAAGAAAGGGATTCTCCTTAGAGTCACACCAAAGGGTTTTAAATCCTTGAGCATATTGGAAGTCGAATCCTAGGTCTATCATTATAATGTTGAAAAAGATTCAATCAGACTTCTCAATGATGGTACTGGCTGGCAATCTCTTAGTGTTCAATAAGAGGATACAGTTTGAAGCCTGCACCAAGTCTCTATGATACTAGCTAGACAAACTTCTCAAAAAGAACATCAAAGCATAAAGCCTCAACTCTTTACCACAACAGCTAGAAAACACACGGATTGCTCAAAACATATGCCATATTCAAAAACCTTGAATCAGTATGATGCCAGTTACCAATCAAATGATGTCAGCCAATATGGATTGATTACCAATTAGATCTTCACAATTTATGTCATAATATCTAAGATCATAATATTCGAATGTCCATATTACAGACAATTGATATTTCCAGAGTGCTTAAAACGAGAATTAAATAAAGTTGAAATTTGTAGCAAGTATCAAACAGAAGAGGACAAAAGTGAAGCAATAGAGACCTCTGCTTTTGAATAGACACACTCAGAACTGAGAGTGAGACCTTTAGAACTCCTGAACATTTCAGTTAAATTGCAACTTTGTATGCATCAACCAAATTTCGTATCTTAACTAAAATACATCCCAATCTTTGCAGTTCTACAAAACTACCACTCCGACCATGAGTAAAAAAGAAAAATGCGAGCACAAGTGCATCACTGTCTGGTTGAAGATCCCTCGAATTCCATAAAATCAGACATCAAACCACAACCATTATGAATTGCTCGTATTCCAGACCATAAAGAGAAACATTCTCAGTGACTTGAAGCATGAAGAACTAACACACGGTTGTTTAAAAACAGCCAGCATTAAAGTGAGTAGCCACAGAAAACTCTGCTGAAAGCTAAAACCTCTTAAACTCAGAATATCTCAGAAGGTCAAAGAATTAAAAACGTCACCTGGACATTATAAATTTACTGCAGATCTACAATCACTTAAGTGCATCTCCAAAAACACTGATCTCAGACACATGGAGCCAAATTTTCAGAATAAAAAGGGGTTCATGTGGCATGTCTTTGAAAACCACCCAGTCACCAACAAAAGAAGAGTAGCATGGTGAGTATCCATGAGATCATCAAATTAAATATCCACAAATATTACATATACAATTCAACATGACCGAAGCAGCAATAATCCAGGAAAAGAATGAGTTTAATCAACCATCATGAAGGAGCAAAACAACAATCAAGCATAGACTGATAAGTGTGATCACACATAGCAGTTCAGTTAAAGATATCTGAGAGGATAATCCTGCCTTTTTTATTGGAGAAGCTTCATATAAAATGGTACTTCAACAAGTGAAAATAGCTTTTTTTCACAAACAGAAATTTCCAGTTGTTCAATGAAAATACAAAAACCTTGCGCTCAAAGAAACCGTTCTTGTGTGTCAATGCTGATAAAATAAACACTATGCTCTATAAAGGTAATGATTGAACTGACCAGAGTGTCTGTTCATCGTCTGGCAAGAGAATAATCCTGCCTTTTTTATTAGAGAAGCTTCATTTAAAATGGTACTTCAACAAGCACAAATAGCTTCTATTCACAAACAGAACTTTTCAACTGTTCTAAAACACAAAAACCTTGCTCCTAAAATGATCATCTTTGTGTGTCAATGCTGACAAAATAAACAGTATGCTCTATAGAGCTAATAATTGAATGGACCAGAGTCTGTTCGTCATCTGGCAAATATGGTCTCACGTTTGGTTTCCATGAAATGTTATGTTGCCACGAAGAACCTTGCCAGTCTTAAGGGTATACAGGTACAAACTGTGTGCACACCATCAGACTATATGAACTCTTGACTGGAAGATATCTGTATCTGGACTTCCTATCCTGAGATAGAAATACATAAAAGGGAAACTAAACATGCGACTACAAAAAGGGACCACATGTCATAATTATTCAAATACATGGCTATTACATGCAATAATCACTGATAATTAAGTATACTTAAGATGAAGAAACTTCATTAAGGTATTATCTTTGATAAACATGTGTTTGTTTACACACTGACAAAGAGAACAGCATATCATAATCCACATAAATGCAGAGAAACAATATAATAAAAATTCAAAATTAACACAAGCAGTAGTACGATCTAAAGCACCAAAAACAAGAGCATCAGAAACACTGCTTATTTTTATAACCACCAAGGAATGGCAGAAGCAAAGCATGAAATGTTTACATTGCAAAGAGCTCCCAAATATAGCAGAAGCCTAGATCAATCATCAACCCATGGCCCTTTTTACAATGAAGGTGACAGAACTGCCTGAGGAAGATTGAAAAGATCCTTGCCAGCAAATGGCGATGTCCATTCATGTGCTGATGCATTCCCCGAATTCAATGAGACATTTTCTTTTACTGACGATCCAGCAGACGGGCCTACCTTCCAAGGAGCATGCCATTCTGTGGAATCTGTTACATGGTTTGAAGACTGTAATCTGGAACGCATGCTCCACTCTTTGTCTGAACCCCAAAATAAGCTGCTTTTCTCTTTCAAAGATAAAGAATTCAATCTGGTTGATACCCCTGCCAAGGTGGTGGATGATGCATTCATACTCCAATCGATAGTTCTGTAGTCACAATTTGTGGATGGTCCTGTGCTCCAGTCTACTGATGTGTGAGAAAAATTGCTGCCCCAACCAGTAAAGAGTCCAAAAGAGCTTCCAGAAGAGCTTCCAGGATGCACTGCCGTACTGAGTGATGAAGACACTGAGTATTCATTGGATGGCCCATATCCCCATTGAAGCAAATCAGACTGAGAAGACCCCAATGGATTTGTGTAGCCATTGAAATCTGAAGCTGAAACATCAGAAACGTTCATTTGCTTCTTCCTTATAATCATCTCTTTTGTTCCTGTATCCGGATGTGAAGCATTCATAAAAAGAACACTTGACGGAGAACCAACATCTGGGAAGCCTTGACTTCGGCTTGATGTAGAAAATGCAGGTGAAGATGGAATGGGAGAAGGCGCACGAGAACTTGAGCCTACAAACGATTGAGGGTTTGCACGCAATAAGATATGTGGCTGCCCTGTATGAGTGGACTCCTTTAATGTTGAGCTCACATTACTCTCTCTCACTGCTACAGGGAGCACTTTTGATTCTGTTCCTGCTATACCAAATAAAATGCCTGTATGAGATTTTGAAACTGGCATGTTTTGAGAGGTATATGAGGGCTGTTGTTTCACAGCACCTACAGGTGTTCTCCCTGTTTGTGTATGAGCCCATAGCAATGAATTTGACATCTCACTGGATGGATGTGAAATTTTCCTCGGATGAACAGACCCTCTGGTTAAGATCTCTTGAGGGGCTTGAGCGTTTACACAAGGCTGCCTTCCTTTTGCAGTTAACTGCAAAAAGTTCCGGTCATCTTTTCTGACTTGATAGGAAGGCTGAGCAACATTGCTTCTTATTTGCTGTGAAGGACCAGGTCCAGGTGGTGCTGCAGGTGTAGAAGCAAAGGGCTCCTCTTTCCTGACAGCAGGCACACAATTTGAAATGTTCTGCATATTATGGTCTTCTTCCCTGTCCGGAGAGAGACTACGAGCTCGAGCTCGCAGACTTTCAACAGCTTTGGCAAGGTCTCCTTCGGTTGCAACAATAGCCCTTTCAATATCAGACCTTGGGAACTTGTACTTCTTTTCAATTTCAGTCATATAATTAAGCTCTTCTGTAATATCAATCTTTGGATTACCCCCTGAATTCCAGTCTTCATGTACTTGCCCTTCCCCACCCTCAAGAAGCCATGCAACAGAGCGTTCAACATGCCCATCATTGAAAATTAGAGCCATTGTAGCTCGCTCCTGAGGAAAACCCATGGCAACAAGCTGCTGTGAAAGAACTTCAAGTTTTCGTGACATAAGATAACTGGTACATTTATCCCTCAGTTCTTGAGCTCTTCGTTCCTTCTGTCTTTGGTGTTTCCTTTCATTCTTACCCCGAACTTTATCTCGCTTATCAAAACCACCAATCACCCCAGCGTGGCCTCCAGCTTTTCCATTTCCCAGCTTCTCTTTTCCATTAATGTGTGACTGATCCTCTGATTCACCAGAGTAGCTGCCATTATTGGACGCACATTCCAGCTCTCCAGCTCCTCCATTAGAGCTTGAATTATCTTCACCATCATCAATAGATTTAAATCTTCCATTCAAATACCCTGATCCACTATCTGAAGCAATAGACTCAAGAGCATGAAATGTGCCAGAAACAGGATTGTAGGCATTAGCACTGGTGACTCCACCACCAGCTTGTCGAGCAGCAGCTTTCTTATCCCGTGCAGCTTGCCTTTCATTTGATTTCAGCTTTGAAGGAGACATCTATGCATATCAAATAATTGTTGATCAAAACCCAAAAAAACAGGAAAAGCGCCATTATTGAAACTATAATAAGCATGCAAATATAAAGACCCACTTCACTGTCGTGAAGCAAACAACAATCTTTTGAACAGTCCAGAACTGCTTTGAAGGAGACATCTATGCATGTCAAAATAATTGGTGGTTAAAGCCAAAAACAGCAACAAAAGCATTACTATCAAAATTATAGTAAACATGCAGATCTACAAAACGACATCTTGTTATTGAACAAATGACAACTTTTGGAACATTCCAGAACTGGAAGCATCATATGCATCGTAGTTGTCAGCATACATGTAACCAATGTACTTTATGTTTGCGTGGTATAATGCAGCAGCAAACAATGTGAAGGATCAAAGCCGGTCAGATAAAAAGGACATTACATAGCCACATATCCATAATGTCTTTTAGACATGAACACAAAAAGCCAAACACACATGCACAGTGCACACACACAAATACTCCCAGCATATAATACTTGCTATGGCCTGTAAATTGTACCGTCTTTCAATGTCCATCACCTATGGTTCACACACAAAATCATATCTTGCACTCCAATAGAGCAATGCACATCGACAATCATAAAAAGCATGCATGAAACTCAAGTTCCTTGACCTATTCAAAAATGTCGACTCATGAAATGTATACACGCATAAAATAATCACTGTTTAGCTAGTAACGTGGCACATTATGACATAAGCATGTATTCCAAAAAGCGAACTCTTTTGATAACGGATATTTTAAATCATCATTAGAAACGAAGCCTCTAATGGTGTCCACTAAAAAGCATTAAAGTCCAGCGAAATTAACTTCTAGTTATCGACTCTGAATAGGCACATACGAACCATTTAGACCACATGATCGAAAATTTGTGCACAATAATAAAAATGTGTTTATGTTTATGTGGCTTGTACAAGTGGAAAATACCACAAATGAAGTCATTCAGCTGTCGCCTTGGGATTTTGAGCTCAAACACACAGTAGGCATACAAAAACATTCAATGATCCATGGTGAAGAGGGTACCCAATCTTGTCGCATCAATTTCCTTGCCCTCAACCATGTCGGCACCAATGAAAAAGAGTGATGACTAACAACACCACGATCACTCCCTAGCAACCGATGCCAACAGACAAGAACACATCTTCTGACGTTTAATTTTCACTCAGGCACAGACAACGGCATTTCAGCACATACCGGCACAGTCATTAATTTCGAGCCAACCTGAACTGCATCCATAGGGTCACTAGAGAGTAAATGGCCGCGTAGTATAGGCTAAGCGACTATGTATATGCCTAATCGTCCTACTGTAGGTAACAAGACTGCAGTTTGAACATAAGGAAAGCTCCATGACAACAGGAGGTCTAAATTGCACTGGTTGAACAGAAGGATGCCGTGCATTCTGTTGTTGTGACCACAATACTTCCCACGATCCAAACGAAATCGATGAAAATAAATCTTCTCGATCGAGATCTGAGAATGAAATTACAGGAAATCTGAATCGACCAACGAACCAGGCAATCCCACAATTGTTATATGGAGAGCCCCGTGCACATTCAATAAGCAGACTTGCGTGCAAAAAAACAACTAAGCGCCCATGGAAGGATCTATGGAGAAGCCGGCCAGAAAGAAATATATTGGAAGCCGCAAACAAACGCTAGTCCTTGTCTTACCTTCGAATGGAGGACGCCTTCCTGGAACTGCTGAAAAATAAATCTCGCCTGCGAGCTAGGGCAAAGGACTCTTCTGAGGCTGCACGTCTGTTGTAAACAAGCGTAGGTGGGCGTCGATATGCCTGCGCGTATGTGTGTCGGGGACCGGCGGGAGCTGTAAAAGGGGCTGTATTGAGATGTGGGCTTGTGCGTGCGACAGCCTGTGTGCGAAAGTGGATCCAGAATTAGAGCTGAATTCGGGAGTTCCTTGTGGAGATCATCAGATTAAACGTTGCCCGTGGAGAGAGAGAGAGAGAGAGAGAGAGAGAGAGAGAGAGAGAGAGAGAGAGAATGTATATGAAGATCGTATGGCAGAGAGAGAGAGAGAGAGAGAAAGAGAGACAGTATGAGACGTTTAGTATTTGGGAGATCTATAAGATCTAGGGGATGGAACACGAGAAAAAAGAGTAGAGAGAGAGAAGTAGATATTGAGTGGTTGTGTGTGGAGATAGAAAGAGAAATAAGGTGTTTAGAAAAGGGAAACGATGTGAAGGATTGGATGGATGCTCTTAGTGAAAAGGAATATGGCATACAAATTGGAGTGAGGGCAAGAAAAAATCAACAACAATGAGGCTCTCACACGTAGAGGTTTGCCCTTGTTGATGTATAGTTGCCCTTTTTGTACATAAGATTTGCTTTCCAAGTGACAAAAGTGGGGGAGATCCAATCAAGTGACAATGTGAATAAAAGTGAATGAAAAGGTGTGAGAATCAAGAGCCCACCAATGTTCATTGATCGAGGGCATGTACTAGTTAGGTTGGGTTAGAGGTGGTGGGGATGGTGAGTTGTGGAAAATAAAAGATTTTCTATTTCATTTGCCCCTCATTCAAAGAATATGGTGGCATTTTGATGCATGATGAGGTGGTATGAAAGAGATTGTGTAGATTTTCTTGGGTAATCTCGATCATCCACTTATGTCTTCCCCTCGGGGGGAAATCTTTTTCACAAAATGGGTTCGTGCCACTTCTTATGAGCCCGAGCTTACTTTGGTGATCCTACATCAACATTCGACCAAGAGAAGCCCTCTTCTACACATTCCAATGGCACTTGCATGAGCTCCAAGGTATGACAAGTGTTATCGAATACAATTGTTGCAAATATGCATGGAATCCACAAACAATAAGAGGTGTTAAATTCATATGCATTGTCATCATTTCGAGAGTGTGAATCAACCACAAAGAGCTTGAAAGTGCAAGGAACAAGTGCTTAGATTGGAGAGAACCCCCACATGCCATAAAGGAGGGATATTATGTTCATTGTGTGGCATGAACTCAAGAAGAGAACCTTTATGGTCAAGGAGCATGCATCCTCTATGGTGGATGGTTCTACCCATCAAGGTACACTTTGTAAAGCAAACAATGCAAATCTCAATGCCAAATGTTTGCATGAAACATGGTGGGTGATGTGTAAAGTGTATACATAGAAATAGTGGTTGTAATATTTCTATAAAATAAACAAGTGCATGCGCAACACTCTTGGAATTTGTTCCTTTGCATTTTGCATAATTTTCCTTGCAAGGATTATCATGTTACTATGGCACCTTGAGATAATTTGAAACATTGCATGTAACTCTTCTTGTTTGGACCATATAAATGGGCATGCCTTGGCGTTATTCCATGCAGGTGAATAGTAATGAGTAGTGTTGTTGACCTACTTGTTGATACACTTTGCCAAGGATGCGTGTGTAGGGTTTTTCCATTGCCTTATATGAACTGCATTCTAATGGTCTCTCATCTTTGCATATTGAGTAGAATGCACATTATTGCTTGGAGATCATCTTTCCTTCTTTGTCTTGCATTCGACCCTAATTCTAATCCAATGATCATGGTCTAGATAGAATGATGTTTTGTCTTTTGTTTTCGACACATAGAATGTGAGAATTGTGCACAAAGTAAGCCTAGGTCTTTGTTTACAAACAACACAAATCGAGCACAAAATCATGAAGAATCAATCAACAATTATTATGAGATCATGAATCATGAAGAATTAGTACCATTCTAATCTTTTTTTTTTTATGGAGGTTCAACCAAAAGCTACTCCCTCGAGCTTTAACTTTGAAAGTGCAATTGTACAAGTGAATGGGCATAATACCCATGGGATCCCCCGTATGCCACAAAGTAGGGGTTAGACAAGGTAGCAGCTTGATTATAATCGATTTTAATGGGCCAAAGCCATTACATGTCTAGCCCAAGGGTTGAACCTTGGACCTCCACCTCAAGAGACCAAAGCCAAGCCAATTCCCCTATGGGACCAATGACCATAGGCATCGATGCAGAGGAAGCATGTAGAAGGAGATGCATGAAGATTGGGGACTAGGTCCATTCTTTTTTAAATAGATTGTTTCATTATAATTAATCAAACTCTCAACAGTGCTTATAATCATTATTCATGTAACATATGTAACATAGAAAACCCAATTTTGTCACGAGCCGCTCCATTTGTGCAAGTCGAGGAATCCTCAAGCTTGAGGAGCCTAGACAGATCATTCGTACCAAGTTTCATAATTTTTGGACTTCATTTGAACCTCTGGATAAGCTTTAGGACCCATTTTTTAACTAGGACGGACACTATGTTCGAAACCAGTCAAAACTAGTCAAAAAACTATAAAGAGAGCTAGAGAGCTCATTTTTGGGAGTTATAAGTTTAGAAAAATTTAGATTGTAAGAGAGTGAGAGCAAAGAGCTTTGTAAGAGCTAATTGAGTAATGCAAGTGTGATTTATGCCTTCCATTGTGTCTCCTCTTCCCTCTACCTTGTGTGTGTATGTGTGTGTGCACTAGTGTGCTTTTCACCTTCACTTTCATGCACATCACTCATTCATGATCTTCATATTACCCTACCTCTTCCAATGGATTGACAATTAAGGAGGTGGAGCTTCTTGACACAGTACTTTCCATTGTCTAGAACAACACCAAATTTGGCCTCATTGCTAAGGACGAGCTCTAGGATGAATGTGTGATGGTAAGAGTGTTTGGAGATTAGCATTTGAAGGTAATTGATTAGTGTCTTTTTCTTAATTTTGTTTTTTTTTTTTCATCTTCTTTCACTTCCCTTACACTCACCCTTCACCCCCACATCTTCTCCCTACGTCACTAAAACTCACCAAAATTCATCATATCCATGTTACACTTATGTGTTCCTCGAGTAGCTTTGATATGAACCTTTTCCCTATACATGGGCACTTTTTACTCTAGTGCTAGTTAGAGGTTTTTTCCCCATGTTACCACATACATGATTCACTCATATGTGGTGGTACTTTGTACTTAGGGATATTATTCAGCTCTTACTTCAGTTCAGTTCATCGTCTATAGAGAGAACTATTCCAGCCATCCGTCTTCTCCGTGTGTCTTGCTGTGTTTGTGCTCCTTGTGTGTGTTTCGCGTCGTAATGCACGCACGCTTTTAAGAGTGCGAATTGACTTCGGAGCATAGAACAATGAATTTCAACAGCCAGGAAACATTTCTAGCAGTTGCACGGGGTTCATCCCCATTTCGAAGCCATTCGTGCAGTCAAAAGTGCCATCAAAGTGACAATTTGTGAGCTGAAATTTCAGCATTCATTTCAGCTTTCATTGAAGTAAAGATTTTGCAACATTCTTGTTCTTTAGTGAAATGGCGGGCAGCAATGACTTGTTTGGCATGCTTCAAGCTAAAGATAAGCTTAATGGGACCAACTATCCAATGTGGTCTTACATGATGAAGCATGTTCTTGTTGCAAAACAACTTTGGAACATAGTGGCAGATGTAGATCGAAGACCCACAGGTTCTTCTACTTCACAGTCTACTGTCACAGATGGAGCTTCTTCTTCAAGTACAATGGTTTCTCCTTCTCCACCTACATAGGAGCAACTTAGATGGGATGGAAAAGATGCTCAAGCTCATGCATTGATTGTGCTTTCCGTGAAGCATTATATAGTTCCACACATTCGATCATGTTCTACATCAAGACAGGCATGGGAAACTCTTGCTCCTTTGTATGCCATGCGTAATGCAAATGAAGCATGTGTTGCATACTTGAGGAAGCAACTTGAGGATGTATGTTTGGTTGAAAATGAGTCGGTGGATGTGTATGTGACATGCATCAAGGACTTGAAAGAACAATTGGCAAACATAGATGAGATTATTCCAGATGCAACATTCATTTCTACATTGTTGAAAGGATTACCAAAATCTTTTCAAAGCTTTGCTACTACACTCCGTTTGGTTGCAAAAGGGAATCCCAATATGTATGATTTGATGAGGGTGTGTCTCTTCTCTTGCAAAAAGAGCAATCTAGAGTGAATAAGAGTGGTTTGATTGAGGTAATGCAAGCACTTGCTATCTCACAAATGCAAGTATGGTTTAGCTTTGGGTTCATCAAAACCAAAGCCTCAACCTTCCTCTTCCACTCATTCCTCTAATGATGCTGATTTGCAAAAGAAGAAGAGATCCAAATATTGCCGAAAGGCTAGTCATACTATTGATGAGTGTAGAAAGCTTGCTAAACACAATGAAAAGAAGAAGGAATCCGGCATGTCTATTACTTAAAATTCAGCAAATGCAAGAATGATGAAGCTAACATGGATCAATATTTTTGTGCATGTGTTTTTACATGTCATTATGATGCATCTTTGCATTCTAAATGTATGGTTGTGAGTGAGGCTGATTCGGATTGGTTCTTTGATAGTGGTGCTTCAAAGCACATAACTTCATGCAAAAGATTTTTAACATCTTTGAAAGATGCACCCAAAGGAGGACATGTGGTGTGTGCAAACAATGCCTCTTGTCCTATCATTGGAATAGGAGAAATTGAGCTTATGGCTACAAATGGAGGTGTGATTCTCTTGAAAAATACATTGTATGTACCGATATCAAGAAGGACTTAATTTCAGTTCCGTTGATTGCCAAAGTTGGACTTCATGTACACTTTGTTGATGATAAGTGTATGGTTCATGATTTCAGCAATGGTGATGTTATCGTGATGTCCAATACATTATGTAATGGTTTGTATCACATGGATACATACAAGAGGGCTGCCTCGAATGCCTTGGTTGCTCATACTCCTTCCATGGCTGAAATGAAGCTTTGGCATGCTTGTTTTGGTCACTTAAACTTCAATAGTTTGCTTTACTTGCAAAAGAAGGACATGGTTATTGGTTTGCCAACACTTGAGTCCATTGAAAAGCATGCATGTGAAGGTTGCATTCTTGTAAAAATGCATCGTGCTTTTTTCCCAAAAGATAGTCACACACACACCACAAGAAAATTGTAGCTTGTTCATAGTGATGTATGTGGTCCCATCAAGACTCCATCTTTTGGGAAGCATGTATATTTTGTTACCTTCATTGATGATGCTACTCGACATACATGGATGTATCCTATGAAAGCAAAGAACGAGGTATTTTCTTGCTTCAAAGCATTTTTAGCTATGGCTAAAAAAAATTCTTCACAAAAGCTTTTTACTTTATGCACGGATCATGGCGGTGAATACATGTCACATGAGTTTGGTGCTTTTCTTTGTGAAAGAGGTATTTCACACCAATGTACAATGCCATATACACCATAGCAAAATGGCATTGCCGAGTAGAAAAATAGAACACTTCTTGAAATGGCACGATGTATGGTTAAAGGAAAGCACCTTCCTGATAAGTTTTGGATGGAAGCAATCATGTGTGCAAACTATGTTTTGAACCGTTTCCCTAGAAAAGCATTGAGAGTCATTACTCCTTACGAGGGTTGGAATGGATATAAGCCTATGGTTAGTCATATGCGCGTGTTTGGTTGTTTGGCATATGGTCTTGTGCCATTGCAAAAATGTCACAAACTTGATGATAAGGCAAAGAAATGTATATTTGTTGGTTATAGTGTTGAAAGTAAGGGATATCATTTGTACCATTCATTGACGAACACAATTATTGTGAGTCAAGATGTGGCATTTGCTGAAAATTCAAATTTTCGTCTACTTGAATGCAAAAAACAGCCAACAATTAGCTCACAAGATGTGTTCAATACACCCATGCCTTTGTTCCAAAATGGTGCACTTAACTATGGCCATGTAGAACAGCCAACTGAGGCTCAAAGGGCTGAAAAATTTTAGCAAAATAGATCTAAAAATGCAGAGAATTTCTAGCCAAACATGGTTGAAACTTTTCAACCAAAAAATGTCAAAACTGTTGGAAATTTCCAGCCACATATGGCTGAAAATGACCATGAAATTCAGCCCACGCATGATATACATGTTGATGATGTATTACATAATGAATGCATGTCTATCAAGAGTGCACAAAGTATGCCAAAGTGGCTGAAACAAAGTTTGTAGTATAGCAAATTGAGTGCACCTTTACTTGGTAGAACAAGATCAAGCTCTCACCATGCATCAAGTAATTTTGTGGATTATTCTCTTATTGCAACAACATGTAATGAAGAGTCACTTTCTTCTGAAGATGCATGTGGCGATCCACAATGGATGAGTGCTATGCAATCAGAAATGGATTCCATACATAGGAATGGTACTTGGGAGTTATGTGAATTTCCAAAAGGAAAAAATGTCATTGGTACAAAGTGGGTCTACAAGATTAAGAGAAAGTATGTTGGTAGCGTTGATTGCTACAAAGCTAGATTGGTTGCCAAAGGATATACAAAACAAGATGGCATTTGACTATGAGGAAACTTTTGCACCTACTTCACACATGACTACCATTCATACCATGGTTGCATTGACTACCCATCGAGGTTGGAAAGTGCATCAGTTGGACATAAAAACAGCCTTCTTGAATGATGATTTGCAAGAAGAGGTCTATGTGAAGCAACCTCCTGGATTTGCTATGAAAGGGAAAGATCATATGGTTTGTCGCTTGCATAAAACTTTGTATGGTCTCAAGCAAGCTCCACGTGCATGGTGTGACAAAATCCATAAGCACTTGATTGCTCTTGGCTACATGTAGTCCAATTGAAAGCACACTCTATGTATGCAAAAATGGGGCTGATCTTATAGTGCTTGTTCTTTATGTCGATGACATACTCTTGATTGGGTCATGTGATGCAAAACTTGACATTCTTATGGCTTATTTGTAGCATACTTGTGATGTCACTTATCTTGGTCTTTTGAGCTACTATCTTGGCATCCAATTTGTATCCGTTGAGGGGGGAATTGTTATGCATCAAGCAAAGTATGTTGAAAAACTACTTTCACGTTTTGACTTTGAGGATTGCAAGTGAGTTTCCACACCAATTGAGATAGGATTTAGGTTCTCAGTTGAGGATTCCTGTGATGAATTTGACACTTCTATTTATCAGCAAGTTGTGGGATGTCTTATATATGCATGCAACACAAAGCCGGATATACAGTATGAAGTTTCCCAGTTGAGTCGATTCATGCATAGCCATGGAACTAATCATTGGCAAGCAGTAAAACGTGTGTTTAGATATCTCATAGGCACTTTGAGCTTAGGTCTCTTTTATGGAAGAGATATTCAGCCATGCTAGCATGCTTTTACACATAGTGATTGGACTGGTTGTTATGATACTTGTGTGTCCACTAGTGGTAAGTGCTTTTTCTTTGGAGACTCATGCATATCTTGGTTGAGTAAGAAGCAACCTACAGTGGCGACATCGAGTTGTGAGGCTGAGTACAGGGTAGTTTTCACAACTATAGTGGAGTGTATATGGCTGAGATGCCTATTGATGGATCTTTGCATGGAGATTGATGTTGCTATGCATATTCTCACTGATAGTCATGTATGTGTTCACATCATTCGCTCCCGGGGGGTTTGTTACACTTATGTGTTCCTTGAGTAGATTTGATGTGAACCTTTTTCCTATACATGGGCACTTTTTACTCTAGTGTTGGCTAGAGGTTTTTTCCCCATGTTACCACATATGAGTGACATGGGCACTTTTTACTCTAGTGTTGGCTAGAGGTTTTTTCCCCATGTCACTCATATCTGGTGGTACTTTGTACTTAAGGATATTATTCAGCTCTTACTTGAGTTCAGTTCATCATCAATAGAGAGAGCTATTCCAGCCATTTGTCTTCTCCATGTGTCTTGTTGCGTTTGTGCTCCTTGATGTGCTTCTCATGTGTCTCTCGCACTTCTACACACACCCAACAATCCACATTTCTCTTCTCATTTCCCTCATTTGTGAGCTAGTGAGAGAGAGAGCAAGTGAGAGAGTGTGTTTGCATGTGCTTGTGAGTTTATTTGCAGGATATTGCTTCAGCATGAGGCTAGAGTACTTTACAAGTAAAATTTTGCCTCTGTTCATCATCTCTGTCGAATGCCTTAGACCATCGCAATGGTTTGAGAAGTTCGTGCTTTTTTTGAATACGTTGTGTTGAGGGTGTAGAACATCTTAGCCCACTAAGGAATCCATAGTTACATTCAAAAAATTTGCATTTTTTCAAACCATCGCGATTGGCTCAAGCCATTGTGACAATGCATTACCATCACTATTGGCTCACGCCATCGCGATAATACCAAACCATTGCGATTGGCTCAAGCCATCATGATGACATCTGACCATCACGATTGGCTCACACTATCATGACAACTCGCCATACCATCACAACAACCACCCAATCATGCCATCACGATTGGTTCATACCATCGCAACGAGAGATCACCATCATGATTGGCTCAAGCCATCACGACGATTCCGGACCATCGCGATTGGCTCACACCATCATGATGATGCTTGACCATTGCACTCATTGCATACCATCATGGTTGTGCCACATCATCGTGATTGGGTAACATCATCGCAATAGTGCATGACCACCACGATCTTGCAAGACCATCGCGACAATTCAACAGAAACAACAAAATTAGGGTTTTTGAATTTTTTGAAATCTTGTTCCCTAGTTGTTGAATTGTTGGTACAGAGAAACCAGAGGTCACCTTTCTTGAGAGTTTTACGGTGATCGACAAAGAGAAAAGAAGCAACTCAGTTTGGTAGTGACACTTATATCAAGGCCATTCAAGGAATCATAGGAGCAAAAGCAAGGAGATTAAGTAATCTAGATGACCTATTTAATTCAAGTACTAACAAGGAAAAACCTAGATTGCATAGGTACGAGAGGGATTTAAGTGATAACAGACACTTTTAAAGGAAGGAGTCGTGAGTTGATAGTGTCACCAAGATAAGGAACTTAAAACATTAAAAAATGATACTTGACGATCAAATAGGGCAAATCAATGAACCAAGTAATTGACTCGAAGGGATTTAGTGAGACCCAAATTCTTGACAATTCAAGTGCCTGAAGGAGCTACAATTAATGAACCTCATATTAGGAAGGCACATAAGAAAGGCCGATCTATGTAGTGTTAGGTCATTTGAAGCTAGCATTAGAACTACTACAAGATCTTGGACCCAACAACTGAGTGGTTACCCGTACGAACTAAGCTTAAAAACAAGCAAGTTAGAAATGTCCTACAACATGGAGAGACTAGAAGGTGGTTCATGGGTAGCATACTTAGAATGACCAGAAGGGCCATACAAAACTCAGCTAGAGTACATTCAAACCAACCAATTTTGTGCTCGCATCTATGAGGATAGTTTGATAAGGTCTATCATTCAATTGAGAAACCCTGACCAACTCATTGGTTTGGAGCATCCAATGGTCGAATTCAAGAGAGATGCAAATATCAATAAGGAAGGAACAATGTACATAATCGTCAATCAACCCGATAGGACCAATGAATTTGGAGTAGTAATCCTTGAAACTGAAATGGATAATCTAGAACAAGGACAACTAGATAGTGAACCTAGAACATCGAGAGTTAAATCTGTGTTGATACAGATTCTTAACCCAAAATGGGTTCCTCAAGATAACATAAGTTTTGAGTTGTTTTTGAATAAGGATATAGATGAGGCATTCTTGAGGTATAGGTATAAGCAACCAAGTGAAGTAGGAACGGTCACTATCTATGAGTTCAAGGATCTGGATATGCCTAGAAAAGTGGTGTACCTGGATAACATATTGGAACGAGTATTTGTGGTATCAGAGCACGAGAGGCATGCCTATACATGGAGGGGTGAATTGTCTTTTTCCCCAACACAAGGTAATGTTGCTTTTGGCCACCAAGGACCAAGAACATCCTTAGCTCATGGTTCCCAAAGAGAAAAATGCAAAGAGAGACCTAAAGTGAGCTTTGCTAATACAATAGGAAGAGACTGGTCTGCTATGGAAACAGATAGGATGGAGAGACTAAGGGAAAATAGACCCCAATGTGGAAGAGATGATTTTCCTCTACCTAGACCCAGAGACCACCCAATTAGTGAAATCCATGAAAAGCTATTTTGATGGAACATGAGATCCCTATGACCACTTAGCCGAGTTCAAGCAAGTGCTATGAGCTGAACAAGTGGATAAAATGTTCACCCAATATAATGCATTTGGACTCACTTTGAAAAACACTGCCTTAACCTGGTTCTAGCCTTTACAAAAAAGGCAATTTCGAGACATCCACCACCTATTAGGATTATTTATCATTGAGTTCTCTAAGAGTGGGATCAGGCACAATACTTCTTCTTTGATTCAGAGTTTCAAACAAACCCCTCAGGAGACTATTAGACTAGTTGGACATAGGTTCAGATAGTACATCGAGAGATGCCCTATGCCGGAGTTGCCCACTCAAGCTAAACACGTATCTCTGTTTTTGGATGGGCTATTGAGCTCTAAACTACGATCATATGTATACCTGAAAGAACCCCGAACACTAGAGTAATGTGTGAAGATAACTACACAGGATTGTATGTACAACAAGCGAGTGGTTAGACAAAGTTATCTACAAGCATACCAACAACCCGATAGATATCCTGGCCAATATAACACTCAACCTCATTATTATCGACCCCAACATAACTACCAGGTACCATACCAAATGCAACTTAGACCCCAACCTATACTAGGTCAGCAATCACCACCTCTAGCTAATGTAATCTCCATCAAATATGCTACTGCAGAAGAGAATCTTAGTAGAGCATTAATACCCTCGTCCCCATTGATCACAAAAAATGATCCTAGCTTTAATAGTTTTGATTCCACCCATGTAGATAGCCCCCCTGCATACTACACCGAATCACCCGAACATTTGGAAACATACTAGTATGAGAGTCCACCAATAGAACCTAGCTCGGAGCCAAGCTATACTAATGTCATGTATGCCAGACTATACTAATGTCATGTATGCCAGACTATACTAATGTCATGTATGCCAATCCCAACCCACGGCCCCAGTTATACTAATGTCCACCAATAGAACCTAGTTGGAGCCAGATTATACTAATGTCATGTATGCCATCCCAACCCACAACCCTACTTGAGACAGACAAGACCACAGGGCCCTAAAGAATCATGTTTTAGGTGCCAAGGAGACCATTATATAAGGGAGTGCCCACATCCTTCACTAGTGGGATAACCACAATATTGTAACTTTCAAGGTTTTTGTTCTGACTGCGGTAAAGAACACATCATATGAGAATGTCCTAAAAACCCAACCACTGCCTCCAAGGTAACCCCCATTACTGTCATAGGCATTGTGCATACTTCAAATGGATCTATGCCAACCTACATACCTATCCAAGCAGTGACTAGAGCCCAAGCATTGCTACAAAATCAACAAACAAACCGTGATAAGAGAACTGAGAGTAGTGAAGTTGGAGAGTTGAATGGAAGGAAAACCAGATCTTGGAAGGATTCATGAGAAAGTCTTTAAAGAAAATGGAGTAAGAAAATAAAGGAATTAGAAGGAAACTTAAAGGAGAATAGAGCCAAAATCTTAGAACTAGCTTCCCAAGAGTCAAATCAGGTAAACTAGATGTCGAGAACAGGATCTATTCTAGCTGAACCTATACATGAGGATCTGGATATGAACATACAAATTTCAAATCTAATTCTTTGCAAGAATTACCTCACTTCACTAGTCCTTGGGAAGCAAATTTGATCAAGATAAGAGCACCCACTATATTAATAAGAAATGAAGAATCAATTATCCCTAGGAATACATATGTCATAAAGAACACTAAAGTGTAGTGTCATCTCACTTTAGAAGAGTTTTTGAAGGTTAAACCCGAGTTGTGGAAGCATGTAGCAAACTAGTTGCCAAAGACAACTACTACCCACTTTCAAGAAGAATCACACAAGAAAGTGCCAAAAATACCCATTAAGTGAGGGAGAAGAGGGGAAAACCTATTCAAATATCTCCTACCAAGGTTACATTACTAAAGAAATCCTAGACTCAGGTGTTGGAGTGGCCAGTGCCACCACTTCTCTATGGAAACGATGGGGTAACCCAGCCCTAAGACCCATGATAATGAAACGGGGTCATATTGAGAAACCCTTAGGTTTATTGGAAGGAATCACTCTCACTACTTGTGGTGCAGAGTTTGAGCATACCTTTGCCATTTGTTTGGAAAGAACCACGCTTACAATATGATTTTGGGACGTCCTTTCATGCAACAATTACAAATCATACAAGATTGGGGACCTAACTCTTTGTACTTGCAATATTTGGGAGTGACTACCAAAATCAATCTAAAAGAGTATTTCCATCGCAATGTATCCCCACTACAGTGGAATATCGTCCATAAAGCATCAGAAGAAACTAAGTCCATACAATCCTTAGCATCAGAAGAAACTAAGTATGTACAATCCTTAGCATCAGATCTTTCTGGTTGCACAAGGACACTCATTTATGGATGTTTAAAGTAGCTAAACAAGAGGAAAAGTGATTAAAAGCCGGAACCTTAGGCTCCGAGCAGCACCCATGCGCCCTCCAAGATCCTACCTATGCACCGATAGTATACCCAGCTGAGGAATTTGAGCCTCACGGTTGGTCAGAGATCTTAGCCACCATGGACATAGCAGTGAACCAAGAACAATGGAAGCCTCACTACGATGAGGATGGTTATGATATCTCTATCTTCATGATAGAACCCATGGTATGTGAGCCTATTTTAGAACAATGTACTGAGATGACCCTAGAGCCATACGAGGCAAGCGATGAAGATCTAAAGTCCATCATCATGGAACCTGTTTGTTCTTCAGAAGAACAATATCTTTATTTTGTAGAAGCCACCACCCTCGATGTAAGGGAGGATAACCAAATTAAGAAGCTCACACCACTCTAGAGAATAAGCAGAAGAAGGAAAGAGAGCAATATTCTAGGCAAGAAGAAGACAAAACCTTATTGGAAGTACCAGAGAGCTTGAAGGGTTATGAAATCAAAGATAGAAGAATAATGGTAATAATGCCTAAGAGAGAAATTAGCATAGGAGAAGCATACGACAATTGAGAAAAAACTAAGAAGATTGTAGTTACAATCGAAGAAGGAGAAGAAAAGTGCACATATATCGGGCATGATTTGATAGGAGAAGAAGAAGAAGAGTTGATTTCCTTGTTGATAGAATATAGAGACATGTTTGCATGGAGCTACAAGGATTTGAAAGGAGTAGATTTGACATATGCACCCATAGAATTCCCATGACTCATGAAGCCAAGCCTTCCAAACAGAAACCATACACTTATAATGATAAATATGTCGCCAAGATTAAGGAAGAGATAGGTCGTTTGATCAAAGATGGATTTATCTATGAGACTGAGCACACCAAATGCGTATCACCCATTGTGGTAGTGCCCAAACAGAATGAAAAGCTATGTGTGTGCATTAACTTGAAAACGTAAATGCAGCCACTATTAGAGATAGTTATCCGCTTCCTATCACGAAACACCTACTAGAACAAGTAGCAGGCAAGGAAGTATACAACTTCCTTGATGGATTCTCTGGCTACAACCAAGTAGCCATCACCCTTGAAGACCAACACAAGATGGCTTTTGCCAAAGACTAGGGCATATTTGCATTTTGTGTAATGCCATTTGGGCTTACAAATGCACCTACTACTTCTCAATGATTGATGTGTCATGTCTTTAAGGAGTTTCTATATAAGAACTTGGAAGTCTATGTTGATGATTTATGTGCTCATTCTAACATTAGGCAAACACACATTCCTGAATTGAAACAAGTCTTTGACAAATGTGGAGGATATCATGTCTGCTTGAACCCAGAAAAGTGTGTCTTTATGGTCAAGAAAGCCAAGATTCTAAGACACATAGTGTCAAAGAATGGAATCTCTATAGATGAAGAGAAAGTTGGAGTGATTGTAGAGCTACTCAAGCCAAAAAATATTAAGGAAGTACAAGCTTTCATGGGGCATTCTGGTTACTATTGACACTTTATACACATGTATGCAATCATCGCAAAGCCTTTGTATGCCCTTTTGACCAAGTTTGAGTGGATAGATGAATGTGAGAAATCATTTAATGAACTTAAACAATTGTGTTCAACACCAATTCTGATGACACCAGATTGGAATAAGCCGTTCCATGTACGTGTGGATGCGAGCCTACTTGAGAGCGAGGTTTTGCTACTGCTAGCACTTGATTGGCTACATGTTTCCATAGTTCTAGCCTAACTTTGAGTAGCTCTTCTAAAGTGAGATTGCATTGCAATTTAGTGTTTTTTAATACCTTTGTGTTCCTAGGGATGACATAGTCTTCGTTTCTTACCATGACAGTGGGTGCTCTCATGCAAGTAGACTGAGCTTCCCATGGGCCTGTGAAATGGGGTAGTTCATGTAAAGAATTAGACTCGAAGTCTAACCTCTCATGATATTGGGTACTATCCTGCTCTCCATAAATGGAAGGAATGTCTTGTGGGAATTGATCATGCAAGTCATCCACAAGTTCAATGGGAGGAGGAACTTCACTCTCTTTAGCCCATTTCTCTTCTTGAATCTCTCGCAGGAATTCTGGTGAGTACCGATTCATAGAAGAAGATGTATCTGGTTCTGTGGAGTTAGGCACATAAGCTTCCTAGTCATGAAGGCTTATCCTTTCACTTGCCTTGTACTTACTTGGAGAGGCAGGGTCCTTTTCTAATTGTGCAATTAGCCTCTCTAATCTTTCTAGCAGTCCATCAAAGTGCAACTGCGTCTTAGCTGAACTAGAGAAGTTAAAGAGGCGACTGGCTTCAAACATGGTTTGAGCCAATTCCACCCTCTTAGCACAAATTTTAGTTCGTTCAAGCTCTAGTTCGGCTCTAGGGTAACACTTTTTATGATCCGTTACATTTGGCCCTTCTTGGATTCTGGCCTGATATGCTTTAAGCATCATGTCTAGGTCCTCGGGAGTGGGATCGGCTAAGACTGATCCTACTCTAGGGGGTGGTGGGATTGAGTGAGGTGGGTTGGAAGGTGGTGGGTTGGAAGGTGGTGGGTTGGATGGAGATGGGAATGGTGGTGGTGGAGTAGTGTGAGAGGGAGTTTGAGATGTGAGTCCAATTATCTTGTCTTTTGTTCAAGCTTTCCTCTAGTTCACTCATTTTCTTTGCCCATTGCCTTTTCATTCTTTCGCGGCTATCCCTCCAAGCTCTCATCCTCTTCTTTGTTATGCTCTCAGTTTCACTAATCTCAGAACTCCTTTCCTGGCCTAAACCTTGGTTTTGTTGCAAAGCTTGGGCTCGAGTGACCACTTGCACTGGTGCAGTGGATGTTACACTTCCTGTAGAGTCTACTACTAACCCAATAACATTGATAGGAGTAATTTTTGGTAAATTGTTGGGGTTCTTAGGACAATCTCACAAGAGATGCTCCTTCCCACAATCGGGACAAAATAATCACAGATTGGGGTTGTGTAGGTGCAGGCATAGGGCAATCACGAACTATCTGAATCTTTGTAGATTTTGAAAGTTCTAATTCCTCCCCTAGATTATCCTTAATGTCGATGCATATTCGTACACACTCTTCTATGGTCCTAGGGTCCTTCAAGTACACATATGATCTCAACTTTGTACTCAACATTCCATCTAGGAATAAAGCCACTTGTTTGGCTGGTGTGGGTAACTCAGGAACAGGATATCTCTCTAGATATTGCCTAAATCTTCTTCCTGCAAGTCTAACGATCTCTTGAGGTGTCTGCTTGAAGCTGTGAATCAGCGAGGAAGTACTATGCCTTATGCCCCTCTTAGAGAATTCAATAATGAAAGCCTCTAGAAGTTGGTCTATGCTCTTGAACTGTCTCTCATTCAGTGGTTGAAACCATGTAAGGGTTGTGTTCCTTAGGGTTAGATCGAAAGCATTGTACTGCATGAATATGTCCTCAACTTGTTCAGCTCTCAAGACTTGCCTAAACTCGGCCACATGATCATATGGGTCTCCCGTGCCATCGAAGTAATTCTTCGTGGACTTAACCAGCTGGGTTGGCCTCAAGGTTCTAGTGTGATCCCTAGGCCTTGGCAAAGGAAAATCATCAGTAGTTCTTTGGTTTCTTGGGGCTCTAGGTCTCTCAGTTTCCACTCTATCCATCTCTGTTCTCATCCTTTCTCTTCCCAAGGGGTTGGCAAAACTTACCTATGGTCTGTCTCTACTTCTGTCCCTTTGAGCTCCATGAGCCTGGGATGTTCCAGCTGTTGCGAACATGTGTTTTATGTAGGGTACAAGTTTCAAATTATGTAAATACCTTTGGGAAGTCTTCAAATACTTCAAGAAGGCTCATATTATTCATAAAATGTAGCAAAAATACCACGTGAGTTCTAGAACATGGTGAGTCAAATTAGTGAGTCACAAGGGAGCTTCAGTGGTGTCCTAGTGAAAGGTCGATGTGGCTAGTTCTCAAAGTCCATCAATACTTTGCTTATTTGAGCACTTGAGTCATGTAATACCTCCATCCAAGTGTCTACCACGAATTTAGATGTATTAAGAAGGTTTTAGATTAGTTTCCCATGCTATAAAAAGAGGAGAGAAGTCGTGATCTTGTGGGATGTCCAAGAGAGTCATATGTGTATCTCTACACTGCTGTAGTTTTGTATGCAGAGATTGCAGAGCTTGTATCTCCCTCATAATATATCCAAATTAAATGTTTGATAGCTCATTGGAAACCTCTTACTGTCTACTTTTGTCTTGTAAATTTTCATAATCATTGGATTTGTGAGCTGAGAGCAATACTCTCTGCAAGTAGTGTGTGTTCTCTGTTTTTTATCCCTGTTGAAGGTCTCCATTAAACCTCAAACTTGCAGAGGTCATATCTCCTTGTGTATGTATCCAAATCATGTGTTCTTTGGCTTGTTAGAAAGCTCTTTAAGTCTACTTGTATTCTGGAAAGTTTCAAAGTCATTGGAGTTGTGAGTTAAGAGCAGTAGTCTCTACAAGTGATATGTGTCCTCAGGTTCATCTCTGTTTCAAGGTCTCCATTAAAGCTGCATTTTGCATAGGTCATAGCTCATTGTGTATTTATCCATTTGAGGTGTTCTATATCTTGTTGGAAAGCTCTTAGAGTCTAGTTTATGTGTGTGAAACAGTTTTGAAAAATTCCAAGTGAGTAAAGAGAAATTTGCTCTGCAAGAAAATTGGTTTGTGCATACAATTTTGTGAGAAAGTCAACTAGGTCCTGTTGGGTTTCACCTACTTCTAGCTGTACTTTGGAGATCAATAAACTCCAACATTGGTATCAGAGCAAGTACTTGGAGGCTTGGAGAAGGTTATCATACGTTGACGAAGAATTTGAAGCTATCAAAGAAGCAGTTCATCATCAACACTACACAAAGGTAGAAGAAGATTGCAAGGAGGCATCTAAAGCAACATCCAAACAAAGAAAGGTGCACATACCTCATTTACAAGGTAAATATTATATTTCTTCTCATCACACACATTGGAAAGGAGGCTTAAAGGAGGAAGCTTAGCATTTGTATTATGGGAGACCAACATGCACAAATAGAGAAGCTTGATAAGACCAATTATCAAGCATGGAAGTTTAGAATCATTGCATACTTGCAAGGTAGAGGCTTGTATGGTTTGATTGACGGCACAGATATCAAACCCACATTACCAGAGGACCCAAATCAGCAACAATTGAGGGAGTTTAGACTTTGGAATGAGAGAGACAAAAGGGTTATATTCATTTTATCACAAAATATTCAAGATTCAATGGTAGGACACATACAAGATCTAGACACAAGTAGAGATGTTTGGCTTGCATTGGAAAGGTTGTATGCTACAGGTACAAGAGCAAGGAAGATTCAACTCAAAAATGAGTTGAATAACATAAAGAAAGATACAAGGACATCGGTCAATGATTACATATTGAAAGTTAAAGAGATTGCATATCAACTAGGATCAATTCAAGCTCATGTGGAGGACGATGACTTGGTTGCACATACTCTCAACGGACTCAAAGATGATGAGAGATGGAAACCCTTCATTACTTCAGTTTATGTCAGAGGAGAATTACCAGATTTTGATCAACTTATTGCCCTCATGGTCACGGAGGAGATGAATCTAAATGGTTCTACTTCAAATAAAAAAGGATCTCAAGGACAAGCTCTTTATGTAGGATCATCAAGAGGTGGAAACAGAGGTGGAAGAGGTTCAAATAGAGGTCGAGGAAGAAGGAGCGATGATCAAAGGACTTCAAGTGGCTTCTTCAACACAAGAGGAAGAGGAAGGTCAAGCGCTAGAGGTACGAGAGACTACTACAACTACAACCAAAGACAAAGGAGTGAAGATAATAAGAACAATTGCTATATATGTGGAAGGTATGGACACTATGCCAAAGATTGTTATCAAAATGAAAATAATCAAGGTGGTAATCGAAGAGGAGGCTATTCAAGAAGAGGTAAACAACAAGGAAATTATGCAGTTGAAGGTAAAAGTGATGATTATGATTCTCTTCTTATGATGAATGTAGAAACTAAGATGAATTGCAATAGCAATGTATGGTATGTAGATAGTGGTTGTTCTAATCACATGTCTCATGATGCTTCATGGTTTTCTAATATGCATAATCCTTCATGTAAAGGTCATGTTGAAACAGGAGATGATACAACACATAAGATTATGCAGGTTGGAGATGTTGTTATGCAGGATAAGAGCAAGACAAATTGCTTGAAGGATGTACTTTATGTGCCAACGATCACTAAGAATTTGATGTCGGTTGGTCAAATGGTAGAAAAAGGTCTACAAGTGAGATTTAATCATGCATGTTGCTTCATTGAGGATCCAAAGCAAAGGAGGTTAATTGCTAGAGGTCAAAAACAAGGTAGATTGTTTACATTCAAGGTAAACCCAAATCATACAAACTATTTCTCTTATGGTATGCATCGAATAGCAGAGCTTGATCTATGGCACAAAAGGATTGGACACATGAATGTACACAGGTTAAAGGAGCTATCAAAGAAGAGGATTGTTGAAGGATTACCTGATCTTACTAAGCAACATATGGTGCATCTTTGTGAAGCATGTCAAATGGGTAAGCAAAGTAGACAACCTTTCAAGCATTCAAGCTATGTAAGTGATGGTTTGCTAGATCTCATACACACAGATGTGTGGGGACCTACTAAAGAGGCATCCTTGGTTGGTAATAAGTACTATGTATCATTCATTGACGATCATAGTAGAATGACATTTGTGTATTTTATTAAACATAAGAGTGAGGTCTTTGATTGTTTCAAGAAGTTCAAATCATATGTCGAAAAGCAAACAGGAAGGTATATTAAGAAGCTAAGATCCGATGGAGGAGGAGAGTATTTCTCTCAAGCTTTTACTGATTTTTTGTATGATGAAGGTATCAAAAGAGAAGTTACATGCAGGTATACTCCACAACAAAATGGAGTCGCAGAAAGAAGAAACAGAATCATAGCAGAAGCATCTAGAAGCATGCTTAATGATATGTGTTTGCCTAATTATTTTTGGGCTGAAGCTGTTAGCACAAGTGTTTACATTATGAATAGAGTTCCGACTGCAGGAGTTCATCATTTGACACCATATGAGGTATGGCATGGAAGGAAACCAAGTGTAAGTCATTTGAAAGTATTTGGTTGTGTATGTTATGTACATGTACCTAGTGAGGTGAGATCTAAACTTGATGCGAAATCAGAAAAATGTATATTTATTGGTTATGCAAATACTCAAAGAGGATATAGATGCTATAATCCTCATACCAATAAGGTTGTTGTGTCAAGAGATGTAAACTTTGATGAATCACTTTCATGGTATGCAGATAAGAATTGTTTGCAGGTCATGGATGAAAATGAAGAAGGTGTGGTTGAAGGAGATGAATGCATAGTTCAGCCATCAGGAAGTTTAAATGATGAAAGGAGTGGTTTAGATGAAGAAAGAGGATCACCTTTCAATGGAAGATTAAGGCAAGAGTCACCTCCAAGTGTTAAAAGTAAAGGTAAACTCAAACTTGTTGAAGTTAATGATGAAGGAGAGGAAATTAGTGATGTATGTGAGTATGGAGAATCATCAAAGGTTCCTAATAAGAAAGGAAGAGCATCTACATTGGAGGTAAGAAGAACTTCAAGAGTAAGTAAGCAACCTCAAAGGTATACTTATGAATGTTTCATGAATACTCATTATGCTTTTATGACAAAAGTTGAGCAGGAAAATGAACCCACATGTTATGATGAGGCCAAAGGAGATGAAAAGTGGGAGAAAGCAATGAGAGAAGAAATGGAAGCACTACAGGATAACAAGACTTGGAATTTAGTTCCAAGTACACCAAAGCAAAAGGTAATTGGTTGCAAGTGGGTTTTTAAGATTAAAAGAAATAGTGATGGTAGTGTGTCTAGATATAAGGCTAGACTTGTAGCAAAAGGATATAATCAAACTCAAGGTGTGGACTATGAGGAAACATTTAGTCCAGTAGCAAATATGGCAACGGTGAAAACTTTGTTGGCTTTAGCTGCAAGTAAAAGGTGGAATATATATCAACTCGATATAAAGAATGCCTTTCTTAATGGTGAGTTAAATGAAGAAGTGTATATGTCACAACCAGATGGTTATGTGGATGCAAAATTTCCTAATAATGTATGCAGGTTAAAAAAGGCATTGTATGGTCTTAAGCAGGCACCAAGGGCATGGAATGCAAGGTTGGTAAAGTATCTTATGCTGCAAGGATACACAGCGAGTCATGCTGATCCTTCACTTTATGTAAAACATGTAGATGGCATGTGTGTCTATGTATGCATTTATGTGGATGACTTGTTGATTACAGGGAATGATGCAAAAGCAATTGATGAAATAAAAGGTAATTTGGGAAAGGAATCTAAAATTTCAGATCTTGGTTTGCTCAGATACTTTCTTGGGATTGAAATTGTGTATAGCGATGAAGGTATGTGGTTGATACAAAGAAAGTATATATGTGATATGCTGAAAAGGTTTGGTATGCAGGAATGTAAATTTGTTTCTACTCCAATGGAATGTAATGTAAAGCTAAGCGCAAAGGAAGGTGATGAGTTGCATGATATGAATGTATATAGATCCATGGTAGGATCTTTGATTTATGCAACAAAAACTAGACCTGATATATGTTATGCAGTGGGAGTATTGTCACAGTTTATGCATGAACCTAGAGTATCTCATATGCATGCAGCGAAAAGAGTGCTTAGGTATTTGAAAGGTACCATGAACGAAGGATTATTTTATAGTCATGATGCTGATCTAACTCTTAAAGTCTTTAGTGATGCAGATTGGGCTGGAAGCAAAGATGACAGAAGATCCACAAGTGGATATGTGGTAATAGTAGGAAACAAGACATTAACATGGAGTTCAAAGAAACAGCCTACAGTTGCTTTATCTTCTACAGAGGCTGAGTATAGAGGTTTAGCATTGGCTACTACTGAGATTATGTGGTTTAAAAAGTTGTTTCATGACTTGAATGTGCAGGTTGATGTACCACTGATATATGGGGATAACTTGAGCAGCATTCATATGACCTCAAATCCTATTTTTCATGCTAGAACAAAGCATATAGAGGTTCACTATCATTATGTTCGAGAGAAGGCCATGAACAATGAAGTGCAGGTTTCTTTTGTTGGAACAAAGGATCAAGTTGCAGATATCTTCACCAAATCCTTGGATGGACCAAAGCTTCAAAGATTCAACTATATTCTTGGCATGAAGGAAATACCCTTTGAAACTTGAGGGGGAGAATGTTGCGAACATTTGTTTTATGTAGGGTACAAGTTTCAAGTTATGTAAATACCTTTGGGAAGTCTTCAAATACTTCAAGAAGGCTCATATTATTCATAAAATGTAGCAAAAATACCACGTGAGTTCTAGAACATGGTGAGTCAAATTAGTGAGTCACAAGGGAGCTTCAGTGGTGTCCTAGTGAAAGGTCGATGTGGCTAGTTCTCAAAGTCCATCAATACTTTGCTTATTTGAGCACTTGAGTCATGTAATACCTCCATCCAAGTGTCTACCACAAATTTAGATGTATTAGTAAGGTTTTAGATTAGTTTCCCATGCTATAAAAAGAGGAGAAAAGTCGTGATCTTGTGGGATGTCCAAGAGAGTCATATGTGTATCTCTACACTGCTGTAGTTTTGTATGCAGAGATTGCAGAGCTTGTATCTCCCTCATAATATATCCAAATTACATGTTTGATAGCTCATTGGAAACCTATTACTGTCTACTTTTGTCTTGTAGATTTTCATAATCATTGGATTTGTGATCTGAGAGCAATACTCTCTACAAGTAGTGTGTGTTCTCTGTTTTTATCCCTGTTGAAGGTCTCCATTAAACCTCAAACTTGCAGAGGTCATATCTCCTTGTGTATGTATCCAAATCATGTGTTCTTTGGCTTGTTAGAAAGCTCTTTAAGTCTACTTGTATTCTGCAAAGTTTCAAAGTCATTGGAGTTGTGAGTTAAGATCAGTAGTCTCTGCAAGTGATATGTGTCCTCAGGTTCATCTCTGTTTCAAAGTCTCCATTAAAGCTGCATATTGCATAGGTCATAGCTCATTGTGTATTTATCCATTTGAGGTGTTCTATATCTTGTTGGAAAGCTCTTAGAGTCTAGTTTATGTGTGTGAAACAGTTTTGAAAAATTCCAAGTGAGTAAAGAGAAATTTGCTCTGCAAGAAAATTGGTCTGTGCATACAAGTTTGTGAGAAAGTCAACTAGGTCCTGTTGGGTTTCACCTACTTCTAGCTGTACTTTGGAGATCAATAAACTCCAACACCAGCTCCTTGGTGGCCAAAAGAGACATTAGATCTGGTTGGGGAAAAATAAATTCACCCTTCCAAGTGTAGGCATGCCTACCATGCTCTGTGACCACAAAGATCCTTTCTAAAGTATTGTCTAAATAAGTCACTTTGCCTGGGCTATCAGGATCTTTGAACTCATAGATTGTGATCGTTCCTACGTCATTCGGCTGATCAGGCTTATACCTCCAAAAGGCTTCATCGGTCTCTCGGTTTAAGAGCCGATCTATGCTCCTATTATCTTGGGGAACCCATTCTGGTGTGATAATTCTAGTGAGAACGATTTGCCTCGAGGGGTTTTTGGCTCTCGGACCTATGTTCCCTTGCTCTAGATCTCCTATGTCCATTTCTGGGATCACATTACCAAATTCATCTGTCCTATCTGGGTAGGTGGTGACCACATACATGGTTCCTTCTTTATCCAAGTATGCACCATTTTCAAACTTGACTACTGGATGTTCGAGTCCAATGGGTTGGTCCGGGTTTTTAATTTGGACCACGACTCTTCTTAGGCCGTCCTCATAGATGCTAGCACCTAATCACTTGGTCCTAAGGTATTCCAGTTGAGTCTTATAAGGGCCTTCAACCTTTTGTAAGTAAGCCACTTCTGAACTTCCTGTGGGTCACTCCATACCTTGAGACATCTCTGATTCGCTAGTTTCAGAGCTAGGATAGTGTGAATAATGTCTCAATTGTTGGGCCCAAGACCTAGCAGTGTGATTGACACTAGCCTCTGAAGACCTAAGGCTTTGTCTATCTCTCCCTAGGTGTCGTCTTGATCTAAGGTTCATATGCCTTAGTGAGAAATCCCAATTTTTACCCAAGTACAACCTCGTTGCAGATCAATTTGTTGTAGTCATTTGGTTCTTTCTTAGTTGATTATCGTGTTTATGCTCTTGTCTGTATCACAACGTCAGGAATTTTTGAGTGATTTTCCGCACTTTAAGTTGATCCTACCATGTTAAGTTCTTTTTCTTTAGAGTTATCGATCATAAAGAGATTATGTTTCAGCTTGAGTGCTTAGGTAGTCTTCAACTTGGTAGATGCCTATCGTCACCCTGACTTACTTCTAGCACTACTCGCACTTAACCTAAGCTAGGAATTGACAAAGGAAGTTGAGAATGATCCAACCTCAATTTGCATCTTTTTGAAGCTCAAGGTTAAGGACAAAGCTTGGAAGTGCTTCAAGGAGGTGGACACACAAGAAGAAGGAGCAAGTAGGGAGCTCCAAGAAGCACATGTCAAATTTTCAGAAGAAATCCCTATAAAAATAGTGATTTTTATCACTAAAAATCATTGTAAATACCATTTTCTATTTTTACAACTCCAGTTTGTTCAAGCCAAGGAGTCCTTGAGCTTGAGGAGTATTAGATGTATCATACTATGAATTTTCATAATTTTTAGATTCCGTTTGAGCCCCCAAATAAGCCCTAGAACCTAATTTTTAACTAGGTCAGACACTAGGTCTGGACAGGGCCAAAACCACTCAAAAAACTATAAAAAGGGCTGGAGAGCTCATTTTTGAGGTTAGCTTGTTGTAGATTTCAACTTTGTAAGAGAGTTCATTTGCAATCGAAGATCTTCCATTGTTCCACTCTTTGCTCTTACCTCGTGCGCGTGTGTGTGTATGTGTGCATGCTTGTATGCTTTCATTCATGCACTTGTGCACTTCACTTGCTCTTGGTCTTCATACCGGTCCTCACGTCTCCACGGATTGACATTTATGAGGTGGAAGCTCCTCACGTTGGTGCTTGCCATTGTGCTAGAGTGACACCAAATTTGGCGCCGTTGTCGGGGAGAGAGCTTGGAGGACGAGCGTGTGACGGTAAGTCGTAGAGTAGCGATGTTGGAAGGTAAAATAATCACCATTTTCAGTTCAGTTTCTAAGTTTTTCTTCTCCTTCATCTTCATCATCATCACCATCTCCACCCACCTTCATCTTCTCAGTTTTTCCTATTTTCTAGAGTACATTCACCTCATTTTTTGCTTGTGGTTGTGAGAAACAGCCTTAGAGAGGGTGCAGAACTGAAATGCAGAGGAAAGACACCTCAATATACCCAAAAATTGAGTGAACAGCCCCGGACGTGACGTGACTGCGCCAAGTATCGTGAGTGCAATATCGTGGGTTTGAATAGAGATTTTTCATCTACAGGCACATAGGAGTGACAAGGAGGACACAGGGTACTCATATTTGCAAAAATTTTTGAATTTGGACTCCAAAAAATCCAAGTATCGTGTTCTCCCGCGGTTGAAGTATCGCGATACCTGAGTATCATGATCTCCTGTGGTCGAGTATCGTGATACCTGGCTTTGCTGAATATCGTGTATCGCGTATCGCGAAAGTCCGGTAGTGATACTTGTTAAATATCGTCCATCGTGAAATTTTGATCGCGATACCTGTGCGATATCGAGTATCGTCAGAAAATTGTTTACGATACTTGTCAAATATCGTGTATCGAGAAATTCAGATCGCGATACTCCTCGAGTATAGTGTATCGTGAGTCTCTGATCGCGATACTTGTTGGATATCGTGTATCGTGGAGGCAACTTTCCCGATACCTATCAAATATCGAGTATCGTCGAGAATTCTCTCGCGATACTTGTCATGTGTCGAGTATCGTGGAAATTTTTGTGGACTATCGTATATCGTGTATCGCAAATTTCTGATCGCGATACATGTGAAGTATTGAGTATCGTAGAGATCAAAAAACGATACTTGACGAATATCGGGTATCGGATATCGTTGAATTTGCAAGTATCGTGTATCGTGATTTTTTCGCGATACTAGTCAAGTATCGAGTATCGCCTACTTCAAGTATCGGGATACATACCAAGTATCGAGTATCGCCTACTTCAAGTATCGTGATACATACCAAGTATCGAGTATCGCCTACTTCAAGTATCACGATACATACCAAGTATCGAGTATCGCCTACTTCAAGTATCGTGATACATACCAAGTATCGTGTATCACCTGTTTTGAAGCATTTCCTGAGAGGTCCTGTTTCCCTGTTTTAACCCCCAGAACCCTGAACTGGCATAACTTTCTCATACGAAATCCGTTCGGAGTGATCTTGGGTTCCACAAGATTTTGAGCAGTTCAAAGGAAAATTGTGGTACTGTAGACAAGGCTTATGAACCTAAGATCAAGTAGACACTTAGGAAGAGATAGATAAAGTACCATATCACTTGAAACTAAGGTCAACTACACAACCAAATCAGGGACTCACAACTCAGGGGTTAACACTACGTGCTGAGTTCTTAGACAGTAAAAAATGCCACTTAACTGGGAGATACTCTTGGCTTCTGAAGACATGCATAGTTTCGTACCTAGGGAAGGCCTTATTTCTACAATGGAAGGGGAATATAGGACGTCTCTTCAATACATATCCTCCAACTTGCAGGGAATACCCATCTACCTTGATGGTCTACAGAGGACAGTAGCAAGAATGATAAACACCACAGAATCTGAAATAATTCCAAGACCAGCTGTCAAGTATGAAAGTGGAGTTTATAGGGACAAGATGGGCCAGATATATGTAGTAACCGAAAACCTGATCGGATTAATGAAAGAGGAGAGTTAGCTCGAGATCAGGCAACTACCTCACAAAACCCATTTGAGACCCAACAAAGAACATAAAATGTGATGAGCCAAGGTAGTATACCCAATGGACCACATGAGCAATTCATCATGCCAGGAATTAAACCCCATGGCCACACTAGCCAGGGAATGGGAAATCTGAATAGAACCACATTTAGGACAGAATTACCCCAAGATGTAGGAGTTGGAATACACCTAGTAAAATCCGCTTATCCCATCATAAGTCAAACCCCAGAACCCGGCAAAATACTGAGACCAATCCAATTGGCCAAATGTATGCGAAATCGTTACGATGGCACAAGAGAGCCGTATGACCACATTACAGAATTCAAGCAGGTATTGCGACCGGAGCAAGTGGATGACTTTTTTATGCAATATGAATCCTTTGGGCTAACCCTCACAGGAATAGCCTTGACCTGGTTTCAATCCTTGGATCCAAGTTGCTTTGAACATATTGAACAATTCTTCCAAGAACTTATTTGGGAATTCACTAAGCGAGGGATCAAGCACAATTCGTCATCCTTACTACATAGTTTCAAACAATCTCCTAATGAGACAGTAAAAAATGCAGCACGAAGATTTAAGCAATACGTAGCCCGATGCCCTGTGACAGAGAGACCTTCTCAGCAAAAAATGATATCTTTATTTTTAGAAGGTCTAACCAATGGAACACTGAGGATCTTAGTATACGTAAAACGACTGCAAACCCTAAGTGAGTGTCTTTAGGAGTGCGTAGATTTGGAAGACAACTTAGCTGAGGATCTCAAAACCACACAGGATCCTACCAAATCAGAGGATACAAGGAGCAAGGAAACTTCTAGTTCGAGTTATGTGGAGGAAGTGACAGAGTTAGTGGCCAAGAAATTAGGAGTACAAGGACAAAGGAACTCCCAGAACTCCTCCTTGAGAGTGCCAATGTTAGGAAGTTGCACACTTTGCGGTGGGGATCATCCATCTCATGTCTGCACCAGAGAAGCATTAGGGTTATCACAACCTTACCCTTACGATAGACAACCAACTCAAGCGCATAACATGTACTCTTATAATGAGCAGAAGTACATCAACTACAACAACGAAAACTATCCAATGGATAGACAGCCACTACCGTTTGTACCACCCCAATGTAGACCATACGAGTACCCTCCTACAGAACAAGGCAGAGAAGTTCCTAGGTATAAGCCATGTCCAGGATTACGAGGAACATCTAGACTGTATGAACATGGAGGATATGGCCAACCTCAACCTATACCAAGACAACAACCATCCCACACACTAGCTCCGATACAAGGGCAGAACCTCACAATACAAGTCGTTTGTCTTGAGTGTGGCAAAGAACAACTCCTAAGAGATTGTCCCGGACATCCCTCTAGTGCACCAAAGGTTACACCCGTTAATGTAGTAGGCCTCACAAGGGATTCAAGTTCCAGTAGTGATAATGTGGCTTCTATTCATGCAGTTACCACGGCACAAGCCTTACAAAAAAAAAAAAAATAGAAGATATTGTCTCTCAAAGCCCCTCGCAGGTCAGAATTCCATCCACACTACCTCATCCCCACCCACCAAGCAGTGTAAATAAACCACCCCAATCAGGGTCTGTTCTTGCAGATCCAACCCCAGAAGACTTGGACATGATGTTCAAGGCATACCAGGCGTGACTTCAAGAAGGGCCAACACCTGCAAACCTAGACAAGAGCTACCCTAGAGAAGATTTAGAGATTGAACGGACAAAAATGTGCATTAAAATGGTGGAACTAGCTCAAGCTATGTTCGAGGCCAATCAATCATTCAATCAGATGAATGCTATTACACCGGGTTTGCACTTCCAGGGCTTACTAGAAAGATTAGAGCAGTTGGTAAATAAACCACAAGTTTCTTTGCCTCCACAGGCTCGACTAACTATTGAAAGAGAAAGCTCATCACCAAAGAAAGTTTATGTTCCTGACTCCATAGATGATGGAGAACCTCTTTCAGTTCAACAACACTCCCAAAAGTTCTTGCGGGAAATACAAGAAGAGAAATGGGCCAAGGAGAAGGATGTCCCCCCTCCTATTCTTGAGATTGATGATCTTCATGACCAATTTCCCCAAGACATCCCATCTATTTATGGAGACCAAACAGAGCAACAAGAAGATGAACGATTAGATTTTGTATCTAACTCTTTACATGAGTTGCCACAGTTCACAGGCCCATGGGAATCTGAATCTCTCCAGATTAGAGCTCCCACAATAGTGATCAGAAATGAAGACTCAGTGGTTCCAAGAAACACTGACGTCGTGAAGAACACTAAGGTTCAATGTCATCTCACTCTAGAAGAGCTTCTCAAAGCAAAGCCTGAAATATGGAATCATGTGAAGGATCAGGTTCCAGAACTTGATTCCCATAGGCCAAAGGCAGACTCTAAAGAGAAAGTTCCAGAGATACCTCTTGATAAAATAGGGGACATGTGTGAGGGTGACGAAGGTAATACTTATCTTCCAATCATCACCTACCAAGGTTACACAACCAAAGCAATCATAGATTCAGGTGCTGGTGCTGCTATTGCAACCACCTCCTTGTGGAAGCGATGGGGCAAGCCCACATTAAGACCAACTAGAATGAAGCTTCAAATGGCTGACGGCCATGTGGAAAGACCTCTAGGATTGCTCGAAGGGATAACTCTAACCACCTGTGGTGTAGAGTTTGAACACACATTTGCTATATGTAACTTTGAAAAAAATAATGTCTACGAGATGATTATAGGAAGGCCCTTCCTACGACAACTGCAAGTTGTACAGGATTGGGGAACCAACTCCTTGTACTTGCAGCACTTAGGGGTCACAACCAAGGTCAATTTGAAAGATTACTCCTTCAGAGATGTACAATCTCTACAGTGGAATCCTATCCACAAGGATTAAGAAGAGACAATCTCTGTGCATTCTAAAAGTTCATCTGATACATCCTGGATGCATGAAGATACTCATTTGTGGATGTGCAAGGTCGCAAAGGAAGAGGAAAAACGTTAAAGGCAAGAGAAAAAGGAACTTCTCAAGAAGATAGACCAGTTCGAGACCCAGCCTATACGCCAATGATATTTCCAGATGAGGAATTTGAGCCTCATGGTTGGGCAAAAATCCTAGCCACCATGGACATTGCTATCAATGAAGAACAATGGACACCTCATTGTGATGAGGACGGATATCATATTTCAGTGTTCATGTGTCAACCCTTGCTAGAAGAATGTGACTCTAATAACTTCATAGAAGAAGAAGAGAATGATGATGATCTAGAGTCCATTGTGATGGATAGTTGCTTTATTTCAGAGGAGCACTATCTAGAAGACATAGGAGTAGTTACACAAAAAGAAGAAGAACCTCTCACAAGCATCAAAACGGTAAATTCAAAGGATGGGGGTGAAGGTAGTCAAAAGAAAAAGAAAAGAAAAGTAGTGAAACATGACAAGGAGGAACCATTGTTTGAAGTACCAAAAAATTTCAAAAAATACGAAGTTCAGGACCGGAAAATTTTGGTACGAATGCCTAAGAGAGAGGCCACAACAGGAGAAGCATATGATAACAAAGAAAAGACCAAAAAAATCGTAGTCACCATCGAAGAGAACGAAGAGAGATGTACCATAGAGTTGGTAGCGTTATTAAGGGAATACAGGGACGTGTTTGCATGGCACTACAGAGACTTGAAGGGAGTAGATCCAAAAATTTGCTCTCATACGATCCCCATGATAGCAGATGCCAAGCCCACCAAACATAAGCCCTACACATATAATGACACTTATGCAGCTAAAATTAAAAGAAGAAATCGACAGGTTGATTGAAGCTGGATTTATCTATGAGATTGAGCATACTGAGTGGGTGTCCCCCATTGTAGTGGTGCCCAAGAAGAATGGAAAGTTACGTGTGTGTATTAACCTTAAAAAAGTGAATGCCGCCACGATAAGAGATAGTTATCCGCTTCCAATCACTGAACATTTATTAGAACGTGTTGCAGGCAAGGAAGTTTATAGCTTCCTTGATGGATTTTCAGGTTACAATCAAGTAGCCATTGCCCCAGAAGATCAACATAAAACAGCTTTTGCCACAGAGTGGGGGATATTTGCATTTCGGGTGATGCCATTTGGGCTCACCAATGCACCTGCAACCTTCCAAAGACTCATGTGTCATGTCTTCAAAGAGTTCTTGCGAAAAAGCTTAGAAGTATATGTGGACGATTTATGTGCTCATTCCCAAGAAAGGAGATGTCACATCCCTGAGCTCAGACAGATCTTCAACAAGTGTAGAAAATATCGAGTGTGTCTGAACCCAGAGAAGTGTGTGTTCATGGTACGTCAAGGTAAAATCTTAGGTCACATTGTCTCTAAGAACGGAATATCAACAGATGAGGACAAGGTAAAAGCCATAGCGGAGTTGCCGAGGCCAAGGAATGTTAAAGAGGTACAAGCCTTTATGGGCCATTGTGGATATTACCGTAGGTTTATTCACATGTATGCAATCATAGCTAAACCTCTTTATGCCTTGTTAACAAATTTTGAGTGGAACGATGAATGTGAAAAGTCCTTCAATGAGCTGAAGAGACGCTTGTGCACAACACCAATACTGACCACTCTTGATTGGAATAAGTCATTCCATGTGCATGTGGATGAATCCAATTATGCAATAGGATGTGTGTTGTCACAACCCACAGGAGAAGAAAATTTGGATTTGCCTATAGCCTATGCTAGTAGGCAATTGAACTGTGCTGAACGAAACTACACCACAACCGAAAGAGAAGGTTTAGGCATGGTATATGCTGTGAAGAAGTTTAGACACTATCTATTGGCCAACAAGTTCAAATTTTTCACAGATCATCAAGCTTTATTATACTTGGTCAATAAACCTTGCAATACAGGACGCTTAGTAAGATGGTTCCTCTTACTAATGGAATATGACTTTGAAGTGGTTGTTAGGCAAGGTAAGACCTACCTCAGAGCGGATCACCTTTCTCGCATCACTTCAGGAGAGCCACCACAAGGAGTGTCTGATGAATTGCCTGATGCTTATCTGTTCAATCTAGAAGTTGTTCCTAAATGGGCAAATAAGTTGGTGCCTGTCCTAACCTTTGGACCTGCAAATAAGAATGTAAAAACAAAAAAAGATGAAATTGTAAAATCACAAAAATATCACATATTGGCAGGAAGCATGTATAAACAAGATACGGAAGGTGTTCTAGCTTGTTGTGTCGAGGACGATGAACATAGTAGTTGATTGCAACAAGCCCATGAAGGATTTCTAGGGAATCACTATTCTAAACAACGAACATTGCATAATCTGAAATGCTTAGGAGTGTATTGGCCTAGTATGGACAAAGAAATTCATGAGTGGATTAAGAATTGTCCAACGTGCAAAGAGAGACCCCCCTGTGGAGCATGCCACCCTTTATCACGTGTCATTAATTCCAGATTGGAGTGCTCCATTGGTAGAATTCATGAGATCGGGAACATTACCCAAGGAGGCTAGTCTAGCAAGGAAACGAAGCATGGAGCAAGAGGCTAAAGACTATGCCTTCATAGGAGACAACCTATATAGGAGAGGAAAAGATGGTTACTTAAGATTGTGCGTTCACGAATCAGACTACTTGAAAGTCTTAGAAACTGCCCATAGCAGTGTTGCAGGCGGACATTTTGGTCTTGACCGAGTAATCAAGTCTATTCTATTCTCAGGACTTTGGTGGCCCACTCTTCATATGGATGCACATACCTATGTGAAGAAATGTGACACATGTCAACGTGCCCAGTACCCAATTCAAAAAGATGAGATGCCTTTGAGGCCAATGATGGGGGGACGTGCATTCTCGAAGTGGGGCATAGACTTTGTAGGTCCTATTAACCCCCCAGCTAGAAACTCCCATGCCGAATACATTATTGTAGCCACAGATTACCTCACAAAGTGGGTAGAAGTCAAAGCCACAACAAAGAATGATGCTCAAACTACATCGAAGTTTTTATTTGAGAACGTGTTCACGAGATATGGATTACCAATAGAGTTAGTGAGTGATAGAGGCACACACTTCTTGAATGAAGTCATTGAAAATCTCCTCCAAGAGTTCTTGGTGATACATAAGAAGTCTGCCCCCTATCATCCACAAGCTAACGGCCAAGCTGAGAGCACAAACAAGTTCCTATGTAATGTATTGACAAGACTAGTAAATAACAAACGCTCTGATTGGGACAAACAACTTCATCATGCTGTTTGAGCCTACCGAGTTGCCTACAAAACGGTACTCAATGCCACCCCATTTCAGATGGTCTTTGGACAAAATGTTGTGCTACCATTGGAGTTCCTAATCCCAACTTTAAAAGTACCACAAGAGCATGAGTGGAATGGACACGAGTTATCCTCTAGGATTTTTGATCTAGAACGCTTAGGTGAGACAAGGCTACGAGCGGCTGCAGGAATCTATGCTGCAAAGAAAAGGCAAAAGGCATACTTTGACGCACATATTAAAGATAAAGGATTGAAAGAGGGAGACCTAGTGTTAGTTTATACACTAAAGCAACATGCCCGTAAATTGGAAAAGAGAGGATATGGACCCATGATCATTAATAGAATTTCCACTAGCGGTGCAGTTCAATTGGCCACACTAGAAGGTGATATCTTGCCCAACTATATCAGTGGTTGTCGAGTCAAGCTATATCAAGAACCTCTTACAGAGGATATGCTAAAGAGACTCAACACTACTAAGAAGTGAAAAGAAGAAGAGCTAAGAGTTAGAGAAGAAGCACAGGCAGAGGCTCGAGAACGCATTAGGAGAAATAAGTTGAGACACCTAGGCCTAGATGCTAACCCTGAGGCCCCAAGTTACCACATGGCCATGTGTCAAACATCACGTGTAATTGCTTCTCAAATAATTGATCGACGTCCATTTGTGACCATAGTGGTAGGACAAGGGAAGAAGGCAAAGACTGTGAGAGCATTGATTGACTCAGGTGCAGCAACTAGTGCAGTTAGACTTTCATACTGCCAAGACCTGCAATTGAACATCAAGCCCATGGAGGCCTATCTCATAGGTTTGGGAGGTGTGGAAACCCCTTGTTTGGGCGAGGTGGAACTTCCTATCTACCTTCAAGATGTTCCAATAAAAGTCAAAATGCTAGTGTGTCATGATGAGGACCTTTTGCTCTTTGACTTTATGGAAAACAATCCTAAGAATCCCTCAGTTTTCTTACCCCTTGGTATGGTCAACTTCAAAATATCCTATCTATAATTTCCCGTAATAGTTCTACAAAAAATCAGTGGATGTTTTAGTGGGATTCAAAACAAGCTTTCTGTTGAGCCCATAAAAGTCATGTTGGTCAAAGTCAATTGCAGTCAAAGTCAAGGTCAAAGTCAACTGGTTAAAGCGAACAAGGTCAAGGTCAAAGTCAACAGTTGCAAAGTCAAAGTGCTAAAATGCAGGTGTCAAAGTGCACAGGTAGCGCACAATTAATTGTCCACAAAGGGTAACTTGGAGAAAGTGAGTTGCAGGTTGCAGAGGTATTTTCTCTAATTTCCCTAAGGTTCAAAGTGTGTTTTAAAGTGTTTTGGAAGGTTCAGGTGAACCCCCCCTTTTGGTGCAAAAGTGAAGACTTGAAAGGAAATGTGAGGGTATGTGAAGCGGCAACGTACGCACAGGTGAAAGTATGGCCCCCCATTAAATTTTTGGGTTTTAGTCTAAAGTCACTACAGGACAAAACAGTGAGTCGTTGGCTGCCACTTGGTAAGACTTGGGACATCAAAGTGAGCACCAAGATACCATTGCAGTTAGGAGCGTACGTGATCGACACACTCAAATCAAGGCAAGGGCATTCTTGGACCAATATTAGAGTAAGCAAGAGAGCATAGTCTAAGAAAGCAAGAGAGAGAAGTGTAGGAGTCACCAGTGTGCGACGCAGAGAAGTGGAAGTGAAGGAGTGCATGGAGAGTGACTACGGGATTGTGCAGAGAGTGCTAAGCTAGTCCCCCCAAGTATCTCAAGGTCCCATTGCAGTGTGCGCGTGTCAACAGAAGGTATTCACTCCTCCCCCTTTGTGGAAGCTTGGTGCAAGGTGTGCACAAGGATAAGCTTGAAGGAGGTGGAGGTCTGGTGCAGAGGAGGCCGGCGGCAAGAAGACTTTGGGATATTTGGTATTTTGTAATTGGGCACTCTGTGGGATTGTGCACAGAGGTATTGGCTTGTCTTGTCCTTCAAACATTGTAATTGTCTTACTGTAATCAATCGGTAGAAGCTTCCATGTGTATTGTCTCTTCTTGTTTCTTCCCTTTTCTCCTACAAACCCTCAAACTCCTTCTTGTCTAAGAATCCCCCAACACTTTCCAATGAGCCTAAGATCACTCCAAATGGATTTTGTATGAGGCAGTTATGATAGTTCAGGGTTCTAGGGTAGAAACAGGGTTCAAATAGGCTATCAGACAAAGAGGATTTTCCTCAAATTACTAGTGTAGGGATCTCAAAAAGTGCTAACCTCTTGATAAGTATGCCTAAGATTACCCCCAAAATTTGGAAATAAAAACCCTAAAATTTTAGCCGAAAATGCCTGTCAATCGCGATCGACAGGTCTGTCAATCGCGATCGACAGGTCTGTCAATCGCGATTGACAGAGGTGTCCCCCGGGCCTGTCAGTCGCGATCGACATGTCAGTCACGATTGATGGTGTCAATCGCGATCGACAGAGTCGGTCGTGGGGTCTGTCAGTCGCAATTGATGGTGTCAACACGATCGACACTTTTTTCACAAAAATCCGACATAATTTCAGTCAATCGGGGTTCTGTCCATCGCGATGGACACGTGGACACGCGTATCTTTGTGTCAATCATGATATTTCAATCGGTCGCGATCGACGGTGTTGATCGCGATTGACTGAGTCCTATGTGGCAGTCTATCGGGGTTTGTCGATCACGATTGACAGGATCTATCGGTCGCGATTGACAGAATCTGTCGATCATGGCTGTCGATCGCGATCGACAGTGTCGGTCATGATTGATAGAGAAACACGGAATTTTTTAGTTTTGATAAGTGATTTGGAATGTGCTCATCATGTGTGTCATAGTGGTGCACTTTGTTTTACCAAAAGCTCAAATTTTTTGTCGATCGTGATTGACAGAGGTCAGCAACATAGAGACAGTGCCGAGCTTTTTCGTACTTGCGCAACCTGCTGGAGACGATGATACAACAAAAACTTGCAAGAATACTCAAGAAAACATGCAAAAACAGCACACACAATTCGCTCTCTCGCTCTCTCACACAAGTGAAATGAGGGAAATGGAAGGGAGAAGGTGATATGACCAAAAAATTGAAAATCTTTCGCGATGATGGAGATGGAGGTGGGAGATGGTGAGGATGATGATGGTGATGATGATGGTGAAACAAGAAAGAGAAAAATAAGGAAAAGTAAAGAAATTACCTACAATGCCAACGTCACAACTCTACGTCTTACCATCACACGCTCGTCCTCAAAGCTCGATCCCCGGCAACGGCGCCAAAATTTGGTGTAGCTCAGTGATGAGTAGCACCTCCTTTAACGTCAATCCGGGAAGACCAGAGGATGGTATGAAGACCTCGAACAAGTGATGGCACAAGTGTGTGAGTGAGAAACACACAAACGTGCACACAAGGCAAGACAAAGAGAGAAACAATGGAGTTCTTTAGATTACTCAAAAATTCTCATACAAGTTCAAGTCTACAACTAGCTAACCTCAAAAATGAGCTCTCTAGCTCTATTTATAGTTTTTGACTAGCTTTGGTCCTGTCCAGACCTAGTGTCCGGCCTAGTTAAAAATTAGGTTCTAAGGCTATTTTGGAGGCTCAAATGAGCTCAGAAAATTATGAAAATTGGTGCACAAATAGTGCTAATACTCCTCAAGCTCGAGGACTCCTTGACTTGTACAAAATGGAGTAGGAATAATAAAAAAATGATATTTACAATGGTGTGGAGTGACTAAAATCACTATTTGGGAAATATTAATTCATGAAAAATGATAGGCCTATTTGCCAGATCTCTGTTGACTGCTTTGCCTACTTGGCCCTTCTCCTTGGCTGCCTTGTCTCGTAAGTCCCCTGATGTTGTAGCTATAACGCATCTCTTCCTTAGTCTTGTACTACCCTAAGTTGTCTCATGAATGGTTATCCCAATATCATTTCATAGTTATTTGCTTTTCCGAATTGAGATACGGCTAGTGTGTGCTCGAATTCTACTCCACAGGTAGTCAACTTAATTTTCTTTAGTATTCCTAGGAGTCTCTCTATATGGCCATCTGCTAATTGAAGCTTCATACGTGTTGGTTGGAGGGTTGGATTTTTCCCCATTTCTCCCAAATTTCTTTGGTGGCTATGCCTACACCCGCTCTTGTGTCTAGTATGGCTTTAGTCATGTATCCATTATAGGTGATGGGTAAACATGTGTTACCCTCATCTCCCTCACTGAATTCTCCAAATTTATCCATAAGAACTTGTATGGTAGAAGGGGCTTCCGTTTCTTTCTTTTTCTTGTTATTCTCCTCAATTTCCAATTTCAATTGTCCCACCAACTGCTTCCATAATTGTGGTTTGGTTAGTAGTAACTCTTCCATAGTCAACTGACATCGTACCTTGGTCTTCTTGAGTTTTGCTAAATTGTGAGAGGTTTCACCTAAGGACCCAATTTCCTTGCCTCAAATTGTGGGTGCATGGGAAACCATAGATCTTTTCTCGTATTCCCCCATGTAGTTCGGTAAGGTGGAAATGTTGTGTACTTCCTCGCTATTTCGATCTAACATAGAAACCTCTTCATATACTTCATCCAAATTTGGAGTTGGTTGGTTTTCTTCGATGTCTAATTCCTCAAAGGGTGGCCTTGAATTCCATTCTTTTTCCAATGGTCTTCTTGAATTTTAACCCACAATTATTGTGGCCAATCAACTTCTAGTTCAGGGATTGATTTGCCTTGAGTGCTCTCTAGTTCTTCCTTACTATCTTTCTCTTTTGGTTTCTGATCATTCTCTTTAAAACAATCATTGAATTGATTCTCAGATATTCTCTTTTCTGGGAGGACTGGGATAGTCTTCTATAGAGTGGCTTGGGCTACCTCTATGAGCTTTCGGCATATTGCCAATCTCTCCTTTTCTAACTCCCCTTGTGGATAAAGTTTCTCATGTCGCTCTATGTTTTGTCCAGTCGTGATTCTAGCTTGGTAATCTTTCAGCCACATGTCTAGGTTGTCTGGTCTTGGATATGCTAGGATTGATCCTGGTTTGTCTAGTTTTTTGGTGTGAGACTCAGGTGATGTATTATCTGGTGCTTTCGGATTTTCAGGCTTCTTACCGTTTTTTTCATCCTTCTTGTCCTCCTTATTTTTCGTCCATATATTTCTAAGTTTCTCCCTTCTATCCTTCCAACTTTGTGTCTTCTTTGTTTGGGTACTCTCACGTGAGTCTTCTGAATCTTCCACTACCTGTATCTTGGGTTCTAGGTCTTTATTCCTTTCTTGATCAGAGTCTACTTTCTTTCTCTCTTGTCCTTTGGCTTGTGCTCGTGTGATAGCTTTTAATGGTATTGTGTACTCCTTATCACTTCCTAATGATTCAGTTACTTCGATCACATTGATTTCTGTTGTGTTATGAGTCTTATTAGCATTCTTTGGACAATCTCTAAATAGATGTTCCTTTCCACATTCATTGTAGTACCCTTCCCAAGTCCTAGGAGGTGGTGGGTTGTATGGAAAAGTGCATTCTCTTATGAAGTGGTCTCCTCCGCATCTATAGCAGGGTCGTTTTGGCACAGGCAGTCTAATGGGTGGTCTCATAGGTGCTGGTGCTTTAGGTGCAGTGTACATTAGGTTTGCATACTCTGGTCCATAGGTGTTGTCATATCCTTCATAACCATAGTATTGTTGGTCATAAGGTTGGTCATACTCCATCAGACTGGTGTCATAGGGGTAGTATTCTCCTTGGGTTTGCTCATATACCTGAGTGGTTGCTTTTGGACTAGCTAAAGGTGTAGCTGGTACTATGGATCTTTCCATGTTTTCCTCTAGTTGAGTATATTTAATTGGCACTACATTCTCAGGATGGGGTGGTTGTTGTCCTAATACCGGCTGTGGTTGTCCAAATCCACCTTGTTCATATGGTCTAGGTGCTCCTTGTGGGCATGGATAGGGGTGGTATCTCGGGGCCTCTCTTCCTTGTTCTCTAGGAGGTTATCCATAAGGCCTATACAGAGGTTGATTCATGGGCCTTGACTGTCTGTTAAATGGGCAGTTCCCAGTAGTATAGTTCATGTATTTCTGCTCAATATGGCAATACAGGCTGGGTCCTTGAGATGGCTTCCTGTTGTATGGGTAAGCTTGAGGCATGCCTATTCCTCCTCTTGCACACATGTGAGATGGATGATCTCCACCACATAGGCTGCATTGTCGTAACATGGGTATTCTCAATGGTGGGTTCTGGTAATTCCTCTGCCCATGGACTCCTAATTTCTTGGCTACGAGATTTTCTAACTCTTCCACATTACTGGAGTTAGATGTCACTGTACTTCTAGTGTCTTTTGACTTAGTAGGGCTTGGTGTGCTTTTGAGGTCATCGGCTAGGTTGTCTTCTAGGTCAATACATTCTTAAAGACACTCGCTCAGTGTCTGGAGCCGTTTCACATACACTAAGGTTCTCAATGTCCCATTAGCCAATCCGTCCAAGAATAGTGATATCATTTTTTGCAGGGAGGGTCTTTCTATTGCTGGGCATCTATCGACATACTGATTAAATATTCAGGCAGCTATTTTCACGGTTTCATTTGGGTTTTGTTTGAAGCTATGGATTAAGGATGATGAGTTGTGTTTAATCCCTCTCTTGGTGAATTCTCCAATGAACTCTTGGAAATATTGCTCAATATTTCCAAATTGATTTGGGTCCAGTGGTTGGAACCAAGTCAAAGCCGTCCCTGTGAGGTTAAGTCCAAAGGATTCATACTACACAAAGAAGTCATCCACTTGTTTGACTCGTAACACTTGTTTAAACTCTGCTATGTGGTCATATGGTTCTACAATTCCATCATAGTGGTTTCTCATGCACTTGGCCACTTGAATCGGTCTCAACCTTCTTATAGATTCTGGTGGTCTGGGCATCACAAGAATTGCTAGTCTAAATGGAGGTATTCTTGGTTGCACACCTGGCTGTGGCCTTGGTCTAATGGGCGGCGATTCGTGTTGCCTATCCCTGGGTGGGTTTGTTTGTGTGACTGCACTCCTAGCATTGTGAATTGCACATGAGTTCGATTGGGAACACTTCATTGGTTCGTTTGTCATGACATTGTATTCTCCATTCCTGGTGGGTTCCAAAAGGATTGTGTGAGGTAGTTGCCTACTCTCGAGGAGGGAATACATGCAATCCCATATACTCCAATTGAGACCTATCAACTGCGCCTATAGGCCAATACCTTCTCTGATTTTGATCTAAATATGTGATTCTAGACTCATCTTCTGGGTGCTTCAATTCATAAATGGTTATTGGACTTACTTCTTGTCCCTAGATGGGTGAATCTATCTGTAACAATAAGTCTGACCCCTAGATTAGATATACATCAAACAAGTAGTCATCCTGAGGTATCAAATCCCCTCTCAAGACTTGAGTCACCACTGACTTACCTCTGTGTAGTTACTAACTCTTCAGGGTCAGGTCTCCTCGAGTTTCCTTGTCCCTCCAATTCTCCTCTCTCGTTGATCTGATCTAGGTTTTCTATCACTACGTAGATGTGACCTAATTTATCCATGTATACTCCTCCCTCGTTCTTGACTGCAGGTCTGGGCACTATTGCTGATTCAGTAGAGTTCACCATCCTTGCAAAAGACCTATTTAAACCATCAAGGTAAATAGGGATCCCTTGCGGGTTGATGGGCACATATTGCAGAGAGGTGCGGTATTCACCCTCCACGGTTGACATAAATTTCTCCCTAGGGACAGAACCATGCATGTCATCTGAGGCCATGGGTAGCTCCTCCTCTGAATCACTAGAGGTGTCTGTGTAGATCGAGTGATGAATAGCTTGAGTTGCACTTCCTACCGATGAGATGACACTCCTCCGGCTACTTAGCACCCATCTTGATCTTAAGTTCATTCACCCCTTTGGGCTTATGTTTACTTCCTACTTCCCCTCAATTAGCTCCTCAATTACTTCAAATTTTGCCCTTAAATAGCTTAAGTGGTTCTGGACGATACCACTCTTGATGATACCACACAAATGATACGATACCAGGAATCTTCGACGATACGATACCATAGAGTGGCACGATATGATACTGGAGGTGCAGATGATACGATACCTCTGCAACCCCACGATATGATACCTGAACAACCGACGATATGATAATACTCAATGCATGATGCGATACCAAAGATTTACACGGTACGATACTGAAAAAACTCATGATATGGTACCAGAAATCTCACGATACGATACTGATTCTATGGACGATACGATACCAAAAGGTCGGACAATATGATACCACGTTTTGCATGATACGATACTAGTGCATGTGATGATACAATACCAAAATCCTTGGCGATATGATACCATCGTTACATGTGATACGATATCGCTCGGTCGACGTTACGATACCGTGACCGGCATGATACGATACTAGATGATACAGCGATATGATACCACCATGGTGACCGCAATCGCAATACCAACACTTGACGATACGATACCAAAATGGTATCACGATACATCAAGTGGGTATGCAACGATATGATATCAAGCAAGTATCACGATAGTAGGGAATTTTGGTATCGTGATACCAAAACTCAACCGATCCTGATACTTCAACTAATAATGCTCCAAATTCAAAAATTTTTGTGATGTTTATTTCTCTCCCCTCCACTCTTTCTATATCAGACTCTCAAAAAACTCTCTGTCCTACCCCATGATACCAAAAATGACTCTAATCACATGCAAGTGTGTTTTTGAAGTGTTTTTGATATCAAAAACTTCTTGTTTCTTACCTTTAGGGATGCCTCAACCAAACTTTTTGCTCTCAATATCACTTTTTAGCTCGCTAGGCACGATACCACACACGCGATACCGATCGCTGCTCTGCTCACGATACCTCTTCTCACAATGACAACTGACTGATTTTTTTGGGTTTTTATGCTCCTGGGTTACCTACTACCTCTATTGTAGACAATTTTTAGGATTTATCTTGATGTTTTCTACTTCTTCCTACTCTACTCCTCTCTCTTACCTAACCCTAAGTCTTCCCTTACTTCCTCACTCCTAACCCTAAACCTAAAAACTCATTACACACAATTCAAGAGTGTGAAGTAACAAGTGCTGAAGTACTTGACTCCTTGCCACTAAAGGAATTCACCTCTACAAGTATGATTCTTTCACTCCAGAGCTATAACCATCACAAAGGCACCTTGGTTAGGTTTCTTCCCCCACAATGGCGCTAGAAACGTGTGTACCTAAGTTGTGAAGCATTAGGGACTTGTGTCGATGAAACTAGACCTCAATTGCCCCACAAGTGAATATAGTGGTGGATCAATACACGTATAATTATCAATACGAGGAACCATAAGAACCAAGTGTATGAAGACGTGTGTGCACATGATGGAAAGTCAAGTGGCTAAGCTACAATGCATGTGAAAAGACTTAACTACCTCTCTAACTCACTAATCGTCTGAAAATGCATGCTGCAATACCATTTATAGTAGTAAGCACAAATTCAAACTTTTCTCCTAGATTCAAACTTCGAATATGGCCAATAGGTTTGTTTTGAAGCTCTCGATGAGATGCATCTACTGGTGGTATTTTCACTTGAATATGAAAAATGCTCTTCAATTTATGAACAAAATAGTGAATGGCAGAATGCACCAACACTTGCTCCACAACTCCTAATGGCTCACACACACACACTACAATAGTTCAAAAGCAATGGGAAAGGATAGATAATAGTGTTACACACACATTCCAAGCATTTTACACACACAAAAGATCATAGAGAAGGAGGAAATCAGCAAGAAAGAGGCAAATTCGAAATTCTTGTCCAAATCTTCACAATGGCAAAAAGTCCTTTACAAGTGACTTATATACATGTGCCCTAAAAATGGTCCTTTCATACAAGAGACCGGCACTTTATTGTGTAACTCTAATTTCCTACTATTTTACAAGAGTTATGTTACAAGGATTTGGGGCTTATGCATCTAGAGGACTCCTCTAGTCCATTTACATAGCTTTATGGGAGTTTCAGAGGATTTTGAAGAAGAAAATTTATGCTAATTAATTTGAAAATTTTGGGTTCCTTTTCCACCTACTATGGTCACTTCTAGTTGTGAGATTGAGTATAGGGCAACTTTCACAGTGACTATTGAGTGTGTGTGACTTATATGCCTTTTGAATGATTTAAGTGTTGGCCAGTCTTCTGCCACCACCATCTTCACTAACACCTAGAAAGCATTGGCAATTGCAAGGAACTCTATGTTCCATCCTCACACAAAGCACATTGAGGTGTACTATCTTTATGTCATGGAGAGATTCTCTGCTTGAGATATCACTTTGGCTTATGTGCCCACACATGATAATGTTGTAGACCTTTTAAAAAAGGCTCTGCCTAGGGAGAAGTTTGAAGCTTTTTGCAAAGCTTTCAACTTAGTTCCTTTTGTGGATTGATGTGTTTCCATATAGTTTGACACTTCCTTATGTGGGAGTGCTAGCTTCTTGCTCACCATATCACTTCTAGGGGGATTTTTTGATATATTTTTGGTGGTTGTGTGTGAACACACTTAGGACTAGGGGGACATTTTTTTCCTTCTTTAGGAGTTTTTTCCCCTCGTCTTGTATGTACACCTATAGCCCTAACATGTCACTTATCTTTGTACATCCACTTGGTAATACATTCTGTATCACGAATGATAGGCACACGTTACTGTTGACACTCAAGGTCATGCATAAGCATGGAAGCGCATCAATGAAGTGGACACATAAGAAGAAGGAGCATGTAGGGAGCTCCAAGAAGCACATGTCAAATTTTCATAATAAATCCCTATAAAAATAGTGATTTTTATCACTAAAAGCCATTGTAAATACTATTTTCTATTTTTACAACTCCATTTTGTTTAAGCCAAGGAGTCCTTGAGCTTGAGGAGTATTAGAAGTATCATCCTACCAGTTTTCGTAATTTTTAGATTCCGTTTGAGCCCCCAAATAAGCCTTGGAACCTATTTTTTAACTAGGCCAGACACTAGGTCTGGATAGGGCCAAAACTACTCAAAAAACTATAAAAAGGGCTGGAGAGCTCATTTTAGGGGTTAGCTTCTTGTAGATTTCAGCATTGTAAGAGAGTTTTTTTGTAATCAAAGTCCTTCCATTGTTCCACTCTTTGCTCTTACCTTGTGTGCATGTGTGTGTATGTGTGTGCATGATTGTATGCTTCACTCACGCACTTGTGCACTTCACTTGCTCTTGGTCTTCATACCGGTCCTCACATCTCCGCCGATTGACATTTATGAGGTGAAGCTCCTCACATTGGTACTCACCATTGTGCTAGAGTGACACCAAATTTGGCGCCGATGGCGGGGAGAGAGCTTGGAGGACGAGCGTGTGATGGTAAGACATAGAATAGCGATGTTGGAAGGTAAAAAAAATCACCATTTTCAGTTCAGTTTCTGAGTTTTTCTTCTTCTTCATCTTCATCATCATCACCATCTTCTCCCATCTTCATCTTCTTTGATTTTTTCTCATTTTTGAGTGTACATTCACCTCGTTTTTCACTTGCGACTGTGAGGAACAAGCGCAGAGGGTGTTCAGAGTTGAAGCGCTAAAGAAATTGCCTTGAAATCCACTTAAAACATCAAAAATCTGAGTGGTAGTATCGCGGAGTGACAAGACCTGCGTCTGGTATCATGGCGGTGGTATCGTGATTTTGGAGGGTGGCATTGCAGACACATGCACATAGGAGTGATAAGGAGAACCCAAAGTACAAATATTTGCAAAAATTTTTGAGTTTGGGCTTAAAAATCTCCAAGTATCGTTTCTGGTTGAGTTTTGGTATCACGATACCAGAATTCCCGAGTATTGCGATACTTGTCGAGGTATCGTATCGTGCACACCCACTTGAGGTATCACGATACCATTCTGGTATCGTATCGTCAAGTGCTGGTATCGCGATCGTGGTCACCGAGTATCGTCCAAGTCACAGTATCATATCGTCGATTTAGCGGTATTGTATCGTGCCTATTCTAGTATCATATCGTGCAAAAAAGTGGTATCGTATCGTTTGACCCTTTGGTATCGTATCGTCCATAGAACTAGTATCGTATCGTGAGAGCTCCAGTATCGTATCATGTAAATTTTTGGTATCGTATCGTCCACATGGTATCATATGGTCCACATGGTATCATATCGTCCCTTACCCTGGTATCGTATCGTGAGCAATCTGGCATCGTATCGTGAGGATGATATCGAATAGTGGACTCGGTGGTATCGTCTAGGGAGTGGTATCGTATCGTGGAAGTTGGTATTGCTTTGGTGGTATCATATCGTGCGATTTTTGGTATCGTATCACCTGTCCTAAGGTACTCCCAGAGAGATACTGTTTCCTTGTTTTAACCCCCAGAACCCTGAACTGGCATAACTTTCTCAGGTTGGACTAGGAAGCAAGGGGTTCCACAAGTTTTTGAGCAGTTCAAAGGACAATTTTGGACTTGTAGACAAGGCTTATGAACCTAAGCTCAAACTAATACTTAGGAAGAGATAGATAAAGTACAAAATCACTTGAGTCTAGTGTCAACCACACAACCAAGTCGGGGACTCACAACTCAATGGTCAGCACTACGTGCTGAGTTCACAAACGAGTGAGCCAGAAATGTCATTTAACTAGGAAAGACTCTTGGCTTCTGAAGACATGCATAGTGCAGTACCTAGGGAAGATCTTAATGTCTATAGTGGAAGGGGAATATCGGATGTCTCTTCAGTACATATCCACTAACTTGCAAGGAATACCCATCTACCTTGATGGTCTACACAGGGCAATAGCAAGAATGATAAACACCACAGAATTTGAAATAGTTCCAAGACTAGCTATCAAGTATGATAGTGGAGTTTACATGGACAAGATGGGCCAGATATATGTAGTAACCGAAAACCCTAATCAGATTAATGAAAGAGGAGAGGTAGAGGAACAAGGAACTTTTGGGAGAACCAACAATGGAGATACAGTGAGTACCCCTAGGGGAAAGTCAATAATGACTCAAGTATTGCAAGCGGACAAGATATCCCAAGATGACTATCTGATGGATGTATACTTAGTACATGGATCAGACCTTCTCCTACAAACTGATTCACTGACACAAGGAGAAGGTATCAGCCCAATAACTATATACGAGTTAAGGGATCCAAAAAATCCATCTAGAGTTACATTCCTAGACTAAAATCAAAGGAAATATTGGCCTGTGGATGAAGTGGAGGGGTCTAGATTAAAGTACATGGGTATGCCTATATTCCCTCTTCGAGATCAAGCAACCACCTCACAAAACCCATTCCAGCCCAGCAAAGAATGGAAAATGTGATGTTAGGACAAACGAGCCAAGGTAGTGTGCCCAACGGACCACATGTACAATTCACCATGCCAGGAATTAACTCCCACAACCAAACTAGTCAGGGAATGGGTAATATGAATGGAACCGCCTTTATGGCAGGACCACGGCAAGGTGTAGAAGCTGGAATACACTCCGTAAAACCCGCTATTCCAACCATAATTCAATCCCCAGAGCCTGGCATAATACTGAGACCCATCCAATTGGCCAAATGTATGCAAAATCGTTACGATGGCACATGAGAACCGTATGACCACATTGCAGAATTCAAGCAGGTATTGCGTGCGGAGCAAGTGGATGACTTTTTCGTGCAATATGAATCCTTTGGGCTAACCCTCACAGGAATAGCCTTAACTTGGTTTCAATCCTTGGATCCAAGTTGCTTTGGCCATATTGAACATTTCTTCCAAGAAATTATTTGGGAATTCACTAAGCGAGGGATCAAGCACAATTCATCATCCTTACTACATAGTTTCAAACAAGCTCCTAATGAAAGAGTAAAAAATGAAGCACGAAGATTTAATCAATACATAACTCGATGCCCTATGACAGAGAGACCTTCTTGCCAGAAAATGATATCCCTATTTTTAGAACGTCTAACCAATGGAACAATGAGAATGTTAGTATACATAAAACAGTTGCAAACTCTGAGTGAGTGTCTTCAAGAATGCATAGATTTGGAAGACAACTTAGCTGAGGATCTCAAAATCACACAAGATCCTACCAAAACAGAGGATACAAGGAGCAATCAGACTTCTAGTTCGAGCTATGTGGACGAAGTGCCAGAATTAGTGGCCAAGAAATTAGGAGCACAAGGAGAAAGGAACTACCAGAACTCCTCCTTGAGAGTGCCAATGTTAGGAATTTGCACACTTTGCAGTGGAAATCATCCATGTCATGTCTGCACCAGAGAAGGATTAGGGTTATCACAACCTTACCCTTACGATAGACGACCAACTCAAGAGCCTAACATGTACTCTTAGAGTGAGCAGAAGTACCCCAACTACAACACTGAAAACTATCTAGTGAATAGACAACCACGACCACTTGTACCACCCCAATGTAGACCATATAGGTACCCTCCTAGAGAACAAGGCAGAGAAGTTCCTAAGTATAACCCATGTCCAGGACCATGAGGAGCAACTAGACCATATGAACATGGAGGATATAGCCAACCTCAACCTATACCAAGACAACAACTACCCCAACCACCATCTCCGACACAAGGGCAGAACATCACAATACAAGTCATTTGTCTTGAGTGTGGCAAGGAACAACTCTTGAGAGATTGTCCCGGACATCCGTCTAGTGCACCAATGGTTACACCCGTTAATGTAGTAGGCTTAGTGGGGGATTCAAGTTCTAGTAGCGATAGTGTGGCTCCTATACATGCAGTTACTAGGGCACAAGCCTTACAACAAGCTAAACCAGTTGAGCAATTAGAGCCAAGTGAGTCAGGAGAGCCTAGTAAGAGAAAAACAAGAACATGGAAGGAAACTAGAGAGAAGGCCAATCGTAAGTGGACCAAAAAGTTATCCGAAATAGAAGAAAGCTTGAAAGATGCAAAAACAAAAATAGAAGATATCGCCTCTCAAGGCCCCACGCATGTCAAAACTCCATCCACACCACCTCATCCCCAACCTCATCCCCACCCACCAACCACTGTAAATAAACCTCAATCAGGATATGTTCTTGCAGATCCAATCCCAGAAGACCTGGACATGATGTTCAAGGCATACCAGGCTTGAATTCAAGAAGGGCTAACACCTGCAAACCTAGACAAGAGCTACCCTAGAGCAGATTTAGAGATTGAACAGACAAAAATGTGCATAAAAATGGTGGAACTAGCTCAAGCTATGTTTGAGGCCAATCAATCATTCAATCAGACGAATGCTATTACACCGAGTTTGCATTTCCAGGGCTTACTAGATAGATTAGATCAGTTGGTAAATAAACCTCAAGTTTCTTTACCTCCACAGGCTCAACCAACCATTGAAAGAGAAAGCTCATCACCAAAGAAAGTCTATGTTCCTGACTCCATAGATGAGGGAGAACTTCTTTCAATTCAACAACACTCTCAAATGTTCTTGCGGGAAATACAAGAAGAGAAATGGGCCAAGGAGAAGGATGTTTCCCCTCCTATTCTTGAGATTGATGACCTTCATGATCAATTCCTACAAGACATTCCATCTATTTATGGAGATCAAGTAGAGCGACAAAGAGAAGAAAGGTCAGAATTTGAATCCAATTCTATACAAGAGTTGCCACAATTTACAGGCCCATGGGAATCTGAATCTCTTCAGATCAGAGCTCCCACAATATTGGTAAGAAATGAGGACTCAGTGGTTCCAAGAAACACTGACGTCATGAAGAAGACTAAGGTTCAATGTCATCTCACTATAGAAGAGCTGCTCAAAGCAAAACCTAAGCTATGGAATCATGTGAAAGATCAGGTTCCAGAACTTGATTCCAATATGCCCAAAGCAGACTCTAAACAGAAAGTGCCAGAGATACCTCTAGACAAAATAGGGGACATGAGCGAAGGTGAGGAAGGTAATACTTATCTTCCGATCACCTACCAAGGTTACACAACCAAAGATTCAGGTGCTGGGGTTGCTATTGCAACCACCTCCTTATGGAAGCAATGGGGTAAACCTGCATTAAGACCAACTAGAATGAAGCTTCAGATGGTTGATGGCCATGTGGAAAGACCTCTAGGATTGCTAGAAGGGATAACTCTAACCACATGTGGTGTAGAGTTTGAGCACACCTTCTCTATATGTGACTTTGGTAAAAATAATACCTACAAAATGATCCTAGGAAGACCCTTCCTACGACAACTGCAAGTTGTACAGGATTGGGGAACCAACTCCTTATACTTGCAGCGCTTAGGGGTCACAACCAAGGTCAATTTGAAGGATTAGACCTTCAGAGATGTACCACCCCTATAGTGGAATTCTATCCACAAGGAGCAAGAAGATTCAATCTCTGTGCATTCTAAAAGTTCATCTGATACATCCTGGATGCATGAAGATACTCATTTGTGGATGTGTAAGGTCGCAAAGGAGGAGGAAAAATGCTTAAAAGCAAGAGAAGAAGGAACTTCTCCGGGAGATAGACCAGTTAGAGACCCAGCCTATACGCCGAGGATCTTTTCGGATGAGGAATTTGAGCCTCATGGCTGGGCAGAAATCTTAGCCACCATGGACATTGTGGTCAATGAAGAACAGTGGACACCTCATTGTGATGAAGAGGGTTATAATATTTGAGTGTTCATGTGTCAGCCCTTGCTAGAAGAATGTGACCCTAGTGATGTCATAAAGAAGAAGAAAACGATGATGATCTAGAGTCCATTGTGACAGATAGTTGCTTTAACTCAGAGAAGCACTATCTAGAAGATGTAGGAGTATTTAAACCTAAAGAAGAACCTCTCACAAGCATTAACACTGTAAATTCAAAAGAAGGGAGTGAAGGAGGTCAAAAGAAAGAAACAACAAGAGGAGCAATTGTTTGAAGTACCATAGAATTTCAAGAAATACGAAGTTGAGGACCGAAAATTTTTGGTATGAATGCCTAAGAGAGAGGCAACCATAGGAGAAGCATATGATAACAAAGAAAAGACCAAAAAAATTGTAGTCACCATTGAAGAGGACGAAGAGAGATGTACGTATATAGGAGATGACCTAAGTCAAGAAGAGGAAGCAGAGTTGGTAGCTTTGTTAAGGGAATATAGGGACGTGTTTGCATGGCACTATAGAGACTTGAAGGGAGTAGATCCCGAAAATTTGCCCTCATACTATCCCCATGACTGCTGATGCTAAACCCACCAAGCAAAAGCCCTACACCTATAATGACACTTATGCAGCTAAAATAAAAGAAGAAATCGACAAGCTGATTGAAGCTGGATTTATCTATGAGGTTGAGCATACTGAATGGGTGTCCCCCATTGTAGTGGTGCCCAAGAAGAATGGAAAGTTGCAAGTGTGCATTAACCTCAAAAAAGTTAATGCCGCTACGGTTAGAGATAGTTATCCGCTTCCAATCAGTGACCATTTATTAGAGCGTGTTGCAAGCAAGGAAGTGTATAGTTTCCTTGATGGATTCTCGGGCTACAACCAAGTAGCCATTGCCCTAGAAGATAAACATAAAAAGGCCTTTGCCACAGAGTGGGGAGTCTTTGCATTTCGTGTGATGCCATTTGGGCTCACCAATGCACCTGCAACATTCCAAAGACTCATGTGTCGTGTCTTCAAAGAGTTCTTGCGAAAGAGCTTAGAAGTATATGTGGACGATTTATGTGCTCATTCCCAAGAAAGGAGATGTCACATCCCTGAGCTCAAACAAATCTTCAACAAGTGTAGAGACTACCGAGTGTGTCTGAACCCAGAAAAGTGTGTGTTCATGGTACCTCAAGGTAAAATCTTAGGTCATATTGTTTCTAAGAATGGAATATCAACAGATGAGGACAAAGTAAAAGCCATAGCGGAGTTTCCACGGCCAAGGAATGTTAAAGAGGTACAAGCCTTTATGGGCCATTGTGGATATTACCGAAGGTTTATTCACATGTATGCAATTATAGAGAAGCCTCTTTATGCCTTGTTGATAAATTTTGAGTGGAACGACGAATGCGAGAAGTCCTTCAATGAGCTGAAGAGACGCTTGTGCACAGCACCAATACTGACCACTCTTGATTGGAATAAGCCATTCCATGTACATGTGGATGCATCCAATTATGCAATAGGATGTGTGTTGTCACAACCCACAAGTGAAGGCAATTTAGATTTGCCTATAGCATATGCGAGCCGACAACTAAACACAGCAGAACAAAATTATACAACAACTAAGAGAGAAGGTTTAGGCATGGTATATGCCGTAAAGAAGTTCTGACACTACTTATTGGCCAACAAGTTTAAGTTTTTCACGGATCATCAAGCTTTATTCTACTTGGTCAATAAACCTTGCAGTACAGGACACTTAGTAAGATGGTTCCTCTTACTAATGGAATATGACTTTGAAGTGGTTGCCAGGAAAGGTAAGACTCACCTCAGAGTGGATCACCTTTCTTGCATCACTTCAGGAGAGTCACCGCAAGGAGTGTCTGATGAATTGCCCGACGCTTATCTGTTCAATCTAGAACTTGTTCCTAAATGGGCAAATAAGTTGGTACCAGTCCTAACCTTTGGACCTCCCAATAAGAATGTGAAGATGAACAAGGATGACATTGTACGATCACAAAACTATCAAATATTGGTAGGAAGCATGTACAAACAAGATATGGAGGGTGTTCTAGCTTGTTGTGTCGAGGACGACGAACACAATAGTTGGTTGCAACAAGCCCATGAAGAATTTCTAGGAAATCACTATTCGAAACAACGAACATTGGAAAATCTAAAACATTTAGGAGTGTATTGGCCTAGTATGGATAAAGAAATTCATGAGTGGATCAAGAATTTTCTGGTGTTCCAGAAGAGACCCCGTGTGGAGCATATGACTCTTTATCATGTATCATTAATTCCAGATTGGAGTGCTCCATTGGTAGAATTCATGAGATCATGAACATTACCCAATGAGGCTAGTCTAGCAAGAAAACGAAGCATAGATCAAGAAGCTCAAGACTATGCCCTCATAGAGATAACCTATACCAAAGAGGCAAAGATGGTTACTTAAGATTGTGCGTTCATGAATCAGACTATTTGAAAATCTTAGAAGCTGCCCATAGCAGTGTTGCAGGCGGACATTTTGGTCCCAACCGAGTAATTAAGACCATTCTATTCTCAGGACTTTGGTGGCCCACTCTTCATATGGATGCACATACCTATGTGAAGAAATGTGACACATGCCAACGTGCCTAGTACCCAATTAGAAAAGATGAGATGCCTTTGATACCAATGATGGAAGGACGTGCATTCTTGAAGTGGGGCATAGACTTTGTAGGTCTTAGTAACCCCCCAGCCAGAAACTCCCATGCTAAATACATTATTGTAGCCACGGATTACCTTACAAAGTGGGTCGAAGTGAAAGCCACAACAAAGAAGGATGCTCAAACTACAGCTAAGTTTTTATTTGAGAATGTGTTCACTAGATATGGGCTACCAATAGAGTTAGTGAGTGATAGAGGTACACACTTCTTGAACGAAGTCATTGAAAATCTTCTTCAAGAGTTCTTGGTGATACATAAGAAGTCTACCCCCTATCATCCACAAGCTAACGGACAAGCTGAGAGCACAAACAAGATCCTATGTAATGTATTGACAAAATTGGTAAATAACAAACGATCTGATTGGGACAAACAACTTCATCATGCTGTTTGGGCTTACCGAGTTGCCTGCGGTAGGACAAGGGAAAAATGCAAGGATTGTGAGAGCATTGATTGACTCAGGTGCAACAACTAGTGCAGTTAGACTATCATACTGCCAGAACTTGCAATTGAACATAAAGCCTATAGAAGCCTATCTCATAGGTTTGGGAGGTGTGGAAACCCCTTGTTTGGGCGAGGTGGAACTTCCCATCTACCTTCAAGATGTTCCAATGAGAGTCAAAATGCTTGTGTGTGAAGATGAGGACCTCACGGAACCACTTGTCTTGGGTCAAGACTAGATCTATGACCATGCAGTCAACTTGAACCTAAGAAGTCAAATCCTTCAAGTTTGGGCACATGAACAATGTATTACATTAGAATTAGCCAATTGCATGCTCACAAATCCAGAGGTCACACCTTCTCTTAGTTCTTCCAAAACTAATCTTTGCAAAGAAAATGTTGTGTGTGTCAATAACACCATGAAGAAGAAGGACTCAATCATAGAAGCACAAGCTCAAAGGCCAACAAACCTCTCTTCTTCTTCACATACTAATGCAAGTGTAACTCGACCAAAGAGGCAAGGAAAAAAGACATCTGGTATATCAACTAGACAGACAGAATTCAAGAAGAAAGAAGCTCAGGGCATGAAGCAGATTTGGGTACAAAAAGGAGAACAACCACTAGCTTTGCCACAACCCTTCCGAGTGAGGCAAACCAACCATGCTAGAAGCACCAAGAAACGAGGACCAGCTCAATCCTATGGTCTTCGACAAATTTGCGTACCAAAGCAATCGATGGAGGCCGACCATAATAACCTACAAATTTGGGTGCCAAAGAAATTAGTTGCAGCTCAACAAGGGCGATTACAAATGTGGGTACCCAAGGCACTCTTACATGCACAAACACCACAAATCTCCCTCACAAGAAAAGTCTCCACAAAGAAGCCAAGGATAAGCACGGGTCAGCACCAAGCACAAAGAACCAAAGTAGATCAACCAACCTCTTCGACAATAATAAAAAGACAACCATCTAGGATATGGGTTTGGAAGCCAAAAGCACCAATAGCACCCACCAAACCAAAGAACCAACCACGAGGGATAAAAAAATCAAGCAACCATCCACAGATGAAGAAGCCAAATTTGATCTCTATGCCGCCGAACACTGTTCTCAAATGGATCCCTAAAGGGAGAAATGGTCAATTGACATTTCACCATCGACTGCACACATCATTTCAGGATCCACTGGTGAACCCCAACAAAGACTGCATCAACGTCCACTAGCAATCTTGAAGTCCTCGATGAGCAACAACCATGTGCCTTTGGAATAACCTTGTCTTTTGCACCATTCAGGTCATGCATTTCCAAAGTATGCATTAATATAGGGCCACCTTACAAGGCCATGCATAGACAAAAAAAAGAAAAAAAAAGACAAAAAAACAGAGAGAAAAAGAGAGAGAGGACAGGAGTGTGTGCTTGAAGAATCTCTGATGTGAACCATCAACACGGACATCCATCAACACGAAAGACAAGCCACTGGTCAATCATCATGATGGGCATACAACACGAAGAGTGACGATTGATGGACCTTTTACCATGGTAAGAATTGCCTACTTTGGAAACACCACAAAAATGATAGGTTAGGAAACCTCTTCGTCAGACTACCCTTGAGCACTTAGCTCAAGACCCAATTTCTTGCACCATACTGCTTCCAATGCATTCCCCAAGTACGCATACATAGGGCCACATTACAAGGTCGTGCACAAGTCACATATTTTTCTCAACCATGCACTAATGCACTTACCCATCAGTAATTATGGGTCAAAAATATTGGGCATCCTACTATGAAACTCATGTTCAAAGCTCCAAAGGACGTTAAGTGTACAACATCAGTACTTATGAAGCAATTCAACATCAACAACTGCTCAAGATCAATATTGACAACCTCTTTGGAGCAACTAGCAATCTTTGAAAGTACTGTTGGTAGTGGTCAAAGCGGTCAAGGACTCACAAGACAAAGGAGCCAACGTGAAGGGCCAAGCAGACAGAGCAGTCAAAGAAGATCTGGCAAGTAGGCCATCATTTTGCATGAAGCTGAAGCACATCAAAGAGGTGGACACACAAGAAGAAGGAGCAAGTAGGGAGCTCGAGGAAGTGTATGTCAAACTGTTAGAAGAAATCCCTACAAAAATAGTGATTTTCATCACTAAAAGCCATTGTAAATACCATTTCATATTTTTGTAGCTCCATTTTGTGCAAGCCAAGGAGTCCTTGAGCTTGAGGAGCTTTAGAAGTACCTACCTATCAATTTTCACATTTTTTAGACTCCGTTTGAGCCCCCAAATGGGCCCTAGAACCTAATTTTTAACTAGGCTAGACACTAAGTCTGGACAGGGCCAAAAGCTAGTCAAAAACTATAAATAGAGCTAGAGAGCTCATTTTTGGGGTTAGCTTGTAATAGATTTGAACTTGTATGAGCACTTCTGAAGTAATCTAAAAGAATTCCATTGTCCCTCTCTTTGTTCTTGCCGTGTGTGCATGTGTGTGCATGTTGGTGTGCTTCTCACTCACGCACTTGTGCCATCACTTGTTCGAGGTCTCCATACCATCCTCACGTCTTCCCGGATTGACATTAAAGGAGGTGCTACTCATCACTGAGCTACACCAAATTTTGGCGCTGTTGCCGGGGATCGAGCTTTGAGGACGAGCGTGTGATGGTAAGACGTAGAGTTGTGATGTTGGTGTTGTAGGTAATTTCTTTATTTTTCTTACTTTTCTCTTTGTTACTTCACCATCATCATCACCATCATCATCCTCACCATATCCGATCTCCATCTTCATCATCGCGAAAAATTTCAGTTTTTGATCATATCACCTTCTCCCTTCCATTTCCCTCATTCCACTTGTGAGAGAGAGCGAGAGAGCTGTTTGTGTGTGCTACTTTTGCATGTTTTTTGGAGTTTCCTTGCAGGATTTGGCTGTCCCATCATCTCCAACACGCCGTGCAGGTACAAAAAAGCTCGGAACTGTCTCTGTGTCGTAAACCTCTATCGATCAAGATTGACAGAAAATCTCATCTTTTGGTAAAACTAAAGTGCACCACAGTAGACTAGAGGCCTTGCACATCACAAATCCACAGAAATTTTAAAAAAAATTGCATTTTTTCTGTCCATCGCGATTGACAGTGTCCATTGCGATGGACAACCAGTCCATCGTGATTGACAGACCCCGACGGACACGTGTCCATCGCGACCGACAAAAAAAATTGTGATTGACACCCCATTTCGACGAGATTCTTGACCATCGCGACGTATAGAGGCCCCATCAACACATAAACACGAAAAAATCCGAAAAAATCCGAAAAAATCCATCCATCGCGATTGACACCTCACGACAGACTGACAGTCCATCGCGACCGACAGCAGTCCATTGCGATTGACACCCTTCAATCGCGATCGACAGTAGTCCATTGCGACCGATAGCAGTCCATCGTGATTGACACCCATCAATCGCGACCGACAGCAGTCCATCGCGATTGACACCCATCAATCGCGATTAACACGTGTCCATCGCGACTGACAGGCCACGATGGACAGCTCTATCCATCGCGATTGATAGCCCAGTCGATCGCAATTGACAGCCATTTTTGGCCTATTTTTTAGGGTTTTCTAATTTGAAGGATTTGGCTAATTTTGGGCATGAATATTGGACTCTAGAGCACATAGGGAGGCCATAAGCAAAGAGTTTGAGAAGACCCTGTTTGTCTGTCATCCTGTTTGAACCCTGTTTTAGCCCCAGAACCCTGAACTGGCATAACTTTCTCATATGAAATCCGTTTGCTGTGATTTTTGTTTTGTTGGAAAGCTCATGGGGAGTACAATCGAAACTTCCACTGGTTACAGTAAAATTAATATCAGGATTATTAGATGTAGTATTTTGAAGTTGACCATATCTAGGGGGAACAAAACCAAGGGATCCCTAGAATTGTTTGCCATAAACAGAGAGGGCAGTTTGATATCTAAATTGCATGAATGGAAGTGATTTGCTAAGTCATTTGAATCTAAGTCTTGAGCTAACTTTGGGACTTTTACAGGTCCACTAAGAGCATTAGGAGGCATCCAAAGCAAGGGCATTCCGCAAGCTTGAGAACGGGGTTCTTGAGCACCGAAGAGCAAGGGATCAGCAAGTGAGGTTGGAACACTCACAACTCCCTCTGTCAATTCCTTGCTTAGGCTAAGTGCGGATAGTGCTAGGAGTAAGTCAGGGCGACGATAGGCATCTATCAAGTTGAAGACTACCTAAATACTCAAGTTCAAGCTAAAACATAATCTCTGTGTGATCGATAACTTTAAAGGAAAGGAAATTAACGTGGAACGATCAACCGAAACAGTGGAAATTAACTTAAGTGTTCCTGACGACGTGATATCAGACAAGATCATAAACACGATAATCAACTAAAAAGAACCAAGTGACTGATACAAATTGATCGGCAACGAGGCTGTACCTTGGGTAAAAATTGGGATTGCTTAGCTAAGCATATGAACCTTAGATCAGGACGACACCTAGGGAGAGATAGACAGAGTCTGAGGTCTTCAGAGGCTAGTGTCAATCATACTGCTAGGTCTTGGGCCCAGTAGTTGAGCCATCATTCGTACTACCCTAGCTCTGAGACTAGTGAGTCAGAGATGTCTCAAGGTAGGGAGAGACCCACAGGAAGTTCAAGTGTGCCATACTTACATAGGGTAGAATGCCCCTACGCAGCTGGAATACCTTAGGACCAACCGATTAGGTGCTAGCATCTATGAGGATGGCCTAGGAAGATCTGTGGTCCAGATCAAAAACCCAGATCAACCTATTGGACTAGAAAGTCGAGCAGTCAAATTTGAAAATGGAGCATACTTGGACAAAGAAGGAACCATATACGTAGTCACCAGCCACCCAGATAGGACAGACGAATTCAGGAATGTGCTTCCAGAGACGGACATAGGTGACCTAGAGCAGGGGAACTTAAGTGGAGAGCCTAAAACACCTCGAGGCAAATCAGTTCTTACTAGAATTATCACGCCAGAGTGGATTCCCCAGGACAATAAAAGCATAGATCTGCTCTTAAACCGAGAGACTGATGAAGCCTTTTGGAGGTATAAGCCTAATCCACCGAATGAGAAAGGGACGATCACGATCTATGAACTCAGAGATCCTGATAGCCCAAGAAAAGTGAGCTATTTAGACAATACGTCAGAGAGGATCTTTGTGGTTTCAGAACATGGTAGACATGCTTACACTTGGAAGGGTGAATATATTTTTCCCCAACCAAGATCTAATGTGTCCTATGGCCACCCAAAAGCTGGAACATCCCAAGCTCATGGAGCTCCAAGAGACAAGAATAGAGAAAGACCTGAGGTAAGTTTTGCCAACCCAATAGGAAGAGAACGAATGTGAGCAGAGACGGATAGAGAAGAAACAGAGAGAACTAGAGTTCCAAGGAACCTAAGAAAAGCTGACGTTTTTCCTTTGCCTAGGCCGAGGGAACACACCAGAACCTTGAGACCTACACAGCTGGTTAAGTCCATGAAGAATTACTTCGATGGCACTAGAGATCCATACGATCATGTGGCCGAATTCAGGCAAGTCTTGAGAGCTGAACAAGTGGAGGACTTATTCACGCAATACAATGCCTTTGGTCTAACCCTTAGGAACACCGCTCTAACGTGGTTTCAACCATTAAATGAGAGACACTTCAGGAACATAGACCAACTTCTAGAGGCTTTCATTATTGAATTCTCTAAGAGTGGCATACGGCATAATACCTCCTCCCTAATTCATAGCTTCAAGCAAACACCTCAAGGGACAGTCTGACTAGCAGGAAGACGGTTTAGGCAATACCTAGAGAGGTGTCCGATGCCTGAGTTACCCACACCAGCCAAGCAAGTGGGTTTGTTCTTAGATGGATTGCTGAGTACCAAGCTTAGATCATATGTGTATCTGAAAGACCCCAGAACCATAGAAGAGTGTGTACGCATATGCATAGACATTGAGGATAATCTAGGAGAGGAGCTGGAGCTTTCAAAAATCTACAAGGATTCAGATAGCTCTAGTAGCCTTACCTCCGGTCAATCCACATCTATTGAGGAACTTGCAGAGAAGGTAGATAAAAAAACTAGGTGTCTCTAGCAAACAAATTCCAAGGTTTGCGCCTGGAAAATGATGCTATACTTGTGGAGGTGACCATGTGGCGAGTGTATGCCCCATTATGGCTCAATCCCAAGTGAATCCTTGTAGCCAATACTGCACCATACAGCGGAGGTACACCAACCACACTGCACAAGATTGTCCTTATAACAAGCAAACTATAAGGCAAAACTACTCTTAGCCATATCCACAACAGGGTAGATTCCAGAACCAGTACCCATCACAACAGTATGGTAGGCCCCAACAACCCTACCAACCACCCTATCAAGGGCAACCTAGACCTCAACCAGTGCTAGCCCAACAACCTCCTGCTCTAGCTAATGTGATTCCGGTAAAGTATGCTGCTGCAAAAGAAAATTTGAACAGAGCTATAGTCCCAGTAACTCCATTACTTTTGGAAAGTGACCCTAGTGACCATAGCTTTGATTCTACACATATTGATATCCCCCAGGCTTATTACATGCAGTCTCCTGAACATGGTGAGTCCTACTATAGTGAAGAACGGAGTCAAGTTGGGAGCCAGATTACGCAAATGTCATGTACGCAAACCCCAACTCTAGACCTCAACCTAGATAGGCACGACCCACATTCCCTAGAGGACCATGCTATAGATGTCAAGGAGATCACCTCATTCGTGATTGCCCCATGCCTGCACCTACACAACCCCAGCTAGTAACGATCCAGGGCTTACGTGGGTCCGGAGAGGCGAGCATCCTATTGCGGTCAAGCCACAAAAACTTTCCCAACTTCCTATTAGTGCTCAACGACATGACACTGATAAGAAGTCTTCCAAAAACTCTTCTGTGAAAGTGAAGTCTATCTGGGTGCCCAAGAAGTCGATGAAGGCTGGCCCACAATCAAGACAAATTTGGGTGCCTAAGGCTTGCTTGCGGGCTCAAATAGCTACACAGACACCCACTCCTATTCACCTTGTACAACATGGTTCACTCACTAGAACAACGGACACCCACTCCTATTTAACATGCACGAACACATATTCGCCCAAGAGCACGAATAGACTCACTTGTAAGTGGGTCCCTAAAAAGCCTCAGTTCCAAGCAGACACTCCTATAACGCCCTCCAGAGTTTCCACAAAATCAAAACAGAATGTCATCCACTATGTTTGGCAACCCAAGCCTTGTAATAAACCCCCTGACCCATTTGTCAAGCCACTTCCACTGACTAACTGCATCCACACTGCACCCGACCCCCCAATTAGCTCATAGGTATTCAACATCAGCTAACTGCACTGCACACTCACATCCACTCAAGCACTAACTAACCAACTAACTACATCACAATTCATCAAGTTAATGTTGTAACGGGGACTCAGTGTCACTTTGTGTCCATTTGCAATGTTAACCTTCATTTGTATATTCTCACAAAACGGGCGACCACTTTCTTCAATATGGCCGAGGCTGCAGGAACTAGCTCCCAGGCAGGCACCAGCCCTCAGATTGTGGACATTGAAAGCCTCCCCATTGAGGAAGAGTTGAAGGAAAGACCACTGGCATTAAGAGCTTTACATACCCTACCTGTTCAGAATCCTCCCCAAGGGCATACATCACCAGTAAGCAAAAACTCACATTGGTTCAGTGATGTGGCAGGACCTCTTGGAGAAGGCACTTACTTGTGGGAGGCAGAAATAGAGTTCAACGGACGTTGGGGAAAGTATCACTTTTTTACCAGAGAGTTTGAGAGGCCTCAAAATGATGAAGGGTTGAAAGCGATATGGAAGAAGGCTGGACTATATGATTACTTCAAAGCCCAATTACTGAAGCCAGACTTTCTAAGGTGTTCATATTTGATTAGCACCCTCACTCCCAGTAAAGAGAAAAAGGGATATAGCACCTTTGTCCTACCATCTCTTACACGAGGTAATGGATTAAAGCGCTCCAAGTTAACGAACAATTTGGTAAGGGAAGCTCTCGACATGAAAGGCATGCATATCCCCACCGAGAAAGAGACAATGGTTCCAGACAACATGAAGAACAGGAACCTGACTAAGCTAAAGGACATGGTGGCAATGACTCCAACTATTGCCATTCACCTCCGCATGTGCATGCAACATTTCGCGTTCCCTGCTCAAGAGAGATTCAAGATGCCGCCCAAGAAGATATGGTTCAGTCTATATTTAGCAGACGCCTTCAATTTGATAATCAACATGCCTCATTGGATTATTGACCAAATACACTTGGCACATCAACGGTGGTATAAGAAGCAAAAGTCTACTTTATGGATGTTGTGCTCTCACAAGGATTGTTTACAGATGCTTGGCATATGATGTGCCAATTCAAAGGGCACTTGTTTGGACCAGGGTGCAAGAATTCCAACGTAGACTATCAACCGTTGGGCCTCCATCCAAGAAAATGAGGGGAGTGGTTCAGATGCCCTGTGCACAGGCCCGTGGTGCTACATTGACACCAGAGACAACTCTCGGACTTCCAAGGCAAGTGCAACCCTTCACTATCAGATTACCAAGGCATAGCACAGAAGGACCAAATCTGGTGTTTCCACCTATACCCACCGACCTAGAGTTCCCTCATGTTTTCACACTGGAAGATCTAACTGATGAGGAGGTAGCCAGAATAAATAATGCCACTAATCTAGAAGTTGAAGCAGAGCTAGCGAGCGGGCAACAAACAGTTACCAACCAACCCCATCCAAGGCAACCAGAAGTCGTAGAAGTGGATGAAGAGGAAGAGGAGACTGCAGAAGAGGAGCAAGAGGATGAACAAGGACTGTCCGATGAAGAAGAGCATGAATATGAGCAAGAGGTTGTACAAGAACTTGAAGGAGCCCCTGCTTATACGAAGCAATTGAAAAAGCTGTATGATACCATCAATCGAGTTCAAGAACAACACAAACTGTCCTTGACAGCAGGAAAAGCCCTCATGAACCAAATCCTTGAAGAGGAAGGTGTGGATGAGCAATACAGAGCAACTCTTGACATGATCGCTGATGCATTAGGGGTACCTGAGACGGTGCATACCGCACTTGAGCACTCGCAAAGATCAGAGCGAAGATACGGCAGACGCCCCCCTCGATCAGGAAAACAAATGAATGTATTGGCATCAGAACCACAGGGCACCACATCCACGACCATGGGCACGGCTCAAACCATTCATGACACTAAGGAAGCCCATACCTCAAGTGCACCCCCATCACCCCCTTTACCACCCCTACCTCCAACTCCACCACCTTCACCTCCCACTACCAGTGTCACCACCACCGTCACCGCCTCAGAGTCCACTTCCCATACCGAAGCACAGACTGTGAGTCAACCCTCACAATCCGCACAACCTATCACCACCCCTATTGTAAATACTACCACTGACACCGTAATTCTAACTGTAGCCGCTGAAATTCCCATTACCCCGATCATGATCCCTGGCGGTCCATATTCACAACTACACACACCACTTTACACCTTCACAACCATCACTACACTGACAATTCCCATGTTCACAATCACTCCCACGACTGCATCACACATATGATGTAATGCACATATCACCTACTTCCGCACCTCTCCCTCCCCCCATATTTCCACAATCTCCCATTCCCCCACCACCCACTTCACCCTTTTCAAGCACAACATACACACTCCCATTCCCTTTTCCCTACCCCTCTGCATTCAACACCTTTCCCGCATCCACTCCTGTTAATAATGTATTTAATAATATGTACTAGTGTATGACTCAACTACAACAGCATTACCAGCATCTAGATGCCCAGCATACGAGCTTGTTCAGAAATCATGAAACAATACAAGAGAGATTCATTAATTTAGAGAAGGAAAAGAGACAGTTACAACAACAGTATAGTACATTGCAAGCACAACATGATCAGTTAATCGCCAATCCACCCTAGATAGATACTGAAGAAAAAAACAACAACTTGATGATCTGTTACACGCTCAGATAACGGACAATCTCAAGCTTCGACGTAACCTCGCCTTACTACAAAAGCACATGTCTGCAACACTCGAAGAAAATAAACGACTACAGAAATAGAACGAAGAGAACCTGGAAGCAGCAATGGAGGGTTCACCGCAAGAAATTGACCCAGAGAATTTCAAGGCCATCCCATTGGCAAATATGCAAATCGTATTGGAAACACACGCCAATCTCCTGGAAGCACACACTGCCTTAGAAAAAGAGCAAGATGACCTACTAAAGCAACTGGCAGCTCAGCAAGATTCACCAAAAGAAGTTACGACCGCAGCAGACACATCTGAAGAAGTCGCAGAACTCAGAGCACAACTGGCAGAACTACAAACTAAAGTTCTTCAATATGAGTGTCAACCCTCTCCCCTCGTGGAGCCGAAACCTGAAGACCTAGTTCCAATTGAAGTTGAGGAAATCTTTGAAGACCCATACGCACCGATGCCTGCATGAGGGGGTAAGCAAACAGAAGAAGGAATGGACACAATTGAGATCGAAGCTCCTGAATGGATGCAGAGGTTAGAAAAGGTGGCTACAACCCACGATGAGAGGGTGGCAGTACAGATACAGCCGATGTCCTGATTGGAAGAAATCGTCATCAAATCCGACTATTTCAGAAACCTCTCCCATCATCGGTGGATTGGCACGTCCGATGATTTGTATGTTCCATTTTGTGTCTTAATGGAAGATTATAATGCTGAAATAAAGCAGCGCACAACAAAAGAACCAACCTCGGCGACACAGTTTGCACCAGAAGACATCCCTGCAAGCGCCACACATGGGAATATATTTCAACCTACCTGGAGGATCCGTCTGCTTGAAACATACCCAGAGATGGTACACACTTGGAATAACATGCCATTATACATCAAGTATAACCCATGCTACTGCCCTGTCTTTCGAAGAAGGTCTTGGCCAGAGTACACCAAAACAGTTTTGACAGTTAAAGGATGTGAAAAGTGGTTAAACTATGTGTACTTAGCACCCCCTCATGGCCAACCCACAGTCAACTACATGATTTCAACCATCCGACACTGGGCAGTTGTAGCTCAAGCGTAAGCACCACCTCCTTTACTTGTCAATCCGCGGAGACGTGAGGACCAGTATGAAGACCACGAGCAAGTGAAGGCACAAGTGAGTGAGTGAAAGCACACAAACATGCACACACATACACACACATGCACACAAGGTAAGATCAAAGAGAGGAACAATGGAAAGTTTCGATTGCAAAAGAGTTCTCTTACAAAAGCTCTATTCTCTAACAAGCTAACCTCAAAAATGAGCTCTCTAGCTCTTTTTATAGTTTTTTGACTAGTTTTGGCCCTGTCCAGACCTAGTGTCAGGCCTAGTTAAAAATTAGGTTCCAAGGCTTATTTGAGGGCTCAAACGAAGTCTAAAATTATGAAAATTGGTAGGATGATACTTCTAATACTCCTCAAGCTCAAGGACTCCTTGGCTTGAACAAAATGGAGTTACAAAAATAGAAAATGGTATTTACAATGGTTTTTAGTGATGAAAATCACTATTGTTGTAGGGGATTCTTCTGAAAATTTGACATACACTTCTTGGAGCTCCCTACTTGCTCCTTCTACTTGTGTGTCCACCTCTTTGATGTGCTCCTGCGCTTTGTCCTTGACCTTCAGCTTCAACACTCCCCCCCCTCTCGAGTCTGTCGTCCCTGACAGACCCTTGTTGTAGTGGTTGTTCCAAGTAGTGCTTTGAGAGGGAGTGTCCCTTTACAAAAGTCATCTGGCTTCCAGATGTGGCAGGGTTGGTTGTCCGATTCTTCATCTGTCACTATGAGCCTTTGCAAGTTGTAGTGCCTTGGTATGTACTTCTTCATTGGATTCCAGCATGTCTGTGTCGTTGTGAGTCTCCGTTGATGTCCTCTAGATCTTCCAAAGTTGATGTTCATAGTAGTCATGCTAAGTACTCATAACCCATAGTGGACGATGGGTAAGTGTGTTTGTGCATGGGTTGAGGAAAATATGTGCCTTGTGCATGGCCTTGTAATGTAGCCCTATGCATGCTTACTTGAAAAATGCATCGGAAGAAGTATGGTGCAAAAATTGGGGTTCTTGAGCTAAGTGCTCAAGGGTATGTCGACGAAGAGGTTTCCTAAGCTATCATGGTTATGGTGTTTCCAAAGTAAAGATACGTACCATGGAGAAGGTCGATCGATGTTCATCTCTTCGTGTTGTACACTTGGCCTTTGGGATGGAACTGATTTGTTGATGAATGTCCATGTTGATGGTCCATTGATGAGATCTCTTGAATGGTTGATCCTGTCTCCTCTTTTCAAAGCATCATTTGCCAAATATAGAGAATTGAATTTCTTTATATTCCTTGACAAACAACATTCGATAACTACACCAATCTTAGTTTCACATATTCTCTCTAGCTCACCATAAGCAGGAGTCTTCTCATCCAGTATACATACAAAGATTTGCAGGGTACCAAAACTACCACGTGCAGATATCTCCCTGGATGCTCTCATACATGCAGTAGTTAAGCATCACTCAAGTTGCGGATCTTCAAGCTCTTTACTCCTACCATGGTAAGAGGAAACCATAGTTGTGGATGCCCTGTTCATGCCAAGTTCTTGACATCTACCAGATAAGGAAGCAATTATATCATCTGCTAGCTGAGACACACTTCTATCCAAACTGATAAATGCCCAGTAATCGAAGGTTCAATCTTCAACTAAGCATGACTCATTCATGTTTCATGAGCGAAACCTGGGAACAAGTTTTTTTTTTTGAGAGGAACAATGTCACAAAACAAGAAGACAAAGATTAGTATCAATAAATGGTTTACATGTGTCAATGTGCTCTCGTGCATGGGACTCTCAATTGTGTCTATGCACAACCATGTAGTGTGGCCCTATATTAATGCATACTTTGGACATGCATGACCTGAATGGTTCAAAAGACAAGGTTGTGCAAGGAGTACATGGTTGTCGCTCGTCGAGGCTTTCGATGTTATTCGCAGAGGTTGATGCCGACCTTGGTGGAGGTATCCATTGAGTCTCGAACTGATGTAATCTTCCTTATTGGAGTCCATTTTAGAACAGCATTTGGCACTGTAGAGATCACTTCAGGCGTCTTCCTCTTTGGATGCTTCCCGAACTGTGGTATCCAGTGTGGTTGGCGCTTTGATTCGGTGGAGGCTACTTGTACTTTTGGCTTCCAAACCCATATCCTTTTTGCACATCTTCCTACTATTGTTGAAGAGCTGATTTGATCTTCCTTCGGTCTCTGTACGTGGTTCTTACCCTTTTCTCTTTTTGGCTTCTTTGTTGCGACCTTTCGCATGTGGGAGAACATAGGTTGTTGTGGATGTAAGAGCTTCTTAGGTACCCACATCTGTAATCGCCCTTGTTGAGTTGCAGCTAATTTCTTAGGCACCCAAACTTGTTGGATACCTTGTGATTGAGCTTGTTCGAGCTGCTTCCTTCGTCTTCTGGCCTGGTTGGCTTGCCTGGATGGGATTTGTGGGGGGCAAGGCTGGTGGTTGCTCTCCTTTGAGTACCCAGATCTGCTTTATGCTCGGAATTGCTTTCTTATCGAATGGTGTCTTTCTATTTGATGTAGCAGTTGTCGTGAACGGTTGTGTTTGCCTGTGTGGTGGACTCACTACTGTGGCTACTTGATTCTTTGGAGAAGAAGAAAAATCCACCCGCCTTCGAACCTGTTCTTCCACGATTGACTCCTTCTGCATCATAGAGCTTTTGACACATACAACATCTTCTTCCATATGACTAGTCTTAGAAGAATTAAGAGAGTGTGTGGTGTCATGATCTAGGAGCATGCGGTTCTCTAATTCTAATGTGATGCATTGTTCATGTACCCAAACTTGAAGAATTTGACTTCTTAGGTTTAAGTTAACTGCATGGTCATAGATCCAATCTTGACCCAAGACAAGTGGTTCTGTATCTCATCTTGACACACTAGCACTTTGACTTTCATTGGAACATCTTGAAGGTAGATGGGAAGTTCCACCTCGCCCAAACAAGGGGTTTCCACACCTCCCAATCCTATGAGATAAGCTTCTATGGGATTGATGTTCAACTGCAAGTCTTGGCAGTAGGATAGTCTAACTGCACTACTTGCTGCACCTGAGTCAATCAATGCTTTCACAGTCCTTGCACCCTTTCCTTGTCCTATCTCTATGGTCACAAAGGGACGTCAGTCAATGACTTGAGAAGTAGTTATGCCCGATTTTTGGCACATATCCATGTGATATTTTGGGGCTTTTGAGTTGACATCTAGGCCTAGTCGCCTTAACTTATTTCGCCTAATACGCTCTTTGGCCTCTGCCTGTGCTTCTTCCCTCACCCTTAACTCCTCTTCTTTTCGCTTCTTAGCAGTGTTGAGTCTCGTAAGCATATCCTCTGTAAGAGGTTCTTGATATAACTTGACTCTACATCCACTAATATAGTTTGGTAAGATATCTCCTTCTAGAGTGGCCAACTGAACTGCACCACTAGTGGAAATTCTATTAATGATCATGGGTCCATATCCTCTTTTTTCCAACTTACGGGCATGTTGCTTTAGTGTGTAAACCAACACTAGATCGCCCTCTTTCAGTCCCTTATCCTTGATGTGTGCATCAAAGTATGCCTTTTGTCTTTTCTTTGCAGCATAGATGCCTACCGCCGCGCGTAGCCTTGTCTCACCTAAGCGTTCTAGATCAAAGATCCTAGAGGACAATTCATGTCCATTCCACTCATGCTCTTGTGCTACTTTTAAGGTTGGGATGAGGAAGTCTACTGGTAGAACAACATTTTGTCCAAAGACCATCTGAAATGGGGTGGCATTGAGTACCGTTTTGTAGGCAACTTGATAAGCCCAAACAACATGATGAAGTTGTTTGTCCCAATCAGAGCGTTTATTATTTACCAGCTTTGTCAATATGTTAAAGAGGATCTTATTGGTGCTCTCAGCTTGTCCGTTAGCTTGTGGGTGATAAGGGGAAGACTTCTTATGTATCACCAAAAATTCTTGGAGAAGATTTTCAATGACTTCATTTAAGAAGTGTGTGCCTCTGTCGCTTACTAACTCTATTGGCAGTCCATATCTAGTGAACACATTCTCGAATAAGAACTTAGCCGTTGTCTGAGCATCATTCTTTGTGGTGGCTTTGACTTCTACCCACTTTGTAAGGTAATCTATGTCTACAATAATGTACTCTGCATGGGTGTTTCTAGCTGGGGGGTTAATAGGGCCTACAAAGTCTATACCCCACTTTGAAAATGCACGTCCTCCCATCATTGGTCTCAAAGGCATCTCACCTTTTCTAACTGGATATTGTGCACGTTGGCATGTGTCGCATTTCTTCACATAGGTATGTGCATCGATATGAAGAGTGGGCCACCAAAGTCCTGAGAATAGAATGGTCTTGATTACTCGATTAGGGCCGAAGTGTCCACCTGCAGCACCACTGTGTGTAGTCTCTAAGACCTTTAAATAGTCTGATTCATGCACACACAGTCTTAAGTAACCATCTTTGCCTCTTCGGTATAGGTTGTCTCCTACTAAGGCATAACCTTGAGCCTCTTGCTCCATGCTCCGTCTTCTTGCTAGACTAGCCTCTTTGGGTAATCTTCCCGACCTCATAAACTCTACCAATGGAGCACTCCAATCTGGAATTAATGACACTTGATAAAGGGTTGCATGCTCCACTGGGGGTCTCTCCCTGCACATTGGACAATTTTTAATCCACTCATGTATTTCTTTGTCCATGCTAGGCCAATACACTCCTAAACGTTTCAGATTTTGTAATGTGCGCTGTTTAGAATAATGATTTCCTAGCAATCCTTCATGAGCGTGTTGCAACCAACTACTATGTTCATCATCCTCAACACAACAAGCTAATACACCCTCAGTGTCTTGTTTGTACATGCTTCCTACCAATATGTGATATTTTTGTGATTTTATATTTCTTCTTGCGATGTTTTCACATTCTTATTTGCAAGGCCGAAGGTTAGGACTGGTACCAACTTATTTGCCCATTTAGGAACAACTTCTAAATTGAACAGATAAGCATCGGGTAATTCATCAGACACTCCTTGCGGTGACTCTCCTGAAGTGATGCGAGAAAGGGGATCTGCCCTAAGGTGGGTTCTACCTTTCCTGACAACAACTTCAAAGTCATATTCTATTAGTAAGAGGAACCATCTTACTAAGCGCCCAGTATTGCAAGGTTTATTGACCAAATATAACAAAGCTTGATGATCAGTGAAAAACTTGAACTTGTTGGCCAATAAATAGTGTCTAAACTTCTTCACAACATATACCATGCCTAAGCCCTCTCGCTCAGTTGTGGTATAGTTTCATTCAGCTACGGTGAGCTGTCTACTAGCATATGCTATGGGCAAATCTAAGTTTCCTTCTCCTGTGGGTTGTGCTATCACACATCCTATGGCGTGATTGGGTGCATCCACATGGACATGGAATGGTTTATTCCAATCAGAAGTGGTCAGTATTGGTGCTGTGCACAAACGTTTCTTCAGTTCGTTGAAAGAATTCTCGCATTCGTCGTTCCACTCAAAATTAGACGACAAGGCATAAAGGGGTCTCGCTATGATCGCATACATGTGGATAAACCTACGGTAATATCCACAGTGGCCCATAAAGGCTTGTACCTCTTTAACATTCCTTGGCCTTGGCAGCTCTGTTATGGCTCGTACCTTATCTTCATCTGTTGAGATTCCATTTTTAGAAACAATATGACCTAAGATTTTACCTTGACGCACCATGAACACACACTTTTCTGGGTTCAGACACACTCAATATTCTCTACACTTGTTGAAGATTTGTCTGAGCTCAAGGATGTGAAATCTTCTTTCTTGGGAATGAGCACATAAATGATCAACATACACTTCTAAGCTCTTTTGCAAGAAATCTTTGAAGACATGACACATGAGCCTTTGGAATGTTGCAGGTGCATTGGTGAGCCCAAATGGCATCACACGAAATGCAAAGATTCCCCACTCTGTAGCAAAAGCTGTTTTGTGTTGATCTTCTAGGGCAATGGCTACTTGATTGTAACCTGAAAATCCATCAAGGAAGCTATAAACTTCCTTGCCTGCAACACGCTCCAATAGGTGTTCCGTGATTGGGAGTGGATAACTGTTGATATATTTAGGTAGTGATGTGTGTGAACACACTAGGACCGCCAGGGCACTTTTTTCCCTCTTTAGGAGGTTTTTTTCCCCCGGCTTGTATATACGCCTATTGCCCTAATGGGCTACTAATCTTTTGTACATTCTCTTGTAATACATTCAGTATTGTGGTTTTGTGCTCCAAGCTTCTTCTTCTTCCTTGTGCTGTTCGAGTGCTTCCGCAGACATCTATCTCCAACAATTGGTATCAAAGCACGTCGTCGCTTCATCTAGGGCACCGTCGACACTCCTCTGTTTGCAGTCTCAGAATCGCACGAATTTTGGTGAGCATACTCAACGTGTTTCCAAGATCAAAACGGCTTCACTTTGTGGTGCCGAAATCGCGATCTGAGCTCGTTTTGGCCTCTGAACGCACTATCACACCGCTTGTGTAGGCTATTTCATCTTTTTGTGCCAAAGGTATATACCAGTTTCTGTTCGCCAGTTTAAGCATCTCAAAGTCTGCTACAGGTCTAGCAGAACTCGTCTGGGCAGTTCTGTTCAACTTTTTGAGATACAATCAATTTTCTGCATCAAGGTATTTTAGTCACCGGCCATGGTTGAAAGCAGTGATGTATTCCGTATGTTGGCTGTTGAGGATAAGTTGGATGGTACCAACTACCCATTATGGGCTTATATGATGCGACATATTTTGGTTGCAAAAGGATTGTGGAACATTGTACAGGGTGTTGAAAGACGTCCTGTTACACCTGTAACGACAGGTACTGCAAATACAGGTGCTGGAGCTGATGAAGATGGTGTTGAAGATGATATTCCGCAGATTCCTGTTCGTGCTGCTATTTCTGTTGCACCTACTGCAGAGCAGATTCGTTGGGATGGCAGAGATGCCAAAGCACATGCATTGATAGCTTTGTCTGTCAAACGTGCCATTATTCCTCATATTCGCTCTTGCAGAACAGCTAGGGATGTTTGGGATACACTTACCACATTGTACCAAGCTAGGAATGAGGCTCGTGTTGCTTACCTCCGAAAACAGTTGGAGAGTGAGCACATGAATGAAGGTGATTCAATGGACAGTTTCTTAACGAAGATCAAAGATTTGAAGGAACAGTTGATTTCTGCTGATGAGGTTATACCAGATAGCTCACTTGTGCAGACCGTTCTGAATGGTCTTCCTGATTCATACAAGAGTTTCGCTTCTACTCTTCGATTGATGATGAAAGGCAATCCGAATGCCTTATCATTTGAGGAGTTAGTCTCTGTTCTGTTGCAGGAAAAACAGTCCAGGCAGAACAGGTCCATTATGTGTGTTGCAGATCCAGCTTTCCTGGCTAGTCAGAAGGGCAAAGGAAAATGGAGCTCTTCTACTAGTAAGCAGAAATCTGCAAATGCTGCACATTCGAAGAACCAGGATAAAGATGAGAAGAAATCAAAAAAGCAGAAATTGTTTTGCAAGTACTGTAAAGGGAATGATCATATCATAAAGAGCTGTCCAAAACTGGCTGCAAAAGAGGCAAAGAAAAAGGAGGCTCGAATGGTTGTTGCAGAAGCCTCTACACCAAAAACAGAGTCTGCTAATCTTGTGCAAGAAGAAGAATGGGCATTTACTACTGTTTGCAGTTTTGACCCATCTTCTCATAAGCAGTGCATGTCTACAGTGGACTCAGATGTTTGGTACTTTGACAGTGGGGCGACCAAACATATTACCTCGCAACACAGTTTCTTCTCTTCACTCGAGCCTGCCCCTATAGGGAATACTGTCACATGCGCCAACAACTCCTCTTATCCTGTTATGGGAGTTGGTAAGATCATTCTGACTACTGCTGATGGTAGTTCTTTCACCTTGTCAGATGCTTTATTTGTACCAGGGATCAAGAAGAATCTGTTATCAGTTCCTGCATTAGCCAAGATTGGCTTGGTTGTGAAATTTGTTGATGACAGTTGTACAGTTCATGACCTATCAAATGGCGATGTTATTATTGCTTCTGGCATTTTATGTCGTGGGCTATATAAGCTCATAGACTATGAAAGATCTGTATATGATTCAGCATGTGAAGTTCATGATTCTCAGGCTATGTCCGATGCAAAGCTTTGGCATACACGCTTTGGACATCTGAATTTTGCTAGTTTGCTACGCCTGCAGAAATCTGATATGGTGTCTTCTTTGCCCAAACTTGAGGCACCTGGAAAACATGTATGTGAAGGCTGTATTTTGGGCAAAATGCAGCATTCCTCCTTTCCAAAAGATGGTTCAGTTTGGGCTACGCAGAAATTGCAGCTTGTACATAGTGATGTCTGTGGTCCTATGCAGACACCCTCTTTTGGGGATTACCTTTACTTCATGACTTTCATTGATGATTTTTCCAGGCATGCATGGGTATATCCACTCAAAGCAAAGTCCGAAGTGTTCATGTGCTTTAAACAGTTTTTGGTTTTGGCTGAAAATATGTCAGCATGTAAAATGGGCACCCTCCGTTCTTATCGAGGGGGGGAATATATGTCTTCTGATTTTAATGCATTTTTGGCTGAACGTGGGATAAAACACCAGTGTACAGTGCCGTATACACCTCAACAGAATGGAGTTGCTGAATGAAAGAACAGGTCACTCATGGAGATGGCGAGGTGCATGGTCAAGAGTCAGGCTTTACCACATAGTTTCTGGCTTGAGGCTGTCATGTGTGCAGCATATGTACTGAACATGTGTCCCACTAAAGTGCTGCAGTCTATCACTCCATATGAGGCTTGGCATGACCGCAAGCCATCTGTTGCTCATCTGCGTGTTTTTGGTTGTTTGGCATATGCATTAGTGCCTGAACAACATCACAGAAAATTGGATGATAAGGCAGTAAAATGTATTTTTGTTGGGTACAGTTCTGAAAGTAAAGGCTATCGTCTGTATCATCCACAGACTAAATGCATTCTGGTTAGCCGTGATGTTGTCTTTGTGGAAGATGCTATTCAGCCATTGCTTTCATGTACTAAGGAGACATCTGTTAGCTCCAAAGACATGTATGATATGTTGATGCCTCTTTTTACAGGTGGACAGTCTAGTGCTGGTCCTAATGAGGCAACTTCTCAGCGTTTGTAGGTTTCATATGATGATGCAGATCATTCTATTTCTGACGCAGATTTACATGATGCACTTGTTGATGAGAGAGCTGATATTGAGCAGGCAAAAACTATGCCAAAATGGCTGGTGCAGACTTTGTGTGACAACAAATTAGATGCACCTTTGTCATATCGTACTCGTTTAGGCTCTCATAATGCCTCCTTTGCATCAGATTGCTATGCTATGGCTACGTCTAGTCTCTGTGATGAGAATGAGCCTATTTCTTTTGATGAAGCACAGAATTCAGAAAATTGGATGGCTGCCATGCAATTTGAATATGATGCTATAATGAAGAATGGTACATGGTCTTTATGTGACTTGCCTCCGGGCAAGAAGGCCATTGGCACTAAGTGGGTATACAAGCTGAAGCATAAACCTGATGGTAGAGTTGACAGGTATAAGGCTAGGCTTGTTGCAAAGGGTTATGCGCAGGAAAGAGGCATTGATTTTGATGAGACCTTTGCACCTACATGCCGTATGACTACTGTTTGGAGCATTTGTGCACTTGCAGCCCATCATGGTTGGAATGTACATTAGTTGGACATTAAAACAACATTTCTGAATGGTGATTTGCATGAAGAAGTGTATGTTTTTCAGCCCCATGGCTTTGTGCAGAAAGGGCATGAAAACCAAGTGTGCAGGTTAAAGAAGGCATTATATGGTTTAAAGCAAGCACCACGTGCTGGTATGAAAAAATACATGCCTATCTGGTTGCACATGGTTTTGTGAACAGTCCAACTGAAAGCACCTTATATGTTAAGCGTGCTAATGATGTGCTTCTGATCATTGTTGTCTATGTTGATAACATGCTGCTCACTGGTCCTATTGAGAAGCATATTGCTGATTTCAAGGCTGATTTGCATGCCTCATTTGAGATGTCTGATTTGGGGCATTTGCATCACTATTTGGGCATTCAGTTTATGCAAGTTGATGGTGGAATGGCTTTGTGTCAAACGAAATATATTGACACATTATTGCAACGTTTTGGCCTTGAAGACTGTAAGCCTATTGCCACTCCTATGGAGACAGGTTTACGATTGAGTCTTCATGATGCTGGAGATGCATTTGATGCTGTTCTCTATCAGCAGGTTGTTGGATGCTTGATTTACTTATGCATTACTCGGCCAGATATTCAGTTTGCTGTCTCACAGATGAGCAGGTTTATGCATTGCCCAAGAGTCACGCATTGGAAGGCAGTTAAGCGCATCTTTCGCTACTTGAGTGGTACTCGGCTACTTGGGTTGTTTTATCCCAAGGGGGGATCACTACCGCCAGACTTGCATGCTTTTTCTGACTCAGATTGGGCTGGTTGCTATGACACTCGTGTGTCCATGTTGGAGCTGAAGGACTCACTAGGCAAGGAAGCTTAAGAAGGGAGTCAGAGAGAAGAGAAGGCACAAGCAGACAAGGGAGTCAACGACGATCTGGCAAGTAGGCCAATAATTTTCTTCATGAAGAAGCAAGTACGAGCATTCACGCAGATCTAGCACTAAGGCAACCTTTAATTTTTCAAAACCCTTACACCAATTAAAAGTGATTCTCATCACTAACAACCCCTGTAAATACCATGTTCACCTTTTTGTGGCTCCATTTTGTGCAAGCCAAGGAGTCCTCGAGCTTGAGGAGCCTTAGAAGTAGTTGCTTACCAATTTTCGTATTTTTTAGATCTCATTTGAGCCCTCAAATAAGCCCTGGAACCTAATTTTTAACTATGCCGGACACTAGATCTGGACAGGGCCAAAGCTAGTCAAAAACTATAAAAGGAGCTAGAGAGCTCATTTTTGAGGTTAGATTGTAATTGAATTGAACTTGTAAGAGCTTTTTGAAAGTAATCTAAGAACTCCATTGCTTCTCACTCTTTGTCGTGCCGTGTGTGCGCGTGTGTGCGCGTGTGTGTGTATGTGTGTGTATGTGTGTGCATGTTTGTGTGCTTCTCACTCACGCACTTGTGCCTCCACTTGCTCGAGGTCTTCATACCATCCTCACGTCTTCCCGGATTGACATTAAAGGAGGTGCTACTCATCACTGAGCTACACCAAATTTTGGCGCCGTTGCCGGGGATCGAGCTTTGAGGACGAGCGTGTGATGGTAAGACGTAGAGTTGACGTGTTGGAGTTGTAGGTATTTTCTTCACTTTCATCTATTTTCTTGTTTTTTCTTCACCATCTTCATCACCATCATCATCATCACCATCATCATCATCACCATCTCCCACCTCCATCTCCATCAAAGCAAAAATTTTCAGTTTTGATCATATCACCATCTCCACCTCATTTCCTTCATTCTACTTGTGAGAGAGAGCGAGAGAGCGATATTGCTTGCACTGTTTTTGCATGTTTCTTGAGCATTTTGCAGGTTCTTGCTGAATCATCATCCCCAGCACGTTGCGCAGGTACGGAATACTCAAAAACTGTCTCGCAGTCGCTAGCCTCTGTCGATCGCGACCGACACAAGCACAAGCATGATGAGCACATTCTAAATCACTAAAAACAGTTGGAAAATTCCGTGTTTCTCTGTCAATCGCGACCGACACCATCGATCGCGATTGACAGCCACGACCGACAGACCCTGTCAATCGCGACCGACAGACCTGTCGATCGCGACCGATAGAACCCACGACCGACTGACCGCCACGTAGGACCCTGTCAATCGCGACCGACAGACCCTGTCAATCGCGACCGACAGACCCTGTCAATCGCGACCGACAGACCCTGTCAATCGCGATTGACACCGTCGATCGCGACCGACAGAATTCCCACGATTGATTGACTTTTACGCGTAGCCACGTGTCCATCGCGACGGACACATCCTCGATTGACTAAAATCACGGCGAAAAACCTGGAAAAAGTGTCGATCGCGATTGACACCATCAATCGCGATTGACAGAACTCACGACCGACTCTGTCGATCGCGATTGACACTGTCAATCGCGACTGACGTGTCGATCGCGACCGACAGGCCCCGACGGACACCTCTGTCAATCGCGATTGACAGACCTGTCGATCGCTATTGACAGGCTTTTCGGCCAAAAAAAAATTAGGGTTTTTATTCTAAGCCTTGGGGATAGTTTTTGGGCATATTGGTCTAGCAATTAGTGATTTGTGAGGTCCCTACACATGTATTTTTGAGAAAAATCCTGTGACCTGTTAGCCTGTTGAACCCTGTTTTAGCACCAAAACCCTGAATTGGCATAACTTTCTCATACGAAATCCGTTTGGTGTGATTCTTGTTTTGTTGGAAAGCTCGTGGGGAGTACAACCAAAACTTCCAATGGTTATGTGAAAATTAATATCAGGATTATTAGATAGGGTTTTTTGAAGTTGACCATACCCCGAGGTAGGAAAACTGAGGGATCCTTGGGATTGTTTTCCATAGAAGCAAAGGATAATTTGGTCTGTGAGTTACATGCATGGAAGTGGTCTATTGCGTCATTTGAATCTAAGTCTTGAGCTAACCGTGGGACTTTCACAGGTCTAGCAAGAGCACTTGAGGGCATTCTAAGCCAGAGTAAGTGCAAGCTTGGGAACGCGCTTCCTGAGAACTCAAGGGCAACCAAGAAGGAAACAAAAGGTTGGAAATTCTCAACTCCCTTTGTCAATTCCTAGCTTAGGCTAAGAACGACTAGAGGTAGGAGTAAGTCAGGGCGACGATAGGCAAATTACCAAGTTGAAGAATACCTAAACTTTCAATTTCAAGCTAAGGACATAATCTTTGTACGATCGAGAACTCTAAAGGAAAAGAACTTAACGTGGAACGATCAACTTCAAGTGCGAAAATTATCTCAAATATTCCTGACGACGTGATTTTTGACAAGAGCATAAACACGGTAACCACTAAAAAGAATCAAGTGACTGATACAAAAGGACTCAGCAACGAGGTTGTACTTGGGCAAATTTGGGCTATTCAATTAAGCTTATGAACCTTAGATCAGGGCGACATCTAGGAAGAGATAGACAAAGTCTTAGGTCTTCAGAAGCTAGCGTCAATCATACTGCGAGGTCTTGGGCCCAGCAGTTGAGTCACCACTCGCATTACCCTAGCTCTGATACTAGTGAATCAGAGATGTCTCAAGGCATGGACAGACCTACGGGAAGTTCAGGAGTGCCATACTTGCACAGAGTAGAAGGCCCTTACAAAACACAGTTGGAATACCTTAGGACCAACCGATTAGGTGCTAGCATCTATGAGGACGGTCTAGGAAGATCCGTGGTCCAGATTAAAAACCCTGACCAATCCATTGGACTAGAGCACCCCGCTGTCAAGTTTGAAAACGGAGCATACTTGGACAAAGAAGGAACTATATACATAGTCACCAGTCACCCAGATAGGACAGACGAATTCGGAAATGTGATCTCAGAAGCGGATTTAGGTGACTTGGAGCAAGGAAACATGGGTGTAGAACCTAGGACCCCTCGTGGAAAGTCAGTGCTAACAAGGATCATCACTCCCGAGTGGATCCCAGAGGACAATAAGAGTATAGATCTGCTGCTAAACCGAGAAACCGATGAAGCCTTTTGGAGGTATAAATCAGACAACCCAATTGATATAGGGACAATCATGATCTATGAGTTTAAAGATCCAGATAGCCCAGGTAGAGTGACCTACTTAGATCGTTCTTCGGAAAGGATCTTTGTGGTTACAGAAAATGATAGGCACGCTTACACTTGGAAGGGTGAATTTATTTTCCCCCAACCAAGATCGAATGTTTTCTATGGTCACCCTGGTGCTGGAACATCCCAAGCTCATGGAGCCCAAAGAGACAGACATAGAGATAGACCTGAGGTAAGCTTTGCCAACTCAGGGGGCAGAGAAAGAACGAGGATGGAAACCAATAGAGTAGAGCCTTAGGTACTTAGAGCCCCAGGACATCAAAGAAATGCCGATGATTTCCCTCTACCACGACCTAGAGAGCATATAAGGACTTTGAGACCAACTCAGCTAGTTAAGTCCATGAAGAATTACTTCGATGGCACCGGAGATCCATACGATCATGTGGCCAAGTTCAGGCAAGTCTTGAGAGCTGAACAAGTGGAGGATTTATTCACGCAATATAATGCCTTTGGTCTAACCCTTAGGAACACAGCACTTACGTGGTTTTAACCATTGAATGAGAGACAGTTCAGGAGCATAGACCAACTCCTAGAGGCTTTCATTATTGAATTCTCTAAGAGTGGCATAAGACATAACACCTCCTCGTTGATTCACAACTTCAAGCAAACCCCTCAAGAAACCGTGAGACTTGCAGGAAGAAGATTTAGGCAATATCTTGAAAGATGCCGTGATTCGGAGTTACCCATGCCAGCTAAGCAAGTGGCTTTATTCCTGGATGGACTGCTAAGTACCAAATTGAGGTCATATGTGTATCTGAAGGACCCTAGGACTATAGAAGAGTGTGTACGCATGTGCATTGACATCGAGGATAACCTAGGGGAGGAACTAGAGCTTTCCAAGATATACAAAGATTCAGATAGTGCCTCTAGCCTCTCTTCCTCGCAATCCACATCAATTGAGGAATTAGCAGAGAAAGTAGCTCAGAAACTAGGTGTCTCTAGCAAACAAATCCCAAGGTTTGCCCCTGTGAAAAGATGTTATACTTGTGGAGGCGACCATATGGCGAATGTCTGTCCCATTATGGCTCAACCCCAAGTTAATCCTAGTAGCCAGTACTGCACCATAGAACGAAGGTACACCAATCATACCGCGCAAGATTGTCCCTACAATAAGCAAACCGTTAGACAGACGTACCCACAACCATACCCTCAACAAGGAAGATACCAGAACCAGTACCCACCTCAGTAGTATGTGAGACCTCAACAAACCTACCAACCCTACCAAAACCAACTGAGACCCTAGCCAGTGCTAGCACAGCAACCACCTGCTCCTACTAATGTGATCCCAGTAAAATATGCAGCTGCAGAAGAGAACCTGAATAGAGCTATAGTCCCTGTAACACCATTGCTTTCTGAAAGTGACCCGAGTGACCATAGCTTTGATTCTACACATGTTGATAGTCCCCAGGCTTACTACATGCAGTCTCCAGAACATGGTGAGTCCTACTATAGTGAAGAGCCAAATGAACCTAGTTGGGAGTCAGATTACACAAACGTCATGTATACAAACCCCAATCCTAGGCCTCAACCTAGGCAGGTAAGACCTCCATTCCCTAGAGGACCATGCTACAGATGTCAAGGAGATCATCTCATTCGTGATTGTCCTGTGCCTCCACCTACACAACCCCAGTTAGTAACGATCCAGGGCTTTTGCCAAGACTGTGGAAAGGAGCATCTCTTACGAGATTGCCCAAAGAACCCCAATAATATGCCAAAAATCACTCCTATTAACGTTATTGGGTTAGTTGTAGACTCCACAAGGAGTGTGACTTCCACTGCACCAGTACAAGTAATCACTAGAGCCCAAGCCTTGCAACAGAACCAAAGCGTAGGCCAAGAAAAGAGCCCAGAAGTTAGTGAAACGGAGAGCATGACAAAGAAGAGGACTAGAGCTTGGAGAGATAGTCGTGAAAGAATGAAAAGACAATGGGCAAAAAAGATGAGTGAACTCGAGGAAAGCTTGAGAGAAACAAAGGCCAGGATAACTGAACTCACATCTCAAACTCACTCTCACACTACCCCACCACTACCATTCCCGTCTCCATCCGACCAGCCACCTTCCAACCCGCCTCACCTAATTCCACCACCCCCTAGAGTAGGATCAGTCCTAGCAGATCCCACTCCCGAGGACCTAAAAATGATGCTTAAAGCATATCAGGCCAGAATCCAAGAAGGGCCAAACGTAACTGATCATGAAAAATGCTATCCTAGAGCAGAACTAGAGCTAGAACGAACCAAGATTTGTGCTAAGATGGTGGAATTGGCTCAGACCATGTTTGAAGCCAGCCGCCTCTTTAACATCTCTAGCTCAGCAAAGACGCAGTTGCACTTTGATGGACTGCTAGAAAGAATAGAGAAGCTAATTGCACAATCGGAAAAGGAACCCTCCATACAACACAAGGGCAAGGCAAGTGAAAGAGTGAGCCTACCCGCCTAGGAAGCCTATGTGCCTAACTCTACGGAGCCAGACACATCTTCTTCTATGAATCGATTCACACCAGAATTCCTACGAGAGATTCAAGAAGACAAATGGGCTAAAGAAAGTGAAGTCCCTCCTCCCATTGAACTTGTGGATGATGCGCATGATGAATTCCCACAAGACATCCCATCCATTTATGAGGAGCATGAGAGCACCCAATCTCAGGAAAGATTAGACTTTGAGTCTAACTCTTTGCAAGAATTACCCCACTTCACAGGCCCATGGGAAGCTAAGTCTACTTGTATGAGAGCACCCACGGTCATGGTAAGAAACAAAGACTCGATCATACCTAGGAACACAGAGGTAGTGAAAAACACTAAAGTACAATGCAACCTCACCTTAGAAGAGCTACTCAAAGTAAGGCCAGAGCTATGGAAACATGTAGACCAGAGATATCAAAACCTCGTTCCCAGGTAGGATCCCAGAGGACAGTGCCAGAAATACCCTTGGATAAGATAGGAGACATGTGTGAAGGTGAAGAAGGGAACACCTATCTTCCCATTACCTACCAAGGGTACACCACCAAGGCAATTTTGGACTCAGGCGCAGGTGTTGCAATTGCTACCACTTCCCTATGGAAGCGTTGGGGCAAGCCAGCACTCAGGCCAACGAGAATGAAATTGCAGATGGCCGATGGTCACATAGAGAGACCCTTAGGATTGCTAGAAGGAATAACTCTCACCACCTGTGGAGTTGAGTTCGAGCACACATTTGCTATATGTGACTTTAGCAAAAATCATGCCTATGAGATGATTTTGGGAAGACCGTTTATGCGACAATTGCAAGTGGTACAAGATTGGGGAACCAATTCCTTGTACCTGCAACACTTAGGTGTTACGACCAAAGTGAATCTCAAAGATTACTCTCATAGAGATGTCCCTCCTATCCAATGGAACCCCATCCATAGAGCCAAAGATGATACGGAATCTGTGCATTCCATAGGGTCAGGATCTTCATGGATGCATGAAGACACCCACTTATGGATGTGCAAAGTAGCAGTAGAAGAAGAGAAGAGAGAAGAAGCCAGAGAGATAGGTGCAAAAGAAACACATAGATCAATTCAAGACCCAGCCTATGCGCCTGTAGTTTTTCCTGACGAAGAATTTGAACCCGACGGCTGGGCAGAAATCCTAGCAACAATGGATGTAGCCATCAATGAAGAACAATGGACACCTCACTGTGATGAAGATGGCTATGACATTTCAGTGTTCTCCATAGAGCCAATCATGGGAGAGGCAGTTCTAGAAGAATGCGAACCTAGCCCTGATGCATTTGAAGATGCGAGAGACTCCGATCTAGAGTCAATCATTATGGATCCACCTTTTGCATCAGATGAAGAGCCAAGATCAAAGAGGAGATAGACAGACTGGTTGAAGCTGGATTCATCTATGAAATTGAGCACACTGAGTGGGTATCCCCCATCGTAGTGGTGCCCAAGAAAAATGGAAAGCTGCGTGTATGCATTAACTTAAAGAAGGTTAATGCAGCCACAATCCGAGATAACTATCCGCTTCCTATCACAGAGCATCTCTTAGAAAGAGTAGCAGGCAAGGAAGTGTACAACTTCTTGGATGGATTCTCTGGCTACAATCAAGTAGCCATTGCTCCAGAGGATCAACATAAGACGGCTTTTGCCACGGAGTGGGGCATATTTGCCTTTCGGGTAATGCCATTCGGGCTTACTAATGCACCTGCTACCTTTCAACGATTGATGTGTCACGTGTTTAAAGAGTTCCTGAGGAAGAACTTAGAAGTCTATGTTGATGATCTTTGTGCTCATTCCAACATCAGACAAACCCATATTCCTGAACTCAGACAAGTCTTTGACAAATGTAGAGAATATCAAGTCTGCCTGAACCCAGAAAAATGCGTTTTCATGGTCAGGCAAGGTAAGATTTTAGGACACATAGTGTCAAAGAATGGCATATCCACCGATGAAGACAAAGTAAGAGCCATAGCCGAGTTACCTAGGCCAAAGAACGTCAAGGAAGTACAGGCCTTCATGGGGCATTGTGGTTACTACCGCCGGTTCATTCACATGTATGCTGTCATTGCAAAGCCCATGTATGGACTTTTGACTAACTTTCAGTGGACTGATGAATGTGAGAATTCCTTCAATGAGCTTAAACGGCGATTATGTTCAGCACCGATCTTGACCACACCAGATTGGAATAAGCCTTTCCATGTTCATGTTGATGCATCCAATTATGCTATTGGGTGTGTACTCGCGCAGCCTACCGGCGAAGGTAATATGGATCTTCCAATTGCCTATGCTAGTAGACAATTGAATGCTACTGAACGAAATTATACCACTACGGAGAGAGAAGGACTAGGCATGGTATATGCAGTTAAAAAGTTTAGACATTATTTGCTTGCCAATAAGTTTAAATTTTTTACTGACCATCAGGCATTGCTATATCTTGTGAACAAGCCATGCAATACAGGTAGATTAGTAAGATGGTTTCTCTTACTAATGGAATACGACTTCGAGGTTGTGGTAAGGAAAGGTAGGACTCACTTGCGAGCAGACCATCTCTCTAGACTCACATCAGGGGAAGCCCCACAAGGAGTGTCAGATGACCTTCCTGATGCTTACTTGTTTAATTTGGAAGTGGTGCCACAGTGGGCTAAGCCACTAGTGCCAGTATTGACATATGGGCCTAAACACCCATTAATAAACACACAGGATAGAGAGGTAGTAAAAGCCCAAAAGTATCACATCATGGCAGGAAGTATGTACAAGCACACAGATCAAGGGATTTTGGCTTGTTGTGTGGAAGAGGATGAGTACGCTAAATGGTTGCAATTAGCACATGTAGGTGCATTAGAGCAACACTACTCAAAGCAACGAACCCTGCAGACACTAAGGAGACTCGGAGTGCATTGGCCGACTATGGAGGCTGATGTCCAAAAGTTGTGCAAGGAATGCCCAATCTGCTGCACTAAACCACCTGTGGAACATGCCACTCTTTATCAAGTTTCCATAGTGCCAGATTGGAGTGAACCACTAGTATCCTTTTTGAGGATGAAAACATTCCCTCAAGACATGACGCTTGCTAGGAAAAGGAGTTTACAACAAGAAGCCCAGGATTACTCACTCATTGGTGATAATCTATACAAGCGTGGTAAAGATGGTTACCTGAGGCTATGTGTCCATGAAAGTGAATATCTCAAGATCTTGGAAAGTGCTCACCAAGGTGTAGCAGGAGGACACTTTGGACCAGATCGGGTGATCAAGGCAATACTATTTGCGGGTTTCTGGTGGCCGACCCTTCACATGGATGCACATACCTATGTGAAACGGTGTGATGTTTGTCAGAGAACTCAGTATCCTATACGTAAAGATGAGATGCCACTGAAACCTATGATGGGTGGACGTGCATTCTCTAAGTGGGGAATAGACTTCGTAGGTCCTATTAATCCCCCAGCTAAGGGTTCCCATGCGGAATATATCATTGTTGCCACAGACTATCTAACAAAGTGGGTAGAGGTAAAAGCCACAATGAAGAACGATGCTCAAACAACAACTAAGTTTTTATTTGAGAATGTGTTCACTAGATACGGGCTACCTATAGAGCTAGTTAGTGACAGACACACTCACTTCTTGAATGAAGTTATTGAAAATCTGCTCCAGGAATTCTTGGTAGTACATAAGAAGTCTGCCCCCTATCACCCTCAAGCAAATGGCCAGGCTGAGAGCACCAATAAGATCTTATGCAATGTACTGACGAAATTAGTGAACGATAAACGCTCTGATTGGGACAAACAACTACACCATGCTGTTTGGGCATATCGAGTGGCCTACAAAACGGTACTCCAAGCCACCCCCTTTCAGATGGTATTTGGCCAAAATGCAGTGTTACCATTGGATTTCTTAATACCTACATTGAAAGTAGCACAAGAGCATGAATGGACGGGTCATGAACTCTCCTCAAGACTTTTTGACCTTGGGCGATTAGGAGAAACAAGACTGAGAGCGGCTGCAGGGATATATGTAGCTAAGAAACGACAGAAGGCATACTTTGATGCCCACGTTAAAGATAAAGGTTTGAAGGCAGGCGACCTAGTACTAGTCTACACTTTGAAACAACATGCAAGGAAACTGGAGAAGAGAGGCTATGGACCCATGATTATAAACAGAATCTCAACAAGTGGAGCAGTGCAACTAGCCACATTGGAAGGTGACGTTCTCCCAAGCTATATAAGCGGATGCAGAGTCAAGTTATATCAGGAACCTCTCACAGAGGAAATGCTAAGTCGACTCAATATCGCCAAGAAACGCAAGGAAGAAGAAAAGTGGATTCGAGAAGAAGCTCAAGCAGAAGCTTTAGAACGCATCAGAAGGATGAAGTTGCGAAGACAAGGTAGAGATCAGCCTAGAACAAATGACTATGCAGATCAAGGATATCATATGGAAATGTGTGAAGTCGCAGGAACAAGTTCCCATAGAATAATTGATCGACGACCTTTTGTGACCATAGAGGTAGGACAAGGAACTAGTGCACAGTCCGTGCGAGCATTGATTGACTCAGGTGCAGCCACTAGTGCGGTGAGACTCTCTTACTGTCAAGAATTGAAATTAAAGGTCAATCCTATAGAAGCTTATCTCATAGGATTAGGAGGTGTGGAAACCCCTTGCATGGGCGAGGTGGAGCTTCCCCTCTACATTCAGGACATGTTAATGACAGTTAAGGTACTAGTGTGCCAAGACGAAGACCTCACGGAGCCTCTTGTCTTGGGTCAGGACTGGATCTATGATCATGCAGTCAACCTAAACCTAAGAAGTGGACTTCTTCAGGTATGGGTCAATCATAGTCGAATTACAGTAGAGTTAGATAATGGAGCACTCAAGGAACTAGGAAAGGTACACACTCCTGGTCCTTCCAGGAGTACACATGAAGATGACCATGCTGTTCTTGTCCAAAACTATGTGTTGCAGAGGAATGATGTTCGCAAAAAAGGAGTCAGGGATGCAACGGAACTCCCTTCTTTTCCAAAGGCCAGAGGGAGGCAGCAACCAAAGGTGGATCAAAGGCAGAAGAAGCAGAGTACTACCTATGTCGGAGATCAAAAGTACCTGCGCAGCAAAATGTCTCAGCTAGTGAAACAAGTGTGGGTGCGGAAAGGCGAACACCTGGTTGCACTCAAGCCAACCACACGGGCAAAGCCTCTTATTAGTAACCAACAACACGACACCAATAAGAAGTCTTTCAAAAGTTCTTCTGCTAACGTGAAGTCTATTTGGGTGCCCAAGAAGTCGATGAAGGCTAGCCCACAATCAAGACAAATTTGGGTGCCTAAGGCTTGTTTGCGGGCTCAAATAGCTACACCAAGACCACACCCTATACAGCATGATCCATTCACTCGCACAGCCGGCATCCACTCGTTTTCAACACTCAGGAACACACCAAGGCCCATGAGCACGAACAGAATCACTTGTAAATGGGTCCCTAAAAGGCCTCATTTTCAAGCCGACACACCTATAAAGCTCTCGAGAGTCTCTACGAAACCAAGAGCAAAACCCATCCACTACATTTGGCAGCCTAAGACTTGTAACAAACCCCCGGACCCCATTTGTAAATCCATGACAACCTACTAACCACATCACTATCACACTACATCATTCCACTCAGCTCTTAGGTCTACCGAACTCCTAACCACACACACACTCGCACCGAGCACTTACTAACCCATTAATCTCTCCCGAACCTCATGTTAATGTTGTAATGGGAACAACAATGGTTCTCTCTTGTCCTGTACAATGTTAACACATGTTTCTATATTCTCATAGAGACAGGAAGCAAGAAGTAACATGGCAAATACGGTAGGAACTAGCTCCCAGGCAGGCACCAGCCCCCAAGTTGTGGATATTGAAAGCCTTCCAGTTGAGGAGGAATTAAAGGAACGACCAGCGGCATTGAGGGCATTACATGCCATACCGGTTCAGAACCCTCCACAGGGGCACACAATGCCAGTCAGCAAAAACTCTCATTGGTTCAGTGATGTGGCAGGACCCCTAGGTGAAGGCACTTATATGTGGGAGGCAGAGATAGAATTCAATGGGCGCTGGGGAAGGTATCACTTTTTTACGAGGGAATTTGAAAGATTGCAGAACAATGAAGGATTGAAACCCATATGGAAGAAGGCAGGACTCTACGAGTATTTCAAATTCCAATTGCCAAAGCCGGATTTTCTAAGGTGCTCGTATCTGATTAGCACCCTTACTCCGAGCAAAGACAAAAAGGGATACAGCTCCTTTGTCCTCCCGTCTCTCACAAGGGGCAATGAGCTCAAGCGCTTCAGATTAACTATCAACTTGGTAAGGGAAGCTTTGGACATGAAAGGTATGCACATTCCTACGGAGAAAGAGACTATGGTTCCAGACAATATGAAGAACAGAAATTTGACGAAATTAAAGGACATGGTCGCGATGACACCTACGATCGCCATTCATTTACGCATGGTCATGCAACATTTCGCATTTCCCGCCCAAGAGAGGTTCACAATGCCACCTAAAAAGATATGGTTTAGTTTATACTTGGCTGATGCCTTTGATTTGACAATCAATATGCCCCACTGGATTATCGACCAAATCCATTTGGCTCATCAAAGGTGGTATAAGAAACAAAAATCTGTACTGTATGGATGCTGTGCGCTTACCAGAATTGTGTATAGATGTCTCGCATATGATGTACCGGTGCAAAGGGCTCTCATTTGGACCAGAGCGCAGGAGTTTCAACGCAGACTGTCAGCCGCAGGGCCTCCCTCAAAGAAGATGAGAGGCGCCGTCCAGATGCCTTGTGCACAAGCCCGCGGTGCAACCCTAATACCTGAAACAACTCCAAGGCTTCCCAGACGAGTGCAACCATTTACTATCAGGTTACCCAGGCACAACACAGATGGCCCTAACCTTGTGTTTCCACCAGTACCTACTGATCTGGAATTTCCTCACGGATTCACTTTTGAAGATCTAACGGATGAAGAAGCTGCCAGAATCATTGAAGCTGTTAATGCGGAAGTCGAAGCAGAGCAGGGTAGTGGACAACAAACTGCTACAGAACAACCCCAGCCAAGACAACCAGAAGTGGTGGAAGTGGAGGATGAAGAAGAAGAAGAACAAGAGGATGAACAGGAAGGATTTTCTGATGAGGAGGCGCATGACTATGAGCAAGAAGTTATACAGGAGCTAGAGGGTGCCCCAACATATACAAAGGAGTTGAAAAAGCTCTACGATACCATCAATAGGATCCAACAGCAACATAAGTTATCCCTTGCAGCAGGAAAGGCTATCATGCACCAAATCCTTGAGGAGGAAGGAGTCGACGAATAATATTGTGCCACACTGGATATGATCTCTGATGCTTTAGGAGTACCTGAGACAGTGCATACTGCCCTGGCACAATCACGCAGAACGGAAAGAAGATACGGAAGACGTCCCCCACGAGCAGGGAAGCAGATGAATGTCTTAGTATCCGAAACACAAGGGACAGCCACGACCACGGGCACAGCACACACTGTGCACGATACTGAAGAGACCCATGTGTCCAGTGCACCCCCATCACCCTCCTTGCCACCCCCGCCTCCCACTCCACCACATTCACCTCCCATTACCAATGTAACAACCACCGTCACCGCCTCCGAGTCCACTGCCATGACTAAAGCACAAACTGCCAATCAACCCACACACCCTCTCAACACCTCCCTTGTATACACCTCCACTAACACTGTAATCCTAACGGCAGCTACTGACATCCCCATTCCCCCACTCACACTTTCGGGCAGTTCATATTCACAACTGCACACACCACTGTACACATTCACCACAATCACTGCACCCACAATTCCACTATTCACAATCACTCCCACTACTGTGTCCACCGTGGATTTGATGGACATATCACCCTCCACTGCACCTCTCCCTCCCCCCTTACGGCCACAATCTCCCATTCGCCCACCACCCACTTCACCATTTTCCAGCACCACATTCACACTTCCCTTCCCCTCTCCCTTTCCCTCTGCACTTAACACCCTTCCTGCATCCACCCCCATTAATAATGTATTTAATAACATGTATCAGTGCATGTCTCAGTTACAACAACACTATCATCACCTCGATGCTCAGCATACAAGTTTGTTCAGGAGTCATGAAGCATTACAAGGAAGATTCATTGACTTAGAGAAAGAGAAGAAACAATTACAACAGCAGTTTAGTGCATTGCAAGAACAACATGAGCAATTAGTGGCAAATCCACCGCAGCCAGATGCAGAAGAAAGACAACAAATGGATGATCTACTACACTCCCAAATCACAGAGAACCTCAAGCTCCGCCACAACATGGCTCTATTACGGAAGCATATGTCTGCAGCCCTGGAAGAAAATAGACGGCTTCAGACACAAAACGAAGAGAACTTGGAAGTAGCCATGGAAGGTTCCCCACAAGAAATTGACCCGAAGAAGTTCAAGGCCATTCCCTCGGACAATATGCAAATCATATTGGAAACCCATGCTGATCTCCTCGAAGCCCATGCAGCCTTAGAAAAAGAAAGAGACGAACTACTAAGGCAATTGGCAGCTCAACAAGAACCACCAAAAGAAGTCCCAACCACCACTGACACAACTGACGAAGTAGCAGCGCTCAAAGCACAACTCGAAGAATTACAAAAGAAAGTCCTCGAATATGAACGCCAACCCTCCCCCTTGGTGGAACCAGAACCTGAAGACCTAGTACCCATCGAAGTAGAGGAATCTTTTGAGGACTCGTATGTTCCGATGCCAGCACCTGGAGGCAAGCAAACAGACGAGGGCATGGACACCCTTGAAATAGAGGCTCCTGAATGGATGCAGAAATTGGAAAAAGTGGCCACAACCCATGATGATAGGGTAGCAGTTCAAATAGCATCCATGTCACGATTGGAAGAGGTAATCATAAAATCCGAGTACTTTAGAAACCTCTCACATCACAGGTGGATCGGCACCTCCGACGACTTGTATGTTCCTTTTTGTGTCTTAATGGCGGATTATAATGCTGAAATCAAGCACCACACCTCACGGGAACCAACCTCTGCCACACAGTTTGCACCGGACGACATCCCAGAAAGTGCCAAGCAGGGAAATATTCGCAAACCGACTTGGAGAATTTGGCTGCTTGAAACCTACCCGGAAATGAATCGCACATGGAATAACATGCCCCTGTATATCAAGTACAATCCCTGCTACTGTCCTGTTTTCCGAAGAAGGTCGTGACCGGAATACACAAAGATGGTGCTGACAACCAAAGGATGTGAGAAATGGCTCAACTATGTCTACTTAGCACCACCTAAAGGTCAACCTACCGTAGGGTATATGATATCGACAATTCGGCATTTGGGTGTCAAGTTCAAAAACGTACCAGATGTCACAGATGTGCCTTAAAATTTTTGAACTCATGATAGTCACCTTCCGGACCTTCAAGAATGTTAAGGAACCTCACCTCTCTGCGCTCGGATTCAATGAAGGCAATCAGGATCTTGTTTATGAAATGAGCACAACGACCTCTATTAATGTTGTTTATGCATGGCATGCCCACATCAAATACCTACCGGCCTGCTTCAAACAGACATTTGAAGAGATGTTTGTCACAGGGTTCTGGGAATATCACTCAGAGATCTTCATTCCCAGGCCCTCACATTTATTACAATTGTTTGCAGTAGAACAAGCTCTCCATTCAAAAAAGTTACGAATGCCACACCCAGAGGTTCCCGGGCCAGTAGATTGGGATGCTTTACTCACGGACTTGGCAAAGGGGTTGCGGATTGCAGAACATCACTTAGCACAAGATGTCGTTGAGTACTACATCCAAAAACCCACACAACACGGGTCTGTCAGGGACGACAGACGTGAGAGAGGGGGGGTGTTGGAACTGAAGGACTCACTAGGCAAGGAAGCTTAAGAAGGGAGTGAGAGAGAAGAGAAGGCACAAGCAGACAAGGGAGTCAACGACGATCTGGCAAGTAGGCCAATAATTTTCTTCATGAAGAAGCAAGTACGAGCATTCACGCAGATCTAGCACTAAGGCAACCTTTAATTTTTCAAAACCCTTACACCAATTAAAAGTGATTCTCATCACTAACAACGCCTGTAAATACCATGTTCACCTTTTTGTGGCTCCATTTTGTGCAAGCCGAGGAGTCCTCGAGCTTGAGGAGCCTTAGAAGTAGTTGCTTACCAATTTTCGTATTTTTTAGATCTCATTTGAGCCCTCAAATAAGCCCTGGAACCTAATTTTTAACTAGGCCGGACACTAGGTCTGGACAGGGCCAAAGCTAGTAAAAAACTATAAAAGGAGCTAGAGAGCTCATTTTTGAGGTTAGATTGTAATTGAATTGAACTTGTAAGAGCTTTTTGAAAGTAATCTAAGAACTCCATTGCTTCTCACTCTTTGTCGTGCCGTGTGTGCGCGTGTGTGTGTATGTGTGTGCATGTTTGTGTGCTTCTCACTCACGCACTTGTGCCTCCACTTGCTCGAGGTCTTCATACCATCCTCACGTCTTCCCAGATTGACATTAAAGGAGGTGCTACTCATCACTGAGCTACAATCCACCAGTGGTTTTTGCTTCATGCTTGGTAGCTCATGTATATCTTGGTTGAGCAAGAAGCAGCCTACTGTGGCCACTTCCAGTTGTGAGGCTGAGTATAGGGCAGCTTTCATAGCGACTGTTGAGTGTGTGTGGCTCAGACGCCTTATGGCTGATTTGGGTGTTGGCCAGTCTTCTGCCACCACCATCTTCATTGACAGTCAGAGCGCATTAGCAGTTGCGAGGAACCCTGTGTTCCATGCTCGCACTAAGCACATTGAGGTGCATTATCATTATGTCAGGGAGAGGTTCTCTGCTGGGGAGATCAGCTTGGCATAGGTGCCCACGCAGGAGAACATTGCAGACCTTTTCATGAAGGCTCTGCCTAGGGAGAAGTTTGAAGCTTTCCGCAAAGCTTTGGGCTTACTTCCTTTTGTGGAGTGATTTCCACATAGCTTGGCACTTCCTTATACATGAGTGCCAGCTCCTTGTTCACCGCATCACTCCCAGGGGGGATTTGTTGATATATTTAGGTAGTGATGTGTGTGAACACGCTAGGACCGCCGGGGCACTTTTTTCCCTCTTTAGGAGGTTTTTTTCCCCCGGCTTGTATATACGCCTATTGCCCTAATGGGCTACTAATCTTTTGTACATTCTCTTGTAATACATTCAGTATTGTGGTTTTGTGCTCCAAGCTTCTTCTTCTTCCTTGTGCTGTTCGAGTGCTTCCGCAGACATCTATCTCCAACAATAACTATCTCTGATCGTAGCGGCATTAACTTTTTTAAGGTTAATACACACTCGCAACTTCCCGTTCTTCTTGGGCACCACTACAATGGGGGACACCCATTCAATATGCTCAATCTCATAGATAAATCCAGCTTCAATCAACCTATCAATTTCTTCTTTTATTTTGGCTGCATATGTATCATTATATGTGTGGGGCTTGGCATCAACGGTCATGGGGATAGTATGAGAGCAAATTCTTGGATCTACCCCTTTCAAGTCTCTATAGTGCCATGCAAACACATCCCTATATTCCCTTAATAGAGCTACGAGCTCCATTTCTTCTCTTGCACTTAGGTCATCTCCTATATATGTGCATCTCTCTTCATTCTCTTCAATGGTCACTACAATCTTCTTGGTCTTTTCTTTATTATCATATGATTCTCCTATGATGGCCTCTCTCTTAGGCATTCGTACCAAAATTTTGCGGTCGTCAACTTCATATTTCTTGAAATTTTCTGGTACTTCGAACAATGATTCCTCCTCTTCTTGTTTTACTCCTTTTCTTTTATTTTTCTTTTGACTACTCTCACTTCCATCCTTTGAATTTACCGTTTTAATACTTGTGAGAGGTTCTTCTTTTTTCTGGGTGAAAACTCCTATATCTTCTAGATAGTGCTGCTCTGAGTTAAAGCAACTATCCATCACAATGGACTCTATATCATCGTCATTCTCTTCTTCTTCTATGACATCACTAGGGTCACATTCTTCTAGCAAGGGCTGACACATGAACACTGAGATATCATAACCCTCCTCATCACAATGAGGTGTCCATTGTTCTTCATTGACAGCAATGTCCATGGTGGCTAAGATTTCTGGCCAGCCATGAGGCTCAAATTCCTCATCTGGAAAGATCATCGGTGTATAGGCTGGGTCCTTAATTGGTCTATCTCCTGGTGAAGTTCCTTCTTCTCTTGCCTTTAAACGTTTTTCCTCTTCCTCTGCGACCTTGCACATCCACAAATGAGTATCTTCATGCAGCCATGATGGATCAGGTAAACTTTCAGAATGCACAGAGATGGAATCTTCTTTCGCTTTGTGGATAGGATTCCACTGTAGGGGTGGTACATCTCTGAAGGAGTAATCCTTCAAATTGACCTTGGTGGTGATCCCTAAGTGTTGTAAGTACAAGGAGTTGGTTCCCCAATCCTGTACTATTTGCAATTGTCATAGGAAGGGTCTTCCTAGGATCATCTCATAGGTACATTATTTTTCTCAAAGTCACATATAGCAAATGTGTGTTCAAACTCCACACCACAAGTGGTTAGAGTTATCCCTTTGAGCAATCCTAGAGGTCTTTCAAAATGATCGTTGGCCATTTGAAGCTTCATTCTAGTTGGTCTTAATGTGGGTTTGCCCCATTGCTTCCACAAGGAGGTGGTCGCAATGGCAACACCAGCACCTAAATCTATGATGGCTTTGGTTGTGTAACCTTGGTAGGTGATTGGAAGATAAGTATTACCTTCTTCACCCTCACACATGTCCCCTATTTTGTCTAGAGGTATCTCTGGTACCTTTTGCTTAGAGCCTGCTTTTGGCATGTTGGAATCCAGTTCTGGAACCTGATCCTTCACATGATTCCATAGTTTGGGCTTTGCTTTGAGCAGCTCTTCTACAGTGAGATGACATTGAACCTTAGTGTTCTTCACGACATCAGTGTTCCTTGGGACCACTGAGTCTTCATGTCTGACCAGTATTGTGGGAGCTCTGATCTGAAGAGATTCAGATTCCCATGGGCCTGGAAATTGAGGCAGTTCTTCTAGGGTATTAGATTCAAAATCTAATATTTCGTCTTCTTGTTGTTCTGCTTCATCTCCGTAAATAGATGGAATGTCTTGGGGAAATTGATCATGAAGATCATCAATTTCAGGAAGAGGAGGACTAATCATTGTATGAACCCTCTTCGAACTTGACCACCGGGTGTTCAAGTCCAAAGGGTTGATCTGGATTTTTGAGTTGGACCACTAATCGCCTAAGGCCATCCTCATAGATGCGAGCACCTAATTGGTTGGTCCGAATATATTCCAATTGTGTCTTATAGGGACCTTCTGGTGTTTGTAGATGGGCAATTCCTGAGCCACCTGTAGGTTTCCCCATGCTAAAAGACATTTCTGAGTCACTTGTGTTAGAGTTTAGTACGTAAGGACAACCACTTAGTTGCTGTGCCCAAGACTTAGTTGTATGGTTGACACTAGACTGAGAAGATCTAATGCTTTTTCTATCCTTGCCTAGGTGTCTACCAGATCTCAGGTTCATAAGCTTTGTTTAAGAGTCCAAAATTTCCCCTTGGTATGGTTCAAAATCCTTTGGAGTCCCCTTGGTTCCCTAGTCCCGCTTGAGGGTCAACTTCAAATTAGTCTATCTGAAAATCAACACGTATTCTTATAAAAAAATAGTTGAGGTCGTGTAGGATTCGAAACGAGCTTTCCAACGAGCTATAGAGCTCAAAAAATGGACTGATTTTATGAATATCAAGAGAATCATGATTTTATGAATATCAAGAGAATCGTGATGCTATGAACTTCAAGAGAATCGCGATCCTGTGAAACCAAGAGAACCCGATTCTGTAAAATTAGAGAATCACGATTGTATGAAATCAAAGAATCGCGATTTTGTACCTTGAGAATCGTGTTTTCACAAAATCGTGTTTTTTGCTGAAAATCGTGATTTGTGAGAATCGCAATTTTGAGCAGAGGATCGTGTTTTTGAAAATCACAATTTTGAGCAGAGGATCGTGTTTTTGAAAATCGTGATTGTGAGCTTAGAATCGTGTTTTCACAGAATCGTGTTTTTGACATGAAAATCGCGATTGCCAACAGAGAATCGTGTTTTTGAAAATCGTGTTTTAGAGAATCGTGTCTTTGACATGAAAATCACGATTGCCAACAGAGAATCGTGTTTTTGAAAATCGTGTTTTAGAGAATCGTGTCTTAGAGAATCGTGTTCTAGAGAATCGCGATTTTGTCTCAAAGAATCGTGGTTTCCAAAAATTTAGAGAATCGTGATTTTGAGCACAACCACAGAATCGTGTTTTCTCAGAATCGTGTTTTTTTTTTTGCTGAAAATCGTGATTTGTGAGAATCACGATTTTGAGCACAACAACAGAATCGCGATTCTGAGAATGACCACAAAATCGTGTTCTTTTCAAAAGGCTTTTAGGCGGGAAACAGAGAATCGCGGTTTTCAAAAAAAAAATTTGAATTTTCATAGAATCGCGATTTTCATCACAGAATCGTGTTTTTTGGCGGGAACTTTGAATTTTTGAGCGCCGAGCAATGACGAGTTCCGTATGTGCAAAAAATCATGAAAAAACACAGCGCTTGCACTCTCTTGCACTTCCTAACTCCTCCTCGCACAATAATGCATGAAAGATGGTATGAAAATGATGAAAATGCACTAAAAAACAAGAAATTTCTATGAAGAAGAAGATGGAAGAAGATGGAGATGGTGATGATGATGAAAATGAAGAAGAAAAATCAGAAAATGAACAAAAATGACAATTTTTTTTTACCTTCCAATGTCGCAAATCTACGATCTTACCATCACAACGCTCGTCCTCGAAGCTCTCTCCCCGGCAACGGCGCCAAAATGTGGTGTAGCTCAAGCGTAAGCACCACCTCCTTTACTTGTCAATCCGTGGAGACGTGAGGACCGGTATGAAGACCATGAGCAAGTAGCTCGAGGAAGTGTATGTCAAATTGTTAGAAGAAATCTCTACAAAAATAGTGATTTTCATCACTAAAAGCCATTGTAAATACCATTTCATATTTTTGTAGCTCCATTTTGTGCAAGCCAAGGAGTCCTTGAGCTTGAGGAGCTTTAGAAGTACCTACCTATCAATTTTCACATTTTTTAGACTCTGTTTGAGCCCCCAAATGGGCCCTAGAACCTAATTTTTAACTAGGCCGGAGACTAGGTCTGGACAGGGCCAAAAGCTAGTCAAAAACTATAAATAGAGCTAGAGAGCTCATTTTTGGGGTTAGCTTGTAATAGATTTGAACTTGTATGAGCACTTTTGAAGTAATATAAAAGAATTCCATTGTCCCTCTCTTTGTTCTTGCCGTGTGTGTGCGTGTGTGTGCATGTTGGTGTGCTTCTCACTCACGCACTTGTGCCATCACTTGTTCGAGGTCTCCATACCATCCTCACGTCTTCCCGGATTGACATTAAAGGAGGTGCTACTCATCACTGAGCTACAAGCACGAAAATACACAATCTAGCTCAAGTCCAAGGCAGAAGTACTTACAAGGGGACCAACTCTCGCATAGGCTAGTAGTGGCAAACTGAAGAACTAGACCAAGCTCCAGGTGGACAACAGACCACTTCGGGGGAGACAAGAGGAACTCTACCTCTCAAAGTACTACATGGAACAACCACTACAACAAGGGTCTGTCTGGGATGACAGACTCAAGAGGGGGGGAGTGTTGATAGTCAAGGTCATGCACAAGCATGGAAGCTCATCAATGAAGTGGACACACAAGAATGTAGGGACAAGAAGCACATGTCAAATTTTCATAAGAAATCCCTATAAAAATAGTGATTTTTATCACTAAAAGCCATTGTAAATACTATTTTCTATTTTTACAACTCCATTTTGTTCAAGCCAAGGAGTCCTTGAGCTTGAGGAGTATTAGAAGTATCATCCTAACAATTTTCATAATTTTTAGATTCCATTTGAGCCCCCAAATAAGCCTTGGAACATATTTTTTAACTAGGCAAGACACTAGGTCTGGACAGGGCCAAAACTACTCAAAAAACTATAAAAAGGGATGGAGAGCTCATTTTAGGGGTTAGCTTGTTGTAGATTTTAGCATTGTAAGAGAGTTCTTTTGTAATTGAAGTCCTTCCATTGTTCGAGTCTTTGCTCTTACCTTGTGTGCGTGTGTGTATGTGTGTGCAGGATTGTATGCTTTCACTCATGCACTTGTGCACTTCACTTGCTCTTGGTCTTCATACCGGTCCTCACGTCTCCGTGGATTGACATTTATGAGGTGAAGCTCCTCACGTTGGTACTCACCATTGTGCTAGAGTGACAGTTACCCACATATAATCTCATGGATATTGCCCATAGATTCTTGCATAAAATAGAACAAGATAAGAAAGATCCCATGACTTGGGAAAAATTTAAAATCTTGTTGGAGAGACCAAAAAGTTTAGGACTATGCTAATAAATATAGGGTGATACTTCTTAAAGTACCAGATTCCATACCACAATTTCTCCAAGTACATAAACTCATCTTGATACTCAGAGAAATGATTCAATCTTTAGTGAGAAAGGAGAGGTGTCACTCTTTGGTACATGCCATAGAGATGGCTCTATTCTATGAGGATGTTCATAGGGACATATGATCCTAGGGCTAAATGTCCTCATGGACTAAGATGAGTCGGCCCTCCTTCTCTAGTGCTCTTGTTTTGACCATTGTACAACCTCAAAAAGAGGCTAAGTAGGTGCACATGATCAACATAGTTTCAGAAGCTAAAAGAAAGGTGTTTTCTCTACCTGAGCAAGCTTATAATAAGTCAAGCTACTCAAAATTTACTTTCAATATATTTATTTTTAGTATGTAACTTTTGTGAGTAGAGGAAATCTTTTTGCCATTTTTTGGTATCTTGGCCATCTAGATTATTTAGGGACACCAAAGCCATAGGACACACATGTCCGTGAAATCCTCATTTGCATTTGGTTGATTTCTTGGAGATCCAAGTTGCATGAGATAGAGTGCCTATTTGATTTGAAGGTTTTTGGCAAAGAGAAATGCAAGAATGAATCTTATATCAAAGATTTACAAAAAACATATTCCATACCGAGGAAATTTCTTTCTTCATTGAAGTCATTAAAGGCAACTTTTGGGATGCTTGAGTGCTTGGATAAGTGTAGACCCCTTGGAATGCGTGTAGCAAGGCTTGAAACGTTTCATTGAAAGCAAGGGAATCGGATTCCTAAGTCTAAAGTGGGCCAATGGTCAAAATAGTGTTCTTTTCCAAGATCTGGGGGGAATACGACATCTCTTTGACCTACGAAAGAGCAAAGAAGCATGGATCTTATTTGTTCAAAGTTCCATGGGCACACACAATAATGAAGCTAAAGATTCACATCAATTTTTTTCTTGTATGCACCCCTATGATGAAGGTAGATGATGATGTCTACATGTACAAAAGAGGAACTTTGTACATCTATGGTGAAAATCTCAAGAAACTCAATGAGTTTGGAGTGGAGGTTCTTGACACTCAAAGCTAGGACTCTAGAGAGGGTACAAGCGAGATGAACAGGAAACACGTTTAGTTCCAAGATGAAGATTATCCAAATTCCTTAACACATCTATCTAGGAGAACACATTACGGAAAAAGTCAACCCTACAGGGGCCTTGTAAGGATTCCTAATTTTAAGGGATTAAAAAGCTTAATCAAGGACATTAGGGGGGCAAATGAAACCACTAGTGGTATTCTCACATAAACTATTTATTTCTTACACTAATTTATTTGCATTATGAAAGGTAATAATTGTGGCCTTTGGATCCTTGAAAAGAATGTACAAGATTAAGATGTAATCGGATAGGAGAGAGAGGACTTCTGACAAATCTTAGGCATGGGGAATCTTATGATCAATCTCTACAAAGTTTTCAACCCTTGGGTCATGGCTTATTGGATGAAAACCCACATTTGGGGCTGAGGTATATTTTGTGGTTGTTTTGAGCCCTTAGATCAAGCCAAGATCGGACAGAAAACCACGATTGGGGCTGATATAGAACTTTTGCACATTTTGGGCTGTCCGATTAGCTTGGCATCCTATGGAGCACAACAAAAGGTGCCTTTCTCATCATGGCAGCCTTCTCAGCCATTAGATCAAGATTCCATCCAATGACTACAAGTTAAGGCACCCAAAAAACATGGCATTTAAGCATAGCCCTCCAATCATAGACCAAATCCAAGGGTGGATATTCAAAGGCACATTTTTGAAGTCTCTTTTGATCTTAGCCATCTAATTTCAAGCACATCCAAGGGTCCAAATGCAGTGCCACCTTGACTTTTGCCATTGAACCTCAATCATTGGATCTATAAGCCAATCCAAGGATTCTAGTTGATTTGGAAGGCTTTCAAAACCATTCAAATGGCCAAAACCACGATTTCAAGGTGTTTTTCTCTTCTTTGACCATAGAAAAACAAGGGTTGACCCTATGACATTGGCCAAAATTTCCATTCATCATTAGGTACATGTCATCCATCATCACATGTTGAGGTTGATATCTCAACATTCCTCCTCTTTAGCTCAACATTATGTCCTATAATCCTAACATCTTTCAAGTCTTCTTCAACTTCTATGATCCAAGTACTTTAGTGAAAATATTAACAACTTGCTCATCTATCCTAACATAGATAAGATCAATATTGTTGAGACATCAAGCTCAACATGTGATGATCCAGGATGACATGTATCACTTTTTCATTTCTCTGACATGTATAGTGGTCACATTGGTATACGCTAGGGACACTTCATTGAGCTTTATTAGATTTATCTACCGAGAGTGATGACACATTTGTTTCTTGCCAGCTCACTCATTCACGGACATTAGGTTTTTCCTTATGTACTGGTCTTTATATATTGTAGTAGTTGTATTCTTGTTTTTAGGTCATTCTTGTACATTCCTTTTTATGTAATAGAAGAAGAAGAAGAAGATCTTTCTTCCTTGCCTCAATCTGAGTGTGAGTTCTCTTTGATTGTGAGAGTGTGTGTGTGAGCTCTCTTCCTTATCTCCTTCCTCGTGACATGGTATCAGAGCCAGTGTGGCTATAGAGAGCTCATGGAGAAAGCCGACAGTGAAGAGTACGTGAGATGACATGGAGAAAGTGTGATTCACAAACGACCTTAGATTGCTACAAAAATTAGCATGAAGGTAGAAGACCTCAAAATATTTTCGGAGTTTCGGAGCCATCTCGACCTCCGTTCCAAGCCCACAAGGTGGGGCCCACAAAAAAACTAGGTTAGTTTTGAAAACCATAACTTGCATTGCGTTCGGCAACACTCATATATTTCAGATCCAGAATTTCAAGCGATTCCGTGTACTTTTGATGCACAAAAATCTATGTTTTTCTGAGATCGGACTATCATGTCATAGTGCGACAGTGTTCAAGCAAAAGTGCTGATTGTAGTATTTTTGCAGTGTTGTGAATAGCTGCAAAAATGGCAAACAAAGATGGAATGAGTCAGCTCATGAGCGATAAGCTGGACAAGAACAACTTCGATGCTTGGAGATTGAGAATGATAAATTTCCTGATGGGAAAAGGCTACTGGAAGTACATCGAAGGAGAGAACAAAAACACTCCGCAGTTACCAGAGAGGAATTGGACTGCAGACCAGTTAACAACGTATGAAGAATGGAATCAAGGAGCACTAAAGGTAATGTATTGGCTATCTGTTAGCATAGAGAATAGCATGATTGGACACATACATGATGCCAAGACTCCAAAAGAGGCTTGGTAAAATTTGGTCACATTGTATGAGACCAATACAAAGGCATGGAAATTGCAACTCAAGAACGAGCTGCATACATTGGAGAACAAGACCATGTTGATAAGTGACTACACCTTGAAAATCAAAAGCATATGTGAGTCACTTGCATCTATTGGCGTGAATGTAGATGATGATGATAAAGTGGAGTGTGCCTTCGTGGTTTAGGAGCTGCATATAAGCAATTCATAACTTCTATACAAACCAGGGAAATACTCCAAATTTTGCTGATCTGGTATCTATGCTGATTATTGAAGAAAAGAATTTTGGTGAGGATTCAAACTCCCAAGGAAAGCCCAGTTATGAGCAAGTATTCTACTCTAGTAGAGGAAGAGGCAGAGGTAGAGCTTTTGGAAGTGGAAGAGGAAACAATAACCAAGACCAAGGTCAACAACATAATCATGTAGGAGGAAGAGGATAATTTTGAGGCAGGGGGAGCCAAAGAGGCCGCAAAAATTTCCAAAGAAATGATTCAGGTAATGATAGTAAAGGATGCTAGAATTGTGGTAAACCTGGACACTTTGAACATGATCGCAAGTTGAAGAATCAAAATAACAGAAGGCATCAAAAAAACTATGCATCCATAAGTGCAGATGATTTTGAGAAGCTGTTCATGGTTCAACATCACATGATGAATATGATGTCTGTTGGTGTTTCAAAATCAAATGATAATGTCTAGTATGTTGATTCAGGTGCTTCAAATCACATGACCAGTCATGCAAAATGGTTTAGTACTTTGCAAAAATTGCCAGCTCCTGGATATGTTGAAATAGGTGATAACACATCACACCCTATCAAGCATACATGAAACATAACATTTTCTATGGAGTATGGGAAGGTAAAACATCTTGCTGATGTGCTGCATGTTCCAAATATAACAAAGAATTTGGTTTTTGTTGGACAAATGGTTGACCAGGGATTACAAGTCAGGTTCAATGCTGATGGGTTATATGTAGAAGAATACAAATGGGATGGAAGATTGATTGCCAAAGGAAACAAAGTGGGCAGGATGTTCACCTTAAATGTGAAAATTCCTGAAATGAATGCAACCATGTTTGCAAAAGGTGCAAGAGTCATTGATGATATAGAGATCTGACACAAATGGATTGGACATGCAAACTTACAAAGACTGAAATTGATGCAGTCAAAGGAGATTGTCCATGGACTACCAAATTTCAAGGTTGCAGAGATGCAAAAGGTATGTGCAGCATGTCAATTTGGAAAACAGTCAAGAGCATCATTTCCACATGACAAGCATGTTAGTGAGAACATACTAGAATTAGTACATACAGATGTTTGAGGTCCTACAAAGACCACATCTATGGGTGGTTGCAGGTTTTATGTTACTTTCATTGATGACCATACACGAAAAGTATGGGTATATTTCATGAAAGAGAAGAGTGAGGTGTTCACTCACTTCCAGATTTTTAAAGCTATGGTGGAAAAGCAGACATGAATGTATATTCATACATTAAGATCTGATGGAGGATGTGAATACATGTCAAATGATTTCATCAATTTTTTAAAAAATCATGGAATTCGGCATCAGTTTTCATGAAGGTACACACCACAACATAATGGCATTACTGAACACAAAAATAGACATATTGCAGAAATAGCAAGAACATTGATGGCTGAGAAGAATATGCCTCATTGTTATTGGGCATAAGTTGTTCATACTACTATATACATCATGAACAGAACTGTGATTGCTCTTGCACATCAAGTTACACCTGAAGAGAAGTTTACAGGTAAAAAGCCAAACTTATCACATCTGAAAGTTTTTGGCTCTATTGCATATGTACATGTTCCAGATGACTTGAGGACAAATCTTGATCCAAAAGCAGAAAAATGTGTCTTCATTGGATACTTCCTTGAGCAAAAGGGATCTAAATGTTATAACCCACTCACACGACAGGTGAAGGTGAGCAGAGATGTGGTATTTGATGAAATGTCAAGCTTCTATGTAGATGCCAAAGAAGCACTGAATCTTGAACCAAATGACAAAGCAAATGCTGAAAAATCAAGTGCAGAATCTCAAGTTTTGAGTGGACCGGATGTTGGAACATCAAGCTTACACTATGCTTGAGGTGGATTTGATCTACATCAAAGGCTATCGCGTCGAAAGAATATCCGTTGGAGAGTTTTTTTTTTTTATGCTCACTTATTGTATTTTTTTTGAGAGATTTTTGATGGCTCATTTACTGTTGTAAAAGTCTTGAGCTTTACACATGTAGAGGAATAAAAATAGAGCCCAAATCCCACAAATTTGTGGTGGTTGAAGTTGCATTCAATCAAGCAATCAATCACCTAAAAGTAGATCAATCAAGATCTCCACTTTTCCTAGATTGTAGGAAAGTGAATTGATTCCCTCCAACAACCATTCTCACCTTCATTTGAATTCAAATTCAACTTGTAAAAGTCGTGGAACACTCCTAGAGTCTATATAAAGACTTGGAATCACTTGTAAAATACATGGAAGCAATATACATACACTTGTGACCATCATTGTCTTGCTCCTTCAATTTTCTGCATCATCTTCTTCGCCAATAGTAATCTTGCAGAGGCTGCTGCTCTCTCTCCAGAGCTCCAAATTGAGTGAAAGAGGACTCATTGGAAAGGTATTCGTGTCTAGTTTATGCCTATAAATTTTCAAAGAATTTGGTTCCGTAGATGTGGAGATATCTGAGTTTTTCTGCCTTGGGGTCAATCTCTACGTATTCCTGAAAAATAGGAAGTACCACCGGTGAATGTCACATTCATTCCTATAGCATATTTTGCTTATTCCTTATACTTTTGTGCATTCCATACACTCAACCCTATGTGTATCACTCCCATAAAAGGAGTTTTTCTAATTGTAATCACGCTGGTCGCTATGGGCATTTGAAGTTCATTGTCTCGTCGATAGATAGTAAGTTTTTTGAGCTAGTCGACCCGCGAACCTATCTGTTTTGTATCGACTCATTCTCCTTGATGCTCCAAAGTAAATAGTGTGTTTCTTTGCACTTATTGCATGAATATAAGGTCTGTTTGAGTCTCCATAAGCTCAAGGGCTGGTCTTGTGCCGGTTGGCTTGACCAAACTTCGTCGCCTCGAAACGCATTTTTCTACCTTCTACAAGCTTCTCCAAGTTCTTTCAGTGGTATCAGAGCTAGATCAAGATGGGTGACGGCTTTCCCTCAATGATCGAGAAGCTTGATCGACACAACTACGAGGCTTGGCAAATCAGAATGGAGGCCTATTTGCAAGGTACAAATCTTTATGGAATTGTAGCTGGTGATGAAGTTATGCCTATTCCAAGATCCAAAGGAGGACCTACACAAGAGGAGACAGATAAGCTCACACTTTGGTGTGCAAGGGATGCTCAAGCAAGGTCATACATACTAAACTCTATCTCTGACTTTCTATTACCACATATTAGAGGATGCAAGACATCTCAAGAGACTTGGGATGCCCTCGAGACTTTCTTTTCTGCTAGTACCAAAGCAAGAAAGAATCATCTTTGGAACGAGTTCAACCAAATGAAGAAGACGCCCAAACAAACCATCACAGAGTTTGTTACCAAGGTCAAAGAGGTTGCAGAACAGTTAGCATCCATTGGAGAGCTGATTGAAGAAGAGGTCATCATGAGGCAAATTCTCAACGGCATTCGAAGTGATAAGCAATGGCAATCCTTCACGACGGCTTATGATCTCATCATGGATGTGCAGACTCCAGAATTCAACATCTTTCTTGGACAACTCTTCAATCAAGAAGCCAACAATAGCATAAAGGAAGGTAACTCTTATCATGGTAATTCAACTAGTGCTCTATATGCAGATAAGAAGGATAAGAAGCAGAAAGGCAAGAAGAAGGAAGAAGATGAAGAAGAGACTTCCCAAGCCAACTTCGCAAGCAAGAGCAAGTGGAAAGGGAAGAAGAAAGGACCAAAGCAAGACAAAGCCAAAGGTCAGAATGTTCAACCTTGTGCTATATGCGATAAGACCAACCACACCACTCAGAATTGCTGGTTCAATGGGAAGACCCAGAAAGGAAGTGGAAGAGGTGGATAGGGCAGCAATAGAGGCAGAGGTGGACACAACTTCAACAATAACAATAGAGGCTATAATAGAAGGGACTACAACCATTATTCAGAAGATCAACCACATGAAGACTCATTACTTCTCATGAATCTAAGCCACAAAGAAGTTAAAGAAGATGATCATTTGTTCTACATAGATTCAAGATGTTCAAATCATGTTGCAGGCAACATTGCTCTTCTATCTGATTTAGAAAGTCCAAAGCATAGACATGAAGTGCAAACAGGGGATGACACAAAGCACAATGTGGAGAAGATTGGTAATGTCAAAGCTTCCAATGGCAGGACAAATCTAAGTAAGGTTCTCTATGTACCCACTATCACTAAAAACCTAATAAGTGTAGGCCAAATAGTTGAAAAAGGCTTGCAAGTTAGGTTCACCCAACATGGAGCTTTTGTGGAAGATCCATGTCAAGGCTTCAAGAAGATAGCCCGAGGTGAGAAGCATGGTAGGCTCTTTACTTTTGAAGTAGGAGAAACCAGGAACATAGCTCTATTCAACTTTGGGTCTCAAACCCTAAGTGAGCTTGAAGTGTGGCATAAGAGACTTGCTCATGTGAATGAAAGAACCTTGAAGGATATATGCAGGGATCAAAGTTTTCTAGGACTGCCGAACATATCAAAGCAACACATGATCAACAGGTGTGATGCATGTCAGATTGGGAAGGCACAAACACAACCATTCAACCACAAAGGCTACATCCACAACAAGTTATTGGACTTAGTACATACAGATGTATGGGGACCAAGTCAAGAACCTTCATTGGCAGGATCAAGGTATTATGTCTCATTTATTGACGACCATAGTAGGTGGACTGTTCTATACTTTATCAAGAGTAAGAATGAAGTGTTTGATTGCTTCAAGAAGTATCTTGCACATGTGGAGAATCATACAGGTAGATCACTAAAGAAGCTCAGATCTGATGGAGGGGGAGAATACTTCTCCAGAGAGTTTGATGAGTTCTTGCAGGACAAAGGTATCAAAAGGGAAGTGACTACTAGGTACTCTCCTCAACTTAATGGAATTGCAGAGAGGAAAAACAAGACATTGGTTGGATCAGCCCGAACAATGCTTGAAGAGAGGAAGTTTTCACATTATCTATGGGCAGAAGCTATTTCAACTGTTGTGTACCTTGTCAATCGACTACCATCCAAATCACTTCAAGGTATGACTCCTTATGAAGCATGGCATGGAAGAAAACCTAGTCTTGGACATTGCAAGGTTTTTGGTTGTTTAGCTTATGTTCATGTACCATCACAAATAAGAGGTAAGCTAGATGAAAGGGCAACAAAGGCAGTGTTTATTGGATATGATTCAACTTAGATGGGTTACAGGTTCTTCAATCCTTCAACCAAGCAATTCACTACAAGTAGAGATGTTGTGTTTGAAGAACACAGGTCTTGGTATGATGAAGACAAACAAAAGGTAACACTACCATATGATCTTGATTCTAACTCTCATCAAATAGGAAGCAAGCATGATACACAGGTCCAGGATCCAAGAAGTGATATAGACGATGACCAAGATGAAAGAGAAAAGGATTACAAGCTATGGAAGTCAAGAGGCAAAGCAAAGATGCAAGAGGTTGGAGAATGCTCCAAACAAGCACCTAGAAGATCAGCAAGAGAGAAGAAACAGCCAAAAAGGTATGGATATGATTCCACATTTGTTATGAAGCATTCAATATACTTGGCAAAAGACTCTATTTCAGAGGAACCCTCAACCTATGAAGAGGCAAAGGGAAACCCTAATTGGGAAAAGGCCATGAACGAAGAGATAGATGCATTGAAGGAGATGGACACTTGGGATTTAGTTCCAAGGTCACCGAATCAAAAGGTAATTGGTTGCAGATGGGTATATAAAGTTAAAAGAAATTCAGATGGATCAGTTTGCAGGTACAAGGCAAGATTAGTTGCCAAAGGATGCTCACAAACTCATGGTATAGACTATGAGGAAACATTCTCACCAGTTGCAAAGATGACTACAATCAGGACATTGATAAGTGTAGCTGCTGCAAGGAATTGGAGACTCCTCCAACTTGATGTGAAAAATGCATTCTTAAATGGTTGGATAAGTGAAGAGGTATACATGTCACAACCACCAGGTTTTGAAAAACCTAATCATCCATCTTATGTTTGCAGACTTAAGAAAGCATTGTATGGATTGAAACAAGCTCCTAGAGCTTGGAATTACAGGTTGGTTACATATCTTCAAGATCAAGGGTTCAAAGCTAGCAGCTCAGATCCTTCTCTATTCATCAAAAGGGATCACAATGAGGTTATCTATCTATGTGTATATGTAGATGATATTATTGTGACAGGTGATGATCTAAATGGCATTCAAAGAATCAAGAGACACATGCAAGAGGAGTTCAAAATCAGTGACCTAGGTGAGCTCACATATTTCCTAGGTATGCAAGTGATATACACAGATGAAGGAATGTATTTGACTCAAAGAAGATACATTCAAGATCTTCTTCTCAAGTTCAAAATGGAGAACACTAAACCTGCAGGTACACCTTTGGAGATGAATCATAAACGTAGTGTTTATGAAGGTGAGAAAATTGAAGACATTAAAGAATATCAAAGCTTGGTAGGTAGCTTGATATATGCTACTCATACAAGGCCAGACATCTCATATAGTGTGGGAGTGCTTAGTCAGTTCATGCACTCACCGAGAAGACCACACATGGATGCAGCTAAGAGAGTACTCAAGTATCTCAAAGCTACAATCAACGAAGGTATATTCTATCCTTACTCTTCAGATTTGGATATCAAAATCTACTCAGAAACAGATTGGGCAGGAGCTAAGGATGATAGAAAAAGTACATCTGGTTACTTAACATTTGCAGGTTCGAAGCTAGTGTCATGGAGTTCCAAGAAGCAACCAACAGTTGCTTTATCTTCAACTGAAGCAGAGTACAGAGGCTTGACCATAGCAACTCAAGAAGCAATATGGTTAAAAGCATTGTATACAGATTTGGGACTTGTGAGTTCCAAACCTCACATATTTGGAGATAATGTAAGTTCCATGCATCTAGCGGCAAATCCTATTTTACATGCGAGAACCAAGCACATAGAAGTCCATTACCACTTCATCAGGGAGAAGCTCATGGCAAAGGAAATTGACATTTCTTTTGTTCCAACTGAAAAGCAAGTAGCAGATATGATGACGAAGGCACTTGATGGAATAAAGCTTTGTAGATTCAAAGCTATGGCAAGTATTCAACCTATCAGAGAATGAAGACTCAAGCATACTTTAGCTTGAGGGGGAGCTGTTGGAACATCAAGCTTACACTATGCTTGAGGTGGATTTGATCTACATCAAAGGCTATCGCGTCGAAAGAATATCCGTTGGAGAGTTTTTTTTCTTATGCTCACTTATTGTATTTTTTTGAGAGCTTTTTGATGGCTCATTTACCGTTGTAAAAGTCTTGAGCTTTACACATGTAGAGGAATAAATATAGAGCCCAAATCCCACGAATTTGTGGTGGTTGAAGTTGCATTCAATCAAGCAATCAATCACCTAAAAGTCGATCAATCAAGATCTTCACTTTTCCTAGATTGTAGGAAAGTGAATTGATTCCCTCCAACAACCATTCCCACCTTCATTTGAATTCAAATTCGACTTGTAAAAGTCTTGGAACACTCCTAGAGTCTATATAAAGACTTGGAATCACCTGTAAAATACATGGAAGCAATATACATACACTTGTGACCATCATTGTCTTGCTCCTTCAATTTTCTGCATCATCTTCTTCGCCAACAGTAATCTTGCAGAGGCTGCTGCTCTCTCTCCAGAGCTCCAAATTGAGTCAAAGAAGACTTATTGGAAAGGTATTAGTGTTTAGTTTATGCCTATAAAGTTTCAAAGCATTTGGTTCAGTAGATTTAGAGAAATCTGAGTTTTTCTGCCTCGGGGTCAATCTCTACGTATTCCTGAAAAATAGGAAGTACCACCGGTGAATGTCGCATTCATTCCTATAGCATATTTTGCTTATTCCTTATAATTTTGTGCATTCCATACACTCAACCCTATGTGTATCACTCCCATAAAAGGATTTTTTCTAATTGTAATCACGCTGGTCGCTATGGGCATTTGAAGTTCATTGTCTCTTCCATAGATAGTAAGTTTTTTGAGCTAGTCGACCCGCGAACCTATCTGTTTTGTATCAACTCATTCTCCTTGATGCTCCAAAGTACATAGTGTGTTTCTTTGCACTTATTGCATGACTATAAGGTCTATTTAAGTCTCCATAAGCTCAAGGGCTGGTCTTGTGCCGGTTGGCTTGACCAAACTTCGTCGCCTCGAAATGCACTTTTCTACCTTCTACAAGCTTCTCCAAGTTCTTTCACCGGAGGCATCACCAAGAAATAGTTCCAACTCAAATCCATGGAATGGAAGATTGCCTGGAAATTTCAGTCCAACAAATTCATCAAATACATCCAAGAAAGGTAAAGAAAAGCTTTCTGCTGGTCATAAAACATGTGGAGGTTTTGAAGACGTTGGTGGAGATTCAAGCGGTTCAGAAAAGAGTCTTGATGAGGAACTTGGATTGCCGTCTATGAAGACTCCAGGAGTAAGAAAAGCACATGCAGATGATACAAGGAGAAGTGATCTAGGACCAAGAATATCAGGGAGGATGCAGAATTTAGTGCAACGATTAACATATGATAGTTATATGGCTCATCATTGTGCCTACATGACAAAGGTAATACAAGATGCTGAACCTTCTTGTTTTGAAGATGCACTTGGAAATGCAGATTGGGAAAAAGCTATGGATCAGGAGATGGCTGGACTTTATGGAAATGATACATGGAAGCTGGTTCCATTGCCACAAGGAAAGAAATCCATAGGTTGCAAGTGGGTTTAGAAGGTAAAGCACAATGCTGATGGTACTTTGGATTATGCATTGTTTTATGAAGCTAGTGTAGATTTGCAGATTCATGGATACACAGATGCAGATTGGGCTGGTAGTATTCTAGATAGAAGATCTACTAGTGGCTTTCTATTCTCACTTGGAGGTGCAGCTATTACATGGAGCAGCAAGAAGCAACCCATTGTTGCTTTATCGAGTACAAAGGCTGAGTATGGAGGTGCTGGAATGACAACATGTGAGGCATCATGGCTGGAGATGCTACTTGCAGATTTTGGTGTGGAAGTGCAAAAGCCTATCACCATCTATTGTGATAATCTTAGCAGCATACAACTAGCACAAAACCCTATTTTTCATGCTAGAACAAAGCACATCAAGGTACATTATCACGTCATCAGAGAGAAGGTATTAGCAGGTGATATTGATCTTGTTTATGTGAGAAAAGATGAGCAGGTTGCTGATATATTCACTAAAGCAATTGGACTAGAGAAGTTGAAGAAGTTTTGGAAGATGCTTGGATTAGAGGAAATGGCGTTGAGCTTGAGGGGGAGTATTGAGATATCAAGCTCAACATGTGATGATCTAGGATGACACATATCACTTTTTCATTTCTCTAACATGTATAGTGGTCACACCGGTATATGTCAGGGACACTTCATTGAGCTTTATTAGATTTATCTACCGAGAGCGATGGCACATTTGCTTCTTCCTAGCTCACTCATTCATGGACATTAGGTTTTTCCTTATGTACTGGTCTTTATATATTGCACTAGTTATATTCTTGTTTTTAGGTCATTCTTGTACATTCCTTTTATTTAATAGAAGAAGAAGAAGAAGAAGAAGAAGATCATTCTTCCTTGCCTCAATCTGAGTGTGTGCTTCTCTTTGATTGTGAGAGAGTGTGTGTGAGCTCTCTTCCTTATCTCCTTCCTCGTGACAAATATCACCTTCTTTGTGCCTCGATATGCTTTGTTTTAGCATGAAAATTAGGATTTCATGCTAATTGTATACTATGAATATTATCACAATTACACCTAAATCTATAAATGGCATCTCTAGCCATGATACCTCACATGATGCCATTGAAACATCTCTATACTTAGCCTCTATACTTGACAAAAAAATAGTGAGTCTCTTATTCTTTCTCCATGTGAACGCCCCCAAATGTAAATAAAAAACCATTAGTAGATCCTCTATCTCAAACAATGCTAGCCCAATCTACATTCATGTATCCATGGACCTATAATTCTACACTATATTCATAAAACAATGCATAATCCAAAGTAGCACTCACATAACATAGAGTGCATACCAAAGAATCTAAATGTGGTTTCTTGGGAAATTGCATAAACGGACTCTAATGCCCCATAGTGTACCTTGGATCAAGCCTTGTAATTGTGAGATGGATCAAACTTACCACAATCTTCCTTTACATAGTAACATTTTCCAATGCTTCACCTTAGGTAGCATCCAACCTCAAATTGCTACAAGTATAATGCCACCATCAAAATTACTTGCATATAATGAATGATCGATATCATATAAAGGAAATCCAAGTGAACTCAAATAATTAGTAATCCTTACATGCCAAGCATGGTGAGGATTGTCTAAGACCATACAAAGCCTTGTTAAATCTTTAGATATATCCAAGATGCTTTGAATTATTATATCCTTGTGGCATACTTCTTCCTAAATTTCACCATATAAGAGGAATTCTTCACATGCATATGATGCAAAATCCATCCTTTTGTTGTGGTCGATGAAACAAGTGCTCTAATAGTAGCCATTTTAGCTACAAAAATGTTTCCTCATAATCAGGTCCATGTGTATGTGCATATCCTTTTTCTACTAGTCATGCTTTGTACCTGCGTATGCTACCATTGACATTAAAATTTATCTTGTAAACCCATTTGTAGCCTATGGATTTCTTTCCTTTTGGCAATGTTACCAACTTCCATGTTTCATTTCCATAAAGTGAAGCCATATCCTCATTCATAACTTGCTCCCATTTCAATTTCCAATTGCATATTCAAAACAAGAGGGTTCAACATCTTCGATTACTTTAGTCATGTAAGCACAATGATGATCCATGTATTTATCATATATTAATCACTGTAGTAAATTCCACATCCTCCTAGATCTTCTTGGTCTTGAATCACTTCTTCTTGTTGCATCATGTGCATGCGCCTTTCTTACTCATGGATTCTTCATAGAGATTAATCCAAGTTCCTCATCAAAGTCTCTTTTTTGAACCACTTGATTCATCGCCAATGTTTTCAAAACCTAGAGATTTTTTATTACTAGCAAAAATATTTTCTTTACCTTTCTTGGATGTAGTTGATGAATTTGCTAGACTAAAATTTCCATGCAATCTTCTAGCCCATGGGTTTGACTTGGAACTATAACTAGGTGACACATATAGTTCACTTAGAACTTGACATTTTGCACTTGATTTTTCAACATTTTCTTTTTCATTTGAATCAACATTAATTCTTTCTTTTGCATCAACATAAAAGCTTTCCATTTTATTGAACATCACATCTCTTCTTACCTTCACCTAGTATGTGATTGGGTTGTAGCATTTATATTCTATTTCTCAAGGGAGTACCCAATGAAATTGCATTCAACAACAATGCTATTTTTTGGTGTGTACATGCATGAAAATTGCCTTTAAATTCTTTGACTCTTTAGAAAATTATTGAATTCATCTGATATGCATCGATCTCCTCCATATGTTTGAACATACTTTCTATTATGCTTTTCCATCATACCTTTGAAATCATGAAAGCAAGTAAACACCTCATTCTTTCTCTTTGTGAAGTATACCCACATTTTTTATGTATAATCATCAATCAATGTAACATAAAACCTTAAAACTCCCATGGATGTGGTGTTGTAATACCCCAAACTATTATCATTAGTGTCCATGTGAAAGGCCAAATGGCCACCGGACACTTCTTTGTATATGTTCTTTAATAAAACATATAGTGGCCTGGTCAGTCACTGACGGTAAGTTTGACCACATTTGTAACACCTAAGAAGTTTGTGTTTGTGCTCCCTGTGTACTGTGTTTTTCTACATATTCTGCAGCCTCTATGATGAGTACCATGTGCAGCCCTAGGAGCTTAGTTTTTTACTCCAAGGATATCATCATGAGCTCTCAAGAAGGAGATCACATTGTGATGCATCACCATCTAAATACTTCACTGGTATCAAAGCATTTTGATGCAAAAGATTTGTTCCTTTTGTGTGAGCAAAGCGAGCACTTGCCCACCCACCCAAGGCTTTCTCCAAGGCTTATGACTAAGGCAGCGACCAAGGCATAGACCTTGGCATACCTTGTCATTCGAGTCACCAAAGTCACCATTTGCACCATTGGCTTCACGCGAGGGAGGACATCAATGATCAAGGAAGATAGAGGTTCCTGGTACTTCCCAGGAGGTCACCCATCCCAATACTATTCCCCTCGGAGCTCACTTAACTATGGCAATCTCTTGCCACTAAGATACAATCCTTTGTTGTCTGAAGAAGGGGAAAGAATAAGGTTAACATTACCTTGAACATGTTTTGGTCCCTCAAAGCTTCATTCTTTGCTTTCAAAGCCTATTTTTGAAGCATTTTTGGGGTGTCTTTTGGAGCCATTTTGGAGTACTTTTGCACATAGTTCTCTTCACACAGGTCCAAGAACATCAAGAAGAATGTTCTTTGTAATTCTCTGATAATAAATATCAACCTTTGGGGCTATGTTTTCAGCCACACTTGTAAAACTAGAGGTTTCTTGAAAGGTTTTTAGTTTTGGTGGGAGCACCCGCTGCAAATTTATGCAGGATTTTGAGCCTAAAACATCAGAGTTGAAAGACACTTGTAGGTGTTGTTGGCTAGGTTTTGGGCTATGCAATTAGCTTTTTATTATCATTTTACTACATATATTGAGCACATACACACCATGTATGCTTTTGTGGATATTGCTTATGTATGTTTATGTTGTCATTGATATACCAGTTACATTTTTTGCATAAAACCTTTTATGTTTGATAAAGAGGTTCGTGGTGAGGTTTTCTAAAGTGGGAGACACCTAGATGTCAGGATATCTTCGGTGATGCAAGTGGAAGACTTACCTAGCCTCGCCATAGGATATGTATGATAGTTGTTCATATGTGCTTGATATGCCTAATTGGCTTCTATTGGGCAACTAATTATATGGAGTGGAGTCAGTGATTCACTATGCACATAAACATGTCAGTACTTGCAATTTTATGATATTTTGACATTGTTCATATGCTCATTTTGCAGAGGATACTCTGGCAAATTTTTTTCTAGATTTTTGGCTTTGTCAACTATACAATGGTCGATTTACTCCTTGATACACTTATTTGTTGGTGTTTGGAATCTTCTAGCTCCATTATCATTATATTCAGCTCTCTGCCATCATGGCATCAGAGGTCTCAGGCACATCTGGTGGATCAAGGTTTTTTGATAGTGTTTCGAGGAGGAGCTATACCCGAGGAGGAGCTATAACTTGCAAGGAAAAGACTATTTTGAGATCCAAAAATTTGATGGCACAAACTTTGCTCTATGGAAAAATCAGATTAAAGATGTGCTGATTCAAAGGAGGCAATGGAAGCTAGTAAATGGAATTTCAAAGAAGCTTGCTGACATGGATGAAGATGATTGGGATGAGTTAGATGAAATGGCTAGGTCTACCATTCACTTGCACCTGGCAGATAATCTCTACTTTATAGTATTAGACTCTGAAAGTGCAGAGGAGCTTGGAAAGAATTTATGCAATACATATGAAAAAGAGATGTCATCAAATAAAGTGTATCTAATGAGAAAATTATATGATCTTTGCATGAAGGTCATAGATAGTGTTTTTGCTCATCTAAATGATTTGGATCCTATATTCTCCTATTTATAGGCTCAAAAAATGGATATGGATAATGAAATGAAAGCAGTATTGTTGTTATGCACCCTTCCATCATCATGGGATACATTTTGCATAGCTATTAGCAATAGTGCACTTGGTGGTAAACTCATCTATGATGACATATGTGGAGCACTCTTGAGTGAGGAGATTCGTAGAAAATCTATGGTTGGCACTCAGAGTGGAGATGCATATAATGTTCATGATTCTTACCAAGGAAAGAATCAACGACATGGCAGGAGCAAGAACAAGGAAAAGAATGGTCAACGGAATAAGAGTAGAAGTAAATCAAGGAAGATTGATATTGAATGCCATTATTGTCATAAGAAAGGACACATGAAGAAAGAGTGTTATGCATTAAATAATGCTAAAGGTAAAGGACAGAATGTTGATGGGCATGTTAAACAGGTACTTGCACCATTTACTTTGACTATGAAGATTGAATAAATTAATGCCATTTCTAATGATGCTGATGTGTTGACACTTGATAGTACTATGCAAACTGAGGCTCTTATGGCTGATTCTCTTTCCTACACGTGGTTGCTAGATTTTGCTGCTTCTTTCCATGTGACACCGCATAGAGAATGGTTCTCTAATTATGCAACAAAGTCTCTTGGTACCGTGAGACTTGGTGACTCTTACTAGTGTGACGTTGTGGGGATTGGAGATGTGGTTGTGTAGGTCATTGATGGTTCAAAATTTACTATGCATAATGTATGCCATGTACCTCAGTTATCATATAGTTTGATGTCAGTTGATCAACTTGATGGACTTGGTTACAAGGTGGTCTTCTATGCTCAATCCTTTCATATATCAAAGGGAAATATGGTTATTGCAAAAGGAAGAAACCTCTGCTCACTTTATCCTTTATTTGTATCATAGAAAGAACACTTGTTAGCTGTTATCGAATAGGCTATGGCTTGTTTTTGGCATATATATCTCGTAGTGGAATGGAAAATCTTTCTCGTTCAGGCTACTTACCTGTGTTATCTTTCTTTGATTTTTTATTTTGTGAGCATTTTCAGTATGGAAAGCAAACCAGAAACGTGCATAGAACGAACATTGACTCTTCAATTCAGCCTTTAGATCTCATTCATATAGATGTGTGTGGTCCTATGCCCACTAGGTCCTTAGGTGGTTCTCTTTACTTTGCCACCTTCATAGATCATGCTACTAGAAAAGTTTGGGTATATCCTATCAAATTGAAGGATGAGGTATTCCCTACTTTCAGAAAATGGCTTGCTTCAGTTGAGAATGAAAAAGAAACAAAACTTAATGCTTTACATTCACATAATGGGGTTGAGTATACCTCACATGAATTCAAACTTTTCTGTCAATCTAGAAAGATTCGTAGAGAGTTTAGAGCTCCTTATACCCCAGTACAGAATGGTGTAGCTGAAAGGATGAATAGAACTATTCAAGATAGAGTAGTTTCTATGTTGCATCATGCAAACCTCTCATAATGCTTTTGGGTAGAAGCAGTATTGACTGCAATTCATGTGATTAACCTTTCACTTAGTACTACCAAAGATCTGAAACTAGCACAAGAGTTATGGACAGGGAAGGAACCATATTATGATCATCTTTGAGTTTTTGGGTGTGAAGCATATGTTCATATGCATTTTTATTGGATATGGTCGAGAAGGACAATTTGGATATCGCTTATGGGATCCTAAAACACGGTCAGTGATCAGAAGTAGTGATGTCATTTTCAATGAGTCTAAGATGCATAAACATCCCATTAAGGAGGTTGAAGTGAGAAGAGTGGTATTTGAAGATACTAGTCCTCCACTTAGCATGCATAAAAATGCTACACATAGGGATGTTCAAGAGAATTTCCGATCAGATCAGTCTGCACATGTTCCCTTTCAGCAACCATTGAGATGCTCTGTGCATGTCTCACATCCACCTGATAGATATATTCTAGGTTCAGATTTTATTATGCTAACAGATGTTGGTGAGCGTTCTTGCTAAAAAGAGGCTATGCAGACAGAGGACCATGTCAAGTGAGAGCGTGCCATGAAGAGTGAATTGGATTCTATTCAGAAGAATGGTACTTGAATTTAGTACCTTTGCCAAAGGGCAGGAAAGCTTTACCATGTAAATGGGTATATAAGCTGAAATGCACATCAGATATTGCTTCTCCAAAGTATAAAGCACGACTTGTTGCAAAGGGTTTTAAGCAACAACATGGTGTTGATTTCAAGGAAATCTTGTCTCGAATGGTCAAGATGACTGCCAATGCACATGTTGCCTAGATTCGTTGCAATGGAGGACTTAGAGCTAGTCCAAATGGATGTGAAAATTGCTTTCTTGTATGGAGATCTTACATCTGAGATCTATATGGAACAACGAGAGGATTACGTAGTTCCTGGCAAGGAAAGTCTAGTTTGTAAGCTCAAGAAGAGCTTGTATGGACTTAAACAATCCCTTAGACAATGGCAGCTTGATATTCTTAATACTTTATGTCAATGATATGTTGATTGTTGGGAGGTCCTCTGACAACTTGTCAATTCTCAAAAAGAAGTTGAGTCAGACATTTGATATGAAGGATTTGGTGGATGCCAAACATATTCTTGGCATGTGCGTTACTTGTGATAGGAGAAAAGATGCATATTCTTGTCTCAAATGAGTACATATCCAAAGTACTTCACAGGTTCAATATGCAGGGTGGAAAGGCAGTGCATACACCTTTACCCACATATGTGAAATTGAGCAAGGATGATTGCCCCAAATCAGATGAGGAAAAGGAATTCATGACCAAAATTCCATATCAGTCTGCTGTTGGTATGCTATGGTAGCTATGAGACCAGGCATTGCATTTGTAGTGGGAGCTGTGAGCAGATATATATCTAATCCTGGAAAGAAACGATGAGAAGTGGTCAAGATGATTTTGAGATATCTGAGTGGCACTTAGGAAAAGTGTCTATGCTTAGGTAGAGGGAAAGCATCCATTACTGGTCACACATATTCTGACTATACTGGTTGTGTAGACAATCATAAGTCTATATCAGGGTACATTTTTCATTTTGCTAGAGGTGCTATCTCTTGGAGATCTCATATCCAAGAATGTACAACTATTTCCACCACTGAAGCAGAGTATGTTGCAGCAAGTGAGGCATGTAAGGAAGCAATGTGGCTTTCTCGTCTTGCTTGTGATATGGATTTACCTCAGCATGTATCTCATTTGCTCAATGATAGTCAGAGTGCCATTGCTTTGGCTAAGAATCTGGTCTATCATGCAAAGATCAAGCACATTGAGGTGAGGTATCACATCATTAGAGATTGCATAGCCACTGAGTGCATTATTCTTGAGAAGGTTCACACTCAGGATAATGATGCAGATGCTTTGACTAAAGCTCTGCCACAGGAAAGCTTTCGACACTATTGTCACTTGATGGGGGTTACTTGATTCATGATCTTACACAATCACTTGTATACTGTGTAACATGCCCATCACTTCGAAGGTATAGTTTGTATACTTACACTCAAGTATTCTTTATCATTCTTTATTTTTCTCCCATACTTACTTTGGCTATATTGGCCTTTAGTGGGAGATTGTTATCGTTCATGTCCATGTGAAAGGCCAAATGGCCATCGAACACTTCTTTTGTCGAGGGGAAAAGACATCCTAAAGATAGGAAAAAAGTGCTCAAACAATCCTAGGTGTGTTCACACACATCACTATTGAAATATATAAACAATTTCCCCCGCAAGTGATGCAGTGAACAAGGAGCTGGAACTCATGTACAAGGAAGCCCCAAGCTATGTGGAAATATATCAATCCACAAAGGAAGTAAGCCCAAAGCTTTGTGAAAAGCTTAAAAACTCTCCTAAGGTAGAGATTTGTGGAAAGGCCTAAAACATTATCCTATGTGGGCACATAAGCGAGACTGATCTCTCTATAAGAGAACCTCTCTCGAACATAATGATAGTGCACCTCAATGTGCTTTATGCGAGCATGGAACATAGAGTTCCTCACAAGTACCAATGTGATTTTCTCTGATGACATAAAAATGCTAAAAGCAATAATAACATCACCATTTGAGAGCTCATGATTTGTACATCTATCATCAACAAATTTGACAACAAAGACAAACTTGGCTAATGCTAAAATTGATAACATATTTTTCTTGATCCCTAGCACATCTAATGCAATCAAGAGTAGTGAGAATGGTCTTTCCAACTCCCATTATAGCAAACTAGTGGTTAGCACATGTGATAGTATTCACTAGAATAGAAAAACTCAAGTAAAGTGAGGAAAGTGAATTATCTAGCAAGATTTCATCTACAAAAATAAATGAGTCCTTCAAATCTTTGATTTTTGTCAAAAAAATATCCATTAAAACTCCTTCATTCATATGCTCACTCTCCATTTTTTTGGAGGTAAGCAACATGAGCCTCATTTCTCACATGGTATAATCTTGTAAGAGTATCCCAAGCATCTTTTGTTGATTTGCATGAACAAATGTGAGGGATAATGGCATGTTTGATAAACAAAGCTATCAATGCATGTGCATGTGCATCTCTGGCATCCCAAAAAATTTGCTTTGTAGTAGGTGCAATAGGAACCACAACACAACCAATAAATTGAAGATCATCATCCTCAACATCATTTGATTCATCTTCAATCACTCTATTTGTAGGTGTAATAAGATGTTTTTCAACACTTTGCACAATATTCCGTAGCCCTTTTGCTACCAATAGGTGATGCATCATGTATGCCCACATGGTTAATTAGTACCATCAAACTTATCCTCAACAACCAACATACAAAATACATAATTGGTTTCATCCTTGGCTAGTGAATAAATAGCCTGATCCAAAAAGTTGACTATATCTCAAAAAGTTGAACAAATAGCAAAACAATCTGATGCAAAAGAAGCACTATGAGATTTTGAATGATTACGATATGATAGAGGTGCATCTAATTTTTTTTCTCACAAAGTCTACACCAACCATTTAGGCATACTTTTTGCCTCCTCTTTATCAATTCTCTCATCAATAAGTGCATCATGTAAACTGCATAAAAAATGGAATGATATGCATCATCATGTGAAACCTATAAAGGCTAAGAAATTGCCCCATTTGGACCAACACTAGACTATCCACTTGTAAAAAGAGGCAACAAAGTGTCATACATGTCTTTGGAGCTAACTCATGTCTCCTTAGTACATGAAAGTAATGGATGAAGAATTTTACCTAATAGAAATACATTTCACTTCTTTATCATCCAATTTCTTGCATTGTTGTTTTGGCACTAATGCATATGCCAAACAACCAAAGATACCCAGGTGAGCAATAGATGGTTTGCAACCATTCCAACGCTCATATGGAGTGATAGACTGCAATGCTTTTACATATGCTACACACATTACAACCTTAAGCTAGAAACTATGTGATAGAGCCTGAGTCTTGACCATACACCTTGCCATCTCCATCGGTGATTTATTCTTCCTTTTAGCAACTCCATTCCGTTGAGGTGTATATGACACTATACACTGATATTTTATCCCACATTCAAGCAAAAATGCATTAAGATCAGAAGACATATATTCCCCCCCTCAATCAAAAAAAGGGTACTCATTTTACATGTTGACAAATTTTCAGCCAAAAGAAGAAACTGCTTGAAGCACATAAACACTTTGGACTTTGCTTTCAATGGATATACCCATGCATGCCTAGAAAAATCATCAATGAAATTCATGAAGTAAAGATAGTTCCCAAAGGAGGGTGTCTGCATAGGATCATAAACATCATTGTGAACAAAGCTGTAATTTTAAAGTAGCTCAAGCTGAACCATCTTTTGGGAACGATAATATCACACCTTAGATCTTTCACTCATGCTATAGATTTTCCCTTCACTAAGTGCAATAAGTCCATGAGTTGTTCAAACCTCTCTAGATCACGTCTGATTAACGAGTGCCTCAAGAAATTTCCACATCTTGTGTTCCAGGCTCTTCATGATTTTTTTCATCACTCTTTTGTAGGGCTTTGAATCTCTTGTGAAGAAAAAAGCAAATATTAGCTTTCATGCTTCATGTATAGAAAAATATATATTCTCGATGGTTCCACAATTTTGATGTATGTCCCTAGACCAATGTTCCATAGTAGCCTTCACGAACTTCTTTGGAAATGGAAGTAGTTGAACCACAACTACCTGACTTGATGAGCTTACCAATGCCACTGGAATATCCTAATATGCAAAATGCCATTGTTTTTATATCTTAGAAGTCAGAACATGTTCAAGGTAATCATGGTTTACGTTACAAGTTCAAGCTTAATCAGTATGGTTGCTTTTCAATTGTATCACATCAATGCATAAACATGGATACTACCTCAACCCACAGATTATTGGGTAACATCTTCTCATTAAGCATTGACCTAGGCGCTTCCAAAATGCTTTTAAATTACTTTTACATGAGTGTGGACAAGCTCCAAGATCTCTCCATGTATGTATCCCGTTTTTGTTAAAGGCTACCTATGAGACTTTCCAAACTAGCATGCATTGCATTTATAAATCATATGTTTCTTTGTGATATTTGGTAATCCAAGTACATTTTGATCTCTACTATATTTCTTCAAGGTCCTTTATCTAATGTGATCTAACCTTGTGCAAAACTTCTAACTCTAATAGATTTTGTGTACCATGATTGAACAATGCTATGTTCTTTGTGTCTTGGAGTTCAAAGGTGAATAGCCTACCTATGTTTTCACCTTTGGAAATCTTCTTGAATCCTTGGTATGAGTCTTTTAGATAGGCTCCATACCTTGTGAGCCTCATCTACAATCTCTTTTCCACAATATGATACTTGTTGATACTAGGTACATAAAGAACTCTACTCAACAAATTCATGTACCATTTGATGTGTTCACATTTCCAATTTTCAACCATAGGGTGCCTTGTTTCATATCCTATTTGAGCTTCATGCTTGTTCTTAAGGTCTTCCAAATTTGAGAGTAGTGCTACATTCCATGCTACATTATTTGAACATCTTGAATCAATATACAATACATGCTTATGTGATTTTACCTTCTTTCATAGTCGTATTCATGACTAGAGGAGAGTCTTCTTGTGAGTGATCATCAATATAATTGTTGTAGTCTCTCATTCATTTTTGACCTCCTTTATAGTTGTTATTGATTTTTTATTCCATTTTAGCCATAGTTGTTGTTGTATTTGCCTCTAGGAGCTCCATATCCTCCTCTATCGTATCCTCTTCGTCTATAGTTTCTTGGGTTCTTGAAGCAATGCTTAGTCATATGATTAATAACTCCACATATAGCACAAGGGGAGGAGCTTTGAGATGTCTATATGCCTTGTCTACTTGTTCTACCCCTTCCTCTTGAACTTCTCCCTCTACCTACAAATTTATCTTGGGAGATACTTGCTTCTTCATCAAATTTCTTCCCTTTTGCTTTAGCATCTTACTTCTACTTCTACAAGTGTATAGGGAAGAGGATTGATTACATTTTTTTGTATCTCAATTCTTGATAAGCTTGGTTTCATGAGTGAAGAGTTGTCCCATAAGCATGTTGAAATTTGGTACTTGCATGTACATGTATAGATAAGTCAATGGTAGTGGTGAATGCTTCCCACTTATCATTTGCTTTGATTCCATCGATGACTTGTATGATTATTTGCTCTTCATCTATGACCTCTATCCTTAATCTTTGGGAAAAATTTGGCGACACTTCTCTTGGATTACTCCTTAAGAGATGTGAACTCCATTCATAGTTGATTTTTCCTAGTTTTGGTGCTTGAAGAGAAGAACACTTCCAATGCATTCTAAGTTTCTTATGAAGTCTTAGAACCCCTAGCATATGGGACTAACAAATCAGAGATAGACCTTAAGATATATGACCTTACCAAATATTTTTTTTTCACACCATGTGTTTAATCTCTCTTTCTCTTATTGTGTTTGTTGCCCTTTGCTCCTTAGCATAAGCATCAGCTCATCTCTAGAGATGTATCCATACAAATTTATTCCTTGTAGATATGCTTCCATCCTTAGAGACCATGATGATTATTTATCTTGATTCATCTTATCAATTTAAGAAGGAAAATCATCACCCATAATGTATACTATGATGATGCTCTTATACAATTGTGAGGAGATTATGGTAGAGTATAGAGATGAGAGGGCCTTTGTAAAAACGTACTCTAGATTAACCTATCTTCATTGGAAATTCGAGTAGAATCCTTAAGCTTTAAAATGATACATAAATATGATCATATATATTTGGAGCATTGATCTCAAATGTGTGAGTCAAGATAGACTACTTTGAGATTTAGAATCATGAAGATAAAACCTTCTATTTATGGAAGAAAGTGCTCGAGAAAATGTTCAGTAACACATGCTATGAATTAGGAAATTCCTTTTACACAACTTCAAATGGGAAGGTGTGTGAGCTAATCCAAAATATATAATGAATTTATAGTGACTAGAGAATAAGCAATATAATTAAGAATTCATAGGTGTGATCCTGATATTTAATGAAGTAGAGAGTGCATATACATAATCATAGAGATTGATGCATATCTCTATACATAGAGCTCTAATTATCAAAATATTCCATTCAAAAGCTCATAAGGAATTTCTCTTTATGATCCAAGCATTGGGTGAAAGAATGACACCTTAAATTCACTTCAATGACCCTAAGAAGTGAGTAGACTTGAATAGTAGATAGACAACAATGCACAATAGCTCAAGATAATGGTGGAACTTTGAGTATATGTATAAATATGTAAATTACAATGATTGGAGGTGATGAGGGGCTCCAATGGATACAAGATAAACACAATGGAAACTTTTGAAGTGAGTGAGAGCATTTTTATATTCTTCTACTTCTACACTTGAGTATATATAACTTTTTTCTTTGATCTTTGTAAGTACTTGTTGATTGATTCTACCAAAACATTCCAATCACTTTTTAGCTACATATTTGAATTTTGAATTAGAATGTGACTCATGGTTTTTGAATCCCTTTAGAATTACTTTGATTCTCAACACTTCATCATAAAAGACCTTAACAATGGCTAAAAATATGTTGAGACTTATCCTTAGGAATGAACTAAGGATATATGTATACACACACATTGTTTTTGATAGTCCAATGTCATCCATGAATATGGTCAAGCACTTAGGTTTGCCATATGTACCAACAAAAATAACTTCAGGTCATAAGCTTGACCATTTTATACATTTACTTGTTAACATTTTCTTATAAGTTTCAATCCCTTTGAGGAATCCATCTCATTTCAAAGCTAGTTTTGAACCTTCTTAGAATGGTTCCAAGAATAAAAGATACCCACAATCTCAAGGCCCGATGTCCCATATCATCTTTCCTATACCTATGTGAATACAAAGTTTGTGTTGGAGTTTGAGGTTTGCGGAAGCACGTGAACAACACAAGGAAGAAGAAGAAGCTTGGAGCACAACACACAATACTGAATGTATTACCAAGAGAATGTACAAGGATAAGTGACCCATTAGGGTTAATTGCATATATACAAGCGGGGGAAAAAACCTCCTAAAGAGAGAAAAAAGTGCCCCGGTGGTCCTAGTGTGTTCACACACATCACTACCTAAATATATCAACAAATCCCCCTTGGGAGTGATGTGGTGAACAAGGAGATGGCACTCATGTATAAGGAATTGCCAAGCTATGTGGAATCAATCCACAAAAGGAAGTTAGCCCAAAGCTTTGTGCAAAGCTTCAAACTTCTCCCTAGGCAGAGCCTTTGTGAAAAGGTGTGCAATGTTCTCTTGTGTGGGCATATATGCCAAAATGATCTCTCCAAAAAAGAACCTCTCCTTGACATAATGATAGTGCACCTCAATGTGATTAGTGAGAGCATGGAACAGAGGGTTCCTCGCAATTGCCAATGTGCTCTCATTGTCAGTGAAGATGGTGGTGGCAGAAGATTGTCCAACACCCAAAACAACCGTAAGGCATCTGAGCCACACACACTCAATAGTCGCTATGAAATCTTTCCTATACTAAGCCTCACAACTAGAAGTGGCCACAATAGGCTGCTTCTTGCTCAACCAAGATATACATGAGCTACCAAGCATGAAGCGAAAGCCACTAGTGGACACATGAGTGTCATAGCAACCAACCCAATCAAAGTCAGAGAAAGCATGTAAATGTGGTGGTAGTGATCCCCCCTTTGGATAAAACAATCCAAGTAACTAGGTACCACTCAATTAGCAAAAGTTGCACTTAACTGCCTATCAATGCTTGACACCTAGGAAATGCATAAACTTGCTCATTTGTCAAATAACAAATTGAATATCTAGGTGAGTAATGCATAAGTAAATCAAGCATCCAATAGCTTGTTGATAGAGAAGAACATCAAATGCATCTCCAACATCATGAAGAATCTGCCATAAACCTATCTCCATAGGAGTGGCAATAGTTTTACAATCTTCAAGGCCAAAATGTTGCAATAATGTGTCAATATATTTTGTTTGAAACAAAGCTATTCCACCATCAAATTGCATAAAGTGAATGCCCAAATAATGATGCAAGTGCCCCAAATATGACATCTCAAATGAGGCATGCAAATCAACCTTAAAATATGCAATATGCTTCTCAATAGAACCAATAAGCAGAATGTCATCAACATAGACAACAATGATCAGAAGCACATCATTTGCATGCTTAGCGTATAAGGTTCTCTCAGTTGGACTGTTCTCAAAACCATACACCATGTGTTCAAGTTGTCTTGCTCTTCTTGTAGTGGTTGTCTGTTGACAGTCAAGGTCATGCACAAGCATGTAAACGCATCAATGAAGTGGACACACAAGAAGAAGGAGCATGTAGGGAGCTCCAAGAAGCACATGTCAAGTTTTCATAAGAAATCCCTATAAAAATAGTGATTTTTATCACAAAAAACCATTGTAAATACCATTTTCTATTTTTAAAACTCCATTTTGTTTAAGCCAAGGAGTCCTTGAGGTTGAGGAGTATTAGAAGTAGCATCCTACCAATTTTCATAATTTTTAGACTCCGTTTGATCCCCCAAATAAGCCCTCGAACCTAATTTTTAATTAGGCCGGACACTAGGTCTGGACAGGGCCAAAACCACTCAAAAAACTATAAAAAGGGCTGGAGAGCTCATTTTGGGGGTTAGCTTGTGGTAGATTTCAGCTTTGTAAGAGAGTTCTTTTGTAATCGAAGTCCTTCCATTGTTCCACTCTTTGCTCTTACCTTGTGCGCGTGTGTGTATGTGTGTGCATGCTTGTGTGCTTTCACTCACGCACTTGTGCACTTCTCTTGCTCTTGGTCTTCATACCAATCCTCACGTCTCCACGGATTGACATTTATGAGGTGAAGCTCCTCATGTTGGTACTCACCATTGTGCTAGACTGACACCAAATTTGGCTCCGTTGCTGGGGAGAGAGCTTGGAGGAGGAGTGTGTGATGGTAAGACGTAGAGTAGCGACGTTGGAAGGTAAAAAAATCACCATCTTTAGTTTAGTTTCTGAGTCTTGCTTCATCTTCATCATCATCATCACCTCCATCTTCTCCCATCTTCATCTTCTCTGTTTTTTTCATTTTTCGACAGTACATACACTCGTTCTTTACTCGTGGCTGTGAGAAAGAAGCGCAGGGGGAGTTGAGAACCAAAAACGCTGAAGAAAAACACTTGAAAAACTCTCAAAAACACCAAAATCTAGGCGACAGTATCGCGGAGTGACAAGAGCAGCGTCCGGTATCGTGCGAGTGGTATCGCCGGTTTGGAGATAGATTTTGCATCTACAGGATGATAAGAGTGACAAGGAGGACACAAGGTACACATATCTGCAAAAAATTTTGAATTTGGGCTTAAAAATCTCCAAGTATCGTGTCCGATTGAGTTTTGGTATCACGATACCAGAATTCCCGAGTATCGCAATACTTTTTGAGGTATCGTATTGTGCACACCCACTTGAGGTATCGCGATACCATTCTAGTATTGTATCGTCAAGTGCTGGTATCGCGATCGTGGTCATCCCGGTGGTATCGTATCGCGGTCCACCTAGTATCATATCGTTGATCAAGCGGTATCGTATCGTGCCTATTCTAGTATCGTATCGTGCAAAAAAGTGGTATTGTATTGTCTGACCCTTTGGTATTGTATCGTCCATAGAATCAGTATCGTATTGTGAGAGCTCCAATATCGTATCGTGTAAATTTTTGGTATCGTATCATCCCTTACCCTGGTATCGTATCGTGAGCAATCTGGTATCGTATCGTCCACTAACTTGGTATCGTATCGTCGAATGCAGAGGTATCGTATCGTGTGATTTCTAGTATCGTATCGTGAGGTTTGTATCGTATCGTGGACTTGGTGGTATCATCTAGGGAGTGGTATCGTATTGTCTAAGGTGGTATCATCCATAGTGGTATCGCATGGAAAATCTGGTATTGTATCGCCTGTCCTGAGGTACTCCCAGAGGGATCCTGTCTCCCTATTTTAACCCCCAGAACCCTGAACTGGCATAACTTTCTCATACAAAATCCATTCGGAGTGATTTTGAAGTTGACCCTCAGGTTGGACTAGGAAGCAAGGGGTTCCACAAGATTTTGAGCAATTCAAAGGACAATTTTGGACTTGTAGACAAGGCTTATGAACCTAAGCTCAAGTTGATACTTAGGAAGAGATAGATAAAGTACAACATCACTTGAAACTAAGGTCAAGCACACAACTAAGTCAGGGACTCACAAGTCAGTGGTTAACACTACGTGCTCAGTTCATAGACAAGTGAGTCAAAAATGTCATTTAACTGGGAGAGACTCTTGGCGTCTAAAGACATGCATAGATCCGTACCTATGGAAGGTCTTATGTCTACAGTGGAAGGGGAATATAGGATGTCTCTTCAATACATATCCACTAACTTGCAAGGAATACCCATCTACCTCGACGGTCTATACAGGTCAGTAGCAAGAATGAGAAACACTACTGAATTAGAAATAGTTCCAAGACCAGCTGTCAAGTACGAAGAGGGAGTCTACATGGACAAGATGGGCCAGGTATATGTAGTAACCGAAAACCCTGATCAAATTAATGAAAGAGGAGAGTTAGCTCGAGACCATGCAACTACCTCACAAAACCCATTCGAGACCCAGCAAAGAACAGAAACTGTGATGTTAGGACACATGAGCCAAGGTAGTATACCCAATATACTACATGAGCAATTCACCATGCCAGGAATTAACTCCAACAACCAAATTAGCCAAGGAATTGGAAATATGAATAGACCTACCTTTACGATAGAACCACACCAAGGTGTTCCCATCATCATTGAATCCCCAGAGCCAGGCAGAAGACTGAGACCCATCCAATTGGCCAAATGTATGTGAAAGCGTTACGATGGCACAGGAGAGCCATATGACCACATTGCAAAGTTCAAGCAGGTGTTGCGAGCGAAGCAAGTGGATGACTTTTTCATGCAATATGAATCCTTTGGGCTAACCCTCACTGGAATAGCCTTAACTTGGTTTCAATCCTTGGATCCAAATTCCTTTGGCAATATCAAACAATTCTTCCAAGAATTTATTTGGGAATTCACTAAGCAAGGGATCAAGCACAATTCGTCATCCTTACTACATAGTTTCAAACAAGCTCTTAATGCGATAGTAAAAAATGCAGCACGAAGATTTAATCAATACGTGACCCGATGCCCTATGACACAGAGACCTTCTCAGCAGAAAATGATATCCCTATTTTTAGAAGGTCTAACCAATGGAACATTGAGAACGTTAGTATACGTAAAACGGTTGCAAACTCTGAGTGAGTGTCTTCAAGAATGTATAGATTTGGAAGACAACTTAGCTAAGGATCTCAAAATCACACAAGATCTTACCAAATCAGAGGATACAAGGAGCAATGAGACTTCTAGTTCAAGTTATGTGGAGGAAGTGGCAGCATTAGTGGCCAAGAAATTAGGGGTACAAGGACAAAGGAACTACCAGAACTCTTCCTTGAGAGTGCCAATGTTAGGAAGTTGCACATGTTGCGGTGGAGATCATCCATCTCATGTCTGCACCAGAGAAGGATTAGGGTTATCACAACCTTACCCATACGATAGACCATCAACTCAAGAGCCTAACATGTACTCTTATAGTGAGCAGAAGTACCCCAACCACAACACCGAGAACTATCCAATGAATAGACAGCCACGACCGTTTGAACCACCCCAATGTAGACCATACTAGTACCCTCCTAGGCAGAGAAGTTCCTAGGTATAACCCATGTCCAGGACCACAAGGAGCAACTAGACTGTATGAACATGTACCAAGACCTATACCAAGACAACAATCACCCCACCCACTGGCTCCGACACAAGGGCAGAACATCACAATACAAGTTGTTTGTCTTGAGTGTGGCAAAGAACACCTCTTGAGAGATTGTCCCGGACATCCCTTGACTGCACCAAAGGTTACACCCGTTAATGTAGTAGGCTTAGTAGGGGATTCAAGTTCCAGTAGTGATAATGTGGCTCTTATACATGCAGTTACTAGGGCACAATCATTACAAAAAACTAAACTAGGTGAGCAATCAGAGCCCAGCGAGTCAGGAGAGCCTAGTCAGAGAAAAACAAGAACATGGAAGGATACTAGAGAGAAGGTCAATCGTAAGTGGACCAAAAAGTTATCTGAACTAGAAGAAAGCCTGAAAGATGCAAAAGCAAAAATAGAAGATATTACCTCTCAAAGCCCCTTGCATGTCAAAACTCCATCCACACCACCTCATACCCAGCAACCATTGTAAATAGACCACAAGCAGGGTCTGTTCTTGCAGATCCAACCCTAGAAGACTTGGACATGCTGTTGAAGGCATACCAGGCTCGACTTCAAGAAGGGCCAACACCTGCAAACCTAGACAAGAGCTACCCTAGAGTAGATTTGGAGATTGAACGGACAAAAATGTGCATAAAAATGGTGGAACTAGCTCAAGCTATGTTCGAGGCCAATCAATCATTCAATCAGACGAATGCTCTTACACCGGGTTTGCACTTCCAGGGCTTACTAGAAAGATTAGAGCAGTTGGTAAATAAACCTCAAGTTTCTTTACCTCCACAGGCTCAACCAAGTGTTGAAAGAGAAATCTCATCACCAAAGAAATTATATGTTCCTGACTCCATAGATGAGGGAGAACCTCTTTCAATTCAACATCACACGCAAACGTTCTTGCGGGAAATACAAGAAGAGAAATGGGCCAAGGAGAAGGATGTTTCCCCTCCTATTCTTGAAATTGATGACCGTCACGATCAATTCCCACAAGAAATTCCATCTATTTATGGAGACCAAGTAGAGCAACAAGAATAAAAAAGTTCAGGATTTGAGTCCAATTCCTTACAAGAGTTGGCACAATTCACAGGCCCATGGGAATTTGAATCTCTTCAGATCAGAGCTCCCACAATATTGGTAAGAAATGAAGACTCTATGGTTCAAAGAAACACTGACGTCGTGAAGAACACTAAGGTTCAGTGTCATTTCACTCTAGAAGAGTTGTGTAGCTCAAGCGTAAGCACCACCTCCTTTACTTGTCAATCCGCGGAGACGTGAGGACCAGTATGAAGACCACAAGCATGTGTTGGCTGTATACGAGAAGAAGCAAGTACGAGCATACAAGCAGATCTAGCACTAAGGCAACCCTTTATTTTTTTCAAAACCACTACACCATTTAAAAGTGATTCTCATCACTAAAAACCCCTGTAAATACCATTTTCACCTTTTTGTAGCTCCATTTTGTACAAGCCGAGGAGTCCTCAAGCTTGAGGAGCCTTAGAAGTAGTTGCCTGCCAATTTTCACAATTTTTAGATCTCGTTTGAGCCCTCAAATAAGCCCTGGAACCTAATTTTTAACTAGGCCGGACACTAGGTCTGGACAGGGTCAAAGCTAGTCAAAAACTATAAATAGAGCTAGAGAGCTCATTTTTGGGGAGAGCTTCTTGTAGTTTGAGCTTGTATGAGAACTTTGTTGCAATAGAAGTGATTCCATTGTCTTACTCTCTTTGTTCTTGATGTGTGCGCGTGTGTGTGTATGTGTGTGCATGTTAGTGTGCTTCTCACTCACGCACTTGTGCTTCCACTTGCTCGTGGTCTTCATACCATCCTCACGTCTTCCCGGATTGACATTAAAGGAGGTGCTACTCATCATTGAGCTACACCAAATTTTGGCGCCGTTGCCGGGGATCGAGCTTTGAGGACGAGCGTGTGATGGTAAGACGTAGAGAGGACGCGTTGGAATGGTAAGTAGTTGGTAAATTTCTGATTTTTCTCCATCTCCATCTCCATCTTCACCTCCTTCTCCATCTCCACCTCCACCTCCTTCTCCACTACATATTCCCTCTTCCTTATCATTCCCTCATTTGTTGAGTGCGAGTTTGAGAGAGAGCGAGCGTGTGTGTTCTTGTTTTGTGTGTTTTTTGCATGTTTCTTGTAGGTGGCAGCTCCATCATCATCTCCAGCAAGCTCAGCAGGTACAAAATCTGTCTGCACAGTCCCCGAGGCGTTGAGCTCGAGCTATCGCGACACTCCGAAAATTTCACCCAATCACGATTCTGAGTGCACCACGACACTGCGCAGGCCTAGAGCTCCCAGGATCACTAGACAGAACAGAAAAATTCACCATATCCCGAGCTATCGCGACACCTCACGACCTATCGCGACACCTCACGAGCTATCGCGACACCTCACGAGCTATCGCGACACTCACGACCTATCGTGACACTCACGACCTATCGCGACACCTCACGACCTATCGCGACACCTCACGACCTATCGCGACACCTCCCACCTATCGCGACACCTCACGAGCTATCGCGACACCTCACGAGCTATCGCGACACTCACGACCTATCGTGACACTCACGACCTATCGCGACACTCACAACCTATCGCGACACCTCACGACCTATCGCGACACTCACGACCTATTGCGACACCTCACGACCTATCGCGACACCTCACGACCTATCGCAACACCTCACGACCTATCGCGACACTTCGACCTATCGCGACACCTCCCACCTATCGCGACACCTCCCACCTATCGCGACACCTCACGAGCTATCGCGACACTCACGACCTATCACGACACTCACGACCTATCATGACACCTCACGACCTATCGCAACACCTCACGACCTATCGCGACACCTCACAACCTATCGCGACACCTCACGACCTATCGCGACACCTCACGACCTATCGCGACACCTCGACCCGACCTATCGCGATACACGGCCTTTAACGCATGAAAATTTAGGGTTATTTTTGAGTGATTGGAAGGGTAGTTGAGCTTAATTTTAGGCACCTTGGTATAACTTTAGAACCTTGGAAGTGGGCAAAAGGCCTAGAAACCAGAGAGGGATCTCCTGAACCCTGAGAGCCTGTTTTGACCCTTTAGTGCCTGAATGGTCATAACTTGACCATACGAACTCCGATTGATGAGATTTTGGTCTCGTTGGAAAGCTCGTTGAGAATCCTACGTGGACCTTGACTGGTTTTTGTAAGAATCATACGCGGAGTTTTAGAACATGCATTTTTAAGTTGACCTTTAGGTGGAACTAAGTGGTCCTCAGATTCAGGGGGTACAGTGAGTTACTCCAGGGGGACTGAAAATATTGATGTGTGTCTTCCAATTACTTGTGGTAATAGAGCTATACTGACTGGTGAGCTTTTGCAGGAACATTGTGTGCACTCAAGGCAATCCAAAGCAAGCTAGCAAGGGTGAGTACCAAGCTTGGGAGAAGGCTTCCTGGGCTTGTGTAGCAGTCTGGTCAACCAGCTTATTGAGGTTGGAAGATCTCTCAACCCTCCTTTGTCAATTCCTAGCCTAGGCTAAGTAGGACTTAGGTGTGGTAATTAATTAGGGCAACGTTAGGCACGAATCAAGTCCAAGAGTATTAAGCAACCAAGTGCAAGAATTAAGTAGGTCTTAAGTGCGAAAACTCTAAGGGACAAAAGGTAAACTGGAATCGATCACTTATCAAGTGCGGAAATTCACTTAAGTACTCCTGACGACGCAATTTCAGACAAGACCATAAACATAATATTCAACTCAAAAGAACAAAGTGATTGGTGCAAATTAACTTGCAACGAGAGTGTGCTTGGCTCCAAGGGGGTAGATAAATCAGGCATATGAACCTTAGATCAGGCAGACACTTAGGCCGAGACAGACAAAGCCTCAGATCTTCTGAAGCTAGTGTCAATCACACTGCCAGGTCTTGGGCCCAACAGTTGAGTGATTACCCATACACTCCCAGATCAGAAACAAGTGATTCTGAGATGTCCTATCACATGGAGAGACCAGTAGGTAGTTCAGGGTTGGCTTATCTAGAAAAGCCAGAGGGACCTTACAAGACTCAATTGGAATATATCAGGACGAATCGTCTAGGTGCTCGCATCTACGAAGACGGACTGAGAAGATTGGTGGTCCAGATTAAGAACCCCGATCAACCCCATGGATTAGACCACCCGGTAGTCAAGTTTGAGAATGGAGCATACCTAGATAAAGAGGGGACTATATATGTAGTCACCACTCTTCCTGATAGAACTGATGAGTTTGGAAATGTGATTGCGGAGACCGACATGGGTGATATAGAGCAAGGGAACTTAGAGAGAGAGCCAAGAACTCCCCGTGGTAAATCTATCTTGACCAGAATCATGACTCCAGAGTGGATTCCACAGGATAATAAAAGCATCGATCTGCTTTTAAACCGAGAAACCGATGAGGCTTTTTGGAGATATAAATCTGCTCAACCTCAGGAAGTGAGTGCCCTCACAATCTATGAGTTTAAAGACCCTGATAGCCCAGGCCAAGTAACCTACCTAGACAATGCATCAGAGAGAATCTTCATGGTCACTGAGCATGGCAGACATGCCTACACATGGAAGGGAGAATTGGTTTTTCCCCAACCAAGGTCTAATGTGTCCTTTGGTCACCAAGGAGCTGGGACCTCCCAAGCTCATGGAGCTCAAAGAGATAGAAGTAGAGACAAACCTGAGGTAAGTTTTGCCAACTCCCTGGGAAGAGAAAGAACGGGACCAGAAAGGAATAGAGTGGAACCTGAGAGACACAGAACCCCATGGAATCAAAGAAATACTGACGATTTTCCTTTGCCAAAGCCGAGAGAACACACTAGGACCCTGCGACCAACTCAACTGGTGAAGTCCATGAAGAATTATTTTGATGGCACGGGAGACCCTTATGACCATGTGGCAGAATTTCGGCAAGTATTGAAAGCTGAACAGGTAGAGGACCTATTCACACAATATAATGCTTTTGGCCTAACCCTTAGGAACACTGCCCTTACGTGGTTTCAAACACTAAACGAGAGGCATTTCAGAAACATAGACCAGCTCTTAGAGGCGTTTATCATTGAGTTTTCTAAGAGTGGAATCAGGCATAACACCTCCTCACTAATTCATAGTTTCAAACAAACACCTCAAGAGACGGTCAGACTAGCTGGAAGAAGATTTAGGCAGTACCTAGAGAGATGCCCGATGCCGGAGTTACCCACACCAGCCAAACAAGTGGCCTTGTTCTTAGATGGATTGTTGAGCACCAAGCTCAGGTCATATGTGTATCTGAAGGACCCCAGAACGATAGAAGAGTGCGTGCGAATGTGCATAGACATTGAGGACAATCTAGGTGAGGAATTAGAACTATCAAAAATCTATAAGGATTCTGATAGCTCTAGTAACCTGACATCTGGTCAATCCACATCCATTGAGGAACTTGCAGAGAAGGTAGCCCGAAAACTAGGTGTCTCTAGCAAACAAATTCCGAGATTTGCCCCAGTTAAGCGGTGTTACAATTGTGGCGGTGACCATATGGCAAGTGTATGTCCCATTATGGCCCAACCCCAGGCGAATCCTAGTAGCCAGTACTGCACCATAGAGCGCAGGTACACCAACCACACTGCACAAGACTGCCCATATAACAAACAAACTGTTAGGCAAAATTACCCTCAGCCATATCCACAACAGGGTAGATACCAGAATCAGTACCCACCACAACAATACAACAGACCACAACAAACTTATCAGCCACCTTATCAAGGGCAGCAGAGACCTCAACCAGTCCTAGTACAGCAACCCCCCGCTCCAACCAATGTGATCCCAATGAAATATGCGTCTGCTGAAGAAAATCCGAATAGAGCCATAGTCCTAGTCACCCCATTGCTATCAGACAGTGTAGCTCAGTGATGAGTAGCACCTCCTTTAATGTCAATCCGGGAAGACGTGAGGATGGTATGAAGACCTCGAGCAAGTGGCGGCACAAGTGCGTGAGTGAGAAGCACACAAGCATGCACACACATACACACACACACACGCACACACGGCAAGACAAAGAGGGAGAATCAATGGAGTTCTTTAGATTACTTTCAAAAGCTCTTACAAGTTTGTTTCAATTACAATCTAACCTCAAAAATGAGCTCTCTAGCTCTTTTTATAGTTTTTGACTAGGTTTTGGCCCTGTCCAGACCTAGTGTCCGGCCTAGTTAAAAATTAGGTTCCAGGGCTTATTTGGGGGCTCAAACGAGATCTAAAAATTACGAAAATTGGTACGCAACTACTTCTAAGGCTCCTCAAGCTCAAGGACTCCTCGGCTTGCACAAAATGGAGCTACAAAAATGTGAAATGATATTTACAATGATTGTTAGTGATAAAAATCACTGTTGTTGTAGGGATTTCTTCTAGTGATCTGCCATACATATCTTCGAGCTCCCTACTTGCTCTTCCTCCCTGCATGTCCATCTCTTGCTCTGCATTAGTGTCTTGAAAAAATATTGGCCTACTAGCCAGATCTTCTTTGACTGCCCTGTTTGCTTGTGCTGTCCCTTCGCTCTGACTCCCTTCTTTGACTTTCACGTCTTGTAAGTCCTGGTGTACCAAGGCTACTGCCAACACCCCCCCCACTCTCGCGTATGTCGCCCCTGATAGACCCTTGTCTAGCTGCTTTTTGTACGTAATATTGGACAACATCCGTGGCGAGGTGGTGTTCTTCTAACCTGAGTCCCCTTGCTAGATCTGTCAGCAATGCATCCCAATTGACTGGCCCTGGGACATCTGGATGTGGCACCCGTAATTGTTCTGAGTGAATGGTTCGCTCCACAGCAAATAAATGGAGGAGATGTGAGGGTCTGGGTACAAATATTTCTGAGTGGTATTCCCAGAACCCTGTTATGAACATCTCCTCAAATGTTTGTTTAAAGCAGGCTGGGAGGTATTTTATTCTGGCGTGCCAAGCATATACTACCTCTATGGAAGGAGTGGTGCTCATGTCATAAACTAAATCCTGATTTCCTGTAAGGAATCCGACATTTGAGAAGTGTGGGTCCTTGATGTTCTTGAATGTCCTGAATGTGATAAGCATTAATTCAAAAATTTTCATGCACATCTGGGCCATCACATCAGGGGTGTTCCTTAATCGGATGCTCCAGTGCCGTATGGTAGAAATCATATAATTGACGGTGGGAGGTCCACGAGGGGGTGCTAGATAGACGTAGTTTAACCATTTGGCGCAGCCCTTGACATTCTTGACTGCAAGGGTAAACTCTGGCCATGTGCGTCTGCGGAGTACAGGAACATAACAAGGGTTATATTTAATAAAAAGAGGCATATTCGTCCAGGTGCGAACCATCTCCGGGTAGGTTTCGAGGAGTCGGATCCTCCAAGTGGGTTGATGAATGGATCCTTTTTGAGCACTCTCTGGGATGTCATCTGGCCCAAATTGTGTAGCAAACGTTGGAGGTTTGCCACATCTTTGTTGGATTTCTGCATTGTAGTCCGCCACGAGTATACAATATGGCACATATTGATCATCATTGGTTCCTATCCATCTATGGTGGGACATGCTGCGGAAGTATTCTGATTTAATAATAGTGTCCTCTATCTTTGCCATAGATTGGATTTGAACTGCCACTCGATCTTCATGAGTTGATGCTGTTTTCTCTAGTGTCTGGAGCCACTCAAGTACTTCAATTTCTAACGTATCCATTCCTTCTGCGGTTTGCTCACCACCTGGCATTGGCATAGGAACGTATGGTTCCTCATACGTCTCATCTACCTCGATGGGTACCAAATCCTCGGGTTCTGGTTCGATAACTGGAGAGGGCTGCCTTTCGTGTGTGAGTAATCTTGCCTGTAATTCGGCCACCTGCTCTTTCAATGCCTTGACTTCCTCTGAAGTCGTGGTCGTTTCTGTGACTCTGGGTGCTGTCTGTTGCTCTTGGAGTTGATTACGCAGCGCATCACGTTCCCTTTCCAAGTCATCATGAGCTTCTAATAGATCTGCATAGCTGTCCAAGATGGTCTTCATTGTCTCTGAGGGCACAGCTTTAAACTGCTCTGGATCAATTTCGTGGGGAGAGCCTTCCATTGCTGCTTCTAGATTTGCTTCATTTTGCTGCTGCAGTCTCTTGTTCTCTTCAAGGGCGGCCGCCATGTGTTTTCTGAGAAGTGCCAGGTTACGCCGGACTTTGAGATTATCGGCTTGGTATACTTCGAGCAAAGCTTCTAGTTGTTTGACACCTGATTCTGTCGATGGTTGGGGTGCCTCCAATAATGTTTGGTGAGCCTGCTCAAGCGTTGTGTAGCGTTGATTCAGTTCTGCATTTTCTGTTTGTAGAATGTGAAATTGTCTTTGTAAGTTCTGATGGTGCGTTGTCAGTTGTTGATACCGGTCGTCCAGAGCTCTGTACTCATTCTGGAGCTGGTATACACATTGATTTAATGCTAAAAATATGCTATTTACATTAAATAATGCTGGGAGGGGTGAAGATGCAGGGGGAATGGGGGCGGGAATGGGAGATGTGAATGATGTGGATGCAAGTGGAGAGGTGGGTGGAGGGGGTATGGGCGATGAAGGTGGCATGGGGGGAGGGAGCGGTGCTGTGGCAGGTGATGTTTCCATCGTGTCAATTGTTTGAGTGACGGTGTAGATGGGGATCGTGGGTGGGGTGGATGTGACATCGGTGAACAGGGTGGTGAAGGTGGGCATGGTGACTCCCCCGAATTGGATTCCGGGAGAGAGTGGGATGCCCATGACAATGGTAGTGGTAGTGGACGTGGTAGTGCTAGTGTCCTGTGGTGGAGTGAATTGTGTAGTGCGAGGTGGGGATGGTGGTGACAACGGTGCTTCCTGATATTCTTCTGCTTGCGCGGCCTCGCCTGGTGCTGATACATTGATGTGAATTTGCTTCCCGGACCTCCTGGGACGAACGGGAACCCTTTTCTCAAACCTGTGAATGTAGGCCATTGCCTCATGAATGGCCTCATCCAATCCTACGGCGTCGGCATGAAGGTTCATGGACTCAATGAACAACTCATCCACACCTTCCTCAGCTAGCAAGTCGTTCATGAGTCTCTTGCCCGATTCTAGTGACATCTTATGCTGTTCCTGAACCAGTCGCATGGTTCGATATAGTCTCTTGATTTGTGCCGAATATGCTGGGGCACTTGCTAACTCGGAGAGTTCGTCATATTCTTGATGTTGTTCTTCGTCGGCTTCTTCTTCGTCTCCTCCTGCCTCTTGTTCATCTACATCGACTTCTACAACTTGTGGTTGGGTGGGGGCCGATGTTGTTGTTTGGGGTTGTGGTTCCTGAGCTCGCTCTGCTTCAGCTTCGAGGTTAGAGTCATAGATTAATCTGGCAATTTCTTCATCCGTGAGGTCCTCAAGAGTAAATCCCTGTGGAAATTCCAAATCTGATGGAATGGGTGGAAACACCAAATTAGGCCCCTCTGTGCTTGGTCTTGGTAGCTGGATTGTGAATGGCCTAACTCGTCGTGTCTGGGGAGGGGTGATTTCTGGTGTAGTGGTAGCTCCCCTTGGTTGAGCACAGGGTAATTGGACTCCCCCCCTCATCTTCTTTGATGGTGGGCCTGCTGCTGATAGTCTTCTCTGGAATTCTTGGACTCGGGACCATACGAGTGCCCGCTGAACAGGCACGTCATAAGCCAAGCATCTATAGATTATTCTGGTCAGAGCACAACACCCGTGGAGCACATTTTTCTGCTTCTTGTTCCACCTTTGATGGGCTAGGTGGATCTGATCTATGATCCAGTGTGGCACATTGATGGGCAGGCTTTCTGTCTCTGCTAGATACAAGCTGAACCATATTTTCTTCGGAGGCATTGTGAATCGTTCTTGGGCGGGAAAAGCAAAATGTTGCATGATGGTTCGCAGGTGAAGCGCAATGGTAGGTGTCATCGCTACCATGTCCTTCAACTTATTAAGATCTTTGTGCTTCATTCGACCTGGAACCATGGTTTCCTTTTCTGTTGGGATGTGCATGCCATACATACCCAATGCTTCTCTTACCAAATTGAGGGTCAACTTGAATCTTTTAAGCTCATGACCCGGCAGCAGTGATGGCAACACAAAGGTGCTGTCGCCTCCCTTGGCCCTGCTTGGCGTGATGGTACTGATCAGATATGAACATCGTAAGAAATTCGGCTTTGGTAAGTGGGCCCTGAAATAGCTGTCCACACCCGCTTTGATCCAAACTGATCTCATGACTTCGGCGTTTTGATAGCTTTCAAACTCGCACGTGAAAAAGTGGTATCGACCCCATTTGCCATTAAATTCCAATTCTGCTTCCCAGAAATAGGTTCCATCGCCCAGTGGTCCAGCGACATCACTGAACCAATGCGCATGCTTACCTACTTGAGAAGTGTGCCCTTGAGGAGGATCCTGAATGGGGAGCACATGCACGGCTTGAAGTTCTTGCGGCCTTGCGGTGAGACGTGGCTCAAGGAGAAGTGTTTCTATGTCCACAATCTGGGCACCAGATCCGGCTTGAGAACTGGTACCTGCTTCTGCCATGGCCCTGTTTGCTGGTTGGTTCTGTGAGAATATAGAACCAAGTGTTAACATCTTCATGGACAGAATAAATCCGTTGTTGTCCCCGTTACAACATTAACATGAGGTAGATGGTGAATTAGTGGTTAGTAAGTGCACGAAGACAGTGTGTGTAGTTAGTGCTTGTGTTGTCCTAGGAGACTACTGCAGTTAGTAAGTGGGCATGAATTTACAAATTGGGGTCGGGGGGTTTATTACAGGCCCTTGGCTGCCAAATGCAGTGAATGGGCTTTGCTTTCGGTTTCGGAGAGTCTCTACAGAGCTTTCTCGGTGTCGTGGTTTGAAAACGAGGCCTTTTTGGGACCCATTTACAATTGATTACATGCACGCTCTTGGGTCTTGGTATGTTCATGAGCGTTGAGAACGAGTGAATACTGGCAGTATGCGTAGCTGCGTTATGCTGTTTAGGTTGTGGCCTCAGCGTAGCTACTTGTGCCATCAAGCAAGCCTTAGGCACCCAAATTTGTCTTGATTGTGGGCTAGCCTTCATCGACTTCTTGGGCACCCAAATATATTTCCCGTTAGTAGAAGAATTTCCGAAAGACTTCTTATTAGTGTCGTGTTGTTGGTTACTAATAAGAGGCTTTGCTCGTGTGGTTGGCTTGAGTGCAACCGGGTGTTCGCCTTTCCGCACCCACACTTGTTTCACTTGCTGGGACATTTTGCTGCGCAGGTACTTTGGATCCCCGCCATAGGTAGTACTCTGCTTCTCCGGCCTGTGATCCACCTTGGGTTGTTGCCTTCTTCTGGTCTTTGGAAAAGAAGGGAGTGCCTTTGCATCCCGGACTCCTTTTTTGCGAATATCCTTCCTCTGCAACACATAGTTTTGGACAAGAACAGCATGGTCAACTTCATGTGCACCCCTGGAAGGACCAGGAGTCTGTGCCTTTCCTAGTTCCTTGAGTGCTCCATTGTCTAATTCTACTGTAACTCGACTATGATTGACCCATACCTGAAGAAGTCCACTTCTTAGGTTTAAGTTGACTGCTTGGTCATAAATCCAGTCTTGACCCAAGACAAGAGGTTCAGTGAGATCCTCATCCTGACACACTAGTACTTTAACTGTCATTACCTCATCATGAAGGTAGAGGGGAAGTTCCACCTCGCCCATGCAAGGGGTTTCCACGCCTCCCAATCCTATGAGATATGCTTCCACAGGATTGACAGTTAACTGCAGCTCTTGACAGTAAGACACTCTAACAGCACTAGTGGCTGCACCCGAGTCAATCAAGGCTCTTACGGCCCTTGCACTCTTTCCTTGTCCTATCTCTAAGGTTACGAAAGGACGTCGATCAGTTATCCTATGAGAGTTGGTTCCTGCGACTGCACACATTGCCATATGAAATCCTTGATCTGCATAGTCATTCGCTCTAGGATGATCTCTACCTTGCCTTCGTAATTTCATCCTTCTGATGCGTTCTAAAGCTTCTGCTTGAGCTTCTTCTCTAATTCTCTTTTCTTCCTCTTTGCGTTTCTTAGCAGTGTTGAGTTGACTGAGCATTTCCTCCGTGAGGGGTTCCTGATACAACTTGACTCTGCAACCGCTAATATAATTTGGGAGAACATCACCCTCTAATGTGGCCAATTGTACTGCTCCGCTCGTGGAGATCCTATTGATGATCATAGGTCCGTAGCCCCTCTTTTCTAGCTTCCTCGCGTGTTGTTTTAGTGTATAGACTAAGACTAGATCTCCTGCTTTCAAGCCTTTATCCTTCACGTGGGCATCAAAGTATGCCTTCTGTCTCTTCTTGGCTGCATATATCCCTGCAGCGGCTCTCAGTCTTGTTTCTCCTAATCGTTCAAGGTCAAAGATCCTAGAGGAGAGCTCATGACCTGTCCATTCGTGCTCTTGTGCTACTCTCAATGTAGGGATCAAGAAGTCCAAGGGTAGCACAGCATTTTGGCCAAATACCATCTGAAAGGGAGTGGCTTGGAGTACCGTTTTGTAGGCCACTCGGTATGCCCAAACAGCATGGTGTAGCTGTTTGTCCCAATCAGAGCGTTTAGTGTTCACTAATTTCGTCAGTACATTGCATAAGATCTTATTAGTGCTCTCAGCTTGCCCATTAGCTTGAGGGTGATAAGGGGCAGATTTCTTGTGTATGACCAAGAATCCTTGGAGTAGATTTTTGCAACAGTACAAGGATTACGACCACCACATACTAGAGAGATGACTCTCCTCCCAACCAAATGCCTCTATATATAGCTCTCTCCAGGGGACTGCCTTCTTGGGCAGTTGGATACTAACCATCCAAGTGTCAGCCATGTAACTACATGTGCGCCAAGTGTCCCAGTTAACTCGAGTTAACTCAAGTGGATGCTTCTAGAAGGCTCTAGAGCTCTTTGGGCAAAACACTCTCCCCATGTACCCCATGGGGGTTGAACCCAAGACCTCCTCCTTCACATCCTTGAGACTTAACCACTAAGCTAAGTGGATCACTTGTTCACAAGAGCACAAGACCTCCTAGTAAGTCTAAACTCAAGATCTTTGGTCATACACACGGATGACCAAACGGTGTCCGATTTCAGATCTGTCTGAACCGGCCAGACCCTTGGATCATAGACTTACTTTATTACATTCTTTCCCCCTTGGAAAAAGATTTTCGTCCTCGAAAATAGAGCTATATACATACTGTAGGCAACCCCCGAGCCTCATGTTCTAAAACTGGAAGAACATGGTCATGTTCTAGAACTGGAAGAACATGTCTCATCTCTGTGGTGGCATCCTTGCCCAAATGATTCTAAACCCTATCTCGCTTTGCACTTTGATAAATTAGTCAAAGTACAAAATAGTGAATGAATAATAAAGGTGGATCTAAACACATATCCCTGGCTAATTCACAGTTTCTGGATGTGCGATCTAGGCACAAACATGTGAATTAGGTGGATTCAAATTACTAGTCCATTTCTGGGCATGTCTGGTGCATGGACTTAGTAATGAAGGTGAGATTCTTATCCCTTGCAAGACTTTAAGAATTCTTGATTCACTTGAATTTGTTTTGGAGAACTTGAAGTTTGATTGTCCCATACATCTAACTTTAGATGTTTATTCAATGGTTTACTTTGATCCAACAGTTACTTGATTTTTCACCCGACTAGAGGACTACTCTGTCCCAATGAGTTGAAAAAATCCTATGTAAACTATAGGAGAAAGTTTACCATTCCGGTGGAATCAACCATACTAACTTCACCAATTCAAATTCAAAATGAAAATTGTCCAACTTAGGACACTTTTCTCAAAGACTTTTAACTGAAAGTTCTTGGGAATTGTCAATCTAATGAGCAATTCCTAACTTCTTTATTCTAGAGTATACTGGACTCTAGGAAATTATTTATGCTATAACTTGAAGCAAAGTCAAATGAATAAGTCTACTTAGACTTATCATCTTTTGAAGATTGAAAAGGTTCTTGTACATAACATCTATCTAGGATGTTCAAGTTAGTTATCTAATTCTAACCGGCTATCCCTGGTCTTTTGCAAAAGGAATCAGATACCATATCTGAGCCAATTCCAAAAGATTTGGAAACCAAAAAGAAATAACTAAAACTCTGTACAACCAATTCAAACTTCGAACATATATAAACTTGCTATGAGTCAAAGTCTAGTTGACTCAGGACTTTAACTTTTCACTGGTCAATTTCAACAAGATATTGAAGCATTGACTTTATCTTTAAGAGAAATAAGCTGGTTTCTCCAAAAGATTCAAAGCAAATCAAAAAACATCATCTAACCACAAGATACTAGTGTGGTAACCAACATCAGTGTGTCGACCCACTGAGGTTCTGTCGATGAGTTTAATATTCAAATAATGCTTCACTTGAGACTAAGTTCAGGTCACATTCAGTCTTTTTGACTCCTTATTGGGAATGCAATTCTTGTGCATTTCTTTGAGTCAAAAGAGTGAATTTTTTCAAGTTACACTAGGAACTGGATGCTTGACTTAGTCAATTAAATCTTTAGTTGAAAAGATCAACTCAAAATCAAAGTCCAACTTCTTTCAGAAATTTATCAACTATTTCTGATCAATAACACTTAAACTTGAAGTGTTCTATGAAGATCTTGGAAGTTACTTACTTCATATCTTCAGTTTCCTTAATCTTGAAGTTACCTTGAAGTATCGTAAGATACTACTTTCATCCTTTACGAATTAAACTTTTCCTTGAAGTCTTAATTCCCTTGAGGATGAAACCTAACTTCAAAATCCAAACTAGGACTAAAAGATAATCATCATCCCATGGTCCGATGTCCCATTCCATCTTTCCTACATCAATCTGAGTATAAAATTTGGTGTCCCATACCACCCTATTTTATATTCACATTAATGTGTGGGTGATTCTTATCCTAAAGTCTAAACATCTCTTGATAGAGTACCTTATTTCTTCAATTCTTTTACAAGAATTGGAAGTTTCAGGCATTACCTCTAACTAGATTTTCCTAGGTTTTGATTCCTTCGCATGATCACCTCATAATCATGTGCTTTGCCTTGGAAACTTGAAAACCTCTTGACAAAATATCAATTCTTCTTTACTGGGATTTTCAAATGAAAACCAATCAGAATTCCAAGTTCTTGAATTTCTCAAATTCAAGTTCAATTGGTTATTCTTGACCAATTTTGTAGCGACAAGAGTTTATGACTTCTTGTCTTTAGAGTCCTTTCTATACTGGTGCTTTTAGGTATCTATCCCGGCCGGGGCCTTTTTACAAGAATCTCTCTACTGCTTAAGTCTAAGCATCCGCTCATGCTTTTTGGATTTGTACCAAAATCCCTTTAAGGATAGGCAAACACTTATGTTTTACCTTCCACAGACTTAAGTACCGTTTTCACGGTTGCAGACTACATACTTGGAATTACTTCACGCTGTTCAGACTGGGAACAGCTTACTTTTTCACAATTTTCCATTTAATAAATGGAACTTGAGTGAATAATTCCTTACGGAATTTTTTTACTGCCAATACTTGGGCAATCTATAGAGTAGTTCTAATCGCACATTCTTGGACAATCATGGCCAAGTTTGATCAAGTCTGGTTGATCCTGGCGACAAAAATAAAGACTTAGTCTTTATCTTTTAAGATCTCTTAAACTATCTTAAGCTTCTTTGCTTACCTGCAGGATTTTTTGAGATCTTTCCCTCAACTTAAGTCCAAGCATTTTCTAATGCTTTTCAGATTCCAAAGCTAAGAATCAATGATATATCATTATGTTATATCACTTATTGGACTTACATACCAAAACTAGTGGTTAGGGATTTGCTGGGAACTACTTGCTATAAAAACTTCTCCAAGGGTCTGGCCGGTTCAGACAGATCTGAAATCGGACACCGTTTGGTCATCCGTGTGTATGACCAAAGATCTTGAGTTTAGACTTACTTTATTACAATTTTCAATCACTTCGTTCAAGAAATGAGTGCCTCTATCACTTACAAGCTCTATAGGTAGCCCATATCTCGTGAATACATTCTCAAACAAGAATTTGGCAGTTGTTTGAGCATCGTTCTTTGTCGTAGCCTTTACCTCTACCCACTTGGTGAGATAATCTGTCGCAACAATGATGTATTCCGCATGAGAACCCTTAGCTGGGGGATTAATAGGACCTACGAAGTCTATTCCCCACCTAGAGAATGCACGTCCACCCATCATAGGTTTCAGTGGCATCTCATCTTTGCGTATGGGATACTGAGTCCTCTGACAGACATCACACCGTTTCACATAGGTATGTGCATCCATGTGAAGGGTAGGCCACCAGAAGCCCGCAAATAGTATAGCCTTGATCACCCGATCCGGTCCAAAGTGTCCTCCTGCTACGCCTTGGTGAGCAGTTTCTAAGATCTTAAGATACTCACTTTCATGGACACACAGTCTCAGGTAACCATCCTTACCGCGCTTGTATAGATTATCACCAACGAGTGAATAATCCTGGGCTTCTTGTTCCAAACTCCTTTTTCTAGCTAGAGTCATGTCTGGAGGGAATGTGTTTGTCCTTAGGAATGATACTAGTGGTTCGCTCCAATCTGGCACAATGGATACTTGATAGAGAGTGGCATGTTCCACTGGTGGTTTAGTGCAACAGATTGGGCATTCCTTACACAACTTTTGGACATCAGCTTCCATAGTTGGCCAATGTACTCCGAGTCTCTTGAGGGTCTGTAAAGTTCGCTGCTTTGAGTAGTGTTGCTCTAACGCACCTACATGTGCTATTTGCAACCATTTAGCGTATTCATCCTCTTCTACGCAACAAGCCAAGATCCCTTGATCTGTGTGCTTGTACATGCTTCCTGCCATGATGTGGTACTTTTGGGCTTTTACGATCTCTCTATTCCGTGTGTTCACCACTGGATGATTAGGCCCGTATGTCAATACTGGTACTATTGGCTTAGCCCACTGCGGCACCACTTCCAAATTAAACAAGTAAGCATCAGGAAGGTCATCTGATACTCCTTGTGGGGCTTCTCCCGATGTAAGCCTAGAAAGATGATCAGCTCTCAAATGGGTCCTCCCTTTTCTTACCACAACCTCAAAGTCATATTCCATGAGCAAGAGAAACCATCTTACTAATCTTCATGTATTGCATGGCTTGTTTACAAGATATAACAATGCCTGATGATCAGTAAAAAATTTAAACTTATTTGCAAGCAAATAGTGTCTAAATTTCTTGACTGCATATACCATGCCTAATCCTTCGCGCTCTGTAGTGGTGTAATTCCGTTCAGCCGCATTCAATTGTCTACTGGCATAGGCAATTGGAAGATCCATATTACCTTCACCAGTAGGTTGTGCAAGCACACATCCAATAGCATAATTGGATGCATCCACATGAACATGGAATGGCTTATTCCAATCTGGTGTGGTCAAGATTGGTGCTGAACATAATCTTCGTTTAAGCTCTTGGAAGGAATTCTCACATTCATCCGTCCACTCAAAGTTTGTCAGAAGTCCGTACATGGGCTTTGCAATGACAGCATACATGTGTATAAATCGTTGATAATAACCACAATGCCCCATGAAAGCTTGTACTTCCTTGACATTCTTTGGCCTAGGTAGCTCTGCTATGGCTCTCACTTTTTCTTCGTCGGTAGATATGCCATTCTTTGACACTATGTGTCCTAGAATCTTGCCTTGCCTGACCATAAAAACGCACTTTTCTGGGTTCAGGCAGACTTGGTATTCTCTACATTTGTCAAAGATTTGTCTGAGTTCAGGAATATGGGTTTGTCTAACATTGGAATGAGCACAAAGATCATCAACATAGACTTCTAAACTCTTCCTCAGGAACTCCTTAAACACATGGCACATCAGCCTCTGGAAGGTAGCTGGTGCATTGGTAAGCCCAAATGGCATTACTCTAAAAGCAAAAATGCCCCATTCTGTGGCAAATGCTGTCTTATGCTGATCCTCTGGAGCTATGGCTACTTGATTGTAGCCCGAAAATCCATCAAGGAAGCTGTACACTTCCTTGCCTGCCACTCTTTCTAAGAGATGTTCTGTGATGGGAAGCGGATAGTTATCTCGAATCGTGGCGGCATTAACCTTTTTCAAGTTAATGCACACACGCAGCTTGCCATTCTTCTTGGGCACCACCACGATGGGGGATACCCATTCGGTGTGCTCAATTTCATAGATAAATCCGGCTTCGACCAATCTATCTATCTCTTCCTTGATCTTAGCAGCGTAATTATCATTATATGTATAAGGCTTTTGCTTAGAGGGTTTGGCATCTGAGGTCATGGGGATAGTGTGTGAGCATATGTCAGGGTCAACACCTTTTAAGTCCTTGTAACTCCAAGCGAATACATCTCTGTATTCTCTTAGCAAGGCAATCAATTCGTGCTCTTCTTACGCTGTTAGGTCATGACCTATGTACGTACATCTCTCCTCTCCTTCTTCTAGGGCCACTACAATTTTCTTGGTAGTTTCTTTGTTATCATAGGCCTCTCCTGCTTGTGCCTCTCGTTTAGGCATTCTTATCATGACTCTCCTATCATCTATCTCATACTTCTTAAAATTTTCGGGGACCTCAAACAAAGATTCTTCCTCTTCTGGTGAGGCTTCTCTCTTCTTTCGTTTCTTCCCTTCTTCCTTCGGGCTCACATGTGTTGCTAATCTTACGTCATTTGTCAGCTCTCCATGCCTCTGGGTTTGAAATTCTACTTCATGGAAGTATTCTTCATCTGATGCAAATGGTGGGTCCATAATGATTGACTCTAGATCGGAATCACTTGCATCCTCAAATGCATCAGGGCTAGGTTCGCATTCTTCTAGAACTGCCTCTCCCATGATTGGCTCAATGGAGAAGACTGAAATATCATAGCCATCCTCATCACAGTGAGGTGTCCATTGTTCTTCGTTGATGGCTACGTCCATTGTTGCTAAGATTTCTGCCCAACCGTGAGGATCAAATTCTTCGTCTGGAAAAACTACAGGTGCATAGGCTGGGTCTTGGATTGATCTATGGGTTTCTTTCGCACCTACCTCTCTGGCTTTCTCTCTCTTCTCTTCTTCTACTGCTACCTTGCACATCCATAAGTGAGTATCTTCATGCATCCATGAGGATCCAGATTCTATGGAATGCACAGATTCCGTATCATCTTTGGCTCTATGGATGGGATTCCATTGGATAGGAGGGACATCTCTGTGAGAAAAATCCTTGAGATTGACTTTGGTTGTAACACCCAAGTGTTGCAGATACAAAGAATTGGTTCCCCAATCCTGTACCACTTGCAACTGTCGCATAAATGGTCTTCCCAAAATCATCTCATAGGCATGATTTTTACTGAAGTCACATATAGCAAAACTATGCTCAAACTCGACACCACAAGTGGTGAGAGTTATTCCTTCGAGCAATCCTAGGGGTCTCTCAATATGACCATCGGCCATCTGCAATTTCATTCTCGTTGGCCTGAGTGCCGGCTTGCCCCAACGCTTCCAAAGGGAAGTGGTGGCAATTGCAACTCCTGCACCTGAGTCCAAAATTGCCTTAGTGGTGTAGTCCTGGTAGGTAATGGGAAGATAGGTGTTCCCTTCTTCACCTTCACACATATCTCTTATCTTGTCCAAGGGAATTTCTGGCACTGTCCTATGGGATCCTACCCGGGAACGAGGTTTTGCAACTTCAGTTACTCGACTGGCTACATATTTTCGCGCTTCTGGTCTATCCTTAGGCAGTTCTTTCAAAGTGGGATCGCGCTGCACCTTGGTGTTCTTTACTACCTCCGTGTTCCTTGATATGACTGAGTCATCGTTCCTTACCATGACTGTGGGTGCTCTCATACATGTGGACTTTGCTTCCCATGGGCCTGTGAAGTGGGGTAGCTCTTGTATGGAATTAGACTCAAAGTCCAATCTCTCGTGAGACTGAGCACTCTCATGTTCCCCGTAAATAGATGGGATGTCTTGTGGGAATTGATCATGTGCATCATCCACAAGTTCAAAAGGAGGGGCGACCTCGCTTTCGTTATCCCATTTGTCTTCTTGAATCTCTCGTAGGAAGTCTGGTGCAAACCGATTCATAGAAGGTGAAGTGTCCGGCTCCGTAGAATTGGGCACGTAAGCAACCTGGGAAGGAGGGCTTATTCTATCGTTGGCTCTCTCCTCGTTCCCATAGATGGCTGGAGCACAAGCTTCTTGGGGAGGATTACTTATGCTATTACTTTTCCGAACAGGCTCATACGCTCTCTGGGAAGGAATGTGGGCCACCTGTGGAGGTACGTAAGCTTTCGAGGGAGGCTCCTGTGACTTTTGGGGGGGAAGATGAGCTTCTTGAGGAGGCACATGGGCTTCCTGAAGGTGTTGGCTTATCCGTTCCCTTGCCCTTTCCTTTCTTTGAGGGGTAGGTTCCTTTTCTGACTGTGCAATTAGCCTCTCCATTCTTTCTAAGGAGGGGAAGTTGTCTGGTTTAGTGGAATTGGTCACATACACTTCCGATGGGGAATGATTCATGTTTTTGCTTGCTTTATCTTTTTCTTGATTTTTTTCTTCCTTGGCAGATCTTGCAATTATTTCCTCTAACTTCTCTAGGAATCCATCCAAGTGTAATTGCGTTTTGGCTGAGCCCGAGTAATTGAAAAGGCGACTGGCTTCAAACATAGTCTGAGCCAATGTGACCATTTTCGCGCACAGTTTGGTTCTTTCTATCTCTAGGTCAGCTCTAGGATAGCACTTGTCATGATCCGTGATGTTTGGCCCTTCTTGGATTCTGGCCTGATATGCTTTGAGCATCATGTCTATGTCTTCAGGAGTGGGATCAGCTAATACTGATCCTACCCTAGGGGGTGGTGGAATCATATGACGTGGGTTGGGAGGTGGCGGTTCGGATGGAGATGGGAGTGGTGGAGGCGGGGTAGTGTGAAAGGGGGTTTGAGAGGTGATTTCAGTTATCCTAGCTTTGGTTTCTCTTATGCTTTCCTCAAGTTCACTCATCTTTCTAGCCCATTGTCTTTTCATTCTTTCCCGACTATCTTTCCATGCTCTAGTCCTTCTCTTTGTTACACTCTCGGTTTCACTAGCCTCTGAGTTCTTATCCTGGTTTGTCCCTTGATTCTGCTGCAAGGCTTGAGCTCGAGTGACTACCTGTACGGGAGCAGTGGAAGTGACACTTCCTGTGGAATCTACCACTAACCCAATAACGTTGATCGGAGTGATTTTTGGCATATTACTAGGATTCTTAGGGCAATCTCGTAAGAGATGTTCTTTTCCACAATCTTGGCAAAAACCTTGGATTGTCATTGACTGGGGTTGTGTAGGTGGAGGTAAGGGACAATCACGAATGAGGTGATCTCCTTGACACCGGTAGCATGGACCTCTAGGGAATGGTGGTCGTACCTGCCTAGGTTGAGGCCTGGGGTTGGGGTTTGCATACATGACGTTCGTGTAATCTGACTCCCAACTAGGTTCACTTGGTTCTTCACTATAGTAAGACTCACCATGTTCTGGAGACTGCATGCAGTAAGCCTGGGGACTATCGACATGTGTAGAATCAAAGCTATGGTCACTTGGGTCACTTTCTGAGATCAGTGGGGTTACTGGTACTATGGCCCTATTCAGGTTTTCTTCTGCAACAGCATACTTTACTGGAATCGCGTTAGCGGGGTTTGGGGGCTGTTGTGCTAGCACAGGTTGGGGTCTCTGTTGGGCCTGATATTGTGGTTGGTAGGTTTGTTGGGGTCTAGCATATTGTGGTGGTGGATTTTGGTTCTGGTATCTGCCTTGTTGGTAAGGTTGCGGATAGGGTTGCCTAACTGCCTGCTTGTTGTATGGGCAATCTTGTGCGGTGTGATTAGTGTATCTCCGTTCTATGGTGCAGTACTGGCTACTAGGGTTTACTTGGGGTTGAGCCATAATAGGGCAGACATTCGCCATATGGTCACCACCGCATGTATAGCATCTTTTCACAGGGGCAAACCTTGGGATTTGTTTGCTAGTTACTCCTAATTTCTGAGCTACTTTTTCGGCAAGTTCCTCAATTGATGTGGACTGCGTGGAAGAGTGACTAGATGCACTATCTGAATCTTTGTAGATTTTGGAAAGCTCTAGTTCTTCCCCTAGGTTATCTTCAATGTCAATGCACATGCGTACACACTCTTCTATAGTCCTAGGGTCCTTCAGATACACGTAGGACCTCAATTTCGTACTCAGCAATCCATCCAGGAATAAGGCTACTTGTTTAGCAGATGTGGGTAGTTCCGAAATAGGGCACCTTTCAAGATATTGTCTAAATCTTCTTCCGGCCAATCTGACAGTCTCTTGGGGGGTCTGTTTGAAACTGTGAATCAATGAGGAGGTATTGTGCCTTATGCCGCTCTTAGAGAACTCTACAATGAATGCCTCTAGGAGTTGGTCTATGCTCCTGAACTGACGCTCATCTAATGGCTGAAACCATGTAAGTGCTGTGTTCCTAAGGGTTAGACCGAAGGCATTGTACTGCGTGAACAGATCTTCCACTTGTTCAGCTCTCAAGACTTGCTTGAACTCCGCCACATGATCATAGGGATCTCCTGTGCCGTCAAAGTAATTCTTCATGGACTTAACTAGCTGGGTGGGTCTCAAAGTTCTTGTGTGCTCTCTAGGCCTCGGCAGAGGGAATCCATCTACATTTCTTTGGTTCCTGTGGGCTCTAAGTATCTCAGGTTCTACCCTATTCGTCTCCGTTCTCGTTCTTTCTCTGCCCACTGGGTTGGCAAAACTTACTTCTGGTCTATCTCTACTTCTGTCTCTTTGCATACCATGAGCTTGGGAAGTTCCAGCCCCAGGGTGACCATAGGATACATTTGATCTTGGTTGAGGGAAAATAAATTCACCCTTCCAAGTGTAGGCATGCCTATCATTTTCTGTCACCACAAAGATCCGTTCCGAAGTGTGATCTAAGTAGGTCACTCTACCTGGGCTATCTGGATCCTTAAATTCATAGATCATGATATTTCCTATATCAGCTGGCTGATTGGATTTATATCTCCAAAAGGCCTCATCAGTTTCCCAATTGAGGAGCAACTCTATGCTCTTGTTGTCTTGGGGAACCCACTCAGGTGTGATAATCCTAGTGAGAACAGATTTGCCTCGAGGGGTTCTAGGTTCCGCACCCATGTTCCCTTGTTCCAGGTCACCTAAGTCCGCTTCTGAGATTACATTCCCAAAGTCATCTGTCCTATCCGGGTGACTAGTGACTACATATATAGTTCCTTCCTTGTCCAGGTATGCACCGTTTTCAAACTTGACAGCTGGGTGCTCTAGTCCTATGGATTGGTCAGGGTTTTTAATCTGGACCACGGATCTTCCGAGGCCGTCCTCATAGATGCTAGCACCTAGCCGGTTGGTCCTCAGATATTCCAGCTGTGTTTTGTAAGGGCCTTCTACCCTGTACAAATAAGGCACTCCTGAACTTCCCGTAGGTCTGTCCATGCCCTGAGACATCTCTGACTCACTGGTCTCAGAGCTAGGGTAGTATGAGTGGTGGCTCAACTGCTGGGCCCAAGACCTAGCAGTGTGGTTGACACTAGCCTCTGAAGACCTAAGGCTTTGTCTCTCTCTTGCTAGGTGTCGTCCTGATCGAAGGTTCATATGCCTAACTGATTAGCCCAAATTTTTTTTCCAGAGTACAACCTCGTTGCCGATCAATTGGTACCAGTCACTTGATTCTTTTTAGTTAATTATTGTGTTTATGGTCTTGTCTAATATCACGTCGTCAGGAACACTTGAATGTTTTTCGTACTTTAGGTTGATCGTTCCACGTTAGGTTCTTTTCCTTTAGGTTATTGACAGTACAGAGATTATGTTTTTAACTTGAACTTGAGTTTTTTAGGTAGTCTTCACTTGATAACTGCCTACCGTCGCCCTGGCTTACTCCTATCACTAGTCGTTCTTAGCTTGAGCTAGGAAATGACAGAGGGAGTTGAGAATATTCCAACCTTACTTGTTGATCCCTTGCTTTATGGTGCTCAAGAACCCGGTTCTCAAGCTTGCAAAGAAACCTTGCTTTGTACGCTCTCAGTTGCTCTCAATGGACCTATAAAAGTCCCACGGTTAGCTCAATGCTTATATTCAAAGGACAAAACCAACCACTTTCATTCATGTGACACAAACACACAGTTGCATTGTGACCTTTAGGAAAATAATTCTAAAGACCCCTGACTTTGATCCCCCTGGGTATGGTCAACTTCAAAATACCCTCTCTGAAAATCAACGCATTATCTTTATAAAAAACAGTTGAGGGCGTGTAGTATATGCCACGAGCTTTCCAACAAGCCCAAGAGCTCAAGAATTGGATTTCGTATGAAAAAGTTATGACTGTTCAGGGTTTAGGGAGTTAAATCAGGATTCAATACAAGCTAACAGTCAAACAGGAATACTCGAGTAGCTTGTGGCACGGCCTAGCGATGCAATACTACACCCTAGTGTTTGTCCCACACTTAGTCAAAATTTAGACCAATAATTTTGCCTTGAAAATTTGACCTAATTTGCCCTTCTAACGCGTTCGCAAAGTCTGTCGGTCGCGATTGACAGGTCAGTCGCGATCGACGTGTCGATCGCGATTGACAGGTCCGTCGTGGCTGTCAGTCGCGACTGACTGGTCAGTCGCGATTGACAGGGGTTACGAAAAGTCAATCAGTCGTGGTCAAAGGGTCGTTGACTCTGTCGGTCGCGATTGATGGGTCGATCGCGATTGACAGGTCGGTCGTGAGGGTCGGTCGATCGTGGTCAAACAATCGTTGACTGTGTCGATCGCGATTGACAGAGCCGTCGTGGTCTGTCCGTCGTGGTCAAACAGTCGTTGACTGTGTCGGTCGCGATTGATGAGTCGATCGCGATTGATGACTCGATCGCAATTGACACGTGTCACGCGTATGGTCAGTCGGTCGTGGTCAATCGGTCGTTGACTCTGTCGGTCGCGATTGACAGAGCCGTCGTGGGCTGTCGGTCGCGATTGACGTGTCGATCGCGATTGAGAGGTCTGTCCGTCGTGGTTTGTCGATCGCGATTGACAGGTCTGTCCGTCGTGGTTTGTCGATCACGATTGACAGAGCGATCGCGATTGACAGAAATCTGTGGAATTTCAAAAAACTAAACACATTTTTGGGAAGCTCTAGGCCTGTAGGTCATGGATATGCACTTTGTTTAGCAATTAGAGCAATTTTTCTGTCGGTCGCGATTGACAGAGCTCGGCGACACACAGACAGTTACTCAGATTTCCGTACCTGCGCAGAGTGCTGGGGACGATGATGCGGCCTGTACCTGCAGAATGCTCACAAAACATGCAAAAAACAGCACATGCAAATTCGCTCTCTCGCTCTCTCTCACAAGTGCAATGAGGGAAATGAGGTGGAGATGGGGATATAGTCAAAAAACTGAAATTTTCGCGATGATGGAGGTGGAGGCGGGAGATGGTGATGATGATGATGGAAATGAAGATGGTAAAGAAAGTAAAAGAAAATCGATGAGAGTGAAGAGAATACCTACAACTCCAACGCGTCAACTCTACGTCTTACCATCACACGCTCGTCCTCAAAGCTCGATCCCCGGCAACGGCGCCAAAATTTGGTGTAGCTCAGTGATGAGTAGCACCTCCTTTAATGTCAATCCGGGAAGACGTGAGGATGGTATGAAGACCTCGAGCAAGTGGCGGCACAAGTGCGTGAGTGAGAAGCACACAAGCATGCACACACATACACACACACGCGCACACACGGCAAGACAAAGAGGGAGAATCAATGGAGTTCTTTAGATTACTTTCAAAAGCTCTTACAAGTTTGTTTCAATTACAATCTAACCTCAAAAATGAGCTCTCTAGCTCTTTTTATAGTTTTTGACTAGGTTTTGGCCCTGTCCAGACCTAGTGTCCGGCCTAGTTAAAAATTAGGTTCCAGGGCTTATTTGGGGGCTCAAACGAGATCTAAAAATTACGAAAATTGGTACGCAACTACTTCTAAGGCTCCTCAAGCTCAAGGACTCCTCGGCTTGCACAAAATGGAGCTAGAAAAATGTGAAATGATATTTACAATGATTGTTAGTGATAAAAATCACTGTTGTTGTAGGGATTTCTTCTAGTGATCTGCCATACATATCTTCGAGCTCCCTACTTGCTCTTCCTCCCTGCATGTCCATCTCTTGCTCTGCATTAGTGTCTTGAAAAAATATTGGCCTACTTGCCAGATCTTCTTTGACTGCCCTGTTTGCTTGTGTTGTCCCTTCGCTCTGACTCCCTTCTTTGACTTTCACATCTTGTAAGTCCTGGTGTACCAAGGCTACTGCCAACAGACAGTGATCCAAGTGACCATAGTTTTGACTCCACACATATTGATAGCCCACAGGCTTACTACATGCAGTCACCCGAGCATAACGAGTCATACTATTATGAGGACCCAAGTGAAAATAGTGGGGAACCTGAGTATGCTAATGTCATGTACACAAACCCCAACTCTAGACCTCAACCTAGGCAGGTAAGAACCCCATTTCCTAGAGGACCATGCTTCAGATGTCAGGGAGATCACCTTATACGTGATTGTCCACTGCCTGCCCCTACACAACCTCAACCAGTAACCATTCAGGGTTTCTGTCAAGACTGCAGGAAAGAACATCTCCTACGAGATTGCCCAAAGAACCCTAATAACATGCCTAAAATCACTCCTATCAATGTTGTTGGGTTAGTTGTAGACTCCACAGGGAGTGTGACTTCCACTGCACCTGTGCAGGTGATCACAAGAGCCCAGGCACTTCAACAACGCCAAGGTGCTGGTTAGGAAAAGAGCCCCGAGGTGAGTGAAACAGAGAGCATAACCAAAAAGAGGACTAGAGCCTGGAAGGATAGTCGTGAAAGAATGAAGAGGCAATGGGCAAAAAAGATAAACGAACTTGAAGAAAGCTTGAGAGAAACCAAGGCAAAAATCATAGAGATCACATCTCAACCGCACTCTCACACATTCCCACCGCTACCATCCCCATCACCCTCCATTCCTCCACCCTCTAATACACCCCACGTAACCCACCCACCACCCCGAGTAGGATCAGTATTAGCGGATCCCACTCCTGAAGGCTTGGACATGATGTTCAAGGCCTACCAGGCTCGACTTCAAGAAGGGCCAACAGCTGCAAACCTAGACAAGAGTTACCCTAGAGCAGATTTAGAGATTGAACGGATGAAAATGTGCATGAAAATGGTAGAACAAGCTCAAGCTATACTTGAGACTAGTCAAAAGTTCAATCAGACAAACTCTGTCAAGCCGGATTTGCATTTCCAAGGCTTACTAGAAAGATTAGAGCAGTTGGTAAATAAATCACAAGTTTCTTTACCTCCACAGGCTCAACCAGTTGTTGAAAGAGGAAGATCACCACCAATGGGAGCTTATGTTCCTAATTCCACGGATGCTGGAATACCTCCTTCAATTCAACAGTACTCTCAAGAGTTCTTGTGGGAAATACAAGAAGAGAAATGGGCCAAGGAGAAGGGTAATTCCCCTCCTATTCCTGAGATTGATGATCTTCATGATCAATTTCCCCAAGACATTCCGTCTATCTATGGAGATCAAACAGAGCAACAAGAGGATGAGAGATTAGATTTTGAATCTTATTCTTTACAAGAGTTGCCTCATTTCACAGGCCCATGAGAATCTGAATCTCTCCAGATCAGAGCTCCCACAATATTGGTAAGAAATGAAGACTCAGTGATTCCAAGAAACATTGATGTTGTGAAGAACACTAAGGTTCAATGTCATCTCACTGTGGAAGAGCTGCTCAAAGCCAAACCGGAGCTCTGGAATCATATGAAGAATCAGGTTCCAGAACTTGATTCCAATATGCCAAAAGTAGGCCCTAAGCAGAAAGTACCAGAGATACCTCTCGACAAGATAGGAGACATGAGCGAAGGTGAAGAAGGTAACACTTATCTTCCGATCACCTATCAAGGTTACACAACCAAAGCAATTGTGGATTCGGGTGCTGGTGTTGCTATTGCGACCACCTCCTTGTGGAAGCGATGGGGCAAACCCACCTTAAGAGCAACAAGAATGAAACTTCAAATGGCAGATGGTCATTTTGAAAGACCTCTAGGATTGCTTGAAGGGATAACTCTAACCACTTGTGGTGTAGAGTTTGAACATACATTTGCTATATGTGACTTTGAGAAAAATAAGGTCTACGAGATGATCCTAGGAAGACCCTTCCTACGACAATTGCAAATAGTACAGGATTGGGGAACCAACTCCTTGTACTTACAGCACTTAGGGGTCACCACCAAGGTCAATCTGAAGGATTACACCTTCAGAGATGTACCACCTCTACAGTGGAATCCTATCCACAAAGCGAAAGAAGATTCTATCTCCGTGCATTCTGGAAGTTCACCTGATCCATCATGGCTGCATGAAGATACTCACTTGTGGATGTGCAAGGTCGCAGAGGAAGAGGAAAAGCGCCTAAAAGCGAGAGAAGAAGGAACTCCCCCAGGAGATAGACCAATAAAAGACCCAGCCTATACACCGATGATATTTCCAGATGAGGAATTTGAGCCTCATGGTTGGGCAGAAATCTTAGCTACCATGGACATTGCAGTCAATGAAGAACAATGGACACCTCATTGTGATGAGGAGGGTTATGATATTGCAGTGTTCATGTGTCAGCTCCTGTTGGAAGAGTGTGATCCTAGTGAGTTCATAGAAGAAGAGGAGAATGACGATGATCTCGAATCCATTGTGATGGATACTTACTTTGACTCAGAGGAACACTACTTAGAAGACATAGGAGTGTTAACCCAAAAAGAAGAAGAACCCCTTGCGAGTATTAAAACGATAAATTCAAAGAAAGGAAGTGAAGGAGGTCAAAAGAAAAAGAAAAGAAAAGCAGTGAAACAAGAGGAGGAAGAATCATTGTTTGAAGTACCACAAAATTTCAAGAAATATGAAGTGGAAGACCGAAAAATTTTGGTACGAATGCCTAAGAGAGAGGCCATTATAGGAGAAGCATATGACAATAAAGAAAAGAACAAAAACATTGTAGTGACCATTGAAGGGAACGAAGAGCGATGTACGTACATAGGAGACGACCTAAGTGCAAAAGAAGAATTAGAGCTTGTAGCTCTATTAAGGGAATATAGGGATGTGTTCGCATGGCACTATAGAGACTTGAAAGGAGTAGATCCAGAGATTTGCTCTCATACGATTCCGATGACCGCTGATGCCAAGCCCACCAAACAAAAGCCCTACACATATAATGACAATTATGCAGCCAAAATAAAAGAGGAAATTGACAGGCTGATTGAAGCTGGATTCATCTATGAGATCGAGCACACTGAATGGGTGTCCCCCATTGTAGTGGTGCCCAAGAAGAATGGGAAATTGCAAGTGTGCATTAACCTTAAAAAAGTTAATGCCGCTACGATTAGAGATAGTTATCCACTTCCAATCACCGATCATCTATTGGAGCGTGTGGCAGGCAGGGAAGTTTATAGCTTCCTTGATGGATTTTCAGGTTACAACCAAGTAGCCATTGCCCCCGAAGATCAACACAAAACGGCCTTTGCCACAGAATGGGGAATCTTTGCATTTCGTGTGATGCCATTTGGGCTCACCAATGCACCTGCAACATTCCAAAGGCTCATGTGTCATGTCTTCAAAGAGTTCTTGCGAAAGAGCTTAGAAGTATATGTGGATGATTTATGCGCTCATTCCCAAGAAAGAAGTTACCACATCCCTGAGCTCAGGCAAATCTTCAACAAGTGTAGAGATTATCGAGTGTGTTTGAACCCAGAGAAGTGTGTGTTCATGGTACGACAAGGTAAGATCCTAGGTCACATTGTTTCTAAGAATGGAATTTCAACAGATGAAGACAAAGTAAGAGCAATAGCAGAGCTGCCCAGGCCAAGGAATGTTAAAGAGGTACAAGCCTTTATGGGCCATTGTGGATATTACCGTAGGTTTATCCATATGTATGCCATCATAGCTAAACCTCTTTATAGGTTGTTAACAAATTTTGAGTGGAACGAGGAATGCGAGAATTCTTTCAACGAGCTGAAAAGACGTTTGTGCACAGCACCAATATTGACTACTCCGGATTGGAGCAAACCCTTCCATGTCCATGTAGATGCCTCCAATCATGCAATAGGATGTGTGCTAGCACAACCCACAGGTGAAGGAAACCTAGATTTGCCGATAGCATATGCTAGTAGGCAATTAAATGCAGCTGAGCGAAATTATACCACAACGGAGAGGGAAGGCTTAGGTATGGTATATGCTGTGAAGAAGTTTAGACACTATCTATTGGCCAATAAGTTCAAGTTTTTCACTGATCATCAAGCTTTACTATATTTGGTCAATAAACCTTGCAATACAGGCCATTTAGTAAGATGGTTCCTCTTACTAATGGAATACGACTTTGAAGTTGTTGTCAGGAAAGGTAGAACCCATCTTAGGGCAGACCATCTTTCTCGCATCACTTCAGGAGAGCCACCGCAAGGAGTGTTTGATGAATTGCCCGATGCTTATTTGTTCAATTTAGAAGTTGTTCGTAAATGGGCAAATAAGTTGGTACCAGTCCTAACCTTCGGGCCTGCAAATAAAAATGTTAAAACAAGCAAAGAGGAAATTGTAAAATCACTAAAGTATCAAATATTGGCCGGAAGTATGTACAAGCAAGATACCGAGGGCGTATTAGCTTGTTGTGTCGAGGATGATGAACATGCTAGTTGGTTGCAACAAGCCCATGAGGGACTGCTAGGAAATCACTACCCTAAACAACGAACATTGCAGAATCTAAAACGTTTAGGAGTGTATTGGCCTAGCATGGACAAAGAAATACAAGAGTGGATCCACAATTGTCCAGTGTGCCAGAAGAGACCCCCAGTGGAACATGCCACTCTTTATCACGTGTCATTAATCCCAGATTGGAGTGCTCCATTGGTCGAGTTCATGAGATCGGGAACATTACCCAATCAGGCTAGTCTTGCAAGAAAACGGAGCATGGAGCAAGAGGCTCAAGACTATGCCTTAGTAGGAGACAACCTATATCGAAGAGGCAAGGATGGTTACCTAAGACTGTGCATCCATGAATCAGACTATTTGAAAGTCTTAGAAACTGCACACAGCAGTGCTGCAGGTGGACACTTTGGGCCTGACAGAGTAATTAAGACCATTCTATTCTCAGGACTTTGGTGGCCCACTCTTCATATGGATGCACATACTTATGTGAAGAGTTGTGACACATGCCAACGTGCCCAATGTCCGATAAGAAAAGATGAAATGCCTTTAAGGCCAATGATGGGAGGACGTGCATTTTCGAAATGGGGTATAGACTTTGTAGGTCCCATCAACCCCCCAGCTAGAAACTCCCATGCAGAATATATTATTGTAGCCACAGATTACCTTACAAAGTGGGTGGAAGTAAAAGCCACGACAAAGAATGATGCTCAAACGACGGCTAAGTTCTTATTCGAAAATGTGTTCACTAGATATGGGTTACCAATAGAGTTGGTTAGTGATAGAGGTACGCACTTCTTGAATGAGGTCATTGAAAATCTCCTTCAAGAATTCATGGTGATACATAAGAAGTCTGCCCCCTATCACCCACAAGCTAACGGACAAGCCGAGAGCACGAATAAGATCCTATGTAACGTATTGACGAAACTTGTAAATAATAAACGCTCTGATTGGGACAAACAACTTCATCATGTTGTTTGGGCATACCGAGTTGCCTACAAAACGGTACTCAATGCCACCCCATTTCAGATGGTCTTCGGATAGAATGAGGTGCTACCATTAGATTTCCTAATTCTAGCTTTAAGGGTAGCACAAGAGCATGAGTGGAATGGACATGAGTTGTCCTCTAGGATCTTTGATCTAGAACGTTTAGGTGAGACGAGGTTACGAGCAGCAGCAGGCATCTATGCTGCAAAGAAACGGCAAAAGGCATACTTTGATGCCCATGTGAAGGATAAGGGCTTGAAAGCAGGAGATCTAGTTTTAATCTACACCTTGAAACAACATGCCAGAAAGTTAGAAAAGAGAGGCTACGGCCCTATGATCATCAATAGGATCTCCACGAGTGGAGCAGTACAACTATTCACTTTAGAGGGGGATGTGCTCCCAAACTATATTAGCGGATGCAGAGTCAAGCTGTATCAAGAACCCCTCACGGAGGAAATGCTAAGTCGACTCAATACTGCTAAGCAACATAAAGAGGAGGAAAAACGAATTCGAGAAGAAGCACAGGCAGAGGCCTTAGAGCGTATCAGACGAATGAAGTTGAGGAGACAAGGGAGGGATCAGCCTATGACTGACACTCAAGAGTCTCCAGGCTATCACATGGCCATGTGTGAGACTGCAAGTGAACGTACCCATAAGATAGTGGACCGACGACCTTTTGTGACCCTAGAAATAGGACAAAGAGACAGCAGCACAAGCGTGAGAGCATTAATTGATTCAGGAGCAGCCACAAGTGCAGTTCGGCTTTCTTATTGCCAGCAGCTGCAATTGGAGGTAAAACCCCTAGAAGCATATCTGATAGGATTAGGAGGTGTTGAAACCCCTTGCATGGGAGAGGTGGATCTTCCCCTCTACATACAAGAGGTCCTCATGACAGCAAAAGTGCTAGTGTGTGAAGACGAGGATCTGACCGAAGCTCTTGTCTTAGGCCAAGACTGGATCTATGATCACGCAGTCAACCTAAACCTAAGAAGTGGACTTCTTCAGGCTTGGGTAGGCCAAAGCCGTCTCACGATTGAATTAGAAAATCAAGCACTCAAACCAATAGAACAGACATCAACTCCTGGTCCCTCCAGGAACCCACATGAAGATAACAATGTTGTTCTGGTACAAACTTCTATGGTGCAGAGGATTCTCAATCTTACTGAAGGTACAGGAGCCAATAAGGAGTTCCTAACTGATCTGAAGAAGATTCTAGACGAGAAGACTGAACATCACTCGACACGAAGGAGGCTGCCGACCAAGAGGCAGGAGCACCAACCCATGCAACATGGAGCATCTCGTGGCGCAAAGCAGATCTAGATACGCAGGGATGAAAAACCCACAACCCTAATAGCAGACTCTCAAGGAGACAAGAAACGAGCCTCACCATCAAGGAACAAAGTGAAGAAGCCCCCTAGGATAACCCCTAGACATACCATTTCTATTTGGGTTCCTAAGCGGTCAATGAAGGCCATCCCTAATGCTAGACAGATATGGGTGCCCAAGGCCTGCTTACAAGCCCAAATTACTTCACCTTCAGGCACTAGGATGAAGCAACTTTCACAAGCACTCATGGCCAACAACTCAGAAAACGAAAAGATACCTACATCTCTCACTGTCTCCACTCCCATCAACCCTAGGAATGTCTGGAAATGGGTACCAAAAAGGTCCCAAATACATCACACTCTCATCCAGAAATCTTCACCTGTCTTTATATCTAAGAGCTACGACTCCTCTATCAAAGTTTGGAGAATTAAACTGTGTATTAAACCCCCTGACCCCATTCTGTAAATCCATCCACTCTAACACAGGAGCATTCTGAGCCCATTGCATAACCAAAGTATGCATCTAGGATGACACTGACCTCTAATCAACACTCACACCTATCACAAACACTTCACCACTAACCACTGACCTCCGGAATTGTCATGTTAGTATTGTGAAGGGAACACCATTACATCTTGTTTCCTATGCAACACTAATGTGCCTTTCTTCTTCCAGCAGATAAGCAACCTACTCTCATGGCAACCACGGCAGGCACAAGCTCTCAGGCAGGCTCTGGTGCTCTAATCAATTGGGATGCCATGCCGGTGGAGGCCCCACCAACAGCTCGGCCTGAAGAGTTCGTGAATGTGCGCAGAATTCCTATTCCAGATCCACCAAATGGCCTAACCGAAAGAGTAAAGGGGCATTCTCACTGGTTCAATGAGATGCCAGGAGATTTGGGAGACGCGGATCATATCTGGGAATCCAAGGTGGAATGTGGAGGAGTATGGTGGACCTTCCAGTTCTTCTCTCGAGAATTCGAAGCATTGCAAAATGCAGCTCCACTTCAAGATATCTGGCAAAAAGCAGGATTACAAACATATTTTAGTGCAGCTCTGCCTAAACCCAATTTCCTCAGGTGCTACTACCTAATTGCCACGTTGAAGCCGACAGGGGATAAAGATCATTCAGGCACATTCTGGGTGCCCTCCTTGTCAAATCTGGAGGAAATGAGGAAGTTCGAATTGAATGTTACTTTAATCAGGGAAGCACTCCAGATGTATGGCACTCATGTACCTTCTGACCACGACCCCTTGATACCTGAGTCGATGAAAAGCAATAGAATCAAGAAGCTAAAAGAGATGTGCGCCCTCACCCCCAACATCGCCATACCTTTGCGGATGTGCCTCCAACACTTCGCATTCCCAGCTCAGGACCGTTTCACCCAACCCCACAAGAAAATATGGTATGGGCTATATCTAGCAGAGACTGGAAGCTTGCCCATTAAGATGCATGTATGGATCTTGGACCAAGTGTATGAGGCAGGCAAGCGGGGAGTGAGAAAGCCTACTCTACATGGTTGTTGTGCGCTTACAAGAATTATCTATAGATGTCTTGCATATGATGTGCCAGTTGCCAGAGCCCTAAAGTATGCACAACTGGAGTTGTTCAAAGGGCGGAAGTCAGGGAGCCAGCCTGCAAAACGAATGCGTGGATCGCTCTCCCAGGTAACGATCCCTCAAGAAGCCACGACCGAAGCTTCTCCCCGACCAGAAGCTCAGGTCACACCTTTCACGATCCATCTTCAAGGAGTTCAAGCTGGGGAGGTGGTACAACCCGTTCCATCCGCCCCTCCACTACCTACCGATGCAGAGTTTGCATCTATGGCCACCTTCACAGAAGATCCAAACTTCGATTTTGAAAGATTCCTGTAGACAGTCCCCCTATCAGACAGTGAAGATTCCCCTGACAATGTTGATCCGGGTGCATCAGTCCAAAGAGAACAGCCACGGGGCGAGACGAGCAGAGTACATGGGGAAGAAGTGGCACAACATCCTCATGACCCAAACACACAAGTTCAGGAAGGTGCACAAAGAAATGACCCAGAAGACAGTGAAGAGGAGGCCCCTGCCTACACAGCACAACTCAGACGGCTGTACAAGACAATCAAGCAGGTACAGAGAAGACATAAGATGACAGAAGAGGCGAATAGAGCTCTAGTGAACTAGATGCTTCAAACCGAGAATGTCGACTCACACTTTGTGGAATCATTGAATATATTGGCAGAGACATGTGGGATCGGGGAAGCATTGAGGACAATGGTCTATCAGGAAAACCCGACCTATGATCAACGGAGGATTGATACACGGCCACGACGAGGGAAAATGATTCAAATGGAAGTCTCTACGGCCTTGCCTACTATCATTTCAGAGGATGTTCACATGACGAGCCCAAGTCCCACTGACGAACAAGATGTAATTACACAGGTACCATCTCCACCGCCACCTTCCATTCAACCCTCAGAACCCTTCTCCACTAGTCTTTCGGAACAACCGATATCCACCCATCATGAAACCATTGTACACACCTCTGTTGTTACATCCTTCCCTTTACCCACACCGGTCATCCTGCCACCGATCAAACCATAATAGGTCACCCTTCCTATCTCCCCGCCTTTGATGAACCCCACACCGGTCATCCTGCCACCGATCAAACCATAATAGGTCACCCTTCCTATCTCCCCGCCTTTGAACAACCACTTGCCACTAGCCAGACCTCATCCCATCCTTTTCCATTCACCCACACCCAAACCCTATCCACCACTTCCCTAGTAACCGCCTCATCCTCAACCCAAGTCACACAACCGTCATTCTGGACAAACCTTGTAAATATACTCCAACAGGTGGATAATTATAATAAAAAGTCCCTTTCCCAACCCCACTCCCCCACATTCACTGCCACCACTATCACACCACCCACCATCCCTGTATTCACACTTCACGAATCACACACTCTCACGTCCGATCCCATGGACATCTCACCATCTAGAGGATCACCCACCACCACTGTTATTCCAACATCACCACATGTCATTTCACTCACGTCACCACTTCCAAACACTGTAGGCACAACATCCACTTTTCCCTTTCCCATCTCCCGACCCCTTGCATCTTCCACCTTTACCCCTGCACCCCCTTCATTTAGTCATGCACTCAACACCATGCTCGAAGCTGCTGCCCAACTTAAACAGGAATACAGGTTACTAGAAGAAAACAATAAAGAACTCTGTACTTTGTCAGCCCACCTCCAGGCACGTGTCACTGCCCTGGAGTTATCTAATACGGAATTACAGCAGGAGGTGACTACCCTCCAACAATATCAAGTGGAGCTCGAGTCCACACATACAGAGAAGAGTAGGGCAACTGAAGAACAACTTAGAGATCAACTAGCCCGTAACGCTAGACTACAACGAAACATGGCTCTACTCCGACGCCATTTAGCGGCTGCTCAAGAAGAAAACAAAAGACTACAGCGACAAAATCAAGACAACCTCGAAGCAGCTATGGAAAATACTCCAGGGGCACCCATCGACCCTGCTAAATTCCAAGCCATCCCCTCAGAAAACATACAACAAATATTGGAAGCTTATGCCAATCTCTTGGAAGCACATGATCAGCTTGCTGACCAAGTCAAAGATCTACAGAAAGCCCAAGTGCCTACACAACACCAACGAGAACCTAAAGAGATGGCCAACGCTGCAACCTCACCGGAGCCGGAATTATCAGTAACCAATGAAGTACTTGAGCTACGGTAGTAGGTTGTAGAACTAAAACTTAAGTTGTTACAGTATGAACGACCTCCCTCTCCACCTGATCAAACCATAGAAGAAGAAACAGTAGTCATTCCAGTGGAGGAGACATTTGAAGATAATTATGAGCCTCAACCCCTTCTAGGAGGCAAAATTATGGAGGAAGGCCAGGATACATATGAGGAACCCCCGTCAGCATGGATGAAGCAGGTAGAAGAGATGGGTCACACTCACGAAGAGCGTGTTGCAACTCAGATGCTAGCCATGAAAGCCATAGAGGAGACCATACTCAAATCTGAATATTTCTCGAACTTGGCTCCTAGGCGGCTGATAACTAGCTCAGAGTTACAATACAAACCTTATTTTGTATTGTTGACAGACTACAATGCTGAGATCAAACGCATAACCAACAAGTACCCCTCTTTCGCAACACAATTTGAACCCGAGGACATCCCAGAGGCAGCCAAAAAAGGTGCCATATTCCAGCCCATATGGAGGCAAAAGTTACTGGAGACCTATCCGGAAATGTTACGAACATGGGACCATGCTCCCATGCATCTGAAATATAACCCATGCTTTGGCCCAGTACAAAGAAGAAGATCGTGGAAAGCATTCGCCATCAAGGTTCAGAACAACGCAAATTGTAAAGAATGGCTCAATTACCCCGCAATCGCACCCCCAACCGGCACACCTACAGTATCATACATGATAGCCACCATCAGACATTGGATGCCACGCCTCCACCCCATGCCGGATGTCGCCGCTCAAATGATGCTCAAAATTTTGGACATGATGCAAGTGGTCCTAAAGACCTTTCGAAATGTACGTAACATCCAGCCTTCAATCCCGTGCTTCATCAACGGTAATTATGATTTGCTATATGACATGAGCACGACCCCTAGCATTCGAGTAGCTTACGCATGGCATGCACGAATAAGATATCTCCCTGCCTGCTACAAGCAAACCTTTGATGATATGTTCACCACGGGGTTTTGGGAGTCACACTCCGAAGTGTTCGCACCACGCCCAACCCACTTGCTACATCTGTTTGCGTGTGAACAAACCATGCACTCAGAGCTCTACACCACACCACACCCTGATATGCCGGGTGCGGTCAATTGGGATGCCCTCCAGAGAGACTTGGTCCGGGGACTACGCATCAAGGAACAAGAAGTGGCAACCGACCTCCTGCAAGAATACATTGATCAAACAGTGGAGCAGAGGTCTGTCAGAGGCGACAGACGCTAGGGGGGGGAGAGTGTTGGCCGTATACGAGAAGAAGCAAGTACGAGCATACAAGCAGATCTAGCACTAAGGCAACCCTTTATTTTTTTCAAAACCACTACACCATTTAAAAGTGATTCTCATCACTAAAAACCCCTGTAAATACCATTTTCACCTTTTTGTAGCTCCATTTTGTACAAGCCGAGGAGTCCTCGAGCTTGAGGAGCCTTAGAAGTAGTTGCCTGCCAATTTTCACAATTTTTAGATCTCGTTTGAGCCCTCAAATAAGCCCTGGAACCTAATTTTTAACTAGGCCGGACACTAGGTCTAGACAGGGTCAAAGCTAGTCAAAAACTATAAATAGAGCTAGAGAGCTCATTTTTGGGGAGAGCTTCTTGTAGTTTGAGCTTGTATGAGAACTTTGTTGCAATAGAAGTGATTCCATTGTCTTACTCTCTTTGTTCTTGCTGTGTGTGCGCGTGTGTGTGTATGTGTGTGCATGTTAGTGTGCTTCTCACTCACGCACTTGTGCTTCCACTTGCTCGTGGTCTTCATACCATCCTCACGTCTTCCCGGATTGACATTAAAGGAGGTGCTTCTCATCACTGAGCTACAGCATGTGAAGGCACAAGTGTGTGAGAGAAAGCACACGCAAGCATGCACACACATACACACACACACACGCACAAGGTAAGATCAAAGAGAGGAACAATGGAAAGCTTCGATTGCAAAAAAGAGTTCTCTTACAAAAGCTCTATCCTCTAACAAGCTAACCTCAAAAATGAGCTCTCTAGCTCTTTTTATAGTTTTTTGACTAGTTTTGGCCCTGTCCACACCTAGTGTCCGGCCTAGTTAAAAATTAGGTTCCAAGGCTTATTTGAGGGCTCAAACGGAGTCTAAAAATTATGAAAATTGGTAGGATGATACTTCTAATGCTCCTCAAGCTTGAGGACTCCTCAGCTTGCACAAAATGGAGCTACAAAAATAGAAAATGGTATTTACAATGGTTTTAGTGATGGAAATCACTATTTTTGTAGGGAATTCTTCTGAAAAGTTGACATGTACTTCTTGGAGCTCCCTACTTGCTCCTTCTTCTTGTGTGTCCACCTCTTAGATGTGTTCCTATGCTTTTTCCTTGACCTTCAACTTCAACACTCCCCCCCCTCTCGAGTTTGTCGTCCCTGACAGACCCTTGTTGTAGTGGTTGTTCCATGTAGTGCTTGGGAGGTAGTATCCATTTTGTATGAACAAGAGCCGTCTATCTTCCAAGTTTGGCAGTGTTGGTTGTCCGGTCCTTCATTTGTCACTACACGCCTTTGCAAGTTGTAGTCCCTTGGTATGTGCTTCTTCCGTGGATTCCTGCATGAATGCGTATCAAGATTGAGTTAGAGCAACGGCTAGCTTCGAATTGCTTCCTAGGTATTGATGTTGCCCCAGGATGGTCTCTAGCGCTTCTAAAGATGATGTTCAGAGTAGTCATGCCAAGTACTCATAACCCATAGTGAATGATGGGTAAGTGTGTATGTGCATGGGTTGAAAAAAGTATGTGCCTTGTGCACGGCCTTGTAATGTAGCCCTACACATGCTTACTTGGAAAATGCATTGGAAGAAGTATGGTGCAAAAATTGCGGGTCTTGAGCTAAGTGCTCAAGGGTATGCTGACGAAGAGGTTTCCTAATCTATCATGGTTATGGTGTTGCCAGAGTAAAGATACTTACCGTGGTGAAGGGTTGATTGATGTCTATCTCTTCATGTTGTATACCTAGCATTTGTGATGGAACATTGTCGATGAATGTCCATGTTGCTGGTCCACCGAAATTTTTTTTGAGTGTCTGGTTCTGTCTTCTCTTTTCAAAGCAACGTTTGCCAAATACTGAGAATTGAATTTCTTTATATTCGTTGACAAACAACATTGGGTAACTACACCAAGATTAGTTTCACATATTCTCTTTAGTTCACCATAAGCAGGAGTCTGCTCATCTAGTATACAGACAAGGATTTTTGGGGTACCAAACAAACTCTTGCAAATATCTCCTTGGATGCTCTCATACATACAGTAGTTAAGCATCACTCAAGTTGTGGATCTTCAAGATCTTCACTCCCCCCATGGTAAGGGGAAACCATAGGTGTGGATGCCATGTTCATGCTAAGTTCTTGACATCCACCAGATAAGGCAGCAATTACATCATCTGCTAGTCGAGACACACTTCTATCCAAACTGATAAATGCCCAGTAATCGATGGTTCAATCTTCAACTAAGCATGACTCATTCATGTTCCATGAGCAAAACTTGGGAACAAGTTCTTTCCCTCTCTTTTTTTTTTTTTAAATTTGTTTTTTGGAGGAATGTCACAAAACGAGAAGGCAAAGTTTAGTATCAAAAAGTGGTTTACATGTGTCAATGTGCTCTAGTGCATGGGACTCTCAGTTGTGTCTATGCACGGCCATGTAATGTGGCCCTATATAATGCATACTTTAGAAATGCATGACCTGAATGGTGCAAAAGACAAGGTTGTGCAAGGAGCACATGGTTGTCGCTCGTCGAGGCCTGATGTCACTTGCAGATGTTGGTGTCATCTTTGTTGGAGGTATCCATTGGATCTCGAGATGACCACTGATTCTTCCTCTTTATAGGGATCCATTTTAGAACAGCATTTGGCACTATAGAGATTACTTTAGGCGTCTTCCTCTTTGGATGCGTTCTAAACTGTGGTATCCAGTGTGGTTGGCGCTTTGGTTCGGTGGAGGCTACTTGTACTTTTGGCTTCCAAACCCATATCCTTTTTGCATGTCTTCCTACTAATGATGAAGAGCTGATTTGATCTTCCTTTGGTCTCTGTACGTGGTTCTTACCCTTTTCTCTTTTTGGCTTCTTTGTTGAGTCCTTTCGCATGTGGGAGAACAAAGGTTGTTGTGGATGTAGTAGCTTCTTAGGTACCCACATCTGTAATTGTCATTGTTGAGCTGCAGCTAACTTCTTAGGCACCCAAACTTGTTGGATACCTTGTGATTGAGCTTGTCCGAGCTGCTTCCTTCGTCTTCTGGCCTGGTTGGCTTGCCTGGATGGGCTTTGTGGGGACAAGGCTGGTGGTTGCTCTCCTTTGCGTACCCATATTTGCTTCATACTCGGAACTACTTTCTTATTGAATGGTGTCTTTCTATTTGATGTAGCAGTTGTCGTGAACGGTTGTGTTTGCTTGTGTGGTGGACTCACTAGTGTGGCTACTTGATTCTTTGGAGAAGAAGAAAGATCCACCCGCCTTCGAACCTGTTCTTCCACAATTGACTCCTTCTGCATCATAGAGCTTTTGACACATACAACATCTTCTTCCATATGATTAGTCTTAGAAGAGCTAAGAGAGTGTGTGGTACCATGATCCGGGAGCATGCAGTTCTCTAATTCTAATGTAATGCATTGTTCATGTACGCAAACTTGAAGAATTTGACTTCTTAGGTTTAAGTTGACTGCATTGTCATAAATCCAATCTTGTCCTAAAACAAGTGGTTCTGTAAGGTTCTCATCTTGACACACTAGCACTTTGACTTTCATTGGAACATCTTGCAGGTAGATGGGAAGTTCCACCTCGCCCAAACAAGGGGTTTCCACACCTCCCAATCCTATGAGATAAGCTTCTATGGGATTGATGTTCAACAACAAGTCTTGGCAGTAGGAAATTCTAACTGCACTACTTGCTGCACCTGAGTCAATCAATGCTTTCACAGTCCTTGCATCCTTTCCTTGTCCTATCTCTATGGTCACAAAGGGTCTTCGGTCAATGACTTGAGAAGTCGCTATGCCTGACTTTTGACACATATCCATGTGATATTTTGGGGCTTTTGAGTTGACATCTAGGCCTAATCGCCTTAACTTATTTCGCCTAATACGCTCTCTGGCCTCTTCCTGAGCTTCTTCTCTCACTCTTAACTCTTCTTCTTTTCGCTTCTTAGCAGTGTCGAGTCTCATTAGCATATCCTCAGTAAGAGGTTCTTGATATAGCTTGACTCTATAGCCACTAATATAGTTTGGCAAGATATCTCCTTCTAGAGTGGCCAACTGAACTGCACCACTAGTGGAAATTCTATTAATGATCATGGGTCCGTATCCTCTTTTTTCCAACTTACGGGCATGTTGTTTTAGTGTGTAAACCAACACTAGATCTCCCTCTTTCAATCCCTTATCCTTGATGTGTGCATCAAAGTATGCCTTTTGCCTCTTCTTTGCAGCGTAGATGCCTACTTCCGCTCGTAGCCTCGTCTCACCTAAGCGTTCGAGATCAAAGATCCTAGAGGACAATTCATGCCCATTCCACTCATACTCTTGTGCTACTTTTAAGGCAAGGATTAAGAAATCTAATGGTAGCACAACATTCTGTCCGAAGACCATCTGAAATGGGGTGGCATTGAGTACCGTTTTGTAGGCAACTCGATAAGCCCAAACATCATGATGAAGTTGTTTGTCCCAATCAGAGCGTTTATTATTTACCAGTTTTGTCAATACGTTACAGAGGATCTTATTGGTGCTCTCGGCTTGTCCATTAGCTTGTGGGTGATAGGGGGCAGACTTCTTATGTATCACCAAGAATTCTTGGAGAAGATTTTCAATGACTTCATTCAAGAAGTGTGTGCCTCTATCGCTCACCAACTCTATTGGTAGTCCATATCTCGTGAACACATTCTCGAATAAGAACTTAGCCGTAGTCAGAGCATCATTCTTTGTTGTGGCTTTCACTTCTACCCACTTTGTAAGGTAATCTGTGGCTACAATAATATATTCTGCATGGGAGTTTCTAGCTGGGGGGTTAATAGGACCTATGAAGTCTATGCCCCACTTAGAAAATGCACGCCCTCCCATCATTGGCCTCAAAGGCATCTCGTCTGTTCTAACTGGATATTGTGCACGTTGGCATGTGTCACATTTCTTCACATAGGTATGTGCATCCATATGAAGAGTGGGCCACCAAAGTCCTGAGAATAGAATGGTCTTGATCACTCGGTCAGGGCCAAAATGTCCACCTGCAACACCACTGTGTGCAGTCTCTAAGACCTTTAAATAGTCTGATTCATGAACGCACAGTCTTAAGTAACCATCTTTGCCTCTTCGGTATAGGTTCTCTCCTACTAAGGCATAGCCTTGAGCCTCTTGCTCCATGCTTCGTCTTCTTGCTAGACTGGCCTCTTTGGGTAATCTTCCCGATCTCATAAACTCTACCAATGGAGCACTCCAATCTCGAATTAATGATACTTGATAAAGGGTCGCATGCTCCACTGGTGGTCTCTCTCTACACATTGGACAATTCTTGATCCACTCATGTATTGCTTTGTCCATGCTAGGCCAATACACTCCTAAACGTTTCAAATTCACTGGAGTAATTTGTGATCTTCTTTGAGTTTCTGTAACTCCTCGTTCATGCGGTCATATTCATCTAGCAATCTTACATGATCGTCTAGCAGCATCCTCATCGAGTCTGAAGGAATGGCTTTGAACCTGCTAGGACTGAGTGGTTGGTCTGGGTGGTCAAGCGCTGCTTCTAAGTTTTCTCGGTTCTGATCCTGTAAGCGCTGGTTTTCTTCCTTGGCGGCTGCTAGGTGTCTTCGTAGTAGGCCCATGTTTCGTGTTAGCGTTGCATTGCGGACTGTCTGGGCTCTTAATAAGTTATCCAGGTCAGCAGTTGCTTCCTTGGTCTTTTCTTCGCTTTCTAGTTCCAATTTGTGATAAGCCTCGCGTAATTCCTGGTATCGGGTGTTCAGAGAGGCATTCTCAATAGACAATAAATTAAGCTGCGACTGTAAGTCATTGGTTGTCCTCTACAGCTGCTGATAATTATCACCAAGGGATGTGAACTCATCTCTTACTTGCGTCATACACATGAACATCTGTCGGAATGCATTATCTACAGTGGGTGATAGTATTAATGGGGTGATAAATGAAGATGCAGTGGGTGTAGATGCAACGGGAATGGGGAATGGGGGAGGGAAGGTGGATGCTGTCGTGATTGTGGAAAATTGCGAGGTGCCTAAATATGTTTGTGCCGTGAGTGAAGTGAGTGATGGTGCAGTGGGTGGTGAGATGTCCATGTCAGTGGACGTGTCTAGTGCAGTGACCGTGAATATGGGTGTGATCGTGGGTACTCGTGCTGGTGTAAATACGGGATTTACAATGGTTGAGGGGTAATTTACAGGGGGGCTGGCTGGAGCAGCTTGGTAGAAAGGGGAAAGAGGGGTTATAGTGGGTCGGGGAGGTGAGACGGGGGAGAAGGTTAATGGCGGTGGGAATGGGAAAAGGGGTCGTGGAGTTGTGGGGAAAGATGGAAGAGATTGATGAAGGAATGGGTTGGATAGAAAGGTGGGTGTGGGAGGGGGTAGACTAGGGCTAATGGGTGCAGGAATTGTGGGATGAGTGGTCGTAAAGACAATTTCTGCAACGCCACCGGCGAATGAAGATGTTGGTCTGGGGGAAGGAGTGTGAAGAGGGGAGGCTGGAGGGATGGGCGGTGATGGAGGAGCGGTTGGGGTGGTCGGTACTTCAGTGACTACTGAGGTTTGTACAGCTGTAGCGCGGGGTGGGGAATCTACAAAGATGGTTTCTACAGCCAACAAACTTTCGGGGACGAGGCGTGCCTCCCTGGCTTGTTCAGAAGACTGTGCTCCTGTGGGTACACGAATGTATTCGCCGGGCTTTGAAAGTAGTCGTACTCTGCGGGGGTCAAACTGTGGTAGTGGCTTTCGTTGCAAGTACCTGAGTGCTTCGTTGGAGCCTACTGATTTGACTAACTCTCTGAATCCTTTGATGTATGCGTATTCAAATCCGCCTGTGACAAGTTCTTGTTCTATTATTGTTTGACTCTCTTCCTCTGTCAGCTTTTTGCGTGCCCAAACTTTTTCCATAGTTCTATACAGCTTCTTGATAGCTAGTGTGTAAGCTGCTGCTTCGTAAGTTTCATCTTCATGGGTACTTGTATCACCATGTGTGTCTGTTTGTTGGCCTTGGCCATCTGTCTGTTCATGCTCTTGGGATTCCTGTGTTCCCTGGCTAGCTTCATCGTTTCCTTCGTCGTCATCGGTTGCTGTTCTTTCGTCATCAGAGCTGGACACGATCTATCCTTGTGGCTGATCCTTGGGTGTGGTGGGGTAGCTAGGCCTTTCAAATTCTTGAGAAAACAATTGTCCTTCTGAAAACTGGAACTCATTGGAGAATGCATCAGGCATCTCAAAATCAAAAGTTTGGTCCAGTGGCTCTGCTTGTCCTGCTTCTAAATGGGGTATTGGAAAAGAGAAAGCTTCCGCACCAATAGTGGTGGGAAGTTCAGCTGCTGTGGTGATAGGTTCTGTGGTTGTGGCTGGCAATCCAAATCTGCCGAGTCTTTGTACTTGTAGAAGAAGATCGAGGGGACTTTGGATGCTGACTCTGCTTCTGTTGAAACTTTGTCCTGCTCTCGTCTGCAGTGTTGCCAATAGCCTGTGGTTGCTGTCCTTTTGGCACCCATATTTGTTTCGTGCCACTTGTTCTGTGATGTTGATACTTCTGCTTTCTTTGCCTTGCCTGGTGGTGTTGTCGGTTTGGGTTCCTCTGTCGTGGTTGACTCCTTCGATGTTGGGTTTGAGAGGTCCAATGGACGCTCTGCTTTGGAAAAGAAGGGAGATCCAACACTTGCGTGACCTGCCCATTAGGAAGTGATTCGTTATGTATCTTTAATCCAGGCCAGTCCACAGCAAGTTTGGAAGGATGAGCACCGCAGGGTGTTGTGCTCATTTGGCCGCTGATGCAACCCACCTGACCGCTGATTGTGTTCAACTGCCCTAGCGGTTGGGTAGCTGCCTCTTCTAGTTTGCAGGAAGCCCCAGGGAAGATCTCCTGTTGTCCTTCTGATTGACAACTGTCCATAGCCAAGCCCGAGTGGGTTGGTGTAGACGTAACGTGACTGGTCTGACCCAAGATCTTCCGGTCTTCCGTCGCATGCGTTTCATAGGGTCTAGGGTTACGAACCTCAATCGGAATGCAATTAGGGAAGTCAAGCGGTATCACTCGCTTCTGCTCTAAGGTTCCAATTTGTAAGGAGCCTTGTCTAAGATTTAGGTCTGCTGAGTGATCGTATAGCCAATCTTGGCCAAGGATTAGGGGTTCTATCAGGTCGTCATCATGGCACACTAGTAGCTTCGCTGTCATAGTCACATCCTTAATGAGGATAGGAAGGTCCACCTCACCCATGCAAGGGGTTTCCATGCCTCCTAGGCCTATGAGGTATGCCTCAATTGGCCGCATTTCTATCCCTGAATCCTTATAGTGGGACCATCTAATCGCACTAGTCGCAGCACCTGAGTCAATTAAAGCCCTGAGCTCTTGGCAAGGGTTGTCGTGCTCTAACTTGACTGCAATGAATGGTCTCCTGTCCACTATGCTAGGATGAGTGGTTGACTTTACTTGACACATGGCCATGGGATATCTGGGTGTAGTTTCCAGATGGTTATAATGTTCTCTCCCTAGTCCTTGTCTTCTTAACTTCATGCGTTTAATGCGTTCTATTGCTTCTGCCTGAGCTTCCGCTCGTATTCTATTCTCTTCCTCCTTACGCTTCTTTGCCAACGTGAGTCGTCTAAGCATATCCTCAGTAAGAGGTTCCTGATATAACTTGACTCTACAGCCACTAATATAATTAGGCATTATATCTCCTTCTAAAGTGGTTAATTGTACTGCTCCACTTGTTGAGAGTCTGTTAATGATCATAGGTCCATAACCTCGCTTTTCTAACTTACGTGCGTGTTGTTTCAGCGTATATACTAGCACTAAATCTCCTTCTTTTAGGCCTTTATCTTTCACATGTGCATCAAAATATGCTTTCTATCGCTTCTTCGCTGCATATATTCCTGCTGCTGCCTTTAGCCTGGTTTCTCCTAATCGTTCCAAGTCCATTATTCTCGCTGATAATTCATGGCCGGTCCACTGATGTTCTTGTGCAACCTTAAGGGTCGGTATCAAGAAGTCCAAAGGAAGCACAGCATTCTGACCAAAAACCATCTGAAAGGGAGTTGCATTGAGTACGGTCTTGTAGGCCACTCGATATGCCCAAACAGCATGATGTAACTGTTTGTCCCAATCTGAACGTTTGTTGTTCACGAGTTTGGTGTGCAGTTTCTAGTATGCTCAGATAATCGCTCTCATGAACACATTGTCTTAGATATCCATCTCGTCCTCTCTTGTATAGGTTATCGCCAATAAGTGAATAGTCGTGAGCTTCCTGCTCTAGACTACGTTGTCGAGCTAAGGTCATGCCTTGAGGGAATGTCTTCGTCCTCAAGTATGTCACTAATTGTTCACTCCAGTCTGGTGTGAGAGACACGTGATATAATGTAGCATGCTCTACTGGTGGTCTTTCACAACAAACATGGCATCCCTTACACAACTTGTAGACATCTGCTTCCATCGTAGGCCAATATACTCCTAATCTATGCAGAGTCTATAATGTCCGATGTTTTGAATGATGTTGCTTTAATGCACCTATGTGTGCTAATTGCAACGAATTCGCATGTTCTGATTCATCTACACAACAAGCAAGAATCTTTTGATTATCCTGTTTATATATGCTTCCTGCCATTATTTGGTATCTCTGAGACTTGGTAATCTCTCCCTCTTTGATCTTTATCCTAGGATTCTTGGGTCCGTATGTCAGAATAGGGACTATAAGTTTAGCCCATTCTAGTGCTATCTCAAGGTTAAACAAGTATGCATCTGGTAGATCATCCACTACTCCTTGAGGAGCTTCTCCTGAGGTTAATCTTGAAAGGTGGTCAGCTCTAAGATGTGTCTTTCCTTTCCTGACTACTACTTCAAAATCATATTCCATGAGTAATAGAAACCAACGTATCAATCGTCCGGTGTTACATGGTTTGTTGACTAAATACAATAGGGCTTGATGATCTGTAAAGAACTTGAACTTATTGGCCAACAAGTAGTGCCTAAACTTCTTTACTGCGTAGATCATCCCTAATCCTTCTCGTTTCGTCGTGGTGTAATTTCTTTCTGCTGCTTTCGATTGTCTACTAGCGTAAGCTATGGGGAGATCTATGTTACCTTCATTCGTGGGTTGTGCTAACACACATCCTATGGCGTAATTGGATGCATCCACATGTACATGGAATGGCTTACTCCAATCTGGGGTAGTCAATATAGGTGCTGAGCACAAGCGTCGTTTAAGTTCATTGAATGAATTTTCACATTCATCTGTCCATTCAAAATTGGTTAAAAGAGAGTACAAAGGCTTGGCTATGATTGCATACATGTGTATGAATCTCCTATAATAACCGCAATGGCCCATAAATGCCTGTACCTCTTTCACATTAGTTGGTCTAGGTAAATCTGCAATTACCTTCACCTTTTCTTCATCCGTAGAGATTCCATTTTTTGACACAATGTGTCCTAGAATTTTGCCTTGTCTGACCATGAAAACGCACTTTTCTGGGTTCAAACAAACCTGATATTCTCGACATTTGTCAAATATTTGTCTTAACTCTGGGATATGCGTCTGCCTGATATTAGAATGAGCACATAAGTCATCGACATAAACTTCCAAACTCTTGCGTACGAATTCCTTAAAAACATGACACATGAGTCGCTGGAACATGGCGGGTGCATTAGTTAAGCCAAATGGCATTACCCGAAATGCAAATATGCCCCATTCAGTGGCAAATGCCGTCTTGTGTTGGTCCTCTGGAGCAATGGCTACTTGATTATAGCCTGAAAATCCATCAAGAAAGCTGTAAACTTCCTTGCCCGCAACTCTTTCCAATAGATGTTCCGTGATAGGAAGAGGATAACTATCTCTAATCGTGGCGGCATTAACTTTTTTAAGGTTAATACACACACGCAATTTTCCATTCTTCTTGGGCACAACCACAATGGGAGATACCCATTCGGTATGCTCAATTTCGTAAATGAATCCTGCTTCTATCAAGCGATCTATCTCCTCTTTAATCTTCGCAGCGTAGTTATCATTGTACGTGTAAGGTTTCTGTTTCGTAGGTTTTGCATCTGGAGTCATAGGGATTCTATGAGAACATATATCTGGATCTACTCCTTTCAGGTCTTTGTAACTCCAAGCAAAAACATCTCTATATTCGCGCAATAGGGCAACTAATTCTTCTTCTTCTTCCTTTGTCAAATCATGCCCTATGTATGTACATTTTTCTTCTTCTCCTTCGATAGCAACTATTATTTTCTTGGTTTTCTCTCGGTTATCATATACTTGTCCGTCATTCGCCTTTCTATTAGGCATTCGTACCATGATCCTTCTATCTTCGATTTCATATTTCTTGAAGTTCTCGGGTACTTCAAACAAAGATTCTTCTTTTTCTGACATGGTTTCTTTCTTCTTTCTTTTCTTGCCTTCACTCTTGTTAGTCACTTCCGTGGCTAACCTCACCTCATTTGTAATTTCTTCGTGTCTCTGAGGGTGAGTTTCTACTTCGTAAAAATATTCTTCTTCTGATGCAAATGGGGAGTCCATGATAATTGATTCTAAATCAAAATCGCTTGCATCCTCAAATGCATCAGTGTTAGGTTTACACTCTTCTAAAATTGCATCGCACATGATTGGCTCTATCGTGAAAACTGAAATGTCATAGCCATCCTCGTCACAGTGGGGTGTCCATTGTTCTTCATTGATGGCTACATCCATGGTTGCTAGGATTTCTGCCCAACCATGGGGTTCAAACTCTTCGTCTGGGAATACTACAGGTGCGTAAGCTGGATCTTGAAGGGTTCGTGGATGTTGTTCTGCGCCTAAGGTCCTGGCTTCTAACCGTTCTTCCTCTTGTTTGGCTACTTTACACATCCATAAATGAGTATCCTCATGCAACCAAGAAGGATCTGATTCTAATGAGTGCACGGATTCCGTCTCTACTAGTGTCTTATGGATGGTATTCCATTGTATTGGGGGTACATCTCTATGTGAATAGTCTTTAAGATTGACTTTGGTAGTCACTCCTAAATGTTGCAAGTACAAAGAATTAGTTCCCCAATCTTGTACAATTTGCAACTGACGCATGAATGGTCGTCCCAATATCATCTCATAAGCATGATTTTTTGCAAAGTCACAAATGGCAAAGGTATGCTCAAACTCCACACCACAAGTGGTGAGAGATATTCCTTCTAGTAAGCCTAATGGTTTTTCTATGTGTCCATCAGCCATTTGTAGCTTCAACCTGGTGGGTCTTAATGCTGGCTTACCCCAACGTTTCCATAAGGTGGTGGTAGCTATGGCTACTCCGGCTCTTGAATCTAAGATGGCTTTTGTGGTGTAACCCTAATGGGTTATCGGAAGATAAGTGTTACCTTCCTCTCCTTCGCTTACATCTCCAATCTTTTCTACGGGTATCTCTGGTACCTTCTTATGTGATCCTATTTGTGAGGTAGTAGTAGCAAGCTCAGGGAATTGATTTGCTACATGCTTCCACAATTCTGGTTTTATCTTCAGCAACTCCTCTAGAGTGAAGTTACATTGTACTTTGGTATTCTTGATCACTTCCGTGTTTCTAGGGATTACTGATTCGTCATTCCTCACTATTATCGTGGGTGCTCTCATACTAATAGACTTTGCTTCCCAAGGTCCTGTGAACTGAGGTAATTCTTGTAAAGAATTAGATTCAAATCCTGTGTGTTCACTCAGTTGTTCTTCCTCTACATCATCATAAATAGAGGGGATGTCTTGGGGAAATTGCTCCTGCAAGTCGTTTATTTCTTGAATAGGAGGATGAGTTCCTTGTTCTTTTCTCCATTTCTCTTCTTGGATCTCTCTCAAAAATTCATGAGAGTACCTATGTATGGAAGACAAATTGTCTTGACTTTCTGTGTTGGGTACTTGAGACAGGGATGGCACATTCCTTTCCTGTGTCTCTGGGACAATAGGGTTCCTAGGCTGATCCTTTTTCTCTTTGCTTTCAATCAAATATTCTAGCCTCTCCATTAGTCCTTGAAAATGCAATTCCGGTTTTTCCATGTTATTCCAATTAAGATATCTAGAGGCTTCGAACAAAGCTTGTGCTAGTTCTACCATCTTCATGCAAAGTTTAGTTCTCTCAATTTCTAGATCAGCTCGAGGGTAGTTTTTGCTCATTTCAGCTACCTGAGGTCCCTCTTTTAATCTAGCTTGATATGCACGAAACATCATGTCTAGATTTTCTGGTATGGGTTCCGCTAAAACTGATCCTGATTTCTGAGCTGGATTCTCTTGATTCAATTCCTGTGAAGTCAATTCTAGGATTTTGGCTCTAGATTCCTTCAAAATTCCTTCCAACTTAGTTATCTTTTTACTCCATTTTCTCTTAATTCTTTCTCTAGAATCTTTCCAAGATTTTGTCTTTTTACTGCTAGATTCTGCAACTTCACTGGTTCCGGCTACTTTCTCTTGATTAAGCTTTTGGTTCTGTAAGAGCGCCTGGGCTCTTGTTATAGCTTGGATCGGCACGTATGTAGGGTTGGATCCATCTGCGTTATTTACAATACCTATCACATTGATCTGTGTCACATTCGAAGCGTTAACTGGATTTTTAGGACAATCTTTGATTATGTGCTCTTTGCCACAATCAGCACAAAAGCCTTGTATGTTATAGTACTGTGATTGTCCTGCTATAGGAGGATGTGGACAATCCTTTATGAAGTGATCTCCTTGGCACCTAAAGCATGGTCCTCTAGGGCCCTGTGGTCTCTGTTGTCTTAATTGGGGCCGTGGATTTGGGTTTGTGTACATCACATTAGCATAGTCTGGCTCCCAACTAGGTTCCACTGGTGGACTATCATAATGATATGTTTCTACGTGTTCTGGTGACTCTGTGTAATATGCGGGTGGACTATCTACATGAGTGGAGTCAAAACTGTTCGAATTCGGGTCACCCTCTGTGATCAAAGGTGAAGAAGGCACTAAGGCCCTACTTAGGTTCTCTTCTGCAGCAGCGTATTTGACTGAGATGACATTCGCTGGTGGGGGTGGCTGCTGAGCTAAGACAGGTTGAGGTCTTTGCTGAGCGTGGTATGGGTAGTTCTGAGGAGGCCTATAGTAATAAGGCTGAGCATTGTATTGGCCTTGATACCTACCTGGCTGCGGGTATGCTTGCGGGTAGTTCTGTCTCACGGTCTGTTTGTTGTATGGGCAGTCCTGAGCCGTATGATTCGTGTATCTTCTCTCAATTGTACAGTATTGGCCACTAGGGTTGGCTTGTGGTTGTGGTGCATTGGGACACACATTTGCCATATGGTCACCACCACAGGTGTAACAATGCTTGTTCATTAGTACCCTAGGTTTGCTAGAAACTCCTAGTTTCTGGGCCACTTTTTCTGCTAGGTCTTCTATCGAGTTAGACAATTTTGTGGATGCTAGAGATGAACAGTCTGAGTCCTTATAGACCTTTGAGAGTTCCAACTCGTCTCCTAAGTTGTCCTCAATGTCTATACAAATTCTTATACATTGCTCTAGCAATCTGGGTTCTTTTAGGTACACGTAGGAGCGTAGTTTAGAGCTCAACAAGCCATCTAGAAATAATGACACTTGTTTAGCTTGTGAGGGTAGCTCTTGCATTGGACATCGTTCAACATATTGTCTAAACCTACGTCCTGCCAGTCTAACTGTTTCCTGAGGAGTCTCTTTAAAGCTATGAATCAACGAAGACGTGTCATGTCTAATCCCACTTTTAGAGAATTCGGTGATGAATGACTCTAAAAAGTGATGGATGTCTCTAAATTGCCTTTGTTGCAGAGGTTAGAACCAAGTTAAAGCGGTATTCTTTAACGTTAGTCCAAATGCGTTGTATTGCATGAACATGTCTTCAACTTGTTCGGCTCTTAGTACTTGCTTGAATTCTGCAACGTGGTCATAGGGATCTCCTGTCCCATCAAAGTAATTCTTCATTGATTTCACTAATTGAGTGGGTCTCAATATTCTTGCGTGTTCACGTGGTCTAGGTAGAGGAAAATCATCTCTACAACCTGGTACTCCATGATCTCTTTGTCTATCCGCTCTATTAGTGTTCGTGGTTGTTCTATCTCTCCCTATGGGCTGATTAAAGCTTACTTCCGGTCTCTCTTTATTTCCCTCTCTTTGATTTCCATGGGCTGAGGATGTTCCTGCCCCTTGTTGACTTGTATTCATGTTCGTTCTAGATGGAGGGAATACCAATTCACCTCTCCATGTGTATGTGTTTTTAGCGTGGTCAGGTACCACAAAGACTCTTTCTGAAGTCTCATCCAGGTATACGACCTTTCCAGGTGTATCCGGGTCCTTGAACTCGTATATAGTGATGATACCTACCTCACTAAGTATTTCGGTCTTGTATCTCCAAAAGGCTTCATCAGTTTCTTTATTTACAAACAACTCTATGCTTCTGTTGTCCTGAGGGATCCAATCCGGGATTAGTACTCGTGTCAGTACAGATTTCCCTCTAGGTGTTCTAAGCTCTTCTAATGGTTCTTTTCCTTGAGATTTAGCTTCCGTCTCTAATTGAATTACGCCAAACTCATTCGTATTGTTTGGCTGCGTACTTAATATGTACATTGTTCCTTCCTTGTCTATGTACGCGTCTCTCTCGAATTTCACCACTGGATGTTCCAATCCAATGGGTTGATTGCTAAATGCCATTTCTGATTCGCTAGTATCTGAGCTCTCGTAGGGATAACTAGTGTTCAATTGTTGAGCCCACGATCGTGCAGTAGTTCTTACACTTGCCTCTGATGATCTAAGGCTTCGTCGGTCTGACTTACCTATATGTTTGCCCGATCTAAGGTTCATTAATTTTGTTCCTTGCACACTCAGTACACGCTCAGATCGTCAATGATTCTTTGTTATTACTTTCTTGATTCTTTTTAGATTTCTTTAGATTCTTGTCTTAATGTATGCGTTAGGAATTCGACTTTCCGTGGTACTTTGAGTTCTCGTTCCGTCAGACTTATGTTCTTTCCTTTAGGTTTTCGTGTCGCACACCTTTACTTTGGTCTTGATCTTGATAAATTTAACTCTCTTGAACTTGAGGCGTTCCTATCGTCTTTAATCCACAACACTACCATTTATCCTAAGCTAAGAATTGACTGAGGGGGTTGAGTAATCTTCCAACCTCGAGTCAGCTTTTCTGGTTGCTCTGATGCCCAAGAAGCCGCGCTTCCCAAGCTTTATGCCCTTCACTGCCTTGCCTTGGTTGCCTTCAATTGCCCTTGCTAGACCTGGAAAAATTCGATATTAGACCAATTCACAGTTGGATGATCAAGCACTTGAGTATATACACCTTTTAAGTCCCTTCCCTTTTGCCCAAATTTTCAATGTTTGCCCCCTGGCTTTCTAGTCCCAAACTAGGTCAACCTCAAAATAGCTTATCAAAAAATAGACGTATCCTTTAAGAAAAAGATAGTTGAGGTCACGTAGTACTCGTAAAGAGCTTTCTAACGAGCTATTAAGCTAAAAAAATGGACTTCGGATGAAAAAGTTATGACCGTTCAGGCCCTAGGGGGTAAAAACTGACAAACAGGATTTTCTCCAAATATGAGCTAAGGGGTCTCCTATGAGTCTAATCACCCAAAAATTTCCCAAAAATAGCCCCAAAATTGGCCAAAAAATGAAACCCTAAAATTTGCGATGGGGGTGCACAATCGCGATGGTGTGAGACAATTGCGATGGTCTGGGACCGTCGCGATGGCGTGAGGGTGAACCGTCGCGATGGCGTGAAGTGCACCGTCGCGATGGTCCAAAAGTGAGCAATCGCGATGGCGTGAGTGTGAACCGTCGCGATGGTGTGAAAGTGGACAATCGCGATGGCGTGAGTTTGAACCGTCGCGATGGCGTGAAAGTGGACAGTCGCGATGGCTCGATCAGGCGGACAATCGCGATGGCTCAGTCAACGGTCAACGTGCACAATCGCGATGGTCCAAAGTGAACCGTCGCGATGGTCACAGATGTGATGGCTTGAGCCAATCGCGATGGTCCAAAATTTCGGGTTGTCGCGATGGTGTGAGGTGCGAGCCGTCGCGATGGTCTGAGGTGCGAGCCGTCGCGATGGTCTAGCTTGCCACGTGGCACCGTCGACGCGATGGCGTGAGCCAATCGCGATGGTGTGGGGTCAACCGAACAATCGTGATGGTCCGCGAACCGTCGCGATGGTCCAAATGAACCGTCGCGATGGCGTGAGACCGTCGCGATGGTCCGGCCGAGCCGTCGCGATGGCGTGAGCCAATCGCGATGGTGTGACACAATCACGATGGTCTGAGACCGTCGCGATGGTCCACCAAAATGCAATTTTTTGAGATGCAGCTATGGATTCCTAGGGGCGCAGGTGTGCTCTTCACGCTGGTGTGGTCGCCTTCTTCAAATTCCGAACTTTGCAGACCATCGCGATGGTCTGACACAGTCGGAAATTTCTGACAGAAACTGAAAATTTTACCTTTTCCAAGCTTTCCTGATGCACTGGAGCTCTGTACCTGCAAGAAAACTCAAGAAAACAAAAGCACACACAAGCACAAAAGCTCTCTCTCACTCTCTCGCATGCACAAATGAGGGGAAATGAGGAGAATGGGTGGATATGGTGAATTTTTTGATTTTTTTTTGGAGATGAAGATGATGATGCGGTGATGAAGATGGAGTGTGGGGGAGGTAAAAAACACTAACAACTAAGTAAAAACAACAACAAGAACTGAAATTTTTACCTTCCAACGCCACTTCTTGCTATACTCTTACCATCACACATTCGTCCTAGACTCGATCCCCGGCAACGGCGCCAAATTTGGTGTTGCTCTAGCACAATGGTGAGAACCACGTTAAGAAGCTTCACCTCCTTAATTGTCAATCCGCGGAAGAGATAGGAGTGATATGAAGATCGTGAATGTGAGATGAAGTGAGAGTGAAGGTGAGAAGCATAGAAATGCACACACACATACACACACACTACGAAGAGACAAGCAAGACACAATGGAAGGTGGGAAATTAGCTCTATTACTCAATAACACTATTACAAGCTCAAAAGAACTCTAAGCTCACAGTAGCCAACACTAACCAACACTAAACAACTCAAAAATGAGCTCTCTAGCTCTTTTTATAGTTTCTAGACTAGTTTTGACCGGTTTCACATCTAGTGACCGGCATAGTTAAAAGTTAGGTCCTAGATGCTATTTGGAAGGGTAAACGGTGTCTAAAAATAACGAAAATTGATACGCTTGTTCTATCTAAGCTCCTCAAGCTCGAGGACTCCTCGGCTTGCACAAAATGGAGCTATGGATTACAAAATGGGGTTTTCTATGTTACATATGTTACAATAGTGATAAAAATCACTGTTGGAGGTTTTTGGAAAGTATTTGAAAACATAATTCTTTGCAAAAAGATTTGACTGGCTCCCTGCTCCGTCGTTACATGCTTCCGCGTCTTCTATGCCTCTGGCTGCTTCCAACAGTGGGTTTGGAAGCCAAAAGCACTAGTAGCACCCCCAAAACCAAAGAACCAACCACGAGAGCTACAAAATTTAACCACCCAAGTAAAGACGACGAAGTCAAAAGTAACCTATACACAACCACACACAGTTTTAAGATGGATCCCTATCAGGAGGAAAGATCAAGGGTCATTCGAGGATCCAATGGATGCCTCCAACAAAGGCTACATCAGCATTTGCCACGAACATTGAAAGCCTCAATGTGCAACAACCATGTGCATTTGGCATAACCTTGTCTTTTGCACAATTCAGGTCATGCATTTCCAAAGTATGCATTAATATAGGGCCACATTACACGGCCGTGCATAGACACAATTGTGGATCCCAGGCACATGCAACACATCTGACATATGTAAAATATTTTATTGATGCTAACACCTTTTTTCTTGTTTTACTCCATTGTTCAAGAAAAAAGAGACGAAAAAGAAGAAGAGGAAGAAGACGAGCGAAAGAACGGGACTGTGCGTTTGAAGAATCCCTAGGTGAACCATCAACAAGGACAGCCATCAACAACGGAAGAAAAGCTGATGGTCAATCACCATGATGGAAGTACAACACGAAGAGTTGAAGATCGACAAAACTTTCACCATGGTAAGAATTGTATGCTTCAACAACAACATAACCATGATCGATTAGGAAACCTCTTCGTCGGCATACCCTTGAGCACTTAGCTCAAGACCCAACTTCTTGCACCATAATTCTTCCAATGCATTTCCCAAGTATGCATGCATAGGGCTACATTACACGGCCGTGCACACGACACTTTCTTCTTCCAACCCATGCACTAATGCACTTACCCATCAGTCGTTATGGGTCACGAGTACTTGGTATGGAAACTAGGGAAGCCATTTTTGGAAGAACCAAGAGGACATCACGGTGACAACAACAAGAGCCAAGAAGCAATCCACCACGAGAGTTGCTCATCTGTACAAAGTGTAGCCAAGCCGAGTATTCATTCCCATTACTCCGAAACCTCGAGTGATTCTGAAGCAGAAATCATTATGGCTTGAGAGGATATGCATAGTTATGTACCAATCGCTGACCTAATGTCAATCATAGAGGGAGAGTACCGAACCTCTTTAGAATATGTGAGCACCAATCAACATGATTTACCCATCTATATAGATGGATTGAACAGGTCAGTGGCTAGGCTGAAGAAAGCCACAGATACTCACATAGTGCCTAGACCAACTGTTAAGTATGTGGGAGGATTCTATATGGATAAAAGAGGGATTATGTATGCAATCACTGAGCATCCTGAAAACATCAATGAGCAAAGGGAAGAAGGTAATGCCCAAAGCCTTAATGAAGAGGGACAAGAAGAATAGGTGTCAGCTCCTAGCGGGAAGTCCATTATAATGAGAGTTTGGAGAGGTGTTGACACTCAAAGTCAAGGTCAAAGCATGAGAGCACATCAAGAAAGTGGACACACTGGAAGAAGGAGCATGTAGGGAGCTCCAAGAAGCACATGTCAAATTTTCAGAAGAAATCCCTAAAAATAGTGAATTTTATCACTAAAAACCATTGTAAATACCATTTTCTATTTTTACAACTCCATTTTGTTCAAGCCAAGGAGTTCTCGAGCTTGGGGATATTAGAAGTATCACCCTGCCAATTTTCATAATTTCTAGACTCCGTTTGAGCCCCCAAATAAGCCTTGGAATCTAATTTTTGCTAGGCCAGACACTAGGTCTGGACAGGGTTGAAACTACTCAAAAAACTATAAAAAGGGCTGGAGAGCTCATTTTTGTTGGAAACAATGTCCCATTGGTCAAAGATTGGTCAAATTTATCCAAGTATTACAGCATGTATAGCTACTTCTTCTAGTCCTTGTACAAGCAAATCTAGTCGGCATCGTGGATAAGCGAAAGAACTCCCATTGAGCCCACCTGGGTTTGATACCCACTGACAGCAACGCGCAGCGTGGACATATTTTTGTCATGCTTTTGTTTTTTTTCAAAGATGACAGCGGACACGATCTTCGATGACGGAGCTTGCTTTATTGGAGAATATGATCGCATAGCTTTTGTGAATAAGTGCTTTATTATGTGCTTTTCAAGAGTACACACACTACTATATAATAAGAGCTTGGCTCATTATTGAAGCATCCTTCACCTAGTTTCAACACCAAGCTTTGGAGAGCTTTGGTACCTCAATAGAGGTGATGTTCTTAGCACATGGGGCAGCCATGGTGCTATCTTGGAGCATGTTGAGGAGCGGCTATGGAGTTCTTCTTAGAGGAGACGAGTGTGCTCACACTCTTGCTCATGGAGAGGACTTGGTCATTAGCAGCTTGGTGGTGTGGATCCGCCATTCACATGATGTATTTGAAGATTGTCTTCTACATGAAGATTTTGGGTCACTTCAAAGACATTGGATAGTGGTTAACATATGGTTTGCATCTTATGTTAAGAATTCAGGTACATATTCTCTTTATGCACACAGGTACTACTTGAAGTTCATGGAGGTAGTAGCATCCATATCAGGAGGAGTCCTATTCAGCATAGGTACAAGAGAATCAGTACGTATATGCTCTATGCATATTTGAATGAGGTGTTAGAGAAGATATGTTAATATGAGTTTGAGGATTTCCCGCAGCAAACTTGTTAGCGTTCTTTGCTACTTTTGTAAGTATGTGTTCTTTTCACACACATATCTGATTTAGGGTCTTCCATACCCTAAGTTCAGATGAGGGTTTGCTGATTATCAGTGTTAGACTGATCCTTCCTCTTTCTATCACTCATATTTACTCGTCTACAACCTATCAGGTCACACATCTCATGTATATTCAGATTTCTATCCATACATCTGAATATGTTTGTTACATTTGTACATTCACTCATCCATCTATTTCTATTCACATAGAGTGGTTGAGAGTTTTTCTCCCACATTGTACATTGAACATTGGTATATATGATAGTGTGAGTAAGCAGTGGCTTACATAACACTTTACACATGTTGTCTAGTCTTTTTCTATCTTTGTCTCATCATTTGTATGATTAAGTGTGGTATGTTCATGGTTTGTCAATATTGGAAGATTGCTAGATTCTATGTTGTATATGCTAGACATATGGAACCTTGGACTTGTGGTATTAGTAATGAGCCTACCACATTTCCAACATTTTGTATCAGAGCTTTAAGATTTTAAAGCTTTAGGGTTTTGATATCAGAGTTCATTCAGGCTCTTATATTCCCAGGTTTCCAGACTTCCAGGTTTACAACATATGATTTAAGAGCATCTTCTAACATTTGACATTTAACATACACACTTAATCTAGATGAGTAGAGGTTTGAGAATTAGACAATTCAGTCACATGTGTATTCATTAGTGTGGAGTATGAAGTTGATGATCTTTTAGCAGCCGAATATTTTTGGAAGAGTATGCAAATACTTTACAAAAGTATTGTTTGAAGATCAAGACTTGATGAAGAGAAGACTACTTCAATTTCAAGGAAGAACAATGGTTTAGAGAAGATGAAGGAATCATATCAACATCAAATCACAAGTATCAGTTTTTGCTATCAGATTGTCATTTGCAGGTCATATCTTAGAAGAGCAGTTATGAAGAGATTTGAAGGATTCAGGAAGTGCTTTTATACACTTTCATTATTTGAAAGTTAAAAGCTAGATCAAAACAGGTATCTAAAGGTTTTTCTAGAGAGTTTTGAGAGATCTCTTTCATGGCAAGAAAGCTCATCTAAGAAGATAAATTTGGAGATGGGATGAGTTTTGTTGTAAGTTGGTTGGATATCTAGGTAGAAAATTTGATCTAGAGAGATAAATCTAGAAAGGTAATTCATGTTGGTGAATTTAGTCATATCAATCACATTTGAAGCAGAGTTTTGATTCAACGATATGAGGAGATGATAAAACATGATTCTATGTTCACTTCCATTTGTATACTATGTTTGTTGGCTAGGTTGATCTGGCTTGAATCTCCAAAAGACTTCCTCTGTTTCTCTATTCAAGAATAGTTCTATGCTTTTGTTGTCTTGAGGGATCCAGTCTAGAGTGATCACTCTAGTCAAAACTGACTTACCTCTAGGAGTCTGGGGTCCTTGTCCTACATTTCCTTGTTCTATGTCTCCTATCTCATTCTCAGGAATGATATTTCCAAACTCATCAGTCCTATCTGGTAGGTTGGTGACCACATACATGGTTCCTTCCTTATCAATGTATGAACCCTCTTCGAACTTGACCACCGGGTGTTCAAGTCCAAAGGGTTTATCTGGATTTTTGAGTTGGACCAGTGATCGCCTCAGGCCATCCTCATAGATGCAAGCACCTAATTGGTTGGTCCAAATATATTCCAATTGTGTCTTATAGGAACCTTCTGGTGTTTGTAGATGGGCAGTTCCTGAGCCACCTGCTAGTTTCCCCGTGCTAAAAGACATTTCTGAGTCACTTGTGTCAGAGTTTAGTACGTAAGGACAACCACTTAGTTGTTGTGCCCAAGACTTAGCTGTATGGTTGACACTAAACTGAGAAGATCTAATGCTTTGTCTATCCTTGCCTAGGTGTCTACCAGATCTCAGGTTCATAAGCTTTGGTTAATAGTCCAAAATTTCCCTTTGGTATGGTTCAAAATCCTTTGGAGCCCCCTTGGTTCCCTAGTCCCACCTGAGGGTCAACGAGCTTTCCAACGATCTATAGAGCTCAAAAAATGGACTTTGGATCAAAAAGTTATGTCAAATCAGGCTCCTAGGGGTCAAAACAGGCAAACAGGACCTTTTGGAAAAAATCTCGATTTTGTGAAATCAAGAGAATCGCGATTTTGTGAACTTCAAGAGAATCACGATTTTGTGAAAATCAAGAGAATCGTGATTTTGTGAACTTCAAGAGAATCGCGATTTTGTGAAGTCAAAGAATCGCGATTTTGTCTCAGAGAATCGTGGTTTTCAAAATTTAGAGAATCGCGATTTTGAGCAGAGAATCGTGTTTTCACAGAATCGTGGTTCACAGAATCGTGGTTCACAAAATCGTGTTTTCATAGAATCGTGTTTTGAAAATCGCGATTTTGTCTCAGAGAATCGTGGTTTCCAAAAATTTAGAGAATCGCGATTTTGAGCACAACCACAGAATCGTGTTTTCTCAGAATCGTGTTTTTGACATGAAAATCGCGATTGCCAACAGAGAATCGTGTTTGTGAAAATCGTGTTTTAGAGAATCGTGTCTTAGAGAATTGTGTTCTAGAGAATCGCGATTTTGACTCAGAGAATCGTGGTTTTCAAAATTTAGAGAATCGCGATTTTGAGCAGAGAATCGTGTTTTCACAGAATCGTGGTTCACAAAATCGTGTTTTCACAGAATCGTGTTTTGAAAATCGCGATTTTGTCTCAGAGAATCGTGGTTTCCAAAAATTTAGAGAATCGCGATTTTGAGCACAACCACAGAATCGTGTTTTCTCAGAATCGTGTTTTCTCAGAATCGTGTTTTTTTTGCTGAAAATCGTGATTTATGAGAATCCCGATTTTGAGCACAACCACAAAATCGCGATTCTGAGAATGACCACAGAATCGTGTTCTTTTCAAAAGGCTTTTAGGCGGGAAACAGAGAATCACGATTTTCAAAAAAATTTTGAATTTTCACAGAATCACGATTTTCATCACAGAATCGCGTTTTTTGGCGGGAACTTCGAATTTCTGAGCACCGAGAAATGGCGAGCTCCGTATGTGTAGAAAATCATGAAAAAACACAGGCGCTTGCTCTCCCTTGCATTTCCTAACTCCTTCCCACAGAATAATGCATGAAAAATGGTATGAAAATGGTGAAAATGCACTAGAAAACAAGAAATTTCTATGACGAAGAAGATGGAAGAAGGTGGAGATGATGATGATGATGAAGATGAAGAGGAAAAATCAGAAAATGAACAAAAATGACAGTTTTTTTACCTTCCAACGTCGCAAATCTACGATCTTACCATCACAACGCTCGTCCTCGAAGCTCTCTCCCCGGCAACGGTGCCAAAATTTGGTGTAGCTCAAGCGTAAGCACCACCTCCTTTACTTGTCAATCCGCGGAGACGTGAGGACCGGTATGAAGACCACGAGCAAGTGAAGGCACAAGTGCATGAGTGAAAGCACACAAACATGCACACACATACACACACGCGCACAAGGTAAGATCAAAGAGAGGAACAATGGAAAGCTTTGATTGCAAAAGAGTTCTCTTACAAAAGCTCTATTCTCTAACAAGCTAGCCTCAAAAATGAGCTCTCTAGCTCTTTTTATAGTTTTTTGAGTAGTTTTGGCCGTGTCCAGACATAGTGTCCGGCCTAGTTAAAAATTAGGTTCCAGTGCTTATTTGAGGGCTCAAACGAAGTCTAAAAATTATGAAAATTGTACTTGAAGGACCCCCGGACTATAGAAGAATGTGTACGCATGTGCATCGATATTGAGGATAACCTAGGGGAGGAGTTAGAGCTATCCAAAATCTACAAAGATTCAGATAGTACCTCTAGCCTCTCTTCCTCACAATCCACATCAATTGAGGAACTTGCGGAAAAAGTAGCTCAAAAACTAGGTGTCTCTAGTAAACAAATTCCTAGATTTGCCCCAGTAAAGAGGTGCTATACTTGCGGTGGTGACCATATGGCAAACGCATGTCCCATCACGGCTCAACCCCAAGTGAATCCTAGCAGCCAATATTGCACCATAGAGCGAAGGTACACAAATCACGCAACACAGGACTGCCCATACAATAAGCAAGCGGTTAGGCAAACCTACCCTCAGCCATACCCTCAACAAGGCAGATACCAGAGTCAATATTCACCACAACAGTATATTAGGCCTCAGCAAAATTACCAACCGCAATATCAGGCCCAACTGAGACCCCAGCCAGTGCTAGCACAGCAACCACCTGCTCCTACTAATGTGATTCCGGTCAAGTATGCTGCTGCAGAAGAAAACCTGAATAGAACAATAGTCCCAGTAACACCATTAATCTCAGAAAGTGATCCCAATGACCATAGCTTTGATTCTACACATGTTGATAGTCCCCAGGTTTACTACATGCAGTCTCCTGAACATGGTGAGTCTTACTACAGTGAGGAACCGAGTGAACCTATTTGGGAGACAGAGTATGCGAATGTCATGTACACGAACCCCAACCCTAGACCTCAACCTAGGCAGGTAAGACCTCCATTTCCTAGAGGGCCATGCTATAGATGTTAGGGAGATCATCTCATTCGTGATTGTCCCTTGCCTCCACCGACACAACCCCAGTCAGTGATAATCCAAGGCTATTGCCAGGAGTGTGGAAAGGAGCATCTCTTACGAGACTGCCCAAAAAATCCTAATAATATGCCAAAAATCACTCCTATCAATGTGATTGGCTTAGTGGTAGACTCCACAGGAAGTGTGACTTCCACAGCCCCAGTACAAGTCATCACGAGAGCCCAGACACTTAAGCAAAACCAAGACTTAGGCCAGGAAAAGAATGCGGAGGTTAGTGAGACTGAGAGCCAGAATAAGAAGAGGACAAGAGCTTGGAGAGATAGTCGTGAACGTATGAAAAGGCAATGGGAAAGAAAGATGAGCGAACTTGAAGAAAGCCTACGAGAAACCAAAGCCAAAATCATAGAAATCACATCTCAAACGCACTCTCACGCATCCCCACCACTACCATCCCCTTCACCCTCCATTCCTCCACCCACCAATCCACCACACGTAACCCAATCACCACCCCGAGTAGGATCAGTCTTAGCCGATCCCACTCCTGAAGATCTAGACATGATGCTTAAAGCATATCAGACCAGAATTCAAGAAGGGCCCAATGTAACAGATCTTGAGAAATGTTACCCTAGAGCCGATCTAGAGATAGAGCGAACAAAGCTTTGTGCTAAAATGGTCGAGTTGGCGCAAGCCATGTTTGAAGCCAGTCGTTTGTTCAATGGCTCTAACCCCATCAGAACACCATTGCACTTTTGATGGTCTATTGGATAGATTGGAGGGGTTACTTGCAAAGTCTGGAAAAGGAGCCACCTCCCAGGCTAAGGAGAGGGCAAGAAATAGAATAAGCATTCCTCCCAGGGAAACTTATGTGCCTAACTCCACTGAACTAGACACCTCTTCTTCTATGAATCAATACACACCAGAATTCTTGCGAGAGATTCAAGAAGAGAAATGGGCTAAAGAGAGTGAAGTTCCTCCTCCCATTGAACTTGTGGATGACACACACGATCAATTCCCACAAGAACTTCCTTCCATTTATGGAGAGCAGGAGAGTGCCCAATCTCAAGAAAGATTAGACTTCGAGTCTAATTCTTTACAGGAACTACCCCATTTCACAGGCCCATGGGAAGCAAAGTCCACTTGTATGAGAGCACCTATAGTCATGGTAAGAAACGAAGATTCTGTCATACCTAGGAACACGGAGGTAGTGAAGAACACCAAAGTGCAGTGCAATCTCACTTTGGAAGAGCTGCTCAAGGTTAGACCAGAAGTGTGGAAACATGTAGCCAATCAAGTGCCCGAAGTAGCAAAACCACATTCCCAGGTAGGTTCTCAAAGAACAGTGCCAGAAATACCATTGGATAAGATAGAAGACATGAGTGAAGGAGAAGAAGGAAATACCTACCTCCCAGTTACCCATCAGGGATACACAACCAAAGCAATTTTGGACTCAGGTGCAGGAGTTGCAATTGCTACCACTTCCTTATGGAAACGTTGGGGCAAGCCAGCACTCAGGCCAACAAGAATGAAATTGCAGATGGCCGATGGTCATATTGAGAAGCCCTTAGGATTGCTAGAAGGAATAACTCTCACTACATGTGGTGTTGAGTTCGAGCATACTTTTGCTATATGTGACTTTAGCAAAAACCAAGCCTACGAGATGATTTTGGGGAGACCATTTATGCGGCAGTTGCAAGTGGTACAGGAGTGGGGAACCAATTCCTTGTATTTGCAGCACTTAGGTGTTACAACCAAAGTCAATCTCAAGGATTACTCTCATAGAGATGTCCCTCCTATCCAATGGAACCCCATCCATAGAGCCGAAGATGATACGGAATCGGTGCATTCCCTAGGATCAGGATCCTCATGGATGCATGAAGACACTCACTTATGGATGTGTAAGGTAGCACTAGAAGAAGAGAAGGGAGAAAAAGCCAGGGAGATAGGTGCAAAAGAAACCCATAGATCAATCCAAGACCCAGCCTATGCACCTGTAGTTTTTCTAGACGAAGAATTCGAACCTCACGGCTGGGCAGAAATTCTAGCAACCATGGATGTAGCCATCAATGAAGAACAATGGACACCTCACTGTGATGAGGATGGCTATGACATTTCAGTTTTCTCCATAGAGCCGATCATGGGAGAGGCAGTTTTAGAAGAGTGTGAGCCTAGCCCTGATGCATTCGAGGATGCAAGTGACTCCGATCTAGAGTCAATCATCATGGACCCACCTTTTGCATCAGATGAAGAATACTTCTATGAAGTAGAATTTCAGCCCCAGAGGCACGGAGAGCTTACGCATGATGTAAGGCTAGCCACACATGTGACCCCGAAGGAAGAAGGAAAGAAAAGGAAGAAGAAAGAAGTCACACAAGTAGAGGAAGAATGTTTGTTTGAGGTCCCGGAAAATTTCAAGAAGTATGAGATAGATGACAGGAGAGTCATGATCAGAATGCCTAAACGAGAGGCGCAATCAGGCGAGGCCTATGACAACAAAGAAACCACCAAGAAAATAGTGGTAGCTGTGGAAGAAGGAGAAGAAAGATGCACATACATAGGCCAGGACCTGACAGAAGAGGAAGAACAAGAGCTAATAGCCTTGCTAAGAGAATACAGAGATGTATTCGCTTGGAGTTACAAGGATTTGAAAGGAGTGGACCCTGACATATGCTCACACACTATCCCCATGACATCAGATGCCAAACCCTCTAAGCAAAAGCCATATACATATAATGATAATTATGCTGCCAAGATCAAAGAAGAGATAGATATGCTGGTTGAAGCTGGATTTATCTATGAAATTGAGCACACTGAGTGGGTATCCCCCATTGTAGTGGTGCCCAAGAAAAACGGAAAGCTGCGTGTGTGCATTAACTTGAAGAAGGTTAATGCAGCCATAATTCGAGATAACTATCCGCTTCCTATCACAGAGCATCTCTTAGAAAGAGTAGCAGGCAAGGAAGTGTACAGCTTCCTCGATGGATTTTCGGGCTACAATCAAGTAGCCATAGCCCCAGAAGATCAGCATAAGATGGCATTTGCCACCAAATGGGGCATATTTGCCTTTAGAGTAATGCCATTTGGGCTTACCAATGCACCAGCTACCTTCCAGAGGCTGATGTGCCATGTGTTTAAAGAGTTCTTAAGGTAAAATTTGGAAGTCTATGTTGATGACCTCTGTGCGCATTCCAACATTAGACAGACACATATACCAGAACTCAGACAAATCTTTGACAAATGTAGAGAATATCAAGTCTGCCTAAACCCAGAAAAATGTGTTTTTATGGTCAGGCAAGGCAAGATTCTAGGACACATAGTGTCAAAGAATGGCATATCCACTGATGAAGAGAAAGTGAGGGCCATAGCCGAGTTACCTAGGCCAAAGAATGTCAAGGAAGTACAGGCTTTCATGGGGCATTGTGGTTACTACCGCCGGTTCATTCACATGTATGCTGTCATTGCAAAGCCCATGTACGGACTTCTGACTAACTTTGAGTGGACTGATGAATGTGAGAATTCCTTCAATGAGCTTAAACGGCGATTATGTTCCGCACCAATCTTAACTACACCAGAATTGGAATAAGCCCTTCCATGTGCATGTGGATGCGTCCAATTATGCCATTGGATGTGTGCTTGCACAACCTACTGGTGAAGGTAATATGGATCTGCCAATTGCCTATGCGAGTAGACAGCTGAATGCAGCTGAACGAAACTATACCACTACCGAACGAGAGGGATTAGGCATGGTGTACGCAGTCAAAAAGTTTAGACATTATTTGCTTGCAAATAAGTTTAAATTTTTTACTGATCATCAAGCTCTACTATACTTGGTTAACAAGCCTTGTAATACTGGCAGATTAGTAAGATGGTTTCTCTTACTAATGGAATATGACTTTGAGGTAGTAGTGAGGAAAGGCAGGACTCATTTGAGAGCAGACCATCTCTCTAGGCTCACATCTGGAGAAGCCCCACAAGGAGTATCAGATGACCTTCCTGATGCTTACTTGTTTAATTTGGAAGTGGTGCCACAGTGGGCTAAGCCATTAGTGCCAGTATTGACATACGGGCCTAATCATCCAGTAATAACCACACAGGATAGAGAAGTTGTAAAAGCCCAAAAGTATCATATCTTGGCAGGAAGTATGTACAAGCACACAGATCAAGGGATCTTGGCTTGTTGTGTGGAAGAGGATGAGTACGCCAAATGGTTGCAATTAGCACATGTAGGTGCATTAGAGCAACACTACTCAAAGCAACGAACCTGACAGACACTAAGGAGACTCGGAGTGCATTGGCCGACGATGGAAGCTGATGTCCAAAAGTTGTGCAAAGAATGCCCAATTTGATGCACTAAACCACCTGTGGAACATGCCACACTTTATCAAGTGTCCATAGTGCCAGATTGGAGTGAACCATTAGTATCTTTCTTGAGGACGAAAACATTCCCTCCAGACATGACCCTGGCTAGGAAAAGAAGTCTAGAACAAGAAGCCCTAGATTACTCACTCATTGGTGATAATCTATACAAGCGGGGTAAAGATGATTACCTGAGACTATGTGTTCATGAGAGTGAATACCTAAAAGTCTTGGAAACTGCTCACCAGGGCGTAGTAGGAGGCCACTTTGGACCAGATCGGGTGATCAAGGCAGTACTATTTGCGGGCTTCTGGTGGCCTACCCTTCATATGGATGCACATACCTATGTGAAGAGGTGTGATGTATGTCAGCGAGCTCAGCCTCCTACACGTAAAGATGAGATGCCACTGAAACCCATGATGGGAGGACGAGCATTCTCTAAGTGGGGGATAGACTTTGTTGGTCCTATTAATCCCCTAGCTATGGGCTCCCATGCAGAATATATCATTGTTGCCATGGACTATCTAACCAAGTGGGTAGAGGTAAAAGCCATAACAAAGAACGATGCACAAACAACAGCTAAGTTCTTATTTGAGAATGTATTCACAAGATATGGGCTACCTATAGAGCTGGTAAGTGATAGAGGCACTCACTTCTTGAATGAAGTTATTGAAAACCTGCTCCAAGAGTTCTTGGTAGTACATAAGAAGTCTGCCCCCTATCACCCCCAAGCTAATGGCCAGGCTGAGAGCACAAACAAGATCTTGTGTAATGTGTTGACCAAACTAGTGAATAATAAACGCTCTGATTGGGACAAATAGCTACACCATGCTGTTTGGGCATACCGAGTGGCCTATAAAACGGTACTCCAAGCCACACCCTTTCAGCTGGTGTTCGGTCAGACTGCGGTGCTACCCTTGGACTTCTTGATACCTACATTGAAAGTAGCACAAGAGCACGACTGGACGGGCCATGAACTCTCTTCGAGACTGTTTGATCTTGAGCGATTAGGTGAAACCAGACTAAGAGCGGCTGCAAGAATATATGCAGCAAAGAAACGACAAAAGGCATACTTTGATGCCCATGTGAAGGACAAAGGTTTGAAAGCTGGAGATCTAGTTTTAGTCTACACATTGAAGCAGCATGCACGGAAATTAGAGAAAAGAGGTTACGGGCCAATGATTATCAATAGAATCTCCACAATTGGCGCAGTTCAACTAGCCACTTTAGAGGGCGATATTCTACCAAGTTACATAAGTGGATGCAGAGTCAAGTTATATCAGGAACCCCTCACTGAAGAGATGCTAAATCGACTCAACACTGCCAAGAAACGTAAAGAAGAAGAGAAACGAATTAGAGAAGAAGCACAGGCAGAAGCTTTAGAACGCATCCGACGAATGAAATTGAGGAGACAAGGTAGAGACCCGCCTATGCTTGACACTCAAGAATCTGTAGGCTATCCTATGGCCATGTGCGAGACTTCAGGTGGGCATTCCCATAGAATAATCGACCGACGGCCTTTTGTAACCCTAGGAGTAGGACAAGGGAAGGGTGCAAAGACTGTAAGAGCTTTGATTGACTCAGGTGCATCCACTAGTGCTGTCAAGTTGTCTTACTGTCAAGAACTGAAACTAACTGTCGATCCTATAGAAGCATATCTCATAGGATTGGGAGGTGTGGAAACCCCTTGCATGGGCGAGGTGGATCTTCCCATCTCCATTCAAGACGAAGTGATGACAGTCAAAGTACTAGTGTGTCAAGATGAGGACCTCACTGAGCCTCTTGTCTTGGGTCAGGACTGGATCTATGATCATGCAGTCAACCTCAACCTAAGAAGTGGACTTCTTCAGGTATGGGTAGATCATAGCCGAATTACAGTTGAATTGGAAAATGAGGCACTCAAGGAACTAGGCAAGGCACAAACTCCTGGTCCTTCCAGGGGCGCACATGAAGTTGACAATTCTATTTTTGTCCAAAACTGTATGATGCAGAAAGAGGCTTGTCTCAACAACGGAGCCAGGGAGAGGATGGAACTCCCTTCTTTTCCAAAGACCAGAAGGTTGCAACAACCAACGGCAGATCAAATACAGAAGAAGCAGAACACTACCGATACTGGATGCCAAAAAAAGGAGCAAAGCAGATTGTTTCAGCCATGGAAACAAGTATGGAGGCGAAAAGGCGAATACCCTGTTCAGACCAGGCCGACCCCACGGCCAAAACCTCTTATTAGTAGTCAACAACACGACACTAATAAGAAGTCCTTCATTAATTCTTCTGCGAAAGTGAAGTCTATTTGGGTACCCAAGAAGTCAATGAAGGCCAGCCCACAATCACGACAAATCTGGGTGCCTAAGGCTTGCTTGCGGGCTCAAATAGCTATACCAAGGCCACAACCGGTACAACATGTTTCACTCACTCGAACATCTGAGGCCCAGTCTTACACATCACGCACGGACACATATTCTTCCATGAGCACTAGTAGAATCACTTGTAAATGGGTCCCTAAAAAGCCTCTTCAAGCAGATACCCCTATCAAACTCTTCAGAGTCTCCACAAAATCAAGATCAAAGCCCATCCACTGCATTTGGCAACCTAAAACTTGTAATAAACCCCCGGACCCCAGTTGTAAATCCATGCCCACCTACTAACTACGTCACTCTCACACTACATCATTCCACTTAGTTCTTAGGTCCAACCAATTCCTAACTACACACACAAGCACCGAGCACTTATTAACCTACTAATCTCTCCCGAACCTCATGATAATGTTGTAATGGGGACAAAAACGGTTCTAACTTGTCCTTTACAATGTTAACACATGTTTCTATATTCTCACAGAATCAGGAGGCAAGAAGTAACATGGCAGAAGCGACAGGTCCGAGCTCACAAGTAGGAATACTTACTGCAGGAATCGATGTGGATAGTCTACCTGTGGATGTGCCACCAACTGAACGACCTGTGGAGCTGCAACACCTTCAGCAGATCCCGGTACCGGATCCACCCACAGGGATCACAGAAAGAGTCCATGCCAATTCTCATTGGTTCAATGGCATGCCAGGTCCATTAGGAGAGGCCAAGTATATATGGGAGTCTAAGTGCAAGTATGACAGATCATGGGTTCGATTCCAATTTTTCTCCAAGGAGTTTGAGACTCTACAGAACACCGAGGATCTCCAGACCATATGGCAATGTGCAGGGCTAGCAGAATACTCTGAAGCACCACTACCTAAACCGGATCTTTTCCGATGCTATTATTTGGTCTCCACATTACAAGCTAATGAAGAAAAGGACAAACCAGGATCATTTGTTCTTCCTTCCTTACTAGGCAACAACGAGTTAAAGAGGTTTGAACTTACCTTGGAGTTGGTGAGCTCTGCTTTGAATATGCACGGCACACATGTACCTTCTGAGAAGGATGCTCTCGTTCCTACTAACATGAAGGATAGGAAACTACTGAAGCTTAAAGACATGGCAGCACTCACACCAAACGTGTCCATCCCTCTCCGTATGTGCATGCAACATTTTGCTTTCCCCGGCCAAGACCGCTTCACACAACCACACAAAAGAATCTAGTTTGCTCTCTACTTAGCGGAGACAGGTGCGTTACCAATTAAGCTGCCTGTATGGATTATAGATCAATTGTATGAAGCAAATAAAAGGTCTTCTAGGAAATTAGTGGTGAACGGTTGCTGTGCAATCACACGCATTATTTACCGGTGCCTAGCATACGATGTTCCCATTGAACGTGCCTTAACTTGGGCACAATTACAAATGTTTAAGAAGCTCAAGACGTCCACACATCAATCCAAGCGCATGAGGGGTGCGATCCCTTGTGTCCAGACAAGGGAAGTTCTGACTACTCCTGAAGTATCGCCACGAGGGGAGGCCACTGTACCTCCCTTTACCATTAGGATACCCAGGTCTGGATCTAAAACTACGACACAAGCTGCCCCTTCAGCTCCTCCTGCTCCATCTGAATTTGAATTTGCTACAACTGGAGATGCTGAAGGAATGGATCCCCAGGACTTCGAAGCATTCTTACAAAGTACACAACTCTCTGATGTAGAGTTTTATTCAGATGCAGAAGAACAAGGCACATCTTCACAAAGAAGAAGAAAATCTACAGACGGCCGCCATGTACATTGGAGTGACGCTCAGCAAGGTCAACAACAAGGATACCTAGAAGAAGAAGGAGCATATGAAGAGGAGACCACTGAAGCCCCAGCCTATACAGCAAAACTCCGAAGGCTGTATCAAATTATGAAACGAGTGCGATCGCAACAACTGCTCACCGAACAGAGCAGTAGAGTACTCATGACTCAGCTGTTGGAAGAAGCAGGAGTTGACTCAGAATATAGTGAAGGTCTCTTATTGATGGCAGAAACATATGGGGTAGTAGAAGCAGTGCGGACCGCCATTAGGAGGTCTCCAGTTCAATATGATCCACGAAGATTCCAGACACGACCACGCTCAGGTAAGAATATCCAGATCCCCATTACAACGGCAGAAGGGCCAATTATTACATCCGAACCCATCGGGACAACCTCCCAAGCAACACAAACTACTAGCCAAGAGCACCCAGTCACCCATGAGGAATCCACCGAGCCACTACCACCCACACCCCCACCATCGCCTCCTAGAGCAGAAACCGTGGAAATCACCTCGACCACTCAACCCACCGAACCAACCTTCATCTTCCGTACTCCCATCTCTAGTTCAACCCTATTCTCCACCTCTGATAACCCAATCTATGAAGCAACCCCCATCACTACACAATCCACGGAATCGCTCATAGAGCCTGCCCTAGGACAACCATCCCCCATGCCCTCAGCCATAGGTCATCCTGACCCTAGATCCATATTCATGGGTTTCCCTGCTACCACGCAACCCTTCATGCCCTCCTCATCTCTACGACCTCAACCCCCAACCTCCATCTCTCCACTTCTCCAATCCCTTCATAACTTCCTTGCTGGAACTTTTCAACCCAGGTCTCAACCATTCCCTTTATTTTCAGCTCCCCACCCCACTTCTCATCTATTCACCACTTTCACACACACACCACCTACCATTCCAATGTATATGGTAGACCCCACACTCGCACCCACTCCTGAAAGTATGGACATTTCACCACCCACGGCACCTCCCCCTCCCCCCACGCTTCCACCTCCTCCCATTCCCCCTCCACCAATTTCACCCACACACACGTCTTCAATAGACACATCATTCACTCTTCCCCTTCCCCAATTCCCTTCCCATGCATCTTCCATTGTAAACACCACCCCCTCATCTATAGGCAATGCATTGGACACCATGCTAGCTTGTATATCAAACCTAAGGACAGATTACAATCAGCTCCAGCAACAGAATGAACGCCTGCAAGAGCACTCGGAGACACTACAACACCGCCTTACTGCACTAGAGGAGGAAAATGCTCGCCTCCACACACAATTCCAAACTCTCCAAGAGGCTCATAGCATATTGGAGGTACAGTTACAGAACACAGATCAGGAAGCAATACAAGTGGTAGAAGGTCATCTACGGACACAGCTGGAACGCAATTCACAGCTTCAGCGAAATATGGCCCTACTCAAGCGACATCTTGCTTCCGCTCATGAAGAGAATCAACGCCTGCAATTACAAAATCAAAAAAACCTAGAAGCAGCTATCGAAAGCACACCTGGGGCACCCATCAGCCCATCAAAGTTTCAAGCAGTGACCCCCGACAATATCAAGATCATATTGGAAGACTATGCCATGCTGCTTGAAGCACATGACCTGCTATCGGAGGAACTGGGTCAACTGAAGCAGAAACACCAAAAAGAAACAACAGCAGCCTCTCAAACCACCTCCTCCGTGGCTTCACTTCTCACAGACTCAGAGGCCTTAAAAGATCTCCAGAAACAGGTCACCGAATTGCAAGCACGTCTACTACAATATGAGAGACCACCTTCCCCTCCAGAGGCTCCCACCGACGAAGAAGTAGTACAAATTCCTATGGAACAAACATTTGAAGAAGAATACGACCCACAACCCTTCCCAGGAGGCCAACAAGCGGAAGAAGCTCAGGACACATTCGAAGCACCACGGCCTCCATGGCTACGTCAAGTGGAGGAAATCGGGAGTTCTCACGAAGAGCGCATAGTAGTGCAAAATCAGGCCATGAGGGTCATAGAGGAAACTGTGCTACAATCTGCTTACTTCAAGAACCTGTCATCGAGACGCCTTATCCTCTCATCTGAACTCCAATACAGGCCTTATTATATTATCCTGGCTGATTATAATGCAGAAATACAAAGAGTCACGGGTAAGATTCCTACCTTTGCTACCCAATTTCAACCCGAAGACCTTCCTCCAGAGGTGCAAAAAGGCAAAATTCGTCAACCCACCTGGCGGCAGAAACTTCTAGAGACATATCCAGAAATGCTACGCACATGGAACAATGCGCCTTTACATCTCCTATACAATCCATGCTATGGTCCAGTTCCACGCCGCAAGTCTTGTAAGGCATTCAATATCAAAGTACAGAACAACGCGCAATGCAAGGAATGGCTAAACTACCCGTACATTGCGCCACCACAGGGACCATCGTCGGTAGCGTACATGATGGGAACAATTTGACATTGGATGCCGCGATTGAAGCCCATGCCAGATGTGGCAGCTCAAATGATGCTTAAGATTTTAGATATGATGCAGGTAGTCCTGAAAACCTTTAAAAATGCAGCCGCACCAAAGGTACGTCTACTGGGGTTTACCAATGGAAATTATGATTTGGTGTATGACATGAGCACCACCCCCAGTATTCGTGTGGCTTACGCCTGGCATGCACGCATCAAATACCTCCCTGCCTGTTACAAACAGACCTTCAAAGAAATGTTCAAATCAGGTTTCTGGGATCACTCGGAGGTCTTCGCACCGAAGCCAACACACCTGCTCCATCTCTTTGCTTGTGAACAAGCAATGTACTCTGAGTACTACACCACACCGCAACCAGAGGTCCCTGGCGCAATAAATTGGGATGCATTGGAAGCTGATCTAGCAAGAGGCTTAAGGATAGGAGAACACGAACTTGCCACCAATGTCATCCAATACTATATCGACCACCCGATAGAACAGAGGTCTATCAGGGGCGACAGACGCTAGGAAGGGGGGCGCGTTGGCATACAAGCCAAAGGAAGAGCATACTAGCACAACGGAGCAGTCATGCACAATACGGCAACAAGGCCCAATCATTTTTTCCATGGACCATTTACAACTCAAGTGATTTTAATCACTACACAAACATTGTAAATTGTGTTTTTGGTAGAATAGACTCCACTTTGTGCAAGCCAAGGATTCCTCGAGCTTGAGGAGTATTAGAACAAGCTACATATCAATTTTCATAATTTTTAGACTCTGTTTGAGCCCTCAAATAGGCTCTAGAACCTAATTTTTAACTAGGCCGGACACTAGGTCTGGACAAGACGAAAGCTAGTTAGAAAACTATAAAAAGAGCTAGAGAGCTCATTTTTGGGGTTAGATTGTTTGTGAATTGAGCTTATGTAAGAGACTTTTTGACTAATGCAAAGAACTCCATTGTTCCTCTCCTTGTTCTTGCCTTGTGTGCGCGTGTGTGTGTGTATGTGTGTGCATGCTTGTGTGCTTCTCACTCACACACTTGTGCCTTCACTTGCTCATAGTCTTCATACTAGTCCTCACGTCTCCACGAATTGACAATTATGAGGTGAATCTTCTCACGTTGGTACTCACCATTGTGCTAGAGTGACAATGGGCCTACCACATTTCCAACATTTGGTATCGGAGCTTTAAGATTTTAAAGCTTTAAGGTTTTGATATCAGAGTTCATTCAAGCTCTTATATTCCCAGGTTTCCATACTTCCAGGTTTACAACATATGATTTAAGAGCATCTTCTAACATTCGACATTTAACATACACACTTAATCTAGATGAGTAGAGATTTGAGAATTAGACAATTCAGTCACATGTGTATTCATCAGTGTGGAGTATGAAGTTGATGATCTTTTAGCAGCCGAATATTTTTGGAAGAGTATGAAAATACTTTACAAAAAGTATTGTTTGAAGACCAAGACTTGATGAACAGAATACTTCTTCAAATTCAAGGAAGAACTATGCTTTAGAGAAGATGAAGGAATCAGATCAACATCAAATCACAGGTATGAGTTTTTACTATCAGATTATCATTTTCAGGTCATATCTTAGAAGAGCAGTTATGAAGATATTTGAAGGATTCAGGAAGTGCTTTTATACACTTTCATTATTTGAAAGTTAAAAGCTACATCAAAACAGGTATCTAGAGGTTTTTCTAGAGAGTTTTGAGAGATCTCTTTCATGGCAAGAAAGCTCATCTAAGAAGATAAATTCGGAGATGGGATGAGTTTTGTGTTCAGCCAATTTTTTATTGTAAGTTGGTTGGATATCCAGGTAGAAATTTGATCTAGAGAGATAACTCTAGAAAGGTAATTCATGTTGGTGAATTAGTCATATCAATCACATTTGAAGCAGAGTTTTGATTCAAAGATATGAGGAGATGATAAAACATGATTCTATTTTCACTTCCATTTGTATACTATGTTTGTTTTGTCTCTTACTTTTAGCACTAGAGGAAGAGAAAAAGTTCATTTAAAGAAGTTAAGAGTGTTTGCTACTTCAAGATGAAGAGAACAAAAGGTATGGAAGAGAAGTTTGAAGATGTTGACATCATCATCAGGTGGAAGAAAGATGCAAAAAAAGAAAGTCGAGTATTTCCAAAGGGAAAGTAAGACTTCCTTTTCTCTTATATTTCCCATATACTTTTCCTATTTAATCCTCTACACCTAAAGACAAGTCTACAAGAACATCTTTTGTGAAGATAGTTTATAGAAGAAGTAGTTTCTTGTTTTGCATGATACTTGGTCATGATTTAGTAGATTTGACAAAGAATTGCATTGAAAGAAAGAAAAGCAGCAGATTTCGAAGAATGTTTTGACTCATATGTATGAGTTATATATAAGTTGAAGTTTTTAAGCAGGCAACCTATATGTTCCCTCAAAGAATTCTTGGAGTGTCAATACAAAGCTACTTGGTATATGACAAGTTGGAGAGAAGTATATTTCTTCTTTATCTAACTCTTGAGGTAAAAGAGTATTTGTAGCAGATGTTGAAGACTTGGGTTGAGGTTTTATGTTTGGAAAGGTTACCTCATATTCACTATTTTCAGAAAACTTCAGAAATTTAAGTTTTTTGATGTAGATGATCTTGAAGGTCTTGAAGATCTTGAATATTTATGAGTTAGTTGTCTATCCTTTGTTTGTAAGGATCTTAGCATTGGAAGAAGTAGGTCAAAGATTCAGGTTCTATCAATTTTTTGTTGCAGAGAGATAGAAGAAGATACTTGTTATGTTGCATTCAGGATAGACACAACAACAGAGCATTCCAGTTAGACCCTAGGTCCAGTTTGCTACACCTGGTAATAATCCTAACTATCGACCTCCTACAAATGCAGAACCAAGAAATAGGATCCCTATTCATGAGAGACCACCAGTAGAAAGAGATGCAGGTATACCAAGAGGACGACCAATTTTCCTTGTAATGCCAAGACCACCTGAACCTGGAAGAGGACTGAGACCCATTCAGGTTTCCAAATGCATGAGGAGTCACTATGATGGCTCTAGTGAGCCATACAACCATATTGTTGAATTCAAGCAAGTGATAAGAGCTAAACAAGTAGAAGACTTCTTGATCCAATATGAATCATTCGGCCTAACCCTTACAGACACAGCCTTAGCTTGGTTCCAACCCTTAGATCCTAATAATTTCCAAAACATGGAACATGTCTATCAGGAATTGATTGAGGAATTCTTTAAGACTCGAATAAAAAAAAACTCATCATCATTAATCCATAGTTTTAAATAGGCTCCTACTGAATCAGTAAGATTAACAGCGAGACGATTCAAGAAATATGTGGATAGATGTCCTGTAGAGGAGAGACCCACTCAAAACAAAATGGTCTCATTATTCTTGGAAGGATTAGTGAATGGGTCATTAAGATCCTTAGTATATGTGAAGAGATTCCAAAGTTTACAAGAGTGCATGAAGTAGTGTATCGATCTAGAGGACAATTTGGCAGAAGACTTAAAAATACCTCAAGGCATTGTTAAGAGTGAGGATAGTGTTAGCAATTCTTCAAATCCCAGGAACAATGTAGAAGAGATAGCTGATTTAGTGGCTAAGAAGCTGAATGTTCAAGGACAGAGGAATTATTCCAACAACCCTATGAGAATGCCTATGCTCAGGAGATGCATCCACTGTGGAGGTGACCACCCTTCTCACATGTGCAATAGGGGAGTTATCCCACCACCCCCTTATGCTTATAATAGACCGCCCGCCTTATGGGTACCCCCCGAGAGATCACGGAGCTGAAGCCTATAGATACCCTCCATACCGGCAGCAAGCACCTGCACCACGGCCGTATGCATATCAAGGATACAATCAACCTCAACCAGTGCTAGGACAACAACCACCACACCCTCAGAATGTTGTCCTAGTGAAAATTGCCCAACTTGAAGAGAATCCTGAAAGAGCTATAGTACCAGCCACCCCATTGACTAGTACTGAGGTTTATGACCCATCTTATGACCCTAGTCAAGGTAATTATTCCACTTATGAGAACACTATGCTTTAGTACGGACAACTTTATGAACCATATACTTATGGTAATGAAGGATATGATAGCTCTTACGGATATGATCAGGACTATGCATCATTGATGTACACTGCTCTTAGAGCACCCATACCCCCACGGCCAATGAGTAGACCACCTGTCCCTAGAGGACCTTGTTATAGATGCGGAGGTGATCACTTTATCAGAGAGTGCACATTACCTAACCCACCACCACCTCAGAGAGTTTGGGAGGGTTACTGCAGTGATTGTGGTAAAGAACATTTTTTTAGAGATTGCCCCCAGAATCCCAATAAAGTCAATTCCAATGTGTAGATCAATGTGATAGAAGTGATAGAGTCATCAGGGAGCGATAAGGAGTACACGGTGCCATTGAAAGTGATAACAAGGGCAAAAGCTAGAGAGACCCCAGATAAACCCAAAGAAAATGATCACTCCAACAAAGAATTGAATATACCCACACCTCAAGTGGTTGCAGACTCCGAGGAGTCTGAGAGGAGTGCCAAAAGTAAACGGACCCAAAGATGGAAGAATCGTAGAGAAAAGATGAAAGATAAGAAATTGCAACAAAAGTTGGAAAACGAGAATATTAAACCCAACCAAAAGGTAAAACAAGAGTCTGAAGGAAACCCTAACAAGGAGATAGAAAAACAAAAAAAACAAGAGGCAAGATCAGTTCTGGCCGACCCAATGCCAGAAGAGTTGGCCATGTGGATTGAAGCATACTGAGCACAACTGAAGGTAGGCCCAACCATTGAACAACACGAAAGGGAATACCCAAGAGGTGACTTAGAGAAAGAAAGGTTGGAGATATGTAAGAAGTTAATTGAAGTGGCTCAGCAAACCTTTAAGAAACCTGTTCAGCCCCTACCCAGCACAAGAATTTCCGAAAAAGAATTTCAGGAATGTGTAACACCTAGTTATTCTAGGGAAGGGAAGAAAAACGAGAACCATGGTGAAAATTACTGTGAAAGTGAAAAGAAGGATCTGTTATCCCTGAAGTAGATGCGGAATGGCCTAGAGACTTGTGGACAAGAGTTCAAGAAGATAGATGGAAGAAAACCAGAAGGAATTGAACCTCCTTTTGAGGAGTTAGAAGCGGAAGGCGAGCTTGAAGTGTCAATGCATGAATTAAACTCAGAAGGATTATTGCAACTTAACAATAGCAAAGATGATGAAGACAGTGTGAAGGTGTTGCCAAACTAAATGGGAGAATATGAACGTAACTTTGAATTATATCGCGTTCCTTCAGTGAGGAGAAACGAGTAGAACCCATCAGTTCAAACCTCAAACATAATACAACATCTTAAAAAAGTAAAAATACCTTGTACTCTGACCTTGGAAGAACTCTTCAAAGTAACGCCTCAGTTGAGAGAGAAGCTCACCAACCAGTTAGAGACAAAGTCAGACAAAAGATAGATGCAAGATGAAGCTACAAAAACGAGGATATGGCCCCTTGGTGATCAATCGCATATGAACTAGTGGAGCCATCAATTTAGCAACCCTACATGGAGAAGTGCTACCAAACTATATAAGTGGTTGTCGAGTGAAGAAGTATTTAGAGCCATTAATAGAGGAGATGCTGTCAAGACTTCTAGCAGCAAGAAATAGATGAGAAGAAGAAGAGAAAATATGCGAGGAGGAATGACAGAAGGCCCTAGAACAAATAAGGAAATAGAAGTAATGGATGAGAGAGAGGGATGAAAGGTATTGGCTAGCAGAGGAGCCCATTCCAATGGCTAATTTTAGAGCCTCAAGAAACCTAGGACATCAAGCGAGGCAACCATATTTGAACCTCGGAGTCAGAATAGAGGAGTACCACTTGGTGGATGCTCTCATTGACATAGGAACAGCTGTCAGCCGCATCAGATCCTCCTTGACCCATTAGCTCAAAGCCTGATTAAATCCAACCAAAGCACACCTGATTGGAATCGCAGGTAAGGTTACTGAATGCATAGGCGAGATTACCTTATCATTGCACCTAGGAAATAACTCGATGCAACAAAAACTATTAGTGTGCCATGATCAAGATTTATTAGAAGAACTTGTGTTAGGTCAAGATTGGATATATGAACATGAGGTAACTATCCAATTAGCATTGGGCTACATATCAACCAAGATAGGGCATCACAAAGTATTCAGTTTGTTAGAAGAACGACCTGTCAAAGCCACTTGTCTAGCTCTGAGGGATTGATTAATCATGCATGATGCTTGTACATCTATCTCTACTGTGAAACCCGCACCTCCAAGCAGTGCACCCATGTTCACAACAAATCTTAACCCTACATCCCCTCATCATCCATTGGATTGTTCTACTAACATCGTTTCCATGGAGAGCCTTAGTGAGGAATGGAGCCCAAGAGCGACTAGTCAGAGTAATCAAACCGAAATTTCCCACATTCGAATGTATCCCATCCACGAAACCAGATAGGCATGGGTTCAGAAAGATCAAGTAGCCACACATCAAAAACAACAAAACCATCACCTACAAAGGTACCAACAATAGGACAAGACTTCAAGCCAAGATGGATCCCGAGGTCTGCAAAAGATTGTGCAAGTATGGATCACAAAGAAATTGATTGTTGCTCAACCATCAAGAATGCAAATATGGATTCCCAAATCAACTATGCCAGCAAAGAAAACTAAACCAAAGGCACCAGTACCAAAGAAGGATCCATCCGCAAGAAAGTCAAAGGAACAAGAAAAACGCGATGACTCAAAATTTCAGAAACAAGAGTACTCAACGAAAGCTACTCAAAGACATGCATGGCAAGCTAAGAAGAATCACAATGGGACAGTTACACAAAGCACAAGAGGAGATAAAGTGGCAATCAAGCACTACAAAATAAAGCTGATTTGGATACCCAAATCGCAATCGTCATCTACAAACCTGCCAGCACCTTCTTCTTGCACACATCTTGAGTTCCAGACACTTCAAACGTGCATGATATGGCCACATTACAAGGCCATGCATTCGGCACATAGTTCTTCTTCTACTTGTTAGTGATGCACATTTCCCTCCCATGGAATAGGAGAGCACTTGTACAATAATCTCAAGGAAAATAATTAAAGATAAAATAAAGCTTCGGTTATGTACTAACATTTTTGTTTTCTTTTAGAAAAAATAAGAATAAATATATGAAAAAAATCCCAGGTATTACCTTCCTTACACCCATGGGGGAAGGGCAGCACAAGTCACTCGGAGAGCTGTTCAATTCATGAAGGCTAAGTGGAAGATAAATAATGCAACCACCTGTACACTGATTGTGGCATGCTTTAAGTGCAGATGGCATCATCGGATTCAGAAGCTATGCAAGGGGAAGAGATCCTACTTCTTCCTTTGGAATCAATTACGAAAGCAAGGGGTCATTGGTTCCAAGAAGACCAACCGATGGCAGACCTTATCTTTTTGGCCACCATCAAGATTATGGACAGGGACCATTATTTTCCATTGATGTCGCAAGATTTCCAAACTATACTACAAGGTTTGCCAAGCATCACGAAAGTTTGGACAAGGGCCAGAATTGAAGCATTTCTACGACTCCCAATTTATTTACCAGATTTTCAACGATGCACCCAAGTCGTGAACATGCTATAGGCTACAGCAGATAAGCCCTCAATCCTAGAAGCTAATGTTCTTAACAAAACGGGGGCATGGAAAACTATTCGATTTACACATGAACTCATCAACAAAGCTTTTGGATGGAGCCAGGACGACCTCACGAATCTCAAAGAAGAATGTCATGATGCCAAAAAGAAGACCTTTATGGAAATTAACAGGATGGATATTGAAGAATCAGTCCGTGTGGTGCATCAACACTTTTGTTTCCCAAGCATGAATAGATATACAACGCCTCAAAAGATTGTAGTTCAATTGCTATCTCTTGCTATGAGGCAAATTGGAAACCAAGTCAACTTTACGCCATACATAGAAGAATGCTTATTTGAAGCTAAGAAGAAATGGAATCACAAGAAGTTTTTGAATGGAAGCTTTGCATTGACCTTATTGATCTATGAAGCACTAGAAATGAAGGGATGCCTACGATTAATGCCAACCTCCACTGAAGCGGCAAAATATGTGAAGTCGGCCATAATTTCAAAGAAAAAGAAAGCATCCATATCCAAAGAGGAAGTGGGAACAAGTTCAAAGAAGCCAGTGCAAGGGGCTAAGCGAGCCAGAGAAGAAGAAGCACAGGAAACACCACAATCAAAGTGAGCACATCTACTGCCAAGGGTTTGTTGACCCAACCTCCTATAACACAAAGAGATCTTTCAGCGGTGTTGGAAGAAACACATACTTACATGCGGGGCCAAGTAAACCTCACCATCCAAGAAAATCAATATAGGCAGTCCAGGCAATTGCAGAAAAAGGATCACAAAGAACACAGCCCATCACAAGCTGCCAAATATAAGGAATTGGGACTTCATGATTCTAGTTCTAATGAAGAATCTAGTCATGAACATGACACGTTGGACATAGATATAAGAACAGAGATGAATGATGAAGAATGGGTGGAGGTTCATCAAGTCAAAACCACCCGCGACAATCAAAACTCACAAGTACAAAATCAGGAAGAACCATCTGAAGGAAGGCACCTCATCCAGTTGAATACACAATCCAAGATCAGTATAAAGGAAGCATCTACACCAAAAACAGATGTGATACCACTAGTAAAGGACGAGTTGCAAATGACCCTCAAAAAAGAAAGGTTCTCACAACTAAGTACGGACAAAACTATGATTGAAATCCTCGATCATACGCCACAAGGTAAGGGAGTAACCAAAGAGGCTGAGCCAATGATACAACTCATATTCTGCATCCCCATAACACAACATTACACATGGCACAAGGTAAAGATGTTACAACAGGTGAAGCACCTAGTATACCTACAACGTGGTTAAACGTGGATGTTACTCAATTAAAACCAGTAGTGAAACAAATGATATAGACGGCGATGGATATGCAACAACAAATGCTCGAAACAGATGCAGACCATGACAAGGCCATGAGAGAAAAAAGTCAATTCCAAGTAATGAGCGAAAATTTGTCTACGCAATTAATCCAAGCTCAATAGGCTCTCTCAGCCAAAGAAACAAAAGTCAAAGAAGCCAGAGAACAATGCACCACACTAATGGTGAAGAATCAAAAACTCCAAGAGCAACTCATAGAGCTACAGAGAAAGTATGAAGCTAGTGAAGCAAAAAAGGAAAGAATACAGGCTAGAAGCAATCTGTTAGAAATGCAGATCAAGGTATACATGAAAGAAACCGACAATTTACGCAATCGGAATAAAGAACTTATGAATGCCCTATTGTACAACCAACCTATCGAAGCATGAGAGACAGTCGCAACAGACATAAAAGCATTGAAAGAACAAATTGCAAGATATGAAAATCAGCTAAAACAAGAGCAAGCCATCAGAGAAGAATGGGAAAACAGGTATATGCATGATACAAATGAACTCAAAACAGGATGGAAATTAGCTGAAGACAAACTTCTGGTAGTTTATAATGAAGATATCGACCAAATATCAGCCATCAGCAATGAACTTTTGACGGCCAAAGATGCGCTAACAAAGGCCCACAATGAAATCAAAGAAAAGGAAGAACTCATTGCATAGTTAGAAGCTTAAATAAGACAACAAGCAACCATCGGGACACCAGTAGAGCCGCAACCAGGAAATCCTACTAATGAGGTAGAGGTATGTCCTCTATCTCTGTTAATCTATCATTCACCAATGAAAGAGCAGATGGTAGAACCTTGTGATGATCATCCCATGGCGTATACTACAGGCTGTATACTACAGAAATATGTCAGAAGGAACGGTCCCTATTGGTGTCCCGATTGATAGAAAAATTTAAAAATGAAGTAGTGAAAGTAATGTAGGAGGCAAAAATTAAAGGCAAAGACTTGGATCAGATCATAAAGCCATTCAACATACCTTATGGGCTATTAAAAGAACAAACACGTCATTATATAAAGCAGACCATGCAAAAAGATCCAGATGATCAGTTGAACTTCAAAGGAAACACCTTCACTTACACTCAAGCGGAATTTGAGGTAGCACAACCCTTGTGGAGAAGGAAATTTTTGGAAAAAAATCCTACTTTACGGGTGCACTGGCAAGCAGCACCATATTTATTACAGGTAGATCCTTCTTTTTTTCCAACGCCTCGTCGATGTGATGCACAAGAATTTTTGTACATGCAAATAAGGTAAGCTCAATAAAAAATGGTTGAATTACCCACTACTTCTAAGTCCACCCCACAATTATTTACCGACTGAAGACTACATGGTGAAATCCATCGAATTTTGGCTACATTATTATGCGATAGTACCAGATCTCACTATAAAGATGACCAACAAAATCCTAAGTATGATACTTATAGTACTCAAAGTTTTTAAGCATGCATCATATACATTTTGGAATTTCATTGGCATTAACCAAGGCACATATATCCTCATTTTTTATTTATCAATTATGCCTAGTCATCCTAATATTATGGAATATTATTCCAGACTTATGTTTTTGTCGAGTCAATACATGCAAACTTTTGAGGAAGCATTTTTTACAAGATTTTTTGAGATTGACTCAGAGATTTTCTTGAAGATGTCAACTAATCTGAATGCCAGACTTGTGGCATATGAATTAAGATTCTTTGCAGACCATGGACAGCCACCACATGACGGTGTAAAAGCAGCACAATGGAAACAACTCATGATATGTAAAGCAAATCTACTTAATGAGACGGAGCAAAAAGTATATAAAATGTACTCCCACCGAATTCCAAAGCCTGTCAGGGACGATAAAGTTCAGGACGGGGATAGTGTTGAAGGAGAGTCAAGCAAAAAGAAAAGAAGAAGAAAACCAAGAAAGAAGCTTCACTAAAAAGAATATATATGAAGATATATCTCTGTAAAAAGAAGACCCGCAGGGGCACATAACACCATCTCTGCACAGAGCCCCACAGGGGCATGCATCAGGCAACAACATCAAAGAACCAGGTCCTCAGGAAGGGAAATAAAGAAAGATAACAACCAGGACTTTTCATGGGAGGTTGCACACAGCTTCCTCATCCACCAGCTGCATGCAACAGAAAAAAGTAAACAGGCCCTAGGCAATACGACAAGGTCAGATGTGTGAAGACAAAGACACATTAGAAGACCAAAAGTTAGAAAGGGGAGAGGTTGAGAAGTTGAAGAGAGTGACTAAGAATATCACATTCTTAGCCATTGATGGCGTGCATGGCAACCCGACTTAATACATCAACCCAGATTTATGAATGTATGGAATACCAAGGGGATTACAGAAGCAAAGGATTTAATTCGGATAAAGTAACAAATTGCCTAACAATCCGTATCGCTTCTTCGACCACTTGGTGCGTGTATTTAGGAGCTATAGACAAGCTGCAGACAAAAAGTAAAGCATGTCAAGGGACGACAGAGACAAAGAGGGGGAGAGTGTTGCAGAGCAAAGAAGAGCAAAGATGCAGAGAAAAAGAAGGACCCCAAAATTTTTCCGATTTGGACACATTGTTTTTGTACCATAGTCATTTTGTAATATATTTTCCGATGTAAATGCACTAGAGGAGTCCTCTAGATGCATACCCATAAAGATTTGTCTCATTACCTTTGTAAATTAGTAGGGAATTAGTCTTTTAATCAATAAAGTGCGTGTGAAAGGACCAATCCCAGGGCACATGTATATAAGTCATTTTGTGACTCTTTGTAAGCACTTTTTGCCATTGTGAGAATCAAGAGCATAGAAGTTCAAATTTGTGTCTTCTCCTCTCTGCATCTTCTTAGTTGTGAGCTTGCATGCATGTATGTGGCTTGAAAAGAGTGCTTTGAAGTGTTGTCTATCCATGGTAGTGCTTGTTTGTTGTTGGTAGTGTGCGTGTGAAGTGTAGGAAGTGTTGAAGCGTAGATAGGTCATTTCTATGGCTCAACATTTTGCTCATAACTTGAAGCAACAATGTCAAAATTGTGTAAGACTACCACCATTGAATGTGTCTGCTCAAGAGCTTTGAAATGAACCTGCTAATCACTATATTTTGAATTTGGAGCTAAGAGAAAAGCTTGATCTACTATTGGCTGCACTCTAAGTGCCGTGACACCATAGCCGACCATGAAAGCTTTGAATGTGAAAGCTTACATATGTTTGCACCTTTATTAGTTCATATTTGCATTGACCGTCATTTGAATGCATGTCCTCATACACTCGGCTAGATTATGATAGTTCTTGGGTTGATAACTAAAGCGTGAATTCCCACTATATGCACTTGTAGGGGATTGAGGTATAGTCTCTTTCTCCTCAAGTCCCTGAGTCGATACTTAGGTACACAACCATTCATCACAGTTAGGCTAGAGCATGGCAACCCTTGTCATGAGCTCAAGGCTTTAATTGACTGAGGTGCTGCAACCAGTGCGATTAGATGGTCCCACGATAAGGGCTCAGGAATAGAAATGCAGCCAATTGAGGCATACCTCATAGGGCTAGGAGGCATGGAAACCCCCTGCATGGGCGAGGTGGACCTTCCTATCCTCGTACACAAAGTGACCATGACAGTGAAGCTACTAGTGTGCCATGACGACGACTTGATAGAACCCCTAATCCTTGGCCAAGATTGGCTATACGATCACTCAGTGGACCTAAATCTTAGACAAGGCTCCTTGCTAACTGGAACCTTAGACTAGCAAGGAGTGATACCACTTGATTTCCCTAACAACACTCTGCCTGAGGTATGTAACCCTAGACCATATGAACTGCATGTGACGGAGGACCGAAAGATCTTTGGCCAGATAAGTCACGTTATGTCTACACCAACCCACGCGGGCTTGGCGGTGGACAATTGCCATTCAGAAGAAGGTCAAAAGATTTTCCCCTGGGCTTCCTGCAAACTAGAAGGGGTCACCACCCAATAGATGGGTCAGGTGGGTTGCATCAGCAGTCAAGTGGACTGCATCAGCAGACAAATGGGCACAACACCCTGCAGTGCCTATCAAGTGAACAATCTTTTGATACCCGATCACCTCTTCCATTGCCACCATATCGTGCTCCATAAACACACACAGCTATTCATTTTTCCTCCCAGTCGCGCCCGAGAATGATCTCCTCTAATTTCGCTACCAAGGTGGAGTAATACATAGAAATGCCATGTGGCATTCTCTAAAAAACTCCCATATAAATATCATATGACATTTCCTTCCCCTTGAAAACATTTTCGTGCTTGAAAATGTAAATGAAATGTCCATAACGGTAGAAGAAAGTACTTGGACTCCCCTGAACCCCATGTACTCTATGTACATGGTCATCTCTGTGTGTGTTGTTTCCCTGTATCCTTCCCCTTAAGAAGTCTCATATGACATCATCTCAAAGATGGGAAACCGTCTGAGTGGTGTCTACTATCTCCCATATACATTCAACTTCTACACTATCACTCCCATGACATATAGCATCACCAAAATGAGCTAAGTCCATAAGATGTATCCTCTATGAAGTAATATTATAAAAAGCAAATGTAAAATGCCAAGCTCATAAGCTCGACCATACTATAATGGAGATAATAAACCATAAATCCTCTAAAGATATAGAACAAAGTCCCATAACAAGTGACTCCAAACCCATCTAAGACTAAATGATAGATTGCCCTCATACCACTCTAGGTCTTCCTAACCTTGAGTGTACTCACAAGTAATAGTTTAACCTAACTACCTTGTGAACTATGCAAATCCATCGTCTAGCTCACGGCAGTAAAATGCAATTCTACATTTCACCAACCAAGAAGTCTGTGGTTTTTCATCCATTACCTGTGGACTAAGTTCTATTGGAAGAGCATCTTTTGGCACTTGTGCAAACTCTAATATTTCTCTTCCCTGTAGTTTTCCATATGAATGCAGAAAGCATTCCCTTTTAGATTCAGATAATCCCTAAGTACCCATCCTCCTAACTGATGTTTACTCATCATACTCATGATGTAACACCAACTAAGATTTTGGTATCCTAATAGGTTAGATATATCGTCATCTCCTGGAAACTCAAAAGAGAAGTATCATCAATCTACTCCCAATCTAACTAATGGCAATAACTAGATTATCTCATCTAATCAAAGACCATCACTAAAAATAGCATAACTACTTCTCTCTAGAGTTTACAAGTGATACTCAATCTAACCATCATGATTAACTGATCTCCCTCTTGCCTTTGATAGAAGAGTGCCACTCTTATCTAGACAACCAAAATGAGAAAGTAAAACTCTCTCTATGTCTCTCTGTAATCTCTTCTAAGGAAAAGAGCTCTAGTAGTGGAAGCTATTCCACTTTCCCTTTCCCTTTGGAAGAGACTCTTTTGAATCCATTTGCTCTACTCATCCATAACTGAGAACACATATATAAGCTCTCCATACTTTTTCCTTCCAAAATAGTGGAGAATGATACTCCCATGTGAAGGAAAGTTACATTGAAAAGTAGAGGAAATGAATTCCTTCTCAAATATAGACTAAGAGATGTTTCCCAAACACCTCTTCTCCAAGGTAATTCATACACCATACGTCATGTGTGTATGCACTAATCCCTAGAAAGCCTCTTAAATGTTCTTTTTTCTTACTCCCAAAAGTGGAGTTTGATAAAAGTTAACATCTGAAATTTTTTCAAAAAGGGTGGAAAGGGGGTCTTTGAGGATACAAAATGCCTCCTTAACTTATCATTTTGATGAATCTAATGATTCACCTAAGAAGTCCATACACCATACTCTCAGTATATCTACTTTTTCCCATCCATCCATAGCTAGTGCACCTCTTTTTCCCTCTTCCAAAATGGGAATTTCTTAGATTCAAGTGCTGAACTTTTTTCTCAAACTGTGATGGAAGGGGGTTTTGTGGAGCATCAAACTCCCATAATACTGAGGTATATTTTGAATTTCTTGATTGTATATGGAATTCAATAAACTATCCTATGTGTGTGCATGATTTTCCCTACTAAACTAAGAAAAATCCCGCTTCATTTCCCTTCCCCGAAATGGCTACTAGTAAAAAATAACTCCTGAAATTTATGCAAAATTATGCAAAAGTACCCAAAACCTATTATTTCTTGTACTTTGAAGGAAATCTTGACTTAAGGTGAGAGTATATATCTCATACTCTCCATAAATATGATTTTCGTCAAAGGATTGTCTATCATCGCTTCAAAAGAGCTGAGGATTTCTTCCTCCTCTTCGTCATCCGAATCGGAGGCTCTGAACCTATTAACTTAGGTAACTCATGAGGCTTGTTATTGCTTTCTCACAACTTATCTAATAAGTAGTGTAGCGGAAAGCCTCCATTTTGGTCTTTACACATAACCATCTACCTTCTTTCCTTTCCTCTTTGAAGCTTCCTTAATACCAATCCTTCTTACTCCCTCTTCATGATTATGAAGCTAAGCTATGCTCCTCATGCGACACTGATCCTTCAACCAGCATCTATAACAGCCCAAGGAGTATAGAAGAAGGGAGATAAGAGAGTCTATGTCTCCTCCTCCTATAGCTCAAGGGTGGCATCCACGGGCAGTAGACTTTAGCTTATACTGTAATACAGAAGTTTACCTTGCATCACATGAAGTTGGTCCCATGGATAGAGCAAATGCCTCTCATCCTTGTGGCGCATGTTCAAGTCCGGGTTCCAACACGCACGTAGGCTTATGTCCCATCGAACTCATGCTTTGATACCACTATCAAGTGAACAATCTTTTGATACCTGATCGCCTCTTCCATTATCGTGCTTCATAAACACACACAGCTGTTCATTTTTCCTCCCAGCCATGCTCGAGAATGATCTCCTCTACTTTTGCTACCAAGGTGGAGTAATACATAGAAATGCCATGTGGCATTCTCTAAAAAACTCCCATATAAATATCATATGACAGTGCTCATCCTTCCACACTTACTTCCCTTTTCCTCCCAGCCACACCCGAGAATGATCTCCTCTACTTTCGCTACCAAGGTGGAGTAATACATAGAAATGCCATGTGGCATTCTCTAAAAAACTCCCATATAAATATCATATGACAGTGCCCATCCTTCCACACTTACTGCAGACTGGCCTAGATTAATGGTACAAAACATTGTACTTCCTAATGGGCAAGTTTTGCAAGTGTTGGAACTCCCTTCTTTTCCAAAGAAAAGTGTCAACCTGACCTCTCAACCCCAACCACGAAGGATTCAACCATGACGGAGGAACCCAAACCGATGACCATACCAGATGACACAAAGCAAGTAGCAGAATCAGCATCACAAAGCAAGCAGCATGAAATAAGTATGGGTGCCAAAAGGACAAAAAGCACAGATAGATTTCAACAACGCAGACAATGATAAGAAGAAGTTTCAACAGAATCCAAGGCAGTATCCAACGTCTCCTCGACCTTCTTTTACAAGTACAAAGCTTCGACAAATCTAGATCTCCAAGAAGTACCTGATGAATCGATCCACACCCATGCAAATATGGGTACCCAAACAATGTGTTATAGCTCAACACTCAAGCCATGTAACATATACCCCTCAGAAATATCTTCACCCATCAATACCACAATATCCGAAATCATCTTTTGTCCCTCAGCAGACACATACCACCCCACCCAACCACCATTAGGAGATAGATACCGAAATGTATCCAGAAGCCCTCTCATGAAAAATTGTATAACATTAACCCCATCCCGAATAACCAACTCCCTTGTAATAATTCACTCACAACTAAACCTTGTATAAACTCAACCACACTAACCCAACATCACCTGTAATAATATCTCATCAAGCAATGTATGCACTATCTGAAGCAAGTAGGTGTCTAGAGACCTGCATTAGTTTTGCAAAAAATCATTCCATAAATCACCTCACAACACTCGGCTACACGGGTTACACATCGGTTATGGAAAGGGATTGTGGTCTCACTTTAATGGGATCATGATTAATTTCCATAGTAATGTGCTAATCTTTTATAGCAGATCTTCTCTGCATTTTCATCCATCATCATGCAGATAGAAGGACCGTCTGAAGCTGGCCCTAGTGTACCGGTGGTCAATTTTGGTGAATTACTAGCTGAGCCACATCCTACTTCACAACCACGTGAATTTCAAGGATTCCCAGGACCAATGCCGATTGATGATCCTCCTAGGGGATACACTGAGAAAGTTCACCATAATTCCCATTGGTTTCAAGGTTTAGCAGGACCTTTGGCAGATGCAGACTTCATTTTTGATGCCGTTGACCTTTGATAGTGTTAAGTGGGGCAAGTATTAGTTTTCTCCAGAGAATTTGAAGAGCTCTAGAATACCGAAGAGTTAAAGCACGTTTGGGCTAGATCAGGTTTCACGGAGTACTTCAGTGACCCATTACCCAAACCAGATTTTTATAGATGCTACTACCTGGTGACCACACTTACAGCCTCCGAGAACAAGGACTTACCGGGTACTTTCATTCTACCATCTTTGGTAAATGACCCCCCATTCAAAAAGTTATATCTTTCAAAAGACCTCATTCGCGAAGCAATTAAGATCCACGAAACTCACATGCCAACAAAACGTGAAAGACTTATTCCAGATCCAATGAAGCATGGTGATGTCGTGAAATGGGAAGACATTTCGGCCATTACACCTGAATTATCTAAGGCCCTACGCATATGCATGCAACATTTTGCATTCCTGGCTCAGGATCATTTCACCATGCCTCACAAGCATATTTGGTTTGGATTGTATTTAGCATATATTGGGCCCCAAACCATAGATCTTGTAAGTTGGATCATTGATCAATTGTATTTAGCTCAACAGAGATGGGAAAGATAAAAGTCATCACGGATGTTGCGCTCTCAGTCGAATTGTTTATATGTGTTTGGCATATGATTTGCCTATAGAACGCACAATGACAAGTGAAGAATTGAAAGCATTCAAAGGAACAACCAAGAAGGCCAGAAAATTTAGCAAGGGACGGGCAGGCAAGTGCATGCATGGATCCATCCCATGTTTGCAAGTTCCAGAGTCCCCCTCACCTCAGCCATCTCCAAAAAGTCACCTACGGAACCCCCTGCACCTATACAACCCATACGCATATGTATGTCACGATCGGTTATCACAGAAGGTACTACCAGTACTGTTACCTCTCAAGCAACCACAGTTCAGGAACCCACCACTACAGCAACAGAAATTCCCACCTCCATCGGTGCGGAAGCATTTACTTTTCCTATACCCAATTTGGAAGCAAAACCAATAAATACCACTTTTGATTTTGAAATGCATGATACCTTTTCAAACGAATTCCAATTTTCATAAGGACAATTTTTCTCACAGGAGTATGAACGTCCTAGTTACCCTACCACACCCCCTGATCAACCACAAGAGCAAGTAGTCTCCAGCTCAGAAGAAGAGAGGACAGAAACGGACAATGAAGACGGAGACAATGAAGCCAGTCAGGCCAGTCATGATTCTCAAGAGAACGTGCAGACTGATGAACAGGAACAGCAAACTGACACTCAGGGTGACACCAGTACTTACAAAGACGAAACATTTGAAGTTGCTGCCTACACGTTGGCAATCAAGAAATTATATCGAACTATGCAAGGAGTTTGGGCATGCCAAAAACTCTCAGAGGAAGAAAGTCAAGCGCTTTTAGAACAGGAACTCGCTACAGGAGGCTTCGAAGAAGCTTACATCCAAGGTTTCAGAGAATTGGTTAAGTTAATAGGAACTGATGAAGCATTACGCTATTTGCAAAGGAAACCACTACCACAGTTCGACCCACGATGAATATGCTTGCTATCAAAATCAGGTCAGTATATTCATGTACCAACGGATGCACAGTCTTCGCAACAGGCCAGGGAAGCATGCCTCATTCCAGAAGATTCTTTGGCAGAAGAAACGATCATCATCGATTACCACTGCCACTGTCGAAGTACCCACCACACCGATCGCTCCTCTTTCACCTCCCGTCCCTCCAGCTTCTCCTGTACACCCTACCTCCCCTAGAACATCCACGTTCTTTGATAGTGCGATACCAGAAGCCTTTGTTGTCTCAATTCCTCTCACCCTTTCTACAGCCACACAACCTAGCCTTCCTCCTAGGACTTCCACCCTTCCCTCCAGTCCATTTGTCCATCCATCTGTCCCTTCCTTCCCCACCCCTCTAAGACCCCTATTCCCATTTCCCCCTCCATTGACCTTCTCCCCCGTCTCACCTCCCCGACCCACTGTATTTCCTCTCTCCCCTCTACACCAAGCAATATCCTGTAAATTATTCATCAACCTTTGTAAATCCTATATTCACACCCACTCAAGCACCCACTGTTACTCCACTATTCACAGTCACTGCACTCGGCACAACGTCCAGTGACATGGACATATCACCACCCACAGCACCACCACTCACCTCATCCATTTCACCACCACATTTAGGCACATCACATTTCTCCGTAGTCACCACTGCATCCACTTTCCCATCCCTATTTCCACTTCCCTTGCATCAACACACACACCCACAGCATCTTCACTCACTCCACCGTTAATATTATCACCCATGATCGACACCACATTTTGTCAAATGTTCGCATGTATGACACAAGTCCGCGACGAGTTTGCATCTCTTGGGACTAGTTACCAGACCCTATAGCAGACCACGAATGACTCACAATCACAGCTAAATTCCTTAACCATCGAGAATGCCTCCCGTTACCAACAGCTACGCCAGGCCTACCATACACTAGAACTAGAAAGTGAACAGAAGACAAAAGATTCAATTACGGATATCCACAATTTGTTAAGGGCTCAAAACATTCGAAATGCAACACTCACTCGAAACATGGGACGACTAAGATGCCACCTAGTAGCATCCAAAGAAGAGAATCAATGCTTGAAGGAACAGAATAGAGAGAACCTTGAAGCAGCTTTAGATCAACCAAATGAACCTCTGAGTCCCACTCGTTTTAAAGTCGTCCCCTATGAATCTATGAAGATACTATTGGAAGACCACGTCAGAGTATTAGAAGATTATGACAGTATGAATGAGGCATATGAGAAGCTCAAGGAAGACCACAAAATGCTACAGTTGCAAGCACCTGTACAGCAAGTACCACCAGCTCCTGAGGCAACACCTCCACAGATCATAGAGGAACTAAATGCTTTACACGCTCAGGTCCTTACCCTTCAAGCACAAATTACTGCATTTTTTGAACCCCCTAGACCGGATTCCCCACCTGAACTCCCAACGGAGGAAGAAATAGTGTATATCCCGATGGAGGAAACATATGAAGAAGCCTATGAACCACAACCCATCCCAGGTGGACGTGTCACGGCTGAAGGCCATACCACCTTTGAACTCCCTACCCCCGCATGGATGAAGATTGTAGAAGAACTTGGAAAGACCCACTCCACATGTGTGGAAGCTCAATTACATGCCATGGCTATGATAGAGGAACGTATTTTACAATCCCCTTATTTCGCTCACTTGGCCCCTCGCAGGTATATATCGAGCCATGAGCTGCAATATAAGCCATATTTCATGCTAATGGCAGAATATCAACTAGCAATCAAAAAGGAGACAAGCAAGAAACCCTCACATGCAACTCAGTTTGAGTCTGATGACTTGCCACTGGAAGCACAGAGAGGAGAAATCTTTCAACCAACTTGGCGCCAGGAATTATTACAGCAATATCCAAAAATGATGAGCACATGGGTCAAGGCACCACTACATTTGAAATATAACCCATGTTGGGGACCGATACCAAGATGCCACTCCTGGAAGGCCTTCGTGCTCAAAGTGCAGAATAATAAGCAGTGCCATGACTGGCTTAATTACCCCTACTTCACTCCACCCCACAGACCATCCACAATAGGATATATGATGACAATGATTCGCCACTGGCTCCCCACTTACGTCGAATGGATGATGTTGCCGTGCATATGATTGTCAAAGTATTTGACATGATGCAGATTGTTTCTAAAATCTTCCGTCGCGTCAAGGCACCACACGTTAACACCCCGAGATTCGAGCATGATAATCAAGATCTAGCGTATGATATGAGTACGACACCATTGCTCCGAGTGTGTTATGCTTGGCACTGTCGAATCAAGTATTTATTGACATGCTATAAAATGACATTCAAAGAGATGTTTACTACCGGTTTTTGGGAGTACTATTAAGTGGTGTTCATCAGCAGGCCCACACACCTACTCCAATTATTTGCATGTGAACAACTAGTGTACTCCACACACTATCGACTTCCATCGCCAGATGAACCTCAACCCATAGATTGGGAAAAACTCGAAGTAGATCTTGCAAGAGGCATTTGCATTTCAGAGCACACCCTCGCTCATGACCTCCTACAAAACTATATCCGACAGACCCCGCAACAAGGTTATGTCGAGGACGACAGAAGCGAGAGCGGGGGTGTTGGAAGTAGCCAAAGGCCCAAACGACGAGGAAGTATGTGAAGACGGATCACAACGAAGTAGTGGGGAGCCAGGCATATTAATTTTTCAGAGAAATATGTTTTATAATACTTTTCAAAACTCTCAATAGTGATTTTCATCACTCTTATATCATATGTAACATAGGACAACCACTTTTGTAATTAGTGGCTCCATTTTGTGCAAGCCAAGGAGTCCTCAAGCTTGAGGACCCTAGGTAGAACAAGTCTACCAATTTTGGTTATTTTTAGACTTCGTTTAGACCTTCAAATAGCACCTAGAACCTATTTTTTAACTATGCGAGACACTAGATGTGAAACCGGTCAAAACTAGTCAAAAAACTATAAAGAGAGCTAGAGAGCTCATTTTTGAGGTTGGCTAGTGTGAGCTTAGAGCTATTTTGAGTTTATAATTGAGATCTTGAGTAATAGAGTCTATCTTCCTATCTTCCATTGTGTCCTGCTTGTCTCTTACATGTGTGTGTATGTGTGTGTGCATCTCTATGCTTCTCACCTTCACTCTCACTATACATCTTGCATTCATGATCTTCATATCACTCCTATCTCTTCCGCGGATTGACATTAAGGAGGTGGAGCTTCTTAACATGGTACTTACCATTGTGCTAGAGCAACACCAAATTTGCAAGAGGTATTCGCATTTCAGAGCACACCCTCGCTCATGACCTCCTACAAAACTATATCCGAAAAAACCGGCAACAAGGTTCTGTCAAGGACGATGGATGCGAGAGGGAGGGGGGTGTTGGCAGTAGCCAAAGGCACAGACGACAAGGAAGTATGTGAAGGCAGATCACAACGAAGTAGTGGGGAGCGAGGCATATTAATTTTTCAAAGAAATATATTTTATAATACTTTTCAAAACCCTCAATAGTGATTTTCATCACTCTTGTATCATATGTAACATAGAACAACCACTTTTGTAACTAGTAGCTCCATTTTGTGCAAGTCGAGGAGTCCTTGAGCTTGAGGAGCTTAGGTAGAACGAGCCTACCAATTTTGGCTATTTTTTTATCCCGTTTACCCTCTCAAATAGCATTTAGAACCTATTTTTTAACTATACCGGACACTAGATGTGAAACCAGTCAAAACTAGTCTAGAATCTATAAAAAGAGCTAGAGAGCTCATTTTTTACGTTGGCTAGTGTGAGCTTAGAGCTATTTTGAGTTTGTAATTGAGATCTTGAGTAATAGAGTCTATTTTCCTATCTTCCATTGTGTCTTGCTTGTCTCTTACATGTGTGTGTGTATGTGTGTGTACATCTCTATGCTTCTCACCTTCACTCTCACTACATCTCACATTCACAATCTTCATATTACTCCTATCTCTTCCGCGGATTGACATTAAGGAGGTGGAGCTTCTTAACGTGGTACTTACCATTGTGCTAGAGCAACATGGGCCAATATAACTTCCTTGCTTTATCAATGTACTCTGAGGGTATAATTGATGATGTCATACTTTCTTACTCATAGATTTTGACCCTTGGTAGGTGGTACCCTAGCATTCATAGTGTAAACTAGTGCTTCTTCATCTTTTCTACCTAGGGAATTTTCTACATGAAACAACTTCACATGAATGATGCTAGTCATTGTTGTGCTTGTTCTTCGTGTAGAAGGGACATCTTCAAATTGTTCATCCTTTCCATCATTTCTTGATTCCTTCTCCTTAACCACTTTGCCTAAGTCTTTTGTGTGCTCTGGGTTTTCCACTAGTAGGTATATTGCTCCCTCTCTATCTTCATAGCAATTGATGTAGTACTTCACTGCAAGGTGGTTTCTAGTGGTCAAGACATTAGGGTTCCTTAGTTGCACCACTTGTTTTCCCAACCCATCTAAGTACAAGGCTATGCCTAAAGCATTATACTTCTCGAATTGGATTATACTCAGGTGGTTTGCAACGTTCAAGACATTAGGGTTCCTTAGTTGCACCACTTGTTTTCCCAACCCATCTAAGTACAAGGCTATGCCTGGAGCATTGTACTTCTTGAATTGGATTATAATCCAATATTCACTACTTACTAGTCTAGCTTCTTCTCTATTTATGTGTACATGTGGAATATCCTTAGATCTTGCCATCTTGTCCCAATCTACTTTAAAATTGCTACTTGATGATCCTAGGTTTGTTTTTACTAACCTTCAAATTGCAACTTCTTGTGGATGAAAAGTGACTCTTAGCTCACCTTGGTTGTCATAATTTCCTTCTTGACCTTAAGTGCATTCACACTTTCTACCTTTGTGAGGAGTTTATAAGTGTAGGATTGATGTGTGTGTCTAAGAGTGAGATGAGAATCACACTAGTTGCTTCTATGTTGGAATCTCAAGAAAAGTTACACTCTTAAAATTGCAAAGTTGCACTCCTAAGATTGCACTTCCAAAATCACCCTCCTAAATTCATGCTTCAAATTAGAAACTTAACTCTAAGTGGCACACTTAACTCTTGAAATCATGCTCTAAGTCGAAAGTTGTACTAGATTCCCAAAGTCATGCTTGTCATGAAAATCAGACCTTGAAAAATGTACTTTGGAGACCCCTTCAACTCTATATAAGGAGTACCTATCCCCACTTTGTACTTAGTTAGCCGCTTGTAGATCTTACTCCATGCTCTTGGAAAACTCATTTCTAATCCATGTGAGTTTACCCATTTCTTGGCCTACTCATTTTGAGTCTCTCACATTCTTTCTTTTTATGAGTACACTCTTCTTTCATCTTGCTTTCATCTCTACATGAACTATTTCCTTGGTCCTCTACCAAGCTTTGAAAAGTGTGGATGAAGTTGCTCTCTCCCATGTGCCTTGGTGAAGATGCCTCTCCATTTTCTTCAGTCAGACAATAGTTTCTCTCCATGACCCCATCCTCGACCAATTCATGCACATAGTGATATTGAATCTCTATATGCTTGGTATGTGCATGGAAAAAAAGATTCCTGGCAATTCCTATGCAACTTTGTTTCTCACATTTAAGCTCTATAGCATCCTATCCTTGTATTCTTATGTGCCATAGGATCTTCCTCAGCCATACCACTGCACATGATCCAACAGATCTTGCTTTGTACTCAAGTTCAGTAGATGTATATCCATCTGGATCCAATGACCTTCATGGTTGACATCTTAGGCACTAAGTGCCAAGTGTTTTCTTGCAATGCCTCAATCTCTTCCTCCATGGTATGCTTCCATTCTGACTTCTTTTGGGCTTCCTCATAAGATGAGGATTCTTTAGAGTTCATGTCTTGATCCATGTATATAAAATGCTTAGTGTGAGGCATCATGTCCATACCTTTCTAGATTCTTCTTTTCTTGTTGATGATTGTTTGTTAAGCTGATTTTGATACATCTCTTAATCTTGCACTTTAGCTTTACCTCTCGAGTTCCATAATTTGATTTCTCTTCTAAGTGTCTTTAGATCCTTTGATTCACTTAGTTTTTCAAGAGTTTGCGGAGATTTACTTGACAATCTTGGAAAATCATCCTCCAAGTCATAGGGCAAATAGATCTCCCTGCAATCATCTTCAGACCCAAATTTAATTTCATCAAATAATACATCATGACTTATAGTGAATCCTTTAGTACTAGGATCATACCTTCCAAGGAATTTTAGGGTAACCTATTGACAAGGTTGGTAGTGGATACTGCCTCTACCCATAGATTATTGGGTAACATCTTCTCATTAAGCATTGACATAGGTGCTTCCACAATGGTCCTATTTCTCCTTTCTTCTTTTTGCTACACCATTTTGCTTAGTTGTGCATTAGTGTGGAAAAGCTCCAAGATGTCTCCATGTATGTATCCCTTTTTTGTGAAAGGCTCATGTGATACTTTCAAAACTGGCATGCATTGCATTTAAAAATCATATGTTTCTTTGTGATATTTGGTATTCCGAGTACATTTTGATCTCTACTAAGTTTTTTCAAGGTTATTTATCCAATGTGAGCTAACCTTTTGTGCAAAACTTCTAACTTTAATAGAGTTTGTGTATCATAATTAAATAATGCTATGTTCTTAAATTGTTTCTTGGAGTTCAAAGGTGAATAGCCTAATTATCTTTTAACCTTTGGAAATCTTCTTGAATACTTGGTATGGGTCTTTTACATAGGCTCCATACCTTGTGAACCTCACCTCCAATCCCTTTTCCACAATCTGGTTCTTGGTGATGCTAGGTACATAGAGAACTCTACTCAACAAATTTATGTACCATTTGATGTCTTCACGTTTCCAATCTTCAACCATAGGGTGCCTTGTTTCATTTCCTATTTGGACTTCATGCTTGTTCTTGGGTTCTTGCAAATTTGAGAGTAGTGCTAAATTAAATGGTACATGATTTGAACATCTTGAATCAATATAGAATACATGCTCATTTGATTTTACCTTCATTCATAGTAATATTCATTATTAGAAGAGAGTCTTCTTGTGAGTGATCATCAGTATAATTTTTGTAGTCTCTCCTTCCTTCTAACCTCCTTTTTACTTGTTCTTGAAGTCGTTATTTCTATTTTAACCAAAGTTGTTGTTGTATCTGCCTCTAGGAGCTCCATGTCCTCCTCTATTGTATCTTCTTCCTCTCTGGTTTCTTGGGTTCTTGAAGCAATCCTTAGTGATATGATTGATAAGTCCACATATAGCACAAGGTGAGGATCTTTGAGATCTCTATGTGCCTTGTTTACATGCTCTACCCCTTCCTCTTGAACTTCTCCCTCTGCCTGCAAAGTTTGCTTGGGAGATGATGATCACTGATTTTAATTACAAATAGAGTTTAAGATATTTGTTCTTGCAAAAACATCTTTTTCATACCATGTGTTCAACCTCTTTTGCTCTTCTTGTGTGGGTTGTCCTTTGGTCCTTAGCATGGGCATCAGCTCATCTCCAAAGTTGTATCCATATGGATTTCTTCTTTGGAGATATGCTTTCGTCCTTAGAGACCATGATGAGTATTTATCTTGATCCAATTAATCATTTGAAGAAGGAAAACAATCACTTATAATGTATATACTATGATGATGCTCTGATACCATTGTGAGGAGGTGATGATAGAGTATTGAGATGAAAGGGTTTTTGCAAAGACCTTCTCTAGACCAACCTTTTCTTGATTGGATGCTCTAGTAGACTCCTTAAGCTTGCAAATGATACATAGGATGACCATAGGTATTTGGAGCATTGATCTCAAATGTGTGAGTCAAGATAGACTACTTTCATTTTTAGAATCATGAAGAGAAAACCTTCTATTTATGGAAGAATGTGCTCACAAAATTGTTCAATAATAGAAATATCCTATGAATTGGGCAAATCCTTGTGCATATCAGCTTCAAATGGGAAGGTAAGTCATCTAATCCAAGTTATATAATAAATTTAGTGTGACTAGATTATAAGGAATATACTTAAGAACTGATAGGTGTGATTGCAGAGAGTGCATATACATAGTCATAAAGATTGATGTATATCTCTGCACATAGAACTACAATGATCAAAATATTTCATACACAAGCTCATAAGAGTTTTACCTTTATGATCCAATCATTGGATGAAAGAATGAGACCATAGGTTCACTTTAATGACCTTGATAGGGGCTACAATGAATAAGAGTTCTCCATAAGCCACTCACAAGCTAGAAGACAAGATAATTGCCTAAGGACGATTCACTCTCTATCTCTCATGTGCAAGGTCAAAACATGTGTGCTCTCATCTCCACTTTGAACTATAAGAATTGATGGAAAAACTTATGAGATCAAAGAAGAAAGCACTCGGGTCATCTTGGATGTGTAGAGAATCGAAGATGAATCTAAGCTTATTCTTTTCTTCATGTCCTCTTGATGCTCATAAGCCCTATACCTTCTTCCCTCTTTGACCCTTCTGGAGAAGCAAAAGGCCCTCTTAGTAATCCTCATTGGTTGCCTCATCCACTCTCGGCCTACACCTAAGAATATAGATAAACAAGGGTTTGATGAGTTTTCTTTTTTGCCCTTCCTTTACGCTATGTTTTTTTTTACCCAACATACAACATATCATGACAAATCATGAGATATATGTTGCATATATGTCTTTCTTAAAGTTTTCTCTTTTTTTTTGGGATGCCACTTTTTTTTTAAGGTATGACAAAAAAACCAATGAATCCTTGCATGTCCTCTTAATAACAACAAAAAACCATGATAAAACTATTCTTTTCATGAAAATGGTTTATATTTTCCCTCTCATCCAACTAACTGGCTCGTAAAGGATGTTCATTGCACACTTTAATCCTTGGTAATTTGCCAAAGACTATATATCTTCTTGGCACATGGCCCCTTTTCAAATGCTATAATCCAACAAGTGGAGTTAATTCAATGAAATTATGTTACCTTTTCTTTTCTCAAATAATTTAACTTCCTTATTCTCATGGGTGAATGACCTTCAATTATACCTCTGCCTTATACTTTCTCATCCCTTTGCCTACCTTCTGTTGATGTATTTAGGTAGTGATGTGTGTGAACACTCTAGGACCGCTGAGGCCTATTGCCCTAATGGACTACTTATCTTTGTTCATTCTCTAGTAATACATTCAGTATTGTGTGTTGTGCTCCAAGATTCTTCTTCTTCCTTGTGTTGTTCGCGTGCTTTTGCAGACGTCTATCTCCAACAATTGGTATCAGAGTAGGTCACCGCTTCATCTAGGGCTTCATCTACACTCTCCGATTTCAGTCTCAGAATCGCACGAATTTTGGTGTGCATACTCAACATCTTTTCGAGATCAAAACCGCTTCGCTTTGTGGTGCCGAAATCGTGATCTGAGCTCATTTCGGCCTCCGAACACACTATCATAGTGATTGTGTAGGCTATTTTGTCTTTTCGTGCCAAATTTGGTGTCACTCTAGCACAATGGCAAGTACCAATGTGAGGAGATAAACCTCATAAATGTCAATCCATAGAGACGTGAGGACTAGTATGAAGACTATGAGCAAGTGATGGCACAAGTGCATGAGTGAAACCACACAAGCATGCACCCACATACACAGGACACACGCACACAAGGTAAGAGCAAAGAGTGGAACAATGGAAAGCTTCGATTACAAAATCTCTTACAAAGCTCAAATCTACAACAAGCTAACCTCAAAAATGAGCTCTCCAGCCCTTTTTATGGTTTTTTGAGTGGTTTTGGCCCTATCCAGACCTAGTGTCCGACCTAGTTAAAAATAAGGTTCCAGGGCTTATTTGGGGGCTCAAATGGAGTCTAAAAATTATGAAAATTGGAAGGGTGATACTTCTAATACTCCTCAAGCTAGAGGAATCCTCGGCTTGAACAAAATGGAGTTACAAAAATGGAAAATGGTATTTACAATGGTTTTTACTCATAAAAATCACTATTTCTATAGGGATTTCTTCTAAAAATTTGACATGTGCTTCTTGGAGCTCCCTACATGCTCCTTCTTTTTGTGTGTCCCCTTCCTTGATGTGCTTCTATGCTTGTGCTTGACCTTGAATGTCAACACTCCCCCCTTCTAGAGTCTGTCGTCCCTGACAGACCCTTGTCGGAGTGGTTGTTCCATGTAGTACTCTGAGAGGTAGTGTCCATGTATCATTAGGAGCAGTCCATCTTCCAAATGTAGGTTGGCCTAGTTTTTTAGTTTTCCACTGCTAGGCTATGCAAGAGGTGGTCCCCTTATAGGTACTTCTTCCTTGGACTTGAGCTAGATGGTGTATTTTCGTGCTTTCAAAGATTGCTAGTTGCTCCAAAGAGGTTGTCAATATTGATCTTGAGCAGTTGTCAATGTTGAATTGCTTCATAGGTACTGATGTTGTACACTTAATTTCCTTTGGAGCTTTGACCATGAGTTTCATAGTAGGATGCCAAGTACTTTTGACCCATAATGACTGGTGGGTAAGTGCATTAGTGCATGGGTTGAGAAAGATATGTGCCTTGTGCATGGCCTTGACATGTGGCCCTATGTATGCGTACTTGGGGAATGCATTGGAAGAAGTATGGTGCAAGAAATGGGGTCTTGAGCTAAGTGCTCTACGGTATTCTGACGAAGAGGTTTCCTAATCTATCATGGTTGTGGTCTATCATGATGATTGACCAATGGCTTGTCTTTCATGTTGATGGATGTCCGTGTTGATGGTTCGCATCAAAGATTCTTCAAGCGCACAATCCTATCCTGTCTCTTTCTTTCTTTTTTTTAGGAACAATGGAACAAGCCAAGAAGAAAGGTGTTAGCATCAATAAAATATTTTACATTTAGCAAGTGTGTCTCGTGTGCCTCGGATTCTCAATTGTGTCTATGCACGGCCATGTAATGTGGCCCTACATTGATGCATACTTTGGAAATGCATGACCTAAATGGTGCAAAAGACAAGGTTATGCCAAAGGCACATGGTTGTTGCACGTCAAGGCTTTCAATGTGGTTGGTGGACGTTGATGTAGTCTTTGTTGGAGGTAGTCAGTGGATCTGGAAATTATGTGATAAGTCGATGGTTAAATGACAACTGACCATTCCTCCCTTTAGGGATCCATTTGAGAACAATGTTTGACTGCGTAGACATCAACTTAAGCTTCTTCATCAGTGGATGGTTGCTTGAAGCTTTTATCCCTCTTGGTTGGCTCTTTGGTTTTGTGGGTGCGACTGATGCTTTTGGCTTCCAAACCCATATCCTTGATGATTGCCTGTTATTTTTGCCGAAGAGGTGAGTTTATCTTCTTTTGGTCTCTATACTCGGTTCTTACCCTGTTCTCTCCTTGTCTTCTTTGTTGAGACCTTTCGCTTGTGGGAGAGCATAGGTTGTTGTGTATGTAAGAGCTTCTTAGGTACCCACACCCGTAATCCCCCTTGTTGAGCTGCAACTAATTTCTTTAGCACCCAAATTTTTTGGAGACCTTCTGGGTGAGCTAGTCCTGATTGCTTGGTTCTTGTTTTTGCATGGTTGGCTTGCATGGGTGGGAAGTGTATTGGCAAGGCTGGTGGTTGCTCTCCTTTTCGTACCCAGATTTGCTTCATGCTCGGAAATACTTCCGTCTTGAAGGCTTTTTGTCTATTTGATATATTGGTTGTATTGCACTGTTTCGCTTGCCTATATGGTTGAACTACTATAGATGCTTCACTCCTCAAAAAAGAAGGAAGGTCTACTTGCCTTTGTGACTGTCCTTCCATGATTGAGTCCTTCTGATTCATAGAGCTTTTTACACATGCGACATCTTGTTCGTGAAGATTATTCTTAGAGGAACTAAGAGAGTGTGTGGTGCCATGATCTGTGAGCATGCAATTGTCTAATTCTAATGCAATGCATTGTTCATGTACCCAAACTTGAAGAAGTTGACTTCTTAGGTTCAAGTTGAATGCATGGTCATAAATTCAATCTTGACCCAAGACAAGTGGCTCTATAAGGTCCTCATCGTGACACACTAGCATTTTGACTTTCATTGGAACATCTTGAATGTAGATGAGAAGTCCCACCTCGCCCAAACAAGGGGTTTCCACACCTCCCAAACCTATGAGATAGGCTTATATGGGCTTGATGTTCAATTGTAGGTCTTGGCAGTATGAAAATCTAACTACACTAGTTGCAGCACTTGAGTCAATTAAGGCTCTCACAAGTCTTACTGTCTTTCCTCCTCTTACCTCTACAGTCACAAAGGGGCGTTGGTCCATTATTTGAGAAGTAATTATGCGTGATTTTTGGCACATTTCCATATGAGATTTAGTGGCTTTTGAGTTGACATCTAGCCTAGTCACCTTAACTTATTTCGCCTAATCCGCTCTCTAGCCTCGCGTGTGCTTCTTCTCTGACCCTCAACTCTTCTTCTTTTTGCTTCTTAGTAGTGTTGAGTCTCAGTAACATATCCTCTGTAAGAGGATATGTTACTAACAGCCTCTTATATAATTTGGCAAGATATCACCTTCTAAAGTGGCCAATTGAACCGCACTGCTAGTGGAAATTTTATTGATGATCATGGGTCCATATCCTTTTTTTTTCAATTTACGGGCATGTTGTTTTAGTGTATACACCAGAACTAGGTCTCCTTCCTTCAGTCCCTTATCCTTGATTGTGCATCAAAATATGCCTTCTGCCTTTTCTTTGCAGCAAAGATGCCTATTGCCACTCGTAGCCTCATCTCACCTAAGCATTCTAGATCAAAGATCCTAGAGGACAATTCATGTACGTTCGACTCATGCTCTTGTGCTACTTTTAATGCTGGGATTAGGAAGTCCAAAGGTAGCACAGCATTCTGTCCGAAGACCATCTAAAATGGGGTGGCATTGAGTACCGTTTTGTAGGCAACTCGATACACCCAAATAGCATAATGAAGTTGTTTGTCCCAATTAGAGCGTTTATTATTAACTAGTTTTGTCAATATGTTACATAGGATCTTATTTGTGCTCTCAGCTTGTCCATTAACTTGTGGATGATAAGGGGTAGACTTCTTATGTATTACCAAAAATTCTTGGAGAAGGTTTTCAATAACTTCATTCAAGAAGTGTCTACCTCTATCACTTACTAACTCTATTGGTAACCCATATCTGGTGAACACGTTCTCAAATAAGAACTTAGCTGTTGTTTGAGCATCATTATTTGTTGTGGCTTTTACTTCTACCCACTTGGTAAGGTAATTGGTGGCTACAATAATGTATTCTGCATGGGAGTTTCTAGCTGGGGGATTAATAGAACCTACAAAGTCGATACCCCACTTCGAAAATGCACGTCCTCCCATCGTTAGCCTCAAAGGCATCTCATCTTTTCTAATGGGTATTGGGCACATTGGCATGTGTCACATTTCTTCACATAAGTATGTGCATCCATATGAAGAGTGGGCCACCAGAGTCTTGAGAATAGAATGTTCTTAATTACTCAGTCAGGACCAAAGTGTCCACCTGCAACACCACTATGTGTAGTTTCTAAGACTTTCAAATAATCTGATTCATGAACGCACAGTCTTAAGTAACCATCTTTGCCTCTTCGCTATAGGTTATCGCCTACTAAGGCATAGTCTTTAGCCTCTTGCTCCATGCTTCGTCTTCTTGCTAGACTAGCCTCACTAGGTAGTGTGCCCGATCTCATAAAGTCCACCAATGGAGCACTCCAGTCTGGAATTAATGACATGTGATAAAGGGTGGCATGCTCCACTAGGGTTCTCTCCTGATACACTGAACAATTCTTGATCCATTCCTGTATTTCTTTGTCCATGCTAGGCCAATAGACTCCTAAACGTTTTAGATTTTGTAATGTTCGTTGTTTAGAATAGTGATTTCCTAGCATTCCTGCATGGGCTTGTTGCAACCAACTACTATGTTCATCTTCCTCAACACAACAAGTTAATACTCCCTTTGTATCTTGTTTGTACATGCTCCTTGCCAATATTTGATATTTTTATGATCGCACTACTTCTTCTTTGTTCATTTTCACATTTTTGTTTGCAGGGCTAAAGGTTAGGACTGGTACCAACTTATTTGCCCATTTAGGAACAACTTCTAAATTGAACAGATAAGCATCAGGGAGTTCATCCGACACTCCTTGCGGTGACTCTCTTGAAGTGATGTGAGAAAGGTGATCTGCCCTGAGATGTGTCCTACCTTTCCTAACAACCACTTCAAAGTCATATTCCATTAGTAAGAGGAACCATCTTACTAAGCATCCTGTATTGCAAGGTTTATTGACCAAATATAATAAAGCTTGATGATCAGTAAAAAAAACTTGAACTTGTTGGCCAATAAGTAGTGTCTAAACTTTTTCACAACATACACCATGCCTAAGCCTTCTCTCTCGGTTGTCGTATAGTTTCATTCAGCCACATTTAATTGCCTACTAGCATATGCTATCGACAAATCTAGGTTTCCTTCACCTGTGGGTTGTGCTAGCACACATCCTATTGCATGATTGGATGCATCCACATGGACATGGAATGGTTTATTCCAATCAAGAGTGGTCAGTATTGGTGAAGTGCACAAACATCTCTTCAACTCATTGAAGGAATTTTCGCATTCCTCATTCCACTCAAAATTTGCCAACAAACCATAAAGAGGTTTAGCTATGATTGCATACATGTGGATAGACCTACGGTAATATCCACAATGGCCCATAAAGTCTTGTACCTCTTTAACATTCCTTGGTCTTTGCAGCTCTGCTATGGCTCTTACTTTATCCTCATCTGTAGATATTCCCTTCTTAGAAACAATGTGACCTAATATTTTACCTTGTCGTACCATGAACACACACTTTTGTGGGTTCAGACACACTCGATATTCTCTACAGTTGTTGAAGATTGGTCTGAGCTCAGGGATGTGGTATCTTCTTACTTGGGAATGAGCACATTAATTGTCCATATATACTTCCAAGTTCTTTCGCAAGAACTCTTTGAGGACATGACACATAAGCCTTTGGAATGATCCAGGTGCATTGGTGAGCCCAAATGGCATCACACGAAATGCAAAGATTCCCCATTCTAGGGCAAAAGCTATTTTGTGTTGATCTTCTGGGGCAATGGCTACTTGGTTGTAACCTGAAAATCCATCAAGGAAGCTATAAACTTTTTTGCCTGCAACACGCTCCAATAAATGTTCGATGATTGGAAGCGGATAACTATCTCGAATTGTAGCAGCATTAACTTTTTTAAGGTTAATACACACTTGCAATTTTCCATTCTTCTTGGGCACCACTACAATGGGGGACACCCATTCAGTATGCTCAATCTCATAGATAAATTCAGCTTCAATCAACCTGTCAATTTCTTCTTTTATTTTAGCCGCATAAGTGTCATTATATATGTAGGGCTTCTATTTGGTGCGCTTGGCATCAGCAGTCATGGGGATAGTATGAGAGCAAATTTTCGGATCTACTCCCTTCAAATCTCTATAGTGCCACGCAAACATGTCCCTATATTCCCTTAATAGAGCTACAAGCTCCATTTCTTTTTGTGCACTTAGGTCATCTCCTATGTATGTGCATCTCTCTTCATTCTCATCAATGGTTACTACAATTTTTTTGGTCTTCTCTTTATTATCATATGCTTCTCCTATGATGGCCTCTCTCTTAGGCATTTGTACCAAAATTTTTCGGTCTTCAATTTCATATTTCTTGAAATTCTCTAGTACTTCGAGCAATGATTCCTCCTCCTCTTGTTTCACTGCTTTTCTTTTCTTTTGCTTTTGACCTCCTTCACTTCCATTACCGTTTTAATGCTTGTGAGAGGTTCTTCTTTGTGTTGGTTAAATAGTCCTACATATTCTAGATAGTGCTTCTCTGAGTTAAAGCCACTATCCATCACAATGGACTCTAGATCTTCATCGTTCTCTTCTTCTTCTATGAAGTCACTAGGGTCACATTCTTCCAGCAAGGGCTGACACATGAAAACTGAGATATCATAACCCTCCTCATCACAATGAGGTGTCCATTGTTCTTCATTGACTGCAATGTCCATGGTAGCTAAGATTTATGCCCAACCATGAGGCTCAAATTCCTCATCTGGAAATATCATCAGTGTATAGGCTGGGTCTTTAACTGGTCTATCTCCTAGGGGAGTTCCCTCTTCTCTTGCTTTTAGGTTCCTTTCCTCTTCCTTTGCGACCCTGCACATCCACAAGTGAGTATCTTCATGCAACCATGATGGATCAGGTGAACTTCCAGAATGCATAGAGATAGAATCTTCTTTCGCTTTGTGGATAGGATTTCATTGTAGGGGTGGTACATCTCTGAAGGTGTAATCCTTCAAATTGACCTTGGTGGTGATCCTTAAGTGTTGTAAGTACAAGGAATTGGTTCCCCAATCTTGTACAATTTGCAATTGTAGTAGGAAGGGTCTTCCTAGGATCATCTCATAGACATTATTTTTCTCAATGTCACATATAGAAAATGTATGTTCAAACTCTACACCATAAGTGGTTAGAGTTATCCCTTCGAACAATCCTAAAGGTCTTTGAAAATGACCATCTGCCATTTGAAGCTTCATTCTAGTTGGTCTTAATGTGGGTTTGCCCCATCGCTTCCACAAGGAGGTGGTCACAATAGCAACACCAGCACCCGAATCTATGATTGCTTTGGTTGTGTAACCTTGGTAGATATTACCTTCTTCACCTTCACTCATGTCCCTTATTTTATCAAGAGGTATCTCTGGAACTTTTTGCTCAGAGCCTGCATTTGGCAAATTGGAATCAAGTTCTGGAACCTAATCCTTCACATGATTCCATAGCTTAGGTTTTGCTTTGAGCAGTTCTTCTACAGTGAGATGACAATGAACCTTAGTGTTCTTCTCGATGTTAGTGTTTCTTGGAACCATTGAGTCTTCATTTCTTACCAATATTGTAGGAGCTCTGATCTGGAGAGATTCAGATTCCCATGGGCCTGTGAATTGTGGTAACTCTTGTAAAGAATTAGATTCAAAATCTAATCGTTCATCTTCTTGTTGCTCTGTTTGGTCTCCATAGATAGACGGAATGTCTTGGGGAAATTTATCGTGAAAATCATCAATTTCAAGATTAGGAGGGGGATTACCCTTCTCCTTGGCCCATTTCTCCTCTTGTATTTCCCATAAGAACTCTTGAGAATACTGTTGAATTGAAAGAGGTGCTCCCCCATCTATGGAATCAGGAACATAAGCTTTCATTGGTGGAGAGTTTTCTCTTTCAACAACTGGTTGAGCCTATGGAGGTAAAGAAACCTGGGGTTTGTTTACCAACTGCTCTAATCTTTCTAGCAAGCCTTGGAAATGAAAATCTGGTTTGATAGAGTTTGTCTGATTGAACTATTGACTGGTTTGAAGCATAGCCTGAGCTAGCTCTACCATTTTCATGCACATTTTTGTCCGTTCAATCTCTAAATGTGCTCTAGGATAACTCTTGTCTAGGTTTGTAGCTATTGGCCCTTCTTGACGTCGAGCCTGGTAGGCCTTGAACATCATGCCCAAGCCTTCTAGGGTCAGATCTGCAAGAACAGACCCTGGTTGTGGTTTATTTACAGTGGGTGGTTGGGTGGGATGAGGTGGAGTGGTTGTGGTTTATTTACAGTGGGTGGTGGGATAAGTTCGGCATGCGAGGGGTGTTGAGATGCAATGTCTTCTATTTTTGTTTGTGCATCTTTCAAGCTTTCCTCTAGTTCATATAACTTTTTATTCCACTTACAATTGGTTCTCTCCCTGGTATCCTTCCATGTTCTTGTTTTCTTCTTACTAGGCTCTCCTGATTCACTTGACTCTGATTGCTCTGCTGGTTTATCTTTGTGATCTCCTCCGCATGTATAACATCGCTTCAATAAGGTGACCCTTGGTGGTTGTCTATTTTGAACTCCTAGCTTTCTTGGCAACCTGCTCAGCTATCTCATCTATCTCAGGGGAAGTTATGGACGTATGACTAGTAGAACTATCAGAATCCTTATAAAGTTTGGACAATTCTAACTCCTCACCCAAGTTGTCTTCTATGTCAATGCACATGCGCACACACTCTTCTATGGATCTAAGCTCTTTTAAGTACACATATGACCTCAACTTTGTGCTTAGTAAGCCATCTAAAAACAGGGCCACTTGTTTGGCAGGTGTGGGTAGTTCTGCTATGGGACATCTTTCTAAGTATTGCATAAACCGTCTTCTTGCAAGTCACACTGTTTCTTGGGGTGTCTGCCTGAAGTTGTGGATCAAGGATGATGTGTTATGCCTGATACCACTCTTGGAAAATTCTACAATGAATGCTTCTAGCAATTGACCTATGTTCCAATAATTGCAATTGTTCAGGGGTTGGAACCAAGCTAAGGCAGTACCTTTAAGAGTCAAGCCAAATGCCTCGAACTCGGTGAACAAGTCCTCGACCTGTTCAGCTCTTAACACTTGTTTGAACTCGGTCACATGATCATAAGGATCTTCTGACCCATCAAAATAGTTCTTCATAGCCTTGACCACTTGAGAAGGCCTAATGGTTCTTGAGTGTTCTTGAGGTCTAGGCAATAGAAAATCATGTTCACCTCTTTGATGCCTATGTACTCTATGTCTCTCCCTTTCAGGTCTTTCACCTTCATGTCCTGATTTATCTCTACCCACAGTGTTTGCAAAGCTTACCTCAGGTCTCTCTCTGGTTCTTTCCCTCTGGGTTTCATGAGCCTTGGATGATCCTGCTCCTTGGATACCATGGGAAACACTAGATCTTGATGGAGGAAAAATTGATTCACCCTGCCAAGTGTATGCATGCCTATCCTGCTCTGTTACCAAGAACATTTTCTCAGATGTGTGATCTAGATAGACAACTTTCCCTGGTGTCTCCGGATCCTTGAATTCATAGATGGTGACTACTGGACTGGGTTGATCTGGCCTGGATCTCCAAAAGGATTCCTTTGTTTCTCTATTCAAGAATAGTTCTATGCTTTTGTTATCTTGAGGGGATCCAATCTGGAGTGATTACTCTAGTCAAGATTGACTTACCTCTAGGAGTATTGGTTTCTCCTCCTAGGTCCCCTTGCTCTAGGTCTCCAATATCATTCTCAAGAATGATATTTCCAAACTCATCCATCCTATCTGGTAAGTTGGTAACCACATACATGGTTCCTTCCTTATCAATGTATGAACCCTGTTCAAACTTGACCACAGGGTGTTCCAGTCCAAAGGGTTGATCTGGATTTTTGAGTTGGACCACTGATCGCCTCAAGCCATCCTCATAGATGTGAATACCTAATTGGTTGGTCCTTATATATTCCAATTTTGTCTTATAGGGGCCTTCTAGTGTCTATAAATGAGCAGTACCTGAGCTATGTGTGGGTCTCTCCATGTTGAAGGACATTTCTGAGTCACTTGTGTCGGAACTTTTCAAGTAGGGATAACCAGTTAGTTCTTGTGCCCAAGACTTAGTTGTATGGTTGACACTAGCCTCAGATGATCTAATTCTTTTCCGATCCTTGCCTAAGTGTCTACCAGATCTCAAGTTCACAAGCCTTGTCTTTTAGTCCCAAGGTTCTCTTGTATTGCTCAAAATCCTTTGGAACTTCTTGGATTCCTAGTCCCACCTGAGGGTCAACTTCAAAATATTGCAAACAGATTTCGTATGAAAAATCACTGCAAACGGATTTTGTATGAAAAACTTAGGCCTGTTCAGGGTTCTCGGGCTTAAAACAGGGAAACAAGACCTCTCAGGAAGTGCTTCAGAACAGGTGACACACGACACTTAGTAAGTGTCGATGATATTTGGAAGCAGACGATACACGATACTTGGAATTCCATGACACATGATATTTGGGAAGTCATGACACACGACACCCGAGGGATATCGCGACATTTGACACCTAAGTGGTCACAACACTCAATATCTGGCAGATGTCACGACACTTCTTAGATATCGCAACACTTGAGGTCCGGCGACACACGATACTTGCTGAGATGTCATGACACTTGATGTCAATGACACTCGACACCTGATCAGTCACAACACACAACACTTGTCAGATATCACAACACTTGTGAGGTATCACGACACTTGGACTAGGCAACACACGACACCTGAAGAATATCGCAACACTTGGCCCTGAGCATGACACTCGACACCTGCGGGATATCACGACACTTGGCCACATGACACCTACCGTTGGTGACACACGACACGAGGGATATCATGACACTTGATACATGACACTTGGTTGGTTGCGACACTCGATACTTAGCAAATGTTGTGACACTTGTCAGATATACCAACACTTAGAGGTCATAGATATCGCGACACTAGGAGGTCACAGATATCCCGACACTTGGAGGTCACAGATATCACGACACTCGCTATCTACCAAATATCATGACACACATGAATTCAAGTATCATGACACTTGAACTCAACCGGTCACAACACTTTGATTTTTTGGAGTGCAAATTCAAAAATTTTTGCAGATATGAGTACCTGGTGTCCTCCTTGTCACTCGTATGTGCATGTTTATGCAAAATCTATCTTCAAACCCACGATACCACACTCACGACACTTGGTGCAGGTCGTGTCACGTTTGAAACTGATCACTCTGTTTTTTGGGTATTTTGGTAGTATTTCTTCAACGCCTCAGCTCTGCAACCCCTCTAAGCTTCTTGCTCACAGCCATAAATGAAAAAAGAGGTGAATGTACTCTAGAAAATGGAAAAAACTGAGAAGATGAAGGTGGATGGAGATGTTGATGAGGATGAGGATGAAGATGGAGAAAAAAAATCAGAAACTCAACTGAAAGTGATGATTTTTTTACCTTCCAACATCGCTACTCTACGTCTTACCATCACATGCTCGTCCTTCTAGCTCTCTCCCCGACAACGGCACCAAATTTGGTGTCACTCTAGCATAATGGCAAGTACCAATGTGAGGAGATACACCTCATAAATGTCAATCTGCGGAGACGTGAGGACTAGTATGAAGATTATGAGTAAGTGATGGCACAAGTGTGTGAGTGAAAGCACACAAGCGTGCACCCACATACACACACACGCACACAAGGTAAGAGCAAAGAGTGGAACAATGGAAAGCTTCGATTACAAAAGAAATCTCTTACAAAGCTCAAATCTACAACAAGCTAACCTCAAAGATGAGCTCTCCAACCCTTTTTATAGTTTTTTGAGTGGTTTTGGCCCTGTCCAGACCTAGTGCTCGACCTAGTTAAAAATTAGGTTCTTGGGCTTATTTGGGGGCTCAAATGGAGTCTAAAAATTATGAAAAATGGCAGGGTGATACTTCTAATACTCCTCAAGCTCGAGGACTCCTTGGCTTGAACAAAATGGAGTTACAAGAATGGAAAATTTACAATGGTTTTTAGTGATAAAAATCACTATTTTTATAGGGATTTCTTCTAAAATTTTGACATGTGCTTCTTGTTGCGGAAATGTGGTATACTTTCTTTACTCTGATACCACTCCTTGTCGACGCGACGAAGGTTGAACCTTAGTAAGCCTGCGGAAATCGCCACGCCCAAGAAGAACTAAGCTAGAGTGATTCAGAACACTTCTGTAATCAACCAATAGCTTAGCGAAGTCTAGCGCTCAACATAAAAGACTGCGCTCTAAATTCACTGGAAGAAATTTCACCAAACTTCACCGGACTGTCACTGGACTGACACCGTAATCGTACCGGAATTGTACCGGAATGAACTTCAAATCTATTTATAATTACTTCAAGTGAACATACATGAAGTAAGGAGGTGACGCGTGAACTTTCTTGACTTACTGAACTCTTTCTGAATTTTAAGAGAAAAACTCCACCAGTTCAGACAACCTCTTTCCGGTCAGACTTTGTACTATGTGTGGATATCTTTTCCACCGGAAAGCTTGATCAACTAAAAGTAGAGATGCCTAGCTACAGAATGAGCTATCTCTCATACAAAACTTCGCATTACTCTGCGAGATCTACTGCGTTCTTCTACCGGAAATTACTCGTTTACTGTAAGAACTGTAACTGACCGAAAATGCATTTACTGAGAAAACGTTAACTGTTAACTAACTTTAAAACATATTCTGTTTCTTCCGCATACAAACAGTACGCACAAACATCCACATGAGCATGTGTTTTCTATTAGAGAAGATGTGTACAAGTGAGCTTGGCCTCTTCTTGCTCAAGCTACAGAAACTCTCCTATACTGAGTAGTTTCTTATTACCATCTATCTCTCAGATGAATACCCGATATCTCAGGCTTCTGTTATTCATCTATACATACGCGATCTCTGGCGTCTTCTTCTACATACGCGATCTATGGCGTCTTCTGTCTATAACTCTGCGCATCTGCTATATTTCGTCTCTCTCTCTATCTCTATTCTCCTCTCTCTCTTTTCGATTCTTGATTGATATATATATAGTCCTCATTCTTCCATGCTCTTCTGCGCACGTTCTTGTTCGCACTTCCCTTCTATTATTCCTATGCACGTTCTCTCTATGTACAGTTTGATTTGGCGTAACGTACTCTGATCCTGGGAGATTCTGTACTGTACATAACGGTCGTGGATTTGTCCCTCCACTAAGGCTTTTGATTTCCTCTGATTCTGCTTCCTTCTTTTTCTCTTTTTATGTTTGTTTGTCAAATTCGTGAGTGTTTCTTCAACACTTCTTGGAGCTCCCTACATGCTCCTTCTTCTTGTGTGTCCCCTTCCTTGATGTGCTTCTATGCTTGTGCTTGACTTGACTGTCAACACATATATACCTGTTTCAGTTCGCCAGTATAAGCATCTCAAAGTCTAATACAGGTTTAATAGAACTTGTCTGGGCAGTTCCATTCAACTTTTTGAGATACAGTCAATTTTCTACATCAAGGTATTCTAGTCACCAGCCATGGCTAAAAGAAGTGATGTATTTCGTATGTTGGCTGTTGAGGATAAGTTGGATGGTACCAACTACCCGTTATGGGCTTATATGATCCGACATGTATTGGTTGCAAAAGGACTATGGAACATTGTGCAGGGTGTTGAAAAACGTCCTATCACACCTGCAACTGTTACAACTGCAGGTATTGAAGCTGATGCAGAAGGTGTCGAAGATGATGATATTTTTCATATTCCTATTCGTGCTGCGGTTTTTGTTGCACCTACTGCAAAGCAAATTTTTTGGGATGGCAGAGATGCCCAGGCACATGCATTGATAGCTTTTTCTGTCAAACTTGCCATTATTCCTCACATTCACTCTTGCAAAATAGCTAAGGGCGCTTGGGATACACTTACCACATTCTACCAAGCTAGGAATGCGGCTCATGTTTCTTACCTTTGAAAACAATTGGAGAGTGAGCACATGAATGAAGGTGATTCTATGGACAGTTTTCTAACAAAGATCAAAGACTTGAAGGAACAGTTGATTTTTGTTGATGAGGTTATACCAGATAGCTCACTCGTGCAAACCGTTTTGAATGGTCTTCTTGATTCATATCAGAGTTTTGCTTCTACTCTTCGGTTGATGATGAAAGGCAATCCAAATGCCTTGTCATTTGAGGAGTTAGTCTCTGTTCTGTTGCAGGAAGATCAGTCTAGGCAGAACAGGTCCATTATGCATGTTGCAGATCAAGCTTTCTTGGCTAGTCAGAAGGGCAAAGGAAAATGGAGCTCTTCAACTAGTAAGCAGAAATCTGCTAATTCTACACAATCAAAGAGGGAAGACAAAGATGAAAAGAAATCAGAAAAGTAGAATTTTTTTTGCAAGTATTGTAAACGAAATGATCATATCGTAAAGAACTGTCCAAAATTGGTTGCTAAAGATTCAAAGAAGAAAGAGGCTGGAATGGTTGTTGCAAAATCCTCTACACCATAAACAGAGTATGCTAATCTTGTGCGGGAAGAAGAATGGGTGTTTACTATTGTTTGTAGTTTTTACCCATCTTCTCATGAGCAGTGCATGTCTACAATAGACTCAGATGTTTGGTACATTGATAGTGGGGCGACCAAACATATTACCTCACAATGCAGTTTCTTCTCTTCACTCGAGCCTGCCCCTACAGAGAATACTGTTACATGCGCCAACAAATCCTCTTATCCTGTTATGGGAGTTGGTAAGATCATTTTGACTACTGTTGATGGTACTTCTTTCACTTTCTCAAATGCTTTATTTGTGCTAGGGATCAAAAAGAATCTGTTATCAGTTTTTGCATTAGCCAAGATTGGCTTGGTTGTGAAATTTGTTGATGATAGATGTACAGTTCATGATCTGTCAAATGGTGATGTGATTATTGCTTCTGGCATTTTATGTTGTGGGTTGTATAAGCTCATAGACTATGAAAGATCAGTGAATGATTTGGCATGTGTAGTACATGATTCTCAGGCTATTTCAGATGCAAAGCTTTGGCATGCACGCTTTGGTCATCTGAACTTTGCTAGTTTGCTACGCCTGGAGAAATTTGAAATGGTGTCCTCTTCGCCCAAACTTGAGACACCCGGTAAACATGTATGTGAAGGGTGTATTTTGGACAAAATGTTGTGTTCCTCATTTCCAAAAGATGGTTCAGTTCGGGCTACTTAGAAATCGCAGCTTGTTCATAGTGATGTATGTGGTCCTATGCAGAGACCCTCTTTCAGAAATTATCTTTATTTCGTGACTTTCATTGATGATTATTCCAGGCATGCATGGGTATATCCATTGAAAGCAAAGTCTGAAGTGTTCATGTGCTTCAAATAGTTTTTGGTTTTGGCTGAAAATCTCTCAGCATGTAAAATGGGCACCCTCCATTCTAATCGAGGGGGTGAATATATGTCTTCTGATTTTAATGCATTTCTAGTTGAACATGGGATAAAACACTAGTGTACAATGCCATATACACCTCAACAAAATGGAGTTGCTGAACAAAAGAGCAGGTCACCCATGGAGATGGCAAGGTGTATGGTCAAGAGTCAGGCTTCACCACATAGTTTATGGCTTGAGGCTGTCATGTGTGTAGCATATGTACTTAACAGGTGTCCCACTAAAGCGTTGCAATCTATCACTCCATATGAGGCTTGGCATGATTGCAAGACATCTATTGCTCATTTGCATCTTTTTGGTTGTTTGGCATATGCATTAGTGCCTGAACAACATTATAGAAAATTGGATGATCAAGTAGTAAAATGTATTTTTGTAAAAGTAAAGGCTATCGTGTGTATCATCCACAGACTAAACGCATTCTGGTTAGCCATGATGTTGTTTTTGTGGAAGATGCTATTCAGCCATTGCTTTCATGTACTAAGGAGACATCTGTTAGCTCCAAAGGCATGTATGATACTTTGCTGCCTCTTTTTATAGGTGGACAGTCTAGTGCTGGTCCCAATGAGGCAACTTCTCAGCCTTTGCAGGTTTCATGTGATGATGTAGATCATCCCATTTTTATGCAGATTTACATGATGCACTTCTTGATGAGAGAGCTGACATTGAGGAGGCAAAAACTAGGCCAAAATGGTGATGCAGACTTTGCATGATAACAAATTAGATGCACCTCTATCATATCATACTCAATCAAGCTCTCATTGTGCCTCTTTTGCATCGGATTGCTATGCTATAGCTGCATCTAGTCTCTGTGATGAGAATGAGCGTGTTTCATTTGATGAAGCACAAAATTCAAAACATTGGATGGTTGCTATGCAATCTGAATATGATGCTAATGAAGAACAATACTTGGTCTTTATGTGACTTTCCTCCTGGCAAGAAGGCCATTGGCACTAAGTGGGTTTACAAGCTGAAGCGTAAGCCTAATGGAACAGTTGACATGTATAAGGATAGGCTTGTTGCAAAGGGTTATGCACAAGAAAGAGGCATTGATTTTGATGAGACCTTTGCACCTACATGCCGTATGACTATTGTTCTAAGCATTTGTGCACTTGTAGCCCATCATGGTTGGAATGTACATCAGTTGGACATTAAAAATGCATTTTTGAATGGTGACTTGCATGAAGAAGTGTATGTTTTTAAGCCCCGTGGCTTTGTGTAGAAAAGGCATGAAAACCAGGTGTGCAGGTTAAAGAAGGCATTATATGGTTTAAAGCAAGCACCATGTGCTTGGTATGAGAAGATACATGCCTATCTGATTGCACATGGTTTTGAGAACAGTCCAACTGAAGGCACCTTATATGTTAAGTGTGCTAATGATGTGCTTCTGATCATTGTTCTCTATGTTGACGACATGCTGCTCACTGGTCCTATTAAGAAGCATATTGCTGATTTTAAGGCTGATTTGCATGCCTCATTTGAGATGTCTGATTTGAGGCATTTGCATCACTATTTGGGCATTCAGTTTATGCAAGTTGATGGTGGAATGGCTTTGTGTCAAACGAAATATATTGGCACATTATTGCAGCGTTTTGGCCTTGAAGACTGTAAGCCTATTGCCACTCCTACGGAGACAGGTTTATGACTAAGTCTTCATGATGTTGGAGATGTATTTGATGTTGTCCTCTATCAACAGGCTGTTGGATGCCTAATTTACTTATGCATTACTCAGCCAGATATCCAGTTTGTTGTCTCATAGATGAGCAGGTTTATGCATTGCCTAGGTGTCAAGCATTAGCAGGCAATTAAGTGCATCTTTTGCTAATTGAGTGGTACTCGGCTACTTGGGTTGTTTTATCCCAAGGGGAGATCACTACCACCAGATTTGCATGCTTTTTCTGACTTAGACTGGGTTGGTTGCTATGACACTCGTGTGTCCACTAGTGGCTTTTGCTTCATGCTTGGTAGCTCATGTATATCTTGGTTGAGCAAGAAGCAGCCCACTGTGGCCACTTCCAGTTGTGAGGCTGAGTATAGGGCAGCTTTCACGGCGACTATTGAGTGTGTGTGGCTCAGACGCCTTATGGCTGATTTGGGTGTTGGTCAATCTTCTGCCACCACCATCTTCACTGACAGTCAGAGCGCATTGGCAGTTGCGAGGAACCCTATGTTCCATGCTCGCACCAAGCACATTGAGGTGCATTATCATTATGTCAGGGAGAGGTTCTCTACTGGGGAGATCAGCTTGGCATATGTGCTCACGTAGGAGCACATTGCAGACCTTTGCGTGAAGGCTCCGCCTAGGGAGAAGTTTGAAGCTTTCCGCAAAGCTTTGGGCTTACTTCCTTTTGTGGAGTGATTTCCACATAGCTTTTCACTTCCTTATACATGAGTGTCAGTTACTTGTTCACTGCATCACTCACAGGGGGGATTTGTTGATGTATTTAGGTAATGATGTGTGTGAACACTCTAGGACCGTCGGGGCACTTTTTTCCCTCTTTAGGAGGTTTTTCCCCCCAGCTTGTATATACGCCTATTGCCTTAATGGGCTACTTATCTTTGTACATTCTCTAGTAATACATTCAGTATTGTGTGTTGTGCTCCAAGCTTCTTCTTCTTCCTTGTGTTGTTTGCGTGCTTCCATAGATATCTAACTCCAACACCTTCTCCAACCCATGAAAGTAGTAGTCACCATCTATTCAAATCCTTTCTTTTTAGCCAAATCTTTCAATAATTACAATCAAGTCACAGAAAAAATGATCAAATGTCAATATGTCTAATTTCAATCAAGCTTCAAACTTCAAAGTCTGCTTTCTATATCTTTCTTCTATGAGAAACCTACTTTCTAACCTACCTACTTTCACTCACATGCTCCAAGAAGAGTGTGGAGTGGAAAAAGATCAATGATATGAAAACTCAAACCTAAAACTCAAATTACACTTATTCAAACTTCCATAAAGACTTTTTACCATCAAACAAACTCTCACAAATATCTTTTTCTTAAAAACAATACCAAATTTTTGCTATCATATTTCAATTGAGCAAAAAGACAGCTTATAGTGGCAATCCAAAGAGTATACTTGAAGTGTTTGTAGTTGAAGGCTTGAAGTAGATGTGATGGATGCGTCAAGTGACTGAGTATCCTTAATCAATCTCTTAATCATAGTCGGATATCCACACATGGACAAGAAAACACTCATAAATTTTAGTGAGATGCACCAAATTGAAAATTTTTAAGCTATGTGACTACTACAATGAAAGTTTGGCCAAAATTCCAAAACTATATAGAAGCTAGATTGAAACAAGCTATAAACAAGTTACAAAAAGCATACAAGCAAAAATAGTTCTCAAAAAAGTGAATATAGTGCAAATAATGATGCAAATAAGTGCATAAGGGATAAATAGAGGATTTGGAAACACCGAACTTAAGTAACAATCATGTATAAACGATGCAAACATCCCAAGAAACAAATAAATGCAAACATTAATTTTGAAAGATGATATCTTTTTCACTTCTCACAGCTTCAAATGCATAAATAGCTCTAAAACATGAGGGATCCCCCTTGTTCCACTTTTTACATTGGTAAATAAAAGCAAATGATCAAAAATGCATTTGCAATCTCTACTTGAATTTCCTCTAAATTGGTGGGCTACTTTCATTTTTTGTTAAATGAGAATACTATGCAGGTCTTTTTCTTAATGGCGAATCTGTTCTCTTATTCTCCCATGTGCTTGGGTAGTTTTTGCAAGATCTCATCTCCATCTTCTAAAATATCTATAATTGTTGAAATATTTTTCATGGGATATTTAACAAAATATGTGGTTCTATAACCTTGAATCTCTTTCATGGGTGGTCCTTGGTAGCTCTTTTGTTCTCTCTTCTAGGCTTCTTGTATATGGACTTGGGAAGTACTCTCATCATATTTCTCATCAAATACAAGAGCTAGGAAGTATCAGATATGCATGGAGTTTACAACTCTAACGAAGCAACCAAAGCAAGGAGTAGCTGATTATGTAACCAAGATGAAAGACGTGGTTGACCAGCTTGCAAGCATTGGAGAGGAGATAGAAGAAGAACACATAATAAGGAAGATCATCAATGGCATCAAAGCTGATGATAAGTGGGAGTCATTCACCACAGCAATGGACCTCTACATGGATATGCAAATACCTTACCTCAACACCTTGATGGGACAACTCTTCACTCACAAGACAAAGCTCAACAAGAATGGTGACAAATCCAGAGGTTACCAATCTTCTACCCTTTATACAGATAAGAATAAGAGTAAGGATAAAGGTAAAATCAAGAAGAATAAAGAAGAGGCTAGTACCTCTCAAGCTAACTACGCAAGTAGAGGAAGAGGTGTTAGAGGAAGGGGTAGAGGAGGAAAGCAAGGCAGGGGGAGATCCTAAAACCATCCACCTTGCAATATTTTTGGTCTTACCAACCACACCACAAAAGAATGCTTCAAGAACACAAGGAACCAAATGGGAAAAGGCTTCCATAGAGGTATCTATGGACAATCCATAGGCAGGTACAACAATGGAGGAAGCAACTACAATCATAACTACAATCAAGGACAACAACAATTATCAAGGAGGTTTTAGAGGAAGAAGAGATTATAATAACTACACAGAAGACCAAGAGGATTCTCTACTCATCATGAACATGACATCCAAGCAAGGTAAAGATGATGAGCATCTTTTCTATATTGATTCAGGTTGTTCCAATCATGTGGCTCAAAATGTAGCCTTATTTTCTAATCTTGAAGAACCCAAAGGGAAGCATGAAGTACAAACAGGTAATGACACTAAACACTCAGTCAAGAAAATCGGAAATGTCAAGACTTCTAATGGTAACATGAACCTCTTAAGTAACCAAAAACCTAATTAGTGTTGGACAGATTGTTGAGAAAGGCTTACAAGTCAGATTCACTAGGCATGAAACATATGTGGAAGACCCTCAACAAGGATTCAAAAGGATTTCTAAAGGTGAGAAATCTGGTAGATTATTTACATTTGAGATTGAAGACACCAAGAACATAGCACTCTTCAATTACAAGGATAAAACCCTATATGAGCTAGAGATATGGCACAAAAGGCTAGGACACATAGGAGAAAGAACACTAAAGCAAATATGCAGGGATCAAAGTGTGCTTGGTGTTGATGTATGAAACATCACAGGAAATGAATTAGTGTGACACTAGACAACCTCTTGTTACCGTTAGTGTCCATGTGAAAGGCCAAATGGCCACCGGACACTTCTTTGTATATGTTCTTTAATAAAACATATAGTGGCCTGGTCAGTCACAGACTGTAAGTTCGACCGCATTTGTAAGACCTAAGAAGTCTGTCTTCGTGCTCCCTTGTGTACTGCGTTTTCTGCGTATTCTACAACATCTGTGCGGAGTACTGTGTGTGGCGATAGGAGCTCGGTTTTCAACTTTGAGCATATCGTCGTGGAGCTCTCGAGAAGGAGAGTCTAGTGTGGTGCACGCCATCGAAATACTTCACTGGTATCAGAGCTGTTCGAGGCAAAAAGCGTTGTTCCTTTTGTCCAAGGCTTACGACTAAGGCGGCGACTAAGGCGGTGACCAAGGCATAGACCTTGGCATACCTTGTCATCCGAGTCACGGCGACCAAGGCATAGACCTTGGCATACCTTGTCATCCGAGTCACCGAAGTCACCGTTGGCACCGTTGGCTGCGCGCGAGGGAGGACCTCAACGATCAAGGAATATAGAGTTTCCCGGTACTTCCCGGGAGGTCACCCATCCCAGTACTGTTCCCCCCAGAGCTCGCTTAACCGCGGCAATCTCTTGCCACTAAGCTACACTCTTGTGGTGTTTGAAGAAGGGGAAAGACTAAGGTTGGCATTACCTTGAACAAGTTTTGGTCCCTCAAAGCTTCATTTTTGCTTTTAAAGCCTATTTCTGAAGCAATTTTGGGGTGTTTTTGGAGCCATTTTGGAGTACTTTCGTACGTAGTTCTCTTCACACAGGTCCAAGAACATCAAGAAGAGTGTTCCTTGTACTTCTCAGACAATAAATATCAACCTTTGGGGCTGTATTTTCAGCCACACTCGTAAAACTACAGGTTTCTCGAGGGGTTTTCAGTTTTGGTGGGAGCAGTCGCTGCAAATTTATGCAGGTTTTTAAAGCCTAAAACATCAGAGTTGACAGACACTTGCAGGTGTTATTGGCTAGTTTTTTGGGCTGTGTATTCAGCCTTTCAGTGTCATTTTACTGCATATATTGAGCACATACACACCATGTACGCTTCTGTGGATACCGCTTATGTACGTCCATGTGGGCATTGATATAGCGGTTACGTTCTTTGCATAAAGCCTTTTACGTTTGATAAAGAGGGTCGTGGTGAGGTTTTCTTAACTGGGAGACACCCAGATGTCGGGGTCTCTTCGGTGATGCAGGTGGAAGACTTACCCAGCCTCGCCATAGGAGATGTATGATAGTTGTTCATAGGTGCTCGATAAGCCTAGTTGGCTTCTATTGGGTAACTGATTATATGCAGTGGAGTCAGTGATTCACTATGCAGGTAGACATGTTAGTACTTGCAGTTTTATGATACTTTGACACTGGTCATATGCTAATTTTGCAGAGGATACTCTGGCAAAATTTTTTCCAGATTTCTGGTTTAGTCAACTATATAGTGGTCGATTTACTCCTTGATACACTTATTTGTTGGTGTTTGGACTCTTCTAGCTCCATTATCATTCTATTCATTTCTCTACGATCATGGCATCAGAGGTCTCAGGCACATCCGGTGGATCAGGATCTAGTGCTAGCGTTCCGAGGAGGAGCTATAACTTGCAGGGCAAAGACCATTTTGAGATCCGAAAATTTGATGGCACAAACTTTGCTCTATGGAAGAATCAGATTAAAGATGTGCTGATTCAAAGAAGGCAATGGAAGCCAGTAAATGGGATTTCAAAGAAGCCTGCTGACATGGATGAAGATGATTGGGATGAGTTAGATGAAATGTCCAGGTCTACCATTCGCTTGCACCTAGCAGATAATGTTTACTTTACAGTATTAGACTGTGAAAGTGCAGAGGAGCTTTGGAAGAAGTTATGCAATACATATGAAAAAGAGACGGCATCAAATAAAGTATATCTGATGAGAAAATTATACGACCTTCGTATGAAGGACACAGATAGTGTTGCTGCTCATCTAAATGAGTTTGATGCCATATTCTCCCAGTTACAGGCTCAGAAAATGGATATGGACAATGAAATGAAAGCAGTATTGTTGTTATGCACCCTGCCATCATCATGGGATACATTTTGCACAGCTACTAGCAATAGTGCACCAGGTGGTAAACTCGTCTATGATGACATATGCGGAGCACTCTTGAGTGAGGAGATTCGTAGAAAATCTATGGTTGGCACTCAGAGTGGAGATGCATATAATGTTCGTGATTCTTACCAAGGAAAGAATCAACAACGTGGCAGGAGCAAGAACAAGGAAAAGAATGGTCAACGGAATAAGAGCAGAAGTAAATCAAGGAAGAGGGATATTGAATGCCATTATTGTCATAAGAAAGGACACATGAAGAAAGACTGTTATGCATTAAAGAATGCTAAAGGTAAAGGACAGAATGTGGATGGGCATGTTAAACAGTTACCTGCACCATCTACTTCGACTGTGAAGATTGAAGAAATTAATGCTATTTCTGATGATGCTGATGTGTTGACACTTGATAGTACTGTGCCATCTGAGGCACTTATGGCTGATTCTCTTTCCCACACCTGGCTGCTAGATTCTGGTGCTTCTTTCCATGTGACACCACATAGAGAATGGTTCTCTAATTATGCAGCAAAGTCTCTTGGTACCGTGAGACTTGGTGACTCTTACCAGTGTGATGTTGTGGGGATTGGAGATGTGGTTGTGCAGTTCATTGACGGTTCAAAATTTACTATGCATAATGTACGCCATGTACCTCAGTTATCACGTAGTTTGATGTCAGTTGGTCAACTTGATGACCTTGGTTACAAGGTGGTCTTCTATGCTCAATCCTTTCGTATATCAAAGGGCAATATGGTTATTGCAAAAGGAAGGAAAGTTGGCTCACTTTACCCTTTATTTGTATCACAGAAAGAACACTTGTTAGCTGTTACTGAACAGCCTATGGCTTGTATTTGGCATGGTCGTTTGGGCCATATATCTCGTAGTGGAATGGAAAATCTTTCTCGTTCTGGCTACTTACCTGTGTTATCTTTCTCTGATTTTTCATTTTGTGAGCATTGTCAATATGGAAAGCAAACCAGAAATGTGCATAAAATGCACATTGACTCTTCAATTCAGCCTTTAGATCTTGTTCATACAGATGTGTGTGGTCCTATGCCCACTAGGTCCTTAGGTGGTTCTCTTTACTTTGTTACTTTCATAGATGATGCTACTAGAAAAGTCTGGGTATATCCTATCAAATCGAAGGATGATGTATTCCCTACTTTCAGAAAATGGCTTGCTTCAGTTGAGACTGAAAAAGGAACTAAGCTTAAGGCTTTACGTTCAGATAATGGGGGTGAATATACCTCACATGAATTCAGCCTTTTCTGTCAGTGTAGAGGGATTCGTAGAGAGTTTACAGCTCCTTATACCCCAGTACAGAATGGTGTAGCTGAGAGGATGAATAGAACTATTCAAGATAGAGTAGTCTCTATGTTGCATCATGCAAACCTCTCACAAGGTTTTTGGGCAGAAGCAGTATTGACTGCAGTTCATGTGATTAACCTTTCACCTAGTACTGCCAAAGGTCTGAAAGTGGCACAAGAGTTATGGACAGGGAAACCACCATATTATGATCATCTTCGAGTTTTTGGGTGTGAAGCATATGTTCATATACCCAAGAATCTTAGACAGAAGTTGGACCATAAGTCAAAGAAATGCATTTTTCTTGGATATGGTCGAGAAGGACAATTTGGATATCGCTTATGGGATCCTGAAACACGGTCAGTGATCAGAAGTAGTGATGTCATTTTTAATGAGTCTAAGATGCATAAACAGCCGATTAAGGAGGTTGAAGTGAGAAGAGTGGTGTTTGAGGATACTAGTCCTCCGGTTAGCATGCATAAAAATGCTGCACATAGGGATGTTCAAGAGAATGTCCATTCAGATCAGTCTGCACATGTTCCTGTTCAGCAACCATTGAGACGTTCTGCACGTGTCTCATATCCACCTGATAGATATGTTCCAGGTTTAGATTTTGTTATGCTAACAGATGCCGGTGAGCCCTCTTGCTACAAAGAGGCTATGCAGACAGAGGATCATGTCAAGTGGGAGCGTGCCATGAAGAGTGAGTTGGATTCTATTCACAAGAATGGTACTTGGGACTTAGTACCTTTGCCAAAGGGAAGGAAAGCTTTACCATGTAAATGGGTATATAAGCTGAAATTCACATCAGATAGTGCTTCTCCAAAATATAAAGCACGACTTGTTGCAAAGGGTTTTAAGCAACAACATGGTGTTGATTTTGAGGAAATCTTCTCCCCAGTGGTCAAGATGACTACTTTGCGCATGTTGCTTGGATTCGTTGCAATGGAGGACTTAGAGCTAGTCCAAATGGATGTGAAAACAGCTTTCTTGCATGGAGATCTTACAGATGAGATCTATATGGAACAACCAGAGGGTTATGTAGTTCCTGGCAAGGAAAGTCTAGTTTGTAAGCTCAAGAAGAGCTTGTATGGACTTAAACAGTCTCCTAGACAATGGTACCAAAAGTTTGATGCTTTTATGAAGTCCCAAGGCTATTCTCGGAGCAATGAGGATCATTGTCTCTACACAAAGAGATGTTCTGATGGCAGCTTGATATGCTTGATACTTTACGTCGATGATATGTTGATTGCTGGGAAGTCCTCTTATGATTTGTCAATTCTCAAAAAGAAGTTGAGTCAGACATTTGATATGAAGGATTTGGGGGATGCCAAACATATTCTTGGCATGCGCATTACTCGTGATAGGAGTAAAAGATGCATATACTTGTCTCAAAGTGAGTACATATCCAAAGTACTTCATCGATTCAATATGCAGGGTGGAAAGGCATTGAGTACACCTTTACCCACATATGTGAAATTGAGCAAGGATGACTGCCCCAAATCAGATGAGGAAAAGGAATTCATGACCAAAATTCCCTATCAGTCTGCTGTTGGTAGTCTCATGTATGCTATGGTAGCTACGAGACCAGACATTGCATTTGCAGTGGGAGTTGTGAGCAGATATATGTCTAATCCTGGCAAGAAACATTGGGAAGCGGTCAAAATGATTTTGAGATATCTGAGTGGCACTAAGGACAAGTGTCTATGCTTAGGTAGAGGGAAAGCATCCATTATTGGTTACACAGATTCTGACTATGCTGGTTGTGTAGACAATCGTAAGTCTACATCAGGGTACATTTTTCATTTTGCTGGAGGTGCTATCTCTTGGAGATCTCGTCTTCAAGAATGTACAGCTGTTTCCACCACAGAAGCAGAGTATGTTGCAGCAAGTGAGGCATGTAAGGAAGCATTGTGGCTTTCTCGTCTTGCTTGTGATATGGGTTTGCCTCAGCATGTACCTCACTTGCTCAGTGATAGTCAGAGTGCCATTGCTTTGGCTAAGAATCCGGTCTATCATGCAAAGACCAAGCACATTGAGGTGAGGTATCACTTCATTAGATATTGCTTAGCCACTGAGAGCATTATTCTTGAGAAGGTTCACACTCGAGATAATGCTGCAGATGCTTTGACTAAAGCTCTACCACAGGATAGCTTTCGACACTGTTGTCACTTGATGGGGGTTACTTGATTCTTGATCTTACGCAGTCACTTGTTGTTGGCATACAAAGCAATAAAGGAGTCATGCACAATACGGCAACAAGGCCAGATCATTTTTTCCCATAGATTATGTACAACCCAAGTGATTTTAATCACTACACAAACATTGTAAATCCCGTTTTTGGTAGATTAGACTCCATTTTGTGCAAGCCGAGGAGTCCTCGAGCTTGAGGAGTATTAGAAGTACCATCGTACCAAATTTCATAATTTTTAGACTTCGTTTGAGCCCTCAAATAAGCCCTGGAACCTAATTTTTAACTAGGCCGGACACTAGGTCTGGACAGGGCCAAAAGCTAGTCAAAAACTATAAAAAGAGCTAGAGAGCTCATTTTTGGGGGTAGATTGTAATTGAAACGAACTTGTAAGAGCATTTTGAAAGTAATCTAAAAGCTCCATTGATTCTCACTCTTTGTCTTGCCGTGTGTGCGCGTGTGTGTGTATGTGTGTGCATGCTTGTGTGCTTCTCACTCATGCACTTGTGCCGCCACTTGCTCGAGGTCTTCATACCATCCTCACGTCTTCCCGGATTGACATTAAAGGAGGTGCTACTCATCATTGAGCTACACCAAATTTTGGCGCCGTTGCCGGGGATCGAGCTTTGAGGACGAGCGTGTGATGGTAAGACGTAGAGTTGACGCGTTGGAGTTGTAGGTATTTTCTTCACTCTCATCGATTTTCTTTTACTTTCTTCACCATCATCATCATCACCATCTCCCACGTCCATCTCCATCATCGCGAAAATTTCAGTTTTTTGACTATATCCCCACCTCCACCTCATTTCCCTCATTTCACTTGTGAGAGAGAGCGAGAGAGCGAACTTGCATGTGCTGTTTTTGCATGTTTTCTGAGCTATTTTGCAGGTTTTTTGCTGTACCATCATCCCCAGCAGTGTGCGCAGGTACGACAGGCTCTGCACAGGTCCCGGGACGACAGCCTCTGTCTATCGCGACAGACAGAAAATCTTAACATTTTGTGAATGCATGTTTATCATTGTAACCTACACCTTGAGGGCACTCTAGATCACTAGAAGTTTTTCAAAAATTTGCATTTTTTCAGTCTATCGCGACAGACACTGTCTATCGCGACAGATACCGTCTATCGCGACAGACACCGTCTATCGCGACAGACAGAAATCCGCGACAGATACCGTCTATCGCGACAGACAGAAATCCGCGACAGACACCGTCTATCGCGACAGACCGAATTTCACGACAGATACCGTCTATCGCGACAGACACCGTCTATCGCGACAGACCGAATTTCACGACAGATACCGTCTATCGCGACAGACACCGTCTACGCGACAGACAGAAATCCGCGACAGATACCGTCTATCGCGACAGACACCGTCTATCGCGACAGAGAGAAATCCGCGACAGACAGCGTCTATCGCGACAGACACCGTCTATCGCGACAGACAGAAATCCGCGACAGATACCGTCTATCGCGACAGACACCGTCTATCGCGACAGACAGAAATCCGCGACAGATACCGTCTATCGCGACAGACACCGTCTATCGCGACAGACCGAATTTCACGACAGACAGCGTCTATCGCGACAGACACCGTCTATCGCGACAGACAGAAATCCACGATAGACACTGTCTATCGCGACAGACACCGTCTATCGCGACAGACAGCCCCCACGATAGATTGTGTCTATCGCGACAGACATCGTCTATCGCGATAGACAGGCATTTTCGGCAAAAAATTAAGGAGTGAATTTTTGGAAATTTAGGCTAAATTTTGGGCATATTTGCACTTTCATGTACTCATCTACTTACAAAGGCCTTAGAAAATGCATTAAAACCCCCGAAAGGTTCTGTTTGTCTAGTTAACCCCCTAAACCCTGAACGGTCATAACTTTTTCATACGAAATCCATTTTCTGAGCTCTAGGGCTTGTCGGAAAGCTCGTGACATATACTACACGCCCTCAACTGTTTTTTATAAGAATAACACGTTGATTTTCAGATAGGATATTTGGAAGTTGACACACTGAGGGGTAGGAACACCAAGGGAGCTCTAGAGTAAATTTCTAACAATGCAAAAGGGGGAACAAGGGTCATTAACAAAGTGTCTGAAATAAATTGTCTGTCAATTGAAAGGTCTACTTGGAGCTAATCTTGGGATTTATGCAGGCCTATTGAGAAGCAATTGAGAGTATCCAAGCAAGGGTGTGGCACACGCTTGAGAATCAACTTCTCGAGCACTAAAGAGCAAGGTTCGGCAAGAAAGGTCGGAATATTCTCAACTCCTCTTCGTCAATTCCTAGCCTAGGCTAAGAGCGATTAGAAGTAGGAGTAAGTCAGGGCGACGATAGGCCACTATCAAGTTGAAGACTACCTAAAAACTCAAGTTCAAGCTAAAAACTTAATCTCTGTACTGTCGACAACATAAAGGAAAGAACCTAACGTGGAACGATCAACCTGAAAGTACGAAGAACATTCAAGTATTCCTGACGACGTAATAGCAGACAAGACTTTAAACACGAGGAATAACTAAAAAGAATCAAGTGACTGGTACCAATTGATCGGCAACGAGGTTGTACTCTGGGCAAAAATTTGGGCTAATCAGTTAGGCATATGAACCTTAGATCAGGACGACACCTAGTAAGAGAGAGACAAAGCCTTAGGTCTTCAGAGGCTAGTGTCAACCACACTGCTAGGTCCTGGGCCCAGCAGTTGAGCCACCACTCGAACTACCCTCGCTCTGAGACCAGTGAGTCAAAGATGTCTCAAGGCATGGACAAACCTACGGGAAGTTCAGGAGTGTCCTACTTGTACAGGGTAGAAGGCCCTTACAAAACACAGTTGGAGTACCTGAGGACCAACCGATTAGGTGCTAGCATCTATGAGGACGGCTTAGGAAGATCTGTGGTCCAGATTAAAAACCCTGATCAATCCATTGGACTAGAACACCCAGCTGTCAAGTTTGAAAATGGTGCATACCTGGACAAAGAAGGAACTATATATGTAGTCACTAGTCATCCTGATAGGACAGATGACTTTGGGAATGTAATCTCAGAAGCGGACTTAGGTGACCTGGAACAAGGGAACATGGGTGCGGAACCTAGAACCCCTCGAGGTAAATCAGTTCTCACTAGGATTATCACGCCTGAGTGGATCCCCCAAGATAACAAGTGCATAGATTTGCTTCTCAATCGAGAAACGGACGAAGCCTTCTGGAGGTATAAACCGGATCACCCAACTGACATAGGAACAATCATGATCTATGAGTTTAAGGATCCAGATAGCCCAGGTAGAGTGACCTACTTAGACCACACGTCAGAGAGGATTTTTGTGGTGACAGAAAATGATAGGCATGCTTACACTTGGAAGGGTGAATTCATTTTCCCCCAACCAAGATCAAATGTAGCCTATGGTCACCCTGGAGCTGGAACATCCCAGGCTCATGGTATGCAAAGAGACAGAAGTAAAGATAGACCAGAGGTAAGTTTTGCCAATCCAGTGGGCAGAGAAAGAACGAGAACGGAGACGAATAGGGTAGAACCTGAGATGCATAGAGCCCACAGGAACCAAAGAAATGTAGATGGATTCCCTCTGCCGAGGCCTAGAGAGCACACAAGAACTTTGAGACCCACCCAGCTAGTTAAGTCCATGAAGAATTACTTTGACGGCACAGGAGATCCCTATGATCATGTGGCAGAGTTCAAGCAAGTCTTGAGAGCTGAACAAGTGGAGGATCTGTTCATGCAGTACAATGCCTTCGGTTTAACCCTTAGGAACACAGCACTTACGTGGTTTCAGCCATTAGATGAACGCCAGTTCAGGAGCATAGATCAACTCCTAGAGGCATTCATTATAGAGTTCTCTAAGAGCGGCATAAGACACAACACCTCCTCACTGATTCACAGCTTCAAGCAAACCCCTCAAGAGACTGTGAGACTTGCAGGAAGAAGATTTAGACAATATCTTGAAAGGTGCCCTATTTCGGAGCTACCCACATCTGCTAAACAAGTAGCCTTATTTCTTGACGGATTGCTGAGCCCAAAATTGAGATCCTATGTGTATCTGAAAGACCCTAGGACTATAGAAGAATGTGTACGTATGTGCATTGACATTGAAGATAACCTAGGAGAAGAGCTAGAGTTGTCCAAAATTTACAAAGATTCAGATAGTGCATCTAGTCAATCTTCCACACAAGCCACATCAATTGAAGAACTTGCCGAAAAAGTAGCTCAGAAACTAGGTGTAACTAGCAAACAAATCCCAAGGGTTGCCCCTGTGAAAAGGTGCTATACATGCGGTGGTGACCATATGGCGAACGTCTGTCCCATTATGGCTCAACCCCAAGTAAACCCTAGTAGCCAGTACTGCACCATAGAACGGAGATACACCAATCACACCGCACAAGACTGCCCATACAACAAGCAGGCAGTTAGGCAACCCTATCCGCAACCCTACCAACAAGGCAGATACCAGAACCAAAATCCACCACCACAATATGCTAGACCCCAACAAACCTACCAACCACAGTATCAGGCCCAACAAAGGCCTCAGCCTGTGCTAGCACAACAACCCCCTGCCCCAGCTAATGTGATTCCGGTAAAGTATACTGCTGCAGAAGAGAACCTGAATAGAGCTATAGTTCCTGTAACATCCTTGATCTCTGAAAATGACCCAAGTGACCATAGCTTTGATTCTACCCATGTGGATAGCCCCCAGGCTTACTACATGCAGTCCCCAGAACATGGAGAGTCCTACTATGGTGAAGAGCCGAACGAACCTAGTTGGGAGTCAGATTACACGAACATCATGTATACAAACCCCAACCCTAGACCTCAACCTAGGCAAGTACGACCACCATTTCCTAGAGGACCGTGCTACAGATGCCAAGGAGATCACCTCATTCGTGATTGTCCCTTGCCTCCACCTACGCAAACCCAGTCGGTGACGATCCAAGGCTTCTGCCAAGATTGCGGAAAAGAGCATCTCTTACGAGATTGCCCAAAGAACCCCAATAGCATGCCAAAAATCACCCCTATCAACATTGTTGGGTTAGTGGTAGACTCCTCAGGAAGCGTCACTTCCACTGCACCAGTACAGGTAGTCACTAGGGCTCAGGCATTGCAGCAAAACCAAGGGGTAGGCCAGGAAAAGAGCCTAGATGCTAGCGATACTGAGAGCCAAAATAAAAAGAGAACAAGAGCTTGGAAAGATAGCCGCGAACGCATGAAAAGGCAATGGGCAAAGAAGATGAGTGAACTTGAGGAAAGTCTACGAGAAACCAAGGCTAAAATCATAGAGATCACGTCTCAACCGCACTCTCACACATTCCCACCGCTACCATCCCCATCACCCTCCATCCCTTCACCCTCTAAGACAGCCCACGCAACCCACCCACCACCCCAAACAGGATCAGTATTAGCTGATCCCACTCCCGAAGACATAGACATGATGCTTAAGGCATATCAGGCCAGAATCCAAGAAGGGCCAAACGTCACGGATCATGACAAGTGCTATCCTAGAGCTGACCTAAAGATAGAAAGAACCAAACTATGCGCGAAAATGGTCGCATTGGCTCAGACTATGTTTGAAGCCAGTCGCCTTTTCAATTACTCAGGCTCAGCCAAAACGCAATTACACTTGGATGGACTCCTAGAGAAGTTAGAGAGGATAATTGCAAGATCTGACAAGGAAGAAAAAAATCAAGACCAAGAAAAAGCAAGCAAAAACAGGAATCATTCCCAATCAGAAGTGTATGTGGCCAATGCCCCTAAACCGGACAACTTCCCCTCCTTAGAAAGAATAGAGAGGCCAATAGCACAGCCAGAAAAGGAACCTACCCCTCAAAGAAAGGAAAGGGCAAGAGAACGGGTAAGCCAGCCTCTTCAGGAAGCCCGTGGGCCTCCTCAAGAAGCTTATCTTCCCCCCCAAAAGGCAGATGAGCCTCCCTCGAAAGCTCAAGTACCTCCACAGGTTGCCTACATTCCTTCTCAGGGGATGTGTGAGCCTGTTCGGAAAAGTAATAGAATAAGTAACCCTCCCCAAGAAGCTTGTGCTCCAGCCATTTGCGAGAACGAGGAGAGAGTCAACAATAGAATCAGCCCTCCTTCACAGGTTGCTTATGCGCCCAATTCTACGGAGCCAGACACTTCTTCTTCTATGAATCGGTTTGCACCAGACTTCCTACGAGAGATTCAAGAAGACAAATGGGATAACGAAAGCGAGGTCGCCCCTCCTTTTGAACTTGTGGACGATGCACACGACCAATTCCCACAAGACATCCCATCTATTTACGGGGAGCATGAGAGTGTTCAGTCTCACGAGAGATTAGACTTTGAGTCGAATTCCATACAAGAGCTACCCCACTTCACAGGCCCATGGGAAGCAAAGTCCACATGTATGAGAGCACCCACAGTCATGGTAAGGAACGACGACTCAGTCATTCCTAGGAACACAGAGGTAGTGAAGAACACTAATGTGCAGTGTAATCTCAAGTTAGAAGAGCTACTCAAGGTTAGACCTGAATTATGGAAACATGTAGCCAAACAAGTACCAGAGATAGCAAAACCTCGTTCCCAGGTAGGATCCCATAGGACAGTGCCAGAAATTCCCTTGGATAAGATAGGGGATATGTGTGAAGGCGAAGAAGGGAACACCTATCTTCCCATCACCTACCAAGAGTACACCACCAAGGCAATTTTAGACTCAGGTGCAGGAGTTGCAATTGCCACTACTTCCCTTTGGAAGCGTTGGGGCAAGCCAGCACTCAGGCCAACAAGAATGAAATTGCAGATGGCCGATGGTCATATTGAGAGACCCTTAGGATTGCTGGAAGGGATAACTCTCACCACTTGTGGTGTTGAGTTTGAGCATAGCTTTGCTATATGTGACTTCAGCAAAAATCATGCTTATGAGATGATTTTAGGAAGACCATTCATGCGACAGTTGCAAGTGGTACAGGATTGGGGGACCAATTCTTTGTACCTGCAGCACTTAGGTGTTACAACCAAAGTCAATCTCAAGGATTATTCTCATAGAGATGTCCCTCCTATCCAATGGAATCCCATCCATAGAGCCAAAGATGATACAGAATCGGTGCATTCCATGGGGACTGGATCCTCATGGATGCATGAAGATACTCACTTATGGATGTGCAAGGTAGCAGTAGAAGAAGAGAAGAGAGAAAAGGCCAGAGAAATAGGTGCAAACGAAACCCATAGACCCATTCAAGACCCAGCCTATGCACCTGTAGTTTTTCCAGACGAGGAATTTGAACCCCATGGCTGGGCAGAAATTTTAGCAACAATGGACGTAGCCATCAATGAAGAACAATGGACACCTCACTGTGATGAGGATGGCTATGATATTTCAGTCTTCTCCATAGAGCCAATCATGGGAGAGGCAGTTTTAGAAGAATGCGAACCTAGCCCTGATGCATTTGAGGATGCAAGTGACTCCGATCTAGAGTCAATCATTATGGACCCACCATTTGCATCAAATGAGGAATACTTCCATGAAGTAGAATTTCAACCCCAGAGGCATGGAGAAGTTACAAATGGTGTAAGATTAGCAACGCATATGACCCCTAAGGAAGAAGGAAAGAAACGAAAGAAGAGAGAAGCCTTACCAGAAGAGGAAGAATCTTTGTTTGAGGTCCCAGAAAATTTTAAGAAGTACGAGATAGATGACAGAAGAGTCATGATAAGAATGCCTAAACGAGAGGCACAATCAGGAGAGGCCTATGATAACAAAGAAACCACCAAGAAAATCGTAGTGGCCCTAGAAGAAGGAGAGGAGAGATGTACGTATATAGGCCATGACCTAACAGAAGAAGAGGAGTACGAATTGATAGCCTTGCTAAGAGAATACAGAGATGTATTCGCTTGGAGTTACAAGGATTTGAAAGGTGTTGACCCTGATATATGCTCACACACCATTCCCATGACCTCAGATGCTAAACCCTCTAAGCAAAAGCCTTATACATATAACGATAACTATGCTGCTAAGATCAAGGAAGAGATAGATAGATTGGTCGAAGCTGGATTTATCTATGAAATTGAGCACACTGAATGGGTATCCCCCATCGTAGTGGTGCCCAAGAAGAATGGCAAACTGCGTGTGTGCATTAACTTGAAAAAGGTTAATGCCGCCACGATTCGAGATAACTATCCGCTTCCCATCACAGAACATCTCTTAGAAAGAGTGGCAGGCAAGGAAGTGTACAGCTTCCTTGATGGATTTTCGGGCTACAATGAAGTAGCCATAGCTCCAGAGGATCAGCATAAGACAGCCTTTGCCACAGAATGGGGCATTTTTGCTTTTAGAGTAATGCCATTTGGGCTTACCAACGCACCAGCTACCTTCCAGAGGCTGATGTGCCATGTGTTTAAGGAGTTTCTGAGGAAGAGTTTAGAAGTCTATGTTGATGATCTTTGTGCTCATTCCAATGTTAGACAAACCCATATTCCTGAACTCAGACAAATCTTTGACAAATGTAGAGATTATCAGGTCTGCCTGAACCCAGAAAAGTGTGTTTTTATGGTCAGGCAAGGAAAGATTCTAGGACACATAGTGTCAAAGAATGGCATATCTACCGACGAAGAAAAAGTGAGAGCCATAGCAGAGCTACCTAGGCCAAAGAATGTCAAGGAAGTACAAGCTTTCATGGGGCATTGTGGTTATTATCGACGATTTATACACATGTATGCTGTCATTGCAAAGCCCATGTACGGACTTCTGACAAACTTTGAGTGGACGGATGAATGTGAGAATTCCTTCCAGGAACTTAAACGAAGATTATGTTCAGCACCAATCTTGACCACACCAGATTGGAATAAGCCATTCCATGTTCATGTGGATGCATCCAATTATGCTATTGGATGTGTGCTTGCACAACCTACTGGTGAAGGTAATATGGATCTTCCAATTGCCTATGCCAGCAGACAATTGAATGCGGCTGAACGGAATTACACCACTACAGAGCGCGAAGGATTAGGCATGGTATATGCAGTCAAGAAATTTAGGCACTATTTGCTTGCAAATAAGTTTAAATTTTTTACTGATCATCAGGCATTGTTATATCTCGTAAACAAGCCATGCAATACAGGAAGATTAGTGAGATGGTTTCTCTTGCTAATGGAATACGATTTTGAGGTTGTGGTAAGGAAAGGTAGGACTCATTTGAGAGCTGATCATCTCTCTAGGCTCACATCTGGAGAAGCCCCACAAGGAGTGTCAGATGACCTTCCTGATGCTTACTTGTTTAATTTGGAAGTGGTACCGCAGTGGGCTAAGCCATTGGTACCAGTATTGACATACGGGCCCAACCATCCAGTGGTAAACACACGGAATAGAGAGGTTGTAAAAGCCCAAAAGTATCACATCATGGCCGGAAGCATGTACAAGCACACAGATCAAGGGATCTTGGCTTGTTGCGTAGAAGAGGATGAGTACGCTAAATGGTTGCAATTAGCACATGTAGGTGCGTTAGAGCAACACCATTCAAAGCAACGAACATTGCAGACTCTAAAAAGATTCGGAGTGCATTGGCCAACTATGGACGCGGATGTCCAAAAGTTGTGCAAGGAATGCCCAATCTGTTGCACTAAACCACCTGTGGAACATGCCACTCTCTATCAAGTATCCATTGTGCCAGATTGGAGTGAACCTCTAGTATCATTCTTGAGAACAAACACATTCCCTCCAGACATGACTCTAGCTAGGAAAAGGAGTTTAGAACAAGAAGCCCAGGATTACTCACTCATCGGTAATAATCTATATAAGCGCGGTAAAGATGGTTACCTGAGACTATGTGTCCACGAAAGTGAATATCTGAAGATCTTGGAAACTGCTCACCAAGGTGTAGCAGGAGGACACTTTGGACCAGATCGGGTAATCAAGGCGATACTATTTGCGGGCTTCTGGTGGCCTACCCTTCACATGGATGCACATACCTATGTGAAACGGTGTGATGTCTGTCAAAGGACTCAGTATCCTATACGCAAAGATGAGATGCCACTGAAACCTATGATGGGTGGACGTGCATTCTCTAAGTGGGGAATAGACTTCGTAGGTCCTATTAATCCCCCAGCTAAGGGTTCTCATGCGGAATACATCATTGTGGCAACAGATTATCTCACCAAGTGGGTAGAGGTAAAAGCTACAACCAAGAACGATGCTCAAACAACTGCCAAATTCTTGTTTGAGAATGTATTCACGAGATATGGACTACCTATAGAGCTTGTAAGTGATAGAGGCACTCACTTCTTGAATGAAGTTATTGAAAATCTACTCCAAGAATTTTTGGTAATACACAAGAAGTCCGCCCCATATCACCCTCAAGCTAATGGTCAAGCTGAGAGCACTAATAAGATTTTATGCAATGTACTGACGAAATTAGTGAACACTAAACGCTCTGATTGGGACAAACAGCTACACCATGCTGTTTGGGCATACCGAGTGGCCTACAAAACGGTACTCCAAGCCACTCCCTTTCAGATGGTATTCGGTCAAAACGCTGTGTTACCCTTGGACTTCTTGATCCCTACATTGAGAGTAGCACGAGAGCACGAATGGACAGGTCATGAGCTCTCCTCTAGGATCTTTGACCTTGAACGATTAGGGGAAACAAGACTGAGAGCCGCTGCAGGGATATACGCAGCCAAGAAGAGACAGAAGGCATACTTTGATGCCCACGTGAAGGATAAAGGCTTGAAAGCAGGAGATCTAGTCTTAGTCTATACATTAAAACAACACGCGAGGAAGCTAGAAAAGAGAGGCTACGGACCTATGATCATCAATAGGATCTCCACGAGCGGAGCAGTACAATTGGCCACATTAGAGGGTGATGTTCTCCCAAATTATATTAGCGGTTGCAGAGTCAAGTTGTATCAGGAACCCCTCACGGACGAAATGCTCAGTCGACTCAACACTGCTAAGAAACGCAAAGAGGAAGAAAAGCGAGTTCGAGAAGAAGCTCAAGCTGAAGCTTTAGAACGCATCAGAAGGATGAAATTACGAAGGCAAGGTAGAGATCAGCCTGGAGCGAATGACTATGCAGACCAAGGTTTTCCTATGGCCATGTGTGAAGTCGCAGGAACAAGCTCGCATAGGATAATTGATAGACGTCCTTTCGTAACCTTAGATATAGGACAAGGAAAGAGTGCAAGGACCGTAAGAGCCTTGATTGACTCAGGTGCAGCCACTAGTGTTGTTAAATTGTCTTACTGCCAAGAATTACAATTGACTGTCAATCCTGTGGAAGCATATCTTATAGGATTGGGAGGAGTGGAAACCCCTTGCATGGGCGAGGCGGAACTTCCCCTTTACATTCATGATGAGGCAATGACAGTTAAAGTACTGGTGTGTCAAGATGAGGATCTCACTGAACCTCTAGTCTTGGGTCAAGATTGGATCTATGACCAAGCAATTAACTTAAACCTAAGAAGTGGACTTCTCCAGGTTTGGGTCAATCATAGTCGAGTTACAGTAGAATTAGACAATGGAGCACTCAAGGAACTAGGAAAGGCACAGACTCCTGGTCCTTCCAGGGGTACACATGAAGATGACCATGCTGTTCTTGTTCAAAACCCTGTGTTGCAGAGGAATGATATTTGCAAAAAAGGAGTCAGGGATGCAACGGAACTCCCTTCTTTTCCAAAGGCCAGAAGGAGGCAGCAACCAAAGGCGGATCACAAGCAGAAGAAGCCGAGTACTACCTATGTCCGAGATCAAAAGTACCTGCGCAGCAGAATGTCCCAGAAAATAAACCAGGTGTGGGTGCGGAAAGGCGAACGACCGGGTGCACCACCGTCAACTACACGGGCAAAGCCTCTTATTAGTAACCAACAACACGACGCTAATAAGAAGTCTGTCAGAAATTCTTCTGCTAAAGTAAAATCTATTTGGGTGCCCAAGAAGTCGATGAAGGCAAGCCCACAATCTAGACAAATTTGGGTGCCTAAGGCTTGCTTGAGGGCACAAGTAGTTACGCCAAGGCCACAACCTATGCAGCATAACCCATCTACGAGTACAACCAGTATTCCCTCGTGCTCAACACTTAGGAACACACCAAGACCCATGAGCATGCATGTAATCACTTATAAGTGGGTCCCTAAAAGGCCCCATTCCCAAACAGCGACACCGACACAGCTCTCTGGAGTCTCTACGAAACCGAAAGCAAAGCCCATCCACTGCATTTGGCAGTCTAAGATCTGTGATAAACCCCCCGACCCCGATTTGTAAATTCACCCCACTTACTAACGGCATTAGTCTCCTAGGAATACACAAACGTTAACTACACTCACTGTCTTCGTGCACTTACTAACCACTAACTCACCATATACCTCATGTTAATGTTGTAACGGGGACAGCAACGGATTTAGTCTGTCCATTACGATGTTAACACATGCTTCTATATTCTCACAGAATCAGAAGGCAAGCAATAAAATGGCAGAAGCGACAGGTTCGGGCTCACAGGTAGGGATACTTACTGCAGGAATTGATGTGGATAGCCTACCTGTGGATGTGCCCCCGACTGAACGACCAGTGGAGATGCAACACCTTCAGCAACTCCCGGTGCCAGACCCACCTACAGGAATCACGGAAAGAGTCCATGCCAACTCTCATTGGTTCAATGGCATGCCCGGTCCATTAGGAGAGGCTAAGTATATCTGGGAGTCTAAATGCGAGTATGACAGATCATGGGTGCGTTTCCAATTTTTCTCCAAGGAGTTCGAGACTTTACAGAACACCGAAGACCTCCAGATCATATGGCAACGAGCAGGGTTGGCGGAATATTTTGAAGCCCCACTACCTAAACCCGACCTCCTCCGATGTTACTATCTGGTCTCTACATTACAAGCTCATGAAGATAAGGACCAACCCGGATCATTTGTTCTCCCCTCATTGCTGGGCAACAACAAGTTGAAGAGGTTTGAACTTACTGTGGAGCTAGTGAGTGATGCTTTAAAGATGCATGGCACGCATGTACCCTCAGAAAAGGATGCTCTCGTTCCCAACAACATGAAGGACAGGAAAGTAGTGAAACTGAAAGACATGGCAGCCCTCACCCCAAATGTGTCCATCCCTCTCCGCATGTGCATGCAACATTTCGCCTTCCCCGGTCAAGACCGATTCACGCAACCACACAAGAAGATCTGGTTTGCTCTCTACTTGGCGGAAGCAGGTGCGCTACCTATTAAGCTACCAGTGTGGATTATAGATCAGTTGTATGAAGCGAACAAACGGGCTTCTAGGAAATTAGTGGTGAACGGATGCTGTGCACTCACACGCATCATTTACCGATGCTTAGCATATGATGTCCCCATTGAGCGTGCCTTAACTTGGGCACAATTACAAATGTTTAAAAGGCTCAAGACATCCACACATCAGTCCAAGCGCATGAGGGGCGCGATTCCGTGTGTCCAGACAAGGGAAGTCCTGACTACTCCTGAGGCATCACCATTAAGAGAGGGCACTGTACCTCCTTTTACCATTAGGATACCCAGGTCGGAATCTGACACTACGACACAACCCACCCCATCGGCTCCTCCGGTTACACCTGAATTCGAGTTTGCTGCCACTGGAGAGGCTGAAGGACTGGACCCCCAGGATTTCGAAGCATTCCTACAAAGCACACAATTCTCTGATGTGGAGTTTTATTCAGAGGCAGAGGAGCAGGGCACATCCTCACGGAGAAGAAGAAAGTCTACAGACGGTAGACATGTCCATTGGAGTGACGCTCAGCAAAGCCAACAACACGGACACCCGGAAGAAGAAGAAGCATATGAAGAAGAGACCACTGAAGCCCCAGCATATACAGCAGAACTCCGAAGGCTGTATCAGATTATGGAAAGAGTGCGATCGCAGCAGTTACTCACTGAACAGAGCAGCAGAGTACTTATGACTCAGTTGTTGGAAGAAGCGGGAGTTGACTCAGAGTACAGGGAAGGTCTCTTATTGATGGCAGAAACATATGGAGTTGTAGAAGCTGTGCGCACTGCCATTCAGAGGCCTTCAGTTCAATATGACCCACGAAGGTTCCAGACACGACCTCGCTCAGGTAAAAATATCCAAATTCCCGTTACAGTTGCAGAAGAGCCCACTACTACACCAACCTCCCAAACAGCTAGTCAACAGCACCCCGCCACCCATGAGGAGTCCACCGAACCACTACCATCCACTCCCCCACCATCACCTCCTAGAAGAGAAACAGTGGAAACCACATCGACTGCTCAACCCACCGACCCCACCTTCACCTTCCGTACTCCGATCTCCAGTGCCACCCTATTCTCTACCACTGATAACCCGGTCTTTGACGCAAACCCCATCACTACACCACCCACCGAAACCATTCCCGAGCCTGCCCTAGGACAACCATCCCCAATGCCTTCAGCCACCGGTCATCCTGACCCCAGATCCACATTCATGGGCTTCCCTGCTACCACGCAACCCTTTCAGCCCTCCTCAAATTTACGACCCCAACCCCCGATATCACTCTCTCCATTTCTACAATCCCTCCAGGACATCTTTGCTAGGGCTTTTCAACCAGGCCCTCAACCATTCCCTGTCTTTTCAGCTCCCCACCCCACGTCACATCTATTCACCACTTCCACACACACACCACCTACCATACCAATATATATGGCAGGCCCCACACTAACACCCACTCCTGAAGGTATGGACATTTCACCACCCACGGCACCTCCACCCACGGTTTCACCTCCTCCCATTCCCCCTCCACCAATTTCACCCACACACACAACTTTCGTAGACACATCATTCACTGTCTCCCTTCCCCAATTCCCTTCCCATGCATCTTCCACAGTAAACACCCCCCACTCATCTATAGGTAATGCATTGGACACCATGTTGGCTTGTATATCAAATTTAAGAACAGATTACATTCAGCTCCAGCAACAAAACGCACGCCTGCAAGAGCACTCAGCGACACTACAGCTCCACCTTGCGGTACTAGAAGAGGAGAATGCTCGCCTCCACACACAGTTCCAAACCCTCCAAGACGCCCATAATATATTGGAAGTACAGCTACAGAACGTAGATCAGGAAGCAGTGCAGGTGGTAGAAAGTCACCTACGGACACAACTGGAACGCAACTCAAAACTTCAGCGAAATATGGCGCTACTTAAACGCCATCTTGCGGCTGCTCAGGAAGAGAACAGACGTCTGCAAATACAAAATCAAGAGAACCTGGAGGCAGCTATTGAGAGCACACCGGGGGCACCCATCAGCCCATCCAAGTTTCAAGCAGTGACCCCCGATAATATCAAGATTATATTGGAAGATTATGCCATGCTACTCGAAGCACATGATAAGCTATCGGAGGAGCTAGGACAACTGAAGCAGGAACACCAACAAGGCCCAACAGCTGCCCCTACAACCACCCCCTCTGCAGCTTCGCTTCCCTCCGACGCAGAGGCCATAAAAGATCTCCAGCAACAGGTAACTGAATTGCAGACACGCCTACTACAATATGAGAGGCCATCTTCCCCTCCGGAGGCTCCCACGGACGAAGAAGTTGTGCAAATTCCTGTGGAACAAACGTTTGATGAAGAATATGATCCGCAACCATTCCCAGGAGGCCAACAAACAGAAGAAGCGCAGGACACGTTCGAGGCACCACGGCCGCCATGGTTACGACAAGTGGAGGAAATAGGGACCTCGCATGAAGAGCGCACCGTAGTGCAAAATCAGGCTATGAGGGTCATAGAGGAGACTGTTTTACAATCAGATTACTTCAAGAACTTGTCATCGAGACGCCTGATTCTCTCATCGGAACTCCAGTACAGGCCATATTATATTATCTTGGCTGATTATAATGCAGAAATACAAAGAGTCACGGGTCAGATTCCTACTTTTGCGACCCAATTTCAACCCGAAGACCTTCCTCCAGAGGTGCGAAAAGGCAAGATTCGTCAACCAACATGGCGGCAGAAACTTTTAGAGACTTATCCAGAAATGCTACGCACATGGAACAACGCGCCGTTGCACCTCCTATACAACCCATGCTACGGTCCAGTCCCCCGCCGCAGGTCGTGGAAGGCATTTAATATCAAGGTACAGAACAATGCGCAATGCAAGGAATGGCTGAACTACCCGTACATAGCGCCACCACAAGGACCACCATCGGTAGCATATATGATGGGGACCATTCGCCACTGGATGCCGCGCTTGAAGCCCATGCAAGATGTAGCAGCGCAAATGATGCTTAAAATCTTAGATATGATGCAAGTGGTGCTGAAGACCTTTAGAAATGCAGCCGCACCACAGGTACGCCTTCCGGGGTTTAGCAATGGAAATTACGACTTGGTGTATGACATGAGCACCACCCCCAGTATCCGTGTGGCTTACGCTTGGCATGCACGCATCAAATACCTCCCCGCCTGCTACAAACAGACCTTCGAAGAAATGTTCAGATCAGGGTTCTGGGAGTACCACTCGGAGATTTTCGCGCCAAAGCCGACACATCTGCTTCAACTGTTTGCTTGTGAACAAGCAATGTATTCAGAGTACTACACCACCCCGCAACCAGAGACCCCCGGTGCAATAAATTGGGAGGCATTGGAAGCCGATCTAGCAAGAGGCTTAAGGATAGGAGAACATGAACTGGCCACCAATGTCATCCAATATTACATCGACCACCCGAGGGAACAAAGGTCTGTCAGGGGCGACAGACGCTAGGAACGGGGGAGTGTTGGCATACAAAGCAATAAAGGAGTCATGCACAATACGGCAACAAGGCCAGATCATTTTTTCCCATAGATTATGTACAACCCAAGTGATTTTAATCACTACACAAACATTGTAAATCCCGTTTTTGGTAGATTAGACTCCATTTTGTGCAAGCCGAGGAGTCCTCGAGCTTGAGGAGTATTAGAAGTACCATCGTACCAAATTTCATAATTTTTAGACTTCGTTTGAGCCCTCAAATAAGCCCTGGAACCTAATTTTTAACTAGGCCGGACACTAGGTCTGGACAGGGCCAAAAGCTAGTCAAAAACTATAAAAAGAGCTAGAGAGCTCATTTTTGGGGGTAGATTGTAATTGAAACGAACTTGTAAGAGCATTTTGAAAGTAATCTAAAAGCTCCATTGATTCTCACTCTTTGTCTTGCCGTGTGTGCGCGTGTGTGTGTATGTGTGTGCATGCTTGTGTGCTTCTCACTCATGCACTTGTGCCGCCACTTGCTCGAGGTCTTCATACCATCCTCACGTCTTCCCGGATTGACATTAAAGGAGGTGCTACTCATCATTGAGCTACACTTGTATACTGTGTAACATGCCCATCAGGTGGGAGGTATAGTTTGTATACTTACACTCAGGTATTTCTTATCATTCTTTCTTTTTTCTCCCATAGTTACTCTGGCCATATTGGCCTTTAGTGGGAGATTGTTACCGTTAGTGTCCATGTGAAAGGCCAAATGGCCACCGGACACTTCTTTGTATATGTTCTTTAATAAAACATATAGTGGCCTGGTCAGCATTTGTAAGACCTAAGAAGTCTGTCTTCGTGCTCCCTTGTGTACTGCGTTTTCTGCGTATTCTACAACATCTGTGCGGAGTACTGTGTGTGGCGACAGGAGCTCGGTTTTCAACTTTGAGCATATCGTCGTGGAGCTCTCGAGAAGGAGAGTCTAGTGTGGTGCACGCCATCGAAATACTTCACCTCTATGGTCACCATTAACTCATTGTCACTCCAAACTTTGAGAAATGATAGGCTTAATCGAGAACTTTGCTTCTACAGAAATTCCTAGTCACTAAAATGACATACCTTCACTCTTTTGTTTATTTCTCTTAGCACAGATATTATTTCTCCACAATCTTTTGATGTATGAAACTAGAAGATTAGAGCTTTCCAACAAGCTATTATTTGCAAGAAAGAGATCTCTAGAACTCAAGTTATAACCTTCACAAGATCACCCTATATGACTTGTCAAAACTAGAAATTTTGTCTCTTTTAGTAAAACCGAGTGTCTAAAAATGAAAATTTGATGCCTAGCATCGACTTGCAACCAAAAGTTGATGCCAAGCATCGACTTGGTGCTTTTTTAGCCAATTTTTCAGTGCCAAAAATACCTCGTGAACACAAGATATGAGGAAGACCACTTTTATGTGGGAAATCAATGCCAAGCATTGACTTTATGCTTAAACTCAATGCCAGGCATCGAGTTGCTCCACAAACCTCATGTTTTTAGAAGATTCAACAATAGGTAACACTCAGAGAATGAAACAATGACTTATCAACACAAACTCGATGTTAGGCATCGACTTTCTTGGAAAACTTCAACTTTAGAAATCATTTCACACAAGACAAACTCTGGAGATGAAAGAAAAAGGCTTATACATAGAAGTTTAATTAACTCTTTTCATAACTATGAAACCTCAGAAGTGCACAGGTGCTTTCTCACGTGGAGAAGCCCGACTTTTCTCGGTCATACAAAATGAGTTCTAACTCACTCTCTCATTGTCTTCCTCTTCGCGTCAATTGATACAAACTAACTTATATAGTATTTCTCAATCTCGTGACTTTTAAAAAACTTCTAGAACTAAAGTGAACTAACTTTACAAATATAATACACTTGTGAATTTGTCCCTTCACATAGGCATGTGGTTTTCTTCTAAAGCTTTGACCTTCAAATATATGTCCAATTGGTGATTGTTTCTCCAACACTTGGCATTCCCGATGTGACCAAGCAACACATGATATACAAATGTGGAGCATGTCAATTTGGTAAAGCTCACAAGAAACCTTTCAACAAGAAGGGGTACATGTATGAAGACTACTTGGAACTAGTGCACACTGATGTGTGGGGTCCTAGCAAAGATCCATCAATCTTGGGTTCAATGTACTATGTTTCATTTATAGATGATTACAGTAGATGGACAATCCTTTATTTCATGAAGCATAAGGATGAATACTTACATGTTTCAAAAATTACTTAGCATTAGTTGAAAACCAAACAGGTAGAAGCTTGAAGAGGATCAGGTCCAATGGAGGTGGTGAGTATTTTTCACATGAATCATTCATTCTTATAGGATAGAGGAATAAAGAAGGAAGTCACAACAAGATATACTCCTAAATTGATTGGAGTGGCAGAGAGAAGGAATAGGTTAACAGTTGAAGTTGCTAGGTCAATGTTGAATGAGAAGTTACCTAACTACCTATGGGCAGAGGCTGATTTCACAACCACCTACTTGGTAAACAGGCTCCCATCCAAATCTTTGGATGGAATGATACCCTATGAAGCATGGAATGGTAGGAGACCCTCATTGGACCATTGCAAAATATTTGGGTGCATTGCTTATGCACACATTCCCTCATGGATTAGAGGGAAGCTTGACCCTAAAGCTGAAAAGTGTATATTCATTAGGTATGACCAAAATCAGAAGGGTTATAGGCTATACAATCCCACTAACAAAGGATTTATAGTTAGTAGGGATGTAGTATTTAATGAAAATAATTCATGGTTTGAAGATGATTGCAGGAAGATCAAGTTACCTTATGATTTGGAAAATGATTTTCCAACTCTCACTCAAGAAGATCAACAATTACCAGAAGACATCAATTCAGAGGATGAAGACCAAATCGATCTCAAGGGTTGGAAGTCAAAAGGCAAGGCCAAGATGAAGCAATTGGAAGACATTCCAGAGTCCTCCAATCAAGCACTCAAGAGATCTCAAAGGGAGAGTAAAAAGCCTTAAGGTATGGCTATGGTGCATCATTAGTCACCAAGCATTCTGTGTATATCACTAAAGACTCTATGACAGAAGAACCTTCTTCATTTGAAGAAGCTAGTAAGAAGAAAGAATGGAGAGAAGCCATGCACGAAGAAGAAGAAGCACTTCAGGAAAACCATACTTGGGATTTTGTTCCCAAGAAGCCAAGAATGAAGGTAATAGGATCCATGTGGATATATAAAATAAAAAAGAATTCATATGGTTCTATAAACAGGTACAAGGCAAGGCTAGTGGCAAAGGGGTTTGCTCAAACCCATGGAGTGGACTATGAAGAAACCTTTTCACCTGTGGCAAAGATGCCAACAATTAGGGTTTTGGTAAGTGTTGCTGCCTCCAAGAATTGGAATCTATATTAGTTAGATGTCAAGAATGCATTCTTAAATGGTTGGATATCAGAAGAAGTGTATATGGCACAACCACTAGGCTTTGAAGATAAAGATAAATCAGGTTATGTATGCAAGATAAGGAAGGCACTTTATGGCCTAAAGCAAGCTCCTAAAGCTTGGAACCATAGACTTGTTCCTTATTTGCAGGATCAAGGTTTTGTGGCTAGCAAGGCAAATTCTTCTTTATTTATAAAGAAGACCAACTCAAAGGTTATTTACTTATGTGTCTATGTGGATGACATTATCATTACAGGGAATGATGGTAACGACATCAAGCAGGTTAAGGCTCAACTAATGGAAGAATTTAAAATCAGTGACCTTGGTTTGTTAACATACTTTCTTGGGTTAGAGCTTGTCTATACATATTTTGGTATATTTATTACTCAGAGAAAGTATATTCATGATATGTTGGCAAAATTTAAGATGGAGAACACCAAAATTGTAGGTACTCCTATGGAACTCAACCATAAGCTTAGTTCTAATGAAGGAGAACTTCTTGAGGATGTCACAGGTTATCAACAACTTGTAGTTAGTCTCAACTATGCTACCCTAACAAGAGTAGACATTGCCTATGGAGTAAGTACATTAAGTCAGTTTATGCATGCACCAAGGCAGCCTCACATGGAAGCTACCAAAAGGGTGCTAAAGTATCTAAAGGGCACCATGAATGAAGGGTTGTTTTATCCCTTCACTTCTGACTTGGACATAAAAATGTATTTTGATACAGATTGGGTTGGCTCCAAGGATGATAGGAGGAGCACCTCATGGTACCTATCTTTTGCAGGTTCAAAACTTATATCATGGTCATCTAAAAAGCAACCAACTGTGGCCTTATCATCTACAAAAGCAAAATACAAAGGGCTAGCAAATTCAAACAAGAAACTATGTGGCTTAAGTAACTCTATGTAGATTTGGATTTACACTCTTATACTCCAATAATCTTTGGAGATAACACTAGTTCACTTCATTTGGCTGCTAATCATGTATATCATGCAAGGACTAAGCACATTGAAGTGCACTGTCATTATGTAAGGGAGAAATTTCTGAGCAAGGATATTCAACTATCCTATGTATAAACTCATTTACAATGTGCAGATATACTCACAAAGTCTTTGGATGGAACCAAGATGAACAGATTCAAATTGATGTTTTGTTAGCAAGAGATAAAAAAGGAATGAAGACCAAGCATGTAAGGCTTGAGGGGGAGTTGTTCGTGCAATAGAAACCAAGCCCACATACTTGGTTAGTTAGCATAACTCTTATGAGATTCTATATGATCATCCTCTTGTAAAAGTCCCTCACATTTACCTTTGTAAAAGTTTTCTACAACCACGAGGAAGTTAGGAAGCATCAAATATCTAAGTTGAGTAATGAGAGAATATATGCTATAGTTTAGGATTCACTTTTGAACTTTTGAATTTTAATTCAAAGTTTTGGCTCCAAACTCAACTTTAAAAGGAGGATCAAAACATCCGCGTGCTATCTTGATTCTATGAGATCATTAGGGAAGACATATTGTGATGTTGAAGAGCTCACTCTATAGCTCTCACTCACACTTCTCACACTCTATAGCTCTCACTCACACTTCTCACACTCTATAGCTCTCACTCACACTTCTCACATTGTGCAATTTATCATTTCCAATGACATTGTATTTGTACATGTTTTAATACATACATTTTATCATATCTTAACTTCACTTCTCTGTCATGACTACATTAGAATAGTGATCTTCTCAAAGCTTGTTCTCAGTGCATGATTGATCATTTGCAATGATTTATAGCATGATATGTTCATTAAAATGTCTACTATATTGGTACAAAATCTCATTGTCATTAATCATCTCAATCGTGAGATATTAGCACGACGTTGCTCTCTAGTCTGTTAACTGATGCACCTTGAAAATGTCAAGAATGTTCTGTGATTTGCTAAACATCATTCTTAGTGTGTAGTCCATCATTTTTTATGAAATAACTCATGATTGGTAGCTATCTAAGCTAATTAGATTTCCCCAAAAGGAATTAAGCCAGTTGCTATTGTGCTCAGAGAACTATTCAAAACACTGAACAAGTGTAGAGACAAGAATAGCAAGTTCTTTGGTCTTGAATCAATTCCTACCTATCTGTTTTAATCCTTTGATTAGTGGATCATATTCAAAATGTCATATATGATTACTTATGATCATTAGCTAGCTAAAGAGGCTCACTACACTCTCCAACAATTATTCTTGGCAGGTGTGATGTAGGTTCAAGCAACACCACTTCATCTCTAAAGACTATCCACCATCTCCTCCAACATAACCTACACACATGATGTGGATACCTGTGATCTTCAAAACCTTTGGGCTACTCCATGAAAACAGTCTCCTCTAGGTCACCGTTTAAGAAAGCATTTTTCACATCTACTTGGTGGATCCTCCAACTCTTTGAGGCTGAAATTGCAATGAGAGTTCTTACTGTAGTCATCCTTGCTAGAAGGTTGAAAGTCTCATCAAAGTCAATGCCATAACTTTGTGCAAAACCCTTGGAAACAAGCCTTGCTTTATACCTAGATATGCTTCCATCTGCATTTCTCTTCACCTTGTATACCCATTTGTTGCTAATACATTCATGTCCTTGGTTTTAGGCACCAATGACCAAGTGTGGTTCTCCTCAAGTGTTTTGACCTCTTTGTTCATGGCTTGGTTCTATTCTTCATACTTGTTTGCATCCTCAAAACAATTAGGCTCTTCACATGCAACTACTTGATTCATATATGCATAGTATTTAGTAATGAAAGAGTCATAAATTAATTGCTGATTTGGATACCTTTCTCTTGTTGAGCTTCATCTCTATTGATGGGTTGGAAAGAACCTTTTTCTTCTTTCTTTTGATTTATTTACACCTATAGTTTCTATTTTTTCAAACTCTCCTTCACTGTTGCTATCCATGTGTGCCACAAGATTGCGTCCATCATCCTTTTCCTCCATGCCTTTGCTTCTTGTAGAACTTTCTCCACTTGCAGTAGGCTTGTTTCTCAATCTCCCTTTCCATTGAGATGTGTGGATGTCCTCTTATGTTGTGCTTGAAGTTGAAGGACCAGAAATTTCCACACTTCCTTGGTCTTCTACATGTCTCCTCTCAACATCATGTATGTCTTCAACCTGTAATGAATCTTTCACACCATACCATGGTAGGAGTTCATCACAGATAACATCTCTTGATACCCTCAACTCTTTGATTTTAGGATCATAGCATGTAATAAAAGATTCATCTTTTGATTCAAGTTTATGCCTTAATTCATAAGGTACATGCACATAGCGTACATAATCAAAACTCTTGAGGAGAGATAGATTTGGTTTCTTGTCGTACCATGCTTCATATGGACTTCAAGCATGTACACCTAAAGTGGGGCATCTATTCATGATGTAGATGGTTGTACTTGCTGTGTCTACCCGATAGCAATCGGGCACATTCATTTTGTTGGGCATCAACCTTTGCACTTCACCTGTATCTATTTTTCCTCTATGCAATCCCATTTTGCTGAGGTGTATAAATGCATGTATATTGTCTTTTGATGCCATTATGACTTAAGAATTCCCAAAATTCTTTGGAGAAATATCCTCCTCCTCCTTTGGATCTAAGGATCTTTATGTACCTGCACATTTCCTTTTAAACAAGTGCTTTGAAAACTTTAAAGTGACTAAAAACTTTAGTTTTTGACTTCATACAAAACAACCATGTCATTATGGTATGATCATCAATGAAGATAAAAAATTATGGATTGCCTCTCAATGAGGGCTCTTTGGTTTGTCCCCATACATTGGTGTGAATGAGGTCCAATGGAAATCTTCTCCTTTGTGTACTCTTCTTGAATGGAAGCCTTGCTTGCTTCCTGAATTGACATGCTTCACACAAGTGTTGCATACTATGAGAGTGGAGATTTGGAAGACCACTTACCACTCCTCTCCTTTGCATATCCTTCAACTATTGAAGGTTTAGTGGCAAATCCTCTTGTGCCACAAATCCACCTAAGCTATTTTCTTTCTGCCAACCATCAAATAGGTTGTATGTGATGAGGGTGGTTTCACCTCCATGGTGAATAGTCTTCCTTCCTTCTTTCCTTTATCTATCAGCTTGTGGCCTTGCTTTGGATCTTCCACAAAACATCCTTTGTTGTTGAACTTGACTATATACCCTCTTTCAACCATTTGTCCAATGGATACTAAATTCTTTGTGATTGTCGATACATGTAACACATCTTTAAGGCACTTTGCATTCTGATTTTCATCCAAATGAACATCACGTATGTGTGTGATCCTATGTTTGGTGTCATCCCCTATTTCTACATGCCCTTGTGTGCTTGATTCATGCAAATTACAAAACATTTCCCTATTGCGGTTCATGTGATTTGAACATCTAATATCAATGTACTATGTGGTGTCTATGCCTTCTTTTCTACCATTGTTTTGCCTCATAGCTAAGGTATTATCATTCTATGATGTATTTGAAGCATTTCAATAGTTACCTTGATTCTTTTTATAGCCTCCTTGGCTGTCCTTTGAGTAATAGTCCCTTGCAAAGTGGCTCGACTTGCCATAGTTGTAGCATTCTTTTGTGTAGTCCCTTCCTTGATATTGACCTCCTCTTCCTCTAGCTCTTCCTCTACCCCTTGCTCCATAGCTTTGACTCGCACCATCTTGATCGCTGATTGTTCTTCCTCTACCTTTTCCTTTTCCATCGTATCCACATCTCTTTCCTTTGTTTTTACCTGCATAAAAGATCTGGGCTCGATTGCCCTTTGAATGACCTCCATTGAGGTTCATTTCCTCTGTCATTATGAGTGTGACTAATTGCTCAAAATCTGGTAATGAGTCCCTCACATATATTCAAGTAGTGAAAGACCTCCATTTATCATCATCCCTTAGCCCATCCAGTGTATGAGCTACCAAATCATCATCATTGATTGAGCTACCTACTGATCCTAAGCCATCTGCAATCCCTTTTACCTTGAGGATATAATCACTAATGTGGCTATTTGAAGTCTTTCTTAAATTCTTCAATTCATTCTTGAGTTGAATCTTTTATGCCTTCGTGGAAGTGGAATATAATCTCTCCACAGCCTCCCATACCTTCTTGGATGAGTCCAAGTCTTTGATATGACCAATCATGCTACTACTAATGTGCTAAGATAAGATGAATATGACTCTCCTATCTCTTTCAATCCACTCATGCACTTCCATTTCCTATGCTTGAGTGAATGGCTCTACATATTGAGGCCTAGGCTCAGCTCCACTAACTAATCCCCATAGTCCATTGCCCATGAGGAAATTGTTGACTCGAAATCTCCAAGGTTGGTCGTTTCCTTTCTCCAACTTCTCTATTTGGGTAGCATACTCAGCCATTTCTTAAGGTTCTATGCTTCCTAAGCTTCTTTTGACTATGATGGAATAGAAAAACTTCAAAATGATTACATTCTTATAGCTTCCTCCCTTGATATGTATTGAGGTGTTTGCTGCTAGCTTCAAAATCCACTTTTGCATATTGATGTAGTTTTTTCAATATGCTACAAGTCCTTTCCTAAGAGCTTTACTAGCTTCAAATAGTTGCTTTGACTCATTTAAGATTCTCAAACGCTCAGAAATTGTCTAAAGGGGGTGATTCAACACCCCTATGCAGCTTTATAAGGTTTTAGGCCCTCACATGTTGTTTTCTATAGTGACCTTGAGTCCCTATTTTTCCTCTAATGCAAAATATAGATGCAAAAAATAGTGAAACTCTCCAAAATGAGAGTAGAGACTCTTAGCCATCCATATCACTTTAAAACACTTGATTTGTGTACTCCAGCAGAGAGAACCAACCTCTGCAAGTTAGACTAGTTGTCGGTATTGCTGTCTACCTATGTGTAGAGACACACCTTCAATGTTTACAACCTCACTCAGATATCACTTGAAGTATAGTCACGAAATTTACATCACATTGAATAGACTTTATAAGCAATCAAATGCAATTAAGATCACTTGAAATGGATACTGGAAAAAGGAGTTATAGCAAAAACAAAATAGTGCTGAAAACTAGCTCACTGGTGAGCAATGGCTAGCTGCAGAGAGGAATAAGCTAACAAAATGACTAACTAAGCAAGGAGACTGCATGCAGCAACTTTCTTACACTCTATGCTAACTCTAGGAAGAAATTAGAGGTCATGGTTTTTTTTCTACGACTTTATATGTATGTATGTATGTATGTATGTATGTATGTATGTATGTATGTATGTATGTATGTATGTATGTATGTATGTATGTATGTATGTATGTATGTATGTATGTATGTATGTATGTATGTATGTATGTATGTATGTATGTATGTATGTATGTATGTATATATATATATATATATATATATATATATATATATATATATATATATATATATATATATATATATATATATATGTGTGTGTGTCTGTGTGTGTGTGTGTCTGTGTGTGTGTGTATGTGTGTGTATGCTATCAAAAAAGTGCTCCTACATTTTTGCAAGAATCTCTCAATCAGCCTCTTTAACATTTTTGGTAAGCTATGATTTAGGAAAGTGGTTGAGACTTCTGGATAACTAAAATTTGTGATATGAAGCCTCCAAAGAATAGGTCCACTTGTGATCGGCACCTCCAAGAATTTAGGTATGATTTAGGAAAATATTTGAGACACCTCCATATTAGAAGATTACCGAACAATCAGACTACCAAACTGTCGAACTACTGGATTGCCAAACTATCGAACTGTCAAACTATCAGACTACTGGAATGGTGGACTACAAGACTACTAGAAAAATTTTGATGATCACCAAAATAAAGTTCCAGATTACCGAACAATCAGACTACCAAATTGTCGAACTACCAGACTGCCAAACTATCGAACTATCGAACTATCAGACTGCTAGACTACCAGACTACCAGAAAAATTTTGGTGACCACCGGAATAGATTTTGATGACTGCCCAAAAAACTTTGGTCATGTTGAAGGCTTGATTTTCAACACTGAATACCAAAACTAGAACTCTTTTCTATTACATTTTCTAGAAACTCTCAAGGCCCACACAAGTATAAGAGTGGTTGAATATTCCCACCAATGACTTTCTAGTTGTGAATGAATCCATATATTTCACAGTTTTTGAGGTCAAAAACTCTTGAAAGGGGGGAAGAAAGTACCAAAATTATCAATAATTGTACAATTAATTCCATAAATAGACACTTAGAATATAGATTATGGGATAAAGGACATCTTTAAGATGTTTGGAAAACAAGGAGTTGCTAAAAAAGCAACTTCATGGTGTTGTAAAATGGTATTGGGATGCCATCAAGTAAGAAAGATGGTTGCAACAATGAGCTTGAGTAAAGCATGGCAAAGGCCATACTTTATTAAGAGAAGCAAAATGTAAGATAGAAGTCAGTGTTCCAATTAAGCAATCTATAATTGTGATAAACAATACTTAAGGTTGTGGGAGGTGAAACTTGTATTCACCTATACTTAAGCATTAAAGAGATTCCTTGAAAACCCTAGGGTAGCCATTTGAAATCTTTAGATAAAGAAGAAATCCTAAAGTCAAGAATAATCTCTTGTTGCTACAAGTTAGTTGAGCAAGAACTAACTAGGTCTTGAATATGATTCAAGATACTTTGAATTACACTCAAAACATAAGAAATGAAGGACGAATGTTTATTTCATCAAAAGGTTTGGAGCTGCCAAAGAAAAACACATTACGAATCAAAAAACATAAGATGATAAAGTGATCATGTGTTGGAAGCCCTAGATAACCCCTTGACTTCAAAAGTAATTTGAGTAAAGGGTACTCTATAGTTAGATTAAGCTTTTGGACTTTATGATAAATATCATCCACACATCAATATTGGATATAAAGTATGGTGGTATGGGACACTATACTTTATATTCACATTAATGTAGGAACGATGGTATGGGACATTAAATCATGAGATGGTAGTTATCTTTTAGTTTTGGGCTCACTTGAAGTGAGATTCAATTCCAATAGAAAAATTGAAACTTCGTAGATAAAAAATTAGTACATTGTGGTCAAAGAGTATGACCAGCACTTCAAGTATCAATTAACTAGAAAATTTAAAGATCATGAAGTTGAATGCACCTTTTAATATCTTCATAAAGGTTTTCAATAAGACTAGGATAGTCTCATTTGAGTTATGAAACTTTCTTAGTAAGGATTTTGTACTTCTTTATCAGAAATGTTGCGTGAATTTCTAAAAAGAGTTGGGAATATCCTTTTAAGCAAGGTAATTTTGACTAAGTATATCTAGGATGAAGCACTTAGTTGAAAATACAACTAAGTAAATCAATATCTTGACTCAAAAGTTTATGCATTCTAGTGTGTAAAGAAACTTTGAAAAGATTGACTTAGTAATCAACATAGTTGAAGTTAGACGAAATTAGTCCAAAGCACATTGTCTATAGTACAACTAGGTGAACCCGTCTCCTAAAAATAGAGATATATACTAGAATGGTACTCTAGTATATAAGAGTCTCAAGAGATTGAAAGGGATTAACTTAGCTAAAACAACATTGTTTCAGAGTAAAAATTAAACATCTTCAACCAATCATAAAGCTTGGTGGCTCGAGACATCAATGTTTTATACCACTTGAGTTTGGTAGATTGATGATGGTTTAGCTTTACTCAAAGAATCTTTTTGACAATCGAGATCTAATCTCATAAAGATAGAAACAATGCTAAAAACCCTTGACTAGAATAAATCCTTAAAGTTTTGACTCCCATCTCATTTGACTCAAATCACTTTAGTGTCTTAGAAGTTGAATTGGCTACATAGAATTTTAGTTCTTCCTTCCTATTTTGTCAAACTTGGGATTTGACTTTGAAAGAATATTCAAAGTCACTTCTAGATAGGGTTTCGTGAATGGAATAGGTAACTGAATTAAACATTAGAGAAAGATGTTATGTTAAGAACCCATTCAATTTTAAGAGACACTTGAGTTAAGAGAAATCATTCATGCATTGAACATTTCCTCAAGATCTACGGATGAAGAAAGAGTCTAAAGTTCTCTCAAAGAGTTTGAGAAAAACTCTTAAAGATAAAAGGTTTAGGAATTCTTTCTAGTTCTAATAGTTCTAAAGAAGTCAAGTCTTTTGATCAAAACTTTAGCATAAGGAGACTTCTAAAAGTCTTGAATGAGTGAGAGATTCATCTTGCTAGGTCCATGCATGAGTAGTGCATATAGATGGACCTACATAGCAAATTAGTTGGAGAATGTTAGAATCCACCTACTTCATATGTTTGTACTATGGATGCCTAGTTCACACATAGCTAAACATTGAATTAGGAAAGGATTTTTTAATCCACCCTTATCATTCTTTTCATACTTTGCATCTAAAAAAGTCACTTATATGCAAAGCCAGATGGTCTTTAGAATTATTTGGGCAAGGATTAGCCCACAAGTGGATTCCCGTATTTTCAGATCGAGTTTGGGATATAATCCCCTTCTGATAAAGAGGTAAATCAAAGACATGAAGACCATGATCAATGAGATTGATCATGGGGCATGAGGGAATACTACACATTTTATACCTACACACATTTTTTAGGACAAAAACGTTAAAGGAGGGAATAATGTTGTATAATTATGGGTCCAAGTTCCAAAGTCACTTGGAGAAGCCTTGGAGTTTATTGAGAAAGCCTTGGGAAAGTGTCTCCAAGACTATGGTGTGAACATTTGAGATATTTGGATTTATTTACTCCCTATTGAAAGGTTTTGTCCCTTAGGATTGATATTTCCTAAGGGTATGATATTTAATCCTTAGGGAGGCCTCTCAAGCCTTTGGACTTGTACGTACAAACTTGAGACAAATCCTTGTGGAATCCATGTGAGAGCCATGTGAAGACCATGTGATTTCATGTGACTTCCAAGGTTGAAGGCCTTAGATTAGCATCCACATGGAGAGGACACTTGGCAAGATCTCCTCAGATTTCTGGCCTTGTCTCAGAGGTATATATATTGGTGGAATCAGTTGGATGGATACGTGCATCTCTCACCCCTTGTGGATTTAGATGATGATTTGATTAAGATGCTTATGCTCCTAGACTAGTACTTTATTTCTTAGTAGTGGTTTGTTTTTGTGTGGAGACAACACTTTCCCTTAAGAGTGGTGAAATTTCCCTTAATTTATCTTATCACTCATCGTCACTAGAATCAAGACTTGTGGCTACCATTTCACTATCGTTTGTGTGCTCAAGATCAATTGATAGTAAATATATTATGTCATTATTATTTTCATAATAGCCATCACAATAATTTGACTACATGCAAGTACACGATTATGAAGGACTTAGGGTTTCTAAGCCTAATATTAAGGCCATCTAAACAAATATCAACCCCAAGGGAATTAGAGCTTTGAAACTACAATATGGTTTGATAATCCTTGTCACATTGGTCTACTAACCCAAAATTCATTGTTTCTCCATGTGGGATGAATCTAGCTGCATGCAACTGGTTCATGTAGTACTGCTTTTGACCAACGAAACATAATTTTTGACTATATGTCTCTACCCTATAGTTTGTCCCGACCTTATGTGCATGTACACTTAATTTGGTGTGATTTCCAAATCGTTATGAAAGGTCCACATGCATTGCATACATTTGATAGATCTCTTATCTTGTTACTAATTGGTCCTTTTCAAAGTCAAAGGTTTGGGGACTTCTCCACATGCATTGCATACATTTGATAGATCTCTTATCTTGTTACTAATTGGTACTTTTCAAAGTCAAAGGTTTGGGGACTTCCGTAAGATCATTATTAGTCTACCTGAATAAAATGGTTCATGATCCATCCTCACCAAAAACTCCATTTTATTTTTTAATCATCTTCCATCATCATAAAAACCCCTGTGAAAACATTACTTCTCAACTCCAAGCGGTCTTTGGGCCAAATTTTCACCATGATAAGCCCCAAAAATAGTGGTTGATTTTGTTAAGGAAAAACGCACATGTTTTTTACCAATCCTATGTAATCACAATGGTTATAAACTATTGTTTTTTATCTTCTCTAGAAATAGCGTTGGTGATATTCTATGAAGGATCATTCATGTACTTGGACGATCAATCAAGGACATCATATGTGCATGATATATTTCAGTAGTGATGTGTGATGTGTGTACACACTTGGGAATTTCATATCACTTTTTTCTCCTTTAGGAGGTTTTCCCCCGACTTGTATATACACATATAACCCTAATGGGTCACTTATCTTTGTACATTCACTTAGTAATACATTTTGTATTGAGTTGTGCTCCTAGCTTCATCTTCTTCCTTGTGTTATTCATGTGCTTTTGTGGACCGCAAACTCAAGAATCGGTATCAAAGTAGGCTGCTGCTTTGTATAAGGAGTTGCCGACACTGCTCCAATCATAGTCTCACAATCGCATGAAAATTGGTGAGCATACTCAAGGGATTAGGAGTTCAAAACAACTTCACTTTGTGACATCAAAATTTTAATATGAGCTTGTTTCGGCTTCCAAAAATACTATCGTAGTGAATGTGTAGGCAATTTGGATCTTTTGTGCCAAACATATATGCATGTTTTGATTGTCCAGTACAAGTGTCTTGAAGTTCGCTATACATTTAGTTGAGCTAGACAAGGTGTTTTTGTTCAACTTTTTGAGATACATTCAATTTTTTGCATTAGGGCATTTAGTCACTAACCATGGTTGAAAGCAATGATGTATTCCATGTTGGCTGTTGAGGATCAAGTAGATGTTACTAATTACCCACTGTGGGCATATATGATGGATCATGTATTGGTAGCAAAAGGGTTGTGGAACATTGTGTAGGGTGTTGAAAAACATCCTACTACACCTACAAATATAGTTATTGAAGGTGATGCAGATGGCATTCAAGATGATGATATTCAATCTCCTAGTCGTGCTATAGTTTTTGCTCCACCTATTGTAGAGCAACTTCATTGGAATGGCAATTTTATCCCCAAGCACATGCATTGATAGCTTTGTCTATCAAAGATGTCATTATCCTTCACATTCACTCATGCAAGACAACAAAGGATGCTTGGGATACACTTACAACTTTATACTAGGCAAGAAATGAGGCTCATGTTGCTTGTGTCTGAACAGTTGGAGAGGGAGCATAGGATTGAAGGATATTCTAGGGATTTCTTTTTTTTTACAAAGATCAAAGATTTTAAGGATCAACTGATTTTTTATGATGAACTCTTGCCAAATAGTTCACTTGTGCAGACTATGCTTAAGTGCCTTCTATATTCACATTAGCGTATTCCTTCTATTCTTTGATTGATGATGAAAGGAATCCAAATGCCTTAACATTTGTGGAGTCATGCTCTATTTTGTTGTAGGAAGATCATTCCAGGTAGAACAACTCAATTACGTGTGTTGCATATCAATCTTTCTTAGCTAGTCAAAAGGGCAAAGGTAAATGGACCTTATCTTGCATTTACTTCTCTCTATAGCTATGACACATCTTCTCATGAGTAGTGTATGTTTGCAGTAGACTCAGATGCTTTGATAGTGGGGCAACCAAACATATTACCTCACATTGTAGTTTCTTTAGTTCACTTGAGCCTGCCCCTATAGGGAATATTATCACATGTGCTAACAAATCCTCTTATCTTATAGTGGGAGCCAGTAAGATCATTCTGACTACTTTTGATGGAAGTCCTTTTGTATTTTCAAATGCTTTATATGTGCCAAGGACCAAGAAAAATCTATTATTAGCCTTTGCACTATCCAAGATTGGCTTGGTCCTCAAATTTGTTGATGACAAATGTACACTTCATGATCTCTCACATGGTGATATTATTAATGCTTATTGAATTTTATGTCATGGGTTGTATGAGCTCATAGACTATGCAAAATTTGTGAATGATTGAGCATGCGGATTTCAAGATTCTAGGTTACCTTAGACACAAAGCTTTGGCATGCACGGTTGGGTCATTTGAATTTTGCTAGTTTGCTTTGCCTCTAGAAATCTAAAATGGTGTTCTATTTGCCCAAACTTAAGGCATCTTGTAAACATGTCTATGAAGGATGTATTTTGAGCAAAACACAATGTTCCTCCTTTCCAAAAGATGGTTCAATTTAGTTGCTCATAAATTGCAAGTTGTTCATAATGATGTCCTTGATCCTATGCAAACACCTTCATTTGGGAAATACCTTTAGTTTGTGAGTTTTGTTGATGAATTCTCTAAGCCTGCATGGGTATATCCATTGACAACAAAATCCGAAGTGTTTATGTGCTTCAAATAATTATTTGGTTATGGTTGAAAATCTGTTAGAATGTGAATTGGCCACCCTTCATTATGGTCGAGGGGGGGAATATGTGTCTTCTTATTTTGATGCATTTTTGGTTGACTATGGGATAACATATCAACATACAGTTTCATATACACCTAAAAAAAATGGAGTTGCTAAAAGAAATAACGGGTCTCTCATGGAAACGGTGAGGTGTATGGTCAAAATTGAGGCTTTACCACACAGCTTTTGGCTTGAGGCAGTTATGTGTGCAACAAATGTATTTAACACGTGTTCCACCAAAGCACTACATTCTATGATTCCATATGATGCTTGGCATAGTTGCAAGCCATATGTGGTTCATCTACATGTCTTTGGTTGTTTGGTATATTCATTAGTGTCTAATTAATAACATAGTAAATTGGATGATAAAGTAGTGAAATGTATTTGAGATAGTTATAAAAGTAAAGGCTATCATCTATATCACCCACAGACTAAACTCATTTTGAATACATGATGTTGTTTTTTTGGAAGATGCAATTCAGCCATTACTTTCATGTAGCATAGAGACATTAGTTAGCTCAAAGGATGTGTATGACACTTTGTTGCCTCCTTCTATAGGTGGACAATTGATTGCTCCTCCAAATGAGGTAATTTCTCAGCCTTTACAAGTTCCACATGATGATGCAAATTATTCCATTTTTTATGTAGATTGACATGATGTAGTTTTCTATCAGAGGGCTAACATAGAAGAGGCTAACACTAAGCCTAAATGTTTGGTGCAAAATCTAAGAGATAGTAAATTAGATGCACCTTTGTCATATCGAACCGTTCATGCTCTCATAGTGCTTCCTTTGCACTAGATTGCTATGCAATGGATGACTTTAGTCTTTGTGATGAGAATGAGCATGTTTCTTTTGATGAAGCAAAAAAATCAAAAAATTGGTTGGCTGCTATGCAATGAGAATATGATGCTATTATGAAGATGGTGTTTATGTTATTTGCCTCTAGGCAAAAAGGCCTTTGGCACTAAATGGGTATACAAGCTAAAACATAAGCTTGATAGGAATAAGGCTAGGCTTGTTGCTAAAGGTTATGATCAAGAGAGGGGCATTGATTTTTATGAGAACTTTTCTCCCACATGCCGAATGACCACTATTTATAGCACTTGTGCACTTGTAGCTCATCATGGTTGGGATGTACATTGGTTGGACATTAAACTTGCATTTCTAAATGGTGATATACATGAAGAACTGTATGTATTTTAGCCCCATGTTTTGTGCAAAAAGGGCATGAAAACAAAGTTTGTAGGTTGAAAAAGGCATTATATGGTTTGAACCAAGCACCAAGTGCTTGGTATGAGAAGATACATGCCTACTTGCTCACACATGATTTTGAGAACAATCCAATTGAGAGCACCTTATATGTTAAGTGCATAGGTAATGTACTTTTGATCATTGTTGTATATGTTTTTTTTTTATATATATAGGAAGTTCGACCTTAGCCTAATCTCCCCGACTTGTATTAGATAAAAAGAAAAGCAAAGTACAAGTGAAGGGGACTAGTGCCCACGGGACCCCAAGTCCCACAGAGTAGGGGTAGATCTTACAGAGTTTAGATGGCATTACAAAGAAGGCTAATCACCCTCTTGTCACCTTGATGCAAGGCCCACTTGGGTTTAAGCTTGTTGTTGATCAAAAGGAGCACTTTATGATGCCTAAAAGGGGGGGATTCCTTACTTTTACCGAGGAGGAACATGATTTCTCAATCAACCACTCTTTGGGGGAGTCGCCAAAGTTATAAGCACATCTTAATGGGTTGCCAAAGTTATAAGCACATCTCAATCGACCACTCTTTGGGGGATTCGCCAATTGCTATATATCTTGATGACATGTTGCTCACTAGTCCTAATGAGAAGCATATTGCTAAATTTAAGGCTCATTTGCATGTCTCTTTTGAGATGTCCAATTCAGGGCATTTGCATCATTATTTGGGCATTTAATTTATGAAAGTTGATGGGGGAAATTGGAATATCTTTGTGTCAAACAAAATATATTGACACATTATTGAAATGTTTTGGCCTTGAAGATTGCAAACCTATTGTAGGTACCATGGAAACACGTTTACGGTTAGTCTTCATGATGCTAGAGATGCATTTCATGTTGTTGTCTATTAGGATGTTGTTTTTTGTTTGATTTACTTATGCATAACTCAGCATGATATTCAATTTTCTATCTCTCAGATGAGTGGGTCTATACATTTCCTAGATGTCAAGTATTGGCAAGTGGGTAAGCACATATTTTGCTACTTGAGTGGTACTCGGCTACTTGGATTGTTTTATCCTAAGTGGGAATCATTATCACTAGATTTACATGCTTTTTTTGACTCAAAATGGGATGATTGCCATGACTTTTGTGTGTCGATCAGTGGTTTTTGCTTCATGCTTGGTAGCTCATGCATATCTTGGTTGAGCAAGAAGCATCCTACTGTGCCCACTTCTAGTTGCGAAGTTGAATATAGGGCAAGTTTCACAATGACTATTGAGTGTGTGTGGCTCAAACACCTTTTGACTGATTTGGATGTTGGTCAGTCTTCTGCCACCACCATCTTCACTAAGAGTGACAACACATTGGCAATTGCAAGGAACCTTGTGTTCCATGCTTGCACGAAGCAGATTGTGGTGCGCTATCATTGTGTTAGGGAGAGGCTCTCTGCTAGAGAGATCAATTTAGCTTATGTGCCCACATAGGATAATGATGTTGATCTTTTCTAAAAGGCCCTACCTAGGGAGAAATTCGAATGTTTTTGCAAAGATTTGGGCTTCCTTCCTTTTGTGGATTGATCTCTTCCTACAAAGCTTGGCAGTTCCTTATACATAAGTGCCAACTCCTCTGTTCACCACATCACTCACAGGGGGGATATGTTTATCTATTTCGATAGTCATGTGTGTGAACACACTTAGGACCACCGGGGCACTTTTTTCCCTGAGGTTTTTCCCTAGGCTTGTATATATGCCTATAACCCTAACCAATCACTTATCTTTTTATATTCACTTGGTAATACATTCTGTATGGTAATACATTCTGTATTGATTTGTGCTCCAAGGTTCTTCTTCTTCCTTGTTTGTTCATGTGCTTCCATAGAACTCAAAATCCAACAATGTGATCTATGGAAATGATCATTCTTCCTTGATTGTATGGGGTCATATGCAATGGCGCAAGCATAGATTGATTTTCCAACCATTCATATCATGGTCAATCACACTCAAATAGAAGACCTTCAATGGAAAGAAAGATACCAAAAGCAAGGCAAAATAATCACACTCCTAATGATAAGGAAAAATAAGAAGAGAAAAAGTGACATAAGAAAACTATAGATTAGTAACACACGATTCTACCCCTATAGGAGGTAAGAGAAGGAGTGGAGCGTGAAAGTTCTTGCCATGGAGTACAAGAGTTAAGCTCATAAGAAAAATTTACTAATAATCAAGACGAAATAACTACAAGTTTGTAAACCACCATGCAAGTCACCTAAACAATGGTCATCTTTTTCTCGAACATGAAGAAAAAAAGCATTGGTGTTGTATAGTAGACCCAATCTAGTTACGGTCAAAGGTAGTAAGTAGACATGATGGAAGGCCCCTTGGCAAGCTCCTAAATGATCAACCACCATTGTACATGATCATCCCAAAGTGTACACAATCATTATACAAAGGTGTTGAGAGCAGTATGGGCACCCAAGGACCGACTAGACAAGGAAGCCAGCGGAGAGAGTCAGAACAAAGTGAAGGAGTAAGTAGACAAAGCAGTCGACGCAAATCTGGCAGATAGGCCCTTCAAATTTCTTCCAAATCAACATCTTTTAACAGTGATTCTTATCACTAACAATCATTGTAAATACCATTTCATATTTTTGTAGCTCCATTTTGTGCAAGCCAAGGAGTCCTTGAGCTTGAGGAGCCTTAGAAGTACCTACATATCAATTTTCGTATTTTTTAGACTCCGTTTAAGCCCTCAAATTGGCCCTGGAACCTAATTTTTAACTAGGCCGGACACTAGGTCTGGACAGGGCCAAAACCTAGTCAAAAACTATAAAAAGAGCTAGAGAGCTCATTTTTGGGGTTAGATTGTAATTGAAACGAACTTGTAAGAGCATTTTGAAAGTAATTTAAGAACTCCATTGATTCTCACTCTTTGTCTTGCCGTGTGTGCGCGTGTGTGTGTATGTGTGTCATGCTAGTGTGCTTCTCACTCACGCATTTGTGCCGCCACTTGCTCGAGGTCTTCATACCATCCTCACGTCTTCCCGGATTGACATTAAAGGAGGTGCTACTCATCACTAAGCTACACCAAATTTTGGCGCCGTTGACGGGGATCGAGCTTTGAGGACGAGCGTGTGATGGTAAGACGTAGAGTTGACGCGTTGGAGTTGTAGGTATTTTCTTCACTTTCCTCTATTTTCTTGTTTTTTCTTCACCATCATCATCACCATCTTCCTCATCACCATCTTCCACCTCCATTTTGATCATCGCGAAAATTTCAGTTTTTTGACTATATCCCCATCTCCACCTCATTTCCCTCATTTCACTTGTGAGAGAGAGCGAGAGAGCGATATTGCATGTGTGTTTTCTTGCATGTTTCTTGAGCTTTTTGCAGGACCTTGCTGAATCACCATCCCCAGCTTCCTGCGCAGGTACGAAACTCGTCGAAACTGTCTCGCAGTCGCCGACTCCTGTCGATCGCGATTGACAGAAATTCTCACCTTTTGGTAAATCTGAGTGCACCACAGTGGACTAGAGACCCTGCACATCACCTTTCCATCAAAATTTTTGAAAATCTTGCAAAATTTCAGTCCATCGCGATTGATTGCTCTGTCCATCGCGATTGACAGCTCTGTCCATCGCGATTGACTGCCTGTCCATCGCGACCGACTGAAGCTCTGTCCATCGCGATTGATTGAGTGTCCATCGCGATTGACTGAACCCTCTGTCCATCGCGATTGACTGAACCTCCTGTCCATCGCGACCGATAGCCTGTCCATCGTGATTGACTGAACTCTTGTCCATCGCGATCGACTGAACTTCTGTCCATCGCGATCGACTGAACTCCTGTCCATCGCGATTGACAGCCTTGTCCATCGCGATTGACAGCCAATTTTAGCCAAGTTTTTTAGGGTTTGTTAATTGAAGAGTTGGGCTAATTTTGGGCATAAACATTTTACTCTAGAGCACATTAGGAAGCCTTAGGAAAACAACTTGGGGAAAACCTGTTGCACAGTGATCCTGTTTGAACCCTGTCTTAACCCTAGAACCCTGAACGGTCACAACTTTTTCATACGAAATCCATTTTTTGAGCTCTAGGGCTTGTTGGAAAGCTTGTGGCATATACTACACGCCCTCAACTGTTTTTTATGAAGATAATGCGTTGATTTTCAGATAGGTTATTTTGAAGTTGACCATACCCAGGGGGATCAAAGTCAGGGGTCTTTAGAATTGTTTTCTTAAAAATCACTATGCAAGTTGGTGTTTGTACTACAGGAATGAAAATACTTGGTTCTGTCTTTGGAATTTAAATCTTTAAGCTGACTTTGGAACTTTTACAGATCCTTTGAGAGCATCGAAAGGCGTTCTAAGCAAGTGTAAGTGCAAGCTTGGGAACACACTTCCTGGGCACTCAAGGGCAACCAAACAGGAAACAAAAGGTTGGAAACTTTTAACCCCCTCTGTCAATTCATAGTCTAGGCTAAGAACGACGAGAGGTAGGAGTAAGTCAGGGCGACGATAGGCAGGTAGCAAGTTGAAGACTACCTAAAAACACAAAGTCCAAGCTAAAAACCTAATCTCTGTACTGTCGATAACATAAAGGAAAAGAACCTAACGAGGAACGATCAACCTGAAAGCACGAAGAACAGTCAAGTATTCCTGACGACGTAAAATCAGACAAGACCGTAAACACGAGAAATAAATAAAAAGAATCAAGTGACTAATATAAAGTAACCAGCAACGAGGTTGTACTCTGGGCAAAGAATTGGGCTACTTAGATAGGCATATGAACCTTAGATCAGGACGACATCTTGTAAGGGAGAGACAAAGCCTTAGGTCTTCAGAGGCTAGTGTTAACCACACTGCTAGGTCTTGGGCCCAGCAGTTGAGCCACCACTCGTACTACCCTAGTTCTGAGACCAGTGAGTCAGAGATGTCTCAAGGCATGGACAGACCTACGGGAAGTTCAGGAGTGCCTTACTTGTACAGGGTAGAAGGCCCTTACAAAACATAGTTGGAATACCTTAGGACCAACCGATTAGGTGCTAGCATCTATGAGGACGGCCTAAGAAGATCTGTGGTACAGATTAAGAATCCTGATCAATCCATTGGACTAGAGCACCCAGCAGTCAAGTTTGAAAACGGTGCATACCTGGACAAAGAAGGAACCATATACGTAGTCACCAGTCACCCAGACAGGACAGATGAATTTGGGAATGTAATCTCAGAGGCGGACTTAGGTGACTTGGAACAAGGAAACATGAGTGCGGAACCTAGAACCCCCCGAGGCAAATCTGTTCTCACTAGGATTATCACGCCTGAGTGGGTTCCCCAAGACAACAAGAGCATAGAGTTGCTCCTCAATCGAGAAACTGACGAAGCCTTTTGGAGGTATAAATCTAATCAGCCAACTGATATAGGAACTATCATGATCTATGAGTTTAAGGATCCGGATAGCCCAGGTAGAGTGACCTACTTAGATCACACTTCGGAAAGGATCTTTGTGGTGACAGAAAATGATAGGCATGCTTACACTTGGAAGGGTGAATTCATTTTCCCCCAACCAAAATTGAATGTATCCTATGGTCACCCTGGAGCTGGAACATCCCAAGCTCATGGAACTCAAAGAGACAGAAGTAGAGATAGACCAGAAGTGAGCTTTGCCAACCCAGTGGGCAGAGAAAGAACGAGGACGGAGACGAATAGGGTAGAACCTGAGATGCTTAGAGCTCACAGGAACCAAAGAAATGTGGATGGATTCCCTCTGCCGAGACCTAGAGAGCACACAAGAACTTTGAGACCGACCCAGCTAGTTAAGTCCATGAAGAATTACTTTGATGGCACAGGAGATCCCTATGATCATGTGGCGGAGTTCAAGCAAGTCTTGAGAGCTGAACAAGTGGAGGATCTATTCACGCAGTACAATGCCTTCGGTCTAACCCTTAGGAACACAGCACTTACATGGTTTCAGCCATTGGATGAGCGCCAGTTCAGGAGCATAGACCAACTCCTAGAGGCATTTATTATTGAATTCTCTAAGAGTGGCATAAGACACAATACCTCCTCACTGATTCACAGCTTCAAGCAAACCCCTCAAGAGACCGTGAGACTTGCAGGAAGAAGATTTAGGCAATATCTTGAAAGATGTCCTGTTTCGGAGCTACCCACACCTGCAAAACAAGTAGCCTTATTCCTTGATGCATTGTTGAGTACGAAATTGAGATCCTATGTGTATCTGAAGGACCCTAGGACTATAGAAGAGTGTGTACGCATGTGCATTGACATTGAAGATAACCTAGGGGAAGAACTAGAGCTTTCCAAAATATACAAAGATTCAGATAGTGCTTCGAGTCACTCTGCCACGCAATCCACATCAATTGAGGAAAACGCAGAGAAAGTGGCCCAAAAACTAGGCGTCTCTAGCAAACAAATTCCGAGGTTTACCCCAGCGAAGAGGTGCTATACATGCGGTGGTGACCATATGGCAAACGTGTGTCCCATTATGGCTCAGCCCCATGTAAATCCTAGTAGCCAGTATTGCACCATAGAACGGAGGTACACAAATCACACCGCGCAAGATTGCCCCTACAATAAGCAGGCTGTTAGGCAACCATACCCTCAACCATACCCTCAGCAGGGAAGATACCAGAACCCGTACCCTCCACAACCATATGGCAGGCCACAACAACCTCATCAGCAACCCTATCAAAACCAACAAAGGCCTCAGCCTGTGCTAGCACAACAACCCCCTGCCCCAGCCAATGTGATCCCGGTAAAGTATACTGCTGCAGAAGAGAACATGAATAGAGCCTTAGTCCCGATAACATCCTTGCTTTCTGAAAATGACCTCAGTGACCATAGCTTTGATTCTACACATGTTGATAGTCCCTAGGCGTACTACATGCAATCTCCAGAACATGGTGAGTCCTATTACAGCGAAGAGCCAAATGAACCTAGTTGGGAGTCAGATTATACAAACGTCATGTATGCAAACCCCAATAGGCCTCAACCTAGGCAGGTAAGACCTCCATTCCCAAGAGAACCGTGCTACAGATGCCAAGGGAATCACTTCATTCGTGATTGTCCCTTACCTCCGCCTACACAAACTCAGTCCGTGACGGTCCAAGGCTTTTGCCAAGACTGTGGAAAAGAGCATCTCTTACGAGATTGCCCTAGGAATCCTAATAATATGCCAAAAATCACGCCTATCAACGTTATTGGGTTAGTGGTAGATTCCACAGGAAGTGTCACTTCCACTGCTCCCGTACAGGTAGTCACTAGAGCTCAAGCATTGTAGCAAAACCAAGGGGTAGACCAGGAAAAGAGCCCAACAGCTAGTGAAACTGAGAGCATAACCAAGAAAAGGACTAGAGCTTGGAGAGATAGCCGTGAACGTATGAAAAGGCAATGGGCAAAGAAGATGAGTGAACTTGAGGAAAGTCTACGAGAAACCAAGGCCAAAATCATAGAGATCACATCCCAACCGCACTCTCACACAATCCCACCGCTACCATCCCCATCACCCTCCATCCCTCCACCCTCTAATACACCCCACGTAACCCACCCACCACCCCGAGTAGGATTAGTATTAGCTGATCCCACTCCCGAGGACCTAAACATGATGCTTAAAGCATATCAGGCCAGAATCCAAGAAGGGCCAACCATAACCGATCATGAAAAATGCTACCCTAGAGCCGAGCTAGAGCTTGAACGAACTAAAATTTGTGCTAAGATGGTGGAATTGGCTCAAGCCATGTTCGAAGCTAGCCGCCTCTATAACATCTCTAGCTCAGCTAAGATGCAGTTACATTTTGATGGACTGCTAGAAAGAATAGAGAGGCTAATTGCACAATCAGAAAAGGAACCTGCCCCTCAAAGAAAGGACAGGGCAAGAGAACGGATAAGCTAGCCTCTTCAGGAAGTCCATGTGCCTCCTCAAGAAGCTTATCTTCCCCCCCAAAAGGCAGATGAACCCCCCTCGAAAGCTTACGTACCTCCACAGGTTGCCTACATTCCTTCTCAGGGAGCGTATGAGCCTGTTCGGAAAAGTAATAGAATAAGTAATCCTCCCCAAGAAGCTTGTGCTCCAGCCATCTATGAGAACGAGGAGAGAGCCAACGATAGAATAAGCCCTCCTTCCCAGGTTGCTTATGTGCCTAATTCTACGGAGCCAGACACTTCTTCTTCTATGAATTGGTTTGCACCAGACTTCCTACGAGAGATTCAAGAAGACAAATGGGATAACGAAAGTGAAGTCCCTCCTCCTATTGAACTTGTGGATGATGCACACGATCAGTTCCCATAAGACATCCCATCCATTTATGAGGAGCAGGAGAGCACCCACTCTCAGGACAGACTAGACTTTGAGTCTAACTCTCTACAAGAGCTACCCCACTTCACAGGCCCATGGGAAGCTAAGTCCACCTGTATGAGAACGCCTACAGTCATGGTAAGAAACGAAGATTCAGTCATACCTAGAAACACAGAGGAAGTGAAGAACACTAACGGGCAGTGCAATCTCAAGTTAGAAGAGCTACTCAAGGTTAGACCTGAATTATGGAAACATGTCGCCAAACAAATACCAGAAGTAGCCAAACCTCGTTCCCAGGTAGGATCCCATAGGACAGTGCCAGAAATTCCCTTGGATAAGATAGGAGATATGTGTGAAGGTGAAGAAGGGAACACCTATCTTCCCATTACTTACCAGGACTACACCACCAAGGCAATTTTGGACTCAGGCGCAGGAGTTGCAATTGCTACCACTTCCCTATGGAAGCGTTGGGGCAAGCCGGCACTCAGACCAACGAGGATGAAATTGCAGATGGCCGATGGTCATATTGAGAGACCCTTAGGATTGCTAGAAGGAATAACTCTCACCACTTGTGGTGTCGAGTTCGAGCATACATTTGCTATATGTGACTTTAGCAAAAATCATGCTTATGAGATGATTTTGGGAAGACCATTTATGCGACAGTTGCAAGTGGTACAGGACTGGGGAACCAACTCCTTGTATTTGCAACACTTAGGCGTTACAACCAAAGTAAATCTCAAAGATTACTCTCATAGAGATGTCCCTCCCATCCAATGGAATCCCATCCATAGAGCCAAAGATGATACAGAATCGGTGCATTCCATAGGATCAGGATCCTCATGGATGCATGAAGACACCCACTTATGGATGTGCAAAGTAGCAGTAGACGAAGAGAAGAGAGAAAAAGCCAGAGAGGTAGGTGCAAAAGAAACACATAGATCAATCCAAGACCCAGCCTATGCACCTGTAGTTTTTCCAGACGAAGAATTTGAACCCCACGGCTGGGCAGAAATCCTAGCAACAATGGACGTAGCCATCAATGAAGAACAATGGACACCTCACTGTGATGAGGATGGCTATGATATTTCAGTCTTCTCCATAGAGCCAATCATGGGAGAGGCAGTTCTAGAAGAATGCAAACCTAGCCCTGATGCATTTGAGGATGCAAGTGACTCCGATCTAGAGTCAATCATTATGGACCCACCATTTGCATCAGATGAAGAATACTTCCATGAAGTAGAATTTCAACCACAGAGACATGGAGAGCTTACAAACGATGTAAGATTAGCGACACATGTGACCCCTAAGGAAGAAGGGAAGCAACGAAAGAAGATCTCACTAGAAGAGGAAGAATCTTTGTTTGAGGTCCCAGAAAATTTTAAGAAATATGAGATAGACGACAGGAGAGTCATGATAAGAATGCCTAAACGAGAGGCACAAGCAGGAGAGGCCTATGATAACAAAGAAACCACCAAGAAAATAGTAGTGGCCCTAGAAGAAGGAGAGGAGAGATGCACATACATAGGCCATGACCTAACAGAGGAAGAAGAGCATGCGTTAATTGCCTTGCTAAGAGAATACAGAGATGTATTCGCTTGGAGTTACAAGGATTTGAAAGGTGTTGACCCTGACATATGCTCACACACCATCCCCATGACCTCAGATGCTAAACCCTCTAAGCAAAAGCCCTACACATATAACGATAATTACGCTGCTAAGATCAAAGAAGAGATAGATAGACTGGTTGAAGCTGGATTCATCTATGAAATTGAGCACACTGAATGGGTATCCCCCATCGTAGTGGTGCCCAAGAAGAATGGCAAGCTACGTGTGTGCATTAACTTGAAAAAGGTTAATGTAGCCACGATTCGAGATAACTATCCGCTTCCCATCACAGAACATCTCTTAGAAAGAGTGGCAGGCAAGGAAGTGTACAGCTTCCTTGATGGATTTTCGGGCTACAATCAAGTAGCCATAGCTCCAGAGGATCAACATAAGACGGCCTTTGCCACAGAGTGGGGCATTTTTGCCTTTAGAGTAATGCCATTTGGGCTTACCAATGCACCCGCAACCTTCCAGAGACTAATGTGCCATGTATTTAAAGAGTTCCTGAGGAAAAACTTAGAAGTCTATGTCGATGATCTTTGTGCTCATTCCAACATTAGACAAACCCATATCCCTGAACTCAGACAAATCTTTGACAAATGTAGAGAATATCAAGTCTGCCTGAACCCAGAAAAGTGTGTTTTCATGGTCAGGCAAGGCAAGATTCTAGGACACATAGTGTCAAAGAATGGCATATCTACGGACGAAGAGAAAGTGAGAGCTATAGCAGAGCTACCTAGGCCAAAGAATGTCAAGGAAGTACAAGCTTTCATGGGGCATTGTGGTTATTACCGACGATTTATACACATGTATGCTGTCATTGCAAAGCCCATGTACGGACTTCTGACTAACTTTGAGTGGACGGATGAATGTGAGAATTCCTTCCAGGAGCTTAAACGACGATTGTGTTCAGCACCAATCTTGACCACACCAGATTGGAATAAGCCATTCCATGTTCATGTGGATGCATCCAATTATGCTATTGGATGTGTGCTTGCACAACCTACTGGTGAAGGTAATATGGATCTTCCAATTGCCTATGCCAGTAGACAATTGAATGCGGCTGAACGGAATTACACCACTACAGAGCGAGAAGGATTAGGCATGGTATATGCAGTTAAGAAATGTAGACACTATTTGCTTGCAAATAAGTTTAAATTTTTCACTGATCATCAGGCATTGCTATACCTCGTAAACAAACCATGCAATACAGGAAGATTAGTGAGATGGTTTCTCTTGCTCATGGAATATGACTTTGAGGTTGTGGTAAGGAAAGGTAGGACTCATTTAAGAGCAGATCATCTCTCTAGGCTCACGTCGGGAGAAGCCCCACAAGGAGTAGCAGATGACCTTCCTGATGCTTACTTGTTTAATTTGGAAGTTGTACCGCAGTGGGCTAAGCCATTGGTACCAGTATTGACATACGGGCCTAATCATCCAGTGGTAAACACACGGAATAGGGAGGTTGTGAGAGCCCAAAAGTACCACATCATGGCAGGAAGCATGTACAAGCACACAGATCAAGGGATCTTGGCTTGTTGCGTAGAAGAGGATGAGTACGCTAAATGGTTGCAATTAGCACATGTAGGTGCACTAGAGCAACACCATTCAAAGCAACGAACTTTACAGACGCTAAGGAGACTCAGAGTGCATTGGCCGACTATGGAAGCGGATGTCCAAAAGTTGTGCAAGGAATGCCCAATCTGTTGCACTAAACCACCTGTGGAACACGCTACTCTTTATCAAGTATCCATTGTGCCAGATTGGAGCGAACCTCTAGTATCCTTCCTGAGGACAGACACATTCCCTCCAGACATGACTCTGGCTAGGAAAAGGAGTTTAGAACAAGAAGCCCTGGATTACTCACTCATTGGTGATAATCTATACAAACGCGGTAAAGATGGTTACCTGAGACTGTGTGTCCATGAGAGTGAATATCTTAATATCTTGGAAACTGCTCACCAAGGTGTAGCAGGAGGACACTTTGGACCAGATCGGGTGATCAAGGCAATACTATTTGCGGGCTTCTGGTGGCCTACCCTTCACATGGATGCACATACCTATGTGAAACGGTGTGATGTCTGTCAGAGAACTCAGTATCCTATACGAAAAGATGAGATGCCACTGAAACCTATGATGGGTGGACGTGCATTCTCTAAGTGGGGAATAGACTTCGTAGGTCCTATTAATCCCCCAGCTAAGGGTTCTCATGCGGAATACATCATTGTTGCAAGAGACTATCTAACTAAGTGGGTAGAGGTAAAAGCTACGACAAAGAATGACGCTCAGACAACTGCTAAATTCTTGTTTGAGAACGTATTCACAAGATATGGGCTACCTATAGAGCTTGTAAGTGATAGAGGCACTCATTTCTTGAACGAAGTGATTGAAAATCTACTCCAAGAATTCTTGGTAATACACAAGAAGTCTGCCCCCTATCACCCTCAAGCTAATGGACAAGCTGAGAGCACTAATAAGATCTTATGCAATGTACTGACGAAACTAGTGAACACTAAACGCTCTGATTGGGACAAACAGCTACACCATGCTGTTTGGGCATACCGAGTTGCCTACAAAACGGTACTCCAAGCCACCCCCTTTCAGATGGTATTCGGCCAAAACGTTGTGCTACCCTTGGACTTCCTGATTCCTACATTGAGAGTAGCACAAGAGCACGAATGGACAGGTCATGAGCTCTCCTCTAGGATCTTTGACCTTGAACGATTAGGGGAAACAAGACTGAGAGCCGCTGCAGGAATATATGCAGCCAAGAAGAGACAGAAGGAATACTTTGATGCCCATGTGAAGGATAAAGGTTTGAAAGCAGGAGACCTAGTACTAGTATACACGTTGAAACAACATGCGAGGAAGCTAGAAAAGAGAGGCTACGGACCCATGATCATTAATAGGATCTCCACAAGTGGAGCTGTGCAATTAGCCACATTAGAAGGTGATGTTCTCCCAAACTATATTAGCGGATGCAGAGTCAAGCTATATCAGGAACCCCTCACAGAGGAAATGCTCAGCCGACTTAACACTGCGAAGAAACGCAAAGAGGAAGAAAAGCGAATTCGAGAAGGAGCTCAAGCAGAAGCTTTAGAACGCATCAAAAGGATGAAGTTGCGAAGGCAAGGTAGAGATCAGCCTAGAACAAATGACTATGCAGATCAAGGATATCATATGGCAATGTGTGAAGTCGCAGGAACAAGCTCACATAGGATAACTGATCGACGTCCTTTCATAACCTTAGATATAGGACAAGGAAAGAGTGCAAGGACTGTAAAAGCCTTGATTGACTCAGGTGCAGCCACTAGCGCTGTTAGGTTGTCTTACTGTCAAGAGCTGCAGTTAACTGTCAATCCTGTGGAAGCATATCTCATAGGATTGGGAGGCGTGGAAACCCCTTGCATGGGCGAGGTGGAACTTCCCCTCTACATTCATGATGAGACAATGACAGTTAAAGTACTAGTGTGTCAAGATGAGGACCTCACGGAACCCCTTGTCTTGGGTCAAGACTGGATCTATGACCAAGCAGTCAACTTAAACCTAAGAAGTGGACTCCTTCAGGTTTGGGTCAATCATAGTCGAATTACAGTAGAGTTAGATAATGGAGCACTCAAGGAACTAGGAAAGGCACAGACTCTTGGTCCTTCCAGGAGTACACATGAAGATGACCATGCTGTTCTTGTCCAAAACTATGTGTTGCAGAGGAATGATGGTTGCAAAAAAGGAGTCAGGGATGCAATGGAACTCCCTTCTTTTCCAAAGGTCAGAAGGAGGCAGCAACCAAAGGTGGATCAAAGGCAAAAGAAGCAGAGTACTACCTATGCCAGAAATCAAAAGTACCTACGCAGCAAAATGTCTTAGCAAGTAAACCAAGTGTGGGAGAGGAAAGGCAAACACCCGGTTGCACTCAAGCCAACCACACGGGCAAAGCCTCTTATTAGTGACCAACAACCCGATAATAATAAGAAGTCTTTCAGAAGCTCATCTGCTAACGTGAAGTCTATTTGGGTGCCCAAGAAGTCGATGAAGGCCAGCCCACAATCAAAACAAATTTGGGTGCCTAAGGCTTGTTTGCGGGCTCAAATAGCTACACCAAGAACACACCCTATACAACATGATCCATTCACTCGCACAGCCTACATCCACTCATTTTCAACACCAAGGCCCATGAGCACGAACAGAATCATTTGTAAATGGGTCCCTAAAAGGCCTCATGTTCAAGCTGACACACCTATAAAGCTCTCGAGAGTCTCTACGGAACCAAGAGCAAAACCCATCCACTGTATTTGGCAGCCCAAGACTTGTAACAAACCCCCTGACCCCGATTGTAAATCCATGACCACCTACTAACCGGCTCACTCTCACATCACATCATTTCGCTTAGCTCTTAGGTCTACCTAACTCCTAACTACACACACTAGCACCGAGCACTTATTAACCCCTAACCACTCCCGAACTTTAAGTTAATGTTGTAACAGGGGACACTATGTCATTTTTGTGTCCATTGCAATGTTAACATTTATTCATATATTCTCACAGAACCAGCTGCGAAGTTTTCAACATGGCTGAGGCAGCAGGAACTAGCTCTCACACAGAAACAAGCCCGCAAGTGGTGGACTTAGACAGTTTACCCGTTTTGCCTGAGACAAATGAAAGACCAGAAGAATTGCAGGCCGTCAAAATCATACCTATTGCGGACCCTCCGCGTGGCCACACCATGCCCGTGGGAAAGACTTCCCACTGGTTTACCGAGGTGGCAGGACCCTTGGGTGAAGGAACGTACCTATGGGAATCAGAGTTGGACTTCAATGGGAAGCAAGGCAGATACCATTTCTTTACAAGAGAATTTGAGAAATTACAAAATGCAGAATGTCTACGTCCGATATGGGAAAAGGCAGGATTGAGTGCCTATTTCAGTGCCCGACTCCCAAAACCTGACTTCATGCGATGGTACTATCTCATCAACACCTTGACTCCAAACCAGAACCCAAAAGGTGCAAGCTCATTTGTGATTCCATCTCTGACAAAGGGGAATGAGCTCAAGAGGTTCAGGCTATCAAACAATTTGGTGAGAGAGGCTCTAGATATGCGCGGAATGCATATTCCTACAGAAAAGGAAACCCTAGTACCGGATTACATGAAGAATCGAAGTCTCACCAAACTCAAGGACATGGTATCCATGACGCCTAATATTGCAATACACCTTCGCATGTGCATGCAACACTTTGCTTTCCCGGCACAAGATAGATTCACCATGCCGCCCAAAAAGATTTGGTTTAGCTTGTATCTGGCAGAGATACAGAAAGGATGAAAACGAAAAAAAAGGAAAGTAATATGTAGTATTGAATAGAGAAAATATTAAAGATGATCACACACATTCTACACAAAATAGAGCTTCAAAACCAGAGGAATGACCAAAAATAAAGAGCCTCAAGGCAGATAACATTATGGAACAAGAATCAAGGACCATAAGCCATGAAAAATGCATGAATCACACGTGGAGGAGGAGAGAAAGCTATACACAAAATTTTCAAGAAGAAGAGCTGTGTTATTCACACTAACAAATAGTCTCTACAAGTGAGAGGCTTAGAATTTTTATAATGCCCCCCTCAAGTAACACTTTACATGAAGTTTGAAAACACCCAACATCGGAAATTGCAATCATTTTCTCACTCTTCTCTTGCATCTACACACATATCTACAAAAAATTTTAAGCTACAATATTGTACAAAAAGTTTCATGCCAAGGGTCTCTCATTTCTTTGGCTCCGCCCATTGGAAAACAATGATATATATGCTCTTCTCTTCTCCTCCATAAAAGTTTTCCTCCAATAGTTTAGACATGATTTCCTCAATTTGAAAGCATGGAAGAATTTGAAGACATCTTGCTTCATCATTGTTGGCTAGAAATGGGCGTTTGGCATACGACAAAACTATTCTATCTAGTTTGCCATTATTGGAGTGAGACCCATAAGAAAAGAAGATATTGCTAGATGCATTCAAAAGGTCTTAGATGCTAGAAACAACTTTGGAACTATGAAACCCATCTGTAGATCATACAAGAGAGCATACATCATACTTTGGAGCCTTAGGTTGGACTATTATGATTGATGCTTGACCAAAAGAAAAATCAAAGAGTGGGGCAAAGAATATTTGAGACTGCTTCTCTACAAATGCAATCCCAACACAAGAGGCATTTTATGGGAGAATGCAAACAACATTTAAGACATCCCCAAATAAAAAAAGATAAGAAACCTCTATACCTTAAATGGGGAACTCAATGGTCTTGGACCAAGTGGATGTTTAAATTTAAAGCCCTTTTGTACCCATTTGATTGAGTTGAAGGAGGTGGCTATTCTTTGCAAAATTTTGCATAAGACTATTTGGGAAAACATTAGAGCCCACAAGATCCTTAACATCCTCTTCATGGTGCAAGAGATGCCAGAGAGAAGAGGAAGAAATCGACATATCTTTTATGCATGCCCAAAGAATAAAAAGGTTTGACAATCAACGCAAAGGGTCCTCAAGCTATGTAAGAAGCCCTCATTGTAGCAAGCCATCTTGGGAGAGAAGATGCGTTTCTCAAGGGTCCTTTGGAATGCTATAAAAAATGAAGTGCCATAACAACATGATCAATAGCTACACCCACCATTGTTGCACTTGAAGATTTTTGCAATCCATAGAGATAAGCTAGAAAAGAAATGGATCCCCACGAAAGTCATGACAACTTTATTAACTTGCTTTGTATTCTCTGCTAACTTTCATATGCCTTGTTTTCTTTTAGTTAAATTTACGCCAAAAAAAAAAAAATCCAATGATTGTAACTATAACAACAGGGCTTCCATGCAAAATGGAGAATGAATGAGTGCTCTCCTCCCAACCAAGCCTCACATATATAGCCTCCCTCAAGGGGTAATTGAACTAGTAAAGCGGCTACATGTTTGCCATGTGTTTTAGTTCTCTAGAGTCCATTGGGTTGGTCAACAATGTGTCTGAATTCACTTGAATTAACTCAAGTGAACTTTCTAGAAAGCCTTGGAGCTCTTGGTGAGACTTAACCATTAAACCATGTATCTTGCTTGGTTTTGCTCTAGAAAATCCTAGGCTTAACTTAAGCCAATGTCACTTTATAATATTCTTTCCCCTTTGAAACGATTTTTGGCTTTGAAACTTGATACATACATACACACACACACACACATATATATATATATATATATACACACACACGCATGTGTGTATGTATGCGTGTGTATGTATATATATATATATATATATATATATATATAAAAGAGGAGGCTATCCTCGAGCCTCATGTTCTAACTTAGAAGAACATGCTTTGATTTATACATTCATTCATTCAGTCTCCAACTTAAAACTAGAAAGTGGGAAACCTTTGCTTGATTGTGGAATCTTTGCTGGATTGTGGAAGCTCCTTATCAAATGGAATTTTCCTAGTTCCATCCTTCCATTTTACCAAACACTCTTTGTATAAGTGACTTTTTGTATGTTTTTATCGAGTGTGAAGTATCCTTTGAGGTGCATGAGGAATTATTTCATTTAATGGAAGTGGAATTATTATCTGTTTCTGAAAAGATTATATGAATTTGTCATGTTCTTTCTAAGTTGGCGAACATGGAAGATTGAATGAATCCAACTTTCATCTGGGAGTTATAATTCATATGCCCACATGCCAATTTTTTTGGTAATTGGAAAAGGACCACAATATCTTGGTGATAACTTAGAGGACTTTTCAATCTTTAGCTTTTTATTCCTTTTTGGAACTCAGAGATAAACTTGATCTCTAGCTTGAAAAGAAAGTTCACACCTTTTTGGATCAATATAAACTCTTTCTCGATTTTGAGCTCTTTTCAAGTTTTCCTTAGCTAACTTAAGCTTAAAGTTCATTTCTTAAAGATTTGATATGCTTTAACCCTTTCATTTTGAAGTCCCATTGCATACGAAGACCTAGGCTAGAATTCATACATCAACATGAATGGAATGGATTCAATTGATGAGTTATTGGCACTATTATAGGCAAATTCAACTAAAGGAACATAATCTTCCCAACTGAATTGTTTGGAAGTAACATAATCTCTTAATATATCTTTCAAGATCTGTTTGACCTTGTCAATTTGTCCATGCATCTAGGGATGTTCCAATGTACTCATGCTTATTTTAGTTTCAAATCTACTAGAGAATGCTTGAAAATAATGACTTGTAAATCCAGCTTCTCTACTGGAGACTAAATCTATGGGAAGACCATAGAGTTTGTAAAGTTGATTTATAAATATTTTTGCAAATTTAGGATTCTTAGAAGTAGTCTTGATTGGTATAAATTGAGCAAACTTATTCAATCGACCCACTACTATCTAAACTAAATCATAGCCTTTCTAGGTACGGGGTAACCCTCTAATGAAGTCCATGAAAATGCTTTCCCATTTTCCTTTAGAAATATCCAAGGGATGCAACAATCCTTTAACGTAACAAGAGGACTTCCATGCAAAATGGTGAATGAATGAGTGCTCTGATACCATTGTAAGAGTAGGGATTTCATGCAAAATGGTGAATGAGTGAGTGCTCTCCTCTCAACCAAGCCTCACATAGCCTCCCTCAAGGGGTGTTGAACTAGGAAAGTGGGTACATGTCTACCATATGTCTTAGTTCGCTAGAGTCCACTAGAGTGGTTGACAAGTGAACTTTCTAGAAGGCCTTGGAGCTCTTTGGCAAAATCATCTTCCACATCTCTCTTGGATTTGAACCCAAGACCTTCTCCTTCGTGTCCTTAATGAGACTTAACCACTAAACCAAGTATCTTGTTTGGTTTTACTCTAAAAATTCCTAGGCCACTTTATAACAATAGCCAATGCTACTTTATAATAATAACCGTCTTGTATTTTGCTCTATTTTGGCGTGGTGTGAATTGGAAGTTTGAAGCTGAAAACGAGTGTTTGCCGTTTGAGCAATCTAAATTCACCCTTAAGAAACACTCCTCACTATTCAATACCCACAAATGGACTGAATAAGGGTTGTGTGTTGAGACACGTAGAAGGCTATGCATGTACTCAATGGACCATTGCTTCATCAATGCATGGCCTTCCCTATAATACAAATACAAGAGTGGAGGACTATGTGGCCTTCTCTATAATGCATGGCAAGTTGTGTGCGGATACCTATGGCACTTTGTTATTGAGAACAAAAAATATGTTCTTACGTGGCAAATCCTCCATCATGGAATTTGGACCAAAGCCAAAGCTAATAAAATATGTGGGGACCTCATTGGTGTAAGCGTTGCGTCTGTGGTAGAGAGGACATTGATCATCTCTTCTTCTCATGCCCTAGAAGTAGCTGGATTTGGAAGTCTCTTGCTAGGATTTTGAACTTAAGAAGATAAATTAGCTGGAAACAAGCTCTACTTGGAGAAATGATTGGTTGCTCTTCAACTTTGTGGAATGCCATCAGAGGCGAAGTGCTATGGAAGATATGGAAAGAATAATGTGTGATAAACTTTGATAGCCATCAGAAAGAGTGGTCGATTGAAAAAATCTCTATACTTCTTAGGTAGAAGAACATGTAATTGTAAAAAATATCCCCCTTTCAGACACCATAGGATGTTTGTCCTGGAAAACAACAAGATTAAAAGCAAGTGGGTCACTCATGAAGGTGAGGAAGAAATCATTAAACTTCTCCGCAACTCTCTTTAGAACATTTATCTCGAGTCGAATCTATTTTGATTAGTCATAGCATTTGAGCCATGATACCCCTGCTTTGTGGGATATAGGGGATCCCAAGGGCACCAAGCTCATTCATTGTATATTTGTTCTTTTATTAATTGAAGCATGGGAGAGTAGGCTACTATTGAACTTCCTTATATATATATATATATATATATATATATATATATATATATATATATATATATATATATATATATATATATATATATATATATATATATATATATATATAAAGAGTGGAGGACTATTGAGTAGTGCAGCTTAGTTGGTTTTGTTTTTTGCCCTTTTTTTTTCTTTGAGGGAGTGTGAGGATTCAATCCCCATAGGCTATACTAGCTAGACAATCATCTTTTGTGATAGATGAAAAGTGATGCTCTTCGAAGACATCTCTTGTCGGGCTTCAAGCATTCTCAACGATGGAAAATATTTCTCTCAATCTGGATAGTAAGATCGAGCTTAGGTTAAGAAAAAAAAAAAACGAGAGTCAAGGTTAGCATAGTGACTCAACGTGGAGACGAGTCACGAGTCTCATGGAGTTGACGTTCAATCAAGGGGCTTCTCTCGACACGATCATTACATCTTTGTAAATGCCGATATGTATTGTATGGTAACTGAATTCTAATCGGTATGATTTTTCCCATGCTCTCTTTGCGACGCAGACATGCATATAGCATCCTCCGCAGCTGCCATGACGACCTTCCCTCCTTGTGTGCTAGAGGGGACCTGGCAAAGGCTATGTCATCCATCGAACTTTCACCTCCCACGTCAGAAAATTCGTACATCTTCTTCCTCAAGGCTTGTGTCAAAAGCAAGGCACTGCCAGTATTAAGGCGTTTCCGAAATCATTTAGCGAGTAGTAGTGGAAGATTCTCCAATTCTCTCCGTGAACACCTTGTTTTGGCGCTTGCTCGATGCGGAGCCATTGACGACGCTCTTTCTGCTCTCCATTCGTTACCACACCGAACGGTTTTTACCTGGACTGCCATCATCTCCGGCCTTATAGATTCCTCCCGAGCGTCTGATGCCCTCTCCTGCTACCAATGCATGCTCAGCGATGGAGTTGACCCGGATCCTTACACATTCGTTTCCCTCTTTAAAGCGTGCGGTTACTTGCGAGACATTGAATGTGGTAAGCTTTTGCATGCTCAAGCAAGCTCGAAGGGATTCACCACTGATGTGTTTGTGTGCTCTGCACTTGTTTGCATGTATGGGAATTGTGGCAGCATCGATGACGCATGCTCGGTTTTTAGTAATGCTGCTGATCATAATACTGTGTCATGGGTTGCAATGGCCTCTGCTTTTATTGATCAAGGGCTGAACGAAGAAGCTCTTCTCTGCTACAGACAAATGATAGAAGAAGGATTAGATCCTAATCAGGCAGCATTTGTCGTTGCCACCCAAGCATGTGGGATGATACCCTATAGGAAGGGAAAAGAGAAAGTTTTACTGCTTGACATTGGCATAGGATTGCATACGGATGCTCAAAAGAAGAACCTAGCATCAGATGCCTTCGTTGTTACAACACTTGTGAGTATGTATGGAAAGCTTGGTGCCCTTTCAAATGCAAAGCATGCTTTCAAATATTTGGCACATCCTACGGTTCCCTCATGCAATTCATTAATGGCTGCATGCATTGAAAATGGTAGCATTGAAGAGGCTTTGCAATTGTATGTGAAGGTGCGAAACCTAGGTTTGAATCCTGATGAACAGACGTATGTAGCTACTCTTCAGGCATCTAGCGTTTTGGCAGAACGGGATGGAAGGGAATCAGAACCTTCTAGTCATCATGTGCAAATCGTGCAGGAAATTGTCCAGGCCTTGCACATAGATGCCCACAAAGATGGGTTCACTTCAAATGTTTTTGCTGGTACCACCCTTCTGAGTGCATATGGGAAGTGCTGGCTCGTATCAGAGGCAGAGAATATCTTTGTACAGTTACCTAATTCCAATCTTACAACATGGAATGCGATGCTGTGTGTGTATGCTGACCGAGGAGAACCAGGAAAGGCTGTTCATCTGTATAGGAAAATGCTTAATCAAGATATTGGAGTAGATGATGCTACTCATTTGTCCGTTCTGCAAGCATGCTGTGAGATAGGGAGCATAGATCTGTGTACTGAAATGCACTTTTACATTATCTGCAATGGATCTGATTGTAACATGCACCTTTTATGCTCAATCCTTCATGCTTATGGAAGCTCTATGAGTATGCAGGAATTTGGGTCAGTTTTGAATATGCTTGCCCACTTTGACATTGTTCTTCTGAATGCAGGTGTTACAGCACATGGAAGAGAAGGAGACTTTGCAGCTACCGATTCCCTTTTCAATCAGTGGTATCTCGCTGGTTTCAAGCCAGATGGAGTTACATTCACCATACTCCTCACGGCTTGTAGCCATGCAGGTCTTGTTGATCCTGGTGTTTGGTACTTTGAACTCATGACCTCACACCATGATCTATTGGCAGAGTCCACTCATCTAGTCTGTATGATTGATCTTCTGGGACGTGCTGGATCGTTTTACAAAGTAGAGAATATTTTGAGGGGAATAAAAGCACATGATGCCATCGCTGTTTGGTCGAGCTTGATGAGTGCCTGCTATAAACATTGCAATTATGAGTTGGGAACTTCACTTTTTCTTCAAGCAAGCAGCCTATGGCCAGAAGACACCTCCACCTATGTCCTCATGTCAAACATGCACTCTATTTTTGTTCATCATGAGAATGCAGAATAAGAGCATATGAGAGTATCAGAATTCTCAATTACCTTGGCAGTGAACATCTAGACAATAGATTACATGGTGTAGCCATTATGCATCTCAGCGATGACTTGCGTAAGCTGTCTGAAGAGGACATTATGGAGATAGGGCAGGTCTTTTCTGACTCCCACGAAAGCTTTTGAATTCCCCTTCACTAAGAAACAAATTATGACCCTTCTCTCCAAGGCAGGCTTTTTGAGCAGCACCTGCTACAAGGATTTGCAGGCCACTATAGAGTCTCAGACCAAGGACTCGTGAAATGCTGAATGAAGGCGAGGCTGTGGAGCAGGAGGTCGAACCATTGTCAGCTTCATCCCGGATAGTGGAGCAGCACTAGCCTAAATGCAATTTATCAAGAGAGACCATTCTAAAGCTTATTGAAGAGACATCATGCTTAGAGTTGGAGGCAAAATTGAAGTTTAGGACTATTTTTCCAGCTGCAGCAACCACAGATATCTGGACCTGTCCTAGAGAGCATCAAAGCAGTCTCTTGGGGACTCAGACAACATGTCCAGCTTATATGCTGGAAAGGAGATGTCCTAGAGAGCATCAAAGCAGTCTCTTGGGGACTCAGACAACATGTGCAGCGTATATGCTGGAAAGGACCTGTCCTAGAGAGCATCAAAGCAGTCTCTTGGGGACTCAGACAACATGTGCAGCTTATATGCTGGAAAGGAGACATGCTTAGAGTTGGAGGCAAAATTGAAGTGTAGGAGTACTTTTCCAGCCAGTTACGGAGGCCACCTCTCGAAATTATCAAAGAGGATAGAGTGAGTGTGTCTTAAGAATGCACAAAAGAGGTTCACAGGTAGTTGGAATGATGGTTTACCGTCTAGTAAAATTCCAGTAACATATGAATATGTTGCTAAGTCGGCATCTTTCAGAGCTTACATGTATAATACAAATGTCAGTATAAAGTCATTGATCTTGCTGAAATTTCACCTCTGATTGGTTTGAACCATCGTAGACTGTAATCCATTTCCAAACCAAAGAAGGTCCCATCCCTTACTTAACAACTAAGTTCTGGCACGTGTACGAGGATAAATTTCAAGGACAGCACATTCTGTTGCAAGTTGGGCATGAGAAGACAAAAATATGATGAAGTTTCATGGGAGTCATACTAGTACTTTTCTGAAATATATTGGTATTGCACACTTTAGAATCACCATATTCTCTGATATTCTCGGATCCTTCACCAAAGGAAAACTCCTATTTAGAACATTTCCACTTTAATCTTCTCAGGCACCTGATCCAAAAGAATATGCAGACAGTGATGCTGTTCAGGCTTCAGGTATGCAGCGTCTTACGATAGTAATGTGGATCCTGAAAAAGTAATGAATTCGTATGGCTATAGCCTATCTATTGCAGTTGGTGGAGCTGGGAGGAATAGAAATGATGTGTGGAATGAAGCATATGAGGTCCCGAGGTTGAATAACATTTTCAAGCAATCAGAGGGAGGACAAATTGCCGCAGGCTGGCCAGACTAGCTTGTTAAAGTGGCAGGGGAAGGGAGCACTTCAAGGTTTGCTTCCTAGGTGGGCCAATTCATGTGAAAAAATTGAGAAGGTAGTGGATCTATTCTCTCTTAGAAGCTCTCCGAGCCCTGTTTTCTGCACAGGCTGTACAGCTGCTACTCTGACAAAGCAAAAATAATTCACAAATTGAGAATGTTTTCTCCTGTATGCTGTCAATGTAATTTTTATTTACAATTGATAATGTATGTGTTGATGTAGTAATTGCCCATGATCAGGAAGTCATTTGGCACTTTTTGAAAATGCTGTATATTGATAATTTGGCAAGTTTGGTTTTAGTTTTCTGTCATTTTCTTGATTTTCCACATTTACTTTTCCTCTGAAACTATGCAAAACTTATATAATTGCGTTCTCATTTTGAACATATCTGAGCTTAAGGAGGGACCTCATTTTGCAGGTTGGTCATGGCACATACAGTCACGTTCATAAGGCTCTTGACCTTTTGAATAGACAAATTGTTGCATTGAAGTGGTCTGGTTTGACAAGCTGGAACCTGAGTGTGAGGTTTTATGGCAAGTGAGATTATCACACCCACCAAGAAGACCATGTTATAAATGTGAAAGATCTCACTTCATTTCTAATTCTCCTCATCCAAATCAAACATCAGCATCAAAAGTGGAGATTGAATAGTGTCCTCACTATGGAAAAGAGCACCCGTTTAGAGATTGCCCTAAGAATCTAGATAGGAATATCAAGGCCAAACGTTTGAATATAACAATCACTTGTCAATCATTTGATAAGAAGACAAAGAATCAGATACTTTTCCAAGTAGTTACATGTTCAAGCCAAGAATCAAGTGACTCAAATAGATCTAGAAGATAATTCTTTTGATATAAGCCTGGGCCACATGATAGAATAGAATAAAATATATAAGTCAAAGTACTAAAAAGAGAACTAACGCTTGGAAATAAAAAAGGGAAACAACTAAACATAGGTGGAATAAGAAGACTAAATTGGAGTAAAATTTAAAGGAATATAAACAAATGCCTAGCTCAAATTTATTATCTTCTCTCATAGAAGAGAAAGCACAGAAAAATACTCCATTAGAAGAGTAGGCACATAAAGCCCATCACAACGCAAAAGTATGGCTAACTATTGTAAGTACATTTTTCATTCTTTGTATATCATTTGAATTGTGTTATTTTCATTAGTTTGCATACTCACACTTATTGATATGCACATATACACTTATACATGATGAAGATGCACATTCACACATATACACATGCACATACACACACATATATACACACACGTACATGTGCACATACACTTACACATACACACACATACACATGCATATGCACAAACTTTTCTACAACCACATAAAAAGACTTGCATGCATGCATTATATATATATATATATATATATATATATATATATATATATATATATATATATATATATATACACACACACACACATATTAACATATACTTAAATACATGTATATGCACATCCACATTCATGCACATGGATGCAAATGGAAATGCATCCACATGCACATGCATGTTTCATACACATACACCTGCATATACATACGCTTGTATATGTTTATACACATACACATACATATGCACATATGTATATATACACACACGTACACATATATACACATGTATATGCACATACGTAGACACCATATACACATACACACACATGCACATACATACATATACACATACATGCACATACACACATATACACATACAGTTACATATATACATGCACATACATATACGCACACATACACATGCACATGCACATACACATATACACACATATACATTTACACATGCACATGCACATACATACATATACACACATACACATGCACATGCACATACACATACATACACATACATACACATATACACTTACACATGCACATGCACATACGTATATACACATATACATATGTACATCCATTCATATACACACACATATACATGCACATACGTACACATATTACACACATATACATGCACATACATACACCCATATGAATGAATTATATAATTAAAGTACTAAAACACATGCTTAATATAAACAATAATAACAATCAATAGAACAAAACTTTTCATTACTTAATATCATACACACAATTCAAAACATAATTGAAATGAACAATATATATATATATATATATATATATATATATATATATATATATATATATATATATATATATATATATATATATATATATATATATATATATATATATATATATATATATGTAAATACATATCCAATGTCATAATCAAGAATCCTAATCAGCATCATGATCATCCTCATCCTCATCATCATGATCATCCATATGATCTGATGTGTCTGTGTGACCACCCTGTGACGATGGAGATCGTCCCTCTTGTGTCTATCTCTCCACATCATCCATATCTGCCTCTCCATAATACTCCTGTATTACATATAAGAAACATAAATAAGTAAAACAAATAAAACATCCATAAAAATAAAATAATTATATAAAATTACACAAAGGCATCCGGATGATCTCGCATATACTCGCTCATCCAAAATGTAGCATACTCGATCTCATGTTTCATAGGATATTGACCATAATCCTTTTGCGGCATTGAAACAAATAAAAAAGGTTAGTTTCTTGCATTTTAACTAAAACAAAAAATATACTCACAATAACACATATACTTACAAATGTAGTTACAAAACCATGACGGCCCATTTGACCTAGGTGTGATGTGTGGCTCGACTCAACTCTCTTCTTTGCAACAACCTGTTTATTTAAAGAAAAAAGAAATACATAAATTAAATGTAAAAAATTACTAAAATATATGAAAATTATAAATATAAACTATTAATTTGTATACCTTCTGCTGAGGAAATGACTCCTAAAGATGTAGATATCTACGAAAAAATTGCCACGTCTCAAGTGGTATGTTAGGCCGCCTCTTATTTTTTTCCACCATACAATATCTCTTGTTAATTTAATCTGAAACAGAAAATAAGAATCAGAATACATACACATATATACACACACATACACATACCCACATACACATATACATGCAAACATATACACATACATATATGCATACATATACACATATACATACATATAACATAAACACACATATACATATCCACATATATACATACCCACATACACATGCATGCGTATACACTCATTCATACAAAATGCATGCATTTATCCCACAATAATGTGTATTTGTGTATATGTGAATATGTGTGTATGTGTAAATGTGTATATGTGAATATGTGTGTATGTGTAAATATGTATATGTGAATGTTTATGTATGTAAATAATTAGATTATTAATATCAAATGACATTATTTGTAGATTCTGATCAATCAGATGGAACTCCACCACCGTCTTCTAATCGTGCAAGGACTCTATACTGTAAGTATATCAAACTTTTAATTTTAAATATATTTGATAGATACATAACTGATATATTTTTTTGTTTCTTGTTATAATCAGATTCTGATCAATCAGGGGGCACTCAACCACCTCCTACCCATGCAACGACTTCACATGTGTCCTCCGATAGGAATTATGATGAATTTTAATATCAAGAGCATATTATGTATTGCTGTAACTCTTGCTATGGCACATATCAAAGAACACAATTGGAATGTATTGAACATGAGGCATATTGAACAACCATATTGAACAACCATATTGAACAACCATATATTCTTCCTAGGCATATTGAACAAGCATTTTTTTATAAAAACCCAGATGCTCACCCTTGGTGGTTGGTCTTTCATGTTCAACCTAGAGGCAAGTCATTGTTTGAACATTTTATTGTTAGAGAGATCGAAGAATGTCCTCTTGATGATTCACCATTAGATACTGATACATCAACATCTGAAAGAGAAATTAGAATCATCATGATAATGATACTAATCTTTTTGATGAAGAGGATAATACTCTACATGCTTATTCTACTGATGATGAAGAGGAAATACCAGAAACCGATATTAATCCATCAATAGATGATGTGACTCATGAGAACACAGATTGAACAATAGAAGAAATAAATGAAATCAATAAGGATAATGAAGATGAGACTATATTGATGTCTTACCAAAATGATGGCAATAATGAAAACATATGAGCAGATTAGATAGTAAATTCTACTCTAGTTATCGATCAATACTTGAAGCTTCTAAATGGATATCAGATAATAGATTCTTCTTTATTCAACTAGAATATCGATGAATCCTACTAGAGAGATGAAACCATGTTCTCTTAAGTTAGAACATGAAGCTCGGGGGTATGCCTAATTATTTTATATATAGCTTTATCTTCAGGAGCAAATTTTTCTCATGTATGTATGCATATGTGTGTGTATTCATGTGTATTATATGTATACATGTGTTACTATGCATATATATGTGTTTCATGTATAGGTATGTGTGTGCATGTGTGTGATATATGTATACATGTGTTAGTATGCATATGTGTATATATGCATATGCATTTGTGTAAAATATTCATGTATTCATGTAATATATGCAAATGTTTATAATTGTGTATGCATGTATAAGTATACATGTGTGCATGTAGGCATGTATATGTGATGTGTATATGTATATATGTATATGTGTCTATGTGTAAATGTGTACATGTAAATATGTATGCATGTATATATATTTATGTGTGCATTTAGGCATGTATGTGTGATGCATAATGTATCTACTCCATTTTATATTTATGTATGTGTATCTACATGATGTGTATATATCATTATATATATTATGAGCCTCGTTGATGTAGCTATACATATAGGCATAAGGTTGGGAGGAGAGACATCTCTCTAGTAGGAAGTCATATATATATATATATATATATATATATATATATATATATATATATATATATATATATATATATATATGTGCATGTGTGTGTATGTATGTGTATCTATATGTGCATATGCATGTGTTGTGTGTGTGTATGCATGTGTATGTGTATATATGCATGTAAATATGATTATGTGAGTCTATGTGTGTGTACATATGATTATGTATGTGTATGTGTATGTGAGTATGTGTATGTGAGTATGTGTATGTGCCTATGTGTGTATTCATTATATGTGTGTAACTGCATGCATGTGTATGTGTGTGTAGAAATGTGCATGTATGTGTGTGTATGTATAAATGTGCATGTATATGTATATGTGTGTAAATGTGCATGTATGATGTATATGTGTGTGTATGCGTGTATTTGTACCTCTATTCTCACTCTTTTCTCTCTCTCTCTCTCATATACATACATACATACATAAATAAACACACATTCTCATATCCACATATATATACATAAAAGCAATGCATACCGTGCATTATTGCGACGATGAGCCATAAGTGTCCGCATCTCTTCTAGACACCACTTATTCCGACCATCCTGTCCCAAACTCTGTCTCAAGTGAACTAAGTACGTATTTTTTATCCCTCTGATCATCCTCACTACAAAAATAAAAAAAATCATGTAAATAAAACATAAAATATTTATTTCAATTTATGTGTAAAATTTATACTTACTTCCACTATAAGTGGACAAGGCACAAGTAAGAGTCGCATAATGCTCGCATTCTTCTCTTGAACTCCAATCCATTCCCTATGTACATAATGTTCCCCTCTGTCTCTATATCGCACTCTAGCCCTAAGGTGCATATGCATGTCCTCATAGGTACCTGTGCTCTGCTATCATGATCTCGAGGTGGTATAGGTGTCCTGAAAATAGATAGATAAAAATAAATAAAAATATGTGTTATAATATCATTTAAAAAATTTATGAAAAAAAAAACATACCTATGAGTAGATAGTTGTCTTCCTGCATGTGGAGTCACAGAAGAGCCCTCCTCTGATCCCTGGGTAACCATCTGGATCGTATAATCCAGCTCATCATCAGCCATCTCTGAGTACTCATGCATGATGATCCCTAGAGTATCCAGCAGAACTCTTGCTCTCATAAGACTTTTTATGAGAGTGATTTTCGCCTTTCTCTCTCTACTAGGATCCATAATACATGTACATATAAAACAAAATTGGTTAGAGATCAATATATATACGTGTACATATGTATGTGTGTATATGCGTATGTAGGTGTATATGTGAGTGTGTGTATACATGTAAGCATGTATGTATGCATATGCATGTGCATTATGTATGCAAATGTATGCATGTGTGTGTATGCATGTAAGTATGTATGTATGCATATGCATTATGTATGCATATGTATGCATGTATGTGTATGTGTGTGTATGTGTCTCTATGTGTGTGTATGCATATATATGTGTGTATGTCTCTATGTGTCTGTCTATGCATATATGTATGTGTATGTGTCCATGTGTGTGTGTGTGTCTATGTGTGTGTGTGTGTCTATGTGTTTATATACGTGTGTATCTGTATATATGTGTCTATATGCATGTGTATGTATGTGTGTAAATGTGTGTGGATGTGTGTATGTGTGTGTGTGTGTAAGTGTGTATGTGTCTATGTGTCTATGTGTGTGTATATGTGTGTGTCTATGTGTGTAAATACGTGTGTATCTGTATATATATGTCTATATGCATGTGTATGTGTGTGTGTAAATGTGTGTGGATGTGCGTATATGTGTGGATGTGTGTATGTGTGTATGTGTGTGTGTAAGTCTGTATGTGTCTATGTGTGTATGTGTGTGTTTATGTGTGTGTTTTTATGTGTGTGTGTGTGTGTAAGTTTGTATGTGTCTATGTGTGTGTGTCTATGTGTGTGTGTCTATGTGTGTGTGTCTATGTGTGTGTGTCTATGTGTGTAAGTGTGTAAGTGTGTATGTGTCTATGTGTGTATGTCTGTGTGTATGCATGTGTATGTGTGTGTGTGTGTATGTGTGTGTGTCTATGTGTGTGTATAAATCTGTGTGTATATGTGTGTGTATGTGTGTATATGTGTGTATGTCTCTATGTGTGTGTATGTGTCTATGTGTGTGTATGTATCTATGTGTGTGTATGTGTGTATGTGTATGCATGTAAGCATGTATCTATGCATATGCATGTGCATTATGTATGCATATGTATGCATGTGTGTGTGTATGTGTGTGTATGCATGTAAGTTTGTATGTATGCATATGCATTATGTATGCATGTGTATGCATGTATGTCTATGTGTGTGTATGTCTCTTTATGTGTGTGTGTATGCATATATATGTGTGTGTGTGTACGTGTGTGTGTGTGTCTATGTGTGTATATGTATGTGTGTGTATGTGTGTGTATGCATGTAAGCATGTATGTATGCATATGCATGTGCATTATGTATGCATGTGTGTGTGTATGTGTGTGTATGTCTCTTTACGTGTGTGTATGCATATGTATACATGTATGTGTATGTGTGTGTATGTCTCTCTACATGTGTGTATGCATATATGTGTGTGTATGTGTCTATGTGTGTGTGTATGTGTGTGTGTGTATGTGTGTATGTGTGTGTGTGTCTATGTGTGTATGTCTGTGTCTATGTGTGTATATACGTGTGTATCTATATATATGTGTCTGTATGCATGTGTATGTGTGTGTGTGAATGTGTCTGGATGTGTGTGTGTGTAACTGTATATGTTTCTATGAGTTTGTATGTGTTTATGTGTGTGTATGTGTCTATGTATGTGTATGTGTCTATGTGTGTATGCATGTATGTATGCATATGCATGTGTATGTATGTATGCATATGCATATGCATTATGTATGCATGTATGTGTATGTGTGTGTGTATGTCTCTCAACTGTGTGTGTGTACGCATATATATGTGTGTATGTGTGCGTGTGTATGTGTATGTATGCATGTAATCATGTATGTATGCATATGCATGTGCATTATGTATGCATATGTATGCATGTGTGTGTATGTGTGTGTATGCATGTGTGTGTATGCATGTGTGTGTATGCATGTAAGTATGTATGTATGCATATGCATATGCATTATGTATGCATATGCATATGCATTATGTATGCATATGTATGCATGTATGTGTATGTGTGTGTATGTATCTTTACACGTGTGTGTGTGTATGCATATATATGTGTGTATGTGTATGTGTGTATGTGTGTGTATGCATTTAAGCATGTATGTATGCATATGCATGTGCATTATGTATGCATGTGTGTGTATGTATGTGTATGCATGTAAGTATGTATGTATGCATATGCATATGCATTATGTATGCATGTATGTGTATGTGTGTGTGTGTATGTCTCTCTATGTGTGTGTGTGTATGCATATATGTGTGTGTATGTGTCTATATGTGTGTGTATGTGTGTGTGTCTATGTGTGTGTGTATGTGTGTGTGTGTCTATGTTTGTATGTGTGTGTGTCTATGTGTATATGTGTGTGTCTATGTGTGTATATACGTGTGTATCTATATATATGTGTCCGTATGCATGTGTATGTGTGTGTAAATGTGTGTGGATGTGTGTGTGTGTGTATAAGTGTGTATGTGTCTATGTGTGTGTGTATATGCGTGTATGTATGTGTATGTGTGTGTGTCTCTATGTGTGTATGTGTGTGTGTCTATGTACGTATGCATGTGCTATGTGTGTATATATGTGTATGTGTATGCATGTGTCTATGTGTGTATATATGTGTGTATGTGTATGCATGTGTATGTGTATGCATGTGTATGTGTGTATGTAAATTAGTGTGTATATGTGTGTGTGTAAATCTGTGTGTATGTGTCTATGTGTGTGATCTATGTGTGTGATCTATGTGTGTATGTGTGTTTGTGTGCATATACATGTGTATGTGTATATATATGTGTGTATGCATGTGTATGTGTGTGTGGAAATGTGTGTTTGTGTGTGTGTGTAAGTGTGTATGTGTCTAATATGTATGTATGTGTATGTGTGTGTGTCTATCTGTGTATGTGTGTGTGTCTGTGTGTGTCTGTGTATGTGTGTGTGTCTATGTGTATGTGTGTGTGTCTATGTGTGTCTGTGTCTGTGTGTGTGTCTATGTGTATGTGTGTGTGTCTATGTGTGTATATGTGTGTGTATGCATATGTATGTGTGTGTATGTGTGTGTGTATGTGTGTGTGTACGTGTGTGTGTATGTGTGTGTGTGTAAATATGTGTGTGTATGTGTGTGTGTGTGCATACCTTGCTTCACGGGATGTGTGTGGATCTCTCTCTCTCTCTCTCTCTCTCTCTCTCTCTCGCATCCTAATCTGTGCTGGGAGAAATCGATTTTTTTTTTAACATTGTAGAGTGTCGCTATGTGATGCTCTGGAAGGCCAGGAAGTCGTGTATGTGATGATCCAACATCGCAAGTAGTTTGCCAATGTCATTAAAAGTGTTGCTAACTAGTGATGCATATTTTTAGCGTCGCATAAGCGATGTGGCTCGTCGCTTATGCGATGCTAATGTTGCATAAGTGATGAGACCCGCTTTTTTTTCGATTCGAGGACATCGCTACACCTCCCTATTTCTAGTAGTGAACTATGGCTACCTCATGCTTTGTGGCTTGGGGTTGAGCCTTTCTCCCTTACCTCTTCATCAAATGATTGTTGTTCGATCCCAGCTTGATGCATCCTTTTCATTCTATCACTTTGGCATTCATTAGGCTTCTTGTCAGTCGCTTTTGTTGTGTATGTTGAGCTTTGGTTTCCCCTCTCAGCTTTGTGGTGGTAGGATGGGTGTGATGTGGGCTCCCCTCCCACCCTCTATGGCTCATCCTGACACTCTTACTAGATTCTTGTCTACTGTGGAGGTGTGGAATGCACTTATTGCCTTCTTCTCTTCAAACACTAGAGCTAGGAAGAGTTAGCTATGGATGGAGTTTAGTACCTTGAAGAAAAGTCCCAAGCAAAGTGTCATTGATTATGTCACCAAGATGAAGGAAATTTCTAATTGATTGGGAAGCATTGGAGAGGTGGTTGAAGAAGAGCAAATCATAAGGCAAATCATCAATGACATCAAAGCTGATGACAAGTGGGAATCATTCACAAATGCCATGGATCTATACATGGACGTGCAAGTACCTAACCTCAACACCTTGATGGGCCAACTCTTCACACATGAAGCAAAGATAAACAAGAATGGTGAATCTTCAAGAGGTAATCAATCTTCTACCTTATACTTTGATAGAGCTAGAGCTAAGGATAAGTCAAAGGCTAAGAAGAATGAAGATGAAGGTAGCTCTTTCCAAGCCAACTTCACAGGTAGAGGAAGATCTAGAGGAAGAGGCAGAGGAGGAAAGCAAGGCAGGGGGAGATCCCAAAAATCTCAACCTTGTAATATATGTGGTTATTCTAATCACACTACTGAAGAGTGTTACAAGAATCCAAGAAATTACAGAGGAAGAGAATTCAATAGAGATGGTTATGGATCAAATAGAGGTAGATACAATGGAGGATACAATAATAACTACTACAACAACAATACTAACCATGAAAATGGATTCAGAGGAAGGAAAGATTACATTAACTACACTGAAGACCAAAGCCAAGAGGACTCACTACTACTCATGAACCTATCATTGAAGCAGGGTAAGGATGATGATCATGTCTTTGATATTGATTTAGGATGCTCAAATCATTTATCAGAAATGTAGCATTGCTCTCTGACTTAGAATATCCTAAAAATAAACATGAAGTGTAGACAGGTGATGATACAAGGCATTCAATGGAAAACATAGGTAATGTCAAAACATCAGATGGCAACATGAATCTTCTAAGCAAGGTATTATATGTACCTACAATAACCAAAAACTTGATAAATGTCAGACAGATTGTGAAGAAAGGATTGCAGGTTAGGTTTACAAGACATGGAGCATATGTGGAAGACTTCAAGCAAGGATTTAGAAGGATTGCCAAAGGAGATAAGACAAGAAGACTCTTCACCTTTGGAGTGGAAGACACCAAGAACATAGCATTGTTTAGCTATGGATCTCAAACACTCTCTGAATTGGAGATATGGCATAAAAGGCTTGCTCATATTGGTGAAAGAACCTTGAAAAAAATATGCAAGATCAAAGTGTACTTGGATTGCCCAACATCACAAAGCAACATATGGTCTACAAGTGTGAAGCTTATCAATTTGACAAGGCACATAGACAACATTTCAACAGGAAAGGCTATATCCATTAGGAGCTATTGGATCTTGTACACACAAATGTATGAGGTCCAAGCAAAGAATCGTCTACCTCATGTTCAAGATATTATGTATCTTTTATTGATGATTGCAGTAGGTGGACAATTCTATACTTTATGAAACATAAAGATCAAGTTTTTCATTGTTTCAAAAGGTATGTTGCACTTGTAGAGAACCAAATAGGTAGATATCTCAAAAGGCTCAGATTAGGTGGTGGTGAATAATATTTCTCAAATGAATTAGATGCTTTGCTACAAGAAAGAGACATCAAAAGAGACATAACTACAAGATACACACATGAAATCAATGGAGTAGCTGAAAGGAGGAACAGGACTATATTAGAAGCAGCTAGATCTATGCCAAATGAAAAAGGTCTACCTAATTATCTTTGGGCAAAGGTTGTATCAACAGCCACCTACCTTATTAATAGACTTCCATCAAAGTCTTTAGAAGGTATGACTCCTTATGAAATGTGGAATGGAAGAAGACCCAGCTTAGAGCATTGCAAAATCTTTGGATGTCTACTTTGTGCTCATATTCCTTCTCAAGTAAGAGGGAAATTGGATCTCAAGGCAAAAAAGTGTCTTTATAGGTTATGATCAAAATAAAAAAGGATATAGATTGTATAATCCCACTAACAAAGGGTTCTTACTTAGTAAGGATATCTTTGATGAAAATAAATCTTGGTTTGATGATGAAAGGAAAGTGAAGCTATTGTTACCGTTAGTGTCCATGTGAAAGGCCAAATGGCCACTAGACACTTCTTTGTACATGTTCTTTAATAAAACATAAAGTGACTTGGTTAGCCACAGAGTGTAAGTTTGACTGCATTTGTGACACTTAAGAAGTCTTTGTTCGTGCTTCCCCGTGTATTGTGTTTTTCTGTGTATTCTGTAGCCTCTGTGCAGAGTACCATATGCGGTGCTTGGAGCTTGATTTTCTACTCCGAGGATATCGTTGTGGAGCTCTCAAGAAGGAGAGCGCATTGCGGTGCATTGGCATCAAAATACTTCATTGGTATCATAGCAATTCGAGGCAAAAGCCTTGTTCCTTTTGTGCTAGCGAAGTGAGCACCTATCCGCCCACCCAAGGCTTTCTCTAAGGCTTACGACCAAATCAGCGACCAAGGCATAGACCTTGGCATACCTTGTCATCCGAGTCACTGAAGTCACCATTGGTGTTGTTTGTTGCATGTGAGGGAGGACCCCAATGATCAAGGAAGATAGAGGTTCTCGGTACTTCTAGGAAGGTCACCCATCCTAGTACTATTCCCTCGGAGCTCGCTTAATCGTGGCAATCTCTTGCCACTAAGCTACACTCTTATGTGTCTGAAGAAGGGGAAAGACTAAGATTAACATTACCTTGAACATGATTTGGTCCCTCAAAGCTTCATTTTTTGCTTTCAAAGCCTGTTTTTGAAGCATTTTTGGGGTGATTTTTTGAGCCATTTTGGAGTACTTTCATACATAGGTCTCTTCACACAGGTTCAAAAACATCAAGAAGAGTGTTCCTTGTACTTCTCCAAAAATAATTATTTACCTTTGGAGCCATGTTTTCAACCACACTCGTAAAACCACAGGTTTCTCAAAAGGTTTTCAGTTGTGGTGGGAGCAGCCACTGCAAATTAATGTAGGTTTTTGAACCTAAACAATAGAGTTGACAGACACGCAGGTGTTTGGTGGCTAGTTTTTTGGGCTATGCATTCAGCCTTTCAGTGTCATTTTACTGCATACATTGAGCACATATACACTATGTATGCTTCTGTGGATACCACTTATCTGCGTCCATGTGATCATTGATATAGCGGTTATGTTTTTGCATAATGCCTTTTATGTTTGATAAAGAGGGTCGTGGTGAGGTTTTCTTAACTAGGAGACACCCAGATGTCGGCGTCTCTTTGGTGATGCACGTCGAAGACTTACTCAGTCTCACCATAGGAGATGTATGATAGTTGTTCATAGGTGCTCGATAAGCCCAGTTGGCTTCTTTCAGGTAACTGATTATATGAAGTGGAGTCGGTGATTCACTATGCAGGTAAACATGTTAGTACTTGCAGTTTTATGAGATTTTGACACTAGTCATATGCTCAATTTGCAGAGGATACTCTGACAAAATTTTTCCAGATTTTTTACTCTCATCAACTATATAGTGGTCGATTTACTCCTTGATACACTTATTTGTGTGAGCACATTTATTCTCACATAATCCTTCTGGTTGGTCATTATTGTTCATTAGTTCATTTTTTTGGGAATATTGCTAAACTCTCTCCTAGAATCTGGCACTTGGTCATCCTTCTTTGAGCCTTAGTGGTGTTTGGACTCTTCTAGCTCCATTATCATTCTATTCACTTCTCTACCATCATGGCATCAGAGGTCTCAGGCACATCTGGTGGATCAGGGTCTAGTGCCAGTGTTTCAAGGAGGAGCTATTACTTGTAGGGCAAAGACGATTTTGAGATCCGAAAATTTGATGGCAAAGAATCATATTAAAAGATGTGTTGATTCAAAGGAGGCAATGGAAGCCAATAAATGGAATCTCAAAGAATCCTACTGACATGGATGAAGATGATTGGGATGAGTTAGATGAAATGGCTAGGTCTACCATTCGATTGCACCTGGCAAATAATGTTTACTTTACAATATTAGATTGTGAAATTGTAGAGGAGCTTTGGAAGAAGTTATGCAATACATATGAAAAAGAGATGACATCAAATACAGTGTATCTGATGAGAAAGTTATATGACCTTTGCACGAAGGACACATATAGTGTTGCTACTCATCTAAATGCATTTGATGCTATATTCTCCCAGTTACAAGCTCAAACAATGGATATGGATAATGAAATGAAAGTAGTCTTGTTGTTATACACCTTGTCATCATCATGGGATACATTTTGCACAGTTATTAGCAATAGTGCACTTGGTGGAAAACTCATCAATGATGACATATGTGGAGCACTATTGAGTGAGGAGATTCGTAGAAAATCTATGGTTGACACTCAAAGTGGAGATGCATATAATGTTCATGATTATTACCAAGGAAAGAATCAGCAATATGGTAGGAGCAAGAACAAGGAAAAGAATGGTCAATGGAATAAGAGTAGAAGTAAATCAAGGAAGAGGGATATCAAATGCCATTATTTTCATAAGAAAGGACACATGAAGAAAGACTGTTATGCATTAAAGAATGCTAAAGGTAAAGGGAAGAATGTTGATGGGCATGTTAAATAGTTACCTGCACCATCTACTTCGACTGTAAAGATTGAAGAAATTAATGCTATTTCTGATGATGCTGATGTGTTGACACTTGATAGTACTATGCCAACTAAGGCTCTTATGGCTGATTCTCTTTCCCACATGTGGATGCTAGATTCTAGTGCTTCTTTTCATGTGACACCACACAGAGAATGGTTCTCTAATTATGCAGCAAAGTCTCTTGGTACCGTGAGACTTGGTGACTCTTACCAATGTGACGTTGTGGGGATTGGAGATGTGGTTATGCAATTCATTGATGGTTCAAAATTTACTATGCATAATGTACGCCATGTACCTCAGTTATCACGCAGTTTGATGTTAGTTGGTCAACTTGATGACCTTGGTTACAAGGTGGTCTTCTATGCTGCTCAATCCTTTCACATATCAAAGGGCAATATGGTTATTGCAAAAGGAAGCAAATTTGGCTCACTTTATCCTTTGTTTGTATCACAGAAAGAACACTTGTTAGCTATTACTGAATAGCCCATGGCTTGAATTTGGCATGGTAGTTTGGGGCCATATATCTCGTAATGGAATGGAAAATATTTCTTGTTTTGGCCTACTTACCTTTGATATCTTTCTCTGATTTTTCATTTTGTGAGCGTTGTCAATATGGAAAGCAAACCAGAAATGTGCATAGAATGCACATTGACTTGTCAATTCAGCCTTTAGGTCTCGTTCATATAGATGTGTGTGGTCCTATGCCCACGAGTTCATTAGGTGGTTCTCTTTACTTTTTCACTTTCATAGATGATGCTACTAGAAAAGTTTGGGTATATCCTATCAAATCGAAGGATTAGGTATTCCCTACTTTCAGAAAATGGCTTGCTTCAGTTGAGAATGGAAAAGGAACTAAGTTCAAAGCTTTACATTTAGATAATGGGGGTGAGTATACCTCACATGAATTTAGACTTTTCTACTAGTCTAGAGAAATTTGTAGAGAGTTTACAGCTCCTTAAACCCCATTATAGAATGGTGTAGCTGAAAGGATGAATAGAAATATTCAAAATAGAGTAGTCTCTATGCTACATCATGCAAACCTTTCACAAGGCTTTTGGGTAGATGCAATATTGATTGCAGTTCATGTGATCAACCTTTCACCTAGTACTGTCAAAGGTCTGAAAGTGGCACAAGAGTTATGGACAGGGAAGCCACCATATTATGACCATCTTCGAGTTTTTGGGTGTGAAGCATATGTTCATATACCCAAGAATCTTAGACAAAAGCTGGACCATAAGTCAAAGAAATGCATTTTTCTTGGATATGGTCAAGAAGGATAATTTGGATATTGCTTATGGGATCCTGAAACACAGTCAATGATTAGAAGTAGTGATGTCGTTTTCAATGAGTCTAAGATGCATAAACAACCCATTAAGGAGGTTGAAGTGAGAAGAGTGGTGTTTGAGGATACTAGTCCTCTAGTTAGCATGCATGAAAATGCTGCACATAGGGACGTTCAAGAGAATGTCCAATTAGATCAGTCTGCAAATGTTCCTGTTCAGCAACCATTGAGATGCTATGCGTGTGTCTCACATCCACCTGATAGATATGTTACCGGTTTAGATTTTGTTATGCTAACAAATGCCGATGAGCCTTCTTGCTACAAAGAAGCTATGCAGATAGAGGATCATGTCAAGTGGAAGCGTGCCATAAAGAGTGAGTTGGATTCTATTAACAAGAATGGTCCTTGGGATTTAGTACCTTTGCCAAAGGGCAGGAAAGCTTTACCATGTAAATGGGTATATAAGCTAAAATTCACATCAAATAGTGCTTCTCCAAAGTATAAAGCACGACTTGTTGCAAAGGGTTTTAAGGAACAACATGGTGTTGATTTTGAGGAAATCTTCTTTCCAATGGTCAAGATGACTACTTTGCACATGTTGCATGGATTCGTTGCAATGGAGGACTTAGAACTAGTCCAAATGGATGTGAAAATAGCTTTCTTGCATGGAGATCTTATAGATGAGATCTATATGGAACAATCAGAGGGTTATGTAGTTCCTAGCAAGGAAAGTCTAGTTTGTAAGCTCAAGAAGAGCTCATATGGACTTAAACAATCCCCTAGAGAATGGTACCAAAATTTTGATGCTTTTATGAACTCTCAAGGCTATTCTCAAAGCAATGAGGATCATTGTCTCTACATAAAGAGATGCTTAGATGGCAGCTTGATATGCTTGATACTTCATGTTCATGATATGTTGATTGTTGGGAAGTCCTCTTATGACTTGTCAATTCTGAAAATCAAGTTGAGTCAGACATTTGTTATGAAGGATTTGGGGGATGCCAAACATATTCTTGGCATGCACATTACTCGTGGTAGGAGTAAGAGATACATATACTTGTCTCAAAGTGAGTACATATGCAGGGTGGAAAGGCATTGAGTACACCTTAACCCACATATGTGAAATTGAGCAAAGACGATTGCCCCAAATCAGATGAGGAAAAGTAATTCATGACCAAAATTCCCTATGAGTCTATTGTTGGTAGTCTCATGTATGCTATGGTAGGTACGAGACCAGACATTGCATTTGTAGTGGGAGTTGTGAGAAGATATATGTCTAATCTTGGCAAGAAACATTGGGAAGCGGTCAAGATGATTTTGAGATATCTTAGTGGCACTAAGGAAAAGTTTCTATGCTTAGCTAGAGGGAAAGCATCCATTATTGGTTACACAGATTCTGACTATGTTGGTTGTGTAGATAATTGTAAGTCTACATCAGGGTACATTTTTTATTTTGCCGGAGGTGCTATCTCTTGGAGATATCGCCTTCAAGAATGTACAGCTATTCCCACCACAGAAGCAGAGTATGTTGCAGCAAGTGAGGCATGTAAGCAAGCATTATGGCTTTCTCATCTTGCTTTTGATATGGGTTCACCTCAGCATGTACCTTGCTTGCTCAGTGACAGTCAGAGTGCCATTACTTTGGCTAAGAATCCGATCTATCATGCAAAGACCAAGCACATTGAGGTGAGGTATCACTTCATTAGAGATTGCTTAGCCACTGAGCACATTATTCTTAAGAAGTTTCACACTCAAGATAATGTTGTAGATGTTTTGACTAAAACTCTACCATAGGATAACTTTCAACACTATTGTCACTTGATGGGGGTTACTTGATTCATGGTTTTACATAGTCACTTGTATACTTTATCATTCTTTATTTTTCTTCCATAGTTACTTTGGCCATATTGGCATTTAGTGGGAGATTGTTATCCTTAGTGTCCATGTGAAAGGCCAAATGGCCATCGAACACTTCTCCCATGAGTGTGTTGAAATCAAGGACCTGCATATCCATGTATAGGTCCATGGTTGTGGTGAAGGCTTCCCATTTGTCATCTACCTTTATTCCATTGATCACTTGTCTCACTATTTGCTCTTCCTCTATGACTTCTCCAATGCTCTCAAGTTGGTCAGCTAGGTCCATTTTTGTGAGAAAGTCAATCACACTCTGCTTGGGAATCTTCTTGAGTGTTGTAAACTCCATCCATAGTTGATTCCTCCTGTCTTTTGTGCCTGATGAAACAAATGATTCAAGTCCATTCCATGTCTCTTGTGAAGTCTTGAAGTCCCTGATGTGCGGAAGTAAAAAATAAGAGATTGAGTTAAGAATGTAAGAACTGGCTAGAGCATCCTTTGAGCACCATGGGTTTAACTTCTCTTGCTCTTCTAGTGTTGGTTGTCCTTTGCTTTTGAGGAATGGCATCATCTCATCTCCAAAATTACTCAGGTATTCTTTATTTTTCTCCCATAGTTACTTTGGCCATATTGGCCTTTAGTGGGAGATTGTTACCGTTAGTGTCCATGTGAAAGGCCAAATGGCCACCGGACACTTCTTTGTATATGTTCTTTAATAAAACATATAGTGGCCTATTCATTCACATACTGTAAGTTCGATCATATTTGTAACACCTAAGAAGTCTGTGTTCATGCTTCCTTGTGCACTGTGTTTTTTTTGTGTATTCTATAGCCTCTGTGCAGAGTATCGTGTGTGGTGCTTGGAGCTCAGTTTTCTACTCCGAGGATATCATCATGGAGCTCTCAAGAAGGAGAGCTCATTGTGGTGCATTGCCATCAAAATACTTCAGCTACTCTATGACTTGGAAGAAGATTTTCCATCTCTTCCAACAAAGGAACCAAAGCATCTTCAAGATAGGGATTCTAAAGATGACATGAAAAAATTGGAGAAATTGAAGCTATGGAAGATCAACTCGAAAGCTAAGATGCAAGATCTAGCTCAAGGCTCAGAAAGCTCTCTTCAAACAATCAGAAGGTCAATGAGAGAAAAGAATAAACTAGAAAGATATGGATTTGACACCTCCTTAGTCACAAAGCACTCAATCTATATGGCTAAGGATTCCAACAATGAAGAACCAACATCTTATGAAGAAGCTCAAAACAAGAAGGAATGAAGAGAAGAAATGGATGAAGAAATGGAAGCTCTTATGGACAATGACACATGGGAACTTGTTCTACACAAACCATCAATGATGGTAATTGGATCAAGATGGATTTATCAAGTTAAAAGAAATCCAAATGGTAGTATTAATAGACACAAGGCAAGATTAGTAGCCAAAGGGTTTGGTCAACCCCATAGGATAGACTATGAAGAGACCTTCTCACCTTTAGCTAAAATGCCTACCATTAGAGTACTTGTTAGCATTGCTACATCTAGAAATTGGAAGCTATACCAATTAGATGTAAAAAATGCATTCCTCAATGGATGGATCTCAAAAGACATTTATATGGCACAACCACCAGGTTATGAAGACGCACATCATCCCAATTATGTGTGAAAATTGAAAAAGGCCTTGTATGGGTTGAAGCAAGCTCCAAGAGCTTGGAATCATAGATTAGTGACCTACTTCTATGATCAAGGATTCAAGGCTAGCAAAGTAGATACATCCTTATTCATCAAGAAGAATGGATCAAAAATTATTTATCTCTGTGTACATGTTGATGACATCATAATCACACGGAATGAAATCAATGGAATCAAATTGGTAAAGATGGGAATGAAGGATGAATTCAAGATCAGTGATCTTGGACCACTCACTTACTTTCTTGGACTTGAACTTGTCTATACAGATTCTAGCATCTATATCACTCAAAGGAAGTATGTACATGACATGCTTTCTAAGTTTAAAATGGAGAATACTAAGTGTGCAGATACACCCATGGAGTTGAACCATAAGCTTAGTGCTTATGAAGGAGAACCCATTAAAGACATCACAAGCTATCAAAGCTTGGTAGGAAGCTTGAACTATGCAACTCTCACAAGGTTGGACATATGCTATAGTGTTAGCATACTTGGTCAATTCATGCACAAACCAAGGAAGCCACACATGGAAGCAGTCAAGAGAGTGCTCAGATACTTGAAGTGTACCATCAATGAAGGGATTTTCTACCCCTTCACTTCAGAAGTTGATCTCAAACTCTACTCAGATTCAGATTGGGTTGGATCAAAGGATGATAGGAAGAGTACATCAGGTTATTTATCTTTTGCAAGTTCAAAGCTCATATCATGGTCTTCAAAATAGCAAACAACTATTGCTCTATCATCTACTGAGGTTGAATACAGGGGTTTGGAAAATGCAACATAGAAGCAATGTGGTTGAAAGTTCTATACTCAAATTTGGGGTTACATACTCTAACTCCTCACATCTTTGGTGATAACACAAGCTCACTTCACTTAGCAGCTAATCATGTCTACCATGCTAGAACAAAGCATATTGAAGTCCACTATTACTATGTAAGAGAGAAGTTGTTAAGCAAGGACATTCAATTGTCCTATGTGTCCACAAATCTTCAATGTGCAGACATGTTTACAAAACGTTTAGATGGTATCAAGCTAAGCAGATTCAAAGGCATGATTGGATTGCTAGAAATCAGATGAAGCTTGGCAAGGATGAGCACAATGTGTGCTTCACAAATATCATATAACCTTGACAGAATCTCCTCTAAATGTATCTGAAAATATGCTCTAATTCATGAATCCTTTTTGTGTGTATATATAGAGAATTTTGAATTCAAACTTAGGAGGGATACTACCTAAAAGTTCCCTTGTATTGGGAAGTGTCATCTAATCGATTCCTTCAACTTTGGCCTTGAGATTAGCACCTAACAAGGTCGTGGAATTCTCTTCTTACTTTTACTTTTAATGAAGTTAATTTTCATCTCTCATAAGAGATAGTTTCTATGGCTCCTCTCATTGAGAGTACACACAATATCATTACAAAAATGATTAATCAAGCATTAGGCTTGGATGAAAATGCACCAATAGCTCCCCCTCAAGCCCAACATGCTTGAGTCTTCATTCTTCCTAAAATCATTTGTCTTCCACCCACCAAGATATCCAAGTCTCCACCTAGATGCATCATATTATGATATCTCTTCAGCCTTTGAGCTTTCCCACGTGTAGTAGATTTTCTTTCAAAAGAATGTTTGTGCATAAATGAATTTTTATTGTTCACATCCAACATTCCATTCATTAGCTTAAGATTCTGTTGCAGTGAGAGCATATGTTTTAACATGTTTATGCACCAAAACAAAGAAAATAAATGCATGAAGGCATGCACCATCAACTATGGCATGTAAGCACATGCATTTTCATGAATAAAAGTCATTAGTATCAATGATGCAAAGTATTGCAAGTATAAAGCACCTAGATCTAAAGTCAAAATTAGAATAAACTTTGATTTGAAAGTAATGAGACCTTCGAAATGTGATTGGAAATAATCCAATCTTGCCTTTAGTAAAATGTGGATCATTCTTACAAACAAATTCGTCTCCTACGGTTATAGGAAAGTCTATAAAGATGAGATGATGAAATTTCATGACATATGAGTCTATAGAGTTTAGCGATAAACTCTAAGAGTTCATATGTCATGAACTCTTAGAGTTTATCGCTAAACTAGGGCAATTTTCATCTAGACTACAAAACTATATAAGATTATGATTCATTTACAAAGTATTCCATAAAGTAAGTGTAAACTTTATTGAAAACACACTAGGGCAATTTTCATCTAGACTACAAAACTATATAAGATTATGATTCATTTACAAAGTATTCCATAAAGTAAGTGTAAGCTCGTAAAGTATGGAATACTATCCAAGGAAATATTTTAAGTATGTAAAGTGCTTAAACAAAAAACATTTGGAAAAAATCGAGGAAGGACCATAGTGTTGGTCTTGAATTCATTATGTTGATGGCAAAGAAATGAACAATTCTTTGAAAGAAGTTTTCCAAAGAATGCTAGTACTTTGGAATTATAACTTAAGATATGATGCCCAAGTTAAAGTTGAGATGGACTTATTGAAAGATGTCCATGAAGTATCTCAAAAGGGAAATACTTTGAGAAATTATAGTTCAAGTTCTTAAGACACAAAGATCCAAGGAATTAGAACTCAATAAGTGATCTTGAATAAGTATCATTGATACTTTAGCATTCAATGAATATCTTAAAGACAAATGTTGAAAAGATTCAACATTTAGGTATGTTGATATCCACACCACAAGATTTTTGGATAGGATAAAGATGCTCCAATCTTGCTTGTTTTGCGCTAAGTGTGCCTAAAAATAATGAGAAAGTGTAAGCTTTTATCTTGCTAAAGAAAGCATTCAATAATTCAAAGCATTACTTAGAGTTAGATTAATGATCAATTAAAAAAAAATCATTCATGGATCAATATAGATCCAAGAGAGACCATCCCTTGAACGATCTATGGTAAGAATAAATCCAAACTTCTTCACAATTATAAAATTATTCATACGTCTTAGACTACAAAATAATGAATCAAATGTATAATTAAGAATCAAAGTATGAGTTCTTTATCCAATAAAATCATATCTTGATTTCCATAGCTTAAGAAGAATGTTTAACTAGTATATCTCTTGGACAAGCCATTTATAAAGTTTAATCCTTGAAATCTCACAAGGTATTAGCAAATTATCATTTTTAATAAATAATCTAGAAGATTCTTGTAATAAAGTAAGTCTATGATCTAAGGGTCTAACTGGTTCAGATGGATCAGAAATCACACGTCGTTTGGTCATCCGTATGGGTGACCAAAGATCTCGAGTCTAGACTTACTAGAAGGTCATTTACTCTTGTAACTAAGTAATCCACTTAGCCTAATGGTTAAGACTCAAGGATGTGAAGGAGGAGGTCTTGGGTTCAGCCCCCATGGGGTACATGGGAGAGTGTTTTGCCCAAAGAGCTCTAGAACCTTCTAGAAGAATCCACTTGAGTTAACTCTGGTTAACTGGGACACTTGGCACACTTACATGGCTGACACTTGGATGATTAGAACCCACCTTGTTGGTGAAAATGGACAACTCTTCACATTTGGCTTAGCATGGAAGACTATATGTGGAAGCATTTGATGACTCATATGAACCACAGCTTGTACTTGCTTGATCATTTACCATTGTAAAAGTTTTTTTTTTACTTGAGAGAATCTTGTAAAACCATATATATCATGGAGTTAGGAGACGTATGAGATATAAATCTCATTTGATGGAATAACTCCTACATCAAAGGAGTCACATTTAGTTGGAGCCAAGTTTGAAATTCAAATTCAAACTTATATGAAAACACTTATAAAAATGCTTGTAAAAAAAAAAAAATCGGGGCTTTGTGGCTTCATTGAGAGCTCCTCCTTTGATCATTTGCTGGACTTGAGTAGCTTACACCATAGCTTACTCATTCCACCATCATTGAGCATCATTACAATGCCAATGATATTTTATATTCATGTGTTATAATACATATAGGTCATTGATCATCTCTGTCTACTTCTCTACTATGACTACTCAAAACGGTCAAATTTCTCTGATCATATCTTAGTGAATTCTCAACCACTTTGCATGATATATAGCTTGTTGGAACCAGCTTGAAGTTCACTTTATGCTGTCAAAATCTCAAGGCATTTAGTTTAGCCATCTCAGAGAAATCACCATCGAACTGCTCACTAGTCATCTACTAGTTAGTCCCTAAAAAGTCGGGGGTAAGCTTTGGATTGCTAAACTTATTTTTCAGAGTATAGTTCATCATTTTAGATGATTCCACTTGTTATCATTAGCTATCTAAACAAATTAAATTTCCTCAAAAGGAATTTCATCAATTGTTACTATACTGTGAGCATTGATCAAAATAACCAGCAGATGTGTGGACTAAAATAACAAGTTTTGTGACACTAGCTATTCATGAAGTAGTCTGTTTTGATTCAATTGTTTCAAGCATCAACTCCAAAGTACATAGGTAATTTCTTGGTGTCATTTGCAAGCTAAAAGGTCCCACTACATAACTCTGAATTGTATTAGGGCAGGTACAAAGTAGGTTTTTGTAGTACCGCCTCACTTCCTTGAGGTATCCATCCATCTCTCCAACAATGGTATCAGAGCAAGTTGAGGTAAAATGGGAGATGGTTTCCCTTCTTTCATTGATAAATTGTATAGGAATAATTATCCAGCATGGTCCTTGAGGATGAAGACCTATTTACAAGGAAGGAGTCTCTATGGATACATATCAGGAGATGATGAGATGCCCATATTCAGAAGCAAAGGACAACCTACAAGAGAAGAGCTAGAAAGACTCAACTCATGGTGTGCCAAAGATGCTTTAGCCAGGTCATATCTAATTAAATCTATTTCTAACTTCCTTCTTCCTCATATTAGGAATTGCAAAACTTCTCAAGAGACTTGGGATACTCTATCTTCGTATTTTTCTTCCAATACAAGAGCTAGAAAAAATTAATTGTGGATTGAGTTTACTACTCAAAGGAAGCAACCTAAGAAGAATGCTTTAGAGTATGTGACCAAGGTAAAAGATGTGGCTGATCAATTGGCAAGCATAGGAGAGGAGATTGAAGAGGATCAAATAGTGAGGCAAATAATCAATGGCATCAAGGCAGATGATAAGTGGGAAGCTTTCACAACTGCTATGGATCTTTATATGGATATGCAAATCACTGATCTTACCACTCTCATGGGACAACTCTTTACCCATGAAGCCAAGCTCAACAAAAATGGTGAACCATCAAGAGGTAACAATTCTTCTGCCCTCTATACAGATAAAGGAAAGTCTAAGGATAAAGGAAAAAGCAAGAAAGTTGAAGATGAAGGTACTACTTCTCAAGCTAACTATGCAGGGAGAGGTAGGAATTCAAGAGGAAGGGGCAGAGGAGGTAAGCAAGGTAGGGGGAGACCTTTCAACTCTTCCCCATGCAATATATGTGGATTTTCTAATCACACAACAGATGAGTGCTATAGGAACTTCAAGAACTAGAGAGGAAGAGGATTCCAAAGAGGGTGGCTACTCACAATCAAGAGGAAGACTCAACCATAATGAAGGATACAACCATGGCTACAACAACAATTATCAAGGAGGATACAAATCAAGAAAAGACTTCAACAACTATACAGAGGATTAAGAGGATTCTCTTCTCATTATGAACATGACTTCAAAACAAGGTATGAATGATGAGCACCTCTTCTATATTCACTCAAGTTGTTCAAACCATGTAGCAGCCAATGTAGCTCTTCTTTCTGATCTTGAAGAACCCAAGGGAAAGCACCAAGCAGACAGGTGATGATACAAAGCATTCAGTGGTCAAGGTAGGAAATGTCAAAACTTCTGATGGGAATAGGAATCTCTTGAGCAGAGTTCTTTATGTACCTACGATCACAAAGAATTTGATGAGTGTTGGGCAGATAGTGGAAAAGGGTTTGTAGGTTAGGTTCAATAAATTTGGATCTTTTGTGGAGGACCCCCAACATGGATTCAGGAGAATTGCCAAGGGAGAGAAAAAAGGTAGATTGTTTACATTTGAGCTTGAGGACACTAGAAACATTGCACTCTATAGCTATAAGGATCAAACTTTGTTTGAGTTAGAACTATGGCACAAAAGATTAGGGCACATTAGTGAGAGGACATTGAAGAAGATATGTAGAGATCAATGTGTACTTGGGCTACCTAATGTATCCAAGCAATACATGATCTATAAATGTGGTGCTTGTTAGTTACCCTTTACAAAGAAAGGCTATATGCATGAAGACTATTTGGAACTTGTCCACATAGATGTGTGGGGACCAAGCAAGGATCAATTTCAAGCTCAAGGTACCATGTGTCATTCATTGATGATTTTAGTTGGTGGACTATCTTGTATTTCATGAAACATAAGGATGAAGTGTTCAGCTGTTTCAAGAAGTATCTTGCACTTGTGGAAAACCAAACAGGAAAAAACTTAAAGAGGATAAGGTCAGATGGAGGAGGTGAGTACTTCTCCAATGAATTTGATGCATTTTTGCAGGACAAAGGTATCAAAAGGGAGATAATTACCAGATATACTCCTAAGCAAAATGGGGTAGCAGAGAGGAGGAACAGATTGATTGTGGAAGCAACTAAATATATGCTTAATGAAAAGAAGTTGCCTAATTACTTGTGGGTAGAGAGTGTTTCTACTGCCACTTATCTTATTAATAGGTTACCTTCTAAATCCTTAGATGGGATGACCCCCTATGAGGCATGGCATGGTAGGAGACCATCACTTGAACATTGCAAAATATTTGGATGTGTTGCTTATGTGCATGTTCCATCTCAAATCAGAGGTAAGTTAGACCCTAAGGTAGAGAAATGCATCTTCATAGGGTACGATATAAATAAAAAAGGATATATGTTTTATAATCCATCCAACAAAGGATTTATGGTCAGTAGAGATGTTGTATTTGATGAGAATGATTCTTCATTTGAAAGTGAATGCAGGAAGATCAAATTGCCATATGACTTGGAAGAAGAATTTCCAAGCCTCACCAAGGAGGAACCAAGCACAATTGAAGACATCAAATCAGATGATGAGGACATCATCAACTTGGAGGAGTTCAAAGCATGGAAATCAAAAGGCAAGGTCAAGATGAAGAGGTTGGAGGACATAGAAGAATCATCCAACCAAGCCTTAACGAGATCACAAAGAGAGAGTAAGAACAATCAGATATGGGTATGATACTGTTGGAAAACAATGTCCCATGGTCAAAAGATCAAGGTATCAATGTCCCATGTGTGCTATAGTCAAATTGCTCAAGTTGGTACAGGATTTGTAACTGTTCTTTATACAAGCAAAAGAAGAGGGCGACTTGGCTAGGACAAGTGCCTCCCAGACTGCCCATGTGGGTTCAAATCCGGTTCATCGCGGTCACGGGGAGGACTTTTAGAAAAGCAAAACGGCCGTGAAAGCGTGATGATTTTTTTCTAGTTTGGCATGTTTTTGAAATAAAGCTATAGCTGCGGACGGCACAATCACGAAGATTTTGTTTTTTTCGTAGAAACACTAAGATGATAGCAATCTTGCTTTATGCTTTTGGAGTGCTTTATTTTATGGAGATTCAACTATATAAGAACATGCAAGGGTCACTTCAAAGACATCCTACACATAGTTCAATGCGAGGTTTGGTACCTCAATAGAGGTGGTGCTTCTTACCACAGGGGCATCCATGTTGCTATCTTGGAGCATGTTGAAAAGCGGCTATGGAGTTCTTCTTGGAGAAGAAGAGTGTTCTTACACTCTTGGTTATGGAGAGGACTTATCTATTAGCAACTTGGTGGTGTGGATCGGCCATCTACATGATGTATTTGAAGATTATCTTCTACATGAAGATTTCGGTTTACTTCAAAGACATTGGATGGTGGTTAACATAAGATTTACATCTTATGTTAAGAATTTAGGTACATATTCTCTTTATGCACACAGGTACTACTTGAAGTATATGGAAGTGGCATCCATGTCAGAAGGAGTCCTATTCAACATAGATACAAGAGAATAAGTACATGTATGCTTTATGCATATCTGGATGAGGTGTTTGAGAGGGTATGTTCATATGAGTTTGAGGATTTCTGGCAGCAAACTTGTTAGCATTCTTTGCTGCTTTTGTAAGTATGTGATCTTTCACACACGTATCTGACTTAGGGTCTTCCATAGCCTAAAATCAGATGAGGGTTTGCTGATTATCAGTTTTAGACTGATCTTTCCTCTTTTTGTCACTCATATTCACTCTTCTACAACCTATTAGGTTACACATCTCATATATATTCAGATTTCTGTCCATACATCTGAATATGTTTATTACATTTGTACATTCACTCATCCATCTATTTCTATTCACATAGAGTGGTTGAGAGTTTTGCTCCCACATTGTAATTCGAACATTTGTATATATGATAGTGTGAGTAAGCAGTGACTTATGTAACACTTTACACATTTTTTCTAAATCTTTCTCTATCTTTGTCTCATCATTTATATAATTAAGTGTGGTATGTTCATGTTTTGTCAATATTGGAAGATTGTTGGAATCTGTATTGTAGATCCGAAACCTATGGAACTTGGACCTGTGGTATTACTTATGGGCGAACCTAATTTCCAACATTTGGTATCAGAGCTTTAAGGTTTTGGTATCAGAGCATTCAGGCTCTCAGATTCCCAGGTTCCCAGACTTCGAGGTTTACAACATATGATTTAAGAGAATCTAACATTTGACATTTGACATACACACTTAATCTAGATGAGTAAAGATTTGAGAATTAGACAATTCAGTCACATGTTTATCAGTGTGGAGTATGAAGTTGATGATATGTTAGCAGTCAAATACTTTTGGAAAGAGTATGCAAATACTTTACAGAAGTATTATTTGAAGACCTAGACTTGATGAAGAGAAGGCTACTTGAAATTCAAGGAAAAACAATGGTTTGGAGAAGATGAAGGAATCAGATCAACATCCAATCACAGGTATTAGTTTCTACTATCAGATTATCATTTGCAGGTCATATCTTAGAAGAGCAGTTATGAAGAGATTTGAAGGATTCAAGGAGTGCTTTTATACACTTTCATTATTTGAAACTTAAAGGATACATCAAAACATGTATCTAGAGGTTTTTCTAGAAAGTTTTGAGAGATCTCTTTCATGGCAAGGAAGCTCATCTAAGAAGACAGATGTGGAGAGCATCAGTTTTGTTTTCAGCCAATCTTATGTTGTAAGTTGGTTGGAAGTTTTTGCTCACATTTTATATCTAGAGAGGTAACTCTAGAAAGGTAATTCATCATTCATACAAAAGGTTGGTGAATTCAGTCATATCAATCATTTGAAACAAAATTTTGATTCAGAAGATATGAGGAGATGATAAAACAAGATTCTATGTTCACCTCCATTTGTATACCATGTTTGTTTTTGTCTCCTACTCTTAGCACTAGAGGAAGAGAAAAAGTTCATTTGAAGAAGACAAGAGTGCTTGCTATTTCAAGATGAAGAAAACAAAATGTATGGAAGAGAAGTTTGAAGATGTTGACTTCCTATTCTCTTATATTTTCATATACTTTTCCTATTTTATCCTTGACACCCAAACACAAGTCTACGAGAACATCACATGTGAAGAAGAAGCAGTTTCTTGTTTTGCACTATACTTGGTCATGTTTTAGTAGGTTTTGACAAAGAATTGCATTGAGAGAAAGAAAGACAACTTATATGTTTTGACTCATATGTACGAGTTATATATAACTTGAAGATAATGAACAGGCAGCTATATATTCCCTCAAAGAATTCTTGGAGTGTCAATTCAGAGCTACTTGTATATGACAAGTTGCAAAGATTCTTCTTGACCTAACTCTTGAGGTAAAATAGTTTTTTGTAGCAGATGTTGGAAACTGGGGTTGAGGTTTTGTGTTTGGAAAAGTTGCCTCATATTTAGTATTTTTAGCAAACTTCAAAAATTCATATTTTTTGATGTACCAGTCAGATGGAGAATCTACTTTCTTTGTTTGTCTTGATTTTTGGATACATACTTGTATTCAAAAAGGTGTTCCATTAGATCCTATCACTTGATTGAGAAGTGGAATTAGCCAAAGAAAGTCAAGCAGATACTATCACATTTCGCCTAGGTAGAATATGAAAAGATGAAGTATCAACTTGCAACTTTTGGAGTTCTCAAGGTGAGAAGCTTTTCCACTTATGTTTCAAGTAGAAGTTGCAGATTCTTGGAAGGATTTTGTTGAAGAAAAGTTTTATAACTTTATGTGAGAAACATGGACACTTAGAGACATTTAGGTAATAAATCAAACATTCAGTCATGAAGGTTTGATGAGATCAAATTCTACACAGATATTTTTGTTGGAGAGATCTTGGTAAGATCTTGATAGATCTTGAAGATCTTGAGTATTTATGAGTCAGTTTTCTATCCTTTGTTTGTAAGGTTCTTAGCATTGAAAGAAGTAAGTCAAAGATTCAGGTTCTATCAGATTAGTGTTGCAGAGGAATAGAAGAAGATACTTGTTATGTCGCAGAAGGTTATGAATCCTAAAATGCTTTCAGCAAGGTTTTTATGATAGATTAGCTAACCTTATTCTAGATTTTGCGAAGCTGAGGAATGACAGGAAAAGCTATTGGCATGTGCACAATGCTAATAAAAGGGTTGAGAAGTTTTGTTTCAGACACAGGTATTAATGTTATGAAAAATCAGATTTATGAAGGAAGACGTTCCAAATTTCATAAAGTCTAATATATTTGAAGAATTGTGGATACTGGTGTTAAATCATCCAGGGGGGTGATTAAAACATGAAGACTTTTTTTCAACCATATATGAAAAAATGCAGAGTCATAAGAATTCCAGGTATTCCTATATTTCCTTTGTCAGTTTCTCTTTATGTTCCAGCTTTGTAAGAAGAAGGAAGAAGGAGAATGTCTGGAGAAAGTTCCTGTTAGGATGTTCCTGTTCAGGAGAAGGTACATTGTTGCATTAATAATTTTATGATCTAAGGGTCCGATCGGTTCAGACAGATCTAAAATTGGACATCGTTTGGTCATCCGTATGTGTGACCAAAGATCTCGAGTCTACACTTACTAGAAGGTAATTTACTCTTGTAACCAAGTAATCCACTTAGCATAGTGGTTAAGACTCAAGGATGTGAAGGAGGAGGTCTTGGGTTCAACCCCCATGTGGTACATGGGCAGAGTTTTTTGCCCAAAGAGCTCTAGAACCTTCTAGAAGCATCTAGTTGAGTTAACTTTGGTTAACTGGGACACTTGGCACACATCTAGTTAACATGTGTGCCAAGTGTCCCAGTTAACCAGACTGAACTCAAGTCGATGCTTCTAGAAGGTTCTAGAGCTCTTTGGGCAAAACACTCTCCCCATGTACCCCAACTACATGTGTGCCAAGTTCCCAGTTAACAAGAGTTAACTCAAATCGATGCTTCTAGAAGGTTCTAGAGCTCTTTGGGCAAAACACTCTCCCCATGTACCCCATGGGGGTTTGAACCCAAGACCTCCTCCTTCGCATCCTTGAGTCGTAACCACTAGGCTAAGTGGATTACTTGGTTACAAGACTAAATGGTCTTCTAGTAAGTCTAGACTCGAGATCTTTGGTCGCACATACAGATGACCAAACAGTGTCTGATTTCAGATCCATCTAAACTAGTCGGACCTTTAGATCATAGACTTACTTTATTACAATTCTTAAATTATAAGATGAGGGGTTTGTGTTCTCAAAATACTATTTTACATTTTTTAATTCATGGTGAAGCATGATTCTTGTACCTTAAACGTACTTCAAAAGATGCATCCAAAGTTCGTTGCAAGAAGATGTTTTGATTAAACAAGAAAAAAATATGGATTAACCAATGACGATAGCTTTTGTTTCAAACTTAATCTCAAGGAATGACATAAATAAATAAATATCACATGAGAAATCGATGACATGGACCAGTGTAAGTGATATTTGTCTTCTTTAAGTTTTCATTCCTAAGGTTAAATAATAAGAAATGAGCATAACTCAAGCAATACAGTTTGAGACTAGTCCAAAAGTTTAGGATTCCTTTCAGGGATCATTCAAGAGACAAACAAGAATCCAAAAAGGTGAATCTTTTGCTCAAATAATGATTCAAAGCTCCAGAGTAAATTTTTCTTTATTAAAGGAAGATGCTATCATAAAGATACCAACTTACATGTAATAGAAATTGATAGGCTAGAAACTAAAAAGAAAACATCTTCTAGGGTATATATGTTTAAAAATGTAGTAAATTTGCTTAAATATGGCACGCTATAAATATGATCAATGGGATTCCTAAGAGTGGTTGCAAACCACAAAGCTAGCCAAAGCATGCCCAAGTTTGCACTTATCCCAAGTTTGCAAACCACAAAGCTAGCCAAAGCATACCCAAGTTTGCACTTAGCCAAAATATGCGAGTGTTTTTGTGTTCTTATATGTAGCAAGATAAAATTCCTTGATTGTCCTGCTTGTAAATACTTTATACCAATAAGTGATACTTCTATGATCGAATCACATCTCTTTCATTAGTTCTTATATACTTAGTAAGAGGTCCAAAACTCAGAATAGGCACAATGGTTTTAGCCTATTTAGTAGACACAATAGTTTTAGCCCATTTGGGAAGTACTTCCAAATTGAAAAGATAGGCATTTGGACGTTCATTTGAAACATCTTTCGAGGACTCTCTTGAAGTGAGTCATGAAAGGTGATTAGTCCATAGATGGGTTTGACCTTTCCTAACAACTACTTCCAATCTGAGCATGGTTTAAAAGAAGAAATGGGTCATACATAACCACTGGTTTAGAATATTTCTTGGGCAATTAAATTGTAAGGACATTACAGGAGCATGGCTTAAATGTGTTCAAACTCATGAAGTAATAGCCATGATTCAGAAAGCACACCAACATCCCATAATAGGACATTTCAATTTGGATCTAACCATTAAGAAAAACTTGTAGTCCATATTATGGTGGCTGACTATGCAAAAGGATATTTGTCATCAAATTGTTATATGTGGTATTTGTCAAAGAGTGGGGGAACTTTCACCTCAATACTTGTTCTCATTGCAACCTATTCTACCATTAAAACCTTTTTAAAAATGGGGCCTATAATTTATTGGTCCAATTTTTCTAGTTGCAACTTGTAGTATAACTAGGGTTACTTGCATGGATTTCAAGGGTTAAGGCCCTTGGGCTTCCTAGAGAAACCCTTAGGTTTTATTTATAAACCCTTGGGAATTGAATGGTTTTAACCTTAGGATTTTTTTCATAAAGTGTGGAGCTCAATTATTTGGATATTCAAGTCAAAGCCCCTTGAGTGTTTACATACAAGTCTACAACTCTTGTGATTCCTTGTGAGCCCATGTGATTGCTTGACTTAGAAACCCATGTAAATTACCCTTATTGGGAAACCATGTGAATTGGACACATGGCAGGTGTAGAACCCTTGGGCTAGATTTATTTATATGGTTGGAGTTGGGTGGTGGATACATACTCTCACACAAGGTGGTCAGGAGGACTACACTACATTGTTATACAAAGCTTTGGTTATTTTGAGCATGCTTTTGGCTTCAATTTTTCCTTGCGTTTTGTATAGAAAAGGGTCCCTAAAGTCTCCATTTGTGTGAGAAATTGATTTGGAAGTCATCATTCACGTGAAAAGGATCCCTAAAGTCTTCATCATTCACGTGAAAAGGATCCCTAAAGGCTTCAATTTTTTCCTTGCGTTTTGTATAGAAAAGGATCCCTAAAGTTTTCATCATTCACCTAAAAGAAAACCTCTTTTTGAGATCTTGGGAATCATGTCTGCACAGGAGAGTGTGTCTCTTTGTTTCTCTACAAAAGTTTCTCGAAGGTTCTACATTAGGAGGAGATTGGAGGGTCGATAGGACCCCCTTACAACAATAAGGAGGCACCATCATGAGCGGCTAGAGGAGGCCCCCCTAGAAGGTGCCCACATGTCGTGTTCATCTAAACCCATGGATGGAGGCACCCAAGAACTTCAAAGTAGGTCTCAAGAGCTCTCTCATTTGAGAGTTGAAGAAATTGCTACTCTCCTCTTCCTTTTGTATCCCTCTCGACTCACTTTGTCATCGCATATGTGAAATGGGAGTGCTCAAAGGCAGCCCACACATTTTCTCCCCACTTCTCTCTCTTTGCAAAGCTTATTATGTACAACTCGGAGGAGCTCGCGAGTAAGAATCCAACTTTGAAGAGCATTATGAGGTGATTTCTTAGCTCATCTTCACCCATATTTTTGGGCATTGAGAGAGTAACTTCAAGAATACCCTGCACGAATTTTTCCAAGCATGTGCCAAGAGAACAATCCCTCACAAAAGGACTCTCAAAGAAGAAGTCAAATCACTTTTTGCACATCTTTCTTCAACAAAGGGTGGAAGTTCTTGAAGATTCGCATGCGTAGAATGATTCAAAGCGCATCAACGATGGTTATTTACATTTTTGTGGAGTAACTTGTCCAAAGGTGACCCAAGCCGAGCTACAACAAAAAGAGAAGTCTGAAAAAATATTTGAGGAAGTACTCCATTTCCATTACATCTATCCTTTCTTTTTGAATTACAAGCGACTATTTCATTGCTCTCTTTTTCCAAAGTATTCATGGAAAGGATTCATTTAATGGTAATAATATGTTATTATAGGCTCCTAGGTAGAAAGTAGATTACATGCCAGGGGAAGGGGTTAGAGAAACAAGATATACACTAGGACTTAATGCAATGGGTAGACAAGAAAAACATGACATTAATATATACCAAGAGCTTAACAGTTTGGATGCAAAAATGAATTATATCCAAGCCAATATGTTCATGGTCAAGGAAATCCAAACTAAGATGGAACCTATGCATGTCTATAAATCAAGTGAAAGGGGAAACATAACAAATACTAGCTATGCTCTAGCCAACTCAACCTCTTCCTGCACAAATGGGATCCTTGTCGAAACAAAGGAACCCATTGATGAGCAAGGGGTTGGATGTTCCGTTACCCATCAAAAGCAACATATCGTTTAGAAATAAAACCGAGGATTTGATCACAAATCCTCATGATACTACTTCCTTAAGATTTAGGAGTCTTTCTTTTGTGAAAGACTTAAAGCCACCTCAGTTCTCAAGAGAGGAAAAAGGCCAAAATAAGGGTGTAGTCTTGAATTTTCTAGAGAAATGACAAGACTTACATCAACTTAAAAATACCCCTAAATTCTATCATCTTAGAATCCAGCTTATCCCTTAGGCCAAAAGCCTACAAGTTGTGGATGAGCTTGAAGGAATCTCACAGGATTCCTAAGACTTGAGACCAGATTGAAGAATGCTTAAAAAAGGAGTTCTTATTGGAGAACAAGGACGAACTTAATTGCAAAGAATGGTACAAGGTCCTTCAACGAGGAAGACCCTTCTCCTTATAAATTTCTCATTATAGAGAAATAGTTATCAAGCTCCAAATTTTGGATGCTTTCCATAAATTGAGGAGCTTTATTCATGGTCTCAATAAGCAAGTTATACATGAAGTGAAGAGAAGTGCCCCTAAGAGTTTGGAAGATGCAATAAAGTTACCATAGATATACAAAGATCATGTTAATATCAGGGCACAACCACTTCATCTTATCAGGGAGAATAAAATCTTTAAAAGAAATAAATGGAAATTAAGCACTTTCGTGAGAGAGGACTTCAAGACTCCTCGACTTTTGTGGCCAATACTTGACCATGAAGTTTGGGAGAAGGCAAAGAATGAGAATCTTTGCTTCAAGTGCTTAAATACAAGACATTTAAGTAAAAAATGTAATGCTAGGGTGCAACAAAAAGTCACCCGTGAGTAAAAAGGGAAAGAGAAGGCAAGATTCTACTTGGTTCCAAACTTTAAACATTGAAAATAATAAAGTTTGGAAAAAATTTGAAGTTTTGTAGGAAGATTGCATGCACCAATGTTGTTTTGTCCAATTCTATGTGGGTCCAAAATCAGTTTGGATCGCATTAATTATTCAGACTCCATGCCAAGATAAGAGGGGAAAGGGCACGAGTCATGATAGATGACTCGGCCACCCATAACTTCCTAAAATACTCACTTGTGAAGAGATTGAGGTTGCCCCAACAAAAGTCTCCACATCTGTATGTAGTGTCACGATGCCAGGATAGGATAAGAAAGTCTATGACACTATGTTTTGTGGTCTCGAAATTGAGTTTCAAGGGTACAAAGGTAAAGTTGCTTTCTAGATCATGCATATGGAAAGAATTGATGTGGTTTTGGGTAGGGAATGGATTTGGTGTTTAACAAGGTCACTAAAGAGGATTTATCTTCTGACTACTTTGGAATTTGAAAGAAACGGTGTCCATTACTTGATTCAAGGGGAGCATGATGTACTGAGTACTCCCTTGATCTCAAGCATGGAACTGAAAAAGCTTGTAAATACACATAAATGAGAAGTTCACATGATACTTCCAACCAATATAAATGATGTATCTAATATAAATCGAGTTCTATATGTCTTGTCTCCTTTATTCGATCATGAAAAGTGTAAATTTTAGTGTTTAGTGAATAAATAGCAAGATGTTTTTCCAGAAGAACTTCCCCATGGCTTACCTCCTCCTCATGGGCAAGTTGATCATGCTATAAACTTGATGCCAAGTACTAAGCGTATATGTAAACCCCCCTATTGACTCCCATATTCCCAACAAGCAAAAGTGGAAAGGCAATTGAAGGAATACTCAAATAAAGGATTCATTCAACCTAGCCAATTGCCTTGGTGTTGTTTGTGGTTGAAACAGATGCTAGTGATTTAGTAATTAGAGTTGTGTTGAATCAGAATGGTGGACCAATTGCATTTGAAAAACTAAAGCTAAACTCAGCTCAATGTAATTATTCTACCTAAGAGAAAGAGCTTTATGCTTTGTGCATTCTCTAAAAAAATGGAGAGATACTTTGTATGGCGCCAAAGTGATTATAGTTTTTGATCAAGCAAGTATAAAGTGGTTTTCAAACCAATCTGCCCTAATAGATAGAAAGGCTAGATGGGCTGATATACTATAGGAATTTGATTATGAACTCAGATATCAAAGAGGAAAATTCAATGTAGTGGTAGATGCTTTAAGTTGTAGGCCTATGTTGAATTCTTTGAGTTTCATACAAATCTCCAATGAGTTAGTAGATTTGATGAAGGGCAAGTATCAAGAAGATATAAGCTTTAAGGAAGCATGGAAGAAGGCTTGAAACCAAGGTACAAACTTATCATCTAAAGATAAGTTTAAAGATTATAGTATTCAAGATGAATACATATTATTTATACAAAGGAAAGATATGTGTAAAATATTGGCCCATTGTACATAAATTTGTACAAGAAAATGTACTTAGTTGTACCAAATGCCGAGTAAATAAAGCAAAGAAGCTTACGAGGCTTGTTACATCCTTTGGAAATTCCTAATGGAAAATCAGAAAGTATTTCTATGGAATTTATCATGGGATTGCATCAAACCCAAAAAGGACACTTTTAGTTTGGTCATAGTTGATTGATTGAGCAAAATGGCATAGTTTATTCCTACTTGAACTACAGTGAAAACTCCAAAATCATCTAAAATTTGTGCGGAACATCTCTACAAAATCTATGCTCTACCACAAGACATAGTATCTGATAGAGATAGAAAACTTACTAGTCATTTATGAAGAGCTTTTTTTAGTAGGTTAGAAATGAAACTGAATATGAGTATAGCCAAACATCCACAGATGGATGGGAAAACAAAAAGGGTTGATCGAATATTTGAAGATATGTTATGAGCCTACATATCTTCAAGCCAAACTGATTGGGAGGACTATTTACCTTTATTTGAGTTTTCTTACAATAGTGCTAAGCATTCAACAATTGAGAATAGTAGTTGGATTGCAAAATGAGAGTCAAAGAATCTAAATATTTTTTGGAATATATGAAATTTAAGCTAAGCATAGTTAAAGAAAACCTGATGAAAGCCCAAGATAGAGATCAAGTACATATAGCAATCCTAAGGAGTGAAATATTTCCTTTTAGGTTGGAGTACAAGTATATTTGAGAGTTCTTGAGAAATCTAAAACTTTGAAAACAAGACCTTGTCCTAAAATATCTCCAAGGTTTTGTGTCCCTTTCAAAAGTCTCGAGAATGTTGGGATTTTAGCTTATGAGTTAGAGCTTCTATATGATTGTCTACTTCACCTATTATTTCATGTTAGTAGATTGAAAAAGAAAGTAATTGAACAAGAAAATCTTGTAACTACATATACAATAGTCCAATGTATCTTACTTTAGAACATCCCTCATCAATCAGAGAAAATACTATACACTTGAGATAAAAAGACCAAGAATAATTTATACAAAGATTTCCTCGTCAACAGAGGGATGGGACAGAAGAAAGCTCTACTTAGGAACAAGTTAGATCCATCGATAAAAGATTTCCCTCTTTTCCAACTTTAAGTTAGAAACGAGGCAAACCTTTGAGAGTGAGCACATGATCGACAAGAATGATCATGATGCACATGGGTATACTCCACATATTATACCAACACACATTTTCAAGGACAAAAATGTTAAAGGGGGAAGAATGTTGTACAACTAGGGTTAATTGTATGGTTTTCAAGGGTTAAGACCCTTGGGTTTCCTAGACAACCCCTTGGGAAACCTTTGGAGAACACTTGGGTTTTATTTATAAACACTTGAGAATTGAATGGTTTGAACAATAAAACTTTTATCCTAATGTGTGGAGCTCAATTAATTGGATAATTAAAGTCAAGGCCCCTTGAGGATGTACATACAAGTCTACATCTCCTCTCTTAAGAAAGCATGTGATTTTCAAGTGATCCCATGTGATTCCACTTGAGCCTATGTGCTTACTTGACTTAGAAACCCATGTAAAGAGCCCTTCTTGGGAAACCATGTCACTTGGACACATGGCAGGCCTAAAGTCCTTGAGCTAGAGGTATTTATATGGGTGGAGATGGATGGTTGGATACATATTCTCACTCTCGCAAGGTGGTCAACTTCAAGGAGGACTACATTACACAATTATTACTCGACACACATATATACTGATCTGCATGCATTGTGCTACAAAATGGGTTGAAGCTTGGGAACTTAAGCATGCCAAATCCCTCTTTCTGGCTTAGACCCTACTTAAATAATTGTTTCCACACTTTATATTTCCATTAGAACTTGTATTAGATAGGGGAATGCATTTCATTAATCAGTTGGTTCAAATTATAACCGACTCGTTTAAAATATGGCATAAATTGAGTTCCCCATCCTATCTTAGAGAAAATGGACTAGTTGAAAGAACTAATAAGATACTACTAAGGAGTCTGTGGAAAATTGTTCTTGAACATTCTCATATTGGGACTAGTATCTACTGATAGTTCTTTGGGCTTACTGCACTACCTATAAGTAGTTGTTGGATTTACACCTTTCAAATCTGTTTTTGGCTTAGAAGTTATACTACCATTAGAAGTAACGATATCAAGTCCCATAGTACAACATTGTTTATTTCCAAAAGAGTCTCTAAAAGATTATATGAGCACTCTATGAGTTCTTAAATCACATTGATATGAAAACTTCCTATTACTCCAATCAATGCTACTCCAAGCAATGCAGACAAGGAAAAAAGAAAGGACACAATAGGAAATTGAAAACCCTTATTTTTAGAGTCGGAGAAATTGTTTGTTTTTTTAAATATAAATTAAAAAGTGAGCTCAAAAAGTTAAAAATAAGATGGTTTCTAGCCTATTTTACGTAGATATCAAGATTGATCTTGCCAATAAGCTAATCACTACACTTGTAAATGGATCCAAGTTGCACTTCTACTGACAATGACATCGTAGATTCTCTTGTCCTACGCATGCTCAATTGCGGTAGGAATTGCCACCTCAGGACACAAAATATGATATTTTTTTTTATATCTCCACTATTAAACTTGTATGCTCCTTTCCCCTCATAATTACACCTTTTGCATAGCTAACTTTATAAATACTCCTCAATCATCTTCTTCAACTATGAGAAAAGGAGGATAAGAAGTAGACATCCTAAAGTTCGTGTTCCAAGGTCCCAATATATCAGGAAATCATTTTACCATAAGTTAGACTTTCTACAACTAATTCGATGTGTGCATGAAATCACTAAGTTAAATGTGCAATAGAAGATTCATGATTAAGAAATGCAAGGACAATTCGGTAGCCACAATAGTCATGAGTACTCACTATCGAGAAAAGGAGGATGAGAAGTAGACATCCTAAAGTTTGTGTTCCAAGGTCCCAATATATCAGGAAATGATTTTACCATAAGTGAAGACTTTCTAGAACTAATTATACATAGCAGCCATGACATAAGTGAACTGGATGGAATGGTTCCATTGGAGGATGCCATAGGTTAATCAATAATTCCATAGGGTGTTATAAACCAAGGGCATAAACAAGGTTAGGCCATATTTTTTTGCTCATTTTATCACCACCAGGAGTCCCACCCATTATTATTAGGGATATGCTTGCTCCACCTATTTTCCCAACAACTAGACCTCCCAACCCTCAACCCCGTGCTTATCATTGATGATATTCATGAGTCTATCAACAACCTTCTTTGAAAGGGCCTTGACTAGCAGCACTAGAACCAACAAGAGTAGGAGCTTTGTATGCAAAAAAGAATCATCTTAGGATGAGCAAGATGATTAATAACAACAATAAAAATGAAAAAAATAATAATAGCAAAAGTAATAGCAATAGCAACAACAACAAGAGGATCAATAACAACAATGTCAACAACAATAATAGTAGGAATCCCACCACAACAAATCACACGAAACCCAACAACAACTTGATTTTGATCATAAATTTGTTTCAAAATCACCACCTCCATCTCCACCATCCAATAATGAGATACCACCCATTGTTTTCCCATGAATTTACCACCACAATCACTTAGTAGAAATTCATATTTTTTGTACCTTACAACCACAAATACAATGAACACATAGGAAAATGATTGCCTTTCAATACAAGGACTCATAATAGAAAATAAAACATTAAGACTAACGATATTGGATATGGATCAATAAGTAGATGACTCTATGCATTACCAACAACAAACCAGAATAGCACAAGAACAAAATGCAAAAATTCTAGATGAAGTGCAAAATTTGTAATATATTATAGATCTCCTTAAAGAGAAGTGAGGCAGAAAGAAGTAGAATATGGAAGATTGCACTAGCAGGCCAATGCATCACAAAACAAGATTCATGAGTTATGGGTCTATAAAAACACTACCAAGGATCAAATAGAACAAGTACAAGGGGTAATCACATTGCTTGAAAGACAAAACATAGATTTGCAAGGTGATATTCAACAAGGTGATATAAAATTACATGATGTGAGAGTAGAAGGATAGAAGTTGTAAGAACATATACAAATGATGAACAAGCAGGTCACCAAGGCCAAGGATAAAGAAATAAAGGATCTCCGTACCCAAATAAATAGAATAACAAGGTACAATTTGCAATTGTTGTGGAATTACAAGAAAAAATCCAAAAGGAGAAGCAATGTAAATATTATCTGACACGGCTCAATAGGCATCTACCTCCCAACAGGGCACATTCCTTGATCAAAACATGATTAATAGGTTGTTGAGGAATTTAAAAAGAAAACTAAAAACTATGTATGACGAATATTTGGCTAGTGTAAGGGGCCAATCACCAGATCAACTTTTAGATGATCCCAAGGATGAGGAGTAACACCTTGGCTACTTGGTTCAGTCCACCATAGCATGCTAGTGTTAGGATGCTATCAGGGACCTATAATTTCCCTTTCGATAAACAATGTCGTTGTGAAGATCCTACACTACACACATGGGAGACAGACTTTTAATTTTCCTCCCAATCATCTTATTATATAGCCTTGGGAACTCAATTAGCTTTGATTCTTCTAAACCACTACTTTCAAAGAGATTCTTTATCCATGGACCTTTCTTTTCTACTTTTACACATTCAATCTTCTCCATTATTCTTCCATCCTTGAGACTTAACCACTAGGCTAAGTTGGTTTTTTGGTTTAGTATTCTAAATCTCTTAGTGATATCTTGATTCCTTAATCATTTTATAACATTGTTCCCCCCTTGAGTAACATTTTCATCCTCAAAAATATGCTTCAAGGTATAAGCTATATAATAAAATATCCCCCATGCCCATGGTCCAAACAGAGGAGCATGGTTGCCATCTCTTTGATTTTCCTCCATTAGAAAAAACGAAAAATCCTTTCTTGAACTGGATCTAAAAAGATAGGAATTCGTGCATGGTTTGATCCCTACCCAAATCATGCAAAGTACCATCTATCTTTTCACTTGCGAGGTTAAGTCTAGTGCAAAGTATGGTAACTATGATACGAATGGATTAAATATCCCTATTTAAGTCACTATTTTGCTATGTGCAAACTAGGATCTCATAGCAAAAATATCCCTATTTAAGTCACTTTTTTGCGATGCACAAACTAGGATTTCATAGCAAAAACTATGTTCCTTTTCTATCAATGCTTGTGCATGGACACATCAAAATGGGTGGGTACTCTAAGTAGTGTAAAAACTTTGAAACTTTTCCTTGAAATTCACTTGAGCTTGCTTGAGATTAATTAAGCTTTACTAAGGTTGAACAAAACATCTAACTTATAAGTTTCCACCGATCCATGTCTAAGCAACATCCATTGACCTCTTTTTCAATTAGTGGACTACTATGTCCAATCCATGCACTTAAGGTCTTGATAGAATGTAGATAAAAAGTGTTCCATCACTCTTTCCAACCCGACTTCAACTATTCCAAAGTGAATCTAAATGAATTTGGATTGCACTTAAGGTCTTGATAGAATGTAGATAAAAAGTGTTCCATCACTCTTTCCAACCCGACTTCAACTATTCCAAAGTGAATCTAAATGAATTTCACTGTTGTCCAACTTAAGACACTCAAATAATCAACTTAACTTCTTGGGAGTTGTTAAATTTATGAACAATTCCTAATTTTGTGTTTTTTAAGAGTTTTTGGACTCTTGTAGAAAACAATGGAATTTTTTCAAATTATACTTAGCATCTTTGAAGATTTAATGGTTTCTACACAAAACATATAGCTATGATCTTTAATTCAAGTATCTATTCCAGCCATCTAATCTTGAACTTCATTGGAATGAGTGAGATAGTCTATTTGAGTCAAGTCATAAGGTTTTGGAAAACACGAAGGAGGAACCAAAACTTTGCGTAACCAATTAAAAACTTCTAAGATACTTAATCTAATTTGAGTCATTTTCTATTTGATTGGAAACATTAACTTATCAAGATATATGCCAAACAAGGTTCTATAGCATTTTATCTTTAAGAGAATTAAGCTAGATTCTCAGAAACATTTTCAGAGTAAAGTTTAAACATCAAACACTAGACACTAACGTGGTACCAAGCATCGATGTGTCGATCCATCGAGTTTGTCTTGATGACATTTCTTATTTATCCAAAATGCTTCAATTAGGATTAAGTTAATAGTTTCTTTTGGCAATATTTTAGGAATCCTTATTGGGAATGCAATTCTTATGCATTTCTTTAAGCCAAGAGATTTATTTCACCAAGTTCTAATGTCAACTAGGTGCTTCAAATCAACTTAGTCTATTTGACCTTGTTGAAATGATCATTTCAAAGTTCTATTTCTTCATAAATTTATGTAATATTTTTGACATATACACTTTACCTTGAAGTGTTCAAAATTCGAGTAAGACCATGCTTGTCATACTTGAATTTCTAAATGAACATCCTGTAAGTTAATTACTTCATGATCTTCTAACTTACTTGTTCTTGCAATGTCTTTTTAGTTCATGCTATTGACCACTTTGAGAGTGAAGTTCACTTTTGAGGTTCGAATCCCCTTGGGAATTCAATCATACTTTAAAAATCATTATTTCAAGACTAAAAGATACCTATCACCCCATGGTCCAATGTCCTATGCCATCTTTCCTATATCTGGTGGCCCATAACACCATAATTTATATTCTCATTGAAATGTGGGCAATGTTTAACGTAAAGTCCAAACACTTCTCTATAGAGTGCCTTCTAATTCAAACCCTAGAAAATAATTTGAAGACAATGCATTACCTCTATCTTTTATCTTTTCTAGGCTTCAAATGCTTCCATCACAAAATCATTCCACAATCTTATACTTGACATGTACTTTGTTTTGTTTGGAAACTTAAAACCATTCGATGGAAGTAGCCATCACATAACCAAGATTGCAAACTACAAACTTGGAATCCCAAATCCCGTCAACATTTATTGACATAGGTTTGAGTGGCTTTGCATGAGATGAAATGAGATCTAGTTGATCAACATGGATTCCGAGTTCAACACAAACAATTTTGCATCCAAAAGAGTATCTTCTATGTCCAGATTCCAATCATGAAAGATAATCTACCACTACATGCGATATCATAGATATACATCTTATTTTGAAATCAAATTTGTGCAATATTAACACCCATCTTGCTAGTCAATCAACTAAGGAATGTTATCTTGCTAAATAAAGCAGTGTAGAGTGACCCACGTGAAAAGTGATATGCAATCCAATAAATAATGTTGAAACCTTTGAATCGAGTAAATTAATCACAAACACTCTCATTCAGTAACTAAATAATTACATTATGCTAGGATCAATCTCTAGCTAGCATAGTACACTAGTCTATACCACCTTTTATTTGTAATATGCATCAGCATGCTACTAATTGTTGATTCAAAATCATCCACAAAAATGTGGAAAGGTTGATCCAAGTTTGGAGCTTGTAGCATTGTACCTTGAGTGAGAAGTAGTTTCAGTTGTTCAAAAAAAGGTGGGCATTCTATGGTTCAATTCAATTGACTAGGAGACACATGAGCTAAGGAGGTTGAGACATTAGGCAAAAAAATGAACCCTCCATGGGCCTTTTGGATTAAGGGTTGATTAGTGATCCACCAATAAGAAGAGAGTAATGGACACAGTCTAGTTTGTTAATCTCCTAGACTAGGAGTAGGGTTCCCTTGTTTTGGGTTGGTCAAAAGAGCAAAACCGGTCAGAAAAGCTGGTATTTTCTATCAAGTGGTTTGAGTGACCATGAAGTTCAAGTAGAACCGTTGGATGAATTGTATATCTAAAGGCCAAGATTCAATTTATGTAATTTTTTTCGCAAGTGAATGTATGCCATCGGATGGCCATCATGATCCAATGGTTGTCTTTAGATCCTTGGAATTTTGAGCGTTTTGATTTAGAGCCATTGGATCTCATGAGGATTCAAACGCAAGGATTGCTTCACCAAAATATATTTTGTTCTCCTCCGTTGGATATCAAAAAGATCTGACGGTTGTGGATTTGGTAGACTAGAGCACAGAGCGATCAGCCCCCATTCACGGACTCCTGTTTTTTTTTTTTTAATAAAGGAAGTTCGGCAATGGCCTACTCTCCCAGACTTGAATTAAATAAAGAAAAGTACAAGAGAAGGGGACTAGTGCCGACGGGACCCCCCAAATCCCACAAAGCAGGGGAAGCTTTTACAGAGCTTAGATAGCATTACAAAGAAGGTTGATCAGCCTCTCATCACCCTCATGTGGGGCCCACTTGGGTTTAAGCTTGTTATTGATCAGAAAGAGTATCTGGCGGGAAAGATATGCCATCAACTTTGGCGACTCCCCCAAAGAGTGGTCAATTGAGAAATCATTGTTCCTCCTTGGCAAAAGGATCACTAACTGTAAGAAATCCCCCCCTTCAGGCATCATCAAGTACTCTTTCTATTCACCGACTCCTGTTGGATTCTTGCCAGATCTAACGCCATAAAACGAAGAGCACAGAGCAATCAGCCCCATTTCCGGGTGGCCGTTGGATGGATTGGCAAATCTAATGGCTTATAAGAGAAGGCGCAGAGAGATCGGCCCAAATCACGGAATAACGTTGGATCGTATCTCCATCAAACGGCTCATATAAGCTCTTTACAAGTGGATTGGGCAAAATCACTCGCATCCGTTCATATCGTGCTCATCTAACGGTTGCAAATAAACTAGGCTGTTGTAATGATTACAGTCCTGGACCCGCACGTTTTCTCTCTCTACTAGTCCGTGATTTTGATCGTAGCCTTCCAAGTATGAGATCGAAGGGTCTAAAAAATATTCCATTTCAATATCAAGATATAAATCTTCGGTTTTTCTTGTCAAACTTTCTAAATATCAATATTTTATTTGAGAAACCACCTAGTCCCGAAAATTTAGGATTCCTTACGATGGCACAATGGTCTACAATACCACCAATTTTCTCAAGAAACTATTGAACTTCCTTAGGGGACTTTTAAGTGTTGAAGCTTCTTGTATGACCTTGACCTTGTCAAGGTCAATTGCAATGCCTTCTTTAAATATTACATGGTCTAATAATCTGACACAACTGACAACAATATACATTTGGATAGATTTAGGCAAAGGTGAATTGATATACAATGTTGGAAACACAGGTATAGATGTCACAAATGAGTACTCTTATAACCTGAGATAGAGAAATCATCTAGAAAAGTTTATAAGAAATCAATGAGCAATGGGAAAAAATTTCCCACATGTGCCATGCAAAAGTGCTTGGCACATTTCTGAGTTTGTACTACATAGCCTAGCAAGCATAGGCCCCCTAATTGGTAATTAATGTTGTTTTGGGTATATCATATGCCATGTGAACCTCATTATATCCACTAAAGCCCATCCATGAATGAATGCATTTCTCAACTAGCTACTTTGTCTAACATAATGTCTAAGAATGGTAGTGGAGGAGGATCTAGGATGGTTGAAGTATCGAGTTCCCAATACTCGACACAAATTTTGCATTGTTTTTTTCTTTGGTACCATTTGGGATTCTCAATACAAATAATAAATCCACCTTTTTGTAATTTATCTATTTCCAGTTTAACTAAATTAGCATAATTTGGGTTCATTCTATATATTTTGTATGATACAAGAATAACATTGGGTTTTAGAAGAATTTGGTGTTGATAAAATATGGTGTATAGCTCATGCATATCGGTACAATCCTAGGCAAAGACCTAAAGAAGATTAATTACTTGACTCTAAAAAGGTTTTGGTAATCCTATATAGATCTTATTTGTTACTATCTTAGTAATTGTCCCCAAATTACAAACTTCAAATTGATCCTTGTTGATGTTTATCAAGTTAGGAAATTCTTATTACCATCTCCCTAAGTAACCAAAAATGTTGCATTCATAGTTGGTGGCTATGGGTGCATCTACATTTAATGTGTAGCAATCTTGTAAATATTCACGACATCTATTGACAACATGTCTCAATTAACTTTCAAAAAGGCTTACTATAGATTTTTCCTAATTCTAGTATGAGGAGAACAAATTGTGGTGGTTGCTTTAATAGCCATTTCATAGTGATAAGCCTAGCTTCATCCTGTTCGTGGATAGTAGGATACACTTATTCCTTGGTCTCCTATAAAGTTTTGTTATATTGATTTTGCACTATTGAAAACCTCTAGTTCTATATATGCTAGTTTAACCAATTTGGCACTAGGTGCCTACTTTTGGTATCACCATTGGTTAGAGTCACAAGCATGCTCACAATTATCTTAAATATGAACTTATTTAAGACAAAACCTACACTTTGGTGCTCTTTGGTGTTGTTGGTGATGGTTTGATGTTCATCTATGTACCTAAAGTTCTTGGTTTCTCTTATTTATGAAAACTTGATTAAGAAAATTGGGTCTTTGACCCCATAATTGTTGTTGGCCCCAATGTTGCTTGGGTGGTCAATTCAAAAGTGGTTGGCCATACTATTGTGGTAGATATTGAAAATTATCTTGATCAAGATATTTTTGCTTAAAAGGGACCTTCAAAATATTGAGGCACTCCCATTGATGTTGAAGTATGTTAGATAAGATTGATCATAAAACATTGTGCTTATTTGGTGAGTGGTTGAGATTTGAACTTGTGCTTGTCCATTATGGATGCAATTAGTGGTGATATGGTTGATGGCTTCACAAATAACGCAATACATTTGATTCATGGAACATGAAATAGCTACATGTATGAAATTTGTTGGGGATGTAAGGATCATGTGACCTTACCCCTATATTCATATATATACATCATATATAGTGCATTGCCTCAACTTAGATCATTATGTGGGTTTCGAGGCTCCCATGCATGTGTGCGTGTCTCCTCTTTTCCCTCTCCCTCCATCTTCTCCTTGCTCCTCTTGTTCTGCACACCAAAGCCTCTCATTGGTATCAGAGCTTGTTGAAGGCTGGTGTGCAACAAGCTTCAATGGAAGCTTATGTCACAAGAGGTGAATGTGCAGGTCGGCATCTCTGAACAGTTGTTCAGTATTTTGGCCATAACTTGAGATAGGAAGCTTGGATTGGTGTGTTTTAAAGTTCTCTATGTAACTGAGACAGAGGGCTACAACTTCACATAGCATTTTAGAACCTGATTCAGAGTGATAAAGTGTCAAAATTTTGAAAAATATAGATTGATGTAGAAAATGAATCTACAATCACTTGGACAACATGTCAATATTTGGGTTGTACCTTGAGTTTTACAAGTCGGATTCAAGCGATTCAACTTGGTGTGCATAGCTTGGAAAAGAGGCTAAAAATTTCTAGAAGAATATAGTCAAGTGGGAGGTCACCAAAATTACAAAATATAGAGCAGCAATGTTGCAGGTGAAGGTGAAATTGACAACAAATGCTTATTTTGTGTATATCTTGAGCTACGCACGTTCGATTGAGGTGTTTTATATATCGTTACGTAGCCAAGAAAGAGTTCTTGATTTTTTGTTGAAGAGAAAATGTTCAAATTTAGAGGTTACCATCTCTAAAATAGCAAAACACATAGTGGCATATTTTCACCATAAGAACCGTAGTTGTTTTTTCAGGTTCAATTTGCTTTGGAACTTCTTCAAGAGATATTTTTTGGTGTGCAAGCTCTTATTTTTAGAGCTTGATGGCATTGTCCATGTATGATCATTGTGGCAGCTCCTCTGTATGAGAGTAGAGCATGATCTTGTCATGTGTTTGGCATGTGAGATGACATTGTGGTATACCTTTTTTTGAGGTTTATGTCATCATGAGTTTGACCATGGTATTATCAGTGGATGTATAGTGGCATTGTGGTCTATACCTTGCTTATGTCACTTGGACATAGATTTACTTGCCGGTTGCACACATTTTATGAGAGTCGATTTTGGATCTTCATCGGTACTTGTATCCTTGTTTTCTTTACAGGTACATGATCCATATTGGAGCCTCAGTTGCACACTCATTTGTCACTTTGATTGACTATTGTTTTAGCATATGATCATTGAGTTGATATCTATTTGCCAATGTGATTCTTGGCATATGTGGATGGTGATTCCCACATGGTTACTTTGGTTCTAGGGTCCATTTTAAAGAGGATATGCTGTCAAAATTTTGTCAATTTTTATGCTAGAAGAGTACTCTAGTAGATCCTTTATGCTTGTATGATAGCTTTGGATCATTGCTTATCTCCATTCACTTGGACTTGGTCACAAGTTATTTGTGATAGATTAGACCATCTTGTAGGATTCATTCTTTAGCGGGAGGTTTATCACCATTGTATCGGCATGTATTGCCATCAATTTTGGGCATGTGTATTTGCCATTATCTTTGATCAGCGACAAGTGGTGACATGTTACTTATTGTTCTTTTATTATTGGTTATTTTGTCTGATTGCTCAATTTATAGGGGATACTCTATCAAATTTTTTCCAGGATTCTTTCACATTTGCTTGGACAGTTTGGAGACTTGGTGAGCAAGCTTATGCTCATGGTTTTATGTGCATGCTAGATGCACGGTTATGTGACAGGTGGTTCACATGGTTTCTTCTCTAGTGAGACATATGTGATGTGAGTTATGCATATGGATATGCAGGTGTGATCCTATTGAGAATAGAGTATTGTTTCTAGTCTCTTGTTATGTTTATAGTCTCTTAGATTGCCAACATGGTGTCTTCTCGATTTGATGGCATTGACTTTTCGAGATGGAAAGATCAGATGTGGCATACATTGGTTCATGAAGGGTTACACATGTATGTGCATAGAGATGCATAGAGGCCTCGTGACATGCCACTGACCACATGTGGATGGATATGGATGCATTGGCTAGCTCCACTATTCGATTACAACTTGTGGATTCTATATATGAGTCTGTGATGTATGAGGAGACGAGTACTGCATTATGGCAAAGACCACATGATATGTATGTGAGTCCATTCACTCATGTGAGACATAGATCACATTGATGACTTCGATGTTGGCACTATAGCCATGAGGACCATATTCGATGATGTTGCTTTAGGTGGATGCGACGACGACGTCATACATATGCACACGATATAGGTCAGGTAGTTGTTTCAGGAGATTCTATGGCAATTGATTATGTTGGTGATGGTGATATCACTTTCTCCTATGGTTCATCTCAGGATTCCTCTTATTCATTGGATAGCACACATATGGCTTGGTTGCTTGATGCATTAGGCAGTTTTCATGTTACTCCATATCGCAAGAGGTTTTGTCAATTCTCATGTGAGAGTCGTGGATGTGTGCACGTGCCTAATGGTACGGCATATGAGGTGCAGAAGATGTATGTCTTATGTTACCTAGTGGAGAATCACTTATACTCAGACATGTATGCTATGTTCATTCATTCCCTATGAGCTTGATTTTAGTTAGCCAGTTACAAGAGAGCAGATGTTATGCATTCCTTGGTGAGCATCATTTCAGTTGTAGTTGGGATAGCTTGTGCTTGTCTGAGGTGCTAGGATTGGGCATAGGTATCCACTACAGGTACTTCATGTGAGAGATAGTCTCATCTCAACGGGAGCTCAGCCTTATGTGCAATTTGAGACTCATCATGTCTCATTTTGTCTACCCATACATATGTCTATTGCCATTTTTGATGTATATGTATTGCAAGATTCAGATGCTTGGATGGATGCACATGTAGAGCATGTTTTGGATGCTCATGATTCTTATATAGAGCATGATTTTGTTGATCATTTGGATGCTCATGTGGAGCACACTTTTGATGATCATTTGGATGCTTTAGAGCATGATGCCTATGCTCATGTAGAGCATTATGATGATGCTCAGTTAGAGTTTGATCTTGGTGTTGATGCTGCACACTTAGCTCATGTAGAGCATGATGATACACTTGGTGTGGTAGAATAGGATAGCTCTTATGATAGAAAGTGTATGGTGGAGCATACTAGCTCTCAGGGCGCACAACTAGACATATCCTTGGTTCAGAGGATGACTGGTTTAGATGTTGATGAGTCAACAATCATGCGGTCATTCTTGGATTCGCTCATGCTAGATGTTGACATAGATATGTCAAGACATGTTGGCCTTGATGATGATGCTTTGGATGCCTTGGATATAGGCACGGCTGGCATGCTTAGGTTAGCCAAGATAGCACATGTTTCATTAGTATTCGGGAGTCTGATGTACGAGTTGTTATTGTTACACTTATGTGTTCCTCGAGTAGCTTTGATGTGAACCTTTTCCCTATACATGGGTACTTTTTACTCTAGTGTTGGCTAGAGGTTTTTTCCCCATGTTACCACATACTTGATACTCTCATATGTGGTGGTACTTTGTACTTAGGGACATCATTTAGCTCTTGCTTCAGTTCAATTCATCGTCAATAGAGAGAGCTATTCTAGCCATCCATCTTCTCAACGTGTCTTATTTTGTTTGTGCTTCTTGTGTGTCTCTCGTACTTCTACACACACCCAACAGTGGTATCAGAGCGGGTTCAATTCCTTCTCAAGTTTCGATTTTTCGCATCGCGACGCGTGCACACTTTTAACAGTGCAAATCAACTTCGGAGCATAGAACAGTGAATTTCAGCCGCCAAGAAACATTTCTAGTAGGTGCCCTAGGTTTTTAACCCCATTTTGAAGCCATTCATGTAGTCAAAATTGCCATCAGAGTGATGGTTTGTGAGCTGAAATTTCAGCATTCATTTCAGCTTTCATCGAAGTAAAGGTTTTGTCACATTCTTGTTCTTTAGTAAAATGGGGGCAGCAATGACTTGTTTGGCATGATTCAAGCTAAAGATAAGTGTAGCTCAGTGGTGAGTAGCACCTCCTTTAATGTCAATCCAGGAAGACATGAGGATGGTATGAAGACCTCGAGCAAGTGAGGTGCACAAGTGGTGATGGAAAGCACAAAAGCATGCACACACATGCGCACACAGGTAAGAACAAAGAGTGGGACAATGGAAGCTTTGATTAAGATCAAAAGACAATTACAAGAGCTCTTCTTAGTTCAAACTACAATTTGTTCTCCTCAAAAGCTCTCTAGCTCCTTTTATAGCTTTTGACCTAGTGTATGGCCTAGTTAAAAATTAGGTTCCTGGGCTATTTTGGAGGCTCAAATGAGCTCTGAAAATTATGAAAATTGGTACATAAATACTTCTAATACCCCTCAAGCTCAAGGACTCCCCAACTTGAAAAAAACAGAGTCTAATCTACCAAAATCGGTATTTACAATGTTCATGTAGTGATGAAAATCACTATTCAAGGGAAGTTATCTCGAAAAAATTGCATGGCCTAATTGCCAGATCTCCTTTGACTACTTTGCCTACTTGGCCCTTCTCGTTGCTTTGATTCTTTATGTCGGCTTCCTTGTCTTGTGAAGCCCTGACTGCTGCCAACACTTCCCCCTCTCACATTTGTCGTCATTAAAATCATTGTTGTAAAAAAGTTATTCTTTTGAAAAATTGCATAGGCCTAGTTGCCAAATCTTTGTTGGCTGCTCTACCTGCTTGGTTCTACTTGAATCTCCCTCTATTTTGATTCTCTCTGATGGCTTCCCTATCTTGTAACACCTTCACTGCCCTGGTTGCTGCCAACATAGACAAACACACTCAACCAAAAGAGAACCTAGAGAGAGTAGTAGTACCCCTAACTCCATTGATGAGCTTCAAAAAAAAATCCAAATTCATGATCACAACTATGGGGATTATTATGCATATGACCATAATCCCATAGAATATGAAGCCACAGCTCAAGCTCTAGTAAAACCACCAATAAGGTCACTCGTGTATAGAGGACCCTATTATAGATCTGGAGGAGATCATTTCATCAGGTAATGTACGATGCCCTACCATCCACCTCCTAAAAAAACTTGGGAAGGATATTGTAATGACTATGGAAAAGAACACCTATTCTGAGATTGTCCTAAGAATCCCTCTAGAACATCTTCCACTAATCACATCAATGTGATTGACGTAATTGAGCCCTCTAGTAGTGATAAGGAGTATATGGTACCACGAAGGTTATCACAAGATCCCAAGTCAAGGAAAAGATAGAAACCCTTAGTGATTAGAGACCCAAGAGTTCAATAAGTGAGAAGGGAGAAGAATCCTCACCCTTAGTGATAAAAGATTCTAAGGAATTGTAGAAAACATTCAAGAAAATAAAGGATAAGAAAATGGAAAAGTAGAAGAGAAGAGATCAAAAGCAAATGGATGAAGAAATTGGCTGAAAAAAGCAAAATTCTATATAAGAAAAAGATTCTACACAAGTAAGCCAAGCTAAACAAGATAGTGATTCGGTAAAGGAAGAGTAAATGAAGGACTAGGTAGGATCGATTCTTGGAAATCCTATGCTTGAAGACTTTCAAATGTTATTGAAAATCTATCAGTCTAGAATAGAGGTAGGACCTAGTCTAGCAACATGACCGATGTTATCCTAGAGGAGTTCTGGAGAAAGAAAGAGTGTATTTATGCAAGAAGCTCATGCAAGTTGCTCAAACTATGCTAGAAAAGAATTTGGCAATGTAATCCCAGAGATGGAAATAGGTGACATAGAGAAAGGGAATTTAGGAGGAGAGCCAAGAACTCCTAGAGGCAAATTGGTCTTAGCCAAAATACTCACATCAGAATGGATTCCCCAGGATAACAAAAGTGTAGAGTGGTTCTAGAATAGAGAGACTGATGAAGCATTTTATAGGTTTAAGACCGATCAAGCTAGCAAAGTAGGAAACGTGATGATATATGAATTTAAAGATCTTGATACCCTAGAAAAAGTGGTCTATTTAGACGACACATCAGAGAGAGTATTCGTGGTAATGGAACTTGGTATGAATGCTTACAATTGGAAGGGTGAATTTGTTTTTCCCCAACCAAGATCCAATGTCTCTTATGGTTACCAAGGAGCAGGAACATCCCAAGCTCATGGAACTCAGAGGCACAGGAGTAGAGATAGACCTGAGGTAAGCTTTGCTAACTCAATGGGAAGAGAAAGAACGGGAACAAAAATGGATAGAATGGAAAATGAGCGGCATAGAGGTTAAGTCCTTGAAGAACTATTTCGATGAAACAAGAGACATGTACGATCATGTGGCAGAATTTAGGCAAGTCTTGTGAGCTCAAAAAGTTGATGACTTGTTGATATAATACAATGCTTTGGTTCTAACACTCAAGAACATGGCTCTTACGTGGTTTGAAGCACTAAACTAGAGGCAATTTAGAAACATGGAACAATTCCTAGAAGCCTTTATCACAAAGTTGTCTAAGAGTGGCATAAGGCACAACACTTCTTTGGTGATCCATAGTTTTAAACAAACACCTCAAGAGACAGTGAGACTTGTAGGAAGAAGATTTAGGTAGTACTTGGAGAGATGCCCAATTCTAGAGCTACCCACGCCGGCCAAACAAGTGGCATTGTTCCTAGATGGATTGTTGAGTGCTAAGTTGAGATCCTATGTGTATCTAAAGGAACCGAGAACCATAGAGCAATGTGTATGTATGTGCATAGATATTGAGGAAAACCTAGGTGAGGAACTAGAGATCTCTAAGATTTACAAAGATTCAGATAGTTCCACTAGTCTCATATCCAAACCCCCTACTTCTATTGATGAATTGGCAAAAATGGTAGCTCAAAAGTTAGGAGTCTTTAGCTGGCAGACACCTAGATTTGCCCCAATGAAATGATGCTACGCCTATGGAGGATACCATATGGCTAATGTGTGTCCAATCATGGCTCAACCCCAAGTGAACCCTAACAACCAATAATGCACCATAGAAAGGAGGTATACTAATGACATCGCACAAGATTGCCCATATAACAAGCAAGTGGTTAGGAAAAATTATTCACAACCATATCCACAACAGGGGAGATACCATAACCAGTACCCGCTGTAACAGTATGGTAGGCCCTAGCAATCGTACCAACCACCCTATGAAGCATAGCAAAGACCTTAACCAGTGTTAGTACAACAATCTCCACCTCCAACCAATGTGATCCCAGTGAACTATGCAACCATGGAAGAAAATTTGAATAGAGCCTTAGTGCCAACATCATCATTGATCTCAAAAAGTGACCTGAATAATCATAGTTTTGACTCGGCTCAAATGGATAGTCGACCGGCCTACTATATGGAGTCACCAAAACATAACGAGATTTACCTTTATGAAAATCCTAGCAAACCTAGTTGGGAGCTAGAATATGCTAATGTAATGTATGCAAACCCTAACTCTAGGCGCCAACCTAGACAGATAAGACCCCCAACGCATAGAGGACCATGCTATAGATGCCAATGAGATCACTTCACTTGTGATTTCCCTATACTTGCACCTATGCAACCCCAATTGATGACAATGCAAGGTTTTTATTTGGATTGTGGGAAGAAGCACCTCTTACGAGACTCTCGTAACAACCCAAACAATCGGCCAAAGATCACTCCTATTAATGTCATTCGGTTAGTAGTAGATTCTAATGGAATTTTGACTTCCACTTCTGTGTGCAAGTAGTCACCAGAGCTTAGGAATTACAGCAAAGCCAAGGCCTAAGTAAGGAAAAGAGTTCCAAGGTTAGTGAGACTGAGAGTCTAATTAAGAAAAGAACAAGAACCTCGAAGGATAGCCAGAGAGAATGAAAAGGAAATGGTAAAAAATGATGGGCAGACTTGAGGAAAGCCTAAGACAAACAAAGGCCAAGATAGTTAAACTCACATCTCAAACGCACTCTCACACATCACAACCACCGCCACCACCATCACCATCTAATCCACCTCACATAACCCCACCACCACCTAGAGTAGGATTAGTTTTAGCAGATCCCACTCTCAAAGACTTAGACATGATGCTTAAAGCATATCAGGCTAGAATCCAAGAAGGGCCAAATGTGATTGAACATGAAAAATGTTACCCCAGGGCTGACCTAGAGATTGAACAAACCAAGCTTCATGCAAAAATGGTAGAATTGGCTCAATGACTATTCAATTGTACCAATTGAGCCAAAACACAGTTACACGTTGACAGATTATTAGAAAGACTAGAAAAGATGATAGCTACGTCGGGAAAGCAAGCTACTTCTCAAGTGAGTAACATCAGAGTGAAAGGATAAGTCTTCCTCCCAAGGATGCGTATGTTCCCAACTCCACAGAGTCAGGAACCTCTACTTCTGTAAACCGATACTCACAAGAATTCCTAAGAGAAATTCAAGAAGAGAAATGGGCAAAGGAAAGCAAAAACCCTCCTCCCATTGGGATTGTGGATGACCTACATGATCAATTCCCATAGGATATTTTATCTATTTATGGAGAACAAGAGGATGCCTAGTCTAGTGAACGATTAGACTTTGAGGCTAATTCCATACAGGAATTGCCTCATTTCACAGGTCCATGGGAAGCAAATTCTACCTCTATGAGAGCACCCATGGTCATGGTAAGGAACGAAGACTCTATCTTGCTTAGAAATACATAGGTAATAAAGAACACTAAAGTATAGTACAACCTCACTTTAGAGGAGCTACTCAAGGTTAAGCGAGAATTGTGGAAACACATAGCAAATCAAGTTCCAAAGGTAGCTAAATCCTATTTCAAGGTAGGATCACATCAAACAGTGCCAAAAATACCCTTGGACAAGATAGGAGACATGAGCAAATGAGAAGAAGGTAACACCTATCTCCCTATCACCCACCAGGGTTAACAACCAAGGCTATTTTGGACTCAAGGGCAGGAGTTACAATACCTACCACTTCCCTATCGATCATTGGGGCAAAACATCACTCAAGCCAACAAGAATGAAATTATGAGACCTTTAGGATTGCTAGAAGGAATAACTCTCACTACTTGTGGTGTAGAGTTTGAGCACACTTTTTCCATATGTGACTTTAGCAAAAACTAGGCCTATGAGATGATTTTGGGAATGAGATAGTTGCAAGTGGTATAGGATTGGGGAACCAATTTCTTGTATTTGCAACACTTAGGTGTCCCAACTGAAGTCAATCTCAAGGACTACTCTCATAGAGATGTGCCCTATACATTGGAATCCCATCCATAGAACCACAGATGATATGGAGTCAGTGCATTCCATAAGATCAGGATCTTCTTGGATGCATGAAGACACTCACTTGTGGATGTCCAAAGTTGTAGAAGAAGAAGAGAAAAGAGAAAATGCTAGAGAGGTAGGTGCAAAGGAAACTCATAGATTAATTAGAGACCTAGATATGCACCTGTAGTATTTCTGGACGAAGAGTTTGAACCTCATGATTGGGTAGAAATCATAGCCACAATGGACATAGCCATAAGTGAAGAACAATGGACACCACACTATGATGAGGATGGCTATGACATTTCAGTTTTCACCATAGAATGGGTCATGTGTGATTCGGTGATCGAAGAGTGTGAGCCTAGTACAGATGTATAGAACAAGCAATCTTGGATCTAGAATCAATTACTATGGATCCTTTTTGTGTGTCAGAAGGAGAATACCTATATGTAGTAGAAGCTCTCCCTCAAGAACAAGAAGAGCTTATGAATGATGTGAGATTGACCACACAGGTAAACACCAAGAGTAAAGAGAAGAAAAGACAGAAGAGAGAACTCCCATTAGATGAAGAAGAATCTTTATTTGAGGTCCCTGAAAACTTAATAAGTACAAGATTGAGGATAGGAAAGTCATGATCAGAATGCCTAAATGAGAAGCACTCACAAGAGTGGCCTATGACAACAAAGAGACAACAAAGAAAATCATTGTGACCATAGAAGAGGGTGAAGAATAATGCACATACATAGGACATGAACTAATTGAAGAAGAGGAAAATGAGTTTGATTTATAAGGAGAGTATAGAGATGTGTTTGCATGGAGCTATAAGGACCTAAAAGGAGTAGACCCTGACATATGCTCACATACAATTCCCATGACCTTAGAAGCCAAACCCTCCAAGCAGAATGGGTTTGTCCCATTGTAGTGGTGCCCAAAAAGAATGACAAGTTACATGTTTGCATTAACTTGAAGAAGATTAATGCAGCCAATATTAGAGAGATCCCCAAGCTTCATTAGCCCACACTGCTCCGGAAATTATACCGATAGTCAAAAAAGAAAAGCCCAAACTTATTGCTTTGTTATCAACTTCCTATCACTGAGCACCTATTGGAACGTGTAGCAAGCAAGGAAGTCTATAGATTCCTCGATGGATTTTCAAGCTACAATCAAGTGGCCATTGCCCTAGAAGACCAAAACATAAGACGGCTTTCACCATAGAGTGGGGCATATTTGCTTTTCGAGTAATGCCATTGGGCTCACCAATGTGCCAGCCACTTTTCAGAGGTTGATGTGTCATGTATTTAAAGAGTTCTTGCATAAAAACTTGGAAGTCTATGTTGATGACCTATGCGCTCATTCCAACAGTAGACAAACACGTATACCTGAGCTTATACAAATCTTTGATAAATGTAGAGAATATCAGGTCTACCTAAACCTAGAAAAGTGTGTTTTTATGCTCAGGCAAGGCAAGATTCTAGGTTGCATAGTGTCAAAGAACAGGATATCCACAGATGAGGATAAAGTTAGAGCTATAGCAGAGCTGCCTAGGCCAAAGAATGTCAAGGAAGTACAAGCTTTATGGGGCATTGCAATTATTATTGAGGATTTTTTCATATGTATGCGATCATTACAAAGCGTTTGTACTCCCTTTTGACTAATTTTGAGTGGACGGGCGAATGTGAAAACTCCTTTAATGAGCTTAAGTGATGATTACGCTCAGCACCAACCTTGACTACACCAGATTGGAACAAGCCATTACATGTTCATGTGGATGCATCCAATTATGCTATTAGGTGTGTACTAGCACAACCTACTGGTGAAGGTAATATGGATCTTCCCATTGCTTATGTCAATAGACGATTGAATGTGGCTGAATGAATATATACTACTATCAAGAGAGAAGGATTAGGCATGTTATATGTGGTTAAGAATTTTAGACATTATTTGTTTGCAAATAGAATTAATTTTTTTATAGACCATCAAGCACTATTATATCTAGTGAACAAACCTTGCAATACTAGTAGATTAGTGAGATGGTTCCTCTTACTAATGGAATATGACTTTGAAGTTGTGGTTAAGAAAGGTAGTGGGACTCACCTTAGGGCAAATCACCTTTCTAGACTAACTTCATGAGAGTCCCCTCAAGGAGTATCAAATGACCTTCTTGATGCTTACTTGTTCAATCTAGAAGTAGTGCTTGACTTGGGCCAAGAATATAGTGCCTATTCTAACACTTGGACCCAAGCATCCTATAATAAGAACCCAAGATAAAGAAGTAGTAAGGTCTCAAAGATATCACATACTGGCAAGCAACATGTATAAGCACACTGATCAAGGTATACTAGCTTGCTGTGTGATGAAGACGAGCATGCAAAGCGGTTGCAAATAGCACATGTAGGTGCACTATAAAAACATCATTCCAAACATGAAACCCTACAGATTCTGCAAAGATTAGGTATGTATTGGCCAACAATGGAAGCAGATGTCCATAGGCTATGCAAGGAATGCCCAATCTATGGTACTAGACCACTAGTAGAACATGACACTCTCTATCAAGTGTCTTTAGAGCTAGATTGGAGTGAACCTTTGGTAGACTTCTTTAGGACAAAAACATTCCCTCAAGAGATGACAGTGGCTAGACGAAAGAGCTTAGAACAAGAAGCACTAGATTTCACACTCATAGGTGATAGATAGATAGATTGATAGATAGATAGATAGATAGATAGATAGATAGATAGATAGATAGATAGATAGATAGATAGATAGATAGATAGATAGATAGATAGATAGATAGATAGATAGATAGATAGATAGATAGATAGATAGATAGATAGATAGATAGATAGATAGATAGATAGATAGATAGATAGATAGATAGATAGATAGATAGATAGATAGATAGATAGATAGATAGATACATAGATAGATACATAGATAGATACATAGATAGATACATAGATAGATAGATAGATAGATAGATAGATAGATAGATAGATAGATAGATAGATAGATAGATAGATAGATAGATAGATAGATAGATAGATAGATAGATAGATAGATAGATACATAGATAGATACATAGATAGATAGATAGATAGATAGATAGATAGATAGATAGATAGATAGATAGATAGATAGATAGATAGATAGATAGATAGATAGATAGATAGATAGATAGATAGATAGATAGATAGATAGATAGATAGATAGATAGATAGATTGATAGATCAGGAGGAGAAAGAGAAAATCATGGAAAGCAGGACAATTGAGGAGATACCATTGAAAATGGAAGTTAGGTTGAATGATTAGTGTAAATTATTTTGCCAATGGACTTTATGAGAAGTAATAAAACAAAACCGTTATATGCAAGAATATCTTAGTAAGGAGAGAAAGAGCTCTAATGAAAACTGTTCCAACTTAGATAAGAAATATTGATGCAAGTTCCATTAGATAAAATTTAGGATACTTTGAGGGAGAGGAGGGTAATACAATGCTCTCAATTCACTACAGAGATAAAAAAGAAAATGCCATCCTAGTAGTAGAGTTAGAGTAGCCAATATGATCAGAACAACTTGTGAAGAATGGGGAGCTCAGCAACTTAAACCTGCTAGAATGAGACTCCAACTTTCACATGGACATTTAGAGAAACTCTTAGGTATTTGTGAATAGGAAATAATAAAAACCCATGGAATTGAAATAGAACCTACCTTTGCAATAGTAGAATTTTCCCATCTTAAATCATTTGAAATCATTTTAGGAAGACCTATTATGAGAAAGCTACAAGTAGTTCAAGATTGGGGGAAGGATTGCCTTTACCTGCAAAACCAAGAGAATGTAACTAGAGTCAACCTAAGGAGAGGAGTTTATCATGAAATATCTCCAAGAGAGTGGAATAAAGTACAAAATGAACATGGCAATATAGATGAATCAAATGAAGTGTCAATTTAAGAAACTGAAAATGAGGCACCACTATGGGCATATGGTCCAACAAGAAAAAAATTACCAAAAAGATTTCTTTTGAGAAGAGAAGATTGCATAGATAAAAGGGCTATAGAGGATGGAAGATATATACTTAAGCAATTTAATGATGAATATTTTGAACCCTATGGATGGACTCAAATATTGTCTACATTATATGTAGCCAATGAAGAGAATGTGGGGATAAATTTCCAAAATGAAGAAGGGTATGATATCTTTCACATAGATCTAAGAATGATAAGAGTGAAGGAAGATGAAAATGCATCCAGACCAAAAGAACAAAAAATGGAAATAAATGATAAAACTTCACACCTAGAATGTGTGCAAGCAATCTATGTAGTCAAAGACAAAATTTCAAGAAAATATAACGAAATTAAACACAAAGAAGAAGATAAAATAGTGACTCATGAAAAGAAATTAAAAAAGGGAACTCATGATACTCAAGAGGAAAAGGAAGAAAAATTTGATGTTCCATCAAACTTAAAAAAAATGAGGTTGAAGAAAGACTGTTGTTGAACTTGAAACCACAAAGGGAGATAAAAAAAAAAGAGGAGAATCCCATGACAATAAAGAGGAACAAAAAAGATAGTGATAACATAAGAGGGGAGAGAAGATAAACATATTGTGATAGCAAATAATGTGGAAATTGAAGAAGAATAAACCGTAATTAAATTAATTAGGGAATTTAGAGATGTATTTGCATATAGCTACAAAGTTGTCAAAAGGATATATCCTAACATTTGTGTGCATAGAATACCTATAGCACAAGATGCTAAACCTAGTAAGCAAAGACATTATACATACAATGATAAATACTCTGCCAAGATTAAGGAGGAGATAGAAAAACTATTATCTATTGATTCATTTAAGAAATTTAGTATACTGAATGGATATCAACCATTGTTGCACTCCCAAAGATGAATGTGAAATTTAGGGTTTGTATAAATCTTAAGAAAGTTAATGTTGCAACTATTAGAGATATCTATCCACTACCAATAATAGATCACATGTTGGAAAGAGTTATTGGAAAAGATTTATATAGTTTTTTGGATGGTTTCTCAGGATACAATCGAGCACCAATTGCATTAAAGGATAAACATAAGACTACCTTTGCAACATAAAGGTTTGTATATATATTTAGGGCTATGCCTATTGGCTTGACAAATGCACCAGCCATAATCCAAAGGTTGATGTGTGATTTGTTCAAAGATTTTCAAAAGCATATTATGGAAATTTATGTGGATGATGTATGTACCTTTTCAAATTAGATTTTGATCGCTTATGATTTTTTACTCATTTCTTGAGCAATAGATAGCTTCTTGGAGCACTTGCCTCTTATCTACTCATGAGTGTGTGTGTTTGCATGTGTGTGTCGATGCCTATGCATATGATTGCTCTCTCTCTTGTTGTGAATTTGTATCCTTCCATCTTGCAGCATGCAGTCTTCATACTACCAATTGATCACTCCATGGTTTTGATATTTCTATTGTGTGTAGATAGTCTTGCTTGACATCAATACATCATTTGTGCATGCACTTTGATGACATGAAGAGAATCACATACATATCATGTGGTCTCTGCCATAATGCACTACTCATCTCCTCCTACAACACAAACTCATATATAGAATCCATAACATGAAACCAGGTAGTGGAATCGGTCAATCATCCATATCCATGCACACATGGTCGGGTATGTCACGAGACTTTTTTTAATCTCTATTCACATACATGTGTAACCCTACATAAACCAATGTATCCAACATTTCAGCTTTCCATCTCAAAAAGTTGATGTCATCAAATCAAGAAGACATCATGTTGGCAATCTAAGTGATTGGCAATGTGATAGTAGATTAGAAGTCGACCACAAATGAATATTCTCTTACCAATAGGATCACACCTGCATATCCATATGCATGACATGTCAGAAATATCTCGCTTGATAATTAACCATGTGAACAACATGTCGCATAACCATGCGCCTAGCATGCACATGAAACCATGAGCATAAACTTACTCACCAAATCTCCAAAATGACCATAAGATGTGAAGAAACATAGGGAAAATTTGGTTGAGTATCCACTTGAGCAATCAACACAAGATAAACAATTTCAAAAGAAGAACAAATAACATGTGACCACCTATCACTAATTCAAGCTATACAATGGAAAATACACATCCCAAAAAATTGATGGAAATACACATCAATACCATGGTGATACACCTCCCACTTGAGAATGAATCTTGTAATATGTATTACAACTTGTCACTTATCATCTATGACAAATTCCAATCAATTTGGCAATAAGTGGTAATACAAAGCTATCATGCAAGTATCAAGGATCTACTAGACCACTTATCTAGCATAAGGGCTTGCAAAATTTGACAACATCTCCCTTGAAAAATGGACTTTGAACCAAAATAATCGTATATGGGAATCGCCATCCACAAATGCCAAGAGTGACACCACAAAGTAAACAATCCAATTAGTGACCATAGGCTAAACCAATAGCCAATCCAAGTGACAAACAGGATGTGCAATTGAAGCTCCAACCTTGATCATGTACCTATAAAGAAAACAAGAAGATGCAAGTACAAACCAAGATCCAAACAATATCTCTCATAAATCATATATAGACAACATCAATCCGAGAGACCACATGTCATAAATTGAAGATGGCCACAATGCCACTCTACATGCATTAACAAAAACAATGATCAAAATCAAGATGGCATAAATTTGGAACTAAACCACAATATCATCATACATGACAAGACACCTTACATAATCTTCCCTACTCATATATGTGAGCATCTGCATAGATCATGGATAGTCAATGCCCTCAAGCACTAAACCAAGTGTTTGCATAGCAAGAAATATCACTTAAAGAATTTCCAATTCAAAAATGAACTTCTAAAAGCATTTAAGGCTTCTTTGGTGAAAATCAGTTTCATTGTACTTTGTTATTTTAGTGCTTTTAAGATCTCAATATCAGGTTTTTTTCTTGATCAACTTGAATATGCTTTTCTTAGCTACAAAGTGGCACTTAAAACACATCAATCAGAGGTATGTGGCTCAAGTTACAAGCAAAATACTCACATACTCTCATTATCATCTTGACATGCAGCACTATTTGTCTATATTTTTCATTTTTAGTGATTTAAGTCTCCTTTCTACAAATTGTAGATCTTTCTTTCAATTTATGTGTAGCGATTTGAATCACTTCAATTTGATCTTATTAACTCAATTTATTTTCAAAACACTAACCTATGTTCAAAGTGATTATATAGCCGACTTTTAGATCACTCTTCTACATTTTTTCCATAGTAAAACTTTGAATCGGTTTTTGCAACCTTCTACAAATTTGTATTTGTTGGCATGGAAATTCACCTCTTTTTCCCTAATCTTCCGTTGGAGCTCCTTGCACCTCGGCCTTCAACTAGCTCTCATACCAATGAAAACCTTCGTGGCCTAAACATGAAGAGCAAGGAGGAGATGGAGGGAGAGAGAAAAAAAAGATGCATGCACACTTGCATGGGAGCCTCGAAACCCAGATAATGATCATCTAAGGAAATGCTCTACAAAAGATACATGTACAACTATATAGGGGTAGGGTTACATGACCCTTACATTGCCAACACCTCACTCACCTTTTTTTACTCTCTCAATGAGATTGATGCATTGGCCAAATAGCCTTCAAGTGTAATTGGGATATCCTTTAAAGATTAGGTCTCCCATACATTAAGTTAGATTGGACCGAGTCACCATTAGTTGAAGTGATACACCACTCTATCTTATCCGTTTGAGTGTGCTTACCATCGTTATGCTAATTCTTCACACCTCTTGTCCATTTTTTGGGCATTACTTTGGTTCCAATATTGGTAGTAGGGAAGGAAATCGAGAATTCAGTAGATGCTTGGATGGTTCAAGGATGGCTCTAAGCTTGAAGTTCCAATTAAGAGGCATCTCAAAAATTTCACCATTCTCTTTGTTGCCTTAAAATGGTGGGGATGTTTCCCTTCTTCTTGATGAAGCCTCTTCAAGATATCCAACGTACCACATCACTTCTGTTGGGATAGATGGATGGATGCTCCAAGAGATTGAGTAGGTACTGCTAAACCTGCTTTGTACCAGCCCTCTTTTGCTTCAGAGTTGATAAGTAGACCTTCTTAGCTTTCCAATAACACCAAAAAATGGCCTATGTACTTTGGAAGTGATGTGTGTAATGATTGAACCAAAACAGATAACTTTGAAGTTTACAAACTCAAGAAAACCTTCTATTTTAGTCTTGACACCTGCTGACTGTTTTGCTCAGTGTGAACAGTACAGTAGCAATTGATAAAATTCCTTCTAGGGGTATTTGATTAGCTTAGCAAGCTACCATTTGCAAGTGGAATGATGTAAAAAGATAAACTATGCTAAGAGAAATCAATTTAGCAAGTTTAGCTATATCCGCGACTTTTTAGGACTGTAGCAGAAATTGACCAGAGTTCACCTCGACGCAGCTTTCTCTGAAATGGCTGAATGGAGTCACTTCAAACTTTGATAGCATGTCGTGACTTTGAGCTGAATCCAAAAAGCTTTGAATCACTTGATTTGGTGGAGAATTGACCGAGATATGCCCTTGACAAGTTGACAGACTTTTGAGTAGACTAACAGAGAACTCAGAGATTAATGATGTAAATGTATCTATTAATTAACACTTGTATACAATCCCATTGGCATGAATAACATTGCCTAATGGTGTAGAGAGGTGTAGGCTATGGTATAGTCCTCACACACACTCAAACTCAGTAGAATGAGGCTCGGGAATGATCTCTCTAACCCGCGACTTTTCAAGTTCATTTTTATATGTGATGAGCAAAGATTTGAATTCAAATTCAAATTTTGGCTCCCTATGATCAAGCTCCTAAAAGCTTGGAGATATTCCTTAAATCAAATGAACTACTTTTCCACGACTCATTGTGGTAGGTGATTACAAAAAAGATTCTAAGTCAAATTGACTTTTACAATGAGGTAAAGTGGTAATTAACCACTAGCATATGTTCCTATGCTTCTTCATGTATGTGTAGACTTTAAGGTATCCTTTGAGGCAAATGTGTAGGCTTGCAAATTACACCAACAGCTCCCCCTCAAGCCAAACATTTTGGCTTAAGTCTTTATCTTCAATCTTCAAGTATATCCTGCAATCCAATCATGGATTTGAACCTGCAAAGTTTTGTTCCATCCAAAGCTTTAGTCAACAAATCTGCTCATTGCATGTTGGTTGATACATAGGTAAGTTGAATCTCCTTGCTTATCAACTTCTCTCTCACATAATGGTAATGAACCTCTATGTGTTTGGTCCTAACATGATAGATAGGATTAGCTGCAAGGTGAAGAGAACTTGTATTATCTCCAAAGATAATTGGTGGCCTAGAATATAAGCCCAATTCTATATACAAAAGCTTAATCCAAATTGCTTCTTGTGTGGCATTAGCTAGTCCTCTATACTCTGCCTCTGTGGAAGACAAAGCAACAGTAGGTTGCTTCTTTGAAGACCATGAAATTGGTTTGTCACCTGCAAAAGAGATATATCCAGAAGTGCTCCTCCTATCATCCTTGCATCCTGCCCAATCTGCATCTGAATAAATTTTTATATGAATATCTGAAGTGTAATGGAAATACAAACCATGGTTCTGTGTACCCTTGAGATACTTCAAGATTCTCTTGGCAGCCTCTAAGTGAGGTATCCTTGGCTTGTGCATAAATTGACTTAGCACACTTACTCCATATGCAACATCAATTCTTGTAAGAGTAGCATAGTTCAAGCTAGCCACCATACTCTGATAACCTGTAATGTCCTTGACTTCATCACCTTCATGGGCACTTAGCTTTAGGTTCACCTCCATTGGAGTGCTTGCTACTTTAGCATCCTGCAAGTGAAACTTCTTCAACATATCTTGTACATACTTTTTCTGAGTAATGTATATCCCTGAATTAGTGTAAACTAATTCAAGCCCTAGAAAATACTTCAATAAACCAAGATCATTGATCTTGAACTCCTTCATCATCTGGCTTTTGATATACCTGATTCCATTGACATCATTACCTGTAATGATGATATCATCAACATAAACACAGAGATAGATTACCTCTGAATTACTTCTCTTAATGAACAGAGAAGTGTCAGCCTTGCTCATGACAAAACCTTGGTCTTGGAGGTATGTGGTTAACCTGTAATTCCATGCCCTAGGTGCCTGCTTCAATCCATATAAAGCCTTCTTTAATTTGCAAACATAAGTTACCTTCTTAGGGTCCTCATAGCCAGGAGGTTGTGACATATAAACTTCTTCTGAAATCCATCCATTCAAGAAAGCATTCTTGACATCCAATTGGTACATGTTCCAATTCTTTGATGCAGCCACACTTACCAACACTCTGATTGTTGGAATCTTGGCCACAGGAGAAAATGTCTCTTCATAGTCAATGCCTTGGGTTTGTGCAAAACCCTTGGCTACCAATCTGGCTTTGTACCTATTAATTGTTCCATTAGAATTCCTTTTCAACTTATAGATCCATCTGGATCCTATTACCTTCATAGAATCCTTCTTGGGTACTAACTCCCATGTGTCACTCTCCTTAAGAGCATCAATCTCCTCATCCATAGCTTCTTTCCATTCTGATTTGGTTATTGCTTCTTCATATGAACCTGGTTCTTCATTTGACAAATCTTTGGCAAGATAAACTGAATGTTTAGTAACAAGAGATGTATCATACCCATATCTGATAGGTTTCTTGCTTTCTCTTTGAGATCTTCTGATTGATTGAGTTGATGATTCAGGTATGTCTTCAAGCTTCTTCATCTTCGTTTTGCCCTTGGACTTCCATGCTTTGAATTCTTCAAGGTTGATAGTGTCTTCATCATCTAAACTTGAGGCTTCATTTTGAGTGGGTTCCTCCTTTGCAAGTTTTGGAAATTCCTCTTCCAAATCATAGGGTAGTTTGACCTTCCTGCATTCATTCTCATACCAAGAATCATTTTCATCAAAGATCACATCTCTGCTTACCATAAATCCCTTATTGGTAGGATTATAAAACCTGTAAACTTTTTTATTTAAATCATACCCAATGAAAATGCATTTTTCAGCCTTTGGGTCTAGCTTACCTCTTATTTGAGAAGGAATGTGCACATATGCTACACATCCAAATATTTTGCAGTGATCCAATGATGGTCTCTTACCATGCCATGCTTCATAGGGTGTCATACCATCAAGTGACTTAGATGGTAACCTGTTTATGAGGTAAGTGGCAGTAGAAACACTCTCTGCCCAAAGATAGTTAGGTAACTTCTTCTCATTAAGCATAGATCTAGTTGTTTCAACAATTAACCTATTTCTTCTCTCAACTACCCCATTCTATTCAGGAGAATACCTTGTGATTATCTCTCTTTTGATGCCTCTATCCTGCAAGAAGTCTTCAAATTCATTGGAGAAGTACACACCTCCTCCATCTGACCTTAGCCTCTTCAAATTCCTTCCTGTCTGGTTTTCAACTAATGCAAGATATTTCTTAAAACAATTAAATACCTCATCCTTGTGCTTCATGAAGTATAATACAGTCCATCTGCTATAATCATCAATGAAAGACACATAGTACCTTGATCCTGAGACTGAGGGGTCTTTGCTAGGTCCCTAAACATCTGTGTGTACAAGCTCTAGGTAGTCTTCATGCATATATCCTTTCTTGGAGAAGGGTAACCTGTGAGACTTACCAAATTGACAAGCACCACACTTGTAGATCATATGTTGCTTGGATACATTAGGTATCCCAAGCACACATTGGTCCCTGCACATTTGTTTCAAGGTTCTTTCTCCTATGTGCCCTAATCTTTTGTGCCAAATCTCAAGCTCTGAAAGTGTTTGATCTTTATAACTGTATAGTGCAATATTCTTTGTATCTTCCAACTCAAAAGTGAAAAGTCTACCTGATTTTTCTCCTTTAGCAATCCTCTTGAACCCATGTCTTGGGTCCTCCACATATGCTCCATATTGATTGAATCTGACCTGCAAACCTTTCTCCACAATCTGACCAACACTCATCAAATTTTTGGTAATGGTTGGTACATAGAGTACCCTGCTCAACAAATTCTGATTACGTATCATCACCTGTTTGGACTTGATGTTTACCTTTTGGTTCTTCAAGATCAGAGAGTAGTGCCACATTGCCAGCCACATGATTTGAGCACCCTGAATCAATGTAAAATAGGTGATCATCATTTGTACCTGACATTGAAGTCATGTTCATGATCAGAAGAGAGTCATCCTGCTCCTCTGTGTAGTTGTTGTAGTCCTTTCTGGTTTTGAATCCTCCTTGGTAGTTGCCATTGTAATTGTTGTTGTAATTGTTGTTGTGGCCTTGATGATGGTTGAACCTTCCTCTTGACTGTGAGTATCCACCTCTTTGGTAGCCTCTTCCTCTCTGATTTTTGTAATTCCTGAAACACTCATCTGTAGTATGATTTGATAAACCACAAATGTTACATGGTGATGAGTTATAGGGTCTTCCCCCTACCTTGCTTACCTCCTCTGCCCCTTCCTCTTGAAGATCTACCTCTCCCTGCATAGTTGGCTTGGGAGGTAGAGCCTTCATCTTCCATCTTCTTGCTCTCGCCTTTATCCTTAAGAGTTCTTATCAGTGTATAGGGCAAAAGAGTTATTACCTTTGGATGTATCTCCATTTTTTGTGAGCTTTGCTTCATGTGTAAATAGTTGTCCCATGAGAGTTGTAAGATATGGAGTGTGCATGTCCATGTAGAGATCCATTGCAGTGGTGAAGCTTTCCCATTTGTCATCAGCCTTGATTCCATTGATCACTTGCCTTACAATTTGTTCTTCTTCAATCTCTTCTTCTATGCTTGCTAACTAATCTACAACATCTTTGATCTTGGTCACAAATTCTAAAAGAGCTTGCTTAGGTTGCTTCCTTAGTGTTGTGAATTCAATCCACAACTGATTTTTCCTAGCCCTTGTATTGGAGGAAAAATATGATGACAAGGTTTCCCAAGTTTCTTGGGATGTCTTACAATTTCTGATATGTGGCAAAAGAAAGTCAGAAATAGAGTTGAGTAGATATGACCTTGCCAATGCATCCTTAGCACACCATGTGTTGAATTTTTCTTGTTCTTCCTTGGTTGGTAATCCTCTTGCTTTGAATGAGGGCAATTCCTCATCTCCTGAGATGTATCCATAGAGACTCCTTCCTTGTAAGTAGGTCTTCATCCTTAGAGACCAAGCTTGATAGTTGTTCCTGTCCAATTTATCAATAAATGAAGGAAAACCATCTCCCACTTTACCTCTATTGCTCTGATACCACTATTGGGATAGATGGATGGATGCTCCAAGAGACTGAGTAGGTACTGCTAAACCTGCTTTGTACCAGCCCTCTTTTGCTTCAGAGTTGATAAGTAGACCTTCTTAGCTTTCCAATAACACCAAAAAATGGCCTATGTACTTTGGAAGTGATGTGTGTAATGATTGAACCAAAACAGATAACTTTGAAGTTTACAAACTCAAGAAAACCTTCTATTTTAGTCTTGACACCTGCTGACTGTTTTGCTCAGTGTGACCAGTACAGTAGAAATTGATAAAATTCCTTCTAGGGGTATTTAACTAGCTTAGTAAGCTACCATTTGCAAGTGGAATGATGTAAAAAGATAAACTATGCTAAGAGAAATCAATTTAGCAAGTTTAGCTATATCCCCAACTTTTTAGGAATGTAGCAGAAATTGACCAGAGTTCACCTCGACGCAGATTTCTCTGAAATGGCTGAATGGAATCACTTCAAACTTTGACAGAATGTAGATGACTTTGAGCTGAATACAACAAGCTTTGAATCACTTGATTTGGTGGAGAATTGACCGAGATATGCCCTTGAACAAGTTGACAGACTTTTGAGTAGACTAACAAAGAACTCAGAGATTAATGATGTAAATGTATCTATAAATTAACACTTGTATACAATCCCATTGGCATGAATAACATTTCCTAATGGTGTAGAGAGGTGTAGGCTATGGTATAGTCCTCACACACACTCAAACTCAGTAGAATGAGGCTCGGGAATGATCTCTCTAACCCGCGACTTTTCAAGTTCATTTTTATATGTGATGAGCAAAGATTTGAATTCAAATTCAAATTTTGGCTCCCTATGATCAAGCTCCTAAAAGCTTGGAGATATTCCTTCAATCAAATGAACTAATTTTCCATGACTCATTGTGGTAGGTGATTACAAAAAAGATTCTAAGTCAAATTGACTTTTACAATGAGGTAAAGTGGTAATTAACCACTAGCATATGTTCCTATGCTTCTTCATGCATGTGTAGACTTTAAGGTATCCTTTGAGCCAAATGTGTAGGCTTGCAAATTACACCAACAACTTCCACTCTTCTCAATTGTTATCCTCGTAGGTCAATTTTTCACTGCTAAACTTCTTGAGGCATTATCTTGCTAGATTCTTTGGTTTGAGGTGTCCTCCTAAAGTTCACTAAATGCAAAACTAGGAATCCTAGTTCAAAGGGCCTCAGTCTACTCTAGTATGATTAATATTTTTAAAATTGTTGGGTGCTTTATGATCATTGGATTAGTCCTTTCTAGGTCTAGGGGCTTTGTATATGGAGACCCTACAATGTCCATTACGAAGACTTGAATTGGCTGCCACATGAAGATGTGAGCCTTCCTAGATCTCCAATGAATACTTGGTGCACTAGGTTGACTTCACTTGGTTTTTTCTTAGTAGAGGCCCTAACTCAAAGGACCCATCAGAACCTTTTATAGTGGTCCTAGTGGTCAAAATTTTTCAAGATTGGTTTCTTCAGTGTCTTGTTGGTAGGAACATAAGTTGATGCTAGTGTGTTAAGCCAAGCAGCAACCTGAGCATGCTTGAAGGCTCTGTGGTAGAGACCCCATGGATGCTCTATGTGTGTTCTCCTTAAGAAGAGAGGTCAATTACTCCCCAAAAGAGTGCCCTATAGTACTTATCCTAAGAAAGGTTGAGCACCAAAGTCTCCATGAGCTTTGTAGCTTGACGCCCTACTAAGGGGGTCCTTGTCCCGGCATCAAGGTCTTCAAGCCCAACCCATAGGCTTAGTAGTATTTAGGGGTCTTGCCTTAAATATTTATAGCCTTTACTTAATATGGCACAACTCTTAGGAGGTGTAATTCCCCTTGAAATGAACCACCACTAAGTTTTGGAGCCCCAAGGCTCTATATATAGAGGCCCCATGCAGGCTCTATAAAAAATAAGTTTTGAAAATCCCTAGAACTTATGCTTAGTGCCAATACCTCATGGGTTCTCTTTATACAAGTCCAATGAAATGGATTATTCCTTTATATGAGGCAATTCCTAGTCACCACTCCCCCTAAGGGATGTGCAACTCATGAGTCTTGGGGGCTCCATCTAATAGAGGCTATGAGGATTTTATTCCTTTGATTGTTGCCTTAGAGTCCCTTACCCCCTGTCCTAATCTTGCTTCCCCTTCTGTCCCTTACCCCCTGTCCTAATCTTGCTTCCCCTTCTGCTATCCCCTTCTCTCAATTATTTTTTGAAGTATTAAGAGTTGTCCTTAGGCTGCGTAGCAACCCAATATTCTTTCACATCCCTTGCTCACTACCCATCGTTTTTTTCTTTGGTTTATATTGCATTCCCCTTACTTTATTGTAGGAAATTGGTCATTTTCTTCCAAATTAATCAACATTTTCGAGATTGGATTAAGGTTTGGGTACTTATTCATTTGTGTTATATATTTCCTTTTATATGACATTTTGTACAGATATGATGTAATTCTTACGTTGACGTACACCTATCCAAAGAATCAACACAAGTCCAAAAATTATCGTCTCTGTTTACTAAGCATGAAATATTTCGCCCAATCTTAACTTAGAACAGCCGGAATGGAAAATGCCCCTTAGATAACCATGCAAGTCAAAAATTTATCATCCCATTTTTATGTAATGTTGGATGTTACATGCACTACCCTTCAATGATGCCACTCCTATCCTGTCGGAGTACACCGTTTTGTTTTTTTGAGAGAGAGAGAGAGAGTACAATGAATTGGAAATACACATTCATACACCCAACCTCGTAAGGTAGAGGCACCCATCATGAGAGACTCATGGACATGTCCAACCAAGACTTGAACTCAGGATTTCCTCCCACAGCTTCAAGGCGTCAGCCACTAGGCTACGCAGGCTAGGACTAAGTACACCTGTTTTATAGTCCTTACCACAAAAATTTATGGTGGTGCAGCTCAGTCCTACGTTCAATATCCTATCTTTTCCCTTCACGACCCCTCAATTGCGTTGTAGTGTTCAAAAAAAAAAAATCATGTTTCCTCATGAAAGTATATCATGTGGCATTTTGAGAGCCAGAAAGCCAACAAACAACCCTTTCTAGCCAACCTCTTTTCTTCCTTATCTCTAGACTTATACCCCTTATATGCTATTTTCCATTAATCCTTCTATGTGATTAGCAACTAGACAAGACATCATGTGCTTTACTTGACTATTATCTGTTGCCTAACCTTGTTGAGTATCATATCCATCCCATCTGCCATTACAATGGACACTACAACATCATGAGACTCTCACAGAAGTTAGAGTATGCTTCCCATATGACCTACAGCCCATACCTTGCACCAATCTTCTTCATCAGCACTCTCTTAGGTAGTCTAGTGGTTTGCACTACTATGCCTCAAGGCAATAAACTCTTACCTATCCAGCAGGCGTGGTTTAGCGGATGTGCCTTGCACTCCTAGGCAGATGGCCAGGGTTCAAGTCCCGCCCAGGGCTGGATGCCTCAAAGTTCCCCAAGATGGGTGCCTCTACCTCGAGGTCGGGTGTGTGTTTCTTTCCAAATTCATTGTACTCTCAAAAAAATCTCACCTTCCCGAGTAACTCCAACCTCTATTATCGACTGCTTATTCTCTACTACTATGATCATGAACTATGCCCTTCTTCCAACTACTCTATGCCATTCCTCCATGTAGTATGTGCAAGTGTAATTCACGAGAGACTAGGATGCCTATCTTTGTATCTTCTTCAACCGATTGCAAGCCAAACACTCAATTCGAGTGTGAATGTTGTTGAAAGCCCCTTGTGTTGCCCGTCTGCAACTGTTCATCACCTTGCTCTTCCTACCATAGCTACTTGACCTTGCAAACACCTCACTATTCTTTGTTCTTAGCTCGCTTATAGCTCATATAGGGACTCACTCTTGCTCTTTTCAATCTCAAAGGCAATCTTACCAAATGCATCCAATTTCCTTGTTCCTTTATACTTATGCATCTCGCATGATTCGGACATACTTAAGCTACTCATGAACTTACTCTCTGCTTCCCCTTGTTTTCTCCTTTTGAACTACAAAGAAGAACCTTTTCACTAATGGTTTTCTTCTCTCTCTCTCTCTCTCTCTCTCTCTCTCTCTCTCTCTCTCTCTCTCTCTCTCTCTCTCTCTCTCTCTCTCTCTCTCTCTCTCTCTCTCTCTCTCTCTCTGTGTGTGTGTGTGTGTGTGTGTGTGTGTGTGTGTGTGTGTTCCTTTCCAGAGTCACATCCTCTACACCCAAGGGTGTAACCCCTTGTTTCTACCTTGAATTCAAAGCATAATCAATTATGTGCACCTATTGACCTCTCAATGCCTAAGTTCTTGGTTTCTACTCAAAAATTACCTTTCGAAAGCCTCTTTTTTTTCATCTTCTATGCAAATCTCCAAAGCTATGAGCTCCAAATATGTAAGTATGAAGTTCCAAAAGTAGATTTCCTTCACGATGGTGATGAAACAACATGAATGTGAATGTTCATGGAAATTTGGAAAACAAAGATGCAAAAAAACTACACCTCATAATTTTATTTTTCCTAATCGTACTTTCCTATCCTTCTTTCTATCTATTCTATTCCTAAAAATGAAAACAAAGATAAAATGTACCCGAATTTCAAGCACCAAAACAACTGTACCACTTGTGAAATCTTACCATCATGCCAAGCATCTGACAAATATGTCCTTGAGAATCACACCAAAAGTGTTCGGCATAGACTCCACGCACATCCAACATGCCGACGTTGTGGAGCAATTGACCAATGGTATGAAGATCACATGCAAACCAAATGAAAACACATGCATCTACGACGAGAGAGGCAAGCACACATTATACATGCATGCATGCACACACTCATGAATAGAGAAGAGACATGTTTGCTCCAAGAATCTCTTTGTATTTATGAAAAAACGAGAGGAACCATTTACAATGGAGACCATTAACGTATATAGACTTTTGATATGTTTTTTTATATGTATGTCGAGGCTAGTTAAAAAATAAATCCTAGTGCTCATTTGAAAGCCAAATTGGTGTCCAAAAAATGTGTAAAATATACTAGAAGCCATGTTCATGCCCATGAGGCTCGAGTACTACTTGGCATTTACAAGGTGAGCTTGATTATACAAATATGAAAATTTACGATAAAAATAAGTCAATATTACATAATTGGAATAGGTCTGTTCAAGAGATTCTAACAAAGGTCTTTCAAATATCCAAATAAAAACCAAAGATGGGAATTTCAACAAAGACCATATGGAGATGAAGGATAGGAGGGGAAGATTCAATGCCTATTGATTGAGGAGTGAAATACAGAGCATCTTCTTCTTTATGATCAAAACTCATCTCATTCCAAACAAATGTGCTCAGGTGAGGTTTAATTTTGGTCACCTCAATTTTCTTGCATGTTTTCAAATCCCGATGATCATAAGTAGCATCACTTTCCTCCATCTAAACACTTGATGGCATCTCCATAAAAAACATAAAACCATACATAAGCCACTCAAGAATAACCAATCAAGAACCTCCCATGGAAATTTGATCTTTTGGACTCACTTTTGGATCTCCTCAACCTTTAAATTCTCTTTAACTCAATCGTTACATTTAGTTTGACATATTTCCTTTGAAAAATTCCACTTTCAAAACAATGAGAGAAACTACATGCCTCAATAAGTTAGTTAAGAATCAGAAAGAGGTTGATGAAACAATTGTAATCTGTCAATGAAAGAAAACTCACTCGAAAGTCTAAAAAGTATGTTATAAATTTTAGACCATGATACAAAACTCTCTAGATATATCAAACGATAATCAACTTAAGAACAAGGAAGGGTCCACGAACTCCTACATTGCTTTATGTATGCTATTCAAAAAAGAAAGAAAAAGGTTGATGAATGTGATTGGAGGTTAGACACAGCATTGACCCAAAATAAAAAACCCAAGATTGGAACGCGTAGTCTAAAAAACGCAACATCATGGATCTCCTTGCTACCTTGTTGAAGCATGGTTGATAGGAATCAAGGGAAATTGGTGGGAATCAAGGGAAGAAAAAAAAATAACCTCAAGTGGTTTTTAAAATTTGTTGATATTTTGAACATTATTCATAGCACATTAGTAGCATCAACATAGTTTTGAATGCATGTAGGATCATTTTTACTTGCAACTCAAATCCCTTTCACAATTCTATCCTACTCAATCATCCAACCAATATTGTCATATACAATAGCAAAGAGGGGAGCAATGGGCAACCTTGCCTAATGGATCTTCCTAAGGCTTAGGGAGGACTCAACAAAGGAGTTAGCAAGAAGGCAATGAACATGGTTAATGAAATTTTTTTAAGAACTAGTTCATGAAAGAATTGAAAATGAGCCATGCTTTCCAAGAGACACCTTCATAAAGCGAAGGCCTTAGGAAATATCTTGTAGGATAATGAGCATGGAAGTAGTAAACATCTCTCCTCTTTTTCCATATGTTATCCAAACGTCAAGAAAATCCTTAGCTTCTAATATTGAGGTCATCCAGGAGAAATATCAAAACTCCTCACTTTGTATTATGATCTTCAGCCTTTTAAAGATCTCTAAACAATCATAGTCCATTCAAGGATCAGAAAACTTCATCCATGTTATCTTTTACTACCCAAAAGTAATATTGCCTTTGTCTATCACCAATAGGATCACCTCATTAAAGATGGTCAGCAAGCCTTCAGGTGCTACCCAGAAAAAATATTCAATTTCCACTTTGACTCATTATCATAAACCCTCATCTTGAAGAGATGTATTGGAAGAAGGTTCTTCATCCAAAAATAGCTGAAGGCGATCATTTTATGATCCAGCATACATGACGAGGATGTTAATAGGCAATAATCAGATTCTGAAAAGAAAATTTAGTGCACTGCTCTTTTGAAAACTGTTTTTGCAGCCCTTTTACTTGCCCCTCGTAAAGTAGATACTTGTAGCACATTACAAAGTGACCCTTGTAAATTATTCATCCATCAAATTCTCGACTAAATGATTTGTCCTGAAGAGTTAATCAAGTAGACTGGAGTTTCCTGCTTTGCATACCAAAGGTCTCGTTTCTTGGAAAGACATACAAGATGGCTATTGATACAGCTGACCTTCCTTCACTCGGATTTGGTTGCACTTAAGATGAATTCGAAGTCACTAAGACTAAAGCTAATAGAAAGTATGTACGACACAAATAAGTAGTGAAAAAAAATTCATTTACGAACTCTTATAACTCCAACTGCATATTCTCATATTTACGCAGGAAAATAAGCATGATGGTAGAACGAACTGTGAGCTTAACAGATTTTTAGCAGTACTCGCTCATTATCCAACAACAAAAAATGAATCCACTCTGTTGTGGCTATTTTGCACAAAGGATTATGGACTCTAGAAAGACCTTTCGAAATTTATGCAGGCTATTGGAGCTACCCATTTCGTGGTTGTGGGCATTAAAGAAAATGTCGATCATTTGTTTTTTGGCTTCCCTATGGCGAAAACTAACTGAATCATATTTGTTACATGTGGAAGGATTTCCATCCCCTACCCCTCAACTCAAAAGTACTTCTGGAGGATACTAATTTTTAAACCCTCTGCTTCGGTTCTATACCAGGTCTAAAGTTCTATGCTTTATTTGGCGTTAAAAAATGACCTCAAAATTTTAGCTGCCACCTTAGGGGAGTGGTTGTGTTGACGAAGATACCTCGTTTTTGCAGATTGAGATGTGTACAAATATCCATGCTAACCAAACAAGACATGGATTATGGAGGCCCATGGCCCTAACAAAAAACAAATGCCTATGAGGGGTTGCTCCCTTAGCATATGGGTACTTAAACAACAAAGCACAGATCTTAAGCTGAATAAGTTATGGTTTTCTTATTCTTCAAAAAGATTCCCTGCAAGGAGATTGACTGCTCAAATGTATTCCAACCTTTATCCTTTGTAAAAACCAATGATAGTGAGTCCACAATTAAAAAATTGTGCATCACACAAAAAGAAGTCTTCAAACCTCAACTATAACCCTAATTTCAGTAGAAGCCCCTAACTCCGCCTTCTTTCATGTAACACCCTCCAATAAATGTTGGCCTGTACCTTTATTCGTTACATTTTGAAAGGTGGCTCGAACACCCTCACCCGGAATTAATGTATACTGTCCCCCTATAATATAAGGTTCTCTTTTTTGCAGTTTTAAAAATAGACTTCTGAAGCTAAGAACACAGCCATCAAATCCAGTGTCTTGCAGACAAAGACATGTTACCTAAAAGATGATAGCAGCAACCAGAATGCCGATCATCCAAAATATTCAAATTTTTTTTTTTTTAAGAAGGGATCCAACTGGCCAAAACAAAGACTAAATTCCACTGTAAGTTAACTTTAGATGCTTACTACAAAGAGAAACCTGCCCATCATTCTCCAACAAAGGACGGGAAACAAACATGCAAATACCAAAATGAAAAACATCTGGATAGGTTCAGCATGTTTGTGAAGTTTTCACTGTTCCTAACAAGCAATATTAAATCAAACGATCCACAATTTAAAGACCAATAGAATGAAAAACATTTGGATAGGTTTCGAATGTTTTGTGAAGCTTTCACTTTTCCTAACAATCAGTATTAAATCACAAAATCCACAATTTCTTTTCTTTTTAAGCAATAGAATGTTGTGATTAACATACTAGACAATGGGTCAGTCACAGTTGTGAACCTGGCATTTAAACTCATGAGGCTCCATTAGCACTTCTTATCAAAAAAACAATCCTTGTCCATCTTGTCTACAGGGGAATTCAAAATTTTCCCTTCACATACATCCTAGAATGGTACTTATAAGACATTCAGTTAAAAAGCATAAAATACTCAAACCCCACAAGAAGCAAAGATTGAGCAAATGCCTTTAATATCATCTCCTCCAAGTTCCATCATTTGTTCGTTTTTAGATTTCTAGATTTCAATTTGGAGAATATCTCCATGTCAATTTTCTTACAAGCTTCATTTAAAAGCAGCTCTTTGGCAATTTGTGAAATATATTGCACTTAGGAAGCTTTTTGACTTTTGAATACATTGGGGTTCAGTTGGATCATTGCAAGAAATAAAATCTTTATTAACTAACACAGTAACACTGAATATGGCTGCTATTAAAATGATGTAAGCCTACCAAGAGGACAAACAAATGCACCACATCAAATAGATACATACAATCCCAAAGCATAAACAGACTATCACGCAGAAAATTCTATCACATATTAGATGCCAACCAGCAAGTTCTCTTTATTCATATGGGTGTTAAGAGTTTCTTCAACGTGTTACAGAGCTGCAGAAATAAGCATGAATACAAACAACTGGATAATGTCTGGTGCATACATGTGCATATCATGAGCATGGACACCAGGTGTACAGCGCGTCGTTAAAAGGTGAATCGTGTAAATGTTACATTGACAAATTTTAAACTTCATAAAACCAAAACTTTCTGACATCCATGAACAGGCATCCTTAAAGAAATAAAGCCATAGCATCACCAAAAAACTACTGTACAAATCTATAGCTAAGTAAATGTAGCCAACGTGCAACAACCAACAGCAAACCCATTAAGCCTGCTTTGTAACTCTCCTTAACTCTCCTGTAATATCTCTCTTTCATTATGATTCAAGCATGCTATTAGGAGGCAAAAAGCAAAGCCCATAAAAAAAATGTAGCAGGGAATCATAACCCTGAATACTCGAAAGAATCAAAGTTAGTTAGCATAATTTCCACTCTTTGACCTGCAACTGAGCCAAGTTGAACTGATAGAGCCTTCTATTACATGTATCTGCACTTAGAAATATGTAATAACTTTTAGTATGGACACACATTCTCTAAAATATCATCGCCCACACGTAAACAAATGCCTGTACCTCCCTGCACTTATAATTGTTGATGCATACTTTTGAATTTCCATGATCACTACATAAAATACGTGGCTTCACGAGTGCATAAAAATATTGCATCATATTTTCGTGACAAACCATTTCCATGATGCAAGTGCATTATAATGCGTACAGAAGAGCTGGCAAAAATCAAGGGCATGCACACAGAGAATCAAGGGGGAAAGGTCCTAGTTAAACACTAATTACACATCTTTTCTTTGAGTCAGGGCTAGGGCAATCACCCCCCAAACTCAAAGACAGGTGCTTTTCACACTGACTTTATCTATAACACATCTTAGACAGACATTTGAAGAATCTTCCCAGAGCCAACTACTTTTCCTTCACCAAGGTATCCTGATCAAGACCGCTAGTACCATGAGAACTTGCTTGCCCAATACATGAGCTGCACATTTCCTTTACTTGCAGCCAGACCCCTAGTACAATGAGGACTTGCTTGCCCAACGCATGAGCTGCACATTTCCCTTACTTGCAGCCAGAGCTGCTGCACAACCTCATCTGCTAGACAGCCTAGAGGAGAAATAAACTATGCAAAGGGAATGCAAACAATTCAGAATCATGAAAGCCACCAGCTACTGTTCCTTCACTAAGGTATCCTGATCAAGACCGCTAGTACCATGAGAACTTGTTTGCCCAATGCATGAGCTGCACATTTGCCTTACTTGCAGCCAGACCCCTAGTACAATGAGGATTTGCTTGCCCAACTCATGAGCTGCACATTTACCTTACTTGCAGCCAGAGCTGCTGCACAACCTCATCTGCTAGACAGCTTAGAGGAGAAATAAGCTATGCAAAGGGAATGCAAACAATTCAGAATTGTGAAAGCCATCCATCAGATTGTAATAATCTGCTTCAGAGCATATTGTTCTTTCATGAATGTGGATTTCTTGATAGGATGCCCTAACACTTCTACACAGACCAGTGCACATTTAATGGATCGGTAGGATAGCCATATAGATTTACTCATGTCCAATAGATAGAACTTGGTGAGTTTCTGGGTGCAAAATCACCAGTACTGAAAGATCCTGAACATTTCTACACAACAAAAACTATATGATTATGAGAAATGACTGACTTCATCCTAAAAAGACTTAGACATGCTCTCAAGGGTCTCGACCCAATTGATCCATTCCCAGAAGGAATCAGAGATTAGGACAAATATGCTCTCATGGGTCTTGGCACAATTGATCCATCCCAGAAGCAATCAGAGATGATGACAACCAAGGGCCCCGATCAGGATCCAGATAGTGTGCAGACTTGCCCAAGCACCCCCATGGATCATGATTACATAATGTCGTGACTTGGCTGGAGATACATAATAATCATTTATGAGACCATTATCCATGAGACCATACAAAAATCAACTTCATTTTGTTCTGTACATCAATGTCAAAACTTTAGCAGAGACAAGTAATGGGTAGATAACTTGATTGCAAGACTGCCATGACTTTTGAAAAAACAAAAAAATTCACCCTTCAAGGAATGTGAATAGGACTCTCCCTTATTTCTCAGAAGGAAACGAATTCAACAATTAGTTGTGCATAACGTAAATAAACACAAGCTTTCCCATTAAAATCATAAGTGTGGTATTCTCAATACAAGGCTCCATCCTACACCTGATAAGACAAGCCCGAGAACATGTGCATGCATATAAACTGACACACAATTGTGAACTGAGCTTTTATCACATTTCTGTGATCGAAAGATCACACTATCCATGATAAAGCCTCAATGTAGAAGCAGCAATAGGAAGGTCCTACAATCAAAGACCTGAGATCGGAATAACATCAAAATAAATGGTAGTACAAAGAAGTGCAAACATGCGCCAGTCATATGACAGACAAGCAATTTGGCAATGGGTTTCAGTGTGCAAGGTACAAGAAATAAAAATGAAACTATGATGCATAAGTAACAAAATCAAAACCAGATAACAATCCATTACCCTACTTAAACATAAAAGTTGTAAATATACAAATTCAAAATCAGACAAACAGGCTGCCATAGCTACTTGGGAAAGGGAAAGATTTAGATCCATATATCATACACCTGATGTGATCCTCCATAATTCTATAAATGCAGCTATGACCAAAGAAGTGAAAGATGGATTAATGGGCATATTATCAAAGAAGCTGCACAGAACAAGTCCATATACTTTAAATTTTCGGCTCTCAGAATTTATGGGACAGTGCAAACATGGACACATTTTGGAATCCTATGTCCACAGATAAACCCAACAAATAAAAAATTAAGCTCTAATCCATCATGATCCCTGATGTCATAAAAGCTCATCAAGAAACCTGACTTCAAGGAATATGATACAGTTTGAAGCATCCGATTTCTTCTCTCCATGGCAATCCTGTCCATGTTGAAATGCATGAAAGCTGGAACTGAAAAAGCAATCAAAAACCTATGTGTCCATTATATTTATGTGCCTTGCAGTTGTCCATTGCCAGCAGTGCGGACCACAGCACCACCAGTACTACCTGGCATGGATTGTACTTGATATGGCATTTGCATATATTGGTGTTGAGGGTATACATATCCCCCTTGTGGCTGCATCATTTGCATTGTCCCTGGCATTGCTCCAGCATTGATCATACCATTCAGTCCCATTACAGGTGCAGGAGACCCACTTATGACACCTGCATCTTTGTTCATAGTTTGCTCCCCTTGTTTTGCCATGGTTGCTCTTTCACCTTCTATCTCCCTATATTTATGAAGATAAATTTTCAAGGGCTCCAGATAATCTTCAAATCCAAGGGTACCCATAGCCCACAGCAGGTCATCGCCATTAACGGTCTTTCTCTTTTCCTTCTGGCACTTGTCAGAAGCTTCCCCTGTGATAAAGCTGATAAACTCAGATACGCATTCCTGAACAGTTTCTTTTGCATCTTTAGAAATCTTTGCGTTTGCAGGTAATGCTTTTTTCATGATGCGGCTCACATTGGCAATAGGCAAGAGACGATCCTGTTCTCGCACAGAGTCATGGCCACCTCCATAATGCCCACCTGACTCCTCATCTGACTGATGGCCACTTTCTGGGCTATTCATTCTTTGCATATGCTCTGCCATAGACAGACCTTGCAATAAACGGCTACCTACACCTACTAATACGATATACAAGAGTGTAAGACTAAATCCTCGGACATGTTAGATGAATATCGAACCATAACGAAACATAATTTACGGACCGGTACTGAATTTCAAAGCAAGCAGAATGGGAAGGAAAGGAGTGCAAAATATAATGCGTATGAGGTTGACAGTAAAACACACATTAAAAATACACATAGTTTTCACTCAGGTACGTCCTGCAAAAAATAGTCACACCATGGGCTAGGGAATAGAAAGGAGGTAATCAGATAAGAAACGCGCAAACAGAAACATAAAGGCAATCATCCACGTTGGATCAATCATCAAACCCCCTACATAAAAAGGATTCCTTCGTGTTGTGAGATCTCTGTAAACATTTAGATAATAGAGATAAGAATGAATAGAAAAAGAGAAAGAGTTCCAAGTATGGCTTGAACAACTTGCTTTATTCCTGCGGAGCAAGCCAATTATTTGAGGATGTGTACAGCATTTTCCAGCAGTAAGCATCATTAAATTGAGACAGAAAGGATACAAATAGTAGATTGAAACATTCATACAAATATTGAAGTATTCAGAGAAAACAATCAACGCACAAGCAAACTCCTCTCCTCTTTCGTTGATGCAAAAGGAAATTTCGTTGTTTTAGGCACTCACTTTTATCCTAATTACACTTGGGCACAGCTTATGTTGCAGAACCTTCAAAGTTATCCCGCACAAGACAACGATATAGGGCGCGTGGCCCCGGCCGCATTCTCGTTCAAGCCAAGGATAAAAATGCGACACATGCACGATGTATGTACTGACTTCTGGAAAGTATACACACAACCTCTCTACTTCACAATGAACTTAATGTTTTCGAATCCACCGCTAGATGCACTTGATCTTCTAACAGTCGCATTGCCATGAGAGGACAAGGAGAACAGTAACTTCCCCTCACCGTTTTTTATTCCACGCCTAATGCTCTTACACTTCCAAGAGACGCAGACTAGGGTTTCGAGATTCCGATCGATAGAAGTTTAGCTGTTCTTCTGCTCAAGCCACTGCTCGAACCAGGACTAAAATAGGATTCATGCCGAGTAAACCGAAACAAAATCCCGAGCTTACAGTTTCTTGAAGCTCTTGAGAAAGTTCAGTAAGGAAGTTCAGTAGCTTGACACTTACTTTTTTTTTTTTTTAATGTAGGTTCAACCGAAGCCTACTCTCTCGAGCTTTAACTTTGAAATTGCAACTGTACAAGTGAATGGGCTTGACACATTTTGCTTTTTAAGTCAAAGCTCAAGTTAAAACATATAAAAGAATTCAGCAGGCATGGTTTATCGGATGTGCCTTATACTCTTAGGCACATGACCAGGGTCAAGTCTCGCTTAGGGTTGGATGCCACAGAGTTCCCCAAGATGGGTGCCTCTATCTTACGAGATCAGGCGTGTGTGTCTTTCCAATTCATTGTACTCTCAAAAAAAAAAACATATAAAAGAAAAGCTCATATATTTTGTTCGAGTTTGCATAACCAAATAGTTTGACGTCTTTATTCTTTTCGAGGAAGTCCTAAGTTCAAGTCTTGGTTGGACATGTATTTATGAGTTCCTCACATATGGATGCCTCTACCTTACGAGGTTGAGTATGTGAGTGTTTTTTCAATTCATTGTACTCTCAAAAAAAAAAAAAAAACTCATGTATTCTAACAGATAGGAGAACATGGCACATGTATTGAGATGAAAGCACTTACCAATCCCGTACTACATATGTTGATGAGTTTCACAAGAGAAAGTGCATAAAAGAAGTAACAATGCTGGATTTTGATTTTGAGAGATTGTAGAAATTGTAGAGAAGTGGAGACAGTTGGTGATACTAGTAGTTCGTTTGTCAAATTTCGTATTTGTACATAGTTTGTAGTTTGTTTGTGATTCTATAATCATGGTCAGCCCCATGATTCTATAATCATGGTCAGCCCCATCTGTAATGAAATGAAAGATAGTTTAATTTTTTTTTTTAAGTACAATGAATTGAAAAGACACACACCCAACCTAGTAAGTTAGAGGCACTCATCTTGAGGAATTAAGGATAAGCCTGGCTAAGATTTGAACTCAAGACTTTCTCCCACAGAACCAAGGTGTCAACCACTAGGATACACGAGCTTGAACCTTTCTTTTGTCTTTCTATAATATCAATTTTGTCTTGTTCTCGTGTTTCGATCCTTTCGATAGTGCCTTCTCCTTTGTTTTGTCATGTCGTGTTGTAGTTACTTTACCGATTACAATTGTTCACGTATAATTTTTCGTTATGGACATGTGAAGAAATTATCTATTGGCAATGAAGTTTGTTCTTTTGTATGACAAACTCATTTTGGTACATAGGTTGTAGGTTGTATAACATAAGATTAAGTATCATCAAAAAGGTTCTATATTCGATAGACTAAGAAAGGTTGTAGCTTGTATTGCATAAGATTAAGCAAGGTGAGTGTGTAAGTGTCATCAAAATGGTTCTATATACGATAGATTGCAAACTCCAAATGAGAGGTGGAGAAATGTAAACAACAATGTCATATATTTGAATTTAGTTAAGCTAACTTGATACTACAATACCAAGAGTGTTGTCACACCCCTAAGAGCAACCCAAAGACCCATTTGGAGATCATGATGGGATTATGTTGTTACAGAAGCCTTGCAGGTTACTAAAAGGCAGAAGCAAAAGAAAAAAATGACACCCAACAAGGACTAAATGAAGCAATAGGATAGAGAGAGCCCAATGGAGGTTGCGAGAATACCCATCACGAAGTCTAACATGATGTATTCATTGCATGATGAAGATATTTTGCAATGGCTTAGGCAATAGCCTCATCAACCTCTGTAGAGCTATGCCACTTAGTTCAAAAGCGCTTATAGGTAGTTTCCAATAGACAATCCATACCCACCTAATGTGCTATTTGTCTACTTATCAATGGTTTTTCACCTCAATTACATGAAATAATGTGGATATATGGGATCCAAGAAATTTCTCCTGATGATGCTATTCCTATCATGCTGAAATTGGAAATTAAGCTAGGCTCAACCATTGCTAAAGGAGACTCCAATGAATTAACTAAGTATTTAGATCTTCTGGAGTGGAAGCTAGTTACTCGAATTGAATCTACAGAACCTCTTAAGCAATTATGAAGTACCTACTACCAAAATGTCAAAGGGATTTGGTGTGCAAAACAAGAGGAGCAAGGAGAAGATGGAGGGAGAGAAAAGAGAGGAGAGATGTGCACGCATGTATGGGAGGCTCTAAACCCACATAATGATCTCCATTGAGCCAATGCACTATATATGATGTATATATATGAATATAAGGGTAAGGCCACATGATCCTTACATCCCCAACAATCTCCCACTTAAGGGTCAATGTGACCCTAAGTGAAAAATATACAAAGAATGATGTAAGACGATACACTAGTGTACAGGAAGAGTCCGGATCTCAACCCATACAGATCAGCCTACACCAACCACCTCGAACAAGGTGCATCCATGCACCTAAAACTTCTTTAGACTCATATCAACAAGAGTCGAGCTCATATCTGACTAATGCAAGAACTTATGAAGTTCCTGCAAAGCTCCCACTCGCTCTATGCCTATGTCAATCATCGAACGACTGACAACTCCAAGTGCAAATGCTCCAATAGCAACTGCAATGTCTAGTCTCGAGCATATTTTTTGGGTGTGTGTAGGAGTGCAAGAGACACACGAGAAGCACACACGAGGAGCACAAATGCAACAAGACACACTGAGAAGATGGATGGTTGAACTGAACTGAAGTAAGAGCTGAATAATGTCCCTAAGTGCAAAGTACCACCACATATGAGAGTATCAAGTATGTGGTAACATGGGGGAAAAATCTCTAGCTAGCACTAGAGTAAAAAGTGCCCATTTATAGGGAAAAGGTTCACATCAAAGCTACTCGAGGAACAAGTAAGTGTAACAAAACCCCTTGGAGCGAATGATGTGGACACATACAGGGAGTGACAGATCAACCCCCACAAGGTAATAAGCCTAAAGCTTTGCGAAAAGCTTCAAACTTTTCTTGTGAAAGAGCTTTGGTGAATATGTCTGCCACATTTCTTGTGTAGGCACACATACCAAATCAATATACCCTGCATGAAGGCGCTCTCTCACATAGTGATAATGCACCTCAATATGTTTGGTTCGTGCATAAAACATTGGGTTTCGTGCAATAGCCAATGCACTCTGACTATCAGTGAGAATATGCATAGCAACATCAATCTCCATACAAAGATCCATCAATAGGCATCTCAGCCATATACACTCCATTGTAGCTATGAAAACTACCCTGTACTCAGCCTCACAACTCGATGTCATCACTGTAGGTTGCTTCTTACTCAACCAAGATATGCATGAGTCTCCAAGGAAAAAGTAATTACCACTAGTGGACATGTGAGTATCATAACAACCAGCCCAATCGCTATCTGTAAAACCATGCAAGCATGGTTGAATATCTCTACCATAAAAGAGACCTAAGCTCAAAGTGCCTCTGAGATATCTAAACACACGTTTTACCGCTTGCCAATGCTTAGTGCCAGGGCTATGCATGAATCGACTCAACTGGGAAACTACATATTGTATATCCGGCCTTGTGTTGCATGCATTTATAAGACATCCCACAGCTTGCTCATAAAGAGAAGTGTTGAATGCATCACTGGAATCCTCAAATGAGAACCTAAATCCTGTCTCAACTGGTGTGGAAACTATCTTGCAATCCTCAAAGTCAAAACGCTAAAGTAGTTTTTCAACATACTTTGCTTATGCATAACAATTCCCCCCTCAACGGATACAAATTGGATGCCAATATAGTAGCTCAAAAGACCAAGATAAGTGACATCAAAAATATGTTGTAAATCAGCCATAAGAATTTCAAGTTTTGCACTACATGACCTAGTCAAGAGTATGTCATCGACATAAAGAACAAGCACTATAAAATCAGCCCCATCTTTGTGTACATAGAGTGTGCTTTCAATTGGACTACATGTGAAGCCAAGAGAAATCAAGTGCTTATGGATTTTGCCATACCATGCACGTGGAGCTTTCTTGAGACCATACAAAGCTTTATGCAAACGACAAACCATATGCTCTTTCCCTTTCATAGCAAATCCAAGAGATTGCTTCACATAGACCTATTCTTGCAAATCACCATTCAAGAAAGGCATTTTTATGTTCAACTGATGTACTTTTCAACCTCGATGGGCAGCCAATGCAACCACAATATGAATGGTAGTCATGCGTGATGTAAGTGCAAAAGTTTCCTCATAGTCAATGCCATATTGTTGCGCATATCGTTTTGCAACCAATCTAGCTTTGTAGTGATCAATGCTACCATCAAACTTTCTCTTAATCTTGTAAACCCACTTTGTACCAATGGCATTTTTTCCTTTTGGCAATTCACATAACTCCCAAGTACCACTCCTATGTATGGAATCCATTTCTGATTACATAGCACTCATCCAATGTGGATCGTCACATGCATCTTCAAAAGTAAGTGGCTCTTCATTACATGTTGTAGCAATAAGGGAATAATCCACAAAATTACTTGATGCATGGTGAGAGCTTGATCTTGTTCTACCAAGTAAAGGTGCACTCAATTTGCTGTCCTACAAAGTTTGTTTCAGCCACTTTGGCATACTTGTGCACTCTTGATAGACATGCATTCATTATGTAATACATCATCAACATGTACATCATGCATGGGCTGAATTTCATGCTCCTTTTTATCCATATTTTGACGCAAGTGTTCAGCCATATGTGGCTGGAAATTTCCAACAATTTTGATATTTTTTGGCTGAAAAATTTCAGCTATGTTTGGCTGGAAATTCTTTGCATTTTTAGCTCTATTTTGCCGAAATTTTTCAGCCCTTTGAGCCTCAGTTGGTTGATCTACATGGCCATAGTCAAGCGCACCATTTTGGAACAAAGGCATGAGTGTATCGAACACATCTTGTGAGCTAATTGTTGGCTGTTTTTTGCATTCAAATAGAGGGAAAACTGAATTTTCAGCAAATACCACATCTCGACTCACAATAATCGTGTTCGTCAATCAATGGGTGGTACAAACGATATCCCTTACTTGCAACCAAACACACACATATGACTAAACATAGGCTTATGAAGATTCCAAGCCTCATAAGGAGTGATGATTCTAAATGCTTTTGTAGGGCAGCGATTCAACACATAGTTTGCATGCATGACAGCTTCCATCCAAAACTTATCATGAAGATGCTTTCCTTTAACCATACATCATGCCATTTCAAGGAGTGTTCTATTTTTACACTAGGCAACACCATTTTGTTGAGGTGTATATGGCACCATACATTGATGTGAAATACCTCTTTCACGAAGAAAAGCACTAAACTCATGTGACATGTATTCACCACCCCGATTCGTGCATAGAGTCAAATGCTTTTGTGAAAAAAAAATTCAGCTATACTTAAAAATGCTTTGAAGCAAGAAAATACCTCATTATTTGCTTTCATAGGATAAACCCATTACGACGAGTAGCATCATCAATGAAGGTTTCAAAATATACATGCTTCCCAAAAGATGGATTCTTGACTGGACCATGTGACCAAAACAAGCATGCCAAAGCTCCATTTCAGCCATGGAAGAAGTATGAGCAACCAAGGCATTCAAGTCAGCCCTCTTGTATGTATCCATGTGATACAAACCATTACATAATGTACCGGACATCACGATAACATCGCCATTGCTGAAATCATGAACCATACACTTATCATCAACAAAGTGTACATGAAGTCCAACTTTGGAAATCAACGGAACTGAAATTAAGTTCTTCTTGATACCGAGCACATACAATGCATTTTCCAAGAGAATCGCACCTCCATTTGTAGTCGTAAGCTCAATTTCTCCTACTCCAATGATAAGATAAGAGGCATTGTTTGCACACACCACATGTCCTCCTTTGGGTGCATCTTTCAAAGATGGAAAAAATATTTTGCATGATGTTATATGCTTTGAAGCACCACTATCAAAGAACCAATCCAAATCAGCCTCACTCACAACCATACATTTAGAATGCAAAGATGCATCATAATGACATGTAACAACACATGCCCAAAAATCTTGAGCCATTTTGGTTTCATCATTCTTTGCACTTGCTGAATTTTCAGCAATAGACATGTCAGATTCCTTCTTCTTTTCATTGTGTTTAGCAAGCTTTCTACAATCATCAATAGTATGACTAGCCTTTTGGAAATATTTGCATCTCTTTTTCTTTTGCAAATCATCATCATTAGACAAATAAGTGGAAGAGGAAGGTTGAGGCTTTGGCTTTGATGAACCCAAAGCTGAACCATACTTCCTTTTCCCCTTTTGTGAGATAGCAAGTGCTTGTGTTCCTTCAATCAAACCACTCCTATTCAGTCTAGATTTCTCTTCTTGCAAAAGAAGAGATGCAACCTCGTCAAATGCATACATATTAGGATTCCTTTATGCAACCAAATGGAGTGTAGTAGCAAAGCTTTGAAAAGATTTTGATAATCCTTTCAACAATGTAGAAATGAGTGATGCATCCGAAATAATCTCATCTATGTTTGCCAATTGCTCTTTCAAGTCCTTGATGCGTGTCACATACACATCCACCAACTCATTTTCATACATACATACATCCTCAAGTTGCTTCCTCAAGTATGCAACACTTGCTTCATTACGCATGGCATACAAAGAAGCAAGAGTGTCCCATGCATGTCTTGATGTAGAAAATGACCGAATGTGTGGAACTATATGGCTTCACAAAAAGCGCAATCAATGCATGAGCTTGAGCATCTTTTCCATCCCATCTAAGCTACTCCTGTGTAGGTGGAGAAGGAGAAACCACTGTACTTGAAGAAGAAGCTCCATCAGTGACAGTAGACTGTGAAGTAGAAGAACTTGCGGGTCTTCAATCTACATCTGCCACTATGTTGCAAAGTTGTTTTGCAACAAGAACATGCTTGATCATGTAAGACCTCATCAGATAGTTGGTCCCATCAAGCTTATTGTTGCCAGCAGTCAAGGCTTCACAAGACAAGGGAGCCGACATAAAGAATCAGAGCAAAGAGAAGGGCCTAGTAGGCAAAGTAGTCAAAGAAGATCCGACAATTAGGCCATGCAATTTTTCTGAGATAACTTCCCTTTAATAGTGATTTTCATCACTACATGAACATTGTAAATATCGTTCCTGGTAGATTAGACTCTAGTTTGTCCAAGCCGGGGAGTCCTCAAGCTTGAGGAGTATTAGAAATATCTATGTACCAATTTTCATATTTTTTAGAGCTCATTTGAGCCTTCAAAATAGCCAAGGAACCTAATTTTTAACTAAGCCGGACACTAGGTCTGGACAGGGCCATTAGTTAGTCAAAAACTATAAAAGGAGCTAGAGAGCTCATTTTTGGGGAGAACAAATTGTAGTTTGAACTAAGAAGAGCTCTTGTAATTGTCTTTTGATCTTAATCAAAGCTTCCATTGTCACTCTCTTTGTTCTTACCTGTGTGCACGTGTGTGTGTGGATGTGTGTGCATGTTTGTGTGCTTCTCCATCACCACTTGTGCACATCACTTGCTCGAGGTCTTCATACCATCCTCATGTCTTCACGGATTGACATTAAAGGAGGTGATACTCACCACTCAGCTACATCAAATTTTGGTGTCGCTGCCCGTGACCGAGCTTTGAGGACGAGCGTGTGATGGTAAGACATAGAGTGGAAACATTGGAAGAGTAGGTAAGCATTTTCTTTTACTTGTTTTTACCTTCCCCTTCACTTCTACACACCATATCCATTCATCATATTCTTCACCACCATGACTATATACCTCCATCTCCATTCATTTCCTCATTTTCACTTGAGAGCGAGAGCGAGAGAGAGCTTGTATGCACACTTGTTTTCTGTGTTTTTATGAGTGTTCTTGCAGATACCAGCTTCCATTGCAGCTGTAGCAGCTCTAGCAGGTGAGAAAACTGTCTGTGCAGGTTCCGAGGCATTGAACTCTATTGATCACAACTGACAAGAAGATTCGGCTTTCGGTAAAACAAAGTGCACAACCACAAAGTACATGATTAGCACATTCTAGAGCACTAATCACAATAAAAAAATTTCTTAATTTTCTTCCAATCGCAAGATTAACAGCCACGACTGACACCTCTTTCAATCGCTACCGACAATGACGATTGACAGAGCCAACTGATAGACCCTGCCAATCATGTCTGACACCGTCGATCGTGATCGACATCCACAACCAACTGCCATGTTAGCCTCTGTCAGTCGTGATTGATATGGTCGATCACGACCGATTGAAATTTCTTGATTCGCACCATAAATTACATGCCCACATATCCATAGCGATGGACACACTATCGATTGACTGAAGTCATGTAAAAAATTATGAAAAAAGTGTCGATCGCGATTGGCACATTGATCGCAACTGACACGTCGATTGCGATTGATAGGTCAAACGTGACTGACACATCAATCGCGACTGACACATCGATCGTGACTGACACATCGATCGCGACTGACACATCGATCGCGACTGACACATCGATCGCGACTGATACGTCGACCACAACTGACTAAATTTTTGGAACTTTTTAGGGTTTGAATTTTAAGCATGTTTTTGGCAAATTTTGGTAAAATTAAGGGGTAATTGAGCATAAGGAAATCTTAGAAAACACTGCGGGCTAGCCCTAAGTGCCTGAATTCCGTGTTTTGATCCTTGAGTGCCTGCGTAAAAATCATACGTGGAGTTTTAGTACAAGTATTTTTAAATTGGTCATCAGTTGGGATTAGGTTGTTAGAAGACTTTTAGGGCAAGAGTGAAAAAAAAGGGCTCTATACCTTTTAGTGGATGTTTAAAGGGTGTGTTGTCTGTCTGTTCATCTTTGATCTAGCTCAATACTAATTCGTAAACCTTCACAGGTCTTTGGTGCGTAAGCAAGGGGCTTCAAGCAAACTTGGCGAGGTGAACATTGGGCTTGGCAAGTGTGTCTTGGGCTCACTTAGTAGTCTGAAAGGCAAGAGGCTCGAGGTTGGGAGTTCTCTTAACCCTCTCAATCAATTCCTAGCTTAGGTTAAGTTCGGGTCGAGCTAGAAGTAAGTCAAGGTGACGATAAGCATCTATCAAGTTGAAGACTACTTAAACACTCAAGTTCAAGCAGAAATATAATCTCTTTGTGATCGATAACTTTAAAGGAAGGAGTTTAACATGGTACGATCAACTTAAAGTGCGGAAATTCACTCAAGTATTCCTTACAACATGATATCAGACAAGAGCATAAACACGATAACCTACTAAAAAAGAACCAAGTGACTGATACAAATTGATCTGCAACGAGGTTGTACTTGGGGTAAAATGGGGTTGTTCAATCATGCATATGAACCTTAGATCAGGACGACATCTAGGGAGAGATAGACAAAGCCTTAGGTCATCAAAGGCTAGTCTCAATCACACTGCTAGGTCTTGGGCCAGTAGTTGAGCAATTATTTGCACTATCTTAGCTCTAAAACTAGTGAATCAGAGATGTCTTATGGTATGGAGAGACCTTGTAGCGTAAGCACCACCTCCTTTACTTGTCAATCCGTGGGGACGTGAGGACCGGTATGAAGACCTTGAGCGAGTGAAGGCACAAGTGCGTGAGTGAAAGCACACAAGCATGCACACACATACACACACACACACAAGGCAAGATCAAAGAGAGGAACAATGGAAAGCTTTCTATTGCAAAGGAAATCTCTTACAAAAGCTCTATTCTCTAACAAGCTAACTCTCTAACAAGCTACCTCAAAAATGAGCTCTCTAGCTCTTTTTATAGTTTTTGGACTAGTTTTGGCTTATTTGAGGGCCCAAACGGAGTCTAAAAATTATGAAAATTGGTAGGATGATACTTCTAATACTCCTCAAGCTTGAGGACTCCTTAGCTTGAACAAAATGGAGTTACAAAAAGGTGAAATGATATTTACAGTGGTTTGAGTGATCAAAATCACTGTTTTGTAGGGGATTCTCATGAAAATTTGACATACACTTCTTGGAGCTCCCTACTTGCTCCCTCTTCTTGTGTGTCCACTTTCCTGATGTGCTTCCATGCTTGTGCTTGACTTTGAGTTCCAACACTCCCCCCCCCTCTCGAGTCTATCATCCCTGACAGACCCTTGTTGTAATGGTTGTTCCAGGTAGTGCTTTGAGAGGTAGTGTCCATTCTGTAGAAACAAGAGCCGTCTATGTGGCAGGGTTGGTTGTCCGGTTCTTCATTTGTCAATGTGAGCCTTTGCAAGTTGTAGTCCCTTGGTATGTGCTTCTTCCTTGGATTCCAGCATGACTATGTCATTGTGAGTCTCCATTGATGTCCTCTAGATCTTCCAAAGTTGATGTTCATAGTAGTCATGCCAAGTACTCATAACCCATAATGAGTGATGGGTAAGTGTGTTAGTGCATGGGTTTATGAAAGTATGTGCCTAGTGCACGGCCGTGTAGTGTGGCCCTATGTTTGCTTACTTGGAAAATGCATTGGGAGAAGTATGGTGCAAAAATTGGAGGTCTTGAGCTAAGTGCTCAAGGGTATGTTGACGAAGAGGTTTTCTAATATATCATGGTGATGGTGTTACCAAAGTAAAGATACGTACCATGGTGAATGGTTGATCGATGTTTATCTCTTCGTGTTGTACACCCGGCATTGTGATGGACCATTATCAATGAATGTCTGCGTTGATGGTCCACTGATGATTTTTTTTTTTGCCTGGTCCTGTCTCCTCTCTTCAAAGCAACATTTGCCAAATACTGGAATTGAATTTCTTTATATTCCTTGACAAACAACATTGGGTAACTGCACCAAGCTTAGTTTCACATATTCTCTTTAGCACTCCATAAGCAGGAGTCTTCTCACCCAGTATACATACAAGGATTTGCAAGGTACCAGAACTACCCCTTGCAGATATCTCTTTGGATGCTCTCGTACATATAATAGTTAAGAATCTCTCAAATTGTGGACCTTCAAGCTCTTCCCTCCTACCACAGTAAGGGGAAACAATAGTTGTGGATGCCATGTTCATGCCAAATTCGGGACATCTACCACATAAGGCAGCAATAATATCATCTGCTAGCCAAGACATACTTCTATCCAAACTGATAAATGCCTAGTCGTCATCGATTCCACCTTCAACTAAGCATGATTCAATCATGTTCCATGAGCCAAACCTGGGAACAAGCTCTTTTTTTTTTTGGAACAATGTCACAAACAAGAAGATAGATGTTAGTATCAGAAAAAATAGTTGACATATGTCAATGTGCTCTTGTGCATGGGACTCTCAAATGTGTCCAGTCACTGCCATGCAATGTGGCCCTATATTAATGCATACTTTGGAAATGCATGACCTGAATGGTGCAAAAGACAGAGTTGTGCAAGGAGCACATGGTTATCGCACGTCAAGGCTTTTGATGTTATTTGTGGATGTTGATGCCATCTTTCTTGGATGCATCCATTGGATCTTGAGATGACAACTGATCATTCCTCCTTATAGGGATCCATTTGAGAACCATGTTCGGTTGCATCGAGATCACCTTGGGCTTCTTCCTCTCTGGATGGTTTCTTAAATTTTGTATCCCACGAGGTTGGTTCTCTGGTTCTGCTGGGGCTACCAGTGCTTTTGGCTTCCATACCCATACCATTGTTGATGGTCTTCTGACTCTTGTTGAAGAGGTGAGTTTATCTTCTTTTGGTCTCTGTGCTTGGTTCATACCCTTTCCTCTCCTTGGCTTCTTAGTTGAGACCTTTGTGCATGGTGGAGAGCATAGGCCTTTGTGCATGTAAAAGTTCTTTGGGAACCCACTTGTGTAATCGCACGTGTTGAGCTGCAACTAATTTCTTAGGCACCCAAACGTGTCGGATACCTTGTGGTTGATTTCGTCCTAGTTGTTGGGTTCTTCTTTTGGCATGGTTGGCGTGGCTAGATGGGAATTGTTGTGGCAAGGCTGGTGGTTGCTCTCCTTTTCATACCCAGATTTTCTTCATGCCCAAAACTGCCCTCTTGTTGAATGGTGTCATTCTATTTGCGATAGCAGTTTTCTTGAACTGTTGTGCATGCCTTTGTGGTGGAACTACAGTGGCTGCATTATTCTTTAAAGAAGAAGAGAGATCCACTCACCTTCGAGCCTGTTCTTCCATGATTGAATCCTTCTGCATAATAGAGCTTTTGACACATAAAACATCTTCCTCTATAAGATTAGTCTGGGAAGAACTAAGAGAATGTGTGAGACCTGGATTTGTGAGCATGCAATTCTCTAATTCTAATGTAATGCATTGTTCTTGTACCCAAACTTGAAGAAGTTGACTTCTTAAGTTCTTGACTGCATGGTCATAAATCCAATCTTGACCCAAGACAAGTGATTCTGTAAGGTCTTCATCATGACGTACTAGCATTTTGACTTTCATTGGAACATCTTGAAGGTAGATGGGAAGTTCCACCTCGCCTAAACAAGGGGTTTCCACACCTCCCAACCCTATGAGATAAGCTTCTATTGGATTGATCTTCAATTGCAAGTCCTGGCCTTTTGCCTTTTCTTTGCAGTGTAGATACCTACTGCCGCTCGTAGCCTCGTCTCACCTAAGTGTTCTAGATCAAAGATCCTAGATGACAATTCATGTCCATTCCACTCATACTCTTGTGCTACTTTTAAAGCTGGGATTAGGAAATCTAATGGTAGCACAATTTTCTGTCCAAAGACCATCTGAAATGGGGTGGCATTGAGTACCGTTTTGTAGGCAACTCGGTAAGCCCAAACAACATGATGAAGTTGTTTGCTCCAATTAGAGCGTTTATTATTTACCAGTTTGGTCAAGACATTACATAGGATCTTGTTTGTGCTCTCATCTTGTCCGTTAGCTTGTGGATGATAGGGGGCAGACTTCTTATATATCACCAAGAATTCTTGGAGAAGATTTTCAATGACTTCATTCAAGAAGTGCGTGCCTCTATCACTCACTAACTCGATTGGTAACCCATATCTTGTGAACATGTTCTCAAATAAGAACTTTGCCGTTGTCTGAGCATCATTCTTTGTAGTGGCTTTTACTTCTACCCACTTTGTGAGGTAATCTGTTGCTACAATAATGTACTCTGCATGGGAGTTTCTAGCTGGGGGGTTAATGGGACCAACAAAGTCTATACCCCACTTTGAAAATGCACGTCCTCCCATCATTGGCCTCAAAGGCATCTCGTCTTTTCTAACTGGATATTGTGCACGTTGGCACATGTCACATTTCTTCACATAGGTATGTGCATCCATATGAAGAGTGGGCCACCAAAGTCTTGAGAATAGAATGGTCTTGATTACTCGGTCCGGCCCAAAATGTCCACTTGCAACACCATTGTGTGCAGTTTCTAAGACTTTCAAATAGTCTGATTCATGAACGCACAATCTTAGGTAACCATCTTTGCCTCTTTGGTATAGGTTGTCTCCAACTAAGGCGTAGTCTTGAGCCTCTTGCTTCATGCTTCATTTTCTTGCTAGACTTGCCTCTTTGGGTAATGTCCCTGATCTCATGAATTCTACCAATGGAGCACTCCAATCTGGAATTAATGACACATGATAAATGGTGGCATGCTCCACTGGGGGCCTCTCTAGGCACACTGGACAATTCTTAATCCACTCATGTATTTCTTTATCCATGCTAGGCCAATACACTCCTAAACGTTTTAGATTTTTCAATGTTCATTGCTTGGAGTAGTGATTTCCTAGCAATCCTTCATGGGCTTGTTGCAACCAACTACTATGTTCATCGTCCTCAACACAACAAGCTAATACACCTTCTGTATCTTGTTTGTACATGCTTCCTACCAATATTTGGTATTTTTGTGATTTTACAATTTCTTCTTTCTTTTGTTTTCACGGTCTTATTTGCAGGTCCAAAGGTTAGGACTGGTACCAACTTATTTGCCCATTTAGGAACAACTTCTAAATTGAACAGATAAGCATCAGGTAGTTCATCAGACACTCCTTGCGGTGGCTCTCCTGAAGTGATGTGAGAAAGGTGATCTGCCCTGAGGTGGGTTCTACCTTTCCTAACAACAACTTCAAAGTCATATTCCATTAGTAAGTGGAACCATCTTACTAAGCATTCTGTATTGCAAGGTTTATTGACCAAATATAACAAAGCTTGATGATCGGTGAAAAACTTGAACTTGTTGGCCAATAAATAGTGTCTAAACTTCTTCACAGCATATACCATGCCTAAGCCTTCTCGCTTAGTTGTGGTATAATTTCTTTCAGCTGGGTTTAGTTGTCTACTAGCATATGCTATGGGCAAATCTAAATTCCCTTCACCTGTGGGTTGTGCTAGCATACATCCTATTGCATGATTGGATGCATCTACATGGACGTGGAATGGCTTATTCCAATCAAGAGTGGTCAGTATTGGTACTGTGCACAAACGTCTCTTCGGTTCATTGAAGGAATTTTCACATTCGTCATTCCACTCAAAATTTGTCAATAAGGCATAAAGAGGTCTAGCTATGATCGCATACATGTGGATAAACCTATGGTAATATCCACAATGGCCCATAAAGGCTTGTACCTCTTTAACATTCCTTGGCCTTGGCAACTCCGCTATAGCTTTGACTTTGTCCTCATCTGTTGATATTCCGTTCTTAGAAAAAATATGACCTAAGATTTTACCTTGACACACCATGAACACACACTTTTCTGGGTTCAGACACACTCGATATTCTCTACACTTGTTGAAGATTTGTCTGAGCTCAGGGATGTGGTATCTTCTTTCTTGGGAATGAGCACATAAATCATCCACATATACTTCTAAGCTCTTTTGCAAGAACTCTTTGAAGACATGACACATGAGCCATTGGAATGTTGCAGGTGCATTTGTGAGCCCAAATGGCATCACATGAAATGCAAAGACTCCCCACTCTGTGGCAAAAGCCGTCTTGTGTTGATCTTCTCGACCAATGGCTACTTGGTTATAACCTGAAAATCCATCAAGAAAGCTATAAACTTCCTTGCCTGCAACACGCTCCAATAAATGTTCAGTGATTGGAAGCGGATAGCTATCCCTGATCATAGCGGCATTAACTTTTTTAAGGTTAATACACACTTGCAACTTTCTGTTCTTCTTGGGCACCACTACAATGGGGTATACCCATTCAGTATGCTCAATCTCATAGATGAATCCAGCTTCAATTAGCCTATCAATTTCTTCTTTTATTTTAGCTGCATAAGTTTCATTATATGTGTAGGGCTTTTGTTTGGTGGGCTTGGCATCAGCAGTCATGGGGATGGTATGAGAGCAAATTTTTGGATCTACTCCCTTCAAGTCTATATAGTGCCAAGCAAACACATCCCTATATTCCCTTAATAGAGCTACAAGCTCTACTTCTTCTTTTGCTCTTAGGTCATCTCCTATGTACATACATCGCTCTTCGTTCCCTTCAATGGTTACAACAATTTTCTTGGTCTTTTCTTTATTATGATATGCTTCTCCTATGATGGCCTCTCTTGTAGGCATTCGTACCAAAATTTTCCGATCTTCAACTTCATATTTCTTGAAGTTTTCTGGTACTTCAAACAATGATTCTTCCTCTTCTTGTTTGACGGCTTTTCTTTTCTTTTTCTTTTGACCTCCTTCACTTCCATCCTTTGAATTTACCGTTTTAATGCTTGTGAGAGGTTCTTCTTCTTTTTGAGTCAATACTCCTAAATCTTCTAGATAGTGCTCCTCTGAGACGAAGCAACTATCCATCACAATGGACTCTAGATCATCATCGTTCTCTTCCTCTTCTGTGAAGTCACTAGGGTCACATTCTTCCAGCAAGGGCTGACACATGAACACTGAAATATCATAACCCTCCTCATCACAATGAGGTGTCCATTGTTCTTCATTGATTGCAATGTCCATGGTAGCTAAGATTTCTGCCCAACCATGAGGCTCAAATTCCTCATCTGGAAATATTGTCGGTGTGTAGGCTGGGTCTCTAACTGGTCTATCTCCTGGAGGAGTTCCTTCTGCGTCTTTCCTCTTCCTTTGCGACTGTGCACATCCACAAGTGAGTATCTTCACGCATCCATGATGGTTCACGTGAACTTCTAGAATGGACAGAGATAGAATCTTCTTTCGCTTCATGGATAGGATTCCACTGTAGGGGGGTACATCTCTGAAGGTGTAATCCTTCAAATTGACCTTGGTGGTGACCCCTAAGTGTTGTAAGTACAAGGAGTTGGTTCCCCAATCCTATACTATTTGTAATTGTCATAGGAAGGGTCTTCCTAAGATCATCTCGTAGACATTATTTTTCTCAAAGTCACATATAGCAAAGGTGTGCTCAAACTCTACCCCACAAGTGGTTAGAGTTATCCCTTCGAGCAATCCTAGTGGTCTTTCAAAATGACCGTCTGCCATTTGAAGCTTCATTCTAGTTGGTCTTAATGTGGGTTTGCCCCATCGCTTCCACAAGGAGGTGGTCGAAATTGCTTTGGTTGTGTAACCTTGGTACGTGATTGGAAGATAAGTATTACCTTCTTCTCCTTCACTCATGTCCCCTATTTTATCGAGAGGTATCTCTGGAACTTTTTTCTTAGAGCCTGCTTTTGGCGTTTTGGAATCAAGTTTTGGAACATGATCATTCACATGATTCCATAGCTCAGGTTTTGCTTTGAGTAGCTCTTCTACAGTGAGATGACACTGAACCTTAGTGTTCTTCACGACATCAGTGTTCCTTGGAACCACTGAGTCTTCGTTTCTTACCAGTATTGTGGGAGCTCTGATCTTGAGAGATTCAGACTCCCATGGGCCGATGAATTGTGGCAACTCTTGTAAAAAATTAGATTCAAAATCTAATCTTCCATTTTCTTGTTGCTCTATTTGGTCTCCGTAGATAGACAGAATGTCTGGGGAAATTGATCATGAAGATCATCAATTTTAGGAATAGGAGGGGGATTACCCTTCTCCTTGGCCCATTTCTCCTCTTGTATTTCCCGCAAGAACTCTTGAGAGTACTCTTGAATTGAAAGAGGTGTTCCAGCATCCATGGAATTAGGAACATAAGCTTCCCTTGGTGGTGAGCTTCCTCTTTCAACAACCGATTGAGCCTGTGGAGGTAAAGAAACTTGCGGTTTGTTTACCAACTGCTCTAATCTTTCGAGTAGGCCCTGGAAATGCAAATTCGATTTGATAGAGTTTGTCTAATTGAACTTTTGATTGGTCTAAAGCATTGCCTGAGCTAATTCTACCATTTTCATGCACATTTTTGTCCGTTCAATCTCTAAATCTTCTCTAGGGTAGCTCTTGCCTAGGTTTGCAGTTGTTGGCCCTTCTTGAAGACGAGCCTGATAGGCCTAGAACATCATGTCCAAGCCTTTTGGGGTTGGATTTGCAAGAACAGACCCTCGTTGTGGTCTATTTATAATGGGTGGTGGGGTGGAATGAGGTGGTGTGGATGGAGTTCTGGCATGCGAGGGACTTTGAGATGCAATGTCTTCTATTATTGTTTTTGCTTCTTTCAAGCTTTCTTCTAGTTCATATATCTTTCTATTCCACTTACGATTGGCTTTCTCTCTGGTATCCTTCCATGTTCTTATTTTTCTTTTACTAGGCTCTCCTGACTCACTTGACTCAGATTGTTCTGCTGGTTTATCTTGTTTCAATGCATGTGCCCTAGTAACTGCCTGTACAGGAGCCACATTACTACTACTTGCACTTGAATCCACCACTAAGCCTACCACATTAATGGGTGTAACCTTGGGCACACTAGAGGGGTTCCTGGGACATTCTCTCGGAAGGTGTTCTTTGCCACACTCAGGACAAAAGCCTTGTATTATGATGGCGTGTCCTTGACCCGGAGACGGTGGATGAGGACATTCACGAATGAAATGGTCACCCTGACATTTGAAACATGATCATCTAGGGGCTTGTGGTCTCATTTGTCTGAACTGGGGCCTAGGGTTAGTATTTGTATACATGATATTGGAGTATTCAGGCTCCCAATTTTGTTCCATAGGTGGTGCCTCATATGATACAAGTAAATATCACTATGCTCAGGTGATTTTATGTAATAAGCATGTGGACTAACTTCATGGGAGTAGTCTGAACTATGAGCATGAGAGTCATTTTCTGAGACCAATGGGTTTAGTGGCACCAATGCTCTATTAAGGTTCTCTTCTGCCATTGCATACTTAACTGGAATCATACTGGTAGGATCTGGTGGTTGGTTTTCTAAGATTAGTTGTGGCCTATATGGTGCCTGATATTGCTGTTGTGGTCTATAATATGACTGTTGGTATTGGTTTTGATACCTACCTTGTTGGTAAGGTTGCTGATAAGTTTGTCTAACAACCGCATACTGTAGGGACAATCTTGAGCCGTATGATTCGTGTATTTCCTCTCGATAGTGCAATATGGGGCATTCCTTTCTCTCGTGTTCTGGTTTTGCAATGGGCAAACATTAGCCATGTGGTCCCCTCCACAAGCATAACATTGGTTCAATGAGGTGACTCTCTGTGTTTGTCTATTTTGGACTCCTAGCTTCTTGGCAACTTGCTCAACTATCGCATCTATTTCCGTGGAGACTCTTGAAGTATGACTAGTAGAACTATCAAAATCCTTATAGAGTTTGATAGTCCTAACTCCTCACCCAAATTGTCTTCTATATCTATGCACATTTGCACACACTCTTCTATGGATCTAGGCTCTTTCAAGTACATATATGATCTTAACTTAGCTAAAAACAAAGCCACTTATTTGGCTGATGTGGGTAATTTCGGCACAGGGCATCTTTCTAAGTACTGTCTGAACCATCTTCCTGCAAGCTCACTGTTTCTTGGGGTGTTTGCTTGAAGCTGTGGATCAAGGATGATGTATTATGCCTGATGCCACTCTTGGAGAACTCTACAATGAATTCTTCAAGTAGTTGACCTATATCTCGATAGTTACGACTGTTTAGTGGTTGAAACCAAGCTAAGGTAGTGCCCTTAAGAGTCAAACCAAATGCCTTGTACTGGGTGAACAAATCCTCAACCTATTCAGCTCTTAACACTTGTTTGAACTCGGCCACATGATCATAAGGATCTCCTGTCCCGTCAAAATAATTCTTCATTGCCTTGATCACTTGAGTGGGTCTAAGGGTTCTTTGGTATTCTGGAGGTCTAGGCAATGGAAAATGTTGTTCATCTCTTTGATGCCTATGTGCTTGATGTCTTTCTCTTTCAGGTCTTTCACCCTCCCATCTTGATCTATCTCTACCCACATTGTGTGTAAAGCTTACCTCAGGTCTCTCTCTAGTTCTTTCCCTCTGGTTTTCATGAGCCTGGGATGATCCTACTCCGTGGAGGCCATGGGAAACATTGGATCTTGGTGGAGGGAGGATCAATTCACTCTTCCAAGTGTATGCATGCCTATCATGTTCTGTTACCAAAAACATTTTCTCTGACGTGTTATCCAGGTAAACAACTTTGCCTGGTGTCTCGAGATCCTTGAACTCGTAGATGATGACTATGCCCAATTGACTAGGTTGATCTGGCTTGAATCTCCAAAAGGCTTCCTCTGTTTCTCTATTTAAGAATAGTTCTATGCTTTTGTTGTCTTGAGGGATCTAATCTGGAGTGATCACTCTGGTCAAAACTGACTTACCTCTAGGAGTCTTGGGTTCTCGTCCTACACCTCCTTTCACTAGGTCTCCTATCTCATTCTCAGGAATGATGTTTTCAAACTCATCTGTCCTATCTGGTAAAGTTAGTAACCACATACATGGTTCCTTCCTTATCAATGTATGCACCCTCTTCAAACTTGACCACTGGGTGTTTAAGTCCAAAGGGTTGATCTAGATTTTTGAGTTGGACCACTGATTGCCTTAGGCCATCCTCATAGATGCGAGCACCTAATCGGTTAGTACGAATATATTCCAACTGTGTCTTATAGGGACCTTCTGGTGTTTGCAGATAGGCAGTGCCTGAGCCGCCTACAGGTTTCCCCATGCTAAAAGACATTTCTGAGTCACTTGAGTTAGAGCTTAGTACCTAAGGATAACCACTTAGTTGTTGTGCCCAAGACTTAGTTGTATGGTTGACACTAGCCTCAGAAGATCTATTGTTTTCTCTATCCTTGCCAAGGTGTCTACCAAATATAGGTTCATAAGCTTTGTCTTCTAGTCCCAAAATTCCCCTTTGAATTGCTCAAAATCCCTTGGAGTCCCTTGGTTTCCTAGTCCCACTTGAGGGTCAACTTCAAATTATCCTATCTGAAAATCAACGCATTATTCTTAAAAAAATAGTTAAGGCTGTGTGGGATTCGAAATGAGCTTTCCAACGAGCTATAGAGTTGAAAAAAATGGACTTTTGATGAAAAAGTTATGTCAAATGAGGCTTCTAGAGGTTAAAACAGGGAAACATGCCCTTTTGGAAAAATCACGATTTTGTGTGAAAATCGCGATTTTGGGGGTCTAAAAATCGCGATGTTGAGCTCTTATGAAAATCACGATTTTGAGGGATCATGAAAATCGCGATGCTGAGAAACCATAAAATTCAGGATTTTGTGAAATCATGAAAATCGCGATGTTGAGCTCTTATGAAAATCGTGTGTTGAAAATCGCGATTTTGGAACCAACTGAAAATCGTAAAAAAAATGTCATTTTGAGTGAGAATCGTGAAAAACGAGATTTTGAGTGAAAATCGTTTTCTTGGCCTGAAAATCGCGATTTTGAAAATGACCAGAAACTCACGATTTTGATTGAAAATCGTGTTTTTGAGAATCGTGTTCTAAAAATCACGATTTTGTACCTCAGTGAAAATCGTGAAAATTGCGATTTTGGATGAAAGTCGTGTTTCTGCAAATCGCAATTTTGGAGCCAACAGAGAATCATGTTTTTTCCAAAATCGTGTTTTTTCCAAAATCGTGTTTTTGGATGAAAATCATGATTTGTGAAAATCGTGATTTTGAGCCAGCTAAAAATCGTGTTTTTTCCCAAAGTCGTGTTTTTAAGAAACTTAGAGAATCACGATTTTGAGCACAACCAGAGAATCACAATTTTGAGAATGACCTCAGAATCGTGTTCTTTTCAGAAAGCTTTTAGGTGAGAAATAGAAAATCGTATTTTTTGAAAATTTTTGAATTTTATGAAAATTGCGATTTTCAATCAGAATCGTGTTTTTTGGCGGGAAATTCAAATTTTTGAGCGCTGAGCAATGGCAAGCTTTGTATGTGCAAAAAATCATAAAAAAACATAGGTGCTTGCTCTCCCTTGCACTTCTTAACTGCTTCTCACACAATAATGCATGAAAAATGGTATGAAAATGGTGAAAATGCACAAAAAAACAAGAAATTTCTATGAAGATGAAGATGCAAGAAGATGGAGATGGTGATGATGATGAAGATGAAGAAGAAAAATCAGAAAATGAACAAAAATGACAATTTTTTTACCTTCCAACATCGCAAATCTACGATCTTACCATCACAACGCTCGTCTTCGAAGCTCTTTCCCCGGCAACGACGCCAAAATTTGGTGTAGCTCAAGCGTAAGCACCACCTCCTTTACTTGTCAATCCGTGGAGACATGAGGACCCATATGAAGACATTGAGCGAGTGAAGGCACAAGTGCGTGAGTGAAAGCACACAAGCATGCACACACATACACACATACACACACACACACGCACAAGGCAAGATCAAAGAGAGGAACAATAGAAAGCTTTCTATTGCAAAGGAAATCTCTTACAAAAGCTCTATTCTCTAACAAGCTAACTCTCTGACAAACTACCTCAAAAATGAGCTATCTAGCTCTTTTTATAGTTTTTGGACTAGTTTTGGCCCTATCCAGACCTAGTGTCCAACCTAGTTAAAAATTAGGTTCCAAGGCTTATTTGAGGGCTCAAACAGAGTTTAAAAATTATGAAAATTGGTAGGATGATACTTCTAATATACTCAAGCTCAAGGAATCCTCAACTTGAACAAAATGGAGTTACAAAAAGGTGAAATGTATTTACAATGGTTTGAGTGATCAAAATCACTGTTTTGTAGGGGATTCTTATGAAAATTTGACATACAGTTCTTGGAGCTCCCTACTTGCTCCCTCTTTTTGTGTGTCCACTTTCCTGATGTGCTTCCATGCTTTGAGTTCCAACAGACCCACAGGAAGTTGAGGTGTGGCTTACTTAGAGAAAACTAAAAGCCTTTACAAAACTCAACTTGAATACATTATGACCAACTGATTAGGTGCTCGCATCTATGAGGACAGTCTAAAAAGATCTGTTGTCCTAATTAAAAACCCAGATCAACCCATTGGACTAGAACATCTAGTCGTCAAATTTGAGAATGGTGCATACATAGATAAAGAAGGTACAATGTACATAGTCACAAACCAACCGGATATAACATATGAATTTGGAAATGTGATTCCAGAGATAGATTTAGGTGACATAGAGCAAGGGAACTTAGGAAGAGAGCTCAGACTTACTAGAATCATCACTCCAGAGTGGGTTCCCCACGACAATAAGAGCATAGATATGCTCTTAAATCGAGAGACCGATGAAGCTTTTTGGAGGTATAAGCCTGACCAGCCTAATGAAGTAGGAATGCTCACAATCTATGAGTTTAAAGACCCTGATAGCCCAGGCAAAGTGACCTATTTAGACGATACTTCACAGGAGATAGTGAGACTTGCAGGAAGAAGATTTCAGCAATACCTAGAGAGATGTCGTGTGCCCGAGTTACCCACACAGCCAAACAAGTGGCTTTATTCTTAGATGGATTGCTAAGTACCAAATTGAGATCTTATGTGTACTTGAAGGACCCAAGAATCATAGAAGAGTGTATAAGCATGTGTGCATCGACATTGAGGATAACCTAGGGGAGGAATTAGAGCTTTCAAAAATCTACAAAGATTCAGATAGCTCTACTAGCCTCAATTCAAATCCATCCACATATATTGAGAAACTTGCAGAGAAGGTAGCTCAGAAGTTAGGAGTCTCTAACAAACAAATACCGAGATTTGCCCCAGTGAAATGATGTTATACCTATGGAGGAGACCATATGGCTAATGTGTGCCCTATCATGGCTCAACCCTAAGTGAACCCTAACAACCAATATTGCACCATAGAAAGGAGATATACCAACCACACTGCACAAGACTGCCCCTATAACAAACAAACTGTAAGACAAAACTATCCTCAACCATATCCACAACAAGGGAGATATCAGAATCAATACCCACAATAGTTTGGTAGGCCACAACAACCCTATCAGCAACCCTACCAGAACCAACAAAGACCTCAACCAATTCTAGCATAGGAACCCCCTCCTCCAGCCAATGTGATTCCAGTGACGTATGCAGCTGTAGAAGAAAATCTGAATAGAGCCTTAGTGCCTGACACCATTGCTTTCAAAAAGTGACCCAAGTGATCATAGTTTTGACTCTACTCATATTGATAGCCCAGAGGCTTACTACATGCAGTCACCTAAGCATAACGAGTCATATTCTTATGAAGACCTGAGTGAATCTAGTTGGGAGCCGGAGTATGCAAATGTGATGTATGCAAACCCCAACTCTAGACCTCAACCTGGGTAGATAAGACCCCCATTTCCTAGAGGACCATGCTACCGATGTCAGGGAGATCACCTCATTCAAGATTGCCCTATGCCTGCACCTACACAAACCCAATTTGTGACAATTCAAGGTTTCTGTCCAGATTGTGGGAAGGAGCACTTGTTATGAGACTGTCCTAAGAATCCCAACAATATGCCAAAAATCACTCCTTTCAACATCATTGGGTTAGTGGTAGACTCCACGGGAAGTGTGACTTCCACTGCCCTAATGAAAGTGGTCACTAGAGCTTAGACATTACAACAGACCCAAGGCTTAGGCCAGGAAAAGAGTTCTGAGGTTAGTGAGACTGAGAGCCTAACTAAGAAAAGGTCAAAAACTTGGAGGGATAGTCGAGAGAGAATGAAAAGGCAATGGGCAAAGAAGATGAGTGAACTTGAGGAAAGCTTGAGAGAAACAAAACCCAAGATAATTGAACTCACATCTCAAACTCACTCTCACACTACTCCACCACCTCCATTCCCATCCCCCTCCAATCCACCACCTTCTAACCCGCCTCATATAATTCCACTACCACTTAGAGTAGGATCAGTATTAACATATCCCACTCCTGAGGACCTAGACATGATGCTTAAAGCATATCAGGCCAGAATCCAAGAAGGGTCAAATGTGAGAGATCATGCAAAGTGTTACCGGTAAACTAAGCACCTTATTGGAGCGAAGCTAATACCTACCGGTCAACACTATGAAAGAACCAAGCTTTGTGCAAAGATGGTGGAAAATGCCCAAACCATGTTTGAACCCTGTTGCCTTTTCAACTACTCTAGTTCAGCTAAGAGACAGTTGCACTTTGATGGACTGTTAGAAAGATTGGAGAGGCTAATTGCAAAATCTGAAGAGGATCCCACCTCTCAAGGTAAGGACAAGGCCAGTGGAAGAATGAGCATTCCTCCCAAGGGAAATTATGTGTCTAATTCCACTGAACCATACACCACTTGTTCTATGAATCGATATTCCCAAGAATTTCTAAGAGAAATTCAAGAAGAGAAATGGGAAAAAGAAAGTGAAAATCCTCCTCCTATTGAACTTGTGGATGAATTACATGGACAATTCCCATAAGACATTCCCTCCATCTATGGAGAACATGAGGATGCCCCATCAAGTGAATGGTTAGACTTCGAGTCTCATTCCTTGCAAGAATTGCCTCAGTTCACAGGCTCATGGGAAGCAAAATCCACCTGTATGAGGGCACCCACGGTCCTAGTAAGAAAGGAAAATTCAGTCATTCCTTACTTTTTGGGTAATGCCATTTGGTCTCACCAATGCACCAGCTACCTTTCAAAGGCTGATGTGCCATGTGTTTAAAGATTTCAACAACACCATTCGAAACATAGAACCCTTCAAACTCTACAAAGGTTAGGGGTATATTGGCCAACAATGGAAGCAAATGTATACAAGTTGTGCAAAGAATGCCCAATCTGTAGCACCAGACCTCCAGTAGAACATGCCACTCTTTATCGAGTGTCTTTAGTGCTAGATTGGAGTGGGCCGTTAGTAGCCTTCTTGAGGACGAAATCCTTCCCCCAGGATATGACATTGGCTAGACAAAGGATCTTCGAACAGGAGGCACTAGACTACTCACTCATTGGAGATAATTTATACAAGCGTGGTAAAAATGGGTACCTTAGATTGTGTGTCCATGAGAGTGAATATCTTAAGATCTTGGAACCTGCTCAACAAGGTGTAGCAAGAGGACACTTTGGATCAGACTGTGTGATTAAGCAATCCTATTTGCAGGATTGTGGTGGCCAACCCTTCACATGGATGCACACACCTATGTGCAGCAGTGTGACGTTTGTCAGCGAACTCAGTACCTTGTATGTAAAGATGAGATGCCATTGAAACCTATGATGGGTGGACGTGCATTCTCTAAGTGGGGAATAGACTTTGTAGGCCCTATTAATCCCCCCAGTAAGAGTTCCCATGCAGAATATATCATTGTTGCCACTTACTATCTGACTAAGTGGGTAGAAGTGAAGGCCACAAGGAGGAACGATGCTCAAACGAAAGCTAAGTTCTTATTTGAGAAAGTGTTCACTAGATATGGGCTACCGATAGAGCTAGTAAGTGATAGAGGCACTCACTACTTGAATGAAGTCATTGAAAATCTTCTCCAAGAGTTCTTGGTGATACACAAGAACTCTACCCCCTATCATCCACAAGCTAATGGGCAAGCCGAGAGCACTAATAAGATTATATGCAGTGTGCTAACCAAATTAGTGAATAATAAATGCTCTGATTGGGACAAACAGCTACACCATGTTGTTTGGGCATATAGAGTTGCCTATAAAACAGTGATCCAAGCCACACCCTTTCATATGGTGTTTGGACAAAATGCAGTGCTCCCACTAGACTTCTTAATACCCACATTGAAAGTAGCACAGGAGCATGAGTGGATAGGTCATGAACTCTCTTCGAGGATCTTTGATCTTGAATGGTTAAGTGAAACAAGACTGAGAGCAACTGCATGGAGTTATGTAGCTAAGAAAAGAAAAAAGGCATACTTCGATGCCCATGTGAAGGATAAAGGCTTGAAGGCAGGAGACTTAGTATTGGCGTACACTGTGAAACAACATGCAAGAAAGCTAGAGAAGCATGGCTATGGACCCATGATTATCAACAAGTGGGGTAGTCCAATTAGCCACCCTAAAAGGTGACATCCTACCAAGTTACATCAGTGGATGCCGAGCCAAATTATATCAAGAACCCCTCACTGAGGAAATGCTTAATTGACTCAACACTGCAAAGAAATGTAAGGAAGAAGAAAAGCAAATTCATGAAGAAGCACAAGCAAAAGCTTTAAAATGCATCCGAAGAATGAAATTGAGAAGACAAGGTAGAGATGAGCCTAAATCAGATGCATATAGAGCTCCAAGATATCACATGGCCATGTGTGACGCACCGGGAGTCCATTCACATAGAATAGTTGACCAGTGAACTTTTGTGACTCTAGAGGTAAGACAAGGAAATAATTCAAGGAATGTAAGAGCCTTGATTGACTCCGATGTAACCACTAGTGTTGTTAAACTTTCTTACGATCAAGAATTGCAATTAAAAGTCAGTCTTATAAAAGCTTATCTCGTAGGATTGGGAGGTGTGGAAACCCCTTGCATGGGTGAGGTGGAGCTTCCCATCTACATTAAATATGTTCTTCTGATAGTTAAAGTGCTAGTGTGTCAAGATGAGGATCTCACTGAGCCTCTTGTCTTGGGTCAAGACTGGATCTATGATCGTGCAATCCACATGAACCTAAGAAGTGAACCTCTTTAGGTCTGGGTAAATCAGAATCGCATTACAATTGAGTTAGCAAATGAAGCACTCAAGGAAATAGGAAAGTCACCAACTCCTGGTCCTTCTAGGACTACACATGAAGATAAAGATGTTGTTCTTGTCCAAAACTCTGTGATGCAGCAAGATGATGTTCTCAACAAAGAAACCACGGATCTGATGGAACTCCCTTCTTTTCCAAAAGTGATCGAGACAAGGCAACCAAAGGAGTACCAAAAGGAAGTAGATAGCCTATGCTCATAGCCAAAGGAGAGTACAAAGCAAGGTATCTCAGCTACCAAAGCAAATATGGGTATGGAAATTATGCGAGCATCCTGCTGCGGCTAAGTTAGAACCACCGACTAAACGTCATACTAGTGATCGACGATAGGACACTAATGAGAAATCTCTCAAAGATTTTCCTATGAAAGTAACGTCTATCTAGGTACCCAAGAAGTCAATGAAGGCCGACCCACAATCAAGACAAATTTGGGTGCCTAAGGTTTGCTTGCGGCCTCAAATGGCCACACATAAACCACACAATGTAAAGCATTATTCACACACTCAAACAGTCGATACCCATAATTGTTTGACATGCACAATCATATATTCATCCACGAGCACGAGCATAATCACTTGTAAACGGGTCCCTAAAAAGCCTCATTTCCAAGTAGACACTATTGTAAAGCCTTTCAAAGTCTCCACAAAATCGAAATGCAAAGCCATACACTATGTTTGGCAACTCAAATCTTGTAACAAACCACCTAACCCCACTATGTAAACCCACCTTCACATACTAACTGTATCCACACTACATTGCACTACTCCAATTAGCACCTAGGAACCCTTCATCCACTAACCACACTTCACACCACCAACTAACCTGCTAACCACATCACAGTTCATCATGTTAATGTTGTAACGTGAAGATCTGGTTTAGTTTATATTTGGCAGACAGGCCGAACCTTACAATCAACATGCCACATTGGATAATCAACTAGATCCATCTTGCACATCAGTGCTAGTATAAGAAACAGAAGTCAGTACTATATAGATGTTGTGCACTTACTAGAATTGTGTATCGGTGCCTTGCATACGATGTGCCAATCCAAAGGGCACTCATTTGGACTAGGGCACAAGAGTTTCCGCGAAGGACATCATCCACAGGACCCCTATCAAAGAAAATGAGAGGAACTATTCAAATGCCATGTGCACAACCTAGGGGTGCAACACTGACACCAGAGGTGACTTCGCCACCCTAAAGACGAGTATGACCCTTCACCATCTGATTACCGAGGCACAGTGCAGAGGGGCCTAACCTTATCTTTCCATCGATCCTCACTGATCTAGAGTTCCCTCAAGGCTTCACACTTGAGGATTTGACTGATGAAGAAGTAGCCAGAATGCTCAATGAAGCCAACTTGGAGATAGAAGCAGAGCATTTAAGTGAACAACATACCATCACAGACCAGCCTGACCCAACTCAACCAGTTTTTGTCGAAATAGATGAAGATGAGGAAGAGAGTGAAGAAGAAGAAGAAGATGAAGAGGAGGAAGGATAACATGATGAAGAGGAGCACGAATATGTGCAACATGTCATACAAGAACTCGCGGGAGGCCCAGCATACACAATACAAATATGGAGATTGTACAATACTATGAACTTAGTTCAGGAACAACATAAACTGTCCTTGGCATCTGGGAAAGCCCTAATTAACCAGATGCTTGAGGAAGGAGGTGTGGATGACCAATTCATAGCTTCCCTCAACCTGCTTGCAGATGCATTGGGAGTACTAGAAGCTATTCACACCACCCTCACCCACTCTTAGAGATTCGAACAAAGACACAAGAACCAACCACCAAGATCAGGAAAGCACATACACATTATAGTTTCAGAACCACACAACACCACTTCCACGACCACCGCCACAACACACACCACTCAACATATCGAAGAACCTCACACGTCAAGTGCACCCCCATCCCCACCCTTACCACCCTCCCCTCCGATTCCACCCCCCTCACCTCATACCACAACCACCATTATCTCTACTATCACCGCCACGGTCTCAACCGCTCTTAGCGAATCATAGCATATAGGTCAATCCTCAGAACTCTCACGATCTGACACCACCAACTTTGTAACTATCCCCCCAGGCTATAGGGCCCTAACCATGGTTACAACGAATCCCATTTCCCCTGTCATGCATCTAGGAGGCCCACAAGCACAATCAGCCACACCATTGTACACTTTCACCAGTCACCACACCTACCATCCCCATGTATATGGTAGCTCCCATGACTGCATCCACTCATGACCAAATGGACATATCACCCACAATGGCACCAATCCCTCCCCCCATATTTCCACAATCTCCCATTCCCCCACCACCAACATCACCATTTCCCACCATGGAATTCACTACCCCTTTCCCTCTTCCCTATCCCCCTGCATTCCAAACCTTTTTGTTACCCACCCCTGTAAATAACGTGTTCAAAACTTTATATCAATGTGTTTCTCAATTACAGCAGAATTATCAACATTTAGGTGCACAACATATAAACATGTTCAAAGACCATGAGACATTACAAGAACGAATCACGGCCATGGAGAAGGACAAGGTGGAACTACAATGCAACTATGATACCTTACAAAGATAGCACGAGGAATTGTTAGTCAATCCCCCCAAACCAGATAAACAGGCACAACAACATCTTGAAGAAATGCTATGTTCACAACAGGAAGACAACCACAAGCTATGCCGTAACCTCGCATTACTGAGGAAGCACATGTCCGCAACATTAGAAGAGAACAAAAGACTCAAAAAACAGAATGAAGAAAATGTAGAAAAAGCGGCAATGGAAGGTTCACCTCAAGAGATCGACCCGGAGCGGTTCAAAGCCCTCCCTTCAGCCACCATGCAGACAATATTGGATACACATGCAAACCTCCTAGAGGCATATGATGCATCAGAAAAAGAGCGTGGCGAACTACGAAAGCAATTGGCTAGTCAAAGATAACAACAAAGCGAAGCAACGCCTACAACCACCACACTTGAAGAGGTAACTAAATTGAAAGCACAAGTGCCCGCTTTGCAGACTAAACTTCTACAATATGAATGGCAACCTTCACCAATAGTGGAGCGAGAACATGAAGAGCTAGTCCCAAATGAAGTTGAAGAGACATTTGAGGAACCCTACAAAGCCATGTCTGCACCTAGAGGCTGACAAACAGAGGAAGGGATCAATACATTCAAGATTGAAGCTCCGGAATGGCTGCAAAAGTTAGAAAAAGTCGGCCACACTCATGATGACAGAGTGGTAGTTTAGATACAATCTATGTCTTGTCTGGAAGAAGTCGTAATCAAATTCGACTACCACAAGCACTTATCTCATCATCCGTGGATTTGTACATCCGACGATCAGTATGTACCATTTTGTGTGTTAATGGCAGATTACAATGCAGAGATCAAGCATTGCACCAAGAAGGAGCCAACCTTTGCAACCCAGTTTGCCTCGGAGGATATTCTTGAGAGTGCCACACAGGGCACCATCTTCTAGCCTACCTAGAGGATACGGTTACTAGAAATCTACTTAGAGATGGTGCATACTCATGCCTTTGTATATTAAGTATAACCCATGCTATTGCCCTGTCTTTCGACGATGATCATGGTCGAAGTTCACCAACACAGTAAAGAATATCAAAGGATGCGACAAATGGCTCAACTATGTATATTTGCCACTACTGCGTGGTACTGCAACGATTGGATATATGATTTCCACCATTAGGCATTGGAGCATTAGGTTCAAGAATGTACTAGATGTAATGGCATAGATGTGCCTCAAAATATTTGAACTCATGCTTCTCATATTCTGTACATTCAAAAATGTTAAAGAACCTCACCTCTCGGCTCTAGGTTTTAAAGAAGGCAACCTCGATCTAGTATATGATATGAGCACCACCCCATCCATAAATATTGTATATGCATGGCACGCTCGTACCAAATATCTCCCAGCATACTTCAAACAGACATTCGAAGAAATGTTTGTGACAGGGTTTTGGGAGTTTCACTCAGAAATCTTCATTCCCAGACCCTCTCATCTGTTACATTATTTGTTGTGGAGCAAGTCCTACACTCAGACAAGCTGCATATGCCACATCCGGAGGTACCTGAACCAGTCGATTGGGATGCGTTACTCATAGATCTTGCTAGAGGCCTGAGGCTTGAGGAACATCACTTGGCCATAGATGTGTTCGAATATTACATCAAACGCTCGGCTCAACAAGGGTCTATCAGAGTAGTGGATCCAGGTACATAACAATTTTCATATTTTTTAGAGCTCATTTGAGCCTCCAAATTAGCCTAGAAACCTATTTTTTAAGTAGGTCGGACAGTAGGTGTGGACATGACCAAAAGCTAGTCAAAAACTATAAAAGGAGCTGACGAGCTCATTTTTGGGAGAGTGAATTGGGAATTGAAGTGAAAAAAAGAGCTTGTAATCTGGTTTTTGGCTAATTTAAGATTCCATTGCTCCATCTCTTTGTCTTGTCTTGTGTGCAAGTGTGTGTGTATATGTGTGTGCATGCTTGTGTGCTTCTCACTCATGCACTTGTGCCTTCATTTGCTCACGATCGTCATACCCTCCTCACATCTTCCCGGATTGAAAATTATGAGGCGGATATCCTCACATTGGTACTTGCCATTGTGCTAGAGTGACACCAAATTTGGCACCGTTGCCGGGATCAAGGTTTGAGGACAAGCATGTCATGGTAAGATGTAGGTGACGTTGGATCATAGGTAATCTCTTACTTTTTACTCTTCTACCTACTTCATCATCATCACCACCATCTCTACTCTCCATCCCCTTCCATCATCATCTTCACCATTTTGGTCATATACCCACATTCCATCTTCATTTCCTCATTTCACCAGTGAGCATGAGATAGAGAGAGAGTGAATTTGTGTGCCTTGTTTTTGCATGGTTCTTGAGCATTCTTGCAGGTACAAGTATCCAAAGCAGCTGCAACAACTCCAATAGGTACAGAAAAACTCTACATAGGTCTCAAGGCATTGATCTTTGCCCATCACGACATATAGCAAATTGATTTTTTGGTAAAACTAAGTGGACCATCATAGAATACAGGCCTTGCACATCACAAATCCACAAAAATTTCAAAAAAATTGCATTCTTTCTATCCATCATGATTGATACCATCCATTGTGATTGAGACTATCGATCGCGATGGATAGCCTGCGCATCAGGATTGAAACACCATGAGGGACACCTTTGTCCATCACAACAGATAGCATCCATCATGACGGATACCATTGTCCATTGAGATTGACACAAATATCACAACTGACACATAAAATGGGTGAAAACTGTATCCATTGTGACACATAGGCCCACAATTGACACAAACCGATGAGAAAATCCAAAAAAATAAATCCATTGCAATTGACACCATCCATCACGATTGACATGTCCATCATGATTGACACATCTGTCACGATTGATAGGCCACGATGGACAGATTTGTCCATCGCAATTGATAGCTTTGTCCATCACGATTGATAGCTTTGTCCATCGATTGATAGCTTTTACCATCATGATTGATAGGCAATTTTGACCAAATTTTAGCGTTTTTTAATTTTCAAATTTTTAGCTAATTTTGGTCATAATTTTCAAGTGATTGGAGCATTGTGAGGCCGCCAAGAAAATGTTTTGGGAAGTCTTGTTGGCTTGTTTGCCTGTTTTAACCTTGAGAACCATGAACTGACATACATTTTTCATATGAAATCCATTTTTTGAGCTCTAGAGCTTGTTGGAAACCAAGGGGTAGAGTATTTTAAAGCTGACCCATAGGTGGGATTAGGAAACCAAGGGAACTCTAGAGAATTTTTGCAATACAAGGGAAAAAAGGGGTCTTTAAAAATAATCATTTTTTGTCAATTAAAGTTAAAGAGTGATCTAATTGTGGGACTTTTACAGGTCCATTGAGAGCATCAAAGGGCATCCAGAGCAAGAGCATGTTGCAAGGTTGAGAACGAGTGTCTTGAGCACTTGTGTGAGAAAAGGAGAAGCGACTTGAGGTTGGAGCATTCTCAACCCCCTCAGTCGATTTCTAGTGTCGGCTAAGTATGGTTAGTAGTATTGATTAATTAGGGCTACGTTAGGCATGATACAAGTACAAGAAACCTTACTCAAGTGCAAGCATAAATAGGTTAGTTTGCGACAAAATCTAAAGTAAAAGGACATAAATCGAGTGGTAAAACTTCAAGTGCATTAAAACTCAAGTATTCTTTGTGATGGAAACTATTGGACAAGAAGTGATAGCCTAAGTTAAATAAAAAGAACAAGTGACTAATACGAAAGAACTTTGCAACGAGGTTGTACTTGGGAAAATTGGGATAAGAGTCGAGGCATATTTTAGGACTCTTAGAAAATGTGATCTTCACTACATGCGGAGCAGATTTCAAATACACCCTAGTCATATGTCAATTTGGAAAGGGAGGTAACTAGGGAATGATTTTGGGATGACCATTCATGAGACAATTGAAAGTAGTTCAAGATTAGGGAAGAGATGCTTTGTACCTTCAACATCAAGGCACAATAACTAAAATAGATATCCAAAACTTCTCTTATATGGATGTCCCACCTCTTCAATGGAACCCAAGCCATAAAGAGGAAGATGATGTGTCAATTCATAGTGCAGGATTGAGTGACCAATCTTGGATGAACGAAGATATTCAAGTATGGATGCAAAGCTGCCTAGAGGGAAGAAAAGAGGATCCAATGTTTGAAGCCAATTTAGGAAGGAGAGCCACCAATAGAAGATCCAACTTACATGCCTTAGATATTTTCTAACAAAGAAATTGAACCAGATGGGTTGATTGAGATATTAGCAACCCTAGATGTGTGTGTAAATGAAGAAGTACTTACCATGATTGATTGTGTGGATGAGGATTGATATGATCTAAGTCTATTCATGGTAATGATCAAGGAATAAGACGATGATGAAGAGGGAAAGGAAGAAGATGATAATTATGAAGGTATAATAATGGAACCTAAGTTTGAACTAAAAGAACAATATTTGAAGGAAATTTTCATACATAATGGTAAAGAAAATTATACCATCTTCTCCATAGAAGAATACCCCAAAAACCCGTACTAAGGAGAATGAGAAATGGAGGAAGAAGACCAACAGAGGGAACATTTTGAAGTTCTTGAACACTTCGAGAGATATCAGGTACAAGATCAGAGAATTGCTATTCAAATGCCTAAGAGAGAGGCACAAGAATGAGTATCATATGATAACAAGGGGCAAACAAGAAAAACATAGCATCCTAAGAAAAGGATGAGGATAGATGCACTTTTATTAGTAAAGACATCTCTACGGAAGAAGAGCAAGAACTAGTATAATCTCTATGGGAGTATCAACATGTCCTCACTTGGACTTATAAGGATTTGAAAGGACTGGACCCAAAGATTTGTTCTCACACGATTCCTATGAATGTTGAGGCAAAGCCTTTGAAACAAAGACCTTATGCTTATAATTATGTCTATTTGACCAAAATCAAAGCAAAGATAGACAAGCTATTATCAACAGGATTCATATATGAGATTGAACATACAGAATGGGTTTCTCCATTAGTGGTAGACCCATGCCAAATGGGAAACTCAAGGACTGTATAAACTTGAAGAAAGTTAATGATACCACCATTAGAGATAGTTACCCACTGCCAGCCACTGATCATCTCTTGGAAAGAGTAGCAGGCAAGGAAGTGTACAACTTCCTTGATGGTTTTCCAAGATACAATCAAGTAGCTATTGTTGTTAAGGATCAACATAAAATTGCTTTTGCTACTGAATGGGGAGTATATGCTTTTTGGGTTATGGCTTTTGGCTTAACCAATGCACCAACCCCTTTCCAAAGACTGATGTGTCATGTTTTTAAGGGATTTTAAACAAAGATTATGGAGATATATGTGGATAACCTATGTACTTAATCTTCCCATAGATATGCCCATATCCCAAAGTTGAGAAGCATCAACAAATGCAAAGATATTGAGTATGATTGAATCTAGAAAAATGTGTCTTTATGGTAAGACAAGGCAAGATGATGGGACATAGTGTCTAAGAATGTTATCTCTACGTACGAAGACAAAATCAAAGTAATCTTAGAGTTACCCAAACCTATGAATATAAAGGAATTGCAAGCCTTTATGGGCCACTATGGATATTCAAACATAATTCTATAGATTCACAAGAAAAGAAGTAAGATTTAGTCTTTGAAGTCCTAGAGAACATCAAGAAATATACAGTCAAAGAAAGGACTATCCAAGAAGAAATGTGTAAGAGGGATTCTATACTAGGACAATCATATGACAAACACTAATATTATTAACCATGAGCATGGTGAGGATCTGTGCACCTTGATTGCAAATGACCTTGCTAGAGAGGAAGAGATAGCCTTAATTAGTCTCTTGAGAAAATACCAAGATGTATTTTTCTTGTCGTATAAGGATTTGAAAAGAGTGTATCCAAAGATATGCTCTCATAGGATTCCCATGATGATCACAACCAAGTAGGTCAAGAAAAGAACATACAGTTATGACAAGACATACTCTATTAAAATCAAGGAGGAGATAGACAAGTTTCTTGAAGGAGGCTTCTATAACTCTAACTTGGATGCTAAGAGACTAATGATACATCAAGTGTTTCAAGAACCACACAAGCAAGTGAAGCATAAAGTTCCATGAACACTTTAGCAAGTTTGGTTTGTGAAAGAGAGTCCTTCTTCTTCAGCACCAAAACCTAAGAATTCTTAACAATGGACACCAATGAAAAGAATGCACAAGGGTCAATCCATTCAATATTGTTCCAAAAGGTAGATTTGGATCCTCGAAGCTTTAGTAGAAGCACAAAAAGATCATACATAGATTTGGGTTCTCAAATCTTTTTTTGTCTCTAATTCTTTCAAGAAGATCAACACCATAAGTACTCAAAGGCAAAAGCAATTCAAGCAAATCCTTGCACCAAAGGTGCAACCAAAGAATGGAGCTTTGCAACAAGTTTGATAGCCACTGACAACAAAGTTAAACATGGGAAAGAAAGCTCCAACAAAGTTTTCTTATGCTAATGCTCTAAGACAAACACAAGTTGTGGAAGCACCACCTAAAGTGCCTCTATCAGCTCGAAAATGGACTGTTCTCAAGTTTCCAACTAAGAATAGTACAAGTGAAAATTATAGTTTACCTATCCAAAAATGGATATGTAGATAGTCATACATATCTTGCACTCGATGAGTAATACAACTCAATCCAAAGATGATCACAAAAAGTAGTGCTTAATGACCCTGTGTAATAAGGCTACATTTTTTGATAACCCCTAAGTTGAAACCCTAACCTTATGGGATCATTATGTAGTAAAGCTTGATCTTTTAAGGATCCATAAGAAAAAATGCAAATAATGGCCTATAGATGTGCCATCGATTAGTATAGAATCACACACCTTAAGGCCCATGAGAGGTTCACAATCAAACTCCAAATTATTTTCTCCAGACATTGTAGTTTAGGTTGAATGTGGCACTAAAATGAAGAATGGATTCATCGGCCATTGTAATTTCAAAAGAGGAAGAATTGATTAAAGCTCAAGTGGAAGGATGTGTGATGCCAAAAAGAGAGACATTGAAGCAACATTTTCACGATAAGGGTGCTACAAAATCCTCACTACTTTGTAAAAGGAAAGGGAACGCTCAAGAAGATATCAATGTTGTGAGTATCACGGCCTCAATGACCAAGCTTATGAAAAGAGCACAAAAAGCTGCAAATTTTTTTTTTGGTCGAGGAATCTGAATCAAATGAAGAAGAAGAGGTCATTCTAAAGAGAGTTCAGAAATACAAGGTAATCACACAATTGCCCGCTCCATCACCACCATAATCGCCATCATCCACATTTGATTACTATAAAGAACTAGTAGGTAATTAGCATGTCACACACACCTTGGTTGAAGAAACCACAAGCACATCCACCATCGACACCATCATTCCAATTCTGGCACCCCACGCATCCACACCAATTGCACCAAAGGGGAATCCATCCCCATTGCACCTACTTCAGCCCTCACCACAACATCCATCCCACAAATTTTGTCACAACCATCAGTCTTGGATAAAGGGAAACAAGTAACTGATGAAGGATTTAGCTTAGGACTAGACACAACACGCACAAAGCCACCATCAAGCACAAACATCTTCATCCCACATCACTCAACTACCACTGATGCACATGAATCACTATTCATTTATTTTTTTCTTAATTTTTGGGGCATCATCGACCACCCTAATCATCATTCAGAAATCATCTATCCCATAAACATTTTCATGTCATCTGCATGTATCATCCTCATTTTTTCTCTTTTATCCTCACCATGTTTGTCATCCTTGATTCCACTTAGTTGAAGCTTGGTCATTCTTCCATCCTCATCACTTCAAGCATCACCTTTTTTAGTCTCAAATCTTACCCCCTTGTTTTAATCACCATCCATCATCTCAACAAGTCATGCTCATGCTCTCGTTCACAAAGCTATGGTTGTTCAAAATACAACTATGATAGAAGTTCAATTGCATATCAAGGCAACAAGCTCCAAAAACATCCTAGTCCATGAGCAAAAACAAACACAAGGAGAGGAAGTTCTAGTAGTCCAAGAAACACAATTTGAAGATGGGCATCTTGAAGAGGAATGACAAGAAGCCTTTGAGGGTTTTTTGAAGCTTAATGCAATTACCAATGACCTAAAATTACAACTTGCCACTTCGAAATAAGAAAAGCAAACTTTCCTAGAATATTATCTACTCTAGAACGAAGACAGAAAGAGACTCACATGCTACTAGATTCACTCCAAAAGGGAAGCAAACTATCCAAAGGTATAATCGATGACCTCAAGCTACAGCTTGATGCGAGGGAACATTGCTTAGGAATCTCCAAAGATAAGTAGTGTAAGTCTCATGTGGCTTTGAAGGTAATAGAACAAGAAAGACATGACATAAGGGTTAAACTATTTGAAGAGATAGCTTTCTTATGTCTCCCATCGATAAGTAGTCAATCATTAATAGAAATTCAAGAAGAGAACAAGGCATTAAGAGCATAATTGGAAAGTCAACATGTTGATATCAATAGATTTAAAGCAACATATGAACCATCATATATAATTGTTTCATAGTCCAAAATGGAAGATCAACCAACCACAACCAAGAATGAGGAAGAGGAACAATCACTTATCAGAGAGCAAAAAAGTAAAGTGTCAATTGATGTAAGATACAGAGACTCCTATCATAGAGAGTCTCAAAGAACAAAGGGTTTATTGAATGGAAGAGCTCTAGAATGATTTTGAAATAATATTTCTAGATCTATAGGTTTTACATCAAATGAGAAAGATCCATCATGAAGACCTAGTCTCACCATCCCCCCTAACATATGAACATATCCGTACCAGAGCCCAAGCATATATAAAGGAAAGAATAGGAATTGAGGCAAATACGGCTTGCATATTAAAGAGGGATGATATTGAGAAAATCACATGAGATCAAATACAAGATGCAATCCATGTTGGAGGCTTTGTCTACTTAAAAACCAATCAGATGTCATACTAACATTCAAAAAAGTTTTGGTATATGTAAAGTATAATTGAATTTTTGCTCCTTTTGCATAAATATGCACTTGGATCGGTAATGATAACATGTAGGTGCAACAACACACTACTAAGTATTGGGTTAACCTATTCTTGAAGATACAACATGTATTTCTTGGATCCACTTCATTTTCATCATCATTTGTACCTTTTTCTACCTTTCATTTAGTTAATAAAGCACTCTTGTATAGGTGTGTGTGAGTGCCACACTAGAGAATAAGTGGGATTCATTCTCCTTTCAATTTAGAAATCCCACATAGCATGCTTTTTTGCCATTTTGTATATAAAGAGCTCTCCACCTCTTCTTTTGGGAGAGCTTTTTTAGAAGTAATGAGATAATGCTAGTTTGTAGTTAGACTCTTGCTCTCTTGTCGTCATGATGTGCATGCGTACTTGTTCTCTTCTTGTCTAACGCTTGTGACACGTTGATGTGCGATTACGTCGCTATTATGCTTGTGATTACGATTATGTGCATCATTCGCGATGCTTATGTCGTGTTTGCTTGTTAATAATGTTGTTAATCGTACGTTGACGAAGCGCCATTACGTCTGCTGAGTGCTTCTACGCAAACATTTGGGTCTCATGAGATGCTTCCTGGTTTGACAAGTATGATTTGTGATGCTACAACGTCAACAACTTTTGGCGCCGTTGCGGGGGAGCGTTCTCTTGTCACTTACGTGATGGTTTATGGCGTGAAAGAGACATGTATGCAAGCTTTTCATGATGATTTTTTGAGTTCTTCATTTCATTACGCTCTTGTGAGCATTTGCGGCTTGCAAGATTTAGAATAACTTGTTGAGATGAGCCATTTTTGGTGTGATTAAAATCCCTTTTTGGGTGATTAATCTACCATGTGTGGTGATTCTTCAAGATTCGAGTAGAATAAGAGTAGTTTTTAGAAATCTTTTAGTTATTATGTTGATTTTTTCTAATAACTTTGTTGATTTTTCTCTAACCATGTGTGAATAGGTTTCTTTTTGGGGTTCTTCTACAAGTTTCAATGGAGGTTGGCTCATCATCATCACTTCTGCATCAGACATCGTCTATAATTGCTTGCATCACTTCCAGAAGCTTAGATTTCAGAACCTCTCTACCATCGCCATCTTCAATTCTTCATTGAACTGCAGAATGATGGTTAGCTAGAAAACTATGTCTTCTCGATTTGACAGCTTCATCTCCTTGCACTCTTAATTGGGGGGCGAGGCAGTGCACCTGTTATGCGCTCGACCCATACACTGTGCCTGTTCATAATTATTTTGGTTTAGTTCTGGTCATAATCTTTATCGAGCACCGGAGCTAAGTTTGTCAACCGACATGCGCAAGGGTTCGGGGAGCTTTGGTAAGTGCAAGAATAAGTCGCACACTTTCTGCAGAACATGCGGGCACACAAGTTTTCACATTGAGAAGAGTCGACGCATAGCGTGTGCTTATCTTATGCAGCGTATCCGTCACTATAATTGGAGTGTGAAGGCTATTCGTAGGAAAACTACTGATACTAGAAGGATGTGTTATCTTTGCTATCTTCCCAGGCGATTTACGAGAAGATCCTTTGGCGCTTTGGCTAAACATGGAGGATGGAAGGGTTAACGCTGTATATGCCCACACTGATGATGATCACGAAGTATTGGGTTGGCAGGCGAGTGAGTTGAACGGGGCTGGGTTGGCACAGATTGACTTCGAGTTTTCTTGCAGGCCACAATAGGAGGAAGCTCTACAGGCATCCAAGGGCGGTCATCAAGGTCCAAGCAAAGTTGTATACAATATTCCCTCACATGAAGATAGATCGTTGGCATATTCTTTTCAGACTCTTGAGCTCCCAAGTCTCAGTAGCAGGCTCCTGAAATACGCTACAATACTTGAACCAGAGCGCTTCCAAAAGGACCTTCTATTGCGTGACCATGATGCCAAGTCTGCGCAGGCCATTTATGATGCAGATGAATATTCTGGTGACAAGGAGGTGGAAGCCATGCTCTGAGAGAGGCTAGAGGCGATCGGAATTTCCAACCTTCTTCAGATACATCGGAAGCCTGAGAAGTTGCTGAAATCAGATAAGTTTTGCACCGCAAGATCACGTTTTTCTAACTACTACAAACAAGAAGATCTAATCCGTGAAGTGACAGTTGCTCGGTGGTTTCAAATAGGGGACATAGGTGAGCTTGTATGTGGATGCAGTGTGAACCTATGGGAATAGCTTTGTGTCATTTTCTAGTTACTGTAGTGGGCCGAATGAGCAACTACTACAAGCTTGAGCAGTGGCAAACAGGCTCAAGGGTGAAATGGATGGTCTATGCAAAGAAAATAAGGTCCAGGGCTTCCTTTTTCGAGGGCCTTTACAACAATTGGTAAAAAACAGAAGCTCAAACGGATTTGAGATGATCAAATTCATATATCTAGAGCCTGTTCTCCTTAATGACGAAAGGGATTTGATTACTTTGACATACAAGAAGAGGTGGTCTCAGCTGTTGAAGTGCTACCAGGTCGAATTGGTGCTGGTGATTTTTGGCTAAGGCATTTTGAAGGAAAAATGACACCTGAGTCTATACGAAGTACGACTGAGGCGACAATGGCAAAAGAATACTGTATTGGTAGCAAGCAAAGTATCAAGTGGGGTCAGACAAAAGCTCACTAATGAAGATGAGAGCTTGCGGGAGTGACAACTCAAGGCATGGTTATACTACTGTTCTAGAGAATCATATTGAAAAAATGAAGCATAATATCACTTCCAAAAGTTTAAGGATGCTAAGGAAGCCTTGAAAACTTTTTGAAGAACTCAAAGAAGTTGGCCATGAGCAGGATGTTGTGCTTTCAGCTTACTAAGTGATGCCTTGCACAAAAGCAAATAGACGTCTCTCAAAAGGTGCTACATGGAGGAAACTATTGAGTTCAACAATGCAGATCATCAGTTGTAAGACAAGCCCTATGATGTCTGGCTTGAGTTCAGATGTGCACTCAAGGGGGGAGTTATCTTCCATTAGTGCCAAACTTTGAGGTGTGCGTGGAAAGGATGTTCTTGCAGCTATAAAAGTGTTTGAGGAGTGGGGGCCTGGAGTAAAGCTGAAGGTTGTGACGTTCTCAGCTATTTTGCATGTCGGAAGTTGTCGGGCACCTTTCAAGATGGCAGTTTCCCTTCTGGGAGGATCAGGAGAAATAGATCAAAAGGTGTATGGAGTTGTGCATGGACTCCTAATGGGGTTTTAGGATTAGTCTGGCATGGACAACCCAACTACTGCTATGCGATGCTGTGATATTCATTGGGACTATGCGTCATAATTTGACAAAGTATGAGGATCTAGCTTAAGAGACACAAGCTCAAATGACAAAAGAACTCTCTGAGTGGAAGCTGGTGGTTGGTGAGGATTTCAGAGCTCCATCCCATGCAAAGCTATTGTGCAGTATGGTGGGGAATCCCATGAATTCTCTGCACCTGGCATGTCATTGCACACTTAGGAAGGGGAAAAGAATCAAGCTCAGCGCATCGTAAGTGATCCTTATAGGCTGTTGAGTAAGCGATGATTTCGGGAGAGAAAGCAGTATGCCCTCATGGTGCCATAGGTCCCTATCCACGGCCCTCTAGAATTTCTGACATCTTGCAAGTTGTGCATTCTATTCTGACACCAACATCAATTCTCTTCTGATCCGATATAGATGCATGAAAGTGGGGTGAAATGTTCCGTGCTCGGGCGAGAGAGAGAGAGAGAGAGAGAGAGAGAGAGAGAGAGAGAGAGAGAGAGAGAGAGAGAGAGAGAGAGAGAGAGAGAGAGAGAGAGAGAGAGAGAGAGAGAGAGAGAGAGAGAAGATGGGCACCTCCACCCTTACTGAATCACTATTGGACGCATCTCCTCAACTCGGTAACTTTAAAACAATCTTAAGGTGGTAGTGTCCATATCAAGCAAGCTCATAGCTTTTGAAAACTTTGTTAACTTTTCCACATCCAAGCTTTTGGTGAAGATATCTACAACTTGGTCCTTTGTACCTACAAAATGGACATTAATGTCCCCACTTGCAACCTTTTCCCTTACATAATGGTAATGCACCTCAATGTGTTTGCTCCTTGCATGATACATGGGATTGTTAGCAAGATGTAAGCTTGACATGTTATCTCCATACATTGGAATTGGTCCAAGTTGTATACCAAAATCTTTGAGGAGCTTCTTAAGCCACATTGCTTCACATGTAGTGAGGGCTAAAGCTCTATATTCAGCTTCTATTGAACTCAATGCAATTGTGGACTGCTTTTTGCTCATCCATGAAATTGCTTTTGTACCTAGCATGAAAACATAGCTAGAAGTCGACCTTCTATCATCAACACTCCCTACCCAATCTGCATCACTCCATGCCCTTAATTGAAGTTCTTCATCATACATGTATAGAAACCCATGATTAACTGTACTCTTCACATACCTTAACACTCTCTTTGCATGATTATGATGTGTATCTGTGGATGCATGCATGAACTGAGATAGAACTCCAACTATGTAGCACAAATCAGGCCTTGTGAGTGTAGCATAGATCAATGGTCCCATAGTGCTCTTGTATAGTGTAATGTATCCTAGCTTCTTACCATCTTTCTTGCTTAACTTGACATTTGAATTCATAGGTTGAGTTATTGTTTTGCAATATGTCGTGCCAGACCTAAACAACACATCTAGAAGATACTTGCCAAGAAAGTACTTAAGCACACCTAAATCTAAGATTTTGAACTCTCTTCCAAGCTTCTCTTTGATGGTTCTTATCCCTAGATCGTCATCATCTATCACAAGAAGATCATCTACATATATGCATATCAAACATATCTTGTCATTTGTCTTCTTTATATACAAGGATGAATCTTCTTCACTTGGAGAAAAACCACATCTCTTCAAGAAATCCACTAGCCTATGATTCCAAGCCCTTGGTGCTTGCTTTAGGCCATACACGGCCTTCCTGCAATCATGGGTAGGATGTTGTGGATCTACATACCCTTGAGGTTGTTTCATGAACACCTCTTCTTGTAACTCACCATTCAAGAAGGCATTCTTTATGTCCATCTGGTAGATAGGCCACCTCCTTGCTGCACATAGGGCTATGGGAGTTCTAATAGTAGCCTTGTTTTCCACACGGCTAAAATTCTTCTCATAATCTACCCCTTGTGTGTGTGTGAAACCTTTGGCTACTAGTCAAAACGTGTACCTTGCCAAGCTACCATCTGCATTCCTCTTGGTCTTGTCCACCCATCTGTTTTGGACTAACTTCATGCCTTCCTTCTTGGGTACTAGTTCCCAAGTGTTGTTCTCCTTAAGAGCTTTGAGCTCTTCATACATAGCCAAGTCTCAAGGCTATTCTCAAAGCAATGAGGATCATTGTCTCTACACAAAGAGATGCTCAGATGGAAGCTTGATATGCTTGATACTTTATGTGGATGATATGTTGATTGCTGGGAGGTCCACTAATGACTTGCCAATTCTCAAAAGGAAGTTGAGTTTTTGATATGAAGAATTCGAGGGATGGCAAACATATTATTTGCATACGCATTACTCATGATAGGAGTAAAAGATGCATATACTTGTCTCAAAGTGATTACATATCAAAAGTACTCACAGGTTCAACATGCAGGGTGGAAAGGCATTGAATACACCTTCACTCACATATGTGAAATTGAGCAAGGATGATTTCCCCACATCAAATGAGGAAAAGGATTTCATTGCCAAAATTCCTTACCATTCTATTGTTGTTAGTCTCATGCATGCTATGGTAACTACGAGACCAGACATTTCATTTGGAGTGGGAGTTGTGAGCAGATATATGTCTAATCCTAGCAAGAAACTCTGGGAGGCAATCAAGATGATTTTGAGATATCTAAGTGGCACTAAGGATAAGTGTCTATGCTTGAGTAGAGGGAAAGCATCCATTATTGCTAACATAGATTCTGATTATGCTGCTTGTGTACACAATCTTAAGTCTACATTAGAGGACATTTTTCTTATAAAAGATTAATTTTTACTCCTTGTAAAAGTGCATATGAGGAAAGACCTCCAATTACGAGCTGTTAGGAGAATCTTTCTATGAATTATTTGGTGAGAACTTATAACAAATCAAGCCCTAAAACCTTGGAATACTTTTAGGTAAAGATTCAAATTCAAACTTGAATCTTGGCTCCAACAAAAAACTATAAAAGAGGACTATCTAGTCGCATGGATATGCAGCCAGAAGAGCCCGATTCGAAGAGACATTCAGCTTAGTCTCACGCGTGCTATGGTAACTACGAGATCACACATTTCATTTGGAGTGGGGGTTGTGAGCAGATATATGTCTAATCCTAGCAAGAAACATTAGGAGGCAATCAAGATGATTTTGAGATATCTAAGTGGCACTAAGGATAAGTGTCTATGCTTGGGTAGAGGGAAAGCATCCATTATTGATAACATAGATTCAGATTATGCTGCTTGTGTACACAATCTTAAGTCTACATTAGGGGACATTTTTCTTGTAAAAGATTAATTTTTACTCCTTGTAAAAGTGCATATGAGGAAAGACCTCCAATTATGAGCTCTTAGGAGAATCTTTCCATGAATTATTTGGTGAGAACTTATAGCAAATCAAGCCCTAAAACCTTGGAACACTTTTAGGTAAAGATTCAAATTCAAACTTGAATCTTGGCTCCAACAAAAAACTATAAAAGAGGACTATCTAGTCGCATGGATATGTAGCCAGAAGAGCCCGATTCGAAGAGACATTCAGAGGGATTTTGTATGGATATTGAGCTCACATTATAGGTCTACCATTGCTCTCACATTGTGAAATCATCCATTACTAGTGTCAATGTAATTTATGCACATTAATACATATAGTTTTCTCATATCTCATATCTCATATCTTCTACTCTGTCATGTATCACTCAGAATAGTGAACTTCTCTGATCCATTTCTCAGTGTGTACTTGATCATTTGCAGTGATTTAAGTTGGTATAGATTCATGAATGTCTATGTTTTTGCTAATAAGTTTAACTTTGATTGCCTCAGCCATTCTCGAGTTATGTGCAAAACATTGCACTCTGGTCTGCATACTATCAATTCTCGAAAATGTCGGAATGCATCTCGATTTTGCTAAGCATCATTCTTTGAGCATAGTTTAACATTTCAAGTGAAATAACTTGCAAAGGTTAGCTACACAAGTTAGTTAGATATGACCAAAAGGTTTTTGCTGAATTGTTAGCAGAGAAAAAGAACTTTCCATTTCTCTGAGCAAGTGTAGTGACCAAAATAGCAAGTTTTGGTTCACAATGAAACTCCAACTTATTGTTTTTGGTCGAATGATTTGAGGATCATCTTCGAAAGTACTTGGGTGATTATTTGTGCTTCTTGAAAATCTCAAGGGTTCTACTTTGCAGTTCTCAACTTAGTTTTGGCAGGTGTGAGGCAAAAATTTGCAGCACCATCTCATCTCTAGAAGGTGTCCACCATCTCCTCCAACAGTGGTATCAGATCAACATCAAGGTAAAATGGGAGATGGATTTCCATAATTCATTGAAAAATTGGATAGGGAAAATTATACAGCTTGGTCCCTAAGGATGAAGGCTTACCTCCAAAGCTTTATGGATACATATATGGAGATGAAGAAATGCCAACCTTTAGAAGCAAAAACCAACCTAAAAGAGAGGACCAAGAGAGACTAGTTGCATGGTGTGCAAAGGATGCTCTAGCTAGGTCTCACATACTCAATTCAATATCTGATTTTTTGTTACCTCACATTAGGGATTATAAGACCTCCCAAGAGACTTGGGAAGTACTATCTTCATACTTCTCATAGAATACAAGGGCTAGAAAGAACCAACTTTGGATGGAGTTCACAACCTTGAAGAAGCAACCAAAGAAAAGTGTAGCTAACTATGTGACCAAGATGAAGGATGTAGCTGATCAACTTGTTTCTTGCATTGTTACGAGTCTTCCATATCTTTCTCTCTAGAAAGTACTTATAAAAGGAAGATGCTAGTCAATTCCTCATTATTACCAAGATAATAGAAATAAAAATACATAAGACTTTACATGTTTAAGGTTTCAAATCAATTTTGGTATATAGATTTTTTAGGTCATTTATAAAACTTTCTTCCTAGTTTTGCATATTCGTAAAAAAAAACACCTTTTTTAGCCATTAAAAGGACTTAATATTGTTTGTAAAAATAATTGGCAAAATATGAACAATCATAAAGTGTCTCTGGGCTATCATCCACGGTACACTCTTATTTTTTTCCATAGGCATGTGAGGACTTCACAATGCCGTTCCAAAAAGAATAGAAGAAAATAGTGGTTTCAAAAGTTCTTTTTCTTGAATAAAATTTAGATTGGTAAAAAAAAGTGTCCACCATCTTTCCATTACTCAACATGCATGTCATTTCAAGGTTATTTACTCCACCATGATGTTTATATCTTTAGATCTAGTTACAACCCGTACATAATCATGCACCAAACACTAATGCTTTGAAACATTGAAGACAAGGCTATGATAATAAGTATCACTTTCGACTTAGTTTGTAATATATGCAATATTTAATATTATTTATGTACTTTGGGATAATGCATCTTTCTTTTAATGATTCAGTTGGATAGAGAAAGAGAAAAGTATAGATATATATTATCTTTTAATGATTCAGTTGGATAGAGAAAGAGAAAAGTATATATATTATCTTTCTTGTGAACATTTTCTCACAAAAAAACAATTCCTCTTCTCTTAAACAATATGAAACACTTCAACTACACTTTTGGTTCTATACTTGCTAATTATGATGTCTTTTGCTTTAGGGAGTGACTGTTGGAGTTTGAGGTTTGAGGGAGCCCATGAAAAACATAAGGAACAAGAAGAAGCTTGGGGCACAACACAATACTAAATGTATTACCAAGTGAATGTACAAAGATAATTCACCTCATAGGGTTATATGCATATATACAAGTTGGGGGAGAAAAAGCTCCTAAAGAGGAAAAAACGTGTTTTGATAGTCCTAAGTGTGTTTGCACACATCAACTGATCTCTCTAGTAGAGAACCTCTCCCAAACATAATGATAGTGCACCTCAATCTGCTTTGTGCAAGCATGGAACATAGGGTTCCTCACAACCACCAATGCACTCTAATTGTTAGTGAAGATGGCGGTGGTAGAAGATTAATCAACACCCAAATCATCCAAAAGGCATTTGAGCCACACACTCTCAATAGTCATTGTGAAAGCTACCCTATACTCAACCTCACAACTAGAAGTGGCCACAATAGACTACTTCTTGCTCAACCAAGATATGCAATATAAGCTACCAACACTACAATAATAAAAGGGGTGTAGCGATGATTAATGCAACACATTTTTGTTGCTTTGTGATCGAGCATTTCGTCGGAGTGTCCATGTTATTTTTGATATTATTATTGATGCTAAGAGCGAAATAAACATTAGCGTCGTTGCTTCCACGTCGCTTATACGACTTGCCCCTAAGCATCGCTTATATGATATGTCCATAGCATCCCTTATGTGATGCTTTTTAATGTCACTTATACAACGCTTAGGCATCGCTTATACGACACAAGCGACTATCAGGGAATGATAGTTTTTCATCGCTTATGCAATGTTTACATGAAATAAAAAATGTTAAACTGCTCTTTGATCATCATTTACGTGCATCTGATAGAAGAGGTCTCCAACGTTCAGATCTATGGTGCAGTTCTGAGCTCTTTCTAGATCTCTCTATTTTCTAATCCCTCTCTTATTGTTTTTCTCTCTCTCTCTCTCCCTCTCTTTCTTTCTCTCTCTCTCTTTCTTTCTCTCTCTCTCTTTCTTTCTCTCTCTCTCTTTCTCTCTCTCTTTCTCTCTCTCTCTCCTTCTTTTTACCTCTTTCTCTTTTAATTTCTATCTTTCTCTCTTTTTCATTTTTTTCAACTCTTTTGATCCCTCTATCTTCTCTCTCTCTCTCTACTATAGATTTTTTCAAAACATTTACAAGCATAAAATATGGCTAGCTATTGTAAGTGTAATTTTCATTGGATGTACATAATTAACATACTCACACTTACTTATTCATATACACATATACACATATACATGACTATGCATGCTCACACATATATTTAAATTGCTTTATTTTCATTAATTAACATACTCACACTTACTTATTCATATACACATATACACATATACATGACTATGCATGCTCACACATATACTCACACATACACATGCACATTCACACACATATACATACACATACATGTGCACATACACACACACATATACATACACATAGACTTACACATACACTTACACTATACATGCACATACACTTACACATACACTTACACATACACATACACACACATATATATATGTGCATATGCACAAACATATCTACAAACACATAAAAGAATATGCATGCATGCATTATTGCATATACACATTAACACATACTTATACACATGGATGCAAATGAAGATGCATGCACATGCATATATATATATATATATATATATATATATATATATATATATATATATATATATATATATATATATATATATATATATATATATATATATATATATATATATATATATATATATAAACACATATACATGCATATACATGCATATACATGCACATATATACATTTTATACACACATTGCAACTACACGCACACACACGCACACACACACACACACACACACACACACACATACATATATATATATATATATATATATATATATATATATATATATATATATATATATATATATATACATAAATACATAAACACATATAATATGAATGAATTATATAATTAAAGTAATAAAATACATGTTAAATATAAATAACAATAAAAATCATTCAAACAAGACTTTTCATTAATCAGTACCGTAGACACAATTCAAAACATAACTGGAATGTGGAATGAGAAAATATATAGATATAAATAAAATATGTGTATCAATGTAAAATATATATCCAATGTAATATATCAATCATTCTGATCATCATCATCCACTTCATCATGTAACCCCTTATCATCGTGATCCTCATCATGATCAGCCTCATCATCAGGATCATCCCCATGATCTGATGTATCAATAGTGGCATCATGTGTAGCGGTCTGAGCACTTTGTGACGATCAAAACTGTCTTGCCTGTGTCTGTCTCTCCACCTCATCCATATCTTCCTCTCCATAATACTCATTTATTACATACAACAAACATAAATAAATAAAATATATAAAATATCAATAAACATAAAATAATTATATCAGATTTAGTAATACTTACAAAAGAATTTGGATGATCTTGCATATACTCACTCACATGTTGATATCCACAATGTGTAGCAAAATTGATTTCCTTTTTTGTAGGATATCGACCATAATCCTTTTGCTACATTTAAATAAATAAAAAGACTAATGATTGGTGTTTTAACTAAAATAATATACACACACACACACACACATATACATACATACATACATACATATATATATATATATATATATATATATATATATATATATATATATATATATATATATATATATATATATATATATATATATATATATATATATATATATATATGTGTGTGTGTGTGTGTGTGTGTGTATACTTATATATATATATATACTTACAAAACCATGATGGCCCATTTGGTCTAAATGCGACGTATGACCTAATTCAGCTCTCTTCTTTGTGGAAGCCTATGTTTATTTCCTAAAACAAAAATAGAAAGATTAAATATATAACATTTCTAAAATATATAAGAACTATAAGTCATAATAATATAAACTATTAATTTGTATACCTTCTACTGAGGAAATGATTCTTGAAGACGTGCATACACATACATATATTCATACACTTACACATATATACATACCCACACATACACATACATACATATCTGCACATACCCATGCACACATACAAACATACATGCATACACATACATACACACACATATATATGTATGTATATATATATATATATATATATATATATATATATATATATATATATATATATATATATATATATATATATATATTTATTTATTTATTTATTTATACGTACATACACACACATACACATATCCACACATATTATATATACACACACATACATGCTAAATACATACACACAAACATATGTTATACATTTTTAGTTTCAGAATGTATATTTGTGTATGTATAAATATGTACATATGAATGTGTGTATATAAATAATCAGATTATTAATATCTAGTATCTTTATTTGCTACATAATCAGATTCTAATCAATCAAAGGTCAATGGCATCAAGACAATTCATCAAGAAATGATACTTATTGTCTTGATGCCATTATCTCATCAACATCAATGGCATCCAAGACAATGCATATCAGCTAATAGAAGGTTCCTGTTGTATTGATACAATACAACTTCCTGAAAAAGGTCTATGGATCTGTGGAATATATCATCTTGTATATCAAGAGCTCAAAGCAAAGATCAAGTTGAATCTTGTGCCAACCTTTAAGCGTCAACAAGCTTTCTTGGAGTGTGCTGATGATGATATTGAGATACCATACATTGTGCTTCCTAAGAGGACTGGATCACACGGTGGTCATATGAGGAACAACGAAGAGTGCATCAGTGCGTTTTGTGATGCATTGAGATTCACAAGAGAAAGGTGGATCAATGATTTCAGAAATTGAGTAGAGGTGAGGAAGAACATGATAGACCTATTGATATGAAGGAGAAAGAGGCAGATGAGATTTTATAGCTTGAAGGGGAAATAGAGTCATTGCGGGTGCAAGCTTATGACTTACATGGAGCTAACATGTTGAATCTCATTGAATGTTGTTGAATCTATTCGACATGTTAACTCCATATAAATCCTAATCTTTCATGCATAATGACTCCATTTTATCTTCAAGTTGTACAATTGCATCTGCCTCTTTCTTCTTCATATCAATAGGCCTATCATGTTCTTCCTCACATGTACTCAATTTTTGAAAGAATTGATCCACCTTTCTCTTGTGAATCTCAATGCTTTCTAAAATGCAGTGATGCACCCTTTGTTGTTCCTCGTATGACCCATCATGTGATCCTATCCTCTTAGGAAGCACAATGTATGGTATCTCAGTATCATCATCAGCACTCTCCAAGAAAGCTTGTTGATGCTTAAAGCTTGGTATAGAGTTCGACTTCATCTTTGTTTTAAGCTCTCAATATACGAGATGATATATTTCACAGATCCATAGATTGTCTTTAGGAAGTTGTATTGTATTGATACAACGAGAACCTTCTGTTAGCTGATATGCATGATCCTGGATGCCATGCATTCACCTTGATGAGATGTTGTCATCAAGACAATAGAATCAAGAGGAATTTTTTCAGAGATAGAAATCAACTTGTTGAGATAATAGCATCAAGAGGGACTTGTTATGGCCAAGTTTTGATAGAAATCTACTTATGCACCTACTCCTTGGATACTTATGACAAAAGAGATGCAAACAGGTAAAAAAGGATTTTACTTTTTATGATATAGTTCAATATTTTTCAAGCACATAATAATGAATTTTTTTTTCTTTTATTTTCATAGGTTATTTTGAAGGTTGATTGATTTTGAGCTAAGCATTAAGGTAGAAATTTCCCATTAAAAAGGGATCATTATCGATTGTTAACTTGAACCATTTGAATGGGTATCTGATAATAGGTTCTCCTTTATTCAACTAGAATATAGGTGAATCCCACCAAAGAGATGAAAACATGCTCTTTTAAGTTAGAACATGAAGATCAGGGGTATGCCTAAAATTTTATATATAGCTCTATTTTCGAGGACGAAATTTCTCTCATATATGTATATAAATGTGTGTATATGTATGTATATGTATTCATGTGTGTTATATATATACATGTTTGAGTATGCATATATGTGTGTTTCATATGTATGTATGTATGTATGTATATGCATGTGTATGATATATGTATGCATGTGTTAGTATACACATGTATATATGCATGTGCATTTGTGTGATATATGCAAAGTGTGTTTATAGTTGTATATCCATGTATATGTATAGATGTGTGCATGTAGGCATGTATGTGTGATGTGTATGTATTTAAATATGTCTTTTACATATACATATATACATACACACACACACACACACACACACACACACACACACACACACACATATATATATATATATATATATATATATATGTATATATATATATATATATATATATATATATATATATATATATATATATATATATATATATATATATATATATATATACATATATATATATATATATATATATATATATATATATATATATATATATATATATATACACACACACACACACACACACACACACACACACACACACACATATATATATATATATATATATATATATATATATATATATATATATATATATATATATATATATATATATATATATATATATATATATATATATATGTGTGTGTGTGTGTGTGTGTGTGTGTGTGTAGATATGTATTATCTTTATATGTATTATGGTCCAAAGCTCTCATTCTTCTTTTAAAATCCAGCCCAGGCCTCATATATACTATATTTCGCTCAGGTTCTATGTTATAACTTATGGAATATGTTGAGCAATGTATTGTTGGAGTGTTAATTTATTAATGTATTAATGTGTTTTGGTGTTTTTGATATATCAGTTGAAGGTTCCTGAGGGCGTGAAAGTGTGAAAGGGGAACATCAATAATCCGACTTTAGGGCAGACATCAATAAATCCAATTTATAATTTAATTTGTAAATAAACCTGCGTAGAAGGTTCTATTGTTAGAAATAGTTAGAAAAGTAGTGGTTAGAATAAGGGTCATTGTAGACCGCAATCTCTGATATTAAAAGCAAAGGCTTTCTACAAAAGTCACCAACTTTTACTTTCACGCATGCTTTTCAAAGCCGCTCTCATGTAACCACTCTTTTCAACGTAATCAAAAATTCCTATAAATACATGCACTCTGTGGACTGTCAAAACAGAGTGCATGGGGGGAGATTCCACCCAATACTACGTACGGTCTCGTCTCTTGGCGACTCTATTTTTTTGTGTTTTCTACATTCATAACCTGTGTGTGTGTGTGTGTGTGTGAGCAAGATCTTGATAACAATGGTATCAGAGCCTTGCACCCATCACTATAGAGGGATCTATTTCTGTTCATTCTGGCGAATTGATCTCTATTTCGCTGTTCTCTGTTCCTGATCGGATTCCAATTCTGGTTCCGGTTTCCATTTCCATTTTCATTTTCGTTTCTGTTTCCATTTTTGTTTCCTGTTTTTGTTTCTGTTTCAGTTCCAGTTCTAGAACCAGAACCTACGTTTACACCTATGTTTACTCCAAGGCATCGACTAAGACATAGAACTTAGGCATAACTTAAGGCATAACTTAAGGCATAACTAAGGCATTACTTTGGCATCTTTGGCACCCAAGGCTCCCTTGGCGACCGTTGGTAGCCGTTGGCTACGCACAAACCAATTTTAATTTATGAGAGGCGATAAGGAGTTTTATATTCTCCAAGGTGAGAGGATTTGAACCCACAACCTCACCCACACAAGGGAAGTGTTTTACCACTACACTATCTCTTTGTGTTGTCACTCTACTTCTCTTTTCTTATATTTAACACAACTTTCATCTCTTTCTTACTTTTTCAATTCCCAAGAACAACCCTTCCTTTTAAATTTTAACTCAAACAATCTCAAAAATTGTTTTACATATCTAGCAAGAGGGTTTTGTTCTCTACATCCTCATGGACCCTATGAACAACATGGAGGATTTCCGTGATTCACCTCTACTGGAGGTAACACTCGAGCAACAACTTGAGCTCCTGTGGCATGAACTATGAGGTGCTCATAACGAGATCCAACAATGCGATGAAATACTAAAAAAGATGCAAATTGATGAAGACAACCTTACGAGGGTGGTCAAACCTATTGTCTCTGCCCAATCGGATGGCACACATTCCAAGATTGTTGTTAAGAATTACCAGTTTTTACAATTTGATGGCCGTAAGGATGGCCCTTTAATCCTTTCATGGCTGTCACAGTTTGATGATTTTTATACTGATGAAAAATATGTTGAAAGTGAAAAAGTCAAATTTTCCACTAACTATTTAGTAGGAAAAGCTCAACTCTGGTGGAATGTCCTATGGCACAGTACCGAGCATCCAACAACATGGAAGGCTTTCCAAGATAAAGTGAAGGATTCTTTTCTTCCTCCTCAATACCATTTACATGTTCGACGTGCATGGATGACCCTTACATAGAAGGAGGGTGATACGGTTACTACCTACACAGAGCGATTCTGGCAAAATTTACTATTCGTTTGAATGCTTGAAGATGTACCGGAGGATAGCTTGCAGCGGAAACATGAAGATGGTTTGGAGGTGGGAATCCAAGCTAAGCTTCACACCCTACAACCTACAAACCTCAACGAGTCTATATCCTTCACCTATGATGTAGAGAAAGAATTCCAATCCATAACCAAGTCACTCCATCTACAACAACCACGTCAATGAACACTTTTTGTTAAACCAAATCTTCCCATGAAACGTAACCGGAGGATAGCTTGAAGCGGAAACATGAAGATGGTTTGGAGGTGGGAATCCAAGCTAAGCTTCACACCCTACGACCTACAACCCTCAACGAGGTTATATCCTTTGCCTATGATGCAGAGAAAGAATTCCAGTCCATAACCAAGTCACTCCATCTACAACAACCACGTCAATGACCACTTTTTGTTAAACCAAATATTCCCATGAAATGTAATTTTAATGCCCCATCTTAACCTAGTTTTCCTCGTCCACCGCAATCCTATTACTCAACTGCACTTGTTGCTTCATCTCTCCAACCTACCAAACCACCTACCCTACAAACTTCAGTGATGGATGCCCAATAGAAGAGACCACGAATCACCTGCTAGAATTGTGGTAAACTTGGACATACGAAAATGAAGTGCTGATTGCGACCTCTTAACATGAAACAAGTTGCAGCTCAATTACATAACATGGAGGCCCATAATGAAGAAATTCCTCCTCTTTGGAGAGAGGAATCATTGGAGAAGGACTTAAGTACCTTGGGTAATGATATCTCTCTTCATTCTCTACTTTGCATGCAGGGTACTATAAACAAAAAACTCGTTAAAATTTTACATGACGATGGTAGTTCACATGACTTCATTTCACATTTATTAGTACAAGAACTTAAATTAAAAACATTTCCTTCTTTGTATAAAGTAAAAGTTGCATTTCAAGGTAATCGTTATAATGTAACACGAGAAGTGCAAGATGTTATGATTAGCATAGGCCCATATGTTGATTCACAAACATTTTTAATTGCACCTTTGCAATCTTACGATGTTATACTAGGTATGCCTTTTCGTCATCATTATAACCCACACATTGACTACCATACACATACCTTTAACTTTGAATTTAAAGGTCAAATCATTACTTTGTTATCATAGCATGATTTTCAACCATTTCCATTGATTAGTCATACTCAAGTAAAACGTGCATTTAGGAAAGGATTCAATTCATGCATTGTCTTTGTCAATGTTATCAATGATTATACTCATACACTTCCTAATGCACATGAACCTTTCATGAATACTTATAAGGATTGTTTTATGTCAGAGTATCCCTCTAGTAGTTCTCCTTCTCATAAAGCACCTTATAGACATGGCCCACTACACCAAAAGGAAATAGAAAACCAAGTAAAAGACCTACTATAGAAAGGACTTATAAGGCCTAGTTCTTCCCCATTTGGAGCACCAGTTCTCTTAGTAGAGAAGAAGAATAAAACTTATTGAATGTGCATTAATTATAGAGCCCTTAACAAGATCACAATAAAGAATAGATACCCTATTCCTCAAATAGATGATCTTTTAGATAAATTACAAGGAGCTCGTGTCTTTAGTAAAATTGATCTAAAATCAGGATACCATCAGATTCGTATGACGCAAAGTGATATTTTTAAGACTGCATTTAGAACTCAAACACGCCATTATGAATTTATGGTAATGCCCTTTGGACTTACTAATGCCCCTTCTACATTTGCACGAATCATGAACAACATTTTTCTTTATTACCAAGCTTTTGTTCTTGTATTTTTCGACGATATACTTGTTTACAGTAAGAATGATAGTGAGCATGAGAAGCATCTTAAAACCATTTTTCATTTACTACGAGAGAACACACTTAACGCTAATCCTGAAAAGATTTACTTCTTTCAATGTAAGCTAGAATATCTAGGACATATTATTTCAAGTGAAGGTGTGCATGTGGATCCAAAAAAAATTAAAGTTATAGTAGAATGGCCTACACCACAATCAGTCAATGATGTCGTTCTTTTCTTGGGTTGGCTAGGTTTTATAGGAAGTTTGTTCAAATTTTTTTGATTTAGCATTGCCCCTTACGTTGTTATTGAAAAAGAAAATAAAATTTGCATGGGGAGTTACCCAACAACAATCCTTTGAAAAACTCAAACATGCACTTTCACATGCACCTATTTTACAATTACTTGATTTTTCACAACCCTTTCATGTTGTTATTGATGCTAGTGGTTTTAATGCAAAATGATCAGCCCATTGCATTTGAGAGTAGGAAGCTTAAGCCCTCGGAAAAGAATTATAGTACATATGATAAAGAATTGTTAGCGGTTATGCATGCTTTGTGAATTTGGAAACACTATCTTATGGGCTCTGAGGTCTTAATCGAAACCGAACAACAGGCTATTAAGCATTTATTAAATCAACCCTTAATTTTTGATCGCCATCTTAAATGGGCATCATTCATTCAAAATTTCCAACCCATAATCCAATATCGTCCTGGTAAAGCTAATATTGTAGCTGATGCTCTTAGCTAATTTCCTTTCACATTCTGTTGTTTTGCATAATATTTTTGCCATCCAAATACATTCTTTTCAAGAAATGGTTTCCACTTATGCATTTGATTTGTATTTCTCACGTGCATGGCATGACTTCAACAATGGTGCATCTTTATCTGATGAACATTATACATTTCATAATGGTTTTCTTTATTTTCAATATAGATTATGCATAACTCAAGCTTTTAAAGATTTTGTTATCAAAGAAATGCATGAATCATCTTACATGGGTCATAGAGGCATACAAAGCACCGTTTCTGCCTACAAAGAGTTCTTCTTTTGGCCACACATGGAAAAAGATATTGCACATTATGTTTCTCAATGCATTGTATGTCAGCGTGTAAAACGTCATCATGGTAAACCATTTGGATTATTAATGCCACTTCCCATTCTGAATGAACCATGGGAGCAGATTTCTATGGATTTTATCACAGTCCTTCCCATCACTTCATCACATAATGATATGATTTGGACAATAGTTGATAGATTTAGTAAGTATGCATATTTCATTCCATTTAGAAAAATTTTGTCTGCACCTATGGCTGCAAAATTATTTATTAAATGCATTTTCCCACATCATGGATTTCGTAAAGTAATGTTATCTGATCATGATGTTAGATTTTGTAATCATTTTTGGGTTGCCTTATTTCAACATTTTGGTTCTAAAATAGATTTTAGCTCTGCATTTCATCCCGAAATTAATGGACAAAGTGAGGCTACAAATAGTACTATTCTTGATTCATTGCGTTGTTATTCATTAGATAGTCCCACCAACTAGGATGAAAAGTTTCCATTGCTTCAATTTGCTTACAATAACACCACACACACCACTACTAGTCGTGCACCTTTTGAAATTGTTAATGGTAAAAAGCTTCCCACTCCCATGTCACCCACCCAAACCAACATTTCGATGTCTGATTCTATTGCTCAATTCACATTTCTATACTTCACGATGTTCACGAGCACATTAGGAAAAGTCAAGAGCGATACACACATAATATCAATAGAAAACAATTCAAGGAAAATGATATTGTGTGGTTGCATATCATTAAAAGACGTCTCAAAAATATTTTGCAGCATCCTAAAATTAAACTTGCACCATGCTATTATGACCATTTCGCATTATACAAAAAAGTAATGATAATTCATTTAGATTAGATATACCATCTCATTGGAATATACATAAATCTTTTCTTATTAGTTTACTTAAACCATTTAAAGGAACTTTACCACTCACTCCACTTCTTGATGACCCTCCTTTGATTGAAGAACAATCTGAAATCTTGGTTCCTAAGAAAATAATTGGTCATGATGTCACTACTACACGCACATGTACTCAATACCATCAATATTTAGTTAAGTACAAAAATCACTCTATTGAAGAATGTCAATGGATACATAAAACACAATTAACACCTCATTATGACAACTTAATTTTTGCATATCATACACAAACACATTAATGTAATTCCTCCATGAACATTTCCATGCATGGTTTTTTCAACATGGAACATGCTTATTTTCCTTCAGTGATGGAACATGTGACTGGCCATCCATGTCTATTTTACTTTATCAACTAAGGTTAGTTTCTTTTTCAACAGAGGGGCACGTTATAACTTATCGAATATGTTGAACAATGCATTGTTGGAGTGTTAATTTATTAATGTATTAATGTGTTTTGGTGTTTTTGATATAGCAGCTGAAGGTTCGTGAGGGCTTGAAAGCGTGAAAGGCAGTCATCAATAAATCCGATTTATAATTTAGTTTGTAAATAAACCTGTGTAGAAGGTTCTATTGTTAGAAATAGTTAGAAAAGTAGTGGTTAGAATAAGGGTCATTGTAGACCGCAATTTTTGATATTAAAAGTAAAGGCTTTCTACAAAAGTCGCCAACTTTTACTTTCATGCATGTTTTTTGAAGTCGCTCTCATGTAACCACTCTTTTTGACGTAATATAAAATTCCTATAAATACATGCACTCTGTGGACTATTGAAACAGAGTGCATGGGGGATATTGCACCCAATACTATGTTTGGTCTCATCTCTTGGCGTCCCTATTTTTTTGTGTGTTTTCTATATTCGTAACCTCTGTGTGCATGTGAGCAAGATCCTGATAACATTCTATGTCCTACTCCAGCCCTAGCCAGCTATGCATGTCCTCATAGGCACCTCTGTTGTGCTCGGAGGAGCTGGAATTGGTATAGTGTCCTAAAAATAAATAGATAAAAATGAATAAAATCATGTGTTATAATATCATGAAAAATATTAATTTATGAAAAAAACATACCTGCAGGTAGATAAATCTCTTCCTGCAAATGGAGCCGTCCTTCCTCTCGACGCTGGGTAAGCATCTGTATGTTAAAATCTAGTTCCTCATTGGGTATGTCTGCATACTCATACATGACAACCCCTAAGGAATCAGACATAACTTTCCCTCTCATAAGACTCTTTATGAGAGTAAGTTTCACCTTTCTCTCTCTACTATGATCCATAATATCTATACATATAAAACAAAATAAATTAGAAATCAACACACACACACACACACACACACACACATATATATATATATATATATATATATATATATGCAGATGTTTATGTATGTGTGCATGTATATATATGCATATGCATGTGTATGTATGTATGCATATGTGTGTGTATGTATGCATATGTGTATGTATGTGTGTATGTATGGGTATGTGTATGTATATATATATATATGTATGTATGTGTGTGTGTATGTGTATGTAGATGTGTATGCATGTGTATGTGTGTGTATGAATGTGTATCTGTGTGTATGTGCATGTGTGTGTATACATGTGTCTATGTATGTATGCATATGTGTGTATGTATGCATATGCGTGTATGTATGCATGTGAGTGTATGTGTGTGTGTCTTTGTGAGTGTATGTGTGTATGTATATGTGTATGTGTATATGTGTACATGTGCAAGTACCTATATGTGTATGTGTGAATATGCATATGTGTGCATTTGTAAATGTGTGTGTATGCATATCATATATGCGTGCATTTGTGCATGTGTGTATGTATGTGTGTGTATATGTGTATATTTGTGTATGTGTGTGTATATGCATGTGTGTGTATGCATATGTGTGTGTGCATGTGTGTGTTTGCATGTGTCTATGTATGTATGCATATGCATGTGTATGCATATGCATGTGTATGCATATGCATGTGTATGCATATGCATGTGTATGCATGTGAGTGTGAGTGTGTGTCTATCTGTGTGTAGGAATATGTGCATCTATATGTGTATGAGTGTGTATGCATATGTGTGCATTTATGTATGTGTGTATATGTGTGTATGTATGTATGTGTGTGTATAAATATGCATGCATGTATGTATGTATGTATGTATGTATGTATGTATGTATGTATGTATGTATGTATGTATGTGCGTATGTATGTATGTATGTATGTATGTATGTATGTATGTATGTATGTATGTATGCATGTGTGTATGTGCATGTGTGCATGTGCATGTCTATGTATGTATGCATGTGTGTGTGTATGCATGTGAGTGTATGTGTGTGTATATGTGCATATGTGTGTGTATGTGCATGTGTGTGTATGCATCTGTGTATGTATGCATATGAGTGTATGTATGCATGTGAGTGTATGTGTATGTATGCATATGTATGTGTATATCTATATGTATATGCGTGTCTATGTATGTGTATGTGTGTATGTGTATGTATGCATATAAGTATATGTATGCATGTGAGTGTATATGTGCGTCTATGTGTGTGTATATATGTGGATGTGTATATATCTATGTGAGCGTATGCATATGTGTGTGTATGTGCTTGTGTTTATCTACACACACACACACACACACACACACACACACACACACACACACACACACACACACACACATATATATATATATATATATATATATATATATATATATATATATATATATATATATATATATATATATATATATATATATATATATATATATATATATATGCATGTGTGTGTATGTATGCACATGTGTGTGTATGCATATGTGTGTGTATGTGTATGTGTGTATACATGTTTCTATGTATCTATGTATCTATGCAAATGCATGTGTATGCATATGTGTGTATGTATGCATGTGAGTGTATGTGTATGTGTGTTTGTGAGTGTATGTGTGTGTATGTATATGGGTATGTGTATATGTGTATATGTGCAAGTACCTATACGTGTATGTGTGTGTATGCATATGTGTGCATTTGTAAATGTGTGTCTATGCATATCATATATGTGTGCATTTGTGTATGTGTGTATGTATGTGTGTGTATATGTGTATATGTGTGTGTATGTGCATGTGTGTGTATGCATATGTATGTGTGTATGTGAATGTGTGTGTATGCATGTGTCTATGTATGTATGCATATGCATGTGTATGCATGTGTGTGTATGTATGCATGCGAGTGTGAGTGTGCGTCTATCTGTGTGTAGGTATATGTACAAGTATCTATATGTGTATGAGTGTGTATGCATATGTGTGCATTTATGTATGTGTGCATATGTGTGTATGTATGTATGTGTGTGTAATACATATGTATGTATGTATGTATGTATTGGCATAAGTAAATCAAGCATCCAACAACCTAATGATAGAGAGCAACATCAAATGCACCTCGAGCATTTTAAAGACTTAATTGTAAACCTTGTTACTGTTAGTTTCCATGTGAAAGGCCAAAAGGCTGCCGAAAATGTTTTTATATGTTCATTAATTAAACATATAGTGGCATGGTCAGCCATAGAATGCAAGTTCAATTGCATTTGTATGACCTAAGAAATATGTGTTCATGGTTTGTGTACTATGTGTTTTTCTATGTATTCTACCCCCCCGGTGTGGAGTACTATGAGTGGCACCAAAGTTTGGATTTCTACTGCAAGGGTAACTTTGCAGAGCTGTCAAGAAGGAGAGTCTTCTATCATGCATCATCAAAGAAATACTTCACTGGTATCAAAGCATTTTGGCACAAAAGCTTCGTTCCTTTTGTGAGAGCAAAGTGAGAACTAGCCCGCCCACCCAAGGCTTTCTCTAAGGCTTACAACCAAGGTAGCGGCCAAGGCATAGACCTTGGCATACCTTGTCATCCAAGTCACTGAAGTCCATTGACCGCACACGAGGGAGGACCTCAATGATCAAGGAAGACGGAGGTTCCCAGCACTTCTCGAGAGGTCGCCCATCTCCGTTTTTCCCCCCCAATGCTTGCTTAACCGACATAGTTCTTGCCACTAAACTACACTCTTGTGGTTTTTGAGGAAGGGGAAAGACTAAGGATCACATTACCTTGAACATTTTTTGGTCCCTCAAAGCTTCATTATTTGGTTTCAAAATCTATTTTGAAGTATTTTTTGGGTGATTTTTGGAGCCATTTTGGAGTAGTTTCATGCATATTTCTCTTTAGATAGGTTCAAGAACATTATGAAGAGCATGCTTTGTACTTCAATGAGAATAAATATTCAGATTTGGGTCTCTGTTTTCATCCACACTAGTAAATCTAAAGGTTTCTTGAAAGGTTTTTAGTTGTGGTTGGAGCAGCCACTACACGTTTATGAAAGTGTTTGAGCGTAAAGAATAGAGTTGACATACACTTATAGGTGTTTTTTGCTAGTGTTTGGGCTATGAATTCAGCTTTTTAGGTGCCATATTGGTGCATATATTGTGCACATACACACTATGTACACTTTTGTGGATACCGCTTATGTACGTCCATGTGGTAATTGATATAGCGATTATGTCTTTTTGCATAAATCCTTTTACATTTGATAAAGAGGATCATGGTGAGGTTTTCTTAACTATGAGACACCTAGATGTTGGGATCTTTTTTGTGATGTAAGTGGAAGACTTACCCAACCTCTCCATAAGAGATGTATGCTAGTCATTCATAGGTGCTTGATAAGCCTAGTTGGCTTCTTTCGAGTAAGTGATTATATGCAATGAAGTCAGTGATTCACTACGCATGTTTCCATGCCAGTATTTGTAGTTTTATGATATTTTGACAGTGTTCATATGCTCATTTTGCATAGGATACCATGGAAAAAGTTCTCTAGATGTTTTGGTTTTTCCAACTATATAGTGGTTGATCTACTCCTTGATACACTTAATAGTGTGAGCATATTCACTCTCACATAATCCTTTTGATTGGTCATTACTGTTCATTAATCCATTTTCCTAGGGAGATTGTTGATTTTTTCCCAAAATCCGATACTTGGTCATCATTTATTGAGCCTTAATGGTGCTTGGACTGCTCTAGCTTCATTTTCATTCTAGTTAGTTCTCGAGATCTGGAAATTTGATGGCACAAACTTTTCTCTAAGGAAGAATCAGATCAAATATGTGCAGATTTAGAGGAGATAGTGGAAGCTAGTAAATGGAATCTCAAAGGAACCTATTGATATGGATGATGATGATGATTGGGATGAGTTGGATGAAACAGCTAGGTCTACCATTGCACCTGGAAGATAATTTACTTTATGGTATTGGATTGTCAAAGTGCAGAGGAGCTTTGGAAGAAGTTATGCAATACATATGCAAAAGAAACGACATCAAATAAAGTGTATCTCATGAGGGAGTTATGTGACCTTTGCATGAAGGACACAGATAGTGTTGCTGCTCATCTAAAAGATTTTGATGCTATATTCTCCCAGTTATAGGCTCAAAAAATGGAAATGGATAATGAAATGAAAGCAGTCTTATTGTTGTGAACCTTGCAATTATCATAGGATATGTTTTGCACAGCTATTAGCAATAGTGCACCTTGTGATAAAATTGGTCTATGATGACATATGTGGAGCACTCTTCAGTAAGAAGATTCATAAAACATCTATGGTTGGAACTCAGAGTGGAGATGCACATAATGTTTGGGATTCTTAAAAAGGAAAGAATTAGCAACATGGTAGGAGCAAGAACAAGGAAAAGAATGGTCAACATAATAAGAGTAGAGGTGAATCAAGGAAAGTGGATTTTGAAAGCCATTATTGTCATAAGAAAGGACACACGAAGAAAGATTGCTATGTGTTAAAGAATGCTAAAGGTAAAGTGCAAAATGTTGATGGGCATGTTAAACAACTATCTACATAATCTAGTTTGATAGTGAAAATTGAAGAAATCAATGCTATTCTTTATGATTCTGATGTGTTGACACTTGACAGTACTATTCCTACTGAGGCTCTTATGGATGATTCTCTTTCCCACACATGGCTGCTAGATTTTGGCGCTTCTTTCCATGTGACACCACATAGAGAATGGTTCTCTCCATATTTAATAAATTTTCTTAGTATTGTGAGACTTGGTGACTCTTAAGAGTGTGACGTTTTTGGGATTGGAGATGTGGTTGTTCAGCTCATTGATGGTTCAAAATTTACTATGCATAATGTATGCCATGTACCTCAACTATCATGTAGTTTGATGTCAATTGGTCAGCTTTATGACCTTGGTTACAAGGTGGTTTTCTATGCTCATTCCTTTTGCATATCAAAGGGCAATATGGTTATTGCCAAATGAAGCAAAGTTGGCTCGCATTATCCTTATTTGTATCATAAAAGAAACACTTTTTAGCTATTACTCAACAACATGGTAGTATAGGCCACATACCTCATAGTGCAATGGAAAATCTTTCTCAATTTGGCTACTTACGTGTGTTATATTTTTCTTATTTTTCATTTTGTTAGCACTATCAATATGGAAAGTAAACTAGGAACGTGCCTAAAATGCACATTGACTCTTCAATTCAACCTTTAGATCTTGTTCATATAGATGTGTGTGGTCCTATGCCCACAAGGTCATTAGGTGGTACTCTTTACTTTGTCACATTCATAGATGATGCTACTAGAAAGTTTGGGTATATCCTATCAAATTGAAGGATGAGGTATTCTCTATTTTAAGAAAATGGCTTGCTTTGGTTGAGATTGAAAAAGGTACTGAGCTTAAGAATTTATGTTCAGATAATGGTGTTGAGTATACCTCACATGAATTCAGTATTTTCTGTCAATCTACAGGAATTTGTAGAGAGTTTACAGCTCGTTATACCCCAATAGAATAGTATAGCTGAAAGGATGACTATAACTATTCAGAATAGAGTAGTTTGTATGCTGCATCATGCAAACCTTTCACAACGCTTTTGGGCAAAAGCAGTATTGGTTGTAGTTCACATGATTAACCTTTCACCTAGTACTACCAAGGTTTTGAAAGTAGCATAAGAGTTATGCACATGGAAGCCACCATATTATGATCATCTTCGATTTTTTGGATGTGAAGCATATGTTCATATACCCAAGAATCTCAGACAAAAGCTAGACCATAAGTCAAAGAAATAGATTTTTCTTGGATATGGTCGAGAAGAAAAATTTGGGTATCACTTATGGGGTCCTGAAACATAGTCAATGATTAGAAGTAGTGATGTAATGTTCAGTGAGTCTAAGATGCATAAACAACCCAATAAGGATATGTTCAAGAGAATGTCCGATCAGATGAGTCAGTAAATGTTCCTGTTCAACAACCATTGAGATGCACTTGATAGATATGCTCTAGGTTTGGATTTTGTTATGCTAACAGATGCTAGTGAACCTTCTTGCTACAAAGAGGCTATGCAGAGAAAGGATCATGTCAAGTGGGAGCATGCCATGAAGAGTGAGTTGCATTCTATTCACAAGAATGGTACTTGGGATTAAGTACCTTTGCGAAAGGGCAAGAAATTTCTACCATGTAAATGGGTATATAAGGTAAAATTCACATCAAATAGTGCTTCTCCAAAGTATAAATCATGACTTGTTGCAAAGGGTTTAAGCAACAACGTGGTGTCGATTTTGAGGAAATCTTCTCTCTAGTGGTCAAGATGGCTACTTGCACATGTTCCTTGGATTTGTTCCAATGGACAACAAAGAGATAGTCAAAGTGGATATGAAAACTGCTTTCTTGCATGGGGATCTTAGAGATGAGATATATATGGAACAACCAAAGGATTATGTGCTTCTTGGAAAGAAAGTCTATTTTGTAAACTCAAGAAGAGCTTATATGGACTTAGAGAATCCCCTAGACAATGGTACCAAAAGTTTAATGCTTTTATGAAGTCTCAAGGCTATTCTCAGAGCAATGAACATCATTGTCTCTATAGAAAGAGATGCTCAGATGGCAGCTTGATATGCTTGATACTTTATGTCGATGATATGTTGATTGTTGGGAGTCCTCTTATGACTTGTCAATTCTCAAAAAGAATTTGAGTAAGACATTTGATATGAAGGATTTGGGGGATACAAAACATATTGTTGACATACACATTACTCGTGATAAGAGTAAAAGATGCATATACTTGTGTGAAAGTGAGTCATATCCAAAGTACCTCACAAGTTCAATATGCAAGGTGGAAAGGCATTGAGTACACCTTTACCCACATATGTGAAATTGAGCAAGGATGATTTCCTAGAATCAGATGAGGAAAAGGAATTCATGACCAATATTCCTTATGAGTTTGTTGTTGGTAGTGTCATGTATGCTATGGTAGCTACAAGACCAAACATTGCATTTTTAGTGCGACTTGTGAACATATATTTGTCTAATCTTGCATTACGGTATAAAAGGCCCAAAAAGGGCCATGTAAGGATTTCAATTAGTTGTGCTTAATCTGGATCAAAGTTGTCAAATCCTTTAAGAAATTCTGTGTAAGTTCATTTAAAATGTATCTTATGCAAATTTTGAAGAGAGAGAAACTCGTGTGATAATCATGAAAAGTTTGTGTGATATCTTATGCCTCAAAGTTTGTGCTCATCGGGCTCTAATCAAAATTCAAATTTTCCTCTTGTTCACGGACCTATATAATGTGTGTTGATGACGTTTTGCACTTTTTTACTCTACTTTTCATAGTAGGCATGTTTCTCTCTTTCATGTCATTTAAGACACTTGCCAGTAACTTTTCATAGCCGACCATGGAGAACCTTAACCCAAATACTCTCGCTGTTCTCGCTGAGCTTTCAAACAATCGAAACCATTGTGATAAGTTCCATATCAACATTGTAGTTAGTCATGAGTATGCAACAACAAGAAAAGTATTCCGAAGGGCTCTTCATCCTCCTGAAGTGGATCGATTGCGAAAGGAAGGCAAGAAACATATTGACATATGGACAGATGGATCTGTTTATCCATTTGATCCACAAACTGGAAGGTATACCCCTTTTCATAATCTTCATGATCTGATTAGATTTGTAGGAGATGGTGAGGATGGTTTATGAGGCTATTGTTCAAGGCTCTAAGAGATTTCAATGAATTATGTACAATGCATAAACTATCTACAAAACACGCTACATCAGAAGGATTTACATATGATGGAGCTAGAAATCAAATTATCCACTTTATCTTCTCAGTTTGAGTCTTTAAAAAAAAATGAAAGAAACTCCTATAGGTTTGAGAATGTAGTCAAAACGAGTAAAACCTTTTTTAAATTTGACTGAAAAATCTGGCCAAAAAAAGAAAAGAATGAAAATTGTAAGAGATCATGTGAAAAATGTGCTAGGCTTCAATATGTTGAGTAGTTTTGAGCACGTACATTTCTGTAATGAAATTATGAGTCAAAATGTTGTTTTAAGACTATTGAAACTGAATGAAAATGCATGCTTGAAACGCTTTGTTTTCCAAAAACTCATGACAGAAATGAATCTATTACTAGAACCATCTCAAATTCAGAAGATTTGTGATAGCGTCGGAGTGAGTAGGAAAGGTTATAGAGAAATTTCAAAAGTTTGGTGTGAATTTTTAAAATTTAACAAAGTTAAAAGTTTTGGATTGCCTAGACCCCATCATGTAGGAAAGTTTCGGCTCTGCTTCAATAAAAAGATCACATCAGTATTTGGTGAATATAAACATATTCATGGTAACATGCCTTACGAAGTAGGAAAACAGAAGTTACATTTCACTTACAATGCATTTAACAATGTATGGATAGATATTATAAAACTTCAAACATACATGGTTTAGTTCTATAATATAAAAGAACATGCATATTCTGGTCTATTGAAATTTGTAATCAAACTTGATGAAGCTGAGCTTAAAAAACATCAAAAGATGGAGAGAATAAGTATTGCATTGATGAACAAAGCTCTGGACTATAGCCTTGGGAAATTGGATACTCCATCTCTCAAAGTACAATAAGAAATGGAGTTATGGTGGGTTGGCTGTGCTCAAGTTCCATTTGAGAGCCATAAAACACTCAAATGGTTATTCTCACAGACAAACATTCCAAATATTATCCAAAGGCATCATGCAGGAGAATTGTTGAATGTCAAAGACTACGGGAACTTTAAAGTTGAGTGGCATTTGAGTGGAGACCTAAAGACGCTCAAATGCATGTTTGGTATAAGTGGAGGGGCAAATTCTAAGAACCCTTGCTTGTACTGCATGCAAAGTCCAGGCATAAGAGCATGGATTGCTAGAGTTGAGGAAGAGGAGGCTCCTTCCAGAAAAAATGTTATTCTTCATAATTACTCATCTTCTGCCATGATTTGGGATCCCATACTTCCAATAGCATTAACAAATGTACACATATGTACACTACATGCAGAGTTAAGGATAATTGACAAGTTGGTCTGTCTTCACTTGGATTATGCATATTCTATCAAGCCTACAACTCTTGTAGATAAGTGCATAAAAAAATGTGAATGTATACTTTCAGAAATGGGATTTCATGGTGGTGATGTTCATCTAAGAAAGATCCAAAGCTTGCACAAAATACAGGTGATGTACTACAAGATGTCTCAATGGGAGGTGCAAAAACAAGGAGATTCTTTAGCAACCATGATGACAAGCAACTAAATGCCATGCAGAATTGTTGGAAAAAATTTTGTGAGATCACGACTAATGTAAAAAGAAAACCAGAAATAGCAAAAAAGAGAATGGAGGTGTGGGTCAAACTAGATAATCTTTTTAAGATCATGAGGCCACAGATAACATCAAATAGTTATGTGACAGATTTCAGAAAGGTGACCATAGATCTTATAGAAACCATCATAGAGGCATGGAGTGCCAAAGACATAACATACTACTTGGTGAGTTCCAAAGATAATTTATTCAATTTATTTTTTTTAATTGAAATAAAGATATGATGAAACTCTTCTGCTCTTCTAGCATATTCTTCTTGTGCGTGGTGCATTCTTTGCAGAAAAAGAACCACTTGCCATATGGAACACCCAAGGCATGGAAAAATCTCATTATCAAGCAAGGACAAGCTTCTTTAGGTGCACAAGGAAAGGAGGAGGAGTAACAAAGAGCAATGCCTTCAGAGAGCTTTTTGATTGGTTCTTTAGAATACAATTACAAAGGACCTCATGCCAAATATAATCAAAAGAATATGACTATCAACAGACAATGTTGGAGTTAGACGTCTGCGGAAGCACGCGAACAGCACAAGGAAGAAGAAGAAGCTTGGAGCACAACACACAAGACTGAATGTATTACTAGAGAATGTACAAAGATAAGTAGCCCATTAGGGCAATAGGCGTATATACAAGCCGGGGGAAAAAAACCTCCTAAAGAGGGAAAAAAGTGCCCCGGCGGTCCTAGAGTGTTCACACACATCACTACCTAAATATATCAACAAATTCCCCCTGGGAGTGATGCGGTGAACAAGGAGCTGGCACTCATGTATAAGGAAGTGCCGAGCTATGTGGAAATCACTCCACAAAAGGAAGGAAGCCCAAAGCTTTGCGGAAAGCTTCAAACTTCTCCCTAGGCAGAGCCTTCGTGAAAAGGTCTGCAATGTTCTCCTGCGTGGGCACATATGCCAAGCTGATCTCCCCAGCAGAGAACCTCTCCCTGACATAGTGATAATGCACCTCAATGTGCTTAGTGCGAGCATGGAACACAGGGTTCCTCGCAACTGCCAATGCGTTCTGACTGTCAGTGAAGATGGTGGTGGCAGAAGACTGGCCAACACCCAAATCAGCCATAAGGCGTCTGAGCCACACACACTCAACAGTCGTTGTGAAAGCTGCCCTATACTCAGCCTCACAACTGGAAGTGGCCACAGTAGGTTGCTTCTTGCTCAACCAAGATATACATGAGCTACCAAGCATGAAGCAAAAACCACTGGTGGACACACGAGTGTCATAGCAACCAGCCCAATCTGAGTCAGAAAAAGCATGCAAATCTGGCGGTAGTGATCCCCCCTTGGGATAAAACAACCCAAGTAGCCGAGTACCACTCAAGTAGCGAAAGATGCGCTTAACCGCTTTCCAATGCGTGACTCCTGGGCAATGCATAAACCTGCTCATCTGTGAGACAGCAAACTGAATATCTGGCCGAGTAATGCATAAGTAAATCAAGCATCCAACAGCTTGCTGATAGAGAACAGCATCAAATGCATCTCCAGCATCATGAAGACTCAATCGTAAACCTGTCTCCATAGGAGTGGCAATAGGCTTACAGTCTTCAAGGCCAAAACGCTGCAATAATGTGTCAATATATTTCGTTTGACACAAAGCCATTCCACCATCAACTTGCATAAACTGAATGCCCAAATAGTGATGCAAATGCCCCAAATCAGACATCTCAAATGAGGCATGCAAATCAGCCTTGAAATCAGCAATATGCTTCTCAAGAGGACCAGTGAGCAGCATGTCGTCTACATAGACAACAATGATCAGAAGCACATCATTAGCACGCTTAACATATAAGGTGCTTTCAGTTGGACTGTTCTCAAAACCATGTGCAATCAGATAGGCATGTATTTTCTCATACCAAGCACGTGGTGCTTGCTTTAAACCATATAACGCCTTCTTTAACCTGCACACCTGGTTTTCATGCCCTTTCTGCACAAAGCCACGGGGCTGAAAAACATACACTTCTTCATGCAAGTCACCATTCAGAAATGCTGTTTTAATGTCCAACTGATGTACATTCCAACCATGATGGGCTGCAAGTGCACAAATGCTCCGAACAGTAGTCATACGGCATGTAGGTGCAAAGGTCTCATCAAAATCAATGCCTCTTTCCTGCGCATAACCCTTTGCAACAAGCCTAGCCTTATACCTGTCAACTGTACCATCAGGTTTACGCTTCAGCTTGTATACCCACTTAGTGCCAATGGCCTTCTTGCCAGGAGGCAAGTCACATAAAGACCATGTACCATTCTTCATTATAGCATCATATTCAGATTGCATAGCAGCCATCCAATTTTCTGAATTTTGTGCTTCATCAAAAGAAACAGGCTCATTCTCATCACAGAGACTAGATGCAGCCATAGCATAGCAATCTGATGCAAAGGAGGTACTATGAGAGCCTGAACGAGTACGATATGACAAAGGTGCATCTAATTTGCTGTCACGCAAAGTCTGCACCAGCCATTTTGGCATAGTTTTTGCCTGTTCAATATCAACTCTCTCATCAACAAGTGCATCATGTAAATCTGCATCAGAAATGGAATGATCTGCATCATCATATGAAACCTGCAAAGGCTGAGAAGTTGCCTCATTAGGACCAGCGCTAGCCTGTCCACCTATAAAAAGAGGCATCAAAGTATCATACATGTCTTTGGAGCTAACAGATGTCTCCTTAGTACATGAAAGCAATGGCTGAATAGCATCTTCCACAAAGACAACATCACGGCTAACCAGAATGCGTTTAGTCTGTGGATGATACAGACGATAGCCTTTACTTTCAGAACTGTACCCAACAAAAATACATTTTACTGCCTTATCATCCAATTTTCTGCGATGTTGTTCAGGCACTAATGCATATGCCAAACAACCAAAAACACGCAGATGAGCAACAGATGACTTGCGGTCATGCCAAGCCTCATATGGAGTGATAGACTGCAACGCTTTGGTGGGACACCTGTTCAGTACATATGCTGCACACATGACAGCTTCAAGCCAGAAACTATGTGGTAAAGCCTGACTTTTGACCATGCACCTCGCCATCTCCATGAGTGACCTGTTCTTTCGTTCAGCAACTCCATTCTGTTGAGGTGTATACGGCACTGTACACTGGTGTTTTATCCCACGTTCAGCCAGAAATGCATTAAAATCTGAAGACATATATTCCCCCCCTCGATCAGAACGGAGGGTGCCCATTTTACATGCTGACAGATTTTCAGCCAAAACCAAAAACTGTTTGAAGCACATGAACACTTCGGACTTTGCTTTGAGTGGATATACCCATGCATGCCTGGAAAAATCATCAATGAAAGTCACGAAGTAAAGGTAATTTCCAAAAGAGGGTGTCTGCATAGGACCACAGACATCACTATGTACAAGCTGCAATTTCTGCATAGCCCGAACTGAACCATCTTTTGGAAAGGAAGAACGCTGCATTTTGCCCAAAATACAGCCTTCACAAACATGTTTTCCAAGTGCCTTAAGTTTGGGCAAAGAGGACACCATTTCAGATTTCTGCAGGCGTAACAAGCTAGCAAAATTCAGATGACCAAAGCGTGCATGCCAAAGCTTTGCATCTGACATAGCCTGAGAATCATGAACTGCACATGCCGAATCATTCACAGATCTTTCATAGTCTATGAGCTTATACAGCCCACGACATAAAATGCCAGAAGCAATAATCACATCGCCATTTGAGAGATCATGGACTGTACACCTGTCATCAACGAATTTCACAACCAAGCCAATCTTGGCTAATGCAGAAACTGATAACAGGTTCTTTTTGATCCCTGGCACAAATAAAGCATCTGACAAAGTGAAAGAACTACCATCAACAGTAGTCAGAATGATCTTACCAACTCCCATAACAGGATAAGAGGAGTTATTGGCGCATGTGACAGTATTCCCTGTAGGGGCAGGCTCGAGTGAAGAGAAGAAACTGCGCTGCGAGGTAATATGTTTGGTCGCCCCACTGTCAAAGTACCAAACATCTGAGTCTACTGCAGACATGCACTGATCATGAGAAGATGGGTCAAAACTGCAGACAGTAGTAAACGCCCATTCTTCTTCCTGCACAAGATTTGCAGACTCTGTTTTTAGTGTAGAGGCCTGCAACAACCATTCCAGCCTCTTTCTTCTTTGCCTCTTTAGCAGCCAGTTTTGGACAGTTCTTTATAATATGATCATTTCCTTTACAGTACTTGCAGAACAATTTCTGCTTTTCTGATTTCTTCTCATCTTTATCCTGGTTCTTCGATTGTGCAGCATTTGCAGATTTCTGCTTATTAGTAGAAGAGCTCCATTTTCCTTTGCCCTTCTGACTAGCCAAGAAAGCTTGATCTGCAACACGCATAATGGACCTGTTCTGCCTGGACTGATCTTCCTGCAACAGAACAGAGACTAATTCCTCAAATGACAAGGCATTCGGATTGCCTTTCATCATCAATCGAAGAGTAGAGGCAAAACTCTGGTATGAATCAGGAAGGCCATTCAGAACGGTCTGCACAAGTGAGCTATCTGGTATAACCTCATCAGCAGAAATCAATTGTTCCTTCAGGTCTTTGATCTTTGTAAGAAAACTGTCCATCGAATCACCTTCATTCATGTGCTCACTCTCCAACTGTTTTCGGAGGTAAGCAACACGAGCCTCATTCCTAGCCTGGTACAAAGTGGTAAGTGTATCCCAAGCATCCTTTGCTATTCTGCAAGAGCGAATGTGAGGAATAATGGCATGTTTGACAGACAAAGCTATCAATGCATGTGCCTGGGCATCTATGACATCCCATCGAATCTGCTCTGCAGTAGGTGCAACAGAAACAGCAGCACGAACAGGAATCTACGGAATATCATCTTCGACACCATCTTCATCAGCTCCAACACCTGTATTTGCAGTACCTGTCGTTACAGGTGTAACAGGACGTCTTTCAACACCCTGCACAATGTTCCACAATCCTTTTGCAACCAGTACATGTCGCATCATATAAGCCCATAATGGGTAGTTGGTACCATCCAACTTATCCTCAACAGCCAACATACGGAATACATCACTGCTTTCAGCCATGGCCGGTGACTAAAATACCTTGATGCAGAAAATTGACTGTATCTCAAAAAGTTGAACAGAACTGCCCACACGAGTTCTGCTAGACGTGTAGCAGACTTCGAGACGCTTAAACTGACGAATAGAAACTGGTATATACCTTTGGCACAAAAGGACGAAATAGCTTGCACAAGCACTGCAATAGTGCGTTCGGAGGCCGAAACGAGCTCAGATCGCGATTTCGGCACCACAAAACGAAGCTGTTTTGATCTCGGAAACACCCTGAGTATGCTCACCAAATTTTGTGCGAATCTGAGACTGCAAACGGAGGAGTGTCGACGGCGCCCTAGAAGGAGCAACGACCTGCTCTGATACCAATTGTTGGAGTTAGACGTCTCCGGAAGCACGCGAACAGCACAAGGAAGAAGAAGAAGCTTGGAGCACAACACACAAGACTGAATGTATTACTAGAGAATGTACAAAGATAAGTAGCCCATTAGGGCAATAGGCGTATATACAAGCCGGGGGAAAAAAACCTCCTAAAGAGGGAAAAAAGTGCCCCGGCGGTCCTAGAGTGTTCACACACATCACTACCTAAATATATCAACAGACAAAATCATCATGTATCAATATCACAAAACGAAAAAGACTACATTTCAACATATACCTCGAGCCCGAGCACCCAAAACAAAAATTGTCATTGAAGAGGTCAACCCTCAGGTCACTCATGATCATGAAACTAGAAATGCAGCAAATAGTGAGGAGGAGAGGAAAAAGCAAGGATTATTTACAGAGGAAAGTGTCATCTTAAACTAGATTCAGAAGTTACAAAAGGCAAATAAAGAGCTCCTTAAGAAAGGAGATGGGCAGATAATAGTTAATGTTGCAATGGCATGACAGGATGAATGGTTCCTTGACATAAGACTAGAAGACAACAAAATTTTGAGGGAGTTTCATGTTGAAATATCAGATAGTGTAGTCAACATTTCACTCAGGTATTATCTATAGGCCATAAAGTGCTCTTGTATTGCTTAATTCTCTAGTTCCTTGACTGAATTTTTATTTCTTGATTTGTAGGGTTCTTCTTCAACAATGTGAGGAAGCAGTTCAAAGAAAAGTATTTATCATAGATCCTCTTGTGACACAGTGTTTTTTGTATAAACATGGAGATGCCAAATCCTTTCTAGAGGATTTTACAAAAGAGGTAGAATGTGTTATCTACCCATATATTGAAAAGTAAGTATTCATCTTCATTTTGAAAAGTACATTTGTTTCATTAAAGAAAGTATATTTATATGCAACTCATTGACAGGGGCCATTGGAGTCTTATTATTGTTGACTTGAATGCATATCAAGCTCTTTTCCTCAATTCTCTTAAATCACAACATGGGAATTGCAAGGCCCGTAAGTTGCTATACATTTCGTTGTTCTCTATTTAAGAGCCATGCCATCCATTCTGATTTTCACTTTACAAAATTTTCTTGGAATTGCTAAATTGAATGAACAAAAGAATTTTGGATACATACAAAGACGCAACGTCATGTGGCTGGAGAGTGATTGCAAATGCAGTAAGATTCTTGGAAAGAAGGTTTTATAGTCATGAATTGAATTTATCAGACTATCTAGATGCATGGATCATCTTGATCAGAGAGAGAGCAATAAATGTCATTATGAAACATGCAATCTGCCCCAATGATCCAGACTCACCTCCACCCCCTCCACCAGATAAAAGGAATTCTGAAGAAAAAAAGAAAGGGCATCCTCTTCATTCACCATTGAAGCATGGGACCAAGAAAATGATTCAAGGTGAAAGCTCCAAAAAGGGCCAAAAGCATCAGAGAAAAGAGGGTTCCAAAAAGGATAGAAAGGGATGAATCCTTTTTTAGTCTAATATTGAAATCTATTGTAAAACCAACATAGGTTGAAAAGTTTAAATTGGAGAAGATAGAGAAGAACATAAAGAAGAAAGAAGACATGACCGATACACGCGATACAGGGAATCAAAGAATTTTGGATTGCCCCTATCGCTTGCATCGATTGTATTATCCATTTAAACATAGCATCCCCTTTAAGAAACCTTCATGAGATGAGCTGAGTTGGAAGTTGTTTTTATAGTCATGAGTCAAACCTTTACAAAGGTCAAGTTTTGAAGTCTCTTCCGGTAGTTTGCTAGCACGATCGATCCAAGCGATAAGGGCAATCCGACAAGTTCAGATTGCACTAGTCGCTTGAATCGATCGTCTTCTCTAATCTCGTCTCCTCTATTTTATGACTTAAGTCATGCTCTACATATTTTTAAATATCATACCTTGGATTGGAATTTGCACCAGGTTCTCCACCCTGTTTAATATAACTTGTTATGTGCACCATGATACTTTCTCTTGCATACCTTGAGGACAGAAAAGATGGATAGAATCAAATAATTTAATTGAAACTAATGTGCACCTTGGATAGACTCAAATAATTTAATTGAAACTAGATATTGAATTCTAGATCTCTTGTTCATCTAGAATTTACTTATCCAAGTTCCTTTATAATTGTTTCTTAGTTGAAACCTCATCAGAATGTTGTGATTAAACAAAAAAATGCCAATATGAGTTTAGATGAAGGGGAATAATTGAAGTCATCAATTCACTCCTGCAAATAAAAATCAATGGAAGTATGAAATAAGGGACCTAAAAATTATGTAAGAATGTCTTGGTTTATATTCTTATCATTGTACAATGAGAACCTCATCAAAATCTTGAAATTAAATAAAAAAATGCCAATATGAATATAGAAATTTAAAATACATAGTTTAACATTCTTTGTCACCATCCTGCAAAGAAAAATCAATGGAAGTATCAATAGAAACTTCTATAAGAGGGAGATACATTATGTAAGAATGTCAAGGGTTAGCTTGTTACAATCTTAAGGGTTGGAACTTAATCACCCTTGGTGGCAGGCAAGTTATGCAAGATAATGATTTCTCTTATCTAATGTTAACTATAGCATCATCAATTGAGAATCTAAACTGTGATGATACCTCATCAAGGTATTCTAGGAGCTCCCTTACGTTTCTGAGATTCCAATTTGCAGTGACAATTATTTTCCTTGATTGAAAATCTGGATGAATCAATACTTCTAACTCAAATTCTGGATAGCTCCCCTTTGAGTCAAAGGCTATCCAAAGTCCAAGCTTTTTTTCCCACCTTCTATAGTCATATCCAAAAACTGGAGATTGTCGACATATCTGATATGAGATTGAAAGAGAATTTGGACAAACTTTACATAAAATAATGTCACCTAGCTTTTGAACTTCTTTGCTATCCCATTCCCTACCTAAAACATCATCAATATCTGAAATAGAGACTCTCCTATTCAACCACATTGTTTTTGTTTTCTGTAATAACATGTTTTTAAAGCATGCTACAAAGACATGAATAGGCAAAAACCTTTGAATCTTTATCCTTCTCGAAATGTGGTCTGCTGACATTGCCTTTCGGATGTCAAATTTCATTTTGTGTAGAAAACTTGAAACTGTTGAATGATCAGGAGCATCTTAATCTAATGAACAGGGAAGACCATGTTGGTCTTGGAATGTGCTAAAGAAAATGTTTCCGAAACCGTTTCCCTAAAGGTCAACTTTAGCACCAATAGGACACTTTAGCGCCTTATGGGGCGAAGCTTAGCTCCTAAAAGATTTTACCCGAAGGGAACGTGTATACCTTTAGGTGCTATGCTAATACCGTTTACTTAACGCTACGCGCTTTCCGTTTACAACTTAGTCAACTTTAGCACCCGTTACACTTTAGCGCAAAACCAATAGGCCCGAAAACGTTTACTTATGGGTTCATCGAAGCGAACGCGGTAAACTAACGAAAACCTAAAGGTAAACGCTTAATCGATTAGGGAAACCGGGCAGGGAAAGCGCTAAAGAACCGTGCAAGGAGCAAGTACATGTACACAATTTCCATAAGAACTCCTCCCTGATGGCACTTGATAATATGCATATTGGACAAATAACTCTTTGCTATTGAAAATTTGAATAGATATGTCTGCATACATGAGTTCTACATATTCCTTATGAAGAACTCCGAATGTTCCTGTTAAACATTCAATAGGTTACCATTCCACAATATTGGAAGGAAAGATATCTGCAGTACAAAAAACATATGTTTTGTTATACAAAAACAATTGGAATGATAGAAGAGCATTGTAAAACTTCACTTACAGTATGAAGGGAATTGCAGATGATTTTCTAGAACAAGTTCCTTAGTGGTGTACAGATGTTGTACTCGTGCAAATCAATCACATCTCTTCAATTTGAAACTGAGAATACGTCCCTTCTAGTGGTTTCTTGTGTTGTCTCTTTTGGCACGCTTGACTTTATGGGCACCTCTGTAGATAGGACGCATAGTTACCCATTCATTTACTTTCACAGAAAGAGGTTTCCACAAAGAATCCTCTCTTCTGTTGTAAACCTCACATGAGGTTACACGATTGGAAGGACGACGAGAAGAAGAAGCCATTTGAACTTAGAAGAAGAAGAATGTTCAAAGCGAGAAACCGACGTTCATAAAATTTGGCATTATTTATAGAGAAAAAGGCTTTGTACATGTGGAAACTTTTGATTTGATGTAAACCCTGTCGCTGAATGATCATGAAATTGTGTGAACCCAAAAATATTTCGTATCTTCAAAAATCAATTCTTTCTTGGAAATTTGAGAAAATGCATTGTGTAGTGTGCAAAAATATCTTTTTTTGCATCAAACCAAAAAATTGTACACTGAATACGAGAATCTTCATCACTTTAGAGAATATTGTATTAAAAAAAGCATTTATCCATACGGTTAAAAGAGACAGCAATGTTATATTCTTGTACACATGGAAAGACTCTATTTGTCAATTTCCTTAATATGTCATTAGCAAATAGCCTCTTTTTAGTTGTTTTTCGCCCTAATGGGCAAGAAGGATGGGGAGGGAAGTCGTCAAGATGATTTTGAGATATCTGAGTGGCTTTAAAGAGATGTGTCTATGCTTAGGTAGAGGGAAAGCATCCATTATTGGTTACACAGATTCTGATTATGCTGGTTGTGTAGACAATCATAAGTCTACATAAGAGTAAATTTTTCATTCTGCTGGAGGTGCTATCTCCCGGAGATCATCTTCAAGAATGTACAACTATTTCCACCATAGAAGGAGAGTATGTTGCAACAAGTGAGGCATGTAAGGAAGGATTGTGGCTTTATCATCATGCTTGTGATATGGGTCTATCTTAGCATGCACCTTGTTTGCTTAATGATATTCAGAGTGCCATTGCATTGGCTAAGAATCAGGTCTATCATTCAAAGCCCAAGAACATTGAGGTGCGGTATCACTTCATTAGAGACTGCTTAGCCAATAAGCACATTATTCTTGAGAGGGTTCATACTTGAGATAATGTTGTAGATGCTTTGATATAATCTCTAGCATAGGATAGCTTCAACACTATTAGCACTTGATGGGGGTTACTTGATTAATGATCTTATATAGTTACTTGTATATTGTGTAACATTCCCATCAGGTGGGAGGTATAGTTTGTATACTTACACTCAAGTATTCTTTATCATTCTTATTTTTCTTCCATAGTCATTTTGGGCATATTAGCCTTTAGTGGGAGATTGTTACCATTAGTGTCCATGTGAAAGGCCAAATGGCTGCCAGACACTTTTGTCTATGTTCTTTAATAAAACATATAGTGCCTTGGTCAACCACGGACTGTAAGTTCAACCACATTTGTGTGAACTACAAAATATGTGTTCGTGGCCTGTGTACTGTGTGTTTTTCTATGTATTTTGCACCCCCTATTTGAAGTACTATGAGTGATATTAGAGTTTGGGTTTCTACTGCAAGGGTATCATTGTAGAGCTCTTCAGAAGGAGATTCCACCATTGTGCATCACCAAAGAAATACTTCAAACTTGTTTCCATGGGAGTGATAATAGGTTTGCAATCTTCAAGGCCAAAAAGAAACATGGGATTGGTAAAAGGTCTGAAATCTTTAAGGGCAAAACACTGCAATAATGTGTCAATATATTTTGTTTTGACACAAAGCTATCCCCCCATCCAGTTGCATAAAATAGATGTCAAATAATGATGCAAATGACCCAAATCTGACATCTCAAAACAGGCATGCAAATCAGCCTTGAATGTAATATGCTTCTTATTAGGACCAATAAGCAACATGTCATCAACTTATACAACAATAATAAGAAGTACATCATCTACATGCTTCACATATAAGGTTCTCTTAGTTGGACTATTTTCATAACCAGCACTAGCAAGTAGGCCTGTATTTGTTTTCATACCAAGCACATGGTGCTTGCTTCAAACCATAAAATGCCTTTTCCAACCTGCATACATTGTTCTCATGCCCTTTATCCATAAAACCATGGGGCTGAAATACATACACTTTTTCATGTAGGTCACCATTCAAAAACGAAATTTTAATGTCTAACTGATGTACACTCCAACCATGATGAGTAGAAAGTGCAGAGATGCTACAAACAATGGTCATTAGTGGTAGAAAAGTTCTCTTCAAAATTGATGCCTCCCTCTTGAGCATAACCTTTAGCAACAAGCCTCACCTTATACATATCAACTCTCCCATTAGGCTTACATTTCAGATTGCATATCAATTTAATGCCAATGTCCCTTTTGCATGGAAGGAAATTGCATAGAGAACAAGTACCATTCTTCATAATAGCATCATATTCTAGTTGCATAGTAGCAATCTTTTTTTTTTAAATTTTATGCTTCATCAAAAGAAGCAAGATCATTCTCATCACAAAGACTAGAGACAACCATTGCCTAGCAATCTGATGCAAAGGAAGCACTATGTGATCTTAAATGGTTATGATATGACAAAGGTGCATCTATATCTCTCAAAGTTTGCACCAACCATTTAGGCATAGTTTTAGCCTCTTCTATGTCAATGATCTCATAAAAAAGTGCATCATGTAAATCTGCATTAAAAATGGAATGATATGCATTATCATCAAAACGTATAAAGGTTGAGAAAACGCCTCATTTGGACCAGCACTTGTCTATCCACCTATATAAGAGGAAGCAAAGTGGCATACACATCCTTTGAGCTAACTAGTGTCTCCTTGATACTTCAAAGTAGTGGTTGAGTGCATCTTCCTCAAAAACAACATTTTGACTAACCAGAATGGGTTTAGTTTGTGGATGATACAAGCAATAGCCTTTTTTTTGGAACTATACAAACAAAAACACATCTCCTTGCTTTAACATCCAATTTCTTGCATTGTTTCTTTAGGCACTAATCCACATAGCACACAACCAAAGACACATAGATGAGAAAAAGATGGCTTGCGACCATGCCAAGCCTCATATGGAACGATCTATCGTAGTGCTTTGGTGGGAAACCTATAAAGTACATATGTTGCACACATAACAACCTCAAGCCAAAAGTTATGTGGTAAAGCCTAACTTTTGACCATACACCTCACCATTTCCATGAGAGACATATTCTTTCTTTCGTTAACTCCATTCTTTTTAGATGCAGTATACAGTATTGTACACTGATTTTTTACCCCATGCATTAAAATGAGATGACATGTATCCTCTCCTCAATCAAAATAGAGGGTGCCCAATTTACATGCTAATAGATTCTCATCCATAACTAGGAACTATTTGAAGCACATAAATACTTCAGACTTTTCTTTGAATGGATACATGCATGCATGCATCGAGAATTCATCAAAGGTAGTTCCCAAATGAAGGTGTCGACATAGGACCATAGGCATCTCTATGAACAAGCTGAAATTTATATGCATCTGGAACTGAACCATCTTTTGGGAAGAATGAACAATGAATATTTCCCAAAATACAACCTTTCCAGAAACGTTTACAAGGTGACTCAAGTTTGGGCAAAGAGAATATCGTTTCATATTTCTATGGACAAAGCAAACTAGCAAAATTCAAATTACCAAAGCGTGCATGAAAAATCTTTGCATTTGAAATAGCCTAAGAATCTTAAACTACACATGCTGAATCATTCATAGATTTCACATGGTCTACAAGATTATACAACCATGACATAAAATGCCAGGAGCAATAATAACATCACCATTTGAGAGATCATGAATTGTAAATTTATGATAAAAGAATTGACAATCAAGCCAATCTTGGCTAATGTTCAAACTAACATTAGAGTTATCTTGATCCTTGGCACATATAAAGCATCTAAAAATGTGAATGAACTACCATTATTACTAGTCACAATGATCTTACCAACTCCAATTATAGGATAAGAGGAGTTGTTAGCACATTTGAGAGTATTCCTTGTAGGGGCAAGCTCAAGTGAATTGAAGAAACTACATTGTCAGGTAATATGTTTAGTTGCTCCACTATCATAATATCAAACATCTGAGTCTATTGTAGACATGCATTGCTCATGAGAAGATGGGTCATAGCTACAAACAATAGTAAATGCTCATTCTTCATTCTAAACAAGATTAGCAAACTCTGTTTTAGGTGTAGAGGCCTTTGCAACAACCATTCAAGCCTCTTTCTTCTTTGCCTCTTTTGCATCCACTTTAGGACAACTCTTTATGGCATTATTATTTTCCTTAACAGTGTTTGAAAAACCATTTGTGCTTTTTTGTTTTATTTTTCGTTTTTCTTCCTTCTTTGACTATACATCATTGACAATTTTTTCTTGACTAGTAGATGAGCGCCATTTACCCTTTCCCTTCTTATTAGCGAAGAAATTTGTATCCGAAACACACACATTTGATTTGTTCTATTTGGATTGATCTTTGTGCAGCAAAACAATAAATAACTCCTCAAATATGAAGGCATTTGGATTGCCATTTTTCATCAATCAAAGAGTAGAAGGAAGACTCTAGTGTGAATATGAAAGACCGTTAGGAAGAATCTGCACAAGTGAATTATCTGGCAAGAAATCACCAATAGAAATTATTTGCTTCTTCAAATTTTTTATCTTTATCAAAAAATTGTCCATGGAATCTCCTTCATTCATATGTTGCAATTCTAAGACCGTGACCAGCAAGGTGTCGACAATGCCATAGATGAAGGGGCGGCATCCTCTGATAAAATTGTTTGAATTCGAGGTTTGTAGAAGCACAAGAACAACACAAGGAAGAAGAAGAAGAAGCATGGAGCACAAGACAATAAAAAATGTACTACCAGGGAAAAAAAGTGGCATGTTAGGGTTATAGACATATATACAAGCAAGGGGAAAAAGACCTCCTAAAGAGGGAAAAAAGTGCCCCAATGATTGTAAGTATGTTCACACACATCGCTACCAAAATACATTAACAACGATATTTGTTAATTCTAATTTCATAACCATGTTGCATAGATCCTTGAAATTCTTTGAGCACTAGGTAAATTTTAGCATGGTGCATCAACTTTTACAAAAAATTGAACAATTCTAGGATGGGTTATACACTGTCTCTACCTCCCCAAGAAAATTAAAGTAATTCTTAATTCCAGAAGAATGATAAGATGGTAAGTATGCATGCAATCTCCTAGTTTGAGTATTGTTATAGCTGATAGAATGGTATATGTTTTTAAAGTTAATCAGTATACCTATATAACATTTTAAGTTTCATTACATTTGAGACTCTTTAAGAATAGCTCACTACGAAAATATTCTGAAACTAATGATTATTTTTTATAATAAAAAATGTAATCAATATACCTTTATAGCATTTTAAGTTTCATTACATTTGAGACTCTTTAAGAATACCTCACTACGAAAATATTCTTATACTATTGATTATTTTTTATAATAAAAAAAAGAAGAGTATTATGGAAAAATTTTCATTCAATATTGATTCGTTTCAATTGAGATATCAAATGGATATAAGTCAGCATTGAATTTTATAGTTGTCAAAAATTGCTAGATTTCTAATTATAGGGTAGTTATAAATTATAGATATTGGACTTGTTACTAGTATATAGTTAAACTTCGAAACAACCTCTTTTTGGGCATTGAAACTATGATGTTAATGTCCCATGTTATTACATTAGTGAGGTATGAATTACTCTTAGTATCTAGATATTTCTGCATTAAGTTGTTCCTCTGGATTCGGCTACAAAACCTATATCATTATGCATATGGAATCATCTAATTTCTCTTAGCTTTTTCTTCAATTAGATAATATTTACCTTTGTGGGCAATACTACCCAAAGCTAACTCTGAATTTTACAAATTTGTTTATCTTAATGGATAGATTTTGTCCCCCCCTAGGATTTGTAGGACTAAAATATTAAGATGAAAAATCAATGGCATAGGGATGGGTGTGAATACTTGCCTTCCTTTTGAACTACATATGTTCTAATGGTGTGTTTCTCTAGATGGTGGTAGGTAACGTGTCCTATATTGTGGTTTTTTGTTTTGTAGATAATAGGTGGAGTGGGCATCTCTTTGGGCCTTTTCAATTTGATGAAGATCTTAAGTTCAGTATCCCACTATTGTTCATGATTTTATTGAAGTGGATTTATATATTTGAACTCAATCTGAATTAATCAAAGAACATATTTGCAATATGCATCTTTATAGTATCTTCCCTTGAAGGGGACATTTTAGACAGTGACTTGTATTTTACATTTAGTTAAATGATAGTTTGTTAGAATGATATACCTATGTAACCTTAAATTGCTTTGGTCTAATGAATTATAACATCTTATAACTTATACTATAAGTCTTTCTGAAAGGTAATTCATATTATAACATACACAACATACACACACACATATACATACATACACACTATGAAAGGGGTTCCTCAAATATGTTGACAAAGGACTGTTACAAGATTCTTAATCCTAACATATAAGCTGAAAGTTTGTTAAAAACGAATCACCTATGCTCCATAATATGTTGAAAATACCACCCAAGGTTTTAATAAACCAATCAACAAACTATGCAAACGCTTAAAAATAGGAACAACATGAAAATGTAATGGAAATACCCGCAAACTACATTATAAAACTTAAAAGGAAAAATTAAAATGGGCATGAAGCTAGAAGCTTAAGTAGAGAGGCTCATGTCAATACATGAATTAAGATGTTTTAAGAAGAGAGGCCCTCCTTATATAGAGTTTGTTGGAAAATACTTGTGTTTGGAGTCACGTGAAAACATGTGAGAGAAACGAAAGAATAGAGCAATGAAATCTCTCAATCATAAGGGATCTCAATGGAGACCATGTGTTTGTGTGTCCTCCAAAATTTACATACATGGATGTGCATGTATCCCTCATTGGTTGTCGTTGTGCTACATTCTTGATGACATATAATCTACTTAGATATGAGAGCAAGAATCTGTAGATTGAAAGTTTTTTTGAATCCTTTTTGGTCAATAATTTTTCCTATTCTAAGAGAATTGGATGTGTACACATGAGGTTCATCATGCTATGATTTGCTGAGGTTCCATATAGCTTGAACTGGAGACCTCTTCACAATGAGCTTATCATTCATGCTATAAAACCCATTGAATCCATTGTACATTCAAATATTTCATATCTTTGAATATCTTCAAGGTCATTTTCTGAATTCACATTTTTGAAAACTTAAAAAAAAGAATTGAGTACACTGTTTGTCTATATATTTATTTTGCTCCAAAATAACACACTAAAGCTAAGAATTACATGAATTCAAACATATTAGAAGCAGGCCTATCAAAAAGAGCCATTTTCTGGGTGATTTAGCAAAGGTGAACGCCAAATTGTCTTCCAAGTGTTAACATATTCTTTATCCTCTAATTATGTGGTTAGGAAAAAACTCATTCTTGCTCATTTTCGGACCTAATTATAGCTAGAACACGAGGATTAAGTTAGAAAGTGAAGGAATGGAGCTGCAATGATGATTATGGTTATTGATATGATCATGGTGGTTATACATAAAGGCTTATGATCATGCGCTTGTCTGCATGTAAGTGATGGCAGTTATACAAGTGAATTGCTAGAATGTTGATATTTTGGATCTTCCATAAAGGTAACTTAGATAAAGGCATAGAGGATTCTTGAAAGCCTTTTGATATTTCACGGTTTGTTCCACTCTAGTTAAAGTACAGCTGAATGTAACACACATTCGAATAGTCTTTGTTTTTTCGTTTTTGTGGTTGTAGACTTAGTAAGAGTGATTTTTTTCCCAATCGCATACTTCCCCACTTTCTTCTTATGTATGGTGATGAGTTTGGCATGAAACTCGGAAATATTCTTTACATAGATGAATCTTACAGTTCAACAGACCTCGGGTTCTACATTGCCTAGCTTGGCTTTAAGGTTGATGCAAGCTTCTCACGTTTTGTAAAACGGGATCACCATCAGAAAGAAGAAGAAGAAGAAGAAGAAGAAGAAGAAGAAGAAGAAGGCTCTATCACACAAGTTATTGCACCATACCTTCGTGCATTGTTTCCATTGAAAGGACAGCAATAACCCTGTAGATATAATATATTTACAGACGTATTTGGAGTTATATAGGCACCCGGAATAGCTTAGGTGTCTGTCGGTTCCAAGTTGAAAGTATATGGTTTGCAAAATCAAAACTCTAGCACTACTAGAAATAGGGGGCATAGCGACGCCCCCGAATTGAAAAAAAAGATGGGATTTGGACGCATAGAGAGAGAGAGAGAGAGAGAGAGAGAGAGAGAGAGAGAGAGAGAGAGAGAGAGAGAGAGAGAGAGAGAGAGAGAGAAATTGCGCACTTGTTGAAGCCAGGTATGCATGCACACACACACACATACACACACATACATATGCATACACACACATATACACACATAAACACACACACAACACATAGACACACACACATACACAAACATATGCACACACACATATACACACACACACATAATGATGCATACACACACATACATGCACACACACATATATGCATACACACACATATGCATACATAATGCACATGCATACATACACATACATAATGCATACACACACATATGCATACATAATGCATACACACACATACACACACATATGCATACATACATGCATACACATACACACATAGACACATACACACACATAGACACATACACACACATAAACACATACACACTCATAGGCACACACACATACACATAGACACACACACACATACACACACACATACACACATAGACACATACACACATAGACACATACACACATAATGATGCATACACACACATACACATGCATACACACATACACACACACATACACGCACACACATACACACACATATATACATACACACACACATAGAGAGACATACACACACATACACATACATGCATACATATGCATACATAATGCATATGCATATGCATACATACATACTTACATGCATACACACACATATGCATACATACACATATATAATGCATACACACACATATGCATACATAATGCATACACACACATACACACACATATGCATACATAATGCACATGCATATGCATACATACATGCATACACATAGACACATACACACACATAAACACATACAACAGCGAGTCGTAACAAACGAGAACTATGTCGTAAAAAGAGAATACTCTCGTCAAAAATTACATGTTTTCACCTCATTTTTGGAATTCCTTTACACCAATATACATATATTACAAAAATGAGGTGAAAACAAGTAATTTTTGACATTTTTTGTCATTTTCTCAAAAAAAAATGAGCTCAAAATGTAGTCAAAATTTCACTATATTAGGCATTGACGTATCCCAAAATGTAATGATAAGACATTGACATGTCCAAAATCTATATGATAAGACATTGACATGTCTAAAATATATATAAGAATGTAGAAATCAATAGTTTTTACACAAAAATAACATTTTAGACATATCTTTAATGGGTGGATATCTGATTGTTATTCAAAATTGCTACAAAACATGGTTTCATTAACCAAACTACTTTGAGGCATTTACATAAGCACTAAAAATGTCTGAGAGCTTCAATGCAACTCACAACTTTGTCGATCTATGTCTACACCCTCATCATATGATGCACTTGATTCAGTCTCATACTGTTGAGAGCTCTCTTCTTCTTCTTCTATATCCACAAGAGCTCTATCTTCATCCACGTACATACCAAATTCTGCAGGATCATGCACAACTCTTCTTGTTTTCCTATGATTTCCTGTACCACATACATCTGGAAGCTTTTGTTTTATCATGTTGATGGTTGCTTTCCTCAAGTGACCAGTTTTTGTCAAGGAAAAATCATAAACAAGAATATCTACATCATCCATTTTAAGAGTGGATGTGCTTCGAATATTCTTTTTCCTTTTTGAACCTGTTCGTTTAGTATCACACACCATTTCTAAGTTATATTTACCTGTGAATGCATTACTACTTTTAGTGTAATACCAATGCACCACCAAAGCCTCTATTCTTCTCTGATCAATATCTTTAGTTATCTCTAAAACCTTTGCAATCCAAAATGGTCTGGTAGCCTCATCACCATCAGCAAGTACTGCAATAAGCGTTCCAACATTTATCTCTATTAAATTTCCTTGCCATCTTGCTTCTGCCTGTTTTGTCATTCTTGGGCCTACATAAATATTTCTTTCTGGTGGATGTATAAAACTTTGAAGTGCATCTGCATTACATGCTTGGGCCACATTCACGGATCTTTGTGTACAAAAATCCCATGTGAATGGAACATCAACTGGCCAGTGACCTACAATTGTATACTGTATAATCTCTTCTTGATGATTGAAAAAGTCCTCCCACCAAGATACATCTTGATCTCCAGCATATTTTTTTGCACGCTCAATATGTCTCTTCTTTTCAATGAGTGCATGCATCCAGCTTTTACTTTGATCAACCACACTTCCACATCTTTCTGTATTGTTTTTATCTTCATATGGTGATTGTTCTGCACCATACACTGTTACAGTAGACAAATTAGGCACCTGCAATAAGAATCTGCATCCCTCTTTAGGCTCCCACCCAAGAGAAGATGAATACTGCTTTGCAAATAAAAGGGTTATTTCATCAACCCTCCTCATCAAGAATACATGGTTGAAACTAATATTGTGCAATGGAGCCAAAACCTTAGCACTGTTATCAAGGCCCATTGAGCAAAAGTGCTTAAAGTCATAAATCTGTGTGAGGTGTTGAACTTCTGGTTTTGGAGTATATGCTTCTGAAATCAGCTCAGATAAAATCGGAAGAGTAAAAGCATTGTTACGTGCCAACTTCTTAGAGAAAGTACTGAACATTTGATCAATGTGATCATGAGTGTGGCCAACCAGAAGAAAATTTACCTTAACCTTCTGAAATACCTGTTTTTCAACAAGCATGCTTAAATATCCAAAGACTGTAGAATTTTTATTCTCTCTTGCAGTATTATCTAGTTGCAAATATAGAGTTGGTGGCAAAAGACCCTTCCATGATTGCAAAACACGATGAATGACAGTAACTGTAAGGTTTGGATCATTATGCACATTCGGATATGTGAAGAAAACCTTGGATATTACAGTTCCATTGTATACCAAAGCACCAACCAAATGCATTTGCACAAGGACTTCATCTCCAATGTCCTTAGGGATGCGATAAAAATGTGGCAAACAAGTTTTTTTTTGATCCATACCATCGATCAACAAACACATATAACGCTCCGGATTTCTGAGTGCCTTACTTCGATGATGAATTGCTTTCTTTCTCTCTAATGCTTGACTGTCATGATGGTTGTTAAGAAGGTTTTTAAAATTATGCTTTTCCTGTGGTGTTGTAGCCCCTTTTGCCATGTTTTTCAAAGTGGCGCAAACTGAACATTCACCCATTCTAACTTTACGAGGAATAGAAACATTGTTAAACTCTTCCTTCCATAATCGAGTAAAGTGACGATACAACACATACTTCTCATTTCTATTTTCCATGTCTTCTCTATATATTTGAAATACCTCTCGACGAGTAAAGTTATCTGACAAGTGCAACCTTCCAGTTGTAGGCATAACTTCACAATGCAAGCTAAAATAGTTCATCATCCAATTCATTGCATGACGTCCAACAGATCCTTTGGTCCCAACATGGAACGTATCCAAAATGAGATCCCCATTCAAAAACCCTTGTTGAACCCTATGTATTCTAAAATTTCCTACACCCATTGCAATTTTAAATGCAGCCCTACAGCATGGCATCCCTTGAGTAAAGAAATATTCAAAACCAACACGCGTTACTGACATGTTATCCTCAATCATTTGCATGCAAGAAACAAGGTATATATCTTGCCTTTCACTATCTAAATGGAGGAATTTTTCTCTTATGTGCTTTAGTTTCTTCATTCCTAAATTATACAAACATTTCAAACCACAACAATGCTTCACAATATCCAATGCAATCTGTCTATCTGAAGTAAGAAATTTAAATCTTTTTTGACTTACTTCACGAGACCTTCTTTTAAATCGTAGATTGAGCTTGCTTTGCTTTTTCGTTGCTCCACATGCACTTGAGTCAGAAGGGAGATCAATGGTTGGATCAGATGGGAGATCAAGAGGTGCATTTGGTTGAGCAGCATTGCACTGTGAATTGGATAACTTAAATGACTCAACAGAAAACATGGAATCATCAGCACGTTCTAAATCATAGGGATCATCACTTCTCTGGAAAGGTTCAACTGAGAACAATGAATCAATATGAGCAGAGGAAGCTGATGCCCAAGCATCCACTGAAAAGATTGAGCTCATCTTCACTGAGTTCACAGAAGACTGAAGATGAATGACCTTTTTAAATAAGTAGAAATCCGAGATCAAGTGAAGATGTCACATCAAATGTCACATCAAGAAGATATGAAATCAAAAGCTTATTAAAGTACATTAAATAACATCAAATTACATCAAATCACTTAATTACTCAAATATACACTAATAAGGGAACCAAAGATTTGATTCACTTTTGATTCAAATGAGAAACACAGTTGATTTCTAACTACATATGAGTCATTGAGTCTAAGCATTGTGAATGAATCAAAATATATCCAAGTTGAGTTCCAACAGGAATATATAATAAAATTGTTTGGAGAAATTTTACAACTGGAATATATCCAAGTTGAGTTCCAACTGGAATATGCTATGCCATTGAACACTATACAAGAAGAAATTTTACATTTGGTTAAGATTTCAAGGATTAGGTTTTATTGTGGTCTTGGCTAGATATCAAAGAGGTAGATGAAAGTATATTAAAAAAGAATTATGTGTAAAAGAGGTACACAGAAAGTTTATTCATACATTGATTTTCCATTTCAACAATGTGTTACAAGATAAATGTGAATATGAACTAAAGTGTGGAGGATAACACTATAAAGATGTCATTAATCTCACAACTTAGACCTGATTTTCTCCCAAGCAACAGACTCTAAGAAAAAACTTCTACATGAGATTAGAAATCCTCATGTACATACCATACTGTTGCCATTGAAGTTTAATTTCCATGCAAATGTATATAAATAGTTGCAAGGTTCTGTACTTGAATGTTTATTCATACATTGATTTTCCATTTCAACAGTGAGTTACAAGATAAATGTGAATATGAACTAAAGTGAGGAGGGTAATACTATAAAGATGTCATTAGTCTCCCATATTTAACACAACTTTGACTTGATTTTCTCCCAAGAAAGAGATTCTAAGAAAAAAATCTCTACATGAGTTTAGACATCCTCATGGACATACCATACTCTTGCCATTGAAATGTAATTTCTATGCAAATGTATATAAATAGTTGCAAGGGTCTATGAATATTTCATTAAAGTGGCTCTGAAACAGCCTATTTGTGTGGGTGCTATTCCCTGGTTAGATAAGTTGACAGATTTAGTTAGCAACTGGACTCATTCAGTTAGATCCAGTTAGTCTCTGGTTCAAGTTACCCAATTGCCTATACATACCAGAGGAGGAGATCATTCGCACTTTCAAAATCCACGAGCAAGAGAGAGCAGCAAAGCACAAACAGCCATGGAGCACAGAGCTCAGCATACCAGCAAGCCAAGTCTGATGGAGAAGAAGAATGTTGGCAAAAGTACTAAGAGGTAGACAAAATCATAACATAAATAAAGATTCCAAAAAGATTCCCTCTGTATGTCTGTGTAAAAAGTCTGATTTCTAGGTATTTATTTTTCTTACCTCTAGAAATATGGATCCAAAGCATGTACAGCTCGATGCCTGGCATCGACTTTAAGGTGTAAGTCGATGCCAGGCATCGACTTAGGATTGCAAGTCGATGCCAGGCATCGACTTACACCTGAAAGTCGATGCCAGGCATCGACTTGGGCCCAAAAGTCGATACCAAGCATCGACTTGCCGGTATCAACATGCACTGAAAAGTCGTTGCCAGGCATCGACTTTAGGGTGCAAAGTCGATGCTTGGCATCGGCTTTTGGGCCCAAGTCGATGCTTGGCATCGACTTTTGGGCCCAAGTTGATGCCAGGCATCGACTTTGTGTGCAAGTCGATGCCAGGCATCGACTTTGTGTGCAAGTCCATGCCAGGCATCGACTTGAGGGTAAAAGTCGATGCCAGGCATCGACTTGGCCCAAAAGTCGATGCCAAGCATCGACTTGGGCCCAAAAGTCGATGCCAAGCATCGACTCTTGCACCCCCAAGTCGATGCCTGGCATCGACTTTCACCCTCAAGTCGATGCCGGGCATCGACTTGCACACAAAGTCGATGCCTGGCATCGACATGCACTTAAACATCGATGCCTGGCATCGACCTGAAGCTCAAAATCGATGCCTGGCATGGACTTGGGCCTTTGAAACCACATTTACGTTTGATCTGATATTTCCAAGTGCCTTCAGGGATGCGGAGTACAAGGATGAAAGGCCCATCAAGAAGCTCAGAGTCACCATGGGCTCTGGTGACCAGCAACGTGACAAAGGCATTGGTCACCAAGCAAAACCAAAGAAAATTATTGCACCATTATCCTCTGAGAAGGCCAGCAACCCACTAGGAATATCCTCAGGTGGACAGAGTAGCATAAAAATTCCTGTGGAGGATCCAAATATGAAGGAAAGGTCTAGGGAGACGGAGGTCATGAGGACAGATCGTCCACTTCGGGACATGACAAATCTCGAGTGGTGCCTTCAGTACGTTGAAGAGAAGAATGCAGTCCTCCTTGTGTTCGCAGGGGCCTATGGCAGAGGAAAGATCACGACAACACAAGGTTTTCAGTATGGCCTTGTTTACAAACTGGATTATGAAGATGAAGATTCTGACAACCTGCTTTTCTTGGTGGAGACATCGAAAGGATTAAGAAATGTCATATGCAAGATGGATTTCTTGTGCCCAGAGTGCTGTGTTCCAGAAGGGCTAGCTCAGATATGCAGAGACTCAGTGAATTTCATCAAGGACCTGATGCCATGGATCAAGGGCAATATCATGCCAACACAACAGAAGAAGACGACCCCTGTAAAGGCAAGGGGTAAGCAGAGCGTGCAGAAAAAGCTCCAAAAGAAAAAGAAGATAATTTCAGAAGAGGAGTTTTCTGACTCAAGCTCTAGCTCTGGGGACATAATTGTTGCACCTGGTGGAGAGCTTGCATCTGGTGTTCTTGGTACTGAGAAGAATAAGATGAGGGAGGACATAGCTAGAAGAAAAGTTGTGAAGAAGGGGCAGTTGTTCCACCTGCCAATCAATATCATCCACATGCCACCCGTAGATCCAGTCACAGGGAGGAGGCCCCTTGAGATCAGGGAGCCACATAATTTGCACATCTAGAATCTTAAGAAGAAAATGAAAATAAATCCTCATGCTATTGTTGTGCCATTCCTTGTCATGGTGGATCCGAATGAGTGTAGCTGTGTGGACGATTTCAATGAGGGTTTGTTTGAGGATTACACTTATTATGTGATTGGAGGTTCATACTCTGCAGAGGCTCGTAGACAGTTAGTGAAGGAGCACCCTACTACATTTTTCTTTAGGTATGCAGAGTGTAAGATATATGCTGGTCTTACAACTGAGGAAGCCAAGCTTCTTGCTTGGGATCACAACAACGACAATGACTACAGGCAGAAAATGTCCTCCATAGAGAGAATTCGGTTCTTCCACCATGAATATGAAGATTGTCTTGTGAAGGAAGCTGGAAGAATACATCCCAATCTACGAAAGAAATGCCTTATTGAGGTTGGAATTGCATTGGATGAGAATAGAAAGTCCGATGCTTTGAGGAAATATGATCCATGGTTTCAACTGGCATTCAGATCAGGTGAGATCTGGGATCTACAGGATAGAATTTTCACAATGTGGGAGCACAAGGAGGTCAAGGGCCAGAAGCAACGAAAGTCGAGGCCAGACCCACAAGTTGATCTGAAGGGAAAGGGAAGGAAAGTTGACCTTTCAATTGAAGAGGCTCCTGAGGACATGAAGCTGACCTCATGGAGGGCCCTTCAAGGAATCAAGGATGATACATTGATCATATCAACTTTGTCAAGGGTAATCTCGAAGGAGTTAAGCCTGGAGGAGATGGTGACTGAGCTCAATAAGTATGTATGTTATTCTCAGATCCTTTTTCCCTCCTCCCATGCTTCTGGTCTAACCTAGTCTCTTTTATATTTCTGTGTCTGTAGTCATAAAGTGTATATGAAGATTCAGGAGGTGATGATGAAGAGGCTGGGTTGCTTTTCTTGGACAGAGGTCCAAGCAGACTATCCAACCACATCATCCTACAAAGCCTTATCAGAATATTTCATCCTGTTTCGTGATTGGGTAGGTTCTCTTATCAGAATATTTCATCCTAACCAATTTGATGCATTGCATGGCATCGACTTGGGGGCATAAGTCGATGCCTGGCATCGACTTGGGGGCATAAGTCGATGCCTGGCATCGACTTGCAGCATAAGTCGATGCCTGGCATCGACTTGGGGGCATAAGTCGATGCCTGGCATCGACTTGCAGCATAAGTCGATGCCTGGCATCGACCTGCAACATAAGTCGATGCCTGGCATCGACCTCGTGGCAAAAGTCGATGCCAGGCATCGACTTAGGTCCCAAGGTCGATGCCAAGCATCGATTTTTAGTAGAAGGTCGATGCCTAGCATCTACCCCAACAAGAAATCGATGCCATGCATCCGTTGCTTATGTTCTGTTTGCTGTATTGAAGAGCTCTTTTAATTGTCTTTCCAATTTTTTCTGCAGAAACCAAGGAAAAGTAAGTCTACAGAGGTACTAGATGATTGCCCCCCTACATTCCTTGCTCACATTCAAAGAGCAAGGCATGAGAAATCTAGACTGAAAGCGAAGGAGATGGATTTTGATGATGAACCTGATCTTAAATGTTTCTCCAATCCCCTAGACCCCCTTAGGCCTGTATATTACAATGTGTTCTGTAGTGATGTAAATAATATTTGTTCTGTTGTGCCTAGAAAACATTTCTCCCTTCTCATAGCGGACATACCCTATGGATTTAGGATGTTAGGATCAGTTAATGATGATGAACCCTTCAAACACCCTCAGATTCGGAAGATGGTCACTGATTTTGCAGAGTTGACTATGTCTCCTCTTTGGAGGATAGTAATTTTCCATAGCAGAGACCAGTCTTTCTCTGTTTCAACTGCTCTGAAGGCAAGATGTCATGCTGTGGAGTGCCTCACTTGGTAAGTAATCTTCTTTCTATCTCCATGGCTTTAATGATGCTCTCTGTGACTCATAGTTCTTTTTTGCAGGGTGAAGACAAACGTAAATCACACTCCTTTGCATCAGTTTGTGAGCGCCACTGAATGCATTACAGTTGGCTATTATGATGAAGTAAGCAAAAGGAGAGTCAGGGAGCATTGCAATGAGAATGGGATCTCAAATGTGCTCATGTTCCCAGCCGTTACCAAGAAACTTCGTCATGTAGCTGGGGACATGACATTGGTTAACCCTTATCAGAAGCCACAAAAACTCATAATGAGATTGCTTCAGCTATTCTCCAATGATGATGACTGGGTCCTAGACCTTTTTTCGGGCACAGGTAATTTCAATTTTCACAATTTTCATTAGTCATGGTTGATTGAAGCCTCTAAGTGGTTTTCTACTGTTTCAGGAACGACTCTGGCTTGCTCCTTAAAGATGTTCAGGCACTGCATAGCTGTGGAGAAGGATGATGCTCAAGTGAGCTTCATTAGAATGAGAATCAATGGGCTGAATGAATGCCCAGATGAAGACCAAGAGGTTGGAAGGAAGCACATTGCAGATACGGAGAGATTCCAACCAGCTTCAAGGGAGCCTGTTCCCCCACTTGCAGATGAACCATGGGACATGGCTGACCTTGAAGAGCCAATCTTGGAGCAAGAGAGGCAAGATAGGTGTTCTAATGTGCCAGAGGATCCCAATATCCTTGAGCCTGAGGAAAGCTATGATCAACTTCTATTGTAGATTCACATTACTCTTGTAGAACACATGAAATGTAAAAGATCATTTTAATGGAAATATAATTTGGAGTTCGGCTTCCACTTTGTGTTCAGCTTGATTTATCTTGAGCATTTCTCTGATCATGTGTGAATGTTTCTTAGTATAATTTTGTTGAATATTATCTTCTCTTGGGAATGCTTTTGTGAAATGTATTTCATATTCTGTTAATATGGCCAGGCATTCAATGGGGATCTTAACCATACAAAGGGGATGATCTTAATTGCCTTGTTAAAATGCTCTGATTTTTGCAACACATGTACTCTAATTTTCGAGTAACTTTTAATTAGCTATCATCTGTGCTTGTTGAGGTTATAGATGTAATGAAGGAGCTTCGCGAATTCTTACTTGTACCTTTTCAACTCTAATCTATTGTCCAAGATCATGATGTGGGATTCTTGGTCATGCTCAACAACTAGTTTTCATGGCAGCAAGAATTTTAGTATATCTATCTTGACTACTTGGGATATGAGATCAAGCTTCTAGTGACAATATTTACAAGCAAGACTCGTGATGCTTTCTAGATATTGTAAAATGCCCACTTTTTTGCTTCATATAATGGTATTTAGGTAAAAAGAAAAAGAGAACATGTCTTTGTTCTCCTTTGTTGTGACTCAGTGTTATACACACTCATAGACACATACGCACTTACACACACACACACATCCATACACATTTACACACACACATACACATGCACACCGACACATATATATAGATACACACGTATATACACACATAGACACACACACATACACACATAGACACACACATACACATACACACACATATACACACACACATAGACACACACACTTACATACACACACACATCCACACACATACACATGCATACAGACACATATATATAGATACACACACATACACACACATACATGCATATGCATACATAATGCACATGCATATGCATACATAATGCACATGCATATGCATACATAATGCACATGCATATGCATACATAATGCACATGCATATGCATACATACATGCTTAGATGCATAAACACACATACCCACACATACACACACATACACACATATACACACATACACATACACACATAGAGACACACACACACACATAGAGACACACATACACACATAGAGACACACACACACACATAGAGACACACACACACACATACACACACATATATGCATACACACAGACATAGAGAGACATACACACACATACACATACATGCATACATATGCATACATAATGCATATACATATGCATACATACATACTTACATGCATACACACACACACACACATATGCATACATAATGCACATGCATATGCATAGATACATGCATACACATACACACACATACACACACATATCCATATATATGCATACATAATGCACATGCATACACATACACACAGATAGACACATACATACACATAGACACATACACACACATATACACATAGATTTACACACACATACACATGCATACACACACATACACACATAGACACACACACACACATACACACACATGTACACACATAGACACATACACACATAATGCATATGCATATGCATATGCATACATACATAATTACATGCATACACACACATACACACACATGCATACATATGCATACACACATACACACGTAGAGAGACATACACACACATACACACACATGCATACATATGCATACATGATGCATATGCATATGCATACATACATGCTTACATGCATACACACACATACACATAGATACATATACACACATAGACACACACACACACACGTAGAGAGAGACACACATACACATACACATGCACGTAAAGAGACATACACACACATACACATACATGAATACATATGCATAAATATGCATACATAATGCATATGCATATCCATACATACATACTTACATGCATACACATGCATACACACATATACACACACATATGCATACATACATACTTACATGCATACACAGACATACAAACATATACACACACATACACACACACATATGCATACATAATGCACATGCATATGCATAGATATATGCCTACATGCATACACATACACACATAGACACATACACACACATAGATACATACACACATGGACACATACACACATATACACATACACACACATATACACATAGATTTACACACACACATATATACACATAGATTTACACACACACATAGACACACACACACACATACACAGACACACTTACACATGCATACAAACTGACATACACACATAGACACACACACACTTACACACAGACACACACATACACACATACAAACTTACACACACAAAGATACACACACACATATATAAACAAACACATACACAGATAGACACATACAGACTTACACACACACATTTACACACACACATACACATGCATATAGACATATATATACAGATACACACATATATACACACATAGACACACACATAGACACACACATAGACAGATACACACTTACATAGACACATACACACATCCACACACATTTACACACATACATACAAATGCATAGACACATATATACAGATACACACGTATATACACACACACACACACACATAGACACACACACATACACACACATGGAAACATACACACATATATATGCATAGACAGACACATAGAGACATATACACACATATATGCATACACACACATAGAGACACATACACACACATACACATGCATGCATACATATGCATACATAATGCATACATAATGCATATGCATACATACATACTTACATGCATATACACACACATACACACACATGCATACATTTGCATACATAATGCACATGCATATGCATACATACATGTTTACATGCATACACACACTCACATATACACCTACATACACATATACACACATAATGTACATATATATATATATATATATATTGACTTCTAATCCATTTTGTTTTATATGTTAGGTATTATGGATCCTAGTAGAGAGAGAAAGGTGGAACTCACTCTCATAAAAAGTCTTATGAGAGCAAGAGTTCCACCTGATACTCTAGGGATCATCATGCATGAGTACTTAGAGATGCCTAATGATGAGATAGATTATACGATCCATATGCTTACCTAGCGATAATATCACATATTTTTATTTATTTTTATCTATCCATTTTCAAGACACCTATATCACCTCTAGATCATGATAGCAGAGCAGAGTTGCCTATGAGGACATGCATAGGCACCTTAGGGCTAGAGTGCGATATAGAGCCAGAGGGGAACATTGTGTACATAGGGAATGGATTGGAGTTCAAGAGAAGAATGTGGGCATTGTGAGACTCTTACCTGCGCCTTGTCCCATTATAGTGGAAGTAAGTATAAATTTTACATATAAATTGAAATAAATATCTTATGTTTTATTTACATGATTTTTTTTATTTTTGTAGTGAGCATGATGAGAAAGATAAAATATACATACTTAGTTCACTTGAGACAGAGTTTGGACAGGATGGTCGCATAAGTGGTGTCTAAAAGAGATGCAGACACTTATGGCTCATCGTCGCGATAATGCACGGTACACATTGCTCTTATGTATATATACGTGGATATGAGTATGTGTGTTTATGTATGTATGTATGTATGTATATGAGAGAGAGAGAGAAAAGAGTGAGACTAGAGGTACAAATACAGGCATACACACATATATACATCATACATGCACATTTACACACATATACACATACATGCACATTTATACATACACACACATTTTTACACACACATACACATGCATGCAATTACACACATATAATGAATACACATAGACACATACACATATTCACATACACATACACATACGCACATACACATACACATGCATAATCATATGTACACACACATAGACTCATATAATCATATTTACATGCATATATACATATATACATGCATATACACACACACACACAACACATGCATACACACATATAGATACACATACATACACACATGCATACGCACATATAGAAACACATACATACACACATGCATGCACACTGATATATATATATATATATATATATATATATATATATATATATATATATATATATATATATATATATATATATATATATATATATATATATATATATATATATATATATATATATATATATATATATATATAAAGAGGCCCTCTAACATACCACCTAAGACGTGGTAATTTTTTCGTAGATAGGTACGTCTTTAGGAGTCATTTCATTAGCAGAAGGTATACAAATTAATAGTTTATATTCATATATTTTATTAATTTTTTACATTTAATTTATGTATTTCTTTTTTCTTAAATAAAGAGACTGCTCCAAAGGACAGATTTGAGTCGGGCCACACATCCCACCTAGGCCAAATGGGCTATCATGGTTTTGTAGCTACATTTGTAAGTATATGTGTTATTGTGAGTATATTTTTTATTTTAGTTAAAATGCAAAAAACTAATCTTTTTTATTTGTTTCAATGCAGCAAAAGGATTATGGCCGATATCCTACGAAACATGAGATCGAATATGCTACACATTTTGGATATCGGCGTTTGAGCGAGTATATGCGAGATCATCCGGATACCTTTGTGAGTATTATTAAATTTTATATAATTATTTTATTTTTATGAATGGTTTAATTGTTTGACTTATTTATGTTTGTTATATGTAATACAAGAGTATTATGGAGAGGCAGATATGGATAAGGTGGAGAGACAAACACAGGAGGGACGATCTCGATCACCACAGGGTGATCATGATGATGAGGATGATCATGATGCTGATGATGATGATTAGGATTCTTGATTATGACATTGGATTATATGTATTTACATTGATATATATATATATATATATATATATATATATATATATATATATATATATATATATATATATATATATATATATATATATATATATATATATTATCTA